>OX422218.1:101620292-104020292 GCA_949130495.1 Sambucus nigra | reverse complement strand
AAATTTGAAGATTATTCTATCCAGTCCAAGATCTAAAAGCTTCATTTCGCTCCCGAAAACCCTCAGTGCAATGGAAAAACATAGGTGACTAACAAAACTCTAATCAACATACTGAAGAAAATATTGGACGATGCTAAAGGAAACTGGATAAATGATCCGAAAAGAATGCTCTAGACCTATAGGATCACACCCATGATAGATACCAGTGAGAGCCCGTACATCTTGGCATTTAGGACAGAGGCAGTGGTCCCAACAGATATTGGTCTACCAATTCATAGGGTGCTTAACTTTAATTCCCCCAAGAGCGACCTTATACGAAGGTTGGACTTAAACTTAGTTGAGGAAGTCATAGAAAAGTTTGCACTGCGCATGGTAGTATATCGACAACAAAATGCTCGATTCTATAAAAGGAGGGTCAAGCCGAGCAATCTGAAAGAAGGAGAATACGTGTTAAAAAAAATGCTCCATAAAGGAAATAAGTTAAAGGCAAATTGGCATGGTCCATACCATATTTTTATAGTTATTCGATCAGGTACTTATTATCTGGAAACCATGGAAGGAGAGTGATTCAAGAACCCATGGAACACCGAGCACTTAAGCAAGTACTATTAGTAATTATTTGAAATGTATTCTTTCAGTACTTCTGTAACTCGTTTTTCAGCTTTCAATAAAGAACGGCTAGTTTATCAGAAGTAAATTTCCTTTCTATGTTTTTTTTTTCAGAATTGGGAGATGTACAATCTCAAGAAATACAAATAAAAGTAGTCACTCACTAACTAACCACTCAGAACTGGTCCAAAATTTTAAATCAAAAACTTTACGTATGACTTCGTCTTTGATAAGTTATTAACGAGAAGTTTCGAAACATAAAACTTCATGTACGTCCCTTAAATGTTAAGAACAAGAAGTTTTACCATACCAAATTAAGGAAATCTCCAAAAATATTTGGTCGCCAGTGGTAACTAACATGAACACTTGGTCAAAACTACAAGATCCATTCGAGCGACCATAAATACGTTAGTAGAACCTAAGGTAGGATAACTTGTGTTCGTCCGAACTCGTAACCAATAAGGTAGAATAGTCAACTTAACTCCGACCACCTAATCTTAAGGTTAAACTACTGGTAGGACACAATCATATAATAGAATAATTCAAGTCTTATTTAAGGCGAAATTTTATTCTAACAATTCGTTATCTTTGCATTATTACAAGAATATTTTCAACAAGCACTAGTATAATGAATAAACAAAAACATAAGCTACTTAGTCCATGGTCATAATCCAAGAGCCTTCTCTATGCAACATGATGAACATCTAATACGAAACGAAGAACGGTAAATCTCAATTCTCTGAGTTGAGACTGACTTCTTGAACTGAGATTGTCCACCAAGTGCAGAGGGTAACTTAGCATATCATCTCCAAACATATCATAATTCCCCAGATATTTCTTGACCAGGCTGATGGGGATCGCATATGTAGGTATCCATAAATTATTTATCTTAAATGGAGGGGTAGGTTAGTTTAAGCATTCAGCATCATGCTAATACCACAAAGTGTTTTCCCTCAAAAACTTCAAGACAACGAGAGCATTAATCCACCCCCACTTATAACCTTGTCTTTGGTCTTGTTCTACCTCTTCGCCCATGTGTGATAAATCTTCATCATATCGATTCATTCCGATGGTGTGTAGCTTCTTATAAAAGTGATAAGTGAGACGGTCAACTTTCTCATTCAGTCTTTTGATGGAAGTCGACTCGTTCTTTATCAGACTCTCTTGGTTGGCTAGAGTATTTTTCATTCTCTCTTCCTTAATAGACAAATGAGAAATAACGACATTTTCCCCCTTTTGATTTCTTCATTCTCTTTAACTCCTCCATCATCTGAACATTCTTTTGTTACAAAAATGATGCACCTTCAATCGATCATCACCAGCAGCCTTCTTTATGCCCTCAAGCTCATACCTTTACATGTTATTCTCTTGATCCATGAGGTTGGTCACTTTTTAAGAAATTTTTACCCTAAACTTTAACACGAATTATTTTTTAGTGGACATCGAGGATAACTTTTGCAATTTCTTATCAAAACTTCTCTCACTCAGAAGAAGGGAAAATTTCTTTTCATACTCGGTCGACAAACTGTCAATTTTTTCTATATGATCACTCTGCAGTTGAAGTATCATTTCATAATAGGAGTGTTGGTCCCCTTGGATTGATTAAATAACCTACACATATGGAGGTATGATTCTTTAGCTTGTTTAGAGATGTTTATGATGAGCAAATCCTCCAGTTTCTCTTCATTAATATCTCCATAACCTTCCCTAAATAATTGAGCACTTATACTAAAGAGTTCACTCTTCGTAGTTTACTGGATAACCTTCCTGGAATTAAACTAAAATGAATAGAATATTTCATAAGTACAGAAAGCAAAAGGAAGGCTCAAAAAGAAAAAAAAAAATCATTATTGGAAAGAAAGGACAATTATATTCAAGAAATGGATAGAGGTTATAAGAAGAATTATTCAAATTGTAGAAGCAAAAATACAAGGCAAAACAAAAAAGATCCTAACCATCTTCACCTTCTCCTTATCCCAAGTGACCTCATCCTCATAGCAAGCAACCACCACTAATATTTCTTGGCGCTCTGAAGATTCAACCATGCTCTCCTTGTCATCCACCTCCTCTTCCATCTTTGGAGGAGTGCTCGAGTTATGCTTGATGAAAATCTTAGAATCTAATATCATGCCAACTTGGGTAAGGGTATCATTCCACCCTTCCTTCAAGGACAACTTCAAGTAGTCTAGTTGCATAGTAGAGGTGAAAAATGGCTTATCCATCCCCGGGTGTAGGCGTCTTATTTTTCCTTCTTAGCCTTAGCCTTCCGCTCTAGAATTTGGCTTTTAGCATCATCAATCACCTTTTTAGCATCTTGAGTAACCTTCTTAATAACATCGGCGGCTACCTTCTCGGTATTATTCTGTTTGTCCTTTAGCTTGTTATAAGCATCCTCCCACTTTTTTTCTCCCTGGTGGGATTTATTCACCACCTCTAGGGATTACTTCATGCTTTGGAAAATAGCCTCCACGTACATGGAGGACTCCTGTAGTTGGTCATCCCTCCTTAGCTATTGATCGTAATCAACCAATAACTGCAAAGTCCACGAGTTATAAATCTCAATAAATGAATAACATGGATATATATAGCAAAGAGGTAACAGTAAATAAAAAACTTCAAGACCAAGTTGTGGTTGACCCTCTCAAATAACCTAGCCCTTAAAAGGGTAGCAGCGATAGCCTTGTCAGATGGAAGGACTCCTACCCCAATTAGCCCTTGGGCAAGGCCTGGGTTCACAGCTATAAAAGGGTTACTACCATGGCCCAGGTCGGCCCCCCATCATCTCTAAGGGGGCACTTGGACCCTTCTTCAACCTCTTAAAATTAAGGCTCTTGGGTCTTCAATGCATGATGATCAATCATGAACGGCTTCTTAGAACCCCCAAAATATGCATTTTTCTTCTTGGCAGGATGAGGAGATTTAGAACTAGTAAAGAGGTTGGGGATCTTTCTCTTCACCATCTCTGGATATGAAACAGTGGTCAGCATGCGACTAAGGTCTAGAGACTCAAAGGAGGAATATGTACCTCTAGTAGACAAATCTCCTTCTACTTGAGGAGGATATTCCAAGCCAGCAGCCAAGGAGGATGAAATTGCCTCCTCTAAGTCAATGGGGGATGAAGGGATGTCCTCGGTTGGGTGAGAAATGAAAGAGGTAATATTACTCTAGTAATCAAGAAGAATGGATGTCAAGTGAGGGTTATCTCCCCCTATTCTCCACTAGATAAACCAAATGATTTTCAAGTCAGCGAAATTGACTTCGAACGGATGAGGAATATCTTCCTTCTCTTCTCTACTAAATAAAAAGGCAAAAAATGTTATTAAAAATAGGATTATATAAAAGAACAAGTAGATAAAAAGTACACAACAATAAACAAATGCCAAGTTATGCCATGTCCCTCATGCCGGGAACGGGGTCCAATGTAGTCCCCACCCTCAAGAAGAGGGGAAAACGGCCAATCCTTTACTATTAATCCATGATACCAATAATCCTTATTACAATCAGGCAAATTTACTACTAGAGCCCTATTTAAGTACTTCGTCTTCAGATGATAATTGTTTTCATTTATAGTCACCCAATTGTAGCAATACCTCAATTCTTTTATCACTATATGGGTCCCATTTCGTTCATTAATGCGATTGACCATATTTACTACCCTCTAGGTGCTGGGAGCCACTTGAGCTGGGAACACATCAAACTATTGGCAAAATTTTAGGAACAAAGGAGTGAAAGTCACCCCACATTCAACAATAAATATGGTGGGGATCCATTGACCCTCCTCCAGTGAGCAAAGGTTACAGGGACCTAATACAGACTCCATTTTTACCCACTCTAATATCCTATATTTTGACCTAAATGTTTTCAATGTAGACAAAGAAAAAATGGAAACAAAAGGAGAAAGGAGTTCTTACAGTGAAGCAGAACACGACAACAACTCTCTTACAAATGGCAGAATTAAAATCTTGAGAATGACAATATGACTTTGAAATTCAAGGTGCAATAATGGGGATGACACTTTATAGTGCGCGTGATGTCCCAAGAGTTACAAAAGTTGAAATAATTAAATGTACTACCGCTTCACATTTTGACGGCATCTCAGTTCCCCAGAAATTAAAATAATCAGCGTATTCCTGGACGGTTCACCGATTTTTCTAATATTTAGAAAATTTCCACTTCCATAAAGTGATAGTCTCAGATTTAAAAGTCGAAGAGGTTGGCAGTTGACTGAACATCTCTCTATGGCCGAGCAGCTACTGATAGATAATACTCCATCCTTTCAGTCATTCAATCGTTAATTAAAGAATGAAGTATTGGGGATTTTTGTTATAACCTAAAATAACACGACTAAGTGGACCAATAAAAAGTTAACACCTGTCATCATACTCCATGGGCCCAGAAAGAGTAACAAAATGTTATCGGCGCCATTATCTCTCTCGTCAGCACGCTAGCTGACCACCCCCAAGAATATGAATAGACACACATGAGATTCTCAATAACCACCATGCACATACACGTGAAGAATATCTAGGTGATAATTATAATGTGAAGATGTAAATAACTAATGTATAAAGGTATTCCATCTCTTCATCTTTCGACTTCTATAAGTTGCTCACTACCTCTTGTAGCTAAAGGCAACTGAAATCATTTTAGCTAAACCCCGGAGAGTTCATGAGAGGCAAGTACTAAACCATAATAGTGACCTTATACCCGTGGATGTAGGAACCTCATTGGGATGAATCACGAAAACCTTTTGGGGATGGAAACATTAAAAAATAAATCGAACATTACCGGTATATGTAGGTGTAGTTAAAAATAAATTTATGTATGATGCAAGTGACTTGTCGTAACATATAAGCATGATCATTAAATATACTGTTGCTGGTACACATGATTTTATTTTGTATCTCGAACCATATATAATGTAATGCTAACACATATGTTGTATCATAGACACATAACACTCTCATAGGCGACAAAAAGCCAAACAAAATTACATTTGTGCCATCGGCACGAGTTATGTAACTTTTTCTTGAATGTATGTTATTGTGGGATTTACATTTCTTTTCACTTTATCCTTATTTCTTGCATTGGAAAAGTAATGTTTTTAATGTCGTTCAGTATGAGTAATGTCATGTGTATGTGTGGTGCTGAGGTGAGATCCACCTGTTGCCATGGTTTATATCCTATATACAAATTCAACTTAAATTTTCATGATTTTCTCTACCATTAATATCCTAATTTGGGTTTCATTTGTTTTGTTATTTGTATCATTTGTATGGCTCCTGCATGCATTGCACAGTTGGCTTTGAAGGTATTGGTCGACTGTAAATGGCCAGCAACCTCATCTTTGCTTCCATCGACAAGCACATTCGTAGGCACTCCCTCCATTTTTTTACTCACTTATAGGTACTCTTTATCCATGTTTCGCATAATTTTAAGATGAGGATGTGATACATTAAGGGATTAGTGGGGGTGAGTTGTGTTAACTTTGTGATTTTGTGATGGTTTTGGGTTAGAATAACTTTCTCTGAAGTTTTATTTTTGTTTATTTATTTTTAATTATAGATCTGTTGTTTGAATTTGAATTTATTTTCGTATCATTGAAACTGTTGGGATTATAAATATCTATTTGTATGGCATTGTAAGTCGAAAAAGGAAAACTATTGATTTCAAATGGATATGGGAAAATGACTTTGGATGCATAGTTTAAAACTACGGACTTCACGACTTCAAGATCAAATCCTTTTCTTCTTAATGTTATGTTTCCAGTAAGGTTTACTCATAGTCTATTATGTGACCTGCATAAATACTTTTTGCATTTACATTGGTTTGCAAATTGTGAAATTGAATACAATTACATATATGTATTAGATCCTTTTATATATAGATATATACAATTTGTTGATTGATAAATCAACTATTTAATTGAAGTAAGTGTTGATTATGTTCAAAAAGTATGAAAGTAAGTGACAACATTTAGATATTCCATTCTTTTTTTGTTGTTATATAGGTATGTGAATAATATAAGCTTTTATTTCTCTTTTTATCTTGCCAGGTATATATTGTATTTTACTGAATTCTTATTTTAAAGTGGGATATGTTTCAATGACACAACTTTCACGATCTTCAATGTTAATTGAGTTTAGATAAATACGTATTACACTGTTTAATGAGATCCGGATCATTAGATATATATAAAAAAAAAGTTTAATCTCCATCGTACATCCAGATCATGCATAATCTTCATTATATGTTTTTGTCTACATCGACTTTAGGTTTATAGGATCTCCCGTCATGTTTATTGTGATAATTTTCTTAATGTAGTATAATTTATTGTAGGCTCTTCAATTGTACTACACCACTCATGGTCTCGACGATTTCAAGAAATGATAATACATCTTAATAAAAAAGTATTGGCTTATGGCGCTTATTTAAAACTTCTTTTAAACCTTATTTAATGTTACCCCAATAGGTTTTGTAACTCTTATACTTAGGATATATATTATTTATTTAAAACTGTAATTATGGTGTGCATATTTCTTTTTTGATGAAATGTTTGTGAAGGACATTTAATCAATTGATGGCATAATACTCTAAGTAATTAATGATTGGTGCATTAAGAAAATTATCCAATGAAGACTGGGACCTATTTACTTATGACAAAGAAACCAAGAGTAATGTACCTATAAATACCCAATGTCAAAGTTAAGAAATCATACAATATTATCTACAAATAGAAAAACTATATTCATGATGTTACAGTTGAATTTGGTCCTTTGATAATTAAAGAATCCCATTGTACATATGTCAATGAGTCTCTAAACAGGGTAAATGTACCAAACAAAAAAAATAGAGGTATTAAGCGTGAGAAACATTTTAGAAACTATTCTATAACCATAACCATAGAGTATCACAACCACAGGGTACCATATCAAGTTCACCCTAGTGCCCGAGGCTGAATTTGGACCGCTAACTCTCTCCAATTGTCAGGTTTAATCTTTTTTTTCGAGATAATTATAAATTGTATATAAATTTACATTATAAAGTTACATAATAACTATAGATCAATATAAAGGGACATAAATAGTTGTACAGTCTTACTTGATGAGTATATACTTGATTGTCCTTGTTCAACACCCCACATATCTTTTAATCATGTCCTCAATGAGATGAAATCATGCGAAAGATAAGTACAGTTAGATCACACCTTGCGAAAAAACACGACATGACACCTATAAAATCATTCAATATAACTATGATATTTATGGTCATATATGAATATTGATATAATTATAATGGTAATTATAGTATGACAGAATGTGGCATCTAAGAGCACTCATTTTATAACGGTTTGGACAATATAAATTAACACACGTAGTTCAAAGCTTTCCAAAGCTACTACCTGATAATATGGTCTAAAATCATGTCCAAATTGGGTTACATAATGAAATTCATCAATTACAATCCTAGCAAATGATTCATAAGAATGTATTCTAAGTGTCACAATAAAACTTCAATTCTGCGCTCAAGTATCCGTTTACTCAGATGTTATGCAGAGCATTATGTGAATCATGTAAAGTTACTTAATACCATTTTTTATTGATTACAATGTAAATAAGGCCAGTCATAACTTCTCAGATAGCTTCACTTAAGGGAACATTATAGTATCATGTACACTTTTAAAAACATAACATGTAAGATCAAAGTAGGTAATAAAAAATTAGGTGGACGTGTTAATAAACCGGCTATCCTCTAGCCAACATATTACGTTCAAACTATCTATACTATCTCTTTTTCATGAACGTTGAAGTGATGAAATCTTTGAGAACAAATATTATGTAAACGAATATAGCAAACATGTACTTGTAAATTTGAAACAAAAATACAAGCACTCACTTAGCTACTTTCTCAACGGGTACATATAAAAACTTGGATTTAAAATAATCTGAAGAATGTTGTCTAAGAATCTCATGTTGAACAATCCACTCCACATTTGCACATAGATAGACAATAAGTATGTTTCCATATAATGTAACCCAACCCAAACATATGGAAAAATTTAAAATAAAGCACCCATTAAAATTAAGATGAAAATAAAGGTGCTCTTTGATTAATTATACATTGCAAAAAAATACATGCAATAGATGGAATATATTATCCTGAATCAATGACATAAGAGGTAAAATTATCAATGTTATCCCTAGGAAAATAAGAGAAGGCAACTTCAAGAAAGAAGTATTAAGAACATGTCAAATCTCAGTTTAATTATCATTACAGAAACTACAACTTTTCATAAACAAGTAGCAAGACTCTAAATTATATTTGCATTATATACTAGCATATTAGAATTATAATCATTGCATCAAATCCTAGCAAAACTGAAAGAAGAAAAATTACTTCCAAGAAAATTTTCTTCATAGATGATTATAAAATGAGAGGAAAAAATCATACATTGAAGTGACATATGAAACAACTAAAATAAAAAAAGTTGCCTTAAGGAGACACAATTTTTTAGTTATTATCATTATCAAATTTGATTCTTTTTTACTATAACTCTCAAGATAATTCAGACATTTGGGGATATTCTGTCGAGTTCTTTAGAAAGAATTGTATGGAACCCCAAGGCCAGTCCCCTTAGTACAAGAGGTTTTAAGACTTCAATTGGAGTGAGTCTTTCCTAACCCAAAATGTTGATGGATATTTCTAGCCTCTAAGAGTGGTGCTTGAATATCACATCTTGCTGACAACCTCGAGTCCCTGTATATTATTTTTCGAAAGATTTGATGACGAGCTAAACTAATAATACAAGACCAAACTAAATGCTATTGTAGATCGTTATTTTCAGAATCTACTTAAAGCACTGAGTAGAGAAATAAATATAGAGATACACCTACATATTCAATACTAAGAGTTAAACTCTTTGTTAATGGATGTTCCTTCCTAAATTCATAGTTATTATTTGAAAGTTAAACTTTAAAAGAAAAATAATTTATAAAAATTTCATCTAATAATATCTTAACACTTATTGTTCAGCCTATATCACTAATAGGATATTTGGGCTTTTTTTTTATAATTGCGGTAAAGGTGCAATTTGATTGTACATACTACATAGGTTCTTTAAACAAATTTGTTATTGATTAATTATTTGTTATAGTTAGACATTTCAATTAGGATTATCGACACACGTCTTTAGTAAAAATAAGAATGATCAGACTATACTGATTTTTTATCTTTATTTTTCTTTTGTGTGTGGTGGTGGGTGGATGACAGGTTGTTCTGTTCTCATCAATTGAATTTTCCTAAACAAGTAAGCACGTCAAACAAATCAGTTGTCGAGAATCTTAACAGAAATTAGCAAACCTGTGAATAAAACTAATTAAGGTCATCTCAAATCAAGAGAAGCGGATATAAAAGACTGAAAATGCAAGCGGATTAAGCTCCATGTGATTGTTTGACATGCATATGAGAAATAGTGCACTTGTAAAAGTAAAATAATACTAAAATAAGAAAAAGGAACTTAAAAATTCCTCATTTATATGATTTATGATGAATCTTATGTTTTTTACAACATAGAGGATCTACAAAGATCAAATTTGTATTTATCAATCATTATGTATTATTTCTCATATTTTAACACGTGCTTGAATTCTTTTACTCAATAGAATGCAAGTGTTGGCATGTAATATATTTCATTGTGTACAAATTTTAAAGAGAAATATTGAAATTCTACCTTCCTTTAAAAGTTTAAAGGAAACAAGGGGTTACAAATGCTATTAGCAAACATGATGGGCTCAATTTTACTTTGTATCACTTGTAAACCAAATATTATAGTGAACAGAGTATCATAGGAACCCCTAATAAAAAAAAGAGTGGAAGTACCAACATATTTATTCAAAATTTTGTTGTTCCACTACTATCAAAGTACTTTTGTGAACGGGAAATATAGAAAATTTTCACATCTTTCAATTTTTTGTCTCATCATGTAAAACAAGTAAAGGGGGCAGTGAGTACAGAAACCATGTAAAACATTAACATTAGGACAACAAGGAAATTAACAAATCATATTTCAATGGCTTGTTGGAAAAATAGAGACTACCTCATTTGTATGTGGATGAATCATCAATTAGGGAAGTGTTCCAAACGTTTGCATTCTCATTAGGATAAACCTTTCAAAGTCATTCTCATTAGGATAAAAACAAATTACCTGACAATGAATTTCTTCATTAATTAAGTAAGTGTTCCTAACTTTTGCAGAGTTGTCATAATCATCCAATATTTTTAAAATACTTTTGCAACCTAGCAAATTTTCAGACCATAATTTTATATTTTCTTGCAAACTTTCCATATAATTCGTTCTTTAAACTCTTTTACATATCCTAGTAACTTTTTGTATAACCAAGAATAATTATTTTAAAATATAACATCAGTAATCGTAACTTTATCAAAATACTTATTTTAATGATTTTTTGTCGATTAGCACCGATCCTTAGTGATACAACGTAAATATTGCATATTTCATCGCTCGAACCTACGCATTTTAGCCCCCTCGGTTATCTTATTCCCTATAATTATGCTCGTTAACCAAAAAACCTCGTATTTCTACGTTAAGATGTTTTGCAGGGGTTAATTGAGCTTTTATAGGTGTTGGGATGCTAAGTGTGAAGTCCGGACGCATTCCGCTCGATTTTCGTACACGACCGCACGTTCAAGGGCATTTTAGTCTTTTCACAGCTTGGGCAGATGGCCCAACCTCTACACGAAAGTTGTATCCCTCCTCGCAAGTGTAATACCCCATAATTTTGAGGACTTTATTTATGAATATGTTATATAATTTTAATAATATTATTATTTTATTAATCAAGATATTGATATTGTATTTATTTTTATTTGAAATGAATCGAATATTTAAATTCAAAGTTAATTGACTTTTGTACATTTTGTAATGGTTTAAATATGTAAAGTTCATAATTTTGAATTAAAGGGCAATATAGTAATATGAGTTAGCTTAGGCTCTAAGCTAGGGTCTGAGAGAGAGACTATATAAGGAATATTATGGGAGATTATAAGGAAAGGGAGATGAAAAAGAGAGACCAAAAACGAAATCCAAAGAGGCAAAAACGAGTGGAATGAGAAGAGTCATTTTTGAGTGTTTTATATATTCATTTTGAGGGCCTTCGAATGAGATTTGAGAAAAACTCAAAACATATACCTGGCTCAATTTTTCGTGTAGAATCCAAATCTAAAGTCGGATTGGCGATTCGAATAATTTTTGGATTTAATTTTTTTGAGTTTTTAAAATAGGACTATTTGGGGTTATCTCGTGTTTGGTCTAGAACATGATTTGATTATTTTAGCGAGAGGAACGTGATGGTACGATCATATTTTGAAGCTAAATTTATGTGATGATTTTGATGTATGGGGTTTTACACAATATGCTCCTTTAAATCTCGCGAGTTTATTTGGTTGATTTCATGTTTAATTGAACTCATATTTGAATTGTTAAATTCTTTGAAATCTGGAGAAATAATTTTTGAATTATTTTAATTCACGTGGCATCATTATATTGTTTTTGAGCACGTTGTCATGAGATTTTAATATGGCACGGAGGTTGGGCACCTGCCAAAATTCCTGCTTCCCGAGCTATGGCTTGATAAAGCATATGCGGATGGGGTGAGGCCTCGTGACTCAGTTAATGTGTTGTTCAGAAATTTATTGATAAGTGCTTTGAGATTTGCATCTGATTTGAATATGCGTACTTGTGTGTGTTCGCTTTATTCATCACTAGCATATATTTATTGAGCATCTTTCCTGTCGTATTGTGTACTTCCCCATATTTTCTTTTAGTTGGAAGGTTAGCGTGGATTTGAGCGCTATGGTTCAATTGGGATGATTTTTAGCGTGGATATTTTGGGAAGAATATTCGAGAATACATTTGAGAAGATTGTATTTATTTTTGATGTATAGAGCATTGTAGATTTATTTTCAAGATAGATAGTTGTATTATTTCTAGAGACTCTTGGTTGTATTTATTTGAAGATATTTGAGATTAGTCGTTTCTTTTTATTGTGGGTTTTTAGATGCTCTATACCTTGTTACTTGTGGAATTGGTTAGTTTATCGATAGTAGCGCTCCATCTCTCCCCGGGCGGGCGGGGTGTTACAGCAAGCTTCCCGTGGTCGCGAACTGTGCACGATTCCGATTCAGAACGAAGAAGTTATGGTAATTTCAGCGGACGGGAAATGCAAACAACCAAAACAGCATGCAGCTTGGCTCACCCCTGCTTGATCGATCGATCGACCAAAGGGGTCAACCGATCGATCCCTCAGTTTTCAGCCATCGTGGGGAGATAGTGGGCATCATTTTTTAGCATCTATCGATCGAGCCCAGGGGATCGATCAATCGATCCCCTATTTTTTTGAGATATTTTGGGTTTTTCTTTTCTTTTCCCTTTTTTTTCTAATTTTATTCCTTTTACTATATAAAGGAATTTTGATGTAAAAATAGAGATAATTCGTTTTAGGTAGGATAGGTTAGGGTTTTGGAGGTTTGGGAGCTCATTTCTTCATTTTTTCTTGGATTGACACCCATTTGGGCTTGTAATTTGTGCTACCATCTTCCATCTCCATTAATATAGCTTGTATTTCATTAATTATTGCTTTCTAGATAATTTACATGCTTTCATAATTAGGTTTACATGCTTTGATTTAATCTCTTTCTAGTGTAGATTTACCATGTTTATTTACTGCTTTCCTTTGTCGCATTTTTAATATGCTTTCTAGCTAATTTAAATTTGGTTATGTTTGAATGGAACTCACTCGGGTTGACGTGTTGCTTTGCTTTGGTGATGGTGTTTACGGGTCTATTTCGGGTGCGTTGTCGTAGTTATTGCGGCTAGGAGATTTGACGGGGCCTATCATGTATGTCCCATGCTTACTACCTTGCGTGCACAATTTTCGGGATATTTGTTGACGCAAAAATCTTATTAGGCTTTTATGCGGATTTAGGGGCATTACAACCCTTGATTCAATTAACTGTCGAAACGAGATGCATTCTAAATAACTCGTCAACCCATGTATTCATTTTATACAATTTAACTCTGGTGAGGGATATTCGACGCAACCTATAGTTTTACTCGCTTTGTTAATCTAGATTCATTTTTCCTTGCCTAGAATAATCTTTCCCTTTTATGAATCTTTTTCTTTTTAGTTTGTAATCATCTTTTACACTTTTATTTTGGAGCACTAAATCATATAAATTCTAGCATCTCGTCCCTGTGGATTTTCGATACCCGAATTACAGTTGTTCTTGCCTTTCAAGTGTAGTAGTAATTTAGGTTTGTTTGTATTATCGCGGTGAAACGAAAAAGAACGGCTGTGCACCTTACACGCGCACACATTTCATGGGTAATAAAAATGGCGTCGTTGCCAGGGATGAGTTTGTTTAGACTTTATTTGATTTAGTATTTCATAGTATTTTCTTTCTATTTGTATTATTTGCTAATATTTTTTGCAGGACTTCCACATTTGAGCACTTAGAAACGATCGATTTTTTCCCGCGCGCACTTACCTTGTGGAATTCGCCATTCGGGCCATTTTTGGGGTAAGCATTTCTTATTCCAATTCTTTCGGTAATCATTGTTATAATTCTAAAAATTATCGCAAGCCTATGACTTTCGGTGAATACTTAGAATCCCAAAGTATAACAAATTCAAATATGACTTTGGGCGAGTATAACGAAAGTCAAAACTTGGGTTATTGGAATTTTGATGATGATGATAATGATTTTGGTCCTTTACCTCCTTATAATTGGAATTTTTAAACGAATTGCAATAGTTTTCAAAATTACTATAATAATGAGTTTTTCTTTAAGTCTGATGGTAATTTTCAAAGATCCCATTTTCATGGATCCGCACCTCGACCTATGACTTGCGGTGAGGGCTTGCGTATGTATGAGAATGAGAAAATTAAAAATCATTATCGGGAAGAAAATCGTTGTTGGGAACATGATTTGGATTTATTATTTGAGTCCGACGACGATTTTGCTTCCGAAACTTTCGAAGTCGAAGAATGTTTTGAACCAAATGAGGACTTTGTGCGTAGTTTGGCACAACCATTCGTGACTTTTCCCATTGCATAATAGATATTGAAAGTGAGGATGAAAATGACGTAATATCAATTTGCAATGAAATGATTTCTTCTTTGGCCCCCAAAAAAAACATTTCATTGAAAATGATATTATTTCCTTCGAAACTCAATCTTCATGCGATGATGATTCATCTCATGAGTTTGAATTTCTTTCATCCCCATTTAAATTCTCTATTATCACACCATCACAAGTACCCGATGATTCGATTTCAAACTTTAATGTTTTAAACCTTTTCGTCAATGAGGAGTACTTGATCTAGTAGCCTTCAACGATCGCATATTTTCCTTCGTGTGCGCCGCCTACCATTCCAATTTCAAAATCCTTGGGAGGATATTCGACTTTTCTCGGTCCCCACGTATTTTAGTCACTCATTCAATTCAAACCCCCCATCGCCCCTCCAAAAATTTTAATTGGTGATGGTTCATTTCTTCCGCCTTACACATGCCTTCCGTTGTGAAAACGGAGTCCATATTTTTTGGAGGGCATGCTTGTAAGTGAGGGTACACCGATTATCCTCCAAATTCAAATCATTTTCGCGGTGGACCCTCAGCTATTTAGACTTCTAGTGTACAGTTAGTGTGAAGCCTAAATAGTAGGTTGTATATAGTAATCTTTCTTTCTTTTTATTCTTTCTTTCTTTTTAATTTAGTCTAGTGTAATTAGTTAACTCTTTGTTATTTGTTTTTTCTATGCTTAGTACTAACTTGTTGTGTAGATTCTTTGAACTTGTTCTTATGGGGATCGCTCCAATTTTGGGTAATATTGCTCTTTTTCTTCTTTAACTTGGTTCTTAATTCACATTGAGGACAATGTCAAGTTTTATGTTGGGGGTGTGGGATATTCTATCTATTTCTTTGTTGTGTCCATGTTTTTGCTCACATGTTTAGTTAATTAGTATGCTTTTCTTTGAAAAATTCAAAAATTTCAAAAAGATTTTTTTTTTCTCCTGTTTTGGGGATTTTTCCTTTGTTTTCGATGATAAATTTCAATATTTGCCCGATCCAATTGAAAACCCAATTATGCATGTTCTCTATTTTAGAAGTTATTAGACTTTAGTCTCAATTATTGATATTATGAATAACTTCATGAATTAAACTTTAATCCCGTGAGCACATGCACTTTTATTGTTCTATTGATTTGGTTTAATATTTTTATAACTCGGTAATCTTTTGTTGCATTGTATATACTTACACCGAGTAAGCTTTGTACCTTTCGTCATTTATGAGTGTATACACTATTCTTTTCTCACTGAAAACGTTGAATTCGTCAGTAATCTCTCTATTCTTTCATTTGATCGTTCATTAATTGAGTTCATACTTGAAATGTGTTACTTGATCATGATTTTCATTTATTGTTTTGACTCGAGAATTGCGTAAACTTTTGGAAATGATCATAGGCCCTCTTTGTTATATCACCCATATTGACCTTGACCTCATCCTTGAATGTTTACCCTCGTTAACCCCTTTGAGCCTAAATATAGCCTTTTGTTTCATAACCCAAATCCCATAACCAACTCCGAATTGGAGTTATACACCATACATACACCTTCCATACCTTTGTTTGGAATGTTACATGGGATTGAATGTTGTTGTTGTGATGTCGGTTGAAATTTTGGCATATGGGAGTTTGATAAGTAAAGAAAAGAAAGTAGTGAAAAAGAGAAACCAAAAAGAAAAAGAAAACATGAGAAACCATGAGAAAAATAAGAAAAGAAAAGAAAGAGAAAGTTGTATATATTGTGTATATAGTTCAATAAGCTTTTATTACTCTCCCCGATGATATATATAATGTTGTTTTGGAACTTGTTTTCCAATTTTGATATTTCCCGCATCTTCCCATTATCCTGAGTTTTCATTATGAACAATTTGAATCCGTACATACATTCCTTTAATTTCATACCCTAGCCATACCTATATTACAACCCTATTACAAGTTCTATGTGATCTTATGTTGATGTAATTCAAAAGTTTAAATAGTTTTGATAATATGTAAAAATGCATTTCGCCTCTTTTAGTGTGCGTTATCCTTTGATTGAGATTACAGTTTTTCATTTTATATATAGCATTCTTCATTTGTGACATGTGTGCGGCCTAGTTTCCATTTATATTTACTCTTTATGCCCGCATGTTTCGTGTGTTACCTCCCTATTTCGAGTGAATTCGCTTGATGAGTGTAATGCCCGTGAGGATTAAATGTATGCTTGCTTTAATATTTATCCGGTTTATATAAGTTTTTCACCAAATCACACTTTGCATGTGCTCGCTCCCCCTCCCACATATAAGGTTTCAATTCTATGAGGTTCATTCTATAATGTTAATGATTTGGACTTTTGTTTGAATTCGTTTAATGTGCTAATAATGCATATGAAATCTTGTTCGCCATTTTTTGGGCTTGTCTCATGTTGGTTTGGGCTTATTTTGAGGAAACTATGTGATGTTTGTGGGTATCATCCCTGAAAACCCTCACAAGACGACACTCATCCACTAGGGTGACCTAGGGGTTTAACGGCTTATGGCATGTGCTAAATGCAATCGAATCGCCCGCGAAAGTGGCCTTTTGCTTTTATACCATACTTTTGTACTATCTCCTATTTTTGGTTTGCTTTTAGTTCTTGTTGCATCCTATTTCATTGCTAGGGACTAGCAATGTGTAAGTTAGGGGGTGTGATACGATGCAAATATTGCACATTTCATCCCTGAACCTATGCATTTTAGCCCCCTCGGGTATCTTATTCCCTATAATTATTTGCTCGCTAACCAGACAACCTCAGATTTCTATGTTAACATGTTTTGCAGGGGTTAATTGAGCTTTTATAGGTATTGGGATGCTAAGTGTGAAATTCGGAAACATTCCGCTTGATTTCTGTACATGACTGCACGTTCAAGGGCATTTTAGTCTTTTCACATCTTGGTCACCTGGCCCAACATCCACACGGAAGTTGTGGCCCTCCTTGCAAGCTTCGCTTGTGCGTGATATCGATTCAGAACGAAGAATATACGATGATTTTAGCGAACGGGAAATGAAAACAACCAAAACTGCATGCAGCTTGGCTCACCCTTGCTTGATCGATCGATCCCTCAGTTTTCAGCCATCGTGGGGAGACAGTTGGCATCATTTTTTAGCATCGATCGATCGAGCCCAAGGGATCGATCGATCGATCCCCTATTTTCTGAGATATTTTGGGCTTTTCTTTTCTTTTCCCTTTTCTAATTTTATTCCTTTTACTATATAAAGGAATTTTGATGTAAAAATAGAGATAATTCATTTTAGGTAGGATAGGTTAGGGTTTTGGAGGTTTGGGAGCTCATTTCTTCATTTCTTCTTGGATTGACACCCATTTAGGCTTGTAATTTATGCTACCATCTTCCATCTCCATTAATATAGCTTGTATTTCATTAATTCTTGCTTTCTAGATAATTTACATGCTTTCATAATTAGGTTTACATGCTTTGATTTAATCTCTTTCTAGTGTAGATTTATCGCGTTTATTTACCGCTTTCCTTTACCGCGTTTTTAATATGCTTTCTAGCTAATTTAAATTAGGTTGTGTTTGAATGGAACTCACTCGGGTTGATGCGTTGCTTTTCTTTGGCGATGGTGTTTACGGGTCTATTTCGGGTGCGTTGTCTTAGTTATTGCGCCTAGGAGATTTGACGGGGCATATCATGTATGTCCCGTGCTTACGACCTTGCGTGCATAATTTTTGGGATATTTGTTGACGCCAAAATCTTATTAGGCTTTTTTGCGAATTTAGGGGCGTGACAACCCTTGATTCAATTAACTGTCGAAACGAGACGCATTCTAAATAGCTCGTCAACCCATGTATCCATTTTATACAAAATAACTCGGGTGAGGGATATTCGACGCAACCTATAGTTTTACTCGCTTTGTTAATCTAGATTCATTTTCCCTTGCCTAGAATAATCTTTCCCTTTTATGCATCTTTTCCTTTTTAGTTTGTAATCATCTTTTATACTTTTATTTTGGAGCACTAAATCATATAAATTCTAGCATCTTGTCCCTCTGGATTTTCGATACCCGACTTATCGCCGTGCTTGCCTCGCAAGTGTAGTTGTAATTTAGGTTTGTTTGTATTGTCACAGTGAAACGAAAACGACTTTGCACCTTACACGCGCACACATATCACGCGTAATCACTTAGTGAAAAGTGTCTACACTCACGAGCTTCAGGTGTGTATGCACATTAATAAACATTTGTAGATACAAATATTTTGAATTTTCTTTACGTATCAAAAAAATATTTCTTGAATTTACCCAACAGAACCAATATGATCAATTGAACTGAGGAAAAAATTAATAAGGAAAAAATTAATATCAAAATAAACTAAAATTTTGCACAAAATAGATAGATAAATTAAAATTACAAAAATAAAAATCAATGGGCACCACCGAGAGAGAGAGAGAGAGAAGCTACAGAGAACCCTTACAAACCCATGAGAAAACCAATGATACCTAATCTATAGTTCCAAATCGATTTTGTGAGAGAAATAGAAATGTTATGGGTGTGGCTGTGGGTGAGAGAAGGAGAGAGGGAGAGAGATGTAAACCTCAGCAAAGATAGCCATCAGTGCCGGAGATGATAATTGATGGAGATCTCGGTGTCAAAGTACCTTCATTTCAGAAGTTAGGGATTGAGAGTTTGTACAAGGTTAAAAGATGGAGAGAGTCGATTCCTTCGTTTAATTTTAATTTTGTTATTTTATTTCCCTCCTCAGTGCACCGAGAAAAAAATGGGAGGGGAAAGTTTGTAAAGGGCAGAAACTTTTCATATATTGGTGCCAGATTAAAAAATTGGTGTACATTTTTCTATAAAACCATAATAAATATATCTTTTTATATGACAGTTCAAAATAAAATGTAATATGAATAACACTAATTAATATTTAATTACGAATTTTAACAAAAAATGTCATGATAATTATAATGTTTTAATTTTAGTGACAGTTTTATTTAAGCAGTCATAAAGTCAATTTCAAAAACCATCATAAAAAGGTCATTTTCTTGTAGTGATAAACTTCACAAATCATATATGGTTCATTTTGTCGAACCAATCCTCCAAAGAGATTTTTACTTTCATAGCATTGGATATTTTTTTAAGAGAAACAACCAAATTTTGAAATTTCTTTTCCTTCATTTGAAACATCTTACGCTCTTTCTCAAGTTTTCCATTCATATTAAGAATATTGGACTTATCAAATATATAAAAGATTTTTTTATTATTCATGGGATTTAACTCAAGTTTGAGATGAAAATATTTCAACAAAGAACTTCCTTACTCAAAAACATTGATTTTGTTTCTCACTTTAATGTTAAATATGTTTAATTTCAATAATTCAGGAAATATGCATAAATAATTTCACTCGTCACTTAATTATCACTCAATTAATTTTCATCATGTGCAATTTTATTGCTAGAATCACTAGATGCATAAAATGTGTTCTTATGTGTAGATGAGTGGGATGATGAATGAATATTCTCCAAACTTACTCCTAAATCTTAAAAAAGTGAAATATCCATGTAAACACACAATCAACAATACACACAAATACAATTAAGGATTAACTTAGGATGTTAACACGAAAGGAGTAGCCGTGCTCTGATCCCAATTGATAATGTAAATATGGGTACAATTGATGCAAACCTATAGGGTTGGTGAATTGATTTCAAGTCAATTTTACTAAACTTTAAAAATTACACATCAATTTGAAAATTATATCTATGTCATTTTAATTTTAACGATTAGATCTCGATGAATTAATATGAAGACAAACACAAATAAACAATCAAATCATAAATCAATCTCATAACACCGATTTTACGAGGAAAAGCCCTAATATATGGATAAAAAACCTAGGTGTGACCTAGTTTCTTATTAGATTCGAAAAGTTCCTTTATACAACATAAGAAGATAATTATCCCTTATGATCTCATAAGAAATTACCTATGAATGGTGAGACTCTCTCTCGCTCTAATAAGAAATTATAACAAAGCTCCATTGATCGAATTACATTATTCATCCTTGGTTCGCACCATTATGAGACTCTTCACTAAATCAAACACACCTTTGACATCTTGGAGTATAAATCATGTGAATTGAATTTGAATCACATGTAAACAATATATGATTGTGTATTTAACCTCTCAAATCATTTCTCAAAAGTATATATAGGTCTAGATATAAAAATCTTCGAAACAGTTTGAAAACTCAAATTTCAAATGGGAAGGAAAAGTTATGCTCTCAATAATAAAATTCTCCTTAGAGTAAGTTTATTTTGAAATGAGTAAACGTGACAAAGTGTTGGAGAGAACAAGGTATATTTATAGGAATTTTTCAAAAAATGCTTCGTCGTGTTCATGATTTTTAAAAACCACCGTGCGTATAGTTGTAGACAGTGAGAAAATCGACCAAAAAGTTCAACTGCTCGTGTTCATGGGGGAAAATCAATGTCGTGTGCACAATTTTGGCTATTGTGATTTCTCAGAACAAAAAGTGCACATAAATGATTTGTTACCATGCGAACGAACAAAGGCTTTAAACATAAAACTTTTAGAAATTCCTTTTATAATAAAAACATAAACATTATTCCTTTTAAAGAACACGCCAATACTATAAGGAATCTTCGAAAAACATTTTTAGAAAGAAATATTTTTTTTAAAATCGTGAGTGTGCATAGCCAAATATTTAAACAAATGAGACAATCTGCAAAAAGAAGACTAGAATCAAAAGTCTTGTAATGAGGAGAAGCCTCAAAATTTCAATGCTTATTGTCCATAGGCTTGAACACCACTCTCTCATACATAAACTACTATATGCATCAAGCTTATTAATTCAACTAAGTGCATGAATCCAATGCTTTTACATGAAAGTGTAATACCCTTTGCTTTTGAGCATTTATTTTTATATTAATTGTCCGTATGGATTAATTATTTAAACTAAATGAGAAATTGAAGTAAATATTAATGTAAGTAATTTAAGAGTTAATATTTATGAATATTGCATATTTTCCATTTTGCGAATGTAAATAGTGTAATATTATGTTATGTTAAGTCGTCGGGCTTTAAAAACGATGGTTATGATTCATATTCCATTCGAGTTATTATTAAAATGTTAATATGACGTTGGAATAGAAATTTATGAAGAATATTTCGGATGTCAGTTCTGAGGGCGTGGTTAGTCCGAGAAGGGTTGAGATAGTCGAAATAAGTGCCAGGGTTATTTTTGGGTTCCTGGGTACTTTTGGCTAGTTATGACTTAAATATGATGTTACGAGTCATTTTAAGTATGTAGAAGCATTTAATGTTAGACTTTAAGTATTTGGGTATCTAAGTCTTGCAATAGCATTTATATCTCATTTGTGTATTTTCTAAACCTAGAAGTTAGATAGAAGTGAGAGCTTGAGAGAAAGAAGAGAAAGAGAAGAGATTTGTTGGTTTGAGCTTGGAATCATAACAACGAAGAGAAATTCGAGGCTACAATCTTGAGGCAAGTTATTATACTTGCAATACCTTATGATAATGTTGAATAAATGGTGTAAATGTTTATTGCTCTTAATATTGAAACCCTTAGAGTTTTGATTGAGTTTGTTGTTTAAATCTCCACTTTTAGAAGTTAGATATGATTTGAGTGTTTTATATTGTTAAGTGATCATATAAAAATGATTTTGTTGATAATATTTGTTGATGATAGTTGGTGTAGAGGGAAGAAGAAGAGTTGGAGATTTAGGTTTTGTAAGAAAAATGGGGGTTGGCCGACTTATCTGGTATGACCGATCGATCGCGTCCGAGACACCGGTCGTTCGGGCCTAAGGAGAAAAGCCTACTGGTTGTCTTGTAAGGCAAATTCCAAAAACGTGGTCGATCGGGGGTCAGGGACCGGTCGTCTGGTACTCTATTTTTAGACCAAGAATGGGATTTTCTTTCTACTCTTTTTCTTTTGGGTTTAAGGCTTAGGAACCTTCTCTTAGGATGTATTCAGATGTAATAAGACCTCACATAAGGAGAGTGGTACTCTAGGATAATACGGGAGTGTTCAGGCTTATTTCGAGGACTATTTCTAAGGGTGTAATGTCTTAT
The DNA here is from genome assembly GCA_949130495.1 of Sambucus nigra. Taxonomy (NCBI): domain Eukaryota; kingdom Viridiplantae; phylum Streptophyta; class Magnoliopsida; order Dipsacales; family Adoxaceae; genus Sambucus; species Sambucus nigra. Next base: position 103,997,445 of record OX422218.1, on the reverse strand, counting down.
TTCATCTAGTAAACGAGAGTAGGACTAGTGTAGGGTCGGGTAGCATGTGATAGACCTTCGGGGGCTAGAATCATAATAATTATCTCGTGTAGCCAAACTTGTATGTACATATGGTTTCAGAATTTAAGGACTGTATGTTTAACTTGATATAGTTTGTAACTATGGAAAATTTACACATACCTCTCTAAATGCTATCATAGGGGAAGTACACGTTATTAGTGAATCCCCTAGCTAATAATGCAGGGAGAGTATAGTCCTCAGGCCATGATAACGGTGGTTACATTATATGATTATATTGTTCGAAGTAAGGTAATTTTGGGTATGATTATGACTCATTATCGTGTAACAACCCTCGCTTTTGAGATTCTATTTTATATTTAATCTGCTAATTATAGTGATTAGATAATGATGTTGATCTGTGGAGTAGGTATTTATTTAAGAAAGATAAGTTAATATCTACTATGATGTTGCATTTTTACCGTATGTAGAGGTAAATTTTGCTATGTTATGTTTTATTATGTCCCAAGAATTTAAAATGACATTTGACTTAAAAATGAAACCGAAACCTTAAGTGAACTATAAAATTTCCAAATGCTAATTTGGAGGGTACGGTTAGTTCCGGGAGGTGCGAGATAGTCAAATTGTGTGCCATGTTGTATTTTGAGGTTTTGGGCACTTTTGACTGGTTGTAACTTAAATAAGTAGTTGCATATTGATGTATCATGTATTAATCACTTAAGCTGGAATTTTGAGCCTAATCCACGATATATGTCTTGCCTAAGTTACTATTCCTTTAATTAGATTGGTAAACCTAGAGAGAAGAAGAAGAAACCTAAGGAGAGAAAAAGAGATTGAAGCTTGGGTGTTAATCTTGCCTACAATCCTCACCAAATCTGAAGTTGCAACCTTGAGGCAAGTTTTCAACTTGCTAGTGTATGGTTTAAGTAGAGTAATTTGAATTGATAGTTATGGTTATGAATGGTTTATGGATATTAGGGCTTTTTAGTGGATTTAGGGGTTTTAACTCCTTGGAGGTTGATTTAAATTGTTATTGGTATAGATTTTGGGTGTTGGAAGCAATTAAAATCCTTTGGTATCAAAATATGGTGTGGAGACTTGTTGTTGAAGAAGAAGGGTTTTTGGGGTCTGCTATGACCGATCGACCGTGTATCCAGGACCGGTCCACCGGGCCTTCGGGGGAGGGCACATTGCTTTCTCACTAAGGCCTGATTTTGGCGTGCGGTCGACCGCGGTCCGTGACCGGTCGACCGGCTCCCTCTTCCTGGACTTTTTGCTTTCCTACGAAGGCAAAAGATTTGAGACGCGGTCGACCGCGGCCTTAGGACCGGTCGACCGGTCCCCTGTTTTTCACTCTTAAACTTTATTTTTTATTTATTTCTCATTTCCTAGGTTTTCCTTTTTCATAGGGTATAGGGCCTTCTTGCGTGAAGTAAACTTAGAGTTTTAGTCGAGTTTGGTCGTTACCCTATAGATGAATGGGATCACTTGGGGTTAATTCAAGGGTAATTGAAGCGATGCTTAGGTATCACTTCTCTTTTGGGTAATTAGTTATAATTAGAGTTCTAAGCCCATATGGGGAGATGTTAGATGCCCTTTGGTGGAATATATAAAACCTTGGGTCTTATGGGAATTCGAGAAATGGTTTAGAAAATTCTTTGGGGCATAATGATATGATGAAATTGAATAAGAAATATTCAAAGATAAATGTTTTAAGTATATGAAATACATGAGATTCATGATAATGAAAATGGGATAAATTGGTAATTGTTAAATTACTTGAACACACCTCTCCAAATGCTATCATAAGGGAAGCTCGCGCATGAGGTGATGTCCCCTGACTATTGAATGCAGGCTGACTATAGTCCTCGACCATATGTGGGTTTCTTGTCTGTTTTTCTGCGCTAGTGAGGTAATTCCGGGTGTGGTTATGACTCACTCGCAGGCATATGGCCACTTCCCGACGTACGTTAAGTGCCCAGGTTGTCTTGTATAGATAGGCCCTGGAAGATGATAGTCATTTAGGGGCGCGCCCAGTGGGGAAACTCGGAGGGGCGGTCTTAGAAACGTTATATGTATATGAATATAACCTTTCTAACTCAAGTGGGACTTGAGGTATGTAAATTGCCATAAGATATGTGATGGTCATTATATTCCTGCTAAGGAATGGGGAAATTATAAGGTATGGGAAGAAATGAAATTTAATCTAACTTCTTTTGTCGAATTCTATAATTGTTAGAAACATATAATTTCATCAACACATTTTATGGTTAGGTTGCTAGATTTTCATTCACATTATTTATTGGTTCATTGTCCTTATCTATCATGTTTCTTACTCTTCTAGGAATCATATACAAATCGGGCCCTGACCCGTTCATCTTTCTATATTGTGCATATTGTGGTATCTTCTCAGGTTCTCCTCCGCAAAGGCGACCGCTATGAATTTCCATTCTTATAATTTTGACGAGTTGTATGATCTTGCGGACGATTACAGGATGTTGTTAGACGCCCTCATTTTTTGAAATCTAGTTATGATCGGTCTTACATTCGGGCTAGTGGCCCATAAATTGTAATTGTTAATGGATGTACTATGTATCATATATAACATTGTGATGAAGTTGTGGACCGACAGATTATTCGGTTCTTTTACAGTATATTGTTTTGGTTAATTATTTATGTGTTCTATGGATATTCCACTTTTGTCAGATTTGGGTTGTTTAATTTATTTCTTAAATCTTTCTTTTAAATCAAAATTTTGACAACCTGCTTTCTGATTTATGGAGTGGCTTGCCTATATACCTAATTATTTTTATGATGATGAGGATGATAATCCATTCATGATTCTGTTAAGTCGAGGTATCGGGCTGGCCACCCCTTATTTCGGAGAGCGGGTTGTCACAGATGGTATCAGAGCCTCAGGTTCTAGAGTCTTTTGGATCTTGTGGACTTGTCACGTTCTACCATAGCGTTCTTTGACATAGAGCCTAATATTAGGACTATTTGTGGTTTATGCTTACGATCTTCTACAACTATAGATTGTTTTAAGTGAAATTTTTACTCTATTGTTCTCTCTCAGATGCCACTTAAAAGAGGTCGCCCTGCGAGATGCAATAGGATCTTAGATGAGGATGTTGGTCCTCCTCCACCGCCACAAGGAACATTTAATGCCACGGATGTGGCGAATATAGTAGCTCAAGCCGTTAATGCGGCCATGACAGCAGTGACCCAACATGCACCCCAGGCTCAGCAAAGAGCGCCAGATGCCCAAGTTCCTACTGGACCTTCTCCGTGGGAGAGAGATAGGGAATCTTTTCTGAAGGGTCAGCCCCCGGAATTCGACGGGAGCTCGGATGTTATTAAGGCGAATCAATGGAAGAAGGATATTCAACGCCATCTACGTATGGTAGAGTGTGGTGAGGACAGGAAACAAGTCCTTGCTACTTTTAAATTGGTTGGTGCCGCATTACACTGGTGGAAGTCTGTGACTACGCCAGAACAAAGGGATACCATGTCCATCTCTGAATTCTGGGTTTTATTTGATCATAAGTATTTTCCTCCCGCAATTCATGGGGAGATGATAAGGAGATTGCAGGACCTTGTACAATGGGAGAGGTCAGTAGCGGAATATGAGGAGGAATTCACCCGGTTAGCAAGCTTCATACCGGATGAAGTGACTCCCGAAGATAAGAAAGTTTCAAAGTTTTTGAGAGGGTTGAACTGGAGGATCCGGAAACACTTGCTGGGTAATCCTGCCTTACAGACTTTTGGGGAAGTGATGAATGCATCTCTGTTACATTGCCAAGAGCATAGACTCTTTTTGCAAAGTGGAAAGAAGACCTCCGTAATGGGGCAAGGTGGAAGGCCGGGAGGTGGTGGGATTGGAGGAGTCTTTCCATCATCCCAACCTTCGGGCAGTAAACCAAAAGAAAAGGATCCCCAATAGGGGGACTCGTCTAAGAGGCAGCGTTCTGGTGGGTTTAATGGGGGGGAACCAAAATAATAGACAAGGTCAGGGTACCCCACAACAGCAAGCTGGCCGTGGTGGTCAGGGAGGCAGAGGCCAGCAGGGCCAGGGTGTAAATCAGTTTAGAAACAATCGTGGTAGAAATGCCGAGAATATGATAGGCCGGTGTTTCCAATGCGGGGAAGCGGGTCACTATAAGAGGGAATGCCCTCAGTTTATTGGGGGACAGTTTCCTCGAGCTCCACAGCAGCCGTACGTTCAATTCCCTCCACTGGTACCTAACTCAGTTGCTCCTCCATAGCAGGGTCAGTTACAATATGGTAGGGTCTACCATATTCAGGATGCTATGCTTCCTCCAGCTCCGCCTGCACCGCCAGCCATTGAGGGTAAATCCTTATTCAGGGACATATGGGTCGTGTTTTATTTGATACCGGTGCAACACATTCATTTATTTCTAGGAGCTTTGCTCAGACCACTGAGTTGATTAAATCTGCCGAAAGAACTTTTACTAGTGTGGAGTCCTCTATGGGTGATGGTTCACTCATCTTCTTTGTTTGTAAAAATATAGAAATCTCTCTCGATAATTTATGCTTTGAGGCCGATTTACTCGTCCTGGATATGATCGGGTATGACGTGATTTTGGGTATGGATTGGCTGATGAAATATCATGCTATTGTAAATTGCTATGGGAAGAGTATAGTCTTCGCCGTGCCGGGACAAGAGATGTTCCTGGTAGTTTTACCTCGTTTAGAGGGGAGTACTTGTACTTATTTGTATTGCATTGCCGAGGAGACTTCTAGGGGTGTAGTCGTTCCTTTGGATTCCATTCCAGTTGTGAAAGACTTTGAGGATGTTTTCTGAGAGATACCGGGTTTACCTCCTAGCCGAGAGATTGAATTTGTGATTGATTTAGCGCCAGGAACGAGGCCTATTGCGAGGGCTCCATACCAAATGGCTCCTATTGAAATGAGGGAGCTAAGAGATCAAATTCAAAAGTTGTTGGAGCAGGGATTTATATGGCGTAGTACATCGCCATGGGGTGCTCCAGTGTTGTTTGTTAAGAAAAGAGATGGTTCTCTCCGGTTGTGTGTGGACTATAGAGAATTAAATAAGGTCACCATCCGGAATAAATACCCTTTACCTCGTATCGATGATTTGTTTGATCAACTTCGAGGAGCGACGTACTTCTCTAAGATCGATTTGAGGAGGGGGTATCATCAATTGAGGATACGAGAAGAGGACGTGTCCAAAACTTCTTTTCTTACGAGGTACGGATCCTATGAATTTTTTGTTATGCCCTTTGGACTAACCAATGCCCCTGCTGTATTTATGGACCTCATGAATAGGGTCTTTCCGGATTTCCTGGACCAATTTGTCATAGTGTTCATCGATGACATTTTAGTTTATTCTCGAATGGAGTCTGATCATGCTATGCATTTGAGGTTGGTCCTACAGAGACTACGGGACCATCAACTGTATGCCAAGTTCGAGAAGTGTGGCTTTTGGTTGCAGGAAGTACAGTTTTTGGGTCATGTGGTGACGTCCCAGGGTGTATCAGTGGATCCAGGCAAGGTAGCTGCGGTGAGGGAGTGGGGTCAACCCACGACACCTACCGAAGTTCGTAGTTTTATGGGATTGGAGGGTTATTACCGTCGGTTCATCAAGGGTTTCTCTAAGATTGCTAGCCCTTTGACCAATTTCACCCGGAAAGGGGTGAGCTTTATTTGGGATGATTCTTGCCAAGTTGCATTTGATGAACTTAAAGATAGATTGACTTCGGCTCCGATCCTTGCTTTGCCAAAACCAGGATTGGAATATCTAGTCTTCACCGATGCATCTCTTCAAGGATTGGGAGGTGTACTTGAGCAAGAGAGACGGGCTATCGCTTATGCTTCCCGTAAGTTGAAGCCCCATGAAAGAAACTATCCGGTGCATGACCTAGAACTAGCCGCAGTTGTTTTTGCCTTGAAAATATGGAGGCATTATCTCTTGGGAGAGAAGTTTAGTTTTTTCACGGACCACAAATCGCTGCAATATTTATTTTCACAGAAGGACTTGAATATGAGACAGCGCCGATGGTTAGAATTCGTGAAAGATTATCAATTTGATATTCATTATCATCCGGGTTAGGCCAACGTGGTAGCGGATGCCTTGAGTAGGAAGCCTAATGGAGAATTAACTGAGGTTTGGAAAGCTAAATGGAAGGAACTCAGTCAGGAGGATGCGATAGTGAGAGCATTCATGTCGATAATGACTGTTACTCCTACTATTTTGGCAAGGGTGGTAGAAGCTCAAGGAAGGGATAAGGAGTGTGAAGACCATATTCGCCGATTGCTATCCGAGGGAGCAGAGTCCTACTCGATTGGTTCCGAGGGTGGGTTACGCTTCCATGGAAGACTCATCGTTCCGGAGGAAGGAGATTTGAGGCGGGCAGTGATGGATGAATATCATGGGTCTAGGTTCACGGTTCATCCTGGTGGGGACAAAATGTATCAGGATATGCGCTGTCAATATTGGTGGTCGGGTATGAAGAGGGATATTTCGGAATTTGTGTCCCAATGCACTACTTGTCAACTGGTCAAGATTGATCATCATAAGCCAACAGGTTTATTGCAACCATTAGAGATCCTAGTGTGGAAATGGGAAAGTATATCGATGGATTTTATCACGGGCTTGCCGAGATCACAAAGCGGGTATGACTCTATTTGGGTAATTGTCGACCGATTGACAAAGTCGGCACACTTCCTACCTGTGCGGACAGATTATGACACCGCTCGGTATGCTCGCTTATTCATCGAGGAAGTGGTGAGACTCCATGGGGTGCCTTTGAATATAGTCTCCGACAGTGACAAAATTTTCGTTTCCCACTTTTGGAGGAGTTTTCAAGAAGCGATGGGGACCGAATTGAGGTTAAGCACTTCATACCATCCTCAAACAGACGGCCAAACTGAAAGGGTAAATCAAATGTTGGAGGATATGCTTCATATGTGTACGCTTGACTTCAAAGGTGGTTGGGAACAATATCTCCCATTGGTTGAGTTTGCTTATAACAACTCTTACCAATTCACTATTGGAATGGCACCTTGTGAGGCTTTGTATGGAAGGCCGTGTAGATCACCCGCTTGTTGGTTGGAAGTGGGTGATAATAAATTTCTTGGGCCTGAAATGATCCAAGATACTTCCTCGAAGATTGAGTTGCTTCGGAATCGCATCCGGATAGCCCAAGATCGTCAAAAGAGCTATGCCGATGCGGGTCGTCGACACATGGAATTGGAGGTTGGGGACCAAGTTTTGGTTAGAGTGTCGCCCATGAAAGGGTAAAAGAATTTTGGTAAAAAGGGGAAACTTGCGCGCGCTTTGTTGGACCATTTCCAGTTATTGCAAAGGTGGGTCCCGTGCAATATCAACTCGGTTTACCGGAGCCATTGCAACAAATTCATGATGTGTTCCATGTTTCCTCCCTAAAGAAGTATAGGAGGTGTGAAGGTGCGCTATGGCACATTCCTTTTGAGAATATTGATTTGCAACCCGATGTTTCATATGAAGAACAACCGGTTGCAATACTAGAGCATGGGGAGCGTAGATTGAGATCTCGTGTCTTGCCCTTGGTGCGGGTTCAATGGAGTCACCATAATGCTAAGGAATCTACGTGGGAGTGCGAGAAGGACATGCGGGAGAAATATCCGCATCTCTTTATACGAGGTACGCTCGAATTTTGCGGACAAAATTCTCATAAGGGGGGAAGTATGTAACAACCCTCGCTTTTGAGATTCTATTTTATATTTAATCTGCTAATTATAGTGATTAGATAATGATGTTGATCTGTGGAGTAGGTATTTATTTAAGAAAGATAAGTTAATATCTACTATGATGTTGCATATTTACCGTATGTAGAGGTAAATTTTGCTATGCTATGTTTTATTATGTCCCAAGAATTTAAAATGACATTTGACTTAAAAATGAAACCGGAACCTTAAGTGAACTATAAAATTTCCAAATGCTAATTTGGAGGGTACGGTTAGTTCCGGGAGGTGCAAGATAGTCAAATTGTGTGCCATGTTGTATTTTGAGGTTTTGGGCACTTTTGACTGGTTGTAACTTAAATAAGTAGTTTCATATTGATGTATCATGTATTAATCACTTAAGATGGAATTTTGAGACTAAGCCATGATATATGTCTTGCCTAAGTTACTATTCCTTTAATTAGATTGGTAAACCTAGAGAGAAGAAGAAGAAACCTAAGGAGAGAAAAAGAGATTGAAGCTTGGGTGTTAATCTTGCCTACAATCCTCACCAAATCTGAAGTTGCAACCTTGAGGTAAGTTTTCTACTTGCTAGTGTATGGTTTAAGTAGAGTAATTTGCATTGATAGTTATGGTTATGAATGGTTTATGGATATTAGGGCTTTTTAGTGGATTTAGGGGTTTTAACTCCTTGGAGGTTGATTTAAATTGTTATTGGTATAGATTTTGGGTGTTGGAAGCAATTAAAATCCTTTGGTAGCAAAATATGGTGTGGAGACTTGTTGTTGAAGAAGAAGGGTTTTTGGGGTCTGCTATGATCGGTCGACCGCGTATCCAGGACCGGTCGACCGGGCCTTCGAGGGAGGGCACACTGCTTTCTCACTAAGGCCTGATTTTGGCGTGCGACCGACCGCGGTCCGTGATCGGTCGACCGACTCCCTCTTCCTGGACTTTCTGCTTTCCTATGAAGGCAAAAGATTTGAGATGCGGTCGATCGCGGCCTTAGGACCGGTCGACCGGTCCCCTATTTTTCACTCTTAAACTTTATTTTTTATTTATTTCTCATTTCCTAGGTTTTCCTTTTTCATAGGGTATAGGGCCTTCTTGCGTGAAGTAAACTTAGAGTTTTAGTCGAGTTTGGTCGTTACCCTATAGATGAATGGGATCACTTGGGGTTAATTCAAGGGTAATTGAAGCGATGCTTAGGTATCACTTCTCTTTTGGGTAATTAGTTATAATTAGAGTTCTAAGCCCATATGGGGAGATGTTAGATGCCCTTTGGTGGAATATATAAAACCTTGGGTCTTATGGGAATTCGAGAAATGGTTTAGAAAATTCTTTGGGGCATAATGATATGATGAAATTGAATAAGAAATATTCAAAGATAAATGTTTTAAGTAGATGAAATACATGAGATTCATGATAATGAAAATGGGATAAATTGGTAATTGTTAAATTACTTGAACACACCTCTCTAAATGCTATCATAAGGGAAGCTCGCGCATGAGGTGATGTCCCCTGACTATTGAATGCAAGCTGACTATAGTCCTCGGCCATATGCGGGTTTCGTGTATGTTTTTCTGCGCTAGTGAGGTAATTCCGGGTGTGGTTATGACTCACTCGCAGGCATATGGCCACTTCCCGACGTACGTTAAGTGCCCAAGTTGTCTTGTATAGATAGGCCCTGGAAGATGATAGTCATTTAGGGGCGCGCCCAGTGGGGAAACTCGGAGGGGCGGTCTTAGAAATGTTATATGTATATGAATATAACCTTTCTAACTCAAGTGGGACTTGAGGTATGTAAATTGCCATAAGATATGTGATGGTCATTATATTCCTGCTAAGGAATGGGAAAATTATAAGGTATGGGAATAAATGAAATTTAATCCAACTTCTTTGTCAAATTCTATAATTGTTAGAAACATATAATTGCATCAACACATTTTATGGTTAGGTTGCTAGATTTTCATTCACATTGTTTATTGGTTCATTGTCCTTATCTATCATGTTTCTTACTCTTCTAGGAATCATATATAAATCGGGCCCTGACCCGTTCATCTTTCTATATTGTGCATATTGTGGTATCCGCTCAGGTGCTCCTCCGCAAGGGCGCCCGCTATGAATTTCCATTCTTATGATTTTGATGAGCTGTATGATCTTACGGACGATTACAGGATGTTGTTAGACGCCCTCATTTTTTGAAATCTAGTTATGATCGGGTCTTACATTCGGGCTAGTGGCCCATAAATTGTAATTGCTAATGGATGTAGTATGTATCATATATAACATTGTGATGAAGCTGTGGACCGACATATTATTCGGTTCTTTTACTGTATATTGTTTTGGTTAACTATTTATGTGTTTTATGGATATTCCACTTTTGTCAGATTTGGGTTGTTTAATTTATTTCTTAAATCTTTCTTTTAAATCAAAATTTTGACAACCTGCTTTCTGATTTATGGAGTGGTTTGCCTATATACCTAATTATTTTTATGATGCTGAGGATGATAATCCATTCATGATTCCGTTAAGTCGAGGTATCGGGCTGGCCACCCCTTATTTCGGAGAGCGGGTTGTCACATATCGAAGGTATATGGCCGCTTCCCACGCGTTGCGATTTAGGATACCCAGGTGGTCTTGGTTATAGTCCCTGGAAGATGATAGTATTTAGGGGCGCATCCAGTGGGGTGACTCCCGTAAGGATGGTCTTAGATCCATTATTATTATGATTGTAACTATTATCACTACAATGGTTTATCACACAAATGATTAATTGAATTAAGGAACCTGTGAACCAACTTTAATTGCCTATGGTCCCTAATGATTATTGACTTGCAAATATATATATCTTTAATTGGTAAACTTGGCATGTAGAATATAGTCAGGTTGCTCCTATTAAGTAGATGGGTAGTTTAACTTAACATGAATTGCACGCGGTAGGATGTGCACTTAGAGGAGAGGTGAGGATAATTCCTTGAATGAAGAGCGAATTTTATTTTTTTATGAAAGTATGATTTATAACTATCATGCATTTTATTCACATGTATATCATATCAAACCGGGCCCTGACCCGTTTATATTTCTTCTTCTTGTGTGGTTCTTATATATGTTCAAGTGATCCGCCACATGGGCACCCGATGTGACTCCTAGTGTCAAGGAGCTACGGCATTTTTGCGGATGTTGTAGGATTTTTGTAGTAGACGCATCATTTCTTTTGATAACTATATCTATTATCCGTATGTATATTCGAGCGTGTTGCCCAATTTTAGTATTCGTACATACTATCATACTTGGTGTAATCTTTTGTATGTAGTCTGTTAACCGACAGCTTATTCGGTTATATTTTGTAGAAACGCTGTTACACTGTTATATATATATATATATATATATATATATATATATATATCAACCTTTTGTTATAAACTGATTGATGGAAATTTTCTTTTATCCAAGTTATAAAATTATATATGACAACCGTTTTCAAAATATTTGGTGGTTGTCTCGTATTATTATATATGCGACAGTGATGCTAAGAATGGACCGTTTGAGACTCCTGTTTTATTGGAGTAGCTGGCTGACCACCTCTTATTTTAATAAGCGGGGTGTCACAGAAAGATAGCCACCTAAACTATACATAGAATAAGTACATGTTCATAAGCTTAATAAATCGGAGAGGATTTTATTAAACTTACCAAGATATTCATACCTCGACATACCTTCAATATAATAAAATTGGTATAATTTCTTACTGATATTTAAATGATTGTCCCCTATCTTTGTCATATATTTTTCTTCCAATTTCTTCCATACTGACTCTATTGATTCCTCCTTCATCACATAATATACAATATTTTACTTCAGATTTAACTAGATTGGGATACGATCTTTCAAGTCATATCCCTTCCAATCATCCACTGACATATCCTAGAGTTTAGCCAAAGTGCCTCTCAACGCCTCAGGCAAATCTTATTTGATTCACACATCTCTCATTTGGCATTGACAAAACTAATGGATTTACTATTAAAATTCTCCAAGTCAATTTTCATTGTTAACACCTTTGAAACATTAGACGTATCAGTTCTCTAATCTCCAAAACAGTTGACACTTGGCTTTTTATCAAGGGGTAATTTGACTTTATCACCCATTTAGTTTTAGTAATTAGACATTACCCACCATTTTTTTTTAGAATTTTCCACCCATTGCGATCCTCTTAACTTCTATTATTTTTTCTCATCATACCCATAGTATCAAACTCTAACTTCAATAATAAAAAAATGAGTAGAATTTAAATTATCGTCAAATACTAACTGGATGCTTGAAATGAAATTCCTGATGCTACTTCGTTAAATGCAATTGACAATATAACCGTTGGATTATATCATATTACCACCAATATAACTATTGGAAACCATCCCATACTATCTATAAAAAAAATTAATAAGAAAAGATAGAATTTTCTCATTAAATTGAGTCTACCAAATAAGTAAAAGATAAATAAATAAGAATGGGAATTGCATTTGACAAGGGGGGAGGAAAAATCTTCAAAACAAGAGGTAATTACATGTTAATTTTATCATATTGAAGGTCATAAAACATCTAATTGTCCATATATTTGTACAAAACTTAAAGAACCACAATGTGATTTTATGGTGATATATGAACAAGATTAAGTTGGAGTAAACTGCTAAAGTATCAATTCAACATGTGTAAGGGATTTTATATGATTGAAGATGCTATGAAAGATGATAATGCAAAGAGAAGATTAACAAATTCATCACAGTACAAACAAGAATGCTTCGAGTGTAAATTGTATGGTCACTAGGCTAAAAACCTCCCATGAAAAAAGTTCAAATGTTCAAGAGGTTGTGATGGTCATATGTGACTTTTGACTTCGAACATAGAAACTTCAAATTATTCTAAGTTTTTTAAATGTATTAATTATGGTAAATTTTAGTCACTATTAACGTAGCTACGTAGGTCCAATGTTGGATGCTTTGTGCTTAAATTGAAAGAAAAAAGTAAGCAACTAATGAGTTATTTATGTCCACTTTTTTAAGACAATGGATAATCCAAATAATTTGTCTCAATGCTTTATACAAACAAATTTTCTCTAGTCTACAAAAATTACTTTGAAGAAATGAACATATTTGATGTAGATAAATTTATTATAAGGTTTTCTCAAGATTGGTGGGTTTTGGGTGAGATAGAATGTGGGGAAATAAAATGTTTAATGTTTATTATGGATGGTTTTGGATTATTGTATGAAAATGGAATGTTGTTGTCACACACCTAACATTTAACGGACGAAACGTCAAAAAAGATTGGCAAAGTTTAAAATAAAAGAAGGTGGGAAAAATACCCTAAAAGGTAACATTTTGACCAGTCAACAAAGTGTTTCCATCCAATTTTAGTGGAAAATTCTAAAAGAAAAGAGAATGGTGGGTAAAGTACGATTACCAAACCTGAATTGGTGGTAAATTCAAAATACCCCTTTTATCAAATACCTTGGATGGGAACAAAGAAAAGATCCCCAAAAGCCAATACTCTGATATTACTTTGGTGTGTGCAGTCAATAGACTTATTCATGCATGCCAAGGATAGAAGATACAAAATAACCCAAAGAAATAACAAGAGAAATCATATATAAATGAAAAATAAAGTAAAAGAAAAGATAAATCTGTGACAGCCCGCCTAATTAAATACCGGGCGATCACTCCTTTATTAAATTAAAATCAAGGTGAAGAGTTGGTTCATTCTTAGCATCACTGTCGAAAAAAATAACTTTTCCAATCTAAACACCCTAATTAATAAAGGTAAGTGTCAAAACAATTTTTAAACATTATTTTCCAAATTTTAGTTTAAAAACAAAGATTTAATTATTTACAACAATTCAATATTAAAGAATCACACCACAATAATCCTGGAATATATAATCCAAATAATTTAAACATTCAACAACTAAATCCCAACATTAAAACTTAAAGTAAAACATGCAGACATTAATAAATCCCAAAGTAACAATACTAGAAATAACTGAATCACAAAGTCCAAATAATCAACTGAATAATGGAAAGGGCGACACATGCTCCACTAAACGAATATGCTAGGAGTGGAGTCAAATAAATGAAGTCGCCTAAGCGAGAGGCCTGTAACTCCAACCTAAGATGCAGTGCGTTCCTTCCAAGGGATCCTACGCAAGACGCCTCTGTGGCTGGGCACCTGTAATATATACATATATATACAAGAGAGAAAGAGAAATAGAAACGGGTCAGAGCCCGATAGTGTAAAGGATTTAAAATTCGTTTAGCAAGTATTTAAAATGTTTACAGGCCAATGAAACAACATATTAGTGCGGCACTCTCTTGACAAATTCTCACCTCTCTTCTAATGTGCACGCCTATCGTACTAACCTTCCCAACGTATTTATCTTATCTTTTATCACACTAAACTTTCCAATGGTTTAACTTATCTTAGGTTACTCGTAAGATTTAAAACTGAACAATATAATTGTTTAAAAGGAAAATTTCATTTAGTAACAAAGCTCTCATTTTAATTTTATTTATTAATAAAGTTTCCCAGTGTCATATTACACTTTTTTCAAAACAAGTATTTCCAAATTTAAATTCAAAATTCATTTCTTACTTACCATAGCACAGTAGGCAGATCCAAATTTCAGAATTTCATATATATATTAAATACTCGTATAATATATATATTCTAACAGCACCCCACATAAAAACTATGGTGCGGGCATACTCTGCTATCCAATCCCCGTATCACTCGTACTAAGGGAAATACAAATTCGGAATCACTCTCGAACTGTATTAACAAGTACACAAACAATATTGAGGCGAAGCATAGATTCCAAGTCTCTAAGAGGATAGCACATGCCCGTGTCTCTTAGGACCGTCTGAACTATCAATTCGATAGCCTGTACCAAGGATTCTATCTTCTAGGGTACGAGTCAATATCCCCCATAAAGGTCCCATCGAGATAAGACTGTCCTGGCGCGGTAACCTCAGGGATAGCAAGTAGCATGGGCACGATTTTCACACATAGATAGTATATGCAGAAAGACAGTCATATAACTATGCTAATATTACCATATCAATTTAGGTACATTTCAAATCCCATATTTACGACATTTGTCCTCATATTTCATTATTTAGTTCTCACGTATAACCGCTCATTTCTTACTTTGATTCGAGGGATTTTTCCAACTTACTACGTAATACACATGGACTCTATCCTTCCAAGTGTAGAATTCAGTAGGTACTCATCTAATTTCCAATGTAACCATCTTACGCGTCTCTCCCCTTAATACCTAATTTCATCGTCCCTTATATGTAAATATCCCAAAAATACAACTCTTGTCTTACATTAAAGGTCCCAAAATTATTCACATGTCCTACTGGTCTTCTTTATCTCCCAAAACATTTTAATAAGGGTGTCCAAGAATTATTTCTCATTAAATTGAATTCAAATAATTTAAAAAGGGGAAATATGAGCCTGCCAGAAGGGGTCGATCGATCAAACCTTCGATCGATCGAAGCTCTTGGCTCGATCGATCGATCAAGCAGGTATGGCGAATTCTACAGTTACCAGTTACGGGTTTTCTAACATAACTCCATCCAAATCCAAACTTTTCATTCCCAATCGTCCAGAAATTTGTACTACTAATAGTATAAATCCATTCCATACATATTTTACGTAAAGCATGCAAAGTTCCATTAATAATCATGGATTAACAGGCCAAAATTCATGTAAATCTCAAGAACCCTAGAATTCTTTTTAACATGGTTCTAATCAGTCCTTTCCAGAATTTTCTTCTTCTAAAACATCAAAATTTCGTTGTTTAATCCTCTACATGTTAAGGGGTTTCCATATTAACATTCAAATCATTACTACATGCGATTTCCTATCTCAAGTTTGGGTTTTCTTCCATAAAACTCATCATAATCATCCCTAGACTAACATGAGTGATGCACTAACGAAAATAAGCAAGAAAAACACTTGCCTGGGATTTTCAATGTTCTGGTTTGATGACGAATTTGGTGTGGTTGCGTTCGCCGTTGCGCGATCTACGCGTTGGTGGTGGTGGCGGTGCAACCGGGTGATCGTTGGCCTTGGATTGCTTGGAAAAGCCTCTCCTTCCCTCTCCTATAGTCGTCACTTGTCTTTGGTTGTTTTAACCCTAGAGGACAACCTTAGACATATGATATATCCCTTGAATTTTCGTGGGTTTAATTACCCAAAAATGTAAAATGTCCAAAATGCCCTCCTGGGGTACTAATTAAGCCTAAAAACGCCCCGAGACCCAAACTAAACTCCCGGGTACACTTTTCTGACTATCTCGACCCTTCCGGACACTTTGGCGTACTCAAAATGACCATATGAGTGACTTATAATATATTCACTTTTATTCATCAATATTTAGTCCCGACGCGACACGGGCACGTCCTAACTCAAATTTCCAAAATTGTCATTTTATTCACTCGTGACATTTAATATAACCAATATTATATATTAATTTGCTCATTAGTAATATTTAACAAATTTCCCATAATTACTAACTCTCATCACGTTAATAATTATAACATAATTAATTTTTGAATTTATATTAAATAGTTAATTCACATTAAATTTAATAAATCCCCAAATTAATATAGCATAAAAATATGGGGTATTACATACTTCCCCCTAATAACGGAATTTCGTCCCGAAATTCGAAAAAATAAGGCGTACTAGGTAAGAATAAATATGGCTATCTCTCGCGCATATCTGCCTCGCGCTCCCATGTGGACTCTTCCACATTATGGTGCTCCCACTGGACCCGTACAAGTGGAACTGCCTTCGACCTCAATCTTCTCTCGCTATGGTCTAGGATAGCCACCGGTCTCTCCTCCTGAGAGCTGTCAGGATGTAAGTCTATCTCATCTATCGCAATGTGGATATGAGCCATATCATACCGAAGATATCGTCTCAACGACGAGATGTGGAATACATCGTGAATGCGATGTAAATGCTCTGGCAGTCCCAATCTGTATGCTACCAGCCCAATCCTCTCGATGATGGGAAATGGTCCCACGTACCTCGGGGCCAATTTCCCTTTCTTCTCGAACCTCATCATCCTTTCATAGGAGATACACGTATTAACACTTGGTCCTACACATTAAACTCCCGGAAGAATCGTTTCGCATCGGTGTAGCTTTTTTGCCTGTCCTGGGCTATTTTAATGCGACTCCTGATCATTTCAATCCTTGCGGAGGTTTCCTGAATTATCTCTGGTCCTAGCAACTTGTTATCCCCCACCTCGAGCCAACAAGTTGGGGAATGAAAAGGCCTGCCATATAAAGCCTCAAATGGGGCCATGTCAATCGTAAACTGATAAGAGTTATTATAAGCAAACTCTACCAGTGGAAGGTGTGGATCCCAACCTCCTCCAAAATCAAGAACAGACATGCGTAGCATATCCTCCAACATTTGATTAGTACGCTCTGTCTGTCTATCTGTCTGTGGGTGATAAGCTGAACTCAACCTCAACTTAGTACCCATAGTCTCCTTAAAGCTTTCCTAAAAATGTGACACAAAAATCTTGTCTCTATCTGACACAATATTCAGGGGCACCCCATGTAATCTGACAATCTCAGCAATGAACAACTGAGCACACTGACCCGTGGTATAGTCTGTCCGCACCGGCAGAAAATGAGCCACCTTGATCAAACGGTCTACAATCACCTAGATAGAGTCGTGGCCCCGCTGTGATGTAGGCAATCCTGTAATAAAATCCATGGAAATACTCTCCCACTTCCACGTGGGTACTTGCAATGGATGAAGAAACCCTGACGATTTCTGATGGTCCACCTCTACCAGCTGGAAGGTAGAACACTTCGACACGAATTCGGCAATGTCCTTCTTCATCCCACTCCACCAGTATTGCCTCCTCATATCCTGGTACATCTTATCTCCTCTAGGATGTACCGTAAATTGGGACCCGTGAGACTGGGTCATCACTGCATGACGTAATTCTGCTCCTTTTGGAACTACCAATCTCCCATTAAACCTCAAACCCCCATCATAACTAACAGAATAGAACTCAACACCCTCAGCTAAGAGTCGTACAATCTGCCCCTGGAAAAACGGGTCTGCGGTATGTGCCTGTATCACCCTCGTAACAATCTCGGGTGTCACTGTCATAACAGATATGAAAGAACGGGCTACTGCGTCCTGGTGGCCTAATTCCTTCCACTTTGCTTTCCAGGCGTCCGCTACCTCGTCTATCGGTCTACGGCTCAACGCATCAGCAACTACGTTGGCCTTCCCCGGATGGTATTGTATATCGAACTGATAGTCCTTCACAAACTCTAACCATCTGCGCTGACGCATATTCAGCTCTCGCTGAGTGAACAAGTACTGCAGTGACTTGTGGTCTGTGAACAAGCGGAATTTCTCCCCCAATAAATAGTGCCTCCATATTCTCAATGCAAAAAAAATGACTGCTGCTAACTCCAGGTCGTGGGTGGGGTAATTCTTCTCATACGGCTTAAGCTTGTGGGAGGCAAAAGCTATAGCATTCTCCTCCTGCTGAAGTACTCCCCCAAGTCCCTGTAAAGAGGCATCGGTGTAAACCAGGTACTCCACACCCGGCTTCGGTAAAGCAAGGACTGGCGCTGAAGTAAGCTTATCTTTCAGCTCGTCGAAAGCCAATTGACAAGTATCATCCCAAACCTATGGTACCCCTTTGCGAGTCAGATTCGTCAATGGACCCGCTATTTTGGAGAATCCCCGAATGAATCTCATGTAGTATCCGGCTAACCCCAAGAAATTACGCACTTCTATCGGTGTCGTGGGTTGTCCCCACTCCCTCACCGCTGACACTTTACTCGGGTCAACTGCTATCCCCTGCTCAGAAATAACATGCCCCAAGAACTGTACTTCTCGCAACCAGAACCAGCACTTCTCGTACTTAGCATACAACTGATGGTCTCGTAGAGTCTGAAGAACTTGTCTCAAGTGCTCGACATGCTCCTCCTCGGAGTGTGAATATATCAAAATGTCATTTATGAAGACGATGACAAACTGATCCAAGAACTCTCTGAACACTCGGTTCATTAAGTCCATGAACATGGCTGGAGCATTTGTGAGGCCAAATGGCATCACCCTGAACTCATAGGACCCATATCTCGTCAAGAAGGCAGTCTTTGAAACATCCTGCTCCGTAATACGTAACTGATGGTACCCCGACCTCAGATCTATCTTCGAAAAGAAAGTTGCTCCCCTCAGCTGGTCGAACAGATCATCGATTTGAGGCAACGGATAATTATTCCGTATCGTGACCTTGTTCAACTCTCTGTAGTCCACACATAACCTCAGTGAACCATCTCTCTTTTTCACAAACAGAACTGGAGCACCCTAAGGTGAAGTACTCCTGCGAATGAAGCCTTGACCTAACAGTTGCTCTATCTGATCTCGTAACTCTCGCATCTCTGCCGGAGCCATACGGTGTGGAGCGCGTGCTATAGGCCTAGTATTTGGTAATAAGTCTATGACAAAGTCTATCTCTCGACTGGGGGTAGGCTTGGTATCTCCTGGAATACATCGGAATACTCACGGATAATTGGGATCGAGTCTAAGGGAATCACAACCTCCTTAGGGGTATCCTCCTCTATGTAATACAAATGAGCGGTCGATCCTCCCACTGGGCGAGGCATCGCCACTACAAACATCTCTTGCCCAGGAATGGCAAAAATAATACTCGCACCGAAACAATCAATCATGGATCTGTAAGCTGCGAGCCTATCCATGCCGATAATAACATCGTGCTCATGCATATCTAAGACTAACATGTCTGCAGGGAATACCAAGCTACCAATCTCTACCCCCACTCCCCGACATATAAAGAAAATAAGCGAACCATTCCCCAGTGGTGAGTCTACACACGTCACAGTGCTCTCTGCTGTGGATAATAACCCTAAGGCATTCGCAAAATGCGTAGCTATAAAATAGTGCGTCGCCCCAGTATCAAACAAAGCTCAACCCATAGTACCATGGATAGGAAACATACCCTCAATCGCGAGTGGTGCCTGTGGAGCTGCTTCCTGGTGGACGTTATAGACACGTCCATACTGTAACTTCCCCTGCTGCACTGGAGTTGCTGGACTGCTAGTAGGGCTGGTACTTGAGATGGGGATGGGAGGGCGGCTGGAAAAAGTGGCCTCTGTGGCTCGTTATGGGCACCCTGATGCTGTGTGGCCTCTCACCTTCTAGGAAATCCTGGAACTTATGGCCATGTTTATCGCACATAAAACATCGGCCTCTGAAGTTACTCCCCCTCTGACCCTGCTGATGTCGGTGTCGGACTTGCTGACTTGGGACTTTATTCCTCTCTGGGCAATTCTGACAACTATGGTCGGTCCTGCCGCATCGAAAACACTTCTCTCGAAACTGCTTCACTTCACCACGTTGTTGACTAGCCTCGCTTTTTCCCTGGTCTTGCTGGCCTTGAGGGGAAATTTGCGGAAAACTATGTCAGGGTGACGACAATCCCTCCACTTGTGACCCGGCTGTACACATTTATAGCAGAGTTCCGAAATTCTTCGTTGGTCGGATTGTAGTTTATCCCCAGTATGATTCGGACAAGATTGACGTTTGTGACCGTCCGTTCAACAACTGAAACACCTCTTTGTGATTTCATTCTGAATCTGTCTTCTTTGTCCCTCACACTTTTGGCCCTTTTCATAAATTTTGTTACTTCTGGAACTGACTCGGTCTTGGGTGGTTTGTTGTCGCAATTTCGGTGTCTTCGCACAATTGTTAGCTTTAGTCACATGCATTTGGTTAACCTCTCTAGATCTTTTGCCTCCTCTAAGCTGTATGCTGCATTCTTGGTACTGTAAAACTGCAGTGGTAACTGCTTGTGCCACAATGCCCGCAAATTCGGCGATTGGTACCCTCTTCGGAGACACCTGAGGTGTGAGTTATCCTTGTTCATTAACTTCCCCAATGGTATTAGTTTTTTCTTCCTGACGGGCCATCTGAAAGTTTTAAAATTACATCAGAATAAGTTTAACATCCGTGTCGACAAGTCGCAGAAGCACGAAATTCCAACGCATAAAGACGAATACAACATTCCTAATGTTAGGGCTCTATAGCAAAAACGTTAAGCTCAAAGCAAAATAAGCTGTACAGATCCTAGGACACTAGAACCTGATGCTCTTATACCACCTGTAACACCCCGCCTAATTAAATACCGGGCGATCACTCCTTTATTAAATTAAAATCAAGATGAACAGTTGGTTCATTCTTAGCATCACTGTCGAAAAAAAAATAACTTTTCCAATCTAAACACCCTAATTAATTAAGCCAAGTGTCAAAACCAATTTTTAAACATTACTTTCCAAATTTTATTCTAAAAACAAAGATTTAATTATTTACAACAATTCAATATTAAAGAATCACACCACAATAATCCTGGAATATATAATCCAAATAATTTAAACATTCAACAACTAAATCCCAACACTAAAACTTAAATTAAAACATACAGACAGTAATAAATCCCAAAGTAACAATACTAGAAATAACTGAATCACAAAGTCCAAATAAACAACTGAATAATGGAAACGGCGACACATGCCCCTCTAAATGAATATACTAGGAATGGAGTCAAATAAATGAAGTCGTCTAAGCGAGAGGCCTGCAACTCCCACCTAAGCTGCAGCGCGTTCCTTCCAAGGGATCCTACGCAAGACGCCCCTATGGCTGGGCACCTGTAATATATACATATATATACAAGAGAGAAAGAGAAATAGAAACGGGTCAGAGCCCGATAGTGTAAAGGATTTAAAATTCGTTTAGCAAGTATTTAAAATGTTTACAGGCCAATGCAACAACATATTAGTGCGGCACTCTCTTGAGAAATTCTCACCTCTCTTCTAATGTGCACGCCTATCGTACTAACCTTCCCAACGGATTTATCTTATCTTTTATCGAACTAAACTTCCCAATGGTTTAACTTATCTTAGGTTACTCGTAAGATTTAAAACTGAACAATATAATTATTTAAAAGGAAAATTTCATTTAGTAACAAAGCTCTCATTTTAATTTTATTTATTAATAAAGTTTCCCAATGTCATATTATACTTTTTTCAAAACAAGTATTTCCAAATTTAAATTCAAAATTCATTTCTTACTTACCATAGCACAGTAGGCAGTTCCAAATTTCAGAATTTCATATATATATTAAATACTCGTATAATATATATATTCTAACAGCACCCCATATAAAAACTATGGTGCGGGCATACTCTGCTATCCAATCCCCGTATCACTCGTACTAAGGGAAATACAAATTCGAAATCACTCTTGAGCTGTATTAACACATACACAATAAATATTGAGGTGAAGAATAGATTCCAAGTCTCTAAGAGGATATCACATGCCCGCGTCTCTTAGGGCCGTCTGAACTATCAATTCGATAGCCTGTACTAAGGATTTCTATCTTCTAAGGTACGAGTCAATATCCCCCATAAAGGTCCCATCGAGATAAGACTATCCCAGCGTGGTAACCTCATGGATACCAAGTAGCGTGGGCACGATTTTCACACATAGATAGAATATGCATAAACACAGTCATATAACTATGCTAATATTACCATATCAATTTAGGTACATTTCAAATCCCATATTTACGACATTTGTCCTCATATCTCATTATTTAGTTCTCACGTATAACCGTTCATTTCTTACTTTGATTCGAGGGATTTTTCTAACTTACTACGTAATACTCATGGACTCTATCCTCCCAAGTGTAGAATTCAGTAGGTACTCATCTAATTTCCAACGTAACCATCTTACGCGTCTCTCCCCTTAATACCTAATTTCATCGTCCCTTATATGTAAATATCCCAAAAATACACCTCTTGCCTTACATTAAAGGTCCCAAAATTATTCACATGTCCTACTGGTCTTCTTTATCTCCCAAAACATTTTAATAAGGGTGTCCGAGAATTATTTCTCATTAAATTGAATTCAACTAATTTAAAAAGGGGAAATATGAGCCTGCCAGAAGGGGTCGATCGATCGAACCTTCGATCGATCGAAGCTCTTGGCTCGATCGATCGATCAAGCAGGTATGGCGAATTCTGCAGTTACCAGTTATGGGTTTTCTCACATAACTCCATCCAAATCCAAACTTTTCATTCCTAATCGTCCAGAAATTTGTACTACTAATAGTATAAATCCATTCCATACATCTTTTACGTAAAGCATGCAAATTTCCATTAATAATCATGGATTAACATGCCAAAATCCATGTAAATCTCAAGAACCTTAGAATTCTTTTTAACATGGTTCTAATCAGTCCTTTCCAGAATTTTCTTCTTTTAAAACATCAAAATTTCATGGTTTAATCCTCTACATGTTAAGGGATTTACAGATTAACAGTCAAATCATTACTACATGCGGTTTCCTATCTCAAGTTTGGGTTTTCTTTTATAAAACTCAACCTAATCATCCCTAGACTAACATGAGTGATGCATTAACGAAAATAAGCAAGATAAACACTTGCCTGGGATTTTCAACGTTCTGGTTTGATGACGAATTTGGTGTGGTTGCGTTCCCCGTCGCGCGATCTACGCATTGGTGGTGGTGGCAGTGCAACCGGGTGAATCGTTGGCCTTGGATTGCTTGGAAAAGCCTCTCCTTCCCTCTCCTATGGTCGTCACTTGTCTTTGGTTGTTTTAACCCTAGAGGACAACCTTAGACATATGATATATCCCTTGAATTTTCGTGGGTTTAATTATCCAAAAATGTAAAATGTCGAAAATGCCCTCCTGGGGTACTAATTAAGCCTAAAAACGCCCCGAGATCCAAACTAAACCCCCGGGTACACTTTTCTGACTATCTCAACCCTTCCGGACACTTTGGCGCACTCAAAATGATCATACGAGCGACTTATAATATATTCACTCTTATTCATCAATATTTAGTCCCGACGCGACACGGTCGCGTTCTGACTCAAATTTCCAAAATTGTCATTTTATTCACTCGTGACATTTAATATAACCAATATTATATATTATTTTTGCTCATTAGTAATATTTAACAAATTTCCCATAATTACTAACTCTCATCACGTTAATAATTATAACATAATTAATTTCCGAATTTATATTAAATAATTAATTTACATTAAATTTAATAAATCCCCAAATTAATATAGCATAAAAATACGGGGTATTACAAAATCAAACACACCAACAAGCTTTCAATGCAAGATGTATGTGATTCATTAATTTGGCTAAGTCAACCGATTCTTGCTTCTTTTCTTTGATTCAATCAATAACGGTTACAACACTCTTAATGCTTAGAATCCTCTCAATGTGTATACAAGCAATGACTGTTACGATAAAAAATCCAATTAATATAGGTTAAAAATTCCAAAATATACTATAAATACAAGGGATAACCAATGGGATAAATGCCTAAAATAACACTCACTGAAAACTCACGTTCACACCAATTTAACACACATTCGCTGCAACGAACCCAAAGGTTCATTGGTCGCTAGTTTCCAATATGAAAATATTCGAAACTATAGTAATATATGCACTCCATGAAACATCCCTTTATATTCGCATATGTATACAGAAAATCAAGTAGTATTGAATTTGAGATAAACTCTACATGAACCTGATTCACAACTTGTCAACTTCAATATAATGGATCTCAGTCACTAGGTGATAGTTATAACATTATTTTGATTTTGTGCATGACTAATAATAGTCATAATTCATTCTGGAACAAGAACTTGAATTTTTAGTTTAGAGATGAAGTTCCCTTCAATATTAAAGAGCCATAACCTACTGAGAAGGAGATTACAACATGAATGCATCTTAATCATTTGGGAATAAAAACTTAGGCTCAATTGTTCCGTACTCTGGGGTTAAGGCAATATAACCCATGACTCATCTTTGGGTATCACCATAGGACCAATAGTCATTGGTGTGAGTGAAAGGTCATTGAGCTGGACTATGAGGCACAAAACAGTTGAGAGCAAAAAATGTTAAAAGTTGGACCAATATAAACAATGAAAAATGGATTGTTTTTTGGAATACATACACAAGTATGTTAAGACCTAGGTTTTGAACTGGAACACTAATGTAGATCTCATCGTCCTTAAGGTAATTGAACATTTTTAGAGTTCATGCTCCGAATATGTCCATCTTCTTATTGGGGATAAGTCTCTATGATGCATAAGAGTCCCCTAAAATGTGATGATTAAGAGTACCATAAAGTGTGAAGTTGTGTGGGTCATTTTTCAACTACTATAAAACCCAATTCCCTTGATATTGTACGTGAAAAGGAAATATGGAGTCTTTAATATTTTTTTATCCCTGTGGACTTATAAATCTGTTGCGCTAAAATAGTCCTATGTTAAGCAACCAAGACCATAAAACTCACTTCAGAATTTTACCAAACACTTGCTGTGTGGAAAACATCCAAGACCTTGTTCCTAATGAAAACTAAGTGTGCAAACTCAAAACGAATCCAATCAACAATCAACAAGTAGGATAACAAGAACACACAAGCAATCAAAGCAAAGAAACAACAACAATATAACGTGGTTCACCCAAACAAGGGTTACATCCACAAAGGTAGGATTTCTTCTTTCTTTGATAAATGGAGGAACCACAAGGTTACACACTCACACTCTTTATATCTCCAAGAAAGTCACTCACAACTAAGAACAAGAACTAATCTTAAACAAGAAGCTCTCACTCACTTTTCTCTTTGAAAAACTCACAAAATGTTCACTCTTGCTGGAAAAAACAACACTGCTCAAAAAACAGAAAATAAGCTTCTATTTATAGATTTTAAAGTGGAAATTTTGTAAATATCGAGAAAAACCTATTTTTCTCCCAAAATAGCCATGAACCAACGGGAAGCCACCGAAGAGCCAAAATACACCACAAACTCCACCTTGGCGATCCAATGATCCAACCAAAAACCTTGAATGAAAACCATTGAACCCGCTTGAAGATCACCCTGAAATCTACCAAGCTCAATGCAGCTCAACCTAACCGAGGAGCCTCTCCTCGAACTTCAACAAGAAGTGAGATTTAGAAGGTTTAGGCAATGCCTAAACTTCTCCGTAGTCACAGGTTTGGTGAGGAAATCAAAACCTCGCCGGAATTAACCCAATCCCGAACTCTATGATACCGCACATCAATATGCTTTGTACGGGCATGATACACTTGATTCTTAGCCAAATGCATAGCACTTTGACTATCGCAATGAAGTCGAACACTCTCTTGCTTCATCCCTATTTCACTCACCAAACTCTTTAACCAAACCGCCTCCTTTGATGCTTTCGTAAGTGCCATATACTCCGCCTCCGTGGTTGACAAAGCACTTGTCGCTTGTAACATGGATCTCCAAGATACCGGCCCGCTAGTAATAGTGAATACATACCCCGATGTAGATCTCCGCTTATCATGATCCCCCGCATAATCCGAATCCACATACCCCGCAACAAACTCGGCCCCTTTCTTCCGCTCAAACACAATGCCCATAGACTTGGTTCCCTTTACATACCAAAGAATCCATTTCACCGCTTTCCAATGCTCTTTTCCTGGATTCGACATGTACTTACTAACCACACCCACGGCTTGGGCGATATCCGACCTCGTGCAAACCATAGCATACATAAGGCACCCCACGGCACAAGCATACGACGTTGAAGCCATCTCCTCTAACTCATCATCCGTAGAGGGACATTACTTTGCACACAAAGCAAAATGTGAGGCTAACGGGGTAGAAGTGGACTTGGCATCAAACATGCCAAATTTCCCGATGACATGCAAAATATAATTTTTCTGAGATAACCACAACTTGCCAACTTTTCTATCTCGTCTAATCTCCATACCAATAATCTTTTGCGCCGCACCAAGATCCTTCATGTCAAACTCCCAGCTCAATACCACCTTGAGCTCCGTTATCCGTGACATGTCCCGACACACAATGAGCATATCATCAACATAGAGCATTAACAGAACAAACGAACCATCATCAAGAAATAAAAAATATGCACAATGCTCATGATCACATCTCGTGTAACCAACCTGCAAGATGAAGGTATCGAACCGTAGGTACTATTGTCGTGGCGACTGTTTAAGCCCACACAATGACTTCTTAAGCCGGCACACATGATCTTCCTTTCCCACTTACTTGAACCCCTCCGGTTGCACCATGTAAATAAGCTCCTTCAAATCACCGTGAAGAAGAGCCGTTTTCACATCCATTTGATCAAATTCCATATCGAATTGAGCAACCATTGCCAACAACACCCGTATCGAAGTATGCCTCACCACCGGGGAGAAGATCTCATCATAGTCAATCCCCTCCTTTTGTGAAACCCCTTCGCTACTAGCCTTGCCTTGTACTTCGGTTCTTTTATTTTGTTAATTGCCTCTTTCTTCCTATACACCCACTTAGATCCAATAATGTGTCGCCCCTTGGGTTTAGGAACCAACTCCCACACAGAGTTCTTTCGTAGAGCTTCCATCTCTTCCGACATAGCACCCATCCAACTCGCCTTGACATCACAATTAATTGCATCTTTGTATGTCATTGGATCACCCTCATTAGAAATGAGAGCGTAATTGACCTCTTCCCAACCAAGCCTAGATGGTGGCTTGATCTCCCTACGCTCTCTGCGACGTGCTATGGATGGCACTTGCTCCACCCGTTGAGTGTCCTCCACCTCAACCGACTCCTCTCCCAAATCATCCTCATTCGGCTCCACCTCAACCGTCTCATCACCCGATTGAGAATCACTAGAACCACTAGTAGATGCACTATCACTATCGGTGGTTGATGATCACGAAAATACCAAAGGAATCTCGACGGTTCTAACACCACCGTCATCGACAACTTACAGGAACTCCTTGGCCTTCAACATGGACGTCTCGTCAAAATTCACAT
Organism: Sambucus nigra; assembly: GCA_949130495.1. Taxonomy (NCBI): domain Eukaryota; kingdom Viridiplantae; phylum Streptophyta; class Magnoliopsida; order Dipsacales; family Adoxaceae; genus Sambucus; species Sambucus nigra. The sequence continues at coordinate 103,969,734 of OX422218.1, read as the reverse complement.
CCCGGCTAAAAACTAGCTTCCTCGTAGACGGATCCCAAAGCTTGAACCCCTTTACCCCTTTTCCATAGCCTAGGAAAATACACCGGCGAGTTCTCGGGTCATTTTTAGTCCTCTCGTCACTAGGAATGTGAGCGTACCCCGGACATCCGAACACCCTCAAAGTAGAGTAGTCGACCTCGTGCCCTGACCATACTTCCTCCGAACACTTCAAACCAGGGGTCGAATTTGGTGACCGATTCACCAAATACACGATGTGATCAAGAGCTGCTGCCCAAAATGATTTTGATAATCCAGTATGAAACCTCATGCACCTTGCCCTTTCCATAATGGTGCGGTTTATCCTCTCCGCCACCCCATTTTGTTGTGGAGTATTCTTAACGGTAAAGTGCCTTGTGATGCCCACATCTTTACAATACTTGAGAAACCCACCATCTCTATACTCACCCCTGTTGTCACTCCTCAAATACTTGATCTTCTTCCCCGTTTGATTCTCCACCATGGCTTTCCACTCCTTGAAATTCTCGAAAACCTCCTATTTTTCCTTCAAGTAGTAGACCCACACTTTTCGTGAATAATCATCTATGAATTTCACAAAGTATCTAAAGCCTCCTATGGAAACAACATCCGAAGGCCCACACACGTCGGAATGAATATAGTCAAGAGTCCCTTTACTCTTGTTCGTAGATATAGTCAATTACACTCGAGTTTTCTTCCCCATCACACAATACTTGCAAAAATAGAGCTTGCATCCATTCACCCCTTTCAACAACTTTCGCCGATGAAGTTCTTCCATGCCCCGTTGGCTCATGTGACCAAGTCTCATGTGCCATAATTGTAGCTCGTCAATTTCAGGCTCCGTGGAGATTGTCGCTCCACCCACTACTGTATTTCCCTTCAATCTATAAAGATTATTCGGTAACTTTGTGCCACGCAAAATTACCATCGATCCCCTTTTGACCTTCAAAGCCCCACCCTCGGCTTGAATCACACACCCCTTTAAATCGAGTGCGCCTAAGGAAATCAAGTTCTTTTTAAGTGTCGGAACGTGCCTCACTTCACTTAAGGTTCGGACAACCCCATCCCACATCTTTATGTGCACCGACCCGATTCCCACTACTTTGCACGTAGCATTGTTTCCCATGAGAATATCACCACCGGTATTGGACTTCTAATCCTCAAACCATTCCCGATTCGGACACATGTGGTATGAACATCCGGAATCTAAAATTCAACCATCAACATGATCGGTGGAAAAACATGTAAGAACCTCTTCGCCTTCCTCTAAAGTAGCAACACCGGCCACATCCTTAGTAGCATCTCCTTTCTTATCATCTTTCTTCCACTCCAAACAATTCAGTTTAAAGTGACCCTTTTATGGCACTTGAAACACTCAACCGTGCTAATGTCTCGAGATTGAGACCTTTGGAAGCCCCGGTTATTTGCACCCCGAGACTTCGACCTTCCTCTTCGTCCACCACCACCAACCTTGGATACCAAGCCTTCACCTTGAGAAGATGAACTACCTCCACCGCTACCATTTTTCTTCTTCATGGCCACGTGAGAAATGATGTCCTGCATTACATCATTGAACATGAGAGTAGTCTTCCCAAACATAAGTGTGGTGATAAAGTGCTCATATGAATCGGGCAACGAAGCAAGCAACAATAACGCTCGATCCTCCTCGCTAAATTGAACATCAATCCGGTTCAAATCGTTGATCAAAGCATTGAAGATATTTATATACTTCATCATATCACCGCCCTCCTTAATTTCTAACTTGAAGAGCATCTTCTTTAGAAATAATTTATTTGACAAAGACTTGCCTAAATAAACCTCCTCCAATTGATCCCACATGCCTTTAGCCGTAGTTTCCAATATCACGTGATTGAGCACATTATCCGTGATATACATTTCAATTGAAGAAATTGCCCTTTGATCAATATCGCTCCATTCGGCTTCGGTCATATCCACCGGACGCTTCTCTATACCCAACAATGCTATAACCAACCGTTGTTGAACAAGAACACCCCGCATCCTTCTTTGCCACAAGCCAAAATTAATTTTCTCATCAAAAGGTTTTATCTCAAACTTCATTGAGCCTCCGGATCCATAACTAGGATCCCACTCCTTAGAGCCTCCACTTGTAGAAGTTGATTCGAGAGTACGCGACACCTCCTCCGCCATTTGGAACAAATTCTAGAACTTATGCCAATATCACTCAAATTAATTCAAACTGAACCAAAATATCGAGCAAACCAAGCAACCAAAGCTCTGATACCACTTGTTGCGCTAAAACAGTCCTATGTTAAGCAACCAAGACCATAAAACTCACTTCAGAATTTTACCTAACACTTGGTGTGCGGAAAACATCCAAGACCTTGTTCCTAATGAAAACTAAGTGTGCAAATTCAAAACGAATCCAATCAATAATCAACAAGTAGGATAACAAGAACACACAAGTAATCAAAGCAAAGAAACAACAACAATATAACGTGGTTCACCCAAACAAGGGTTACATCCACAATGGTAGGATTTCTTCTTTCTTTGATAAATGGAGGAACCACAAGGTTACACACTCACACTCTTTATCTCTCCAAGAAAGCCATTCATAACCAAGCACAAGAACTAATCTTAAACAAGAAGCTCTCACTCACTTTTCTCTTTGAAAAACTCACAAAATGTTCACTCTTGCTGGAAAAAATAGCACTGCTAAAAAAATAGAAAATAAGCTTCTATTTATAGATTTTCCTCAAGTGGCAATTTTGTAAATATCGAGAAAAATTTGTTTTTCTCCCAAAACAGCCGTGAACCAACGAGAAGCCACCGGAGAGCCAAAATACACCACAAAATCAACCGATGACCCTACCAATAATTAATCTAATGAGATCATTGAATGCAAATTGTTCATTGTAGACATGATAAGGGTGATGATTTTATCAATTTTACCCAAGTGGGAGATCTTATTATTTTCACAATAATTCACTCATCTGGCTGCTTACATGTCAATAATATATAGCATTTCCTAATATTCTATTAAGGACCATTAATGCCTTAATTTTTCATGGACTATGTCCATTGTGTAAGCTTGAATATTTTTTTATTCTCTATTATGTTATTTTATAACTTAAACTTGTCTGTAAAGTCATATTAATAAGATTTGTTATCCATAACTCATCTGAACATTTTGGTGGACTTTTAATGTAGTTTGATCTCCTTATATGGAAAAAAAGTTTTTTGGGATTTTTTTTCTGAAATATATGGCAAAAAAATGTTTTTGGACCTAAGTGTGATTTTTTAAAGTGAAGGTATGAAATTGTAATATTTTTATGCCATAAATACTAAAACATGAGGTCCAATCTTTATAATACCCTAAAATGCTATACAAAGCATTTAAAATCCTATTCATGAGAACTATCCACGTAAGATGACCTTTGATATCCCATGTTAACCATTCATCTGAGATTTAACTACACAGTTGTTGCGTGCTCGAGAAGTAAATTTCATTGCGATAACGTATATAAACTCCTTCATCTCCTAAGCGAATCCTTCACCTGGACAGCTATTATCCCGCATTAATGAAATATGTAAAGTCATTTGGCCCTAATATATATGTTTGTGTAATTCATTGGTATTCTCAGAAGCCACCTCTGCTCAGTAGATAGGGTTTTTTCTCTGTATCAATGATATAAAATTTGATTGAGGGAAGGAGTTAAGAAATTGGTTGATGGAAGAGGGGTCATAAGTGGTGGTTAGACATGTCTGCGGGATGAAGCTACCACCGCCAGCGCTGCTAGAGGTTAGGCGTATCTCCTTACAGAAGAAGCCATCTCCAACGCTGCTAGAGGTCATGCGTGTCTTCAGGATGTAGCAGATATCGCCAACACTTTTGGCGAGCCTCACATGTGGGGTTATTATAAAACAGGTGAGATGATCAGAAGAAGTAGGAACTGGTGAGACGGTCAGAAGAAGTGGGTCGAGTAGCAGTGGGAGGGGTGGGTGGTGGGACGTAACGGGGGAAAATTGGGTTACTTCACCGGATGCAGTCGGAGTTCAGCTGGTTAGGAGACAAGATGGAAGGGGCATGGATGGAATCATGGGGTTTTGGGTTCATTTTCAGGTGTGCGTGTGTTGGATGATAACGATGCTCTATATCATTTGATTTTTTTTTTTTAAATTTGACTTACCCTATTGTTTTTTTGTATTCTTAGTTGTGATTTTACTGGGATTAAAAAATATATATTTGTGAGTGCTGGAACAATATTTAGATTTAAAATGAGTCGTTACCCTTTATCTTCCTCTATAACATTTATGAATTGTAATTTATGGATTTTTACTAATGTTTGAAGTTAGTCTGGATAGCGCGAAGCATTCTCATGGACATTGTTTAAATGGATGTGGATATTGACCACAAGTTCAATTTTTAAATTCTATGAGTGTTGTGATATTTTTTAGTTAGTATTTTGTTTATGATTTTGTTGTTTTACCTAATTTTTGTTAAGATTTTCTCAAATTTTTATCGGTCAAATCTTATATTAATCGGATATTTTATTTATAAAAGTTCCTTAATAATTAAAACTTTAAAAAAATTTAGTATATGAAATAATTTTTTTTCCAAACATAGTGACAACATTGTAATCAACATTGTAACATGCAAGAATATGAAAGATAAAAAATATACACTTAAGATGTGTATCGACTATCAAAATCTCATAGCCCGCGCAACGCACGGGTTTCCACCAAGTTATTATTTAAAGATAAGAAAATAAAAACCTTACATCCCTATTATCTGTCTTTCTCAACCTTTCCCCTTTCTCCGAATCTACCTCCCTCTAACACAGTAGGACCCTCCCTCCGAAAGTCCGCGCCCACTACAAGCATATGTATTCACCACATCTACCATCTAGATGGGGAATACAACGGTACATGAGGTAAAATTGTAGGCGAAGAAAGTGGATGAGGGGATTTTTTATTTAGTCATTGAGGAGAAAAAGTATAATATCTTGTTTTTTATTGTTTATTTCTTAAATTTTGATTTTTATCCATTTTAGACTATTAAAAATGGTTAAATGTATATTTATAAGGCAAAAGACATTTAAGATCTTTTAATATTTTTTTCTCCAATATTAACAACAAGATTTTTAGGGTTAATAATTGTAAATAAACTAAAATAAATCAAAAAAATTGCCTCAGGGGCTCCCGCTCCCGAAACCTTGACCTTTGTCAAAATATTTCATATTTCGTGACAAAAATCATTGGTCAACTACTGATTACATGCTCTTATATCTCATTAATCTCCGAGGGAAAATATATACCGCGTGACTTGGAACTTTCACTTATACCAATGCAAGCCCAGACCATGAAGTTTAAGGTATATTCTTTCGAGGTGATTATATTTTTAAAGCTTCAAGTATTGATTTTGGTGATTTCAGATCCTGGATGGGTGAATGGGGAAATATATGGCGGTTTGGGGTGTCTAGAGGGCATGAGTGTGACTTTTCTGGTGTGATGCAGAGTAAATGGATCGATATCGAAACTTCTTAGAAAATTATGGTGTTGATGCTAATATTGTGGCTATGAATGTGTTTTTGTTGTTTTAGTATCACGGTCGAGCGAAAAAGAAATGATTCCTTTTTTATTTACTTATGAACGACACTTATGGCATAAAATATAACCAAACCAAGAATTGTGTATTTTCCATCCCTAAGACAATTAAGGCTAACTGATTGAGAAATTCAGTAAATAATATATACCTAACTGATTGAGAAAATCAATAATTGAACAACAAAGGATATTGATCCAATGAATTGGTCCCAAAAAATAAAATAAAAAACTTTGTTTAAGCCTATTGATAAGTCTACATGCCGGTGTAGTGTTTAAGCCTACAATTTGTAACATATTGATTCTTATAACATGCTGTCAGAAAAACATACATTCAAATCAGAGTACGTTCATAGCAACATAAATTAAAAAATTATTACAAAACACTATAATAGTTCCCAATCGTACTAATTGTTCACTTTGAAAAATTGATCAAAATAAATTACTCCGGATCACTTTAAGCAAAGACAAAGCAAGGGCCAAGTCATCTAAGATTTCTCGACGTCCTTAATAGTGCCCGCCCTATGACTTTTTCGATACAAAGGATGATTCTCTTCTTAGTCATCTCTTTACTTAAGGGTCATATAAAAATTACGCCTGAGTTCGATTCTACCTAGTTGAATATTCAGTACCAGTCCTATATTGTCAAACGTACTTGTAGCACGTTAATATCAACCTAGTTCGAATCTAGATAACACAATACAAACATACATAGAAATATAAACCTAGTTCAAATTTTAGACTTATAGCATAGCTTGTGAATATTAAGTAACTTTTATCTACCAACAGACACATAAGTACAAAAAAGTTTATATGTAAATGGCACGAAAAATGCCCTAACATATTATCCAAAAGATTATATATTACACTTTGAAAAAATTCCCTAACAACTTCAAACAAATTCAGGAGTGATAATACAAACTCCTTGATCCAAGCTTATTAAAACATCCCTTACAAACAGATAAAACCCATCGAGGTATAAAACATAATAAAAAAATTACAAACATAAAATTTTACTAGAAAACTATAAACTGAACCTCATCACCACTAATAGAACCATTCAACATACAAGCATTTTAAAAAAAGTATAAAAACAAATAAAGCATACAAGTAGTGTCATTGTACCCGACAAATCCAACTAAAGTTATATCCCTCTCATATATCACTTTGCAAATTACCATAAAGCATATAAAAAGTATAAAAAGTACCCTTGTTAGCAATGGTTTAAGATGTTTGAATCCAAACGTATCCCTGTTATCAAAATCATTGTACAATCATATTTAAGGATCATAAACTTTATCAAAATCATTTTTCGTACAAGAAATATTTAGGGATTACTGAAATGGAAATCAAGAAAAGCATTTAAGGCTTACCAGTGAAGAGGGAGTGAGGGGGGAGCGGGAAGAGAGAGTGAAGGGAGAGAAGGAGGTTGAATAGGATAGAGAGGAGATAAGATGGAAACTAAACGTAAGGGAAAATTATGATGATAAATTTGTGACTCGTGATAGCAGTAAAAAATTAAGCCTTAGGCCAAAATTTGTGACTCGTGTGAGTAGTTACAAATTTTTGACTCCTAATATCAGTCATAAATTATGTCTCAGCTTAAAATTTGTGACTGCTACGAGTAGTTACAAATTTGTGACTGCTAATGGTAGTCACAAATTAAGTCTTAGGCCAAAATTTATGACTGCTCATAGTGGCTACAATTTTGGGACTACTCATAAGAGTCATAACATAATCCTACTAATAAATTTGTGACTACCTGTGGCAGTTACAAATTTTTGACTTCTTAAAGTAGTCACAATTTAATAATATGGCAAAATTTGTGACTGTCATTAGTAGTGACAAACTAATTGACTAAAATTTTCCATTATCCCAAGATTTTAACACTCGTAATGGCAGTTACAAATAATTTTATGACTGCTCTCGGAAGTGATAAGTTTGTCACTCCCATTAGCATTCAGAAGAAGGCAGTCACAAAATTAGTGTTGTTATGTAGTGTTCAAGAGGGAGAGGAGGCAACTAAAGTGGAAGGAAGACTTCGACTGTCCCCTACGCATATCCTAGCTTACCCACTAGATACCAAAGATAATTTCATTGTAGTCCATTATTAAAATATGATTAGGCTGAATCAAAGTGGAAAAAAGAGATTTTTAAGATCCAAATTGAAAACAACAAATAACCAGTTATCTAAATGATTAATTGGAAATTTTGGAATGTAAAGGGTGCATCTAAAAAAAAGAGATAATAGATTAAAAAGATAAATAACATATCATAAGTTTTCCAATATATTTATTATAGAGACAAAAGTACCCAAAGAGATGGTTGGGAATTTTTTGAGAAAGATTGGTTTTGATTTAGGTGTGGACAATTACTCAAACTCAATGTTGGTCATTGTTAATTATGGTCTCAAATACACAGTTGCATCTCAAATGGACTAGTGTATAACCATGCTAGTGGAGCATTCTCAACTAGCTTGTCCAATTATTGTTTCAATAGTATATGTAAAGTGTTATAATAAAGGAAGGATGCCTTTATGGTATTATTTTTAATTAGCTATTCCTTGTATGGTTTGGGGGATTTAAATATTGTTCCTCCATTTAGTGAAAATGCAGGTAGGAACCCACATAAATTCGAACATTGTCAATAAATTACATGACTGCATTAATTGTGCTGGATTATTGGAGATTGGGTACCTTGGTTCAAGATAACTTCGTTGAATAAAAGAGATAGATCAAGTAAAATTTAGCTATGTCTGTATAGGATGTTGGTGAACCCCAAATGGAAATATTAATTTCATTGTAACAAAGTGGAACATCTCAACAGAATAACCTTAGATCACTTTTCTATCCTTGTGCTCAATGTGGTAGAAGGGGAAGCAACAATAGATTTCAATTGCTTAATTCATGGAACAAACACAAAGATTTCAAAAGTGTAATTCAAATACATTGTGAAATTAACTATTGGAAATACTCTTTATTCCTTGTCAAGAAATTTAAAAAACTTGTAGTATATGTTAAGTAGGTGGAGTAAGGAGATATATAGAATCATTTCCCGAAACTTAATCAATAAGATCGTATTTTATTAAGAGAGATGGAGTTTGACCTAAATCGTTCGGACTTGACTAGATTAACATATACTAAGGCTAGTGCATAATATCTCCTTCACTTACAGAGGGATGGGGAGTACTGGAGAAAAAATCTAACATTGCATGGGCTACAGGTGAGGACAATTCTAAGTTTTTCCTAACATAAACTACCCTTCAAAAGGCTTATAAAATTATCTAAACACCAATTTAGAGAGATAAACACTCTTTTCTACTTCAAAATGCAAGTCTACAACAAATGAGACTTACATTAGGGTATTTAAAGGGGAGGGGTAACTTAGGCTCTAAGATAATATCCTAATTAGAAAATGCAATTATTATTCCTTACCTTTAAATACAAATGGAAAATAAAGGAAAATACAACAACAAAAGAAAAGAAAATGCAATAAAATCCTAAAATGAGGCCCATTTTCATCACTTTCCCCCTCTTAAGACCAAGCTCGTCCTCGAGCTTTCAAAAAATTTGGGCATTCGTGAGGAAGTTACAATAATTAGGAGTCAAGAATTTATGGGGGAAAAAATAATTTATGAAACTTGAGGGTTGCCCATCCTGCAATTTCCTACTTTATTTTTTCTTCTCCTCTTCGTCTTCACCCAAAATCAGCACAAGAATTATCCACCCACGTCAAAAAACATGGTTTTGGGGTTTTGGGGCGATTAGAGGGGTTTGACGTCAGGTAAGGCAACCTAGGGGGTTTCCAAGCAGACCTAGGGCAAAACCCTAGTTTTGGGGGTCGAATTGGGGTCCATAGGGCCTCACGACCACTTGGGTTAGTCAGCGAGCTAGATGCAACCGGGTTTGGGTTGGGTTGGGTTTAAATAAGGTTTTTTGGGGTTGGGTCTAGTAGGGTTTGGGTCGGGCGCAGTAGGGGGGCTATTGAGGTGGTTATCATGGGTCTTTTTTTTGGCTAGGGTAGTAGGGAAGATAGATTTATGGTTTAGGGGTGGGAATGGATTGTTGGGGGTAGGGCAACAACGGTGTGGGTGAGTTAGGGAAGCGGGGTGGCTTCTAGAGTGAGGAAGCGTGGTGGGAGGAAGACTAGAGTTAGGGTTTTGAATGGGTAGGCTAGGGTGTTCAATTTTGGAAGAGATGAGTTGGAAGAGATAAAAATAAACACTGATACACCAACATCAATGTGGAGCGACACCCGCTCTGATATCAATTTGATATAAATTACTTGTCAATGACTAAATACTAAACAAAAACACAAGAAGGTAGGTGGTAATATCAATTTAAAGCTGGACCTGGCTAAGGGTTATGATAGGATTTCCTTTTTCTTTTTATTAAGGTGGCGAGGAGGATGGGATTTGTTGGGATAGCCCATATAGCTGTCAGCTTTTTAGTGGAAACCTTGAAAAAAAGGAGAGAGATAAAGCCTTTGTCTTTGACTGCTTATAGAAAGCAGATGCTCAACGCCTTTGTTAGCTTGTCCCACATCGGTAAGGAGCTATATTTTGAAGTGGTATTTACAATTTTTGTGGGACTAATGGGCAAGCCCTTTGGGCATTAGATGTTTTGTATGTATGGGTGGGAGACTTATTGGGCCAAGTCACACAGGCGCGTCCGGCCGTCCTTCCGGCCCGACCCGTGACCGTGTCCGGGTCTGGGGCTTGGGCTTGGGCTCATTAAGAAATAATATTTTGGAGAAATAAATTAATGATTTTTTGGGCTAAAAATTAATTTCTTTAACGATAATTATTTTTTTTATTTACAAAATGTGGGCTGATTAAGTCTCTTAACAACCTAGTCTTCCTGTTTTTTCTCCCACATTTTTTGCCCACTAACGTTAATTTTTTTTCATAATGAAAGGAGGTTGAAACCTTCGTTTTTCACAACAGTTCTCAATCCATTTTCTCCCCTCAATAAATAGTTTCGAATTTTTTTATTCCTCACAGTTCTGAAATTTTATTTTTCTCCAAGAATAATTAATATCACCTATTCAGATTAATTATATTAGAATCGAGCAATATATGTATTACAGAATGGGTGTTCGTTGAACGAATCTGCTTTGTGCTACCAGTTCGTATTTTGGAACTGTTTTATCTTGGGGTGGAGAGCTTTCATCTGTCAGCACAAATTAGAGGCAAACCCGCGAAACACCTTAAAGAAAGCGACATTGTCCACGACTCAGCCTAACTTACTACTTTCGGATTTCTTATATTTTTTGGGTCGATTTATTTGCTCCTAATTGGGTAATTTCGTTCACTACCTTAATTCTACATTTATTTAAATTGCTGCTACAATAATTTTAAGGTGTTTACTATTCTGCCATGGACGAAATTAACTCTAGCAATCTTAATAAGCCTTTCAAATATGAAGGCACCCATTTTAAACGTTAGAGCAAAAAATTGCTATTTTATTTAACTGCGAAAAAAGTTGCATCCTGTGTTCAATTTGACAATCCCGTAGTAAATAATCCACCTTCTGTTGAGGAAAGCAAAACAATTAGAACTTGGGAGGAAAAGGATTTTCTGTGTAAGAACTATACTTTGAATGCTCTAACTGACGAACTTTATAACTATTATGCCAATTATAAAACTGCAAAAGATGTTTGGGATGCACTATTTAAAAAATATGACACGGAGGAGGCGGGGCCTAAAAAATATGCCGTCAGCCGTTATTTGAAATTTCAAATGACGGATGACAAATCTGTTATTGCTCAAACCCATGAGTTGCAAATGATTGCCCATGAAATTATTTCCAAGGGCATGGCTTTAGATGAGCAATTTCAGGTGGCTGTAATTATTGATAAATCGCCTCCACTGTTCAAAGAGTTCAAAATTATTTTGAGGCATAATTTTGAAGAATTTTCACTAGAGTCACTCATTAGTAAATTGAGAATTGAAGAGGAATCCCAAAAACAGGACTACAAGGATGAAATTCTTGTTGTGTCTAACAACAAAAATCAGAAAAAGAACCACACTCTAGGTGTTTTAAAGGCAAACGAAAAAAATATGAAATTTTAGAAAAAGTGCCACAACTGGAATTTTAAAAATCAGACTCAGACTCAGACTCGGAATAAAAATAAGAACCCTGGAAATGGACAGTCTAGCAACTCGGGACATTTCTCTGTTTCAAGTGTGGCAAGCCTCGCCATATGGCTCGCAAATGTCACAATGTGCCACACGCATAAGCAAATTTGACCGAAGAGGACCTATGTGCTATGATTTCAGAAATCAACATGGTTAGCGGTGCCGAAGGGTGGTGGTTGGATATTGGCGCTTCCCGCCATATCTGTTATGACCGTACTCTGTTTAAGACTTATTCTGAGACTGCAGATAAGAAGGTGTTGTTGGGTGATTCTCACTCCACTGAGGTTGCTGGTACTGGAAATGTAAAATTAAAGTTCACTTCGGGAAAGACTGTTATCCTCAAAGATGTTCTTCACACTCCTGAGATAAGAAAAAATTTGGTTCCGAATTATCTTCTCAACAAAGCTCTCTTTACTCAAACTATTGGTGCTGATTTATTTACTTTGACTAAAAATGGAATTTTTGTAGGCAAGGGTTATGCCACTGGTGGGATATTTAAGTTGAATGTTGATGCTAATAAAATTTCTCATTCTACTTATATTGCCTGTTCATTTAATGTTTGGCATGCTAGACTTTGTCATGTTAATAAACGACTTATTAAAAATATGAGCACTTTAGGATTAATTTCAGAATTATCATTAAATAAATTTGAAAAATGTGAATGGTGTAGTCAAGAAAAAATCACTAACACACCACATAAATCTGTTTTTAGTGAATCTGAAGCACTTGATTTAATTCATTCGGATATTTGTGAATTGGATGGTGTCACAACTAGAAATGGCAAATGTTATTTTATAACTTTTATTGATGATTGTTCTGATTATTCATTTGTGTATTTAATGAGAAATAAAAGTGAAACGTTTGACATGTTTAAAGTTTTTCTAAATGAAATTGAAAATCAATTTAATTGGAAAATTAAACGGTTACGTAGTGATAGAGGCACCAAATATGATTTTGCACCATTTATTGAATTTTATAAAACTCACGGTATAATTCACGAAAAAACTGCCCCTTATTCACCCGAAATGAACGGTAAAGCCGAAAGAAAAAATAGGATATTAACTGAATTAGTTGTTGCTATTTTATTAAATTCAGGGGCTGCCTCACATTGGTGGGGTGAAATTATTTTGACTGTGTGTCACGTACTTAATAGAATTCCTAAGACTAAAATGAAAATATCTCCTTATGAGATTTGAAAAAATATTAACATGTCATACTTTAGAACGTGGGGGTGCTTAGCCTATGTACATATGCTCGACCCTAAAAAGGTCTAAATTTGCGAGTAGATCATATGAGTGTATTTTTATAGGCTATGCCATTAATAGCAAAGCATACCGATTCTATGACTTGAAAAATCAAGTAATTATTGAATAAAATGACGCCGATTTTTATGAAGATAAATTTCCTTTTAAATCGAGGAATAGTAGGGGCGAGTCATCCACTAATATTTCTTTAAATAAAAATAAAGAAAATAATGAATCCATTTTAGAAATTCTAAAAAGTAAAAGGGCTTGTGTGGGAAAATTTTTTGGTCCCGACTTTTATTCTTACACTTTAGAGGAGGATCCTAACACTATTCAAGAAGCTTTATCTTCATTAGATGCCGATTTATGGCAAGAGGCTATTAATGATGAAATGCATTCTTTGGAAACAAATAAAACTTGGCATTTAGTGAACCTTCCTCCTGGGTGTAAATCAATTGGGTGTAAATGGATTCTTAAAAAGAAATTAAAACCTGATGGCACTGTTGAAAAATATAAGGCACGTCTTAGTGCCAAAGGTTTTAGAAAATGTAGACTTTTTTGATACATTTCCACCCGTGACTAGAATAACGTCTATACGTGTACTATTTGTTATAGCTGCCTTAAATGATTTCATTGTACACTAAATGGATGTTAAAACTGCATTTTTAAATGGAGAATTTGAAGAAGAGATTTATATGGATCAACCTAAAGGTTTTATTGTTTACGGTCAAGAAAATAAAGTATGTAAATTAGATAAATCTCTTTATGGACTCAAACATGAACCTAAATAATGGCATGATACATTTGATAGCCTAGTCATCTCCAATGGGTTTAAAATAAATGAAAGTGACAAATGCATTTGTTATTAATATGTAGAGAATATTTTCACTATCATATGTCTTTATGTTGATGACCTGCTTATATTTGGTTCTAATATTGATGCCGTAGAAAATGTTAAATCATTATTGTGTGCTAATTTTGATATGAAGGATTTGGGTGAAGCTAGTGTAATATTATGAATTAATATTACTAGGTCAGAAAATGGACTTTCTTTGGATCAATCTCATTACATTGAGAAAGTTCTAAAGAAATACAATTACTTTGACTGTAAACCTGCTAGTACTCCATTTGATCCTAGTGTAAAGTTATTTAAGAACGCTGATGATAGTGTAAATCAAAATGCTTATGCAAGCATTATTGGTAGTTTACGTTATGCTACAGATTGCACTAGACCTGACGTAGCTTATGATGTCGGAGTACTATCTAGATTTACCAGTAGACCTACTATGGAGCATTGGCATGCTATTGAGAGGGTCACGCGGTACCTTATAAGGACGATGAACCTCAGATTACACTATAATAAGCATCCCGCTGTCCTTAAATGATTTAGTGATGCTGATTGGAACACCCTATCTAATGATTCTAAGGCTACTAGTGGATATATATTTAGCATCGCCGGTGGTGAAGTTTCTTGGAAATCTAAGAAACAAACTATTTTGGCTCAATCCAATATGGAGTCTGAGATGATAGCGCTAGCTACTGCTAGTGAAGAGGCATGATGGTTAAGAAACCTCCTGTCAGATATCCCATTATGGGAAAGACTAATACCAGCCGTTTTGATTCATTGTGATAGTACCGCGGCTATTGCAAAAGTAGAGAACCGTTATTATAATGGTAAGAAATGACAAATACGTCGTAAACATAGCACTGTTAGAGAATTTATTTCTATGGGTGCTGTGAGGGTGAATCATATACGGTCTGAACATAACTTAGCTGATCCTTTGACGAAAGGACTAGCTAGGGAGAAGGTGTGGAACACCTCGAAAGGGATGGGACTAAAGCCCTTGGATAAATGAGTCATTTGTGATGGTAACCCAACATATAGACTGGTGATCCCAAGAAATATGTTCAAAGGGTAATAACAAATCACAAGTGATATGGATTGAATCATGCTATTATTAATTAATATAGAACGGGGTATTACTCCGAGTCCATCCCTATGGAGCATGATATCCTGAAGCGAGTTAAGGATGAGTTATTATAACTGTTAATGAGATCTATAGCTCTATTTTGAGTAGGGTACTTAGCTACATGAGTATTCTTGATAGACTCACCTATGTGAATGTGGAAGTGTGACTACTTTCTATGAATATTTTGGACAAATTTCTAAAGCATTCACTATACTGGAATAGAAACACATGGCCGTATTGTGCTGGCTATTAGAACTACACCCAAGTAGGGTTGTGTGTGGGATGTTGTCAGAGATAGAGTTCAAAACTACGGTTACTCTAGTGTATTCTGAATCATCTTTACTACGTAAAGGTTCAAGTCGAAAGACACCTTTGCTTATGCACAATTCTATGAATTATTGCTCGATAAAAATGTTTTTTCCAATTTTGCAATTGGGGGATTGTTGGGACATCTCACATAGTTGTCAGCTTTTTAGTGCAAACCTTGAAAAAAAAGGAGAGAGATAAAGCCTTTGTCTTTGATTGCTTATAGAAAGCAGATGCTCAACGCCTTTGTTGGCTTGTCCCACATCGGTAAGGCGCCATATTTTGAAGTGGTATATTTACAATTTTTGTGGGACTAATGGGCAAGCCCTTTGGGTATTAGATGTTTTATGTGTATGGGTGGGAGACTTATTGGGCCAAGTCACACACGCATGCGCCGTCGTCGCCGTCCATCCGGCCCAGTTCGGGTCCGGGCCCGGGTCTTGGGTCTTGGATCTTGGGTTTGAGCTCATTAAGAAATAATTTTTTGGACAAATAAATTAACGATTTTTTTGGGCTTAAAATTAATTTCTTTAACGGTAATTAATTTTTTTTATTTACAAAACGTGGGCTGATTAAGTCTCTTAACAACCTAGTCTTCCTATTTTTTCTCCCAAGTTTTTTGCCCACTAACGTTAATTTTTTTTCGTAATAAAAGGAGGTTGAAACCTTCGTTTTTCACAACAGTTCTCAATCCATTTTCTCACCTCAATAAACAGTTCCGAATTTTTTTATTCCACACAGTTCTGAAATTTTGTTTTCTTCCAAGAGTAATTAATCTCACCTGTTCAGATTAATTATATTAGAATCGAGCAATATATGTATTACAGAATGTGTATTCGTTGAACGAATCTTGTTTGTGCTACCAGTTCGTATTTTAGGTCTGTTTTATCCTCGGGGTGGCGAGACTTTCATCTGTCAGCACAAATTGGAGGCAGAGCCGCAAAACACCTTAAAGAGAGCGACATTGTCCGCGACTCAGCCTGACTTACTGCTTCCGGATTTCTTATGTTTTCAGGGTCGATTTATTTGCTCCTAATTAGGTAATTTTGTTTCCTACCTTAATCCTGCATTTATTTAAATTGCTGCTACAACAGGATTCAGTGAAACATGGATTGATATGGTTTGGAAAAATATTTTTAACCGATGATTTTCTGTAGTGATTAATGGTGATTCAGTGGGCTTCTTAAAATCTCATGGAGGCATAAGGCACGGGGATCCCCTGTCCCCAGGCATTTTTTGCTGGCTGTAGAATGATTGAGCAGAAGGCTGAATCAACTTCCGCCTGAGACAAATTAGGTGTGTTTTGAAGTTCCAATCGGATTCCTTGCATTACTCACTTGCATTTTACATATAACACATTAGTTTTTGCTTCAAGAAGGAATATAACTATTATAAATGTGATGTCTATGTTGGGGGAACATGAGATTCAGTCAGGACATGAGATTAACAAAGAGAATTTCTATGATGGTCTCCAACCAAATGAATCAAGAGAATAGATAGTGCATATCTGACTTCACAAAAATTAATATAAAGCAGTCTCCTCCGAAATATTTAAGCTGCCCCATTTTCTTGGTGAGAAAAAATTCAATCACTTTGAGGATATGATCAAGAGAATTAAAAAAAAAAATTGACAGGGTGGTCGAACAAAATTATATCTAGTAGAGGTAGATTAATTCTAATAGAAAGCGTTCTCCAATAAATTCCCCTTTACAATCTTGTTGCGATCAAGCCCCCAAAGAAAGTCCTCCAAACAATTAAAAAATCGTTGCTGACTTTTTATAGGGGTCTAAAGATGGTATTCCCAAATTGGACTGGACTAAGTGGGAGGATCTCTGCAAGCCTATCGAGGAAGGAGGTATGGGTTTGAGGTCTATGTCAAATTGGGTAGATGCCTTGAGTATGAAATTATGGTGGAAATTTAGAACTTGAGAATGTCTGCAGTCAACTTTCACGAGGTCTAAATATTGCACGAACTCTCACCCATGCAAGGTAAACACCGTAAGAGTTTCAAAATCACGGAGGAGAACGATAGAGGTCAGGAACAAAGCTGAACAATACCTACTTTGGATCTCAAGTAAAGGGGAGATAAACTTGGAATGGGATAATTGGTTTGGCAAGGGCACTTGAGGTGAGCAATGTCAGTCCAATAATAGTTGGTTACTAAAGAATTTCAAAATAGGTGAGGGGCAGTGGAATTGGAGTTTCATAAATCATCATATCACACATAATACCCAAAATACAGACTAAAATGATATTGTTGTCTGGTCACAAAATAGTAGTGGTAAATTCTCCTTATCCTCGGCATGGAACTGTATTAAAAATTATCATGGATCTTCCAGGAGTTTTATTTTGAGTAAATGTGCACTCCTAAAGATCTCTTTTTTCTTATGGAGATTGATCATAGGCATAATTCCAGTGGATCTTGATGTTCAGAAGAAAGGCGTTTGAGGGTCGTCTATGTGTAATTGCTTCTCAAAACCTTCCACTGAATTTGTAGACCAATTTTTCTCTAATGGAAAGATTTCTATCAAACTGTGTTGGTACTTCCACTAAAAGAAAAATGACTTTTAGTGACAATAATTTTTTTAGCTAATCACTATAACATTTCCACCAAAAGATTCAAAGTTAATAAGTTAGAAAAATGACTTATATTTCTAACTTATTAACTTTGAATCTTTTATGTTAATTATTATCATTTTATGTGTTCGTATTAGTTACTTTAAAACTCAATTTACGTAACAATACTTATGTTTGCCAATATCAGTACTAAATTGTCATATTTAGTACTGATATTGGCAAACATAAGTATTGTTACGTAAATTGAGTTTTAAAGTAACTAATACGAACACATAAAATGATAATAATTAACATAAAAGATTCAAAGTTAATAAGTTAGAAATATAAGTCTTGAAATGATAAAAGTGATGTTTAGTGCAAAAGTGTCATTTTTATAAAATAGTTGGATTTATGAGTAAACTTTCCAAATTAAAGGACTCTAATTAAAAAAGTGGAATTTTATGTGGTGAACATTCATACTTTGTGAGGCAAAGATGAAAAGCAGTATTTTCCGTAAAAATGTAAAAAATGCAAAATTACAAGGTGTGCGTGAATAGTGAAAGGTATAACAAAGAAAAAAATATATTTTTACCTATTTTTTTTAATTGGGAAATGGTATAAAAGAAAAAGAAGGAAAATTTGGGGGTTATATTCTTACCACAAAGATGTATATTATTGATTTACTAGGTTAGCCAGTGCCTCAAATTTCTCATTAAACTCATCCATTCGTTATTTCATTTCGGCAACCTCCACTCTAGCTTCATTAGCCTCCTTTGTCGCCTCATCAACTTCTCTTATCGCCTCATTAGCTTCCGTTATTGCATTACCTTCCAAAGCATAAAATGTGGAAGACGTGGGCTTAATACCATCTCCATGACCAAGTACATAGCCAGTGCGATATCCCAAAACTTCTTAAAACACACCACTTTCATTCACCACCACACCATCTTCAAGTTCAGATTGTGAATCGAGTGTTTCTTGCACATCATCCTACAAAGAATAGTGAATATATTTTAATTATTCTATGGATTACACGAAAAAAATACTAAAAATCTGTTATTGGAATGCATCCTATATAACATTTCCAGCAGTGTTAGTCGCCCAATTTTCCTTCTTTTCACTTCAAAGAGTCTTATACCATACATTAGCCGTAGGAGTCCTAGTCTCCTTATCGCTCTGTAAAGATTTTAATGTTCAATAAAGTGTTAAAACAAATCGAAAAGATAGGTTTAGGAAAAGTTTTTTAAAGATGTATTACCAACCCAAACTCCACTTGACAAAATATTTTACTTCCCTACAATGCAGAATCGTCTGTTTAATTCAATTGTTCATAATTATTTCACTTTTTTTTCTGTAGATAAATATCAAACATTATTTTTAATATAATAAAAATAAATTCAATCAGTAAAAAATAAAAAACTTCATATAACCTTAAAGTTTCATTTGCAAATGTGTCATAAAGATCGTTCCGCTTTGCCTCTGGTAATTATGGAGGATGGTGCTGACGAGACTGTTCCAAAGAGTCATGTGGTTTGACGTGTTCGCAATGCATTTTTAAATGGAAGTTACAAAATTGAGTATTAAGTTGTCCCAATCACTAAACGCTTTAATAAATCAACTTCGGTAATTGAAACTTGTCCTGGTTAAGAGAGAAAAAACATAAAATATAATTTCAAAAATTGATAGTCCAAATTAATAAACATACACAATTTGCAGAAAAGGATAATGACAAAAAAGCTCAACAAGTGTTATGAATTATTCAATAAATACTGAGACTTTGTCTGGACTTTTAACAATCATAAAGTGTACCAAATAAGTTATTTTTCTAGAATAACTCCAACTACACGACCGTTTGAGAGGTTAGGATTTGAATATTCTCCCCTCTTTCTAACTTCTTTTGGAAGCCAATCCTTAACTTGGTTTCCTGACTCATTTCTTAGAAGATAAACCTATAACAAAGAAGATAACAAAAGTAAGAAACATGGGTTAGAAAGAAGTAAATAACAAAATTTTGAGTGCAAATGTTTAATATAATAACAATGGACAGTTAACACAACATGGACAGTTACCACAACATGAACATAAGTAAATATTAGCACTATTTAGCACTCTCAGTCATAACAGTTGCCTTTAAATAAGGAGTTTTTCACAATATATCTCATGTTTAATTATTATACAAAGCCTAACAAGAATATAATTACTACGTGCTCACCAAAGTTAATTAGTTTATTTCATATAACAATGACTAAGTCTCGCATGCAACTGGATAATATAACTCTGATAAGTATCTTAGAGAGTCCATACATATAAGAAATTGTGACACTACTTCATTGTCAATCTTTAGATCTTTGAATAGTTCTTTCAAAAAAATTTGAAACCTCTCTGATTGGATGATACTTCCTAAACAATTATTCATTGATCAAGATGGTGAAACTAACTATTTGGGTCCGGGGAAAGAACAACAAAGGTCATTTTAGAGTTCCGTCAGTCGAACATATAATGCACAGATGTAAACCTCAAACTAATGATTGGAAACCCTTTGTATATGAATGTAAAATGTCTCTGATTTTTTCAATATGCGGAATTTAAACTGGAAATATTACAAACTTATTATTACAGACTGGAATTGAAGACATAAATTAAAACTTACAAAGAGAAGAGAAGTCCACCGGAATGTAGCCGGGAAGTTCTTATTACAAATATATATATATATAGAGAGAGAGATGCTGAAAGTAAAGCGTGATCACAAATGAGGGGAAGCCCTCTATTTATACAAAAAGAAAGGAATCAATAATTACTAAAGGGGCCCTCCATGTTGAAAGGCTTGACAAAGTCTCTTGTCTTCTAACGTCGGCTGAGGGGCCAAGTGGGGCCACAGAGGACACGGGCAGCTACAAGTGGGTCTGTGAGTCACCAGGGGGTCCTACCACTTTCACCGAAAGTAGCGATCCTTGTCTATATGCGTCGGCTGGAATCTTTCTGGGGCCGACAGGGGCCAGGTGGGCCAACTATCCCAGATTGATTGATTTTCTCAAATCATCTAGGCCATCTGCGCCGGGACTGGGAAAAGGGCTAGCCGACGGTGTTGTCGGAAAGGCTGAGCTCAGAGAGTTGAAGAACGCCTCCATCGTTGGCTCAGTAGCGATATTGGTGTCAAACATGTCACCAATGTAGGGATCGTCCTCTGGGTTCTGAGATTCTCCGGCCAGGCAAAAGAAAGGATTATCTTTTATGGCAGAATGCATTGATGTATCATCATCATCATCTGAAGGAAGAGGAATGGGATTCCTGGGGCTAGGACTGGGCGTTTTCGGAACATCAGGGGTTACACAAGCACCAAAAGACGCTTTGAACTGGCTATGAGTGTAATCCATTACTTTCTGCAGAAGCTCAATCTCTGTAGCGTTAGGATACTGCTTCATCATGGCATCCTTCAACCTTTCTATGGGGTTAACTGCAGGGGTCATCTTTTTTGCAGGAGGAGGAGATTCTTCCACCAGATCCATGTTATTTCTCAAGCTTCCACTAATCTGATTGATGGTAGAAACAATATCAACTCCACTCCACCATCGATAGAAGAAGACGCGTTCAAGTAGAGGAACATTGAGGTTATTAACTCTACAACGCAGATCCCATCTTGAGATCCAAGGAATGCTCATTTCAAAGAAAAAGAGTAGGGTGTTTAATCCTACCGGAGCTTTGGTTTTCCCTCTTAAAAGAGGACGAAATTGACACCAAGGAAGAAAAAGTTTAGCCTGGGTAATTTCATCAGGGAAAAAATCAATTCCTAGGCCAAATTTGTCCCACCAATTGATAACCCATCCTGGGTAAGATTTTTTCAAAGAATTTGGGCACAAAACAAAAAACCAAGTATGCTTGTGCTCAGCATTTTGATAATAAAAAGCTTTTGTCCAAGCCTGGACATAATCCCAATAATTATAGGATCCACCAGCATGCGAACTTAATTTTCGCGCTTTTAAAGGATGGATTCCCCATTCTCGGGGAGAAATGAATTTTCTCAAAACAGCCTTGCTATAAGCAATGGGGGAATGAGAATTTCCCTGGTGTTTATTAGTATGACTAAACACCGCTGAATCAGTTTCCACGAGAATCGCCTCGTATACCGTCCGGTATTTGCCTTCTGGCACCTCATAATTATGAGTATCAAGATACAGGGACTTTATTTCCCACGGAGAAGTCATCTGCTTCTCATCCTCATCATTGAGGATAAGTACCAATTCCGAAGTCCTTTGATTAGGAATGAAATTGTACTTAATAGTTTCCAAAACCTCTTTAGCAGATTTCTTCTTGCTGAAGGGGTTAAGAGGGGGAGCATTCTTCTCCCTGTTCTTCGCACTCTGGCGAATGAACTCCATATAATCCTGTATCGGAGGATATTGATCTTCATTGATCACAATTTTTTCTTTTCCAGGCCGGCGAGAATACCTGCTGTTGTTGCCTCTACCACGCCCACGAGAGGGGCAACTCATCGGTCCTGCAAAAACTCTCTAGTTAGAAAATTGAGAAGAGAGTTATTTTCCCCTTTGATATGTTCTACATCAAAATCAAAAGCCGATAAGTTTGCTTGCCATCTGGCAAAAATCTGTTTTGAAACAATATTTTCAACATCTTTTTGCAAAACCTGTTTAACAACACTACAATCAATTCGTAGCAAAAATTTCTGATTTAATAAATCATCCTGAAATTTTGAAATGCATTTAACGACGGAAAAGATTTCTTTCTTTATGGTGGAGTAATTTTTTGAGGCATCTTTCCAAGATCCTGAAGTAAAACGAATAAGTTCTTCTTTTTTAGTAAGAGAATTTATTTGTTTTAAAATACCACCAAAACCTAAATCTGAGGCGTCAGTCTCGACAATTTTAAAAAAGGAAGGGTTGGCTAAAGCTAGACAAGGTAATTGCTTGACTTTCAGTTTAATTTTCTGAACAGCTTTAGTATGCTCATTAGTCCAAGGAGCAGGATCCTTTTTCAATCTTGAGTAAAGAATAACACTATCTTGTGCAAGATTTTTGTAATAGTCACCAATATAATTGAGACTACCCAGAAATCGTTGAAGTTGCGTTTTTTCCTTGAGCTCGTCAGGGAACTTAGAGGCAAATTCAATACTTCTGTCAATTGGGAGTATCTTCCCTTCTCCAATATTATGTCCTAAAAATCGAACATTTGTTTGAAAAATTTTCATTTTAGGAGCGGAGACAACTAAGCCATTAGTTTTAACAACAGCTTTAAAAATCTTTAAATGTTTAAAGTGTTGGTCAATTGAGTTAGAGAAGATAAGGATATCATCAATATACACAATTGAAAAATCAGAAAAAGGATTGAAAATATCGTTCATGATATTTTGAAATTCAGAAGGGGCATTCTTAAGCCCAAAAGGCAAAACATTCCATTGGTAATGGCCAAAAGGGACCACAAAAGCAGTTTTATACCGATCTTGGGGCGCAATTTGGATCTGCCAATATCCAGATTTTAAATCAAATTTGGAAAAAATGGTGGCAGAATGAAGTCTATCTAATAAATCCTTTTTATTAGGAATTGGATATCTTATCCATTGCAAAACATTGTTGAGGGGCTTATAATTAATTACAAGCCTAGGAACACCTCGTTCCTGCTCAGCAGCTTTGTTAACATAAAAAGTTGTACAACTCCAAGGGGAATAACTCTTGGATATAAGCTTTTTATCTAACAAGTTCTGGATCTCATTCTTACAAAGATCGAGGAGCTCAGTCTTCATCTGACTGGGTCTAGCTTTGGTCGGAATGGATCTTTCATGAAAATCTTTTTCATAAGGAAGAGAGACAATATGTTTCTTCCTGTCCCAGAAAGCATTTGGGATATCACTGCAAATTTCTGCTGTTAACTGATTCTTAACAACCTGAATTTTGCTCATGATATTGGGGGACATTAAATTCTTTTTAATGTTGAGATTAGAGATTTCTTTCTGAAGAAAATTAAGATGGTTTTCTTTGAAAATAATGTTATTAGTCAAAGAGTTAATTTTCTTAATCTCGGGTCTAGTAATGAATTCAAAAATAATTTTTTGATTTTGAATAGTGGTGTATATACCACTGGGATCAATTTTATCAATAGGCATAAGCATAGATAAAAAAGGAGTACCTAAGATTATCTGTTGAGATAAATCGCCAATAAGCAGGAAGGTACTATCTAAACAAATTCCATTGTTACAGATGGCAACATTAGTTAATTTAAACCTGATGCCCATTCTATCTCCGCTAGCATTAAACAAAGATTGAGTAGTCTTCTCAAAGTATTCAGTAGGAACAAGTCCTTCCTGAATGCAGTTCATATCAGAACCGCTATCAACAAGGGCAATGATGTTACATAGAGAAAACTCTTTGTTAATCACAAGGTTGATAGTAGTATACCATTTTTGGCTTGGTACACGGCTGATAACACCTAAATAATCCACAGAATCTTCAGTATTAGGAGTAGTGTCTGAAGTTCCTGGATCAGAATGCTTCTGAGCATTCTTGAGACTATCGATCTCAGTTCGCATCTTGTCATGCTGTAACTTAAGTTGTCTTAACTCAGTGTTAAGTGTATTAACTTCATGTCTTAGATCATTAAGACTGGCAGGCTTGTTATTAGTTCCAGATTTTTCTAAACGATTAAGTACTTCCTTAAGGTTGTACTCTTTAGATGAATCATGAATAGAGGCTTCTTCCTGGGAATAACAAGACTTAATGAGTTTTAGCTTAATGTCAGGGTCAGTAACCTGATTAATAACATCAATCATATTCTGTTGCTGACTGGTAAGGACATTAAGACTTAATCCATTTAATTGAATTATGGATTGGAGATGATCGCATCTCTTAGTGAGTTCATTACACTGGCAGTCTCCATTATTGGAGATATCTGAGTCACTAGAGCTTTGGATATAGAAAAGCTCATCATCACTCTCAGAAGAGGAGTCCTCTTGTTCTTCAGAGGAACTGGAATTAAGCAAAAGTTTGCTTAATTGGGACTTCAGATGTTCATCAATCTGAAGATTGCTAATCTTAGCTTCCATTTTACATTTGCTAGCATAGTGGCTAAACTTGCCACATTTGAAGCATTTAGGGCCAGATTTGTTAGTTTTCTTTTTAACAAATTTCTTCTTATGTTTATATTCTTTTTCTTTAGGAATATAAGCCCTTTTCTTTTTGCGTTTATATGTGGGTTTTTTAGGAACCTTTTTAGTCTTTTGGAGACTTTATGAGTTGAAGTTCCTGTGTCAAAAGCGAATTGCTCACAAAACTCACCAAGCTCTTTCTTTCCTGAAAGATTCTGTTTCTTAAGTTGTCTCTGTAACTTAAGGTCATTACAAAGGGAAAGACCCTCCTGAATGACAACACTTATGAGCTGACCATAAGTGTAGTTTGAGTAAGGGATGGAGATACCACCATTAGCGTCTCTCATCTTCTTACGAACTTTCTCAGCAAAGAAAGTGGGAAGGCCATCAATGAATTTGGCTTTCCAGTGCTCAGAGTTGCCATCTCCTCTCTGAGTAACCCTATCAAGGAACACGTCCTTGTACCACTTAAACTGGCTAAGAGTAGGACACCTAAGGTTTTGTAATAATTCTCTATTACACTCATCATGGGACTCAGTACTACCAATAAAGTGATGAACAATGGCGAGCATAAGGGTATAAACCGCATCCGGTACACCAATGTCTTGCTGTTGTTCGTTCTTTACGATTTTTACGGCAGTAAGAATCTTATTTCTCTGATGTTCAGTGAGAATATTACCCCACCATCCTCTGATGGTACCAGTAAATCCAGCAGATATCATCTGCGCAATGCTATGATCCGTAGAATTATTCTGAGTACATATGGTGGCATACATAGTCATTTGATGGATCATTTCATAAATCTGGGATTCAGTTTTACCATCCAGATTCCAATCATAGATTGATTTACCGTGAAAAGTATTCTGCGTCACGGTGCTCTCTTCGAAGAGCAAATCCCGAGGGGTTGGCCTATGGTAGTAATTCCTAGCCGGGCCAATATTATTACTATAAGTAATTTTATTAACCTCAGGAGGTCGACCAAAAGAAAGTTCAAATCCTTGAACATCTTTTAAAGAGATATCTGATTCAGAATCAGAATCATCATGGGATAAAGTGTTTAGTTTTAACCCTTTGAGATCTTTCTCGATCTCTTTGAGATGGGACATAAACTCAGTTTTAGTTCGCATTTTAAAACCTTTAACTTCAATTGGAGGTTGAATTAGAGGTTTGACAAGACTCTTAGCAGAGTCAGAAGGGATCCTAACAGGGTTATGTGCCTGAGCATTCTCAATTCTATTGAGTTGTTTACCTATCGTGTTAAGGATAAGGTTGGTATAATTCCCTTGTTTGATCAAGGGGTTCAGATCCTTAGTCTGTCCAAGGAGTCTGGAATCAGTTTCTATCCTAAGAAAGGCACTAGCTTCTATAATAGGAGCAACACTACTTTTACTGGTGCTACCAGTTTCTATGGATAGGGGTTCAGTCGGAGGGTGAACAGCAAATATAATCTGTTTATTCACAGTGGTCCATTTAGTTTCATGTTTAACATCAGTTTTAAGCTGATTTTCTGTTTCGAGAACAAAAAGTTGCCTATCTTTAGTAAACATAAGAAACCAAACAGCAAAAGAAGTAACCAACTCGTTATCTTCCACCCATTTATAAAATTCATTTTTATAAAATTCTAACATGGTTTTATCATATTTTTTAAAATACCAAGTTCTAAAACTATCCCATTCTGGTAAGTTAAACTCAGCACTTATCTCTTTCCTATTAATTGTAAAAATCATTAAAAGAAAGAGAGGTTAAAGTCTGACATTCATTTCAGACGGCGTAGGGGAATCCCTGCGTTGAGAAGAATCCTTCTTCTCATAAATACCATGTGGTATTTGGTCATGGATGAACGTACCATGAACATTCATATCATCTTGATATGAAGGGTTTCTAGGATTTTCTTCACAGACAGAGTGTCTTGAAGAGGATGGAGGACAGGTAACAAAAGGGGTTCTAGAAGAGTAACTCCTAGAGGATTGACACCTATTATATTTTCTAAAATTTAGAAAAATATCTCCATCTTTTTCCTCAATGATGTCTTCAACATCATGATTCTGACGCGGTTGAGGAGGTACAACATTTTTTATAGCCCAAGTCTCTGGGAAGTCAATTTCGTCCCAACTTATAGTTCTAGGTGTGTGAACATTAGAATCTATAAGATGTGTGTCGATTAACACAGTTTTACCAAAAGGACTTAATTGCTTAATATTGGGAGCCATAGTATTCATTACCTTGTAATAAATTCTATAAATAATCCCAACAGTTTCCAATCCCGGAAGAAAATTATAACCTTTGGTTTGGACCCTAAGACTCAAACACTTACAAAGGTGCATATCAGTTAAAGACAAGGTTATATTTGGAAACACATCAAAATAAACTGGTCCATTACATAAACTAGTTTCAATATCTCCCATCAAAGATTGTCTAAAATTAGTACATCTTCCATCACGAAGTGTAGCTTGGAGACAGGCATTCATGCCAGAAAGAGTCAAAGGTTTAAAAGCAATTTGAATTAAACCAACATGTATAAAGTGATAATTTTTATCCTTTATATGACTTAAAAGATCTTCTTTTTTAAAGAGCTCGATACTCTTATCTTCCTCGTTTAGACTAAGGGTTTGTTCCATAATCTTAATAGCATATTTGCTACGAAAGTTATACCAGTTAGTGTTGTATATAACTTTAGGATGGACCTTAGGTATAGTCCACTTGTTCAGATCCTTCTGAACATCAAATTCAATTAAAGAAGAGTTCGTCGTGAACTCTTGTGTTGTGTGTGTATCAATGGTTTGTTCTTCCATTACATAGATGTTAATGTTTAGAATAGTAATACCCCATTGGTCTGGAATAGGAAAACAGTTATACAAATCAAAATATTTGTTTAAATAAAACAATATGCAAATCAAAATTCTAAATCTAAATGAAATTATTATTTAAATCGAAATTCGCCAGTTACATGAATATAATAAGCCAAATTAGAAATCACTTTTGATACCCAGTGGTCAACGATTTACTGTGGGAATAAACCTAACGCCTCCCCGGCTAAACGGCAACCCGGTTACGCGACAAGTTACCAGTATATCACAACCAGACTTCTATTTCTCCTTATTATTATCATTTAAATTAGGTTTTCAATATGAATAGTAATCATTTAAATTAGGATTTTAATGTGAATAGTGCTCATTTAGATTAATATTCTGATGTGAATAGTAAAATACTATTCACACCGGTGAACAGTGATTTACTGTTCAAACGTGTATTATACCCGATAATAGTAACGGCCATTACTTCCGTACATTAGAAACATCATATCTTTTACTGTTCCGATGCCTGGAAGATCATAGAGTTACTGTTCTGTGATAATACTCAGACCAGAATATCACATTCTAAACACTAACACACAAACTAGCCAATCATGGCTTTGATACCCAGTGGTCAACGATTTACTGTGGGAATAAGCCTAACGCTTTTCTTCCAGGATCGGAAACTGTTGGGATTATTTATAGAATTTATTACAAGGTAATGAATACTATGGCTCCCAATATTAAGCAATTAAGTCCTTTTGGTAAAACTGTGTTAATCGACACACATCTTATAGATTCTAATGTTCACACACCTAAAACTATAAGTTGGGAAGAAATTGACTTCCTAGAGACTTGGGCTATAAAAAATGCTGTACCTCCTCAACCGCGTCAGAATCATGATGTTGAAGACATCATTGAGGAAAAAGATGGAGATGTTTTTCTAAATTTTAGAAAATATAATAGGTTTCAATCCTCTAGGAGTTACTCTTCTAGAACCCCTTTTGTTACCTGTCCTCCATCCTCTTCAAGACACTCTGTCTGTGAAGAAAATCCTAGAAACCCTTCATATCAAGATGATATGAATGTTCATGGTACGTTCATCCATGACCAAATACCACATGGTATTTATGAGAAGAAGGATTCTTCTCAACGCAGGGATTCCCCTACGCCGTCTGAAATGAATGTCAGACTTTAACCTCTCTTTCTTTTAATGATTTTTACAATTAATAGGAAAGAGATAAGTGCTGAGTTTAACTTACCAGAATGGGATAGTTTTAGAACTTGGTATTTTAAAAAATATGATAAAACCATGTTAGAATTTTATAAAAATGAATTTTATAAATGGGTGGAAGATAACGAGTTGGTTACTTCTTTTGCTGTTTGGTTTCTTATGTTTACTAAAGATAGGCAACTTTTTGTTCTCGAAACAGAAAATCAGCCTAAAACTGATGTTAAACATGAAACTAAATGGACCACTGTGAATAAACAGATTATATTTGCTGTTCACCCTCCGACTGTACCCCTATCCATAGAAACTGGTAGCACCAGTAAAAGTAGTGCTGCTCCTATTATAGAAGCTAGTGCCTTTCTTAGGATAGAAACTGATTCCAGACTCCTTGGACAGACTAAGGATCTAAACCCCTTGATCAAACAAGGGAATTATACCAACCTTATCCTTAACACGATAGGTAAACAACTCAATAGAATTGAGAATGCTCAGGTACATAACCCTGTTAGGATCCCTTTTGACTCTGCTAAGAGTCTTGTCAAACCTCTAATTCAACCTCCATTTGAAGTTAAAGGTTTTAAAATGGGAACTAAAACTGAGTTTATATCCCATCTCAAAGAGATCGAGAAAGATCTCAAAGGGTTAAAACTAAACACTTTATCCCATGATGATTCTGATTCTGAATCAGATATCTCTTTAAAAGATGTTCAAGGATTTGAACTTTCTTTTGGTCGACCTCCTGAGGTTAATAAAATTACTTATAGTAATAATATTGGCCCGGCTAGGAATTACTAGCATAAGCCAACCCCTCAGGATTTTCTCTTCGAAGAGAGCACCGTGATGCATAATACTTTTCACGGTAAATCAATCTATGATTGGAATCTGGATGGTAAAACTGAATCCCAGATTTATGAAATGATCCATCAAATGACTATGTATACCACCATATGTACTCAGAATAATTCTACGGATCATAGCATTGCGCAGATGATATCTTCTGGATTTACTGGTACCATCAGAGGATGGTGGGGTAATATTCTCACTGAACATCAGAGAAATGAGATTCTTACTGCCGTAAAAATCGTAAAGAACGGACAACAGAAAGACATTGGTGTACCGGATGCGGTTTATACCCTTATGCTCGCCATTGTTCATCACTTTATTGGTAGTACTGAGTCCCATGATGAGCGTAATAGAGAATTATTACAAAACCTTAGGTGTCCTACTCTTAGCCAGTTTAGGTGGTACAAGGACGTGTTCCTTGCTAGGGTTACTCAGAGAGGAGATGGTAACTCTGAGCACTGGAAAGCCAAATTCATTGATGGCCTTCCCACTTTCTTTGCTGAGAAAGTTCGTAAGAAGATGAGAGATGCTAATGGTGGTATCTCCATCCCTTACTCAAACTACACTTATGGTCAGCTCATAAGTTTTGTCATTCAGGAGGGTCTTTCCCTTTGTAATGACCTTAAGTTACAGAGACAACTTAAGAAATAGAATCTTTCAGGAAAGAAAGAGCTTGGTGAGTTTTGTGAGCAATTCTCTTTTGACACAGGAACTTCAACTCATAAAGTCTCCAAAAAGACTAAAAAGGTTCCTAAAAAACCCACCTATAAACGCAAAAAGAAAAGGGCTTATATTCCTAAAGAAAAAGAATATAAACATAAGAAGAAATTTGTTAAAAAGAAAACTAACAAATCTGGCCCTAAATGCTTCAAATGTGGCAAGTTTGGCCACTATGCTAGCAAATGTAAAATGGAAGCTAAGATTAGCAATCTTCAGATTGATGAACATCTGAAGTCCCAATTAAGCAAACTTTTGCTTAATTCCAGTTCCTCTGAAGAACAAGAGGACTCCTCTTCTGAGAGCGATGATGAGCTTTGCTATATCCAAAGCTCTAGTGACTCAGATATCTCCAATAATGGAGACTGCCAGTGTAATGAACTCACTAAGAGATGCGATCATCTCCAATCCATAATTCAATTAAATGGATTAAGTCTTAATGTCCTTACCAGTCAGCAACAGAATATGATTGATGTTATTAATCAGGTTACTGACCCTGACATTAAGCTAAAACTCATTAAGTCTTGTTATGCCCAGGAAGAAGCCTCTATTCCTGATTCATCTAAAGAGTACAGCCTTAAGGAAGTACTTAATCGTTTAGAAAAATCTGGAACTAATAACAAACCTGCCAGTCTTAATGATCTAAGACATGAAGTTAATACACTTAAAACTGAGTGAAGACAACTTAAGTTACAGCATGACAAGATGCAAACTGAGATCGATAGTCTCAAGAATGCTCAGAAGCATTCTGATCCAGGAACTTCAGACACTACTCCTAATACTGAAGATTCTGTGGATTATTTAGGTGTTATCAGCCGTGTACCAAGCCAAAAATGGTATACTACTATCAACCTTGTGATTAACAAAGAGTTTTCTCTATGTAACATCATTTCCCTTGTTGATAGCGGTGCTGATATGAACTGCATTCAGGAAGGACTTGTTCCTACTGAATACTTTAAGAAGACTACTCAATCTTTGTTTAATGCTAGCGGAGATAGCATGTGCATCAGGTTTAAATTAACTAATGTTGCCATCTGTAACAATGGAATTTGTTTAGATAGTACCTTCCTGCTTATTGGCGATTTATCTCAACAGATAATCTTAGGTACTCCTTTTTTATCTATGCTTATGCCTATAGATAAAATTGATCCTAGTGGTATATACACCACTATTCAAAATCAAAAAATTGTTTTTGAATTCATTACTAGACCCGAGATTAAGAAAATTATAACCTTTGGTTTGGACCCTAAGACTCAAACACTTACAAAGGTGCATATCAGTTAAAGACAAGGTTATATTTGGAAACACATCAAAATAAACTGGTCCATTACATAAACTAGTTTCAATTGCTCCCATCAAAGATTGTCTAAAATTAGTACATCTTCCATCACGAAGTGTAGCTTGGAGACAGGCGTTCATGCCAGAAAGAGTCAAAGGTTTAAAAGCAATTTGAATTAAACCAACATGTATAAAGTTATAATTTTTATCCTTTATATGACTTAAAAGATCTTCTTTTTTAAAGAGCTCGATACTCTTATCTTGCTCGTCTAGACTAAGGGTTTGTTCCATAGTCTTAATAGCATATTTGCTACGAAAGTTATACCAGTTAGTGTTGTATATAACTTTAGGATGGACCTTAGGTATAGTCCACTTATTCAGATCCTTCTGAACATCAAATTCAATTAAAGAAGAGTTCGTCGTGAACTCTTGTGTTGTGTGTGTATCAATGTTTTGTTCTTCCATTACACAGATGTTAATGTTTAGAATAGTAATACCCCATTGGTCTGGAATAGGAAAACAATTATACAAATCAAAATATTTGTTTAAATAAAACAATATGCAAATCAAAATTCTAAATCTAAATGAAATTATTATTTAAATCGAAATTCGCCAGTTAAATGAATATAATAAGCCAAATTAGAAATCACTTTTGATACCCAGTGGTCAACGATTTACTGTGGGAATAAGCCTAACGCCTCCCCGGCTAAACGGCAACCCGGTTACGCGACAAGTTACCAGTATATCACAACCAGACTTCTATTTCTCCTTATTATTATCATTTAAATTAGGTTACTATTCACATCAGAATATTAATCTAAATGAGCACTATTCACATTAAAATCCTAATTTAAAACAGATGTAAACCTCAAACTAATGATTGGAAACCCTTTGTATATGAATGTAAAATGTCTCTGATTTTTTCCTGATCCTTCGAGAAAAAGATTTTTATGTAAACAAAGAGAAATAAAATGCGCACATACTTGCACAATAATAGTAGGGAACTTTCTCAAGAAAAGGCTTCATAAATCAATAATTCCATAAGATTCAGAGGAAGTATAATGGTTGACTAAGGGCATTATTTTTGGCCTTTTAACTATATTTCTAATCCGAACAAATAAAAGGAAATTGTCAATAAACTAGAAATAAATTATCCTAAGAGCATCCGTACTGGGGGTGATCAACGAACGATAAGTTTACAAATTAAAAAGATGGTTTGGCCTTTCATCACCAGTCAGTCTCACAGTGGTGAGATAAGTGAATTTGTAAATGTAGTTCCTACTAACAACTCTTGTTCGTAGAAAATAAGAATGATATTTCTTACTAACAACATTTGTTCATTGGAAATATTACGAAGTAATATTATTCGTAAGAACCCAAATATATAATAAAAAGAGTATTTATATTTGTTACAAACTTCTGAAGTTTGTAAGAATTCTTATGAACAAAAGAAGTTCGTAGAAAGTGTTTATTGAATTTGCATGCATTCAGTAACTTTGCAAATCCAATACCATTTCCTCTACCAAATTTGCAACCTTGCGTCCACTAGTGCGAGCCACACAGTTTGCATCTTTACTTATTTCTTTGTCCATACACTACACCATTGTGGATGCACTAACTAATTATCTTCTACTACTACTACTACTAATAATAATAATAAGTAAGCGTGCACATCAAATTCATTCTCTTCATAAAAATAGGAGTTATAACCAATACAAATTTCTTTTTTGATTGGTCCCTGAAGTTAATTACCTCATTGAAGAAGGTATCAACTCATTTTATCATGGAACAGCTCATGATGTTCATATTGATCTATCATGACCAGATTGTATTAATTTGTGGTCAATAGTATGGTAAAAAAAACTAGCGA
This sequence comes from Sambucus nigra, assembly GCA_949130495.1. NCBI lineage: Eukaryota > Viridiplantae > Streptophyta > Magnoliopsida > Dipsacales > Adoxaceae > Sambucus > Sambucus nigra. The sequence goes on along the minus strand of OX422218.1, from coordinate 103,936,097 downwards.
GTGAGATGGTTTCTAATAGTACTTCTTAGTCCCTGCTACTGACTCTGCCTTTAGTTTTCACTATGAGCTTCAATAAATCTATGACAATGCTTATTAGGAATATTAATATCCTAATGTTCTATACAGCTTGATGATTTACTAGACTACTAATATATTTTGCTTAGACTTCTTGCTCCCATTAAAAAGGTTTTCATCCTTATAATCTCCTTGTTATCGTTATTAAAAATAACATTGATTTATTGAGAAAAGTAATTAGTAGCTGAAAAATTGATTTTGAGTGATGTATCGCAGTTGGTATATGATATGTGAAATATCCAGAAACAGTTTTGTAAGTGGCCAATCGAGACAATCCACTCCGTGAAATAATGGGTGTTTTCATTATTCACGGCGATAAACCAACAAACACATTCCTTTCTTGTATGAAGATGAGCGAGAGCCTTAACATGACCTCAGGGAAAGACAATACCGATCCAGCAAGTGGGGACTTCACGTTTGAGTCAGACCAGAAGTTAGTAACTGTTATGTGATTTTTAAAACAAGAATAGCCTGTTGTGGAGGTTTTGAGCAAAAGAAGCAGGTGTGTTGACAAGGGAAGGGGTATTGATAACTGGGGTATGTTGACCAACTGAAATAGGGGTAGGTCCAAGAGTAGGAGATACATCTACTGGAGTAACAAGGCAGGGAACCTAACGTGTGTTGCTAAAAATAAGGGATAATTGGTGTATTCTCACTTGTGCTTTGGATTTATTACAACTGCATCCTTTTTTAAGACATAGTGTCGACCAAAGTTCACATTTTTGTTCTAATCTAACAATGACTTGCCCTCGCACTTCATAGTTGGATTTGTATTAGTGATCTTTTGACTAGGAAAATGAGATGCCACATGATAATATGAAGCCTAGGAATGGCTTCACATAAATAGGTGGCACGAATCTAACAAGCCTACGATATATGTAGCCAGCACACACTATATGCACTATAAATGGCTATGACAGGCCTGGGTCTTTCCATTTATTTGCAAACATTCGCCTAATTTTTTTATTTGAGCAACTGTAATAGGACATAAATTTATTGACATAATAACATGTTGTGGATAAATTAGTTATTGCTGCAAGTCCTTATTACATTTTGAGTGATTATTGTATATATTTCGTGGAGTAATGCTACATTTGTCGCATTTCTTACCACTCAATTGTCCTAGTATTTAAAGCATCTGATAGTCAAACGCACATGCCATGTTAAAACTAAGATTCTGCCTGAGGATTCCAACTCGTCTTTTTGCAACTCACTAGTATGTCAAAAATGCATGCATTGGTGTTTTTGGTGACATTGTGCATGTTAAATGGTTAGTGTTTCCCGATTTACATTTCGATCAATGCAGTTTTGACATATTAGTGAATCGGCCCGCGACCCTCTTTGTATACTTGATATACTTACTTTTAATGGTTTATTATTAAAGGGGATTTGAGTGGACAATGGACATGACTAAGCATAAATTCCAGCTTTTGATTGGCACAAACAACAAGTGTCCGGTTTCTAACACTACTCCCTCTATTTTTCACCAGATTTTATAAGGATTTATTTGGTTCTTTTAATTATTGTTTGAGCCGGATGACGAAAAATTATCATCTCCTATTCCTTTGGGGAATGGATCTATAAGAATTAACTTATCCCCAAACAACGGATTTCTTTGATGCACTTCCCAACTCTAACAATATGAACAACTTACAAAACCTCTCACCGTGTTCACTCAGTCTATCGATGTCCATGGAAAAGACTAAAAAGAGAGTGGTTATGGATTGGGCCTTGATTCTTTAATGGGTTAGGTACCTGGTGGGCCATTGGTAGAGGTTTTGAGCTCCAACCAAGCCACCGTGCTCAGCTCCTCTATAAACTTATTTCACACATTGCGACTTTGATTTTTTATGGGGAATCATATTTTTTTATCTCGATGATCTTGTCCACTAACTCGAATTTTTCTAAAAGCTCTATATTCTATTACGCAATGTCCCAAGATTCTACAATGACTACAGTGTGAGGGTAATTTTTTACATATCACTTCTTATTCAAAGCAGTCCATTTGATAAATCTTAAATTACAATATAATAAATAGGATATTTTGAGAAAGTGATGGATTTTATAACTGTGTATCATTTCATTTAAAAAGTTTTCAATGTATATTGCTTATTCTTGAGAAGTTTATTGTTCAACAGTTAGCATAGGAACCTAAACAATAAACTTCTCAACAATAAATTTCTCAATCATAAACAATATACACTAAACACTTTTTAAGTGAACGGAACATGAACAATTAGCATATGGACCATTATCCATAAAGCCTTGTACATAAAGAACAAATAAAATCTATGTTGGCCACAATAATATGTATCACTTTATTTAAAAGTGTTTAGTGTATATTGTTTATTGTTGAGAAGTTCATTGTTCAATAGTTACTGTAATACCCTGCCCTAATATTTCATTTAAATTTTTGTATAAATTGTAAAGAAGTGAGGTTTGGTGATAATTGTAGAAAATTTATGGGTAAAAACTAGAATTTGGAGGAAATAATAAGAAATAAGGGATCGAATGATAGTGAGGTTGTTTGAATGAGGTTTGGAACTCGTTCGAAGCATTAGACCTCGTTCAAAGAAGAAGATCGAACGAGGTACAAGAGAGGTCCCACTACCTAACAGTTCTAGGACGCACAAAGGTTATTAAATTGTCATTCGAACGAGGATCAATGTCGCCCGTGCTTCGAAAATGTTAGATCTGACTTGCCCTTGTGCGCTGTCACCTTTTTGACCCTTAAATTATTGAGTTGTCGACATCTGGTAAGCCCAGATAGGAAAAAAGGGGATTTTTGGTGTTTTTAGGGTTTTTATAATCATTGGTATGGTTCATTATTTTGAAGTTGAAAGCAGATGAGAGAGTGAGAGAGGTGGTATTCCACTATGGGAGAGCTTCTACCCACCTCAAACCACCTTGAAACCACACTAAACAACCCTATTCTTTTAGTATTTCATCACATTTAATCCTACAACACCCATTTAAACCATTGTTGAAGTGGATCTACGAATTTTGGACAAGTGTTGGGAGATTTTTGGAAAAGATGATGGAAGCTTTCATAGAGTTTAAAGGAGTCGTTCGCTTGGAAGCTTAAATGGAACACATATACAGAATTTTGGATGATGCATTTGGTAATCCCTTGAGACCACCTTTGAAGGTGGGGGTTTCTCCTCCTACACTAACCTTTTTACCACCATTTGGAGCTTTTAGAGGTGGAAAAAACCTACTCTTAGATTGAGACTCTATTTTATGTATTTGTAGTCTTGTTATTAGAATGTTAAGAGTACAATGCATACGAACTTGAAGATGGATTTTCTTGTAGAATTAATAATAAACATTTTTATGCAATAAAAATGTTAGGAAATGTCATTTTTGAGAATAAATGAAGAATACACATTTCAAAGTTTCTTGAAATAAAGATTGGGATTTTATAAAAATAGTGCATTTTCAAGACGTTTGATGTTAAACATTTTTTGAAATAAAATGTTTAAGATACGATGTTGATTTTACTAAAATATTTGGTGAAATAATATCCTAAAGTTTCTTGTAAAAATAGAGATTTCATGAAAATGGACATTTGCTAAGTTTGAAGAAATTAAAAATGTCTTTCTGTTTTGAAAAGCATAATTTTGCAAGTACTGTGAACTTCTAGAATGAAATGTATGTTTAACCCATTTAATAGGATTTTAGGATTTAAAATTCATCTTGTCATCCTATACTTGTAGTATTTTGATAACAAATATTCAAACAAGTTTAAAGGAGGTTTTGATGGGTTTAGACAAGAAATAAGAAAAGTAAAAATTATAATCTTCAAATTGTGTGAAAAAAGGGGTTAAAGATGTAATAAGACTGCATGTATTTACAAAAAAAAAAAGAAGAGGAAATGGTATTTTCTTATAAAATTAGTCTTTAAGTTTAATTAGATTTCTTTACTAAGAAGTAAAGAAATTTCTAATTTGGAAATATTATTAGTAAATGTGTTGGATACGTGTTAATGATTAAACATTGGAAAGTTGGCATCTGTAACTGAATAATGTTTTGAAAGATTAACACTAATGAAATTGGAATCGCATGTTAAACAAGTGAAACATTAATTAAAATAAAACTGGAGTAACAACATTATATAGGTTGTTTCATTGTACTTCACGTTTAACGCTCGGGTCAGACCCAGTTGACAACGAAAAACCCAAAAATCCAGGCCAGGGAATTACAAATGGTATCAGAGATTTAGGTTCAAGGTTCCTTTCGAGAGTGATGTGGTGAGGTCGGTGTTGGATCTTTAGACGTCATTGTTGGTTTGGGTCGGTCATAGTAATTTGGGCAACTGTTTAGTTCGTGTCCTCGACAGTCCTGAAGTCAAAGAGGTTAGCACAATAGGTGAATTCATTGTCATATGGCAGGTGACTAAGTTAGTTGTCGTTAATCACTTTCGCACTTCTGATTTAAATAGGCTAGTAAGTTACGAGTGTCTGTGCGAGCCAAAAGTGACGATATCGCATGTTTTTTATGTGAGGTCCTTTTGTGTCAATTCGTAGTAATATGAGAAGCCAATTGAGATGTAGAGAATGATAAATTACGTTTACTGAGTTTGCAATATGACCCGTGTAAAGTCAACTATAGGGATTATATAGCTAGTGCGTCACACCTGGACAGTGTTGGTTGATGATAGAAGTATGTTAAAATTTTATGAATAAGTGCTTCGGGTGGTTAGTACCGATTATACGATTAGGAAAATTTGATCATTGAGATAGTATCCCTCCATAAGGCAATTGATGATTTAATGGGCATGATGTACCGTGTTGGCCAACATTTGGAGTGTGTATTCAGTCTAAGTCGGTGAGATAATATTGTTACAAGTAAGTGCCCTGGTGATTCTTGATTGAATGTTGTACCTTATAGGGTATGATGAGAGTTACGTGCAAATTAGAATAAGTATATTATGTGTGCAACAATGATGGTCGAGGAGACTTAGGGGCGAACTCTAGGTAGTCTTTTATGATGGGGTTGTAGAAAATATGATGCGATTTCAAGGAATAGGATCGTTAGTGATGTTGGTGATATAGACCTAGAGGTTTATAGGTTATAGAAGACTTCTTATATCCTGTCATAATCCTTAGTAGAATTAGTTATGATTTGTACGTGGCATATGGTCATAGATTTTTGGAAGAAATATCAAATTAGTGTTTAAAGATAAAGTCTCGTTTTAGCTGCCAACGTAATGGCTAGGTACGAGGTATTCCGAGTGTGAGAGTAGTTTAAAGGCATTTTGGGGTGCCCATAGGATTAATTGTGTACGGCGTTATTAGAGGTAGAAGTTGATTTGTTGCGATGTCCTGAGATGTTCTACGGTTAATGTTCACTACATGTGGAAGCTCGTGGACTAGTGTCTTTACGAGCACCAAGTAATTGTGGTATGAGTATTGAAAGGTTTATAAAGAGCACCTACAATGGTAAAGGTAGGGACGATGAAATCTTGTCGGATCTTGAGGACGATTACATGGAATGTGTTTCTGTGTTCTTGGGAGACTAGATAAGTCCAGTAGAAAGAAGCATTAACATCCTAGTAATGATTGTGTTGAGGTTCAAACGATGATCTCAGATTGTTGGTCAAGGATTAGAAGAGTCTTATGGTGTACTTGTTGGGTTCGGCTTCCCGAATCAGCACAGATAGGTGGTGAGATCCCAAAGGTAATTTGAAGGTTTGTGTCATTCTGGTCATGAAGCTCTAATGTCATGAAAAGACTAGTATTGGTGTTGTGATACTCGTTTTAGAGGGGTACTAGGAAATGTATTCGATATTCAGGGTGATGATGCCATGTGGAGACTTGAAAATGGCAATCGGTGTGGGCTAATATCGAAGCATGGTTAGGATGTTTGCATGTGTCGACTGTATATGTTATAGTAGCCTTAGAAAGGTAAGGATTAATTATCAACACGTCTTGCTAAATCAATATGGATTAGAATATGTAGCCTTGTGAGGTACTTACTACCCTTCGAATGTCAACGGCGGCTGGTGTGGTCACCACATAAAGTCAGTTCGGGTAGAATATGAAAATAAGTTTAGCACCAATATTGTGTATTCAAAGGACACGGTAAGGTTAAGGCATCTCTTGAACTGAGTAACGCCTATGGGAATTTGAGGATGTCAATCACGATATGAGAAGGCAGACAGTAACCTAGATGCAGTAGGTTGTTGACATCACCACCGATAAATAGATAAGGTCAATTTACATAAGCGTGATACGCATCCACCAATAGGTGGGTTCATATGTGGTAAGGATGCGGGGTATAGGGCCTTACTACAAAGGAGGGAAGTCGGGCATTGACTTACTAGAGAACTACAGGTTCGTATGCTACTTTCGTGTTACAAGAATTAATGGCTGTGATTTGATTTGTTGTGGTTGGTGACCCAAGCCAGGTTATATGGCTAGGATTAGTACTCGTTAAGAAAATTGGGGATGAGTGGTATGGCTTTAAGTATGTGGTCAAGGTTTGCTTTTGTAAATCATAGTCAGATGCTTATAGGCATAATTTTCTCAAGATGGTTGTTTGTTCCTTCTAAATCCTGTGTGTCCCTTTTTTCCAGTAATCGGTAATTGGTATTCTCACATATGTGGTAACTAGGATTGGTGCCATGTTATGGAACACCCTGGTAGAGCACAGCAGACCAAGTATGGTCAATGCAACTCGGTAACTGGGTGCACCCCATATGAGGCGCTCTTACTATTGCATAAACTTCTATGTACAGGTCTCTGTGTCGTTGGCCACAAAGTTTGTTTGTAGTGTTGGCTTTTCTTAGGATTAACGACCTTTCATCTGGTCGGCATGGTAGTCAGTGGCTCTAGTTATAAAGGGCGGGATGATGGCTTGAGGATATTGTATAGCATTGGAAATCGAGGAAACCTAGCATACGGTGTTTATTTGCCACGGTGAGTGGATTAGATCTAGCCTCAAGTGATTTCTCAAAGGTAAGACATCTAGAGTAGTACTAGGGTCGTTAGAGTGATGCAGCGAAAGGTGCAAGCTAAACGCTCATCGATGATTTTGTAGGTGTGTTACTTCTCAGAGTGAGAAATCAACAGTATCTAATTAGTGTCAAGCCTAGGCAAAATTGTGTGGTCAGGATAACATGGAAATTTTAGGGATGCACGATGTGTAGTTCTAAGAATGGAAACGATTCTTGATGAAGAATTTTATGACTTTTTATATTGTGGTTCTATCTTCGGTGAGTGTTGATAGATAGAGAGGGTTTCCCATGGAGGTGCCGACATGCCTTAGGTACTAGCATGGGTAGTACTAGAAATTATTTGGACATGATCATCAAATGAGTGGAGACTCGAAGTCGATTATGTGACATTTATGGTTAGCGAGATGGTGAGCGTTAGAGCATGTTGCATGTTCATTATTTAGTGACAAACCCTGTATAGGGGCGCGTAGTGTGACCTTAGTATTGAGAACTTCGATAATTTTGTCTTGTAGGATTTCTATGGCTTAACCCAATAAGATTAAGGATTGACGAATCAAGAATTTCGTGGACGAAATTCCCTAATGAGGGAAGTTTGTAATACCAAACCTTAGTATTTCATTTAAATTTTTGTATAAATTGTAATGAAGTGAGGTTTAATGATAATTGTAGGAAATTTATGGGTAAAAATTGGAATTTGGAGAATATAATAAGAAAGGAAGGATAGACCGATACTGAGGTCGTTTGAACAAGGCTTGACCTCGTTCGAAGCAGGGGATTGAGAAAGGTTTGAGCGAGGTCTAACTGCCTAATAATTCCAGGTCGTACGAAGGTCATTAGAAGCCATAACTCGAACGAGCTGAACTTGTCATTTAAACGAGTCTCACTGTCGTTTGAACGACGTGCTTAAAAAATGTCACATTTGGTAAGCCCATGTGGGCAAAAATAGGATATTTGGTGTTTATAGGGTTTTTATTAGTGTTAGTTTTGTTCATTTGGTTATTTTAAAGTTGGAAGAAGATTAGAGAGTGATAGAGATGGTCTTCCACTATGGGAGAACTTCTTTCCACCTCAAACCACCCTAATAATCCCATTCTTCTAGTATTGCATCACATTCAAGCCTACAAAACCCATTTCCACCATTGTTGAAGTGGAGCTATGAATTTTGAAGAATTTTTAGGGGATTTTCGAAGAAGATGATGGAAGCTTTCATGGAGTTTGAAGGGGGCATTGGCTTGGAGTCTCAAATGGATCACATATGAAGCATTTTGGAGGATGCATTTGGAAACCCCTTGAGCCACTTTTGGAGGTGGGGGGTACTCCTCCTACACCAATCTTCTTACCACCATTTGGAGCCTTTAGAGGTGGAAAAAATCTACTCTTAAATTGAGACTCTTTTTTATGTATTTGTAGTCTTGTTGTTATAATGTTAAGAGTAGAATGCATATGAACTTGATGATGGGTTTTCTAGAAAAACTAATAATAAACATTTTTATGAAATAAAAAATATTAGGAAATAACATTTTTTAGAATAAATGAAGAATACACATTTCAAAGTTTCTTGAAATAAAGATTGAGATTTTACGAAAATAGTGCATTTTCTAGTAGTTTGATGTTAAACATTTTATGAAATAAAATGGTTGAGAAATAATGTTGATTTTACTAAAATATTTGGTGAAATAATATCCTAAAGTTTCTTGTAGAAATGGAGATTTTGGAAAAATGGACATTTGCTAAGTTTGAAGAAATTAAAAATATATTTATGTTTTCAAAAGCACAATTTTGCAAGTATTGTGAATTTCTAGAATAAAATATATGTTTAACCCATTTAATAGGATTTTAGTATTTAAAATCCATCTTCTCATGCATTTAAACTTGCAGTAGTTTGATAACAAATATGTGAACAAGTTTAAATGAGGTTTTGTTGGGTTTAGACAAGAAATAAGAAAAATTAAAATTCTAATCTTCAAATTATGTGAAAATGGGGTTAAAGGTACACTGAATATAACGTGGTAAGACTACTGTATTGATAAAAACTTAAATGGTGTTTTCTTATAAATATAGTCTTTAAGTGTAATTAGATTTCTTGAATAAAAAAAAAGGAAATGTATAATTTGTAAATATGGTTAGTAAAGGTGTTGGATACTTGTTAATGATTAAACATTGGAAAGTTGGTGTGTGTAACTTAATAATGTTTTGAAAGATTAACACTTATGAAACTGGAATCACATGCTAAATAAGTGAAACGTTAATTAAAATAAAACTAGACTAGCAACATTATATAGGTTATTTCATTGCACTTCACACCTAATGCGCGGGTCGAATTGGGTTGACTATGGGTAACCCATAAATTCGGGTCGAGGAGTTACAGTGCCCATAGGAACGTGGACAATACAATAAGAAATATACACTAAACACTTTTTAAATGAACAAAACATTAACGGTTACTATATGGACCGTTATTTGAAGATATTCGAAATCCTTGTACATAAAAAATAATAAACTTTATACTAGCCACAATAATATGAAAAGAGAAAATATGCACGTTCTCTTCTTTTAAAAGTTATCAGCAAGCTCAATAAATGCACATCAAGGTTTGAATTGGACCAATAAAAAAATTAGGACTATAACTCAACATAATTGTAACTTGAAGTTTTATTTTATAATTTACCATATTGTGTAAACAGTTCAACTAATAAACACAGGGTTAGTTACAATGAAAGTTGGTCTAGTCTCCACACCATCACCACCCCCAACACATTATATAACCCCCTCGTTTGTTTTTTGCAAACATCATTCCATTTTTCTTCATCACTCCCTTTGACTCCCTTCCTAAAACTCACCAACAACTAATCAACAGCAAAATTTTGATCATTTTTCTTGATGAGATAGATGAGTCAATTGAAAAAAGATCTGAGATATGTAAGAAAATAGTCTAATTTTGTGAAGGTTGACTAAAAATGATGAATTTTGACCTTCCTCTCCAATCCCTAAAAAAACTTAAAAGAGATAAAAAAAATGTGAAGTTATGTTCTTAGAGTCTAAACTTATGTGAACTTCAGGTTGAAATAAACGAGAAGATAGTAAGTTGAATGAAAAAAGAAGTATATAAATTGAATTTATGATTAAGAAATTGAATTATAGCAACGTGTTTAATAAATGAGTAGCAGAGCTAATGAATGAAAAAGAGGATCGGTCAGACAGTGACTAAAAACAAAATATTGCTACCAATATCAAAAGCATACCCCTGTTAGTATTAACACTCGATGAAATAATGTCCATAGAGTCAGCAACATTTCCATGACTATGTTGTGAAGGAGGCCGATTACTCTACCACAAATAATTGCACAGGAGCATATTCTCTATGACCTATGAGAGGAACGAAATGTTGAACCACAACACTACACCAAAATCAGTAATTTGGCACATCCTGATATTAAAAATCTGGCACAGTTTAAAACTGTGCCAAATTTTAGCACGGTTTAATGTCAATCTGGCACACTTTAAAACAGTGCCAAAATTTGGCACTGTTTTAAAGTGTACCAAAATTGAGTACACTTAGTAAAATATAAAATACCCTAAGAAAAAACATTAGAAAAACTTTCTTTCATTCCCGCTTAAGGCTCTCTCTCTCATCTCATTCCCGCTCTCTTTCTCGCCCAACTCTCTCTCTCTCTCCGGTGCGCGCCGTCGGTCAGCTCTCCACATCTCTCCACTGAGATCGCTCTCTCCGTTGCCGATTTAACATGTCAATTTTTCCTCCCGTCATCTAAATGTGAGGCTCACCGATGAACAACACAACACGTTTTCCCCAGTGATGTCACTCAAAACACCCTAAATAAAATCGAGCGGAGTTGTTGATGATCAAAGTCTTCAACATATAATAAAAAATAGAAAAGGATGGAGATGGGTGAAGATGTTGAATCAAAACAAACTCAAATAATGGTAGGAGTAAACGAATCGATGATCAAAGGCTATCCCCACGCTTCTATCAGCAGCAAAGGAGCTTTCGACGATCAAGGTTATTTCTCTCTTTTGTGCGCATAATTAATAACCTTTAACTTCATAAATCTATCTTCAACTTCCTACTTTATTATTTTGGGCTTTTTAACTCTGTTTTGACCTAATTCTTCCTTCTTTGGCCTGAATCAATCACGTTGACCTAATTCCGACGGTGGGCACTGTAGGCATCTGCCCAATCAATATATTATTTTTCTTCAATTCCATAATGCGTATTTCCACAAACTAAACTTTTATTCTGAAATTTTCTATACAGGCCAGAGTCAATGCGCATGAATACGACCTGACCCCTCACTCTTTATATGCGACTGTGTTAGTGGGTCTCGAAACTGAAACCATTATATCTGTATTGAGTAAATTGTCAAAGATAAAGCTCCCCAAAGAGAATATTGACTTCATACATGGTTCTACTGCCAATTATGGCAAACTTCTTGTACTTAAGAAGAATTGGTATTTTGTGGAATCCACATTTCCAAAGGCAAGATGTCTACGCCTTTCTTAAATTTGGATATTGTAATGGATAGAGAAATTGGATTCTTAGCGCTTGATACCAATGACTATATGCAGGTATTAAAGAAGGTGATTAAGGATGAAGTTATATCTCGAGCTAGGCTTTCATCTGAGGTTTGTGTTTGTTGTTTTTTTCCCTTCCTCAAATTATTGTCTATTGTGTCTGATTTTTGTTCGTTCTTTATTTTTCACTGTTTGACTTTTTACTATTACGTTTTTGGTGTATGGGGTGACCGACGGATTCATAGTTAGCAAATCAATGGGTGAAATCGAAGGTGCACATGGTGAGTTGCTGAATGAAGCATAATTGGCAGTTGTAGCCGAAGAGAAAAAATCTCATTCATTTGAAGTTGGACCCTGCTCAGGTAACTTAATACAAAACTTGGAAATTTAATGGAACTAGGTTATTTGGGTTAACGGGATAGAAGTGAACATGGGAGACTTTTTGTAGATGAATCTAAACTAAAGATGAATCTTTTATTTTTATTGTATGGTCATCTTTTTCGTGACAGGAGATGGAAATGACCTGCATTACGTTAGGGATAGAAAGGAATAAATAGTTTAAACAATTGACTTGGATAAGTGAAAATGGAATGTGAAAGACGAATTGGATGAAGGCAATATAATGATTTTGCTGTATAAAATATTAAAGAGTTAATTACCACAGTTTAACCTATTTCTAAATAGCTATATGAACGGAGATATAAACAACATTAAAAGCTAAAGGGACGTTGGACAAATACGACATCTATCCTCTTGAAATCGAACAACATAGATAATTAATAATTAGAATCGTGAGCAATCAAGTGAGAATGTCAAAGACTTTATAAAGTAAGAATCAGAACAGTGTCGTAGACTTAACAATCAAGTGTACATGTAAAATTAGGGCAAGTAATCAGAATAGTAATTGAGAAAATTTATATATGTTGTTATACCATGTGTGATTTATTATCAGAATGTGATAAATTTCATATCCTAAGCCCACATGCTTAAGCAAATGGTATCACATGCGTAAACAATTAAATTGAATAGTTATTTTATAATGTTATAACAGTATTGAACAGGGGCATCTGGGTAACAATAATTTAACATATGTAGTTATATCAAGTCTTAAACATTTATTTAAAATACCGATGATATAATGACTTAGGCATACACTTCATTATATAGATATGACATCAATTTATCAATTCAGAACATCATTGATAACACAAATTATGAGTGTCCAGTCCTCAATAGGACGAAGCGAACCCCTAAATTATATCATTTCTGATCAAAATTCTGTGATGTCTCTAAATGACAAAAATGTATGCAATGACTAAGGTTTAGTTACAATTGGTATTAGCATTTCGAAGCATAAAGATGCAAAGTCAGAAACTATGAGAAAGTTTACTACTAAAGGTATACAGTCCTCGACACGACTAAATGGCTGCAAAAACTACTCATGAATTGATGGATGTTAATAGTTCTAAAGTCTAGTCAGTGGTATATGGAAATGTGAAATACTTTACAATGCGATAGAATATGATGCAGGTCCAACTGTAAAGATCACTTCCTAGGCTAATCAAACAAATTAAGACATTGTGAAACAAAACAGTGATAGAATGAATCAAATTACTTATACCCAGAACTGTGAATAAACAAACATAGTCTCAATATCTCTTGAATATATTACTAATGTTAAGTTTTAACTATTAAGATCAATTCTAAGCCTAATTAAGAAAAGTCCGATCCTATATGAAAGGAAAGAGGTCGAAGTAATAAAAAAGTAGCAGGGTGTAGTCTTTGACCTGACCAAACAGAGGCGAAAACTGATAATGTATTGATAAAGTTTTCATCTCAAATAAGTGATCGACATTTATCCTCTTGAAATTGAACAACGTGGATAAATAATGAGTACACTATTCAACAATTAAGTGAATATGTCAATGACTTAATAGAAGAAGCAGAAAAGTGTAGTAGAGTTAAAAATGAAGTGCGTCTGAAAAATAAGTCATTGTAATTGAGAATCTCAGTGGTGGCCTTGTAGGAGAAGAAGCCAAAAATTATTATAGTGTGAACAATGAATTGGGGATAGGAAATTAATAACACTATGCATAATACAAATATTTTATGTGTGGATGTATCATGACAGGTGATCATTCTGAACAGTGTTGTATTATCTATATATGTTGTAATACCATGTGTGATTTATTATTGTTATATATATATACGTCATAGGAAAAATACCCTGTTTGAATTATAATCGGTTAGAGCATTTCGGCAATCACATACTTGAGACATCGAGTGATTTATATATAAATTAATGCCTTCCCTCCAATTGCTAAAAATGTAATAATTTTGAACATTTATCATCATAGAAGACCCTAAAGTACTTCATTTCCTCTAATTAATAAGTATTAAAATTATCTGAAGGCATTTCTTATATTATTGTTAGTTTCTGACTGTTTTTAGGAAGAAGTAGACATAGTGAAAAAGTAAGGGGTTAACAGCTGTTTTGGTTGGGGACCTAATAGAGTGCTCCCATCTCATAGTCATTCTTATGGGTCAAATTATTTGAACAAAGATGATGCTAAACTATTCTTTGAACGCAATGGGGTGCTCCAAATTGAAATGAAAATGGGACAATGGGCTGTCAAATCACGGCGAATGGTTAATGATGACTATAAACAGAGGATGTGCTAAACAATGATGGGTTATGCACTTGTGATATAGTTTGGAATAGTGGGGTTGGACCAAATTTGTTTGGTTTCTTTCAACCCCATGTCTGCCTTGTCCTGTTTACTTTCCCCCATATTGTGTGTAGTGGTGCAGGTACCCGCAAAACCACATGTATGTTGTATAGTATAAAATCAATGCAAAGTTTCTTATGTAAAATATAACATATACACATATAAGATTCATGAGAATAACATTTGTTTATAACGTACTCTATATTTATGATCATATGTATGTGTTTTGGAGAGTACAATTGTATTTGGAGATAGTATGAAAACAGATATAAAGATATCCAAGTTATATTTTAGTTGTATGGAATTAGTACATGACAATTAGGAGGTTTATAAAAAACTTATGTTCAATTACAATGAAAATGGATATTTTTTGGAATGATGATTAAGTTAGTTAACAGTAATAATACTTAATTTGAATCGTATATATGAATAATGAAGTGCGTAGTATTTTACATAAGAGAATCAAAACACAATTATAGCAGTAAACACTACAATTTCCTCACAACGTCAAAAATAACATAGATAAAACTGGTGCATGGAATTGATAATGATAATGAAATTGGAAGATAAGTATATTATACTTTCCAAAACTGTCAATAATAATGAGAATATCTCGAATTTAAAAGACTAAAAAGATAAAACTATCATCTCGAAAAAGTTTGATGAAATAAATATCATGCTGATCAAATGAATTCGTGATACTCATGTGCACACCAAATGAGACATGGTACATTATCAGTGCAACAGTTATCAGTTCAAATAACAAAATAATGTATGTAATGTTAAGGTCCAAACGTTATGAGAAATTCTTATCCTAAGTCAAACTCCTAAATTCTATCAGTTTTGATCTCAAACAACAAATACATTTTTGCAGAAATCTATATATCATATTGACAATTAGGACGTTTAAAATAAACTTATTGAATTAGTAAGGTTAAGGTCCAAATGTTATGAGCAATTCTTAGGCTAAGTCAAACTCCTGACGGCCCCCTAAGAGGCACGAACACCTCGCACGGGACCAATGTAAGTTGTACGAATTGACAGCGTAGTCACGGGCCTCTTGGTTTGAGAATATGACGATAATTTGAAAATATATCGATTAAGCTTAAAAATAAGCCCTTAAAGGGTGAAAACCCAAATTAGCCCCGTAAGATGCACGAACACCTCGCACGAGACCAATGTAACTTGTACAAACTAACCGCGTAGTCACGGGTCCCTCGGTTTGAGAATATGATGATAATTTCAAGATACGTAGATTATGCTTGAAAACAACCCGTTTGAGGGTGAAAATCCAAATCAGCCCCGTAACGGCCCCGTAAGAGGTACGAACACCTCGCATGGGACCAATGTAACTTGTACGAACTGATTGCGTAGTCAACGGGTCTCTCGGTTTGAGAATATGACAATAATTTCAAAATACGTAGATTAGGCTTAAAATCAAGCCGTTTGAAGGTGAAAACCCAAACCAGCCCCCAAACGGTCCCGTAAGAGGCACGAACACCTCGCACGGGACCAATGTAACTTGTACGAATTGACAGCGTAGTCACGGGTCTCCCGGTTTGATAATATGACGATAATTTTAAAATACGTAGATTATGCTTGAAAACAACCCGTTTAAGGGTGAAACCCCAAACCAGCCCCCTAATTGCCCCGTAACAGGCATGAACATCTCGTACGGGACCAATGTAACTTGTACGAACTAACCGCATAGTCACGGGTCTCCTGGTTTGAGAATATGACGATAATTTCAAAATACGTAGATTAGGCTTAAAAACAAGCCATTTGAGGGTGAAAACCCAAACCAGCCCGCAAACGACCCCGTAGGAGGCACGAACACTTCACACGGGACCAATGTAACTTGTAGGAACTGACCGCGTAGTCCCGGGTCTCCCGATTTGAGAATATGATGATAATTTGCAAAAATCACACTGAGACTTAAAAACAAGTCGTTAAAGGGTGAAAACTCAAACCAGCCCCCAAACGACCCCGTAGGAGGCACGAACACCCCGCACGAGACCAATGTAACTTGTAGGAACTAGCGGCGTAGTCCCGGGTTGAGAATATGACGATAATTTGCAAAAATCACACTTATACTTAAAAACAAGTCGTTAAAGGGTGAAAACCCAAATGAGTCCACAAACGACCCCGTAGGAGGCATGAACACCTCGCACGGGACCAATGTAACTTGTAGGAACTGACCGCGTAGTCCCGAGGCTTCCGGTTTGAGAATATGATGATAATTTGCAAAAATAACACTTACACTTAAAAATAAGTCGTTAAAGGGTGAAAACCCAAACTAGCCCCCAAACAACCCCGTAGGAGGCACGAACACCTCGCACGGGACCAATGTAACTTGTAGGAACTGATTGCGTAGTCCAGGGTCTCCGCGTTTGAGAATATGATGATAATTTGCAAAAATCACACTTAGACTTAAAAACAAGCCGTTAAAGGGTGAAAACCCAAATCATCCCCCAAACGACCCCGTAGGAGGCACGAACACCTAGCACGAGACCAATGTAACTTGTAAGAACTAACGCGTAGTCCCGGGGCTCTCGGTTTGAGAATATGATGATAATTTCCACTCCTATATGTAATTTTTTAGTTTGAGTAATTTTTTTGTTTTGTAAATTATTGGGTTACTAATATCGTATCTTTTTTGTATCCTATTTTTTTTTTGCAGAATAACAGTTTATCGTTGACATTTATTCACGTGGAACACACAGAGAACTCAATGGTTTACAACAAGGGATTTATTCATGATTCCATTTTTTTGTGTCATGATCGTGTGGTCTTTTGTTGTTTTATTGTTGACTTTTATGGCCGTGTGGGCTTTTGTAAGTTAATTGTTATATTTTATGGCCGTGCAGGCTTAATGTTAGGCAGGTTTTTTATTAGCAGGTTTTGGAATGTCCAGAAAATAGAGAAAACTCTGTCCAACTTTTTTGGGCTTGTGAGGTGTTAAAGACTTGTAATATTTTGAAGTTTCTATGTACATTAGTTTATTAACAACGTGCAATATTATTAATTTGTGAATTTTGTGCTTTCAAATAATTATTTTTTTTCTTTTTATAAAAAATTTGGCACAGTTCAAAACCGTGGCAAAAGTGTATCATATTTTGGCACGATTTTGAACTCTGCCAATTTTTTTTAAACTGTGCTGAATCTGGCACAGTTAAAAACTGTGCCAAAAGTGCGCCAAAAATATCAAATTCTGGCACGGTTTAAAAGTGTGCCAAAACTTTTTAAATTGTGTTGAATCTGGCACAGTTAAAAACTGTGCCTAAAGTGTGCCAGAAATATCAAATTCTAGCACGGTTTAAAAGTGTGCCAGAAGTGTTCCTGCTTGGCCAAATCTAGCACACTTTTGAGCCGTGCCAGAAAAAAATTGCCATTTTGGAACACCTGATTCTGGCACAGTTCAAAATCGTGCCAGATTTGATCTGGCACAGTTTTAAACCGTGCCAGATTCATGTTTTTGGTGTAGTGCAATATCAGTATAACTATGCTTAACTAAACAATGATATATTTCTTTATTTATTAAATACTGTCATTTGAGAAGTAACATATTTTAAGATATAAAGATCATACCCTCATTGTTGTTAAAACCAGATGCAATAGTATTAGGATAGTCCGCGACATTTAGGTCAATAGATTCAGAAGGAGGACGCATGGATTCACCCATAATTCATTGACAGAAATAAGATCATAAGACATTTGCATGACCAAAACCATGCATAACTAAACAAGAAACTAACAACATTAAAACAATAATCTACTTTTAATATTTTAGATTATTTCTATAGAAAATATGGGGAAAATAGCAACAAAAATGAGAAGTGTCAAGAATTAAATCAGATCAATTTCAGTAAGATTTATTTTCCTAATGAGTTGTAATTAAAAAGTTATCACATGGGAGATATATGCAATGAAACAAAAACAGGTCAATGTGGAATGTTTTGAAATTCATATGAAACAAAAACATATCACTTTATAGTGCATTAAATGTATAGATTTTTCTCACAAATATGTCTAGTGCATTAAATGCATTTTTCTAGTCCATGTATTGAATGAAGACAAAAAGCATCTCAATGGGATTATTTTGAAGAGAATTCATACCCGCGTTGGTGTCAACACCGCCTAAAATTGTGTGTGCAGAGTCGGTTACATTTGGATGACTAGGTGGGGAAGGAAAATAAATAGAATCTATTACAAAAGTTGCATGGATGTTTCTCTTTGAACTATAACCAACATGAAATTGGTTAACATAACACTGATTAAACTAAACAAAACTAACACTGATATATTTTCTTCTTAACTAAACACTCATACCCTCGTTGTTAATAACAAATGCAATAATATTATCAGGGGCGGTGACATACGAATTACTAGACCGAGAAGGGGGATGTGTGGATTTCCCTATAAATCCTTGGCGTACAGAAGACCTTGGGGCATGTGCACAATCAGAACCAGGCATAACTAAACAAGAAAGAATTTTTTTTAGCTAAGCCGATTATGTTTGCATGAATTAAGTAAAAACATGACTATAGTTTTAACATTGGAGCACAATTTTAACAAAATCATAGGTAAAAAAACACAACATTAATGATAATTATAATACCAATGAAATCGTATCAATTTCAATATGATTGTTATTAATGAGTAGTTAATTAAAATGTAAAAAGTATAATTAACACACCTAATGGATATTCATCATAATCATCATCATCATCCTCTCTTCCACTCAGATTAAATCATATCCCTTCTCTTTCGACGGATATACTCTCGATATATATCAAACTCTTTTCTTTTACCCTTAGTCTCAGTCTTATTACCCCTATTGATACAACCTGTATAGAATTTAGCCCCTTTATGCAACCCCATTGCCTTCATTATTTCTAGGTTATCTTGAATCCTATTCATCCTTTCTTTCTCATAATTTGTCATCGGCATTGCAAACCTATTAGAAAAATACATTAACAGACAATTAAATAAAATGACATTTTTATGTTAAATAAAATAAAATAATCTTAGAAAAAAACGACATAAGTGAAATGAATTAAGACATTTAAGAATAGGAATAAGGAAGAAAATACATCAACACAAACCATCAAAATTTATCGTCCTTATTAAGATGTGATCTTCATCTTCGTCATCATCACTGAAATAATCATTATTGGTTATTAAGATGTCATCATCCTTAGTTGGTAAGATGTCATCATCTAAAAAGTAGTCATCTCCATCATGTATGAGGTTTACCCATTCCACATTAGTCATATTAACTTCTATTCGTGGGATATCATCCCTTCGTAATCGAAGATCCTTATCATCAATTCCCATTTCTTCACCATCAACTATATTTGTCTCATGTTGTTGGTATGGTTTCTCTTCACCCAACTCCTCCTCCGTTACAACTTTGGGAAAATCATACATATCACGTGGAGTATTCTCGACTATAACTTTCCAATTATTCCGTAACTTGATGTCTGGCACATAAAAGACATTCTCCACTTCAGAAGCAATCACAAAGGGTTAGTCTTTATACCATGTGTTAGCGATGTTCAAATTAATGAAACCATAATTATCATTATATATTTGACACACACCCTTTTTTTAGGTCCCACCAATCACATTTTAAGAGAACAACCCTGTTATTTTTAGTGTATTCTAACTCAATAATATCAATCAACTAGCTATAAAAGTCAATATTTATTTGTTCATGTTCACCCACTATGACAATTCCACTATCTTGAGTTTTTTGTACTTGTAATTATCTTTGGTGTGAAACCTATAACCACTGATTAAACAAACTTTATAGTTTTTCACTCATCAGTCAGGTCCACAAGATAAAGAGCGAAGTTTATTACTAACACGATCGGGACACTCACACTCCAATATTCTGGCCTATTTAATTTTTAAAAGAAAACAGTTAATAATAATTAAATACCTTATTGATTTACATTATAACAATAAATTCAACTTCTTTCATGATCTTCAAACCATTTTGGAAATCTCTCTGCGTGTCTCTTTTCAAAATTTATGTTGCTTTCTGCCATTAACATATCCTTAAGCTAACTAAGCATATATAAATTAATTTAATTTCAAAATAAAAAGTATTTTTGGGATATATAGGTAGTGTATCTTAACATTATTTACAAACTCTTTTATCTCATCACAATTATCCAACACATGAAAATGAGCCTTTTTCTATTCACTCCACATAAGGCATTGGTAATCAGGTTTTCCAAGAAAACAACCATTATACTGAAAAATAGACAAGCCTTCTTGAAAATCAAAACAATCATAGTTCCTCTCGGGTTGATTAAATCGGGTTTCAGTACCACGTAGATGCGTTGAGCAAAGTGTTAAGCATTCATTAATAACGTAAGCCTCGGTTATTGAGCCCTCTGAATGTTCTTTGTTTACTATAATAAGTTTTAAAGTATGCATATATTTTTCAATAAAAATGAATATACGAAAAATAAAAACATTAAATCATCATGTATATGTGAAATTACGTAATTTCTTTACCTTTCAAAAGAATACATCCATCGATATTGCACGGGTCCACCGAGAATGGCCTTTCATGCAAGGTGAATCGATAAGTGAACCATAACATCAAAGAATTTCGATGGGAATATTCTTTCAAGCTGACATATAGATATAACAAGTTTCTCCTCAAGCCTCTCCAACACATCTACTCTCAATTTTTTTTAGCCTAAATCCTTAAAGAATAACCCAAACTCAATTAACGGTTAGCACATATCCTTAGAAAGATGACCACAAATTGAATGTGATAGTAAGCATTATAAAAATGGTAGTCTTGACTTTTCATTCTCAAAATTTAACTTTCATTAACACTCACACATCTAGATATGTTTGACATATACCCATTAGGAATCTCAATTATCTTCAAAATTCACAAAAAATCCTTTTCCCAGTCTCAGACAATGTGTAGCAAGTCGAAGGGATCACCCATTTGTCTCCTTTTTTATATGGATGGAAGTCTCTGTGTATCCACATTTCTTTCAAATCCAATTGAATTTTGACAGTGTTTTTTTTCCATCAATGTTTAGCAATGTTCCCAAAATGCTTTCACATACATTTTTCTCAATACGCATGACATCCACGTTATGATGCAATTTAAAATCTTTCCAGTAAGGCAAATTATTGAATATACTAATATTGTCCCAATGCAACTTATACTTCTCACGAATCCTCTTTCCACACATTTTACCATATACTAAAGATCGAACTATCTATAATTGAGAAAGTATGTCATCATTACTAAGCTTTTTTGGTCATTCCTGATTCTCCTTCTTACCATTAGAGGAAGCCATATTTTCTCTCCATTTATGATTTACCGATAAAAATCGACGATGTCCCATGTCTTATGATGATTCTTCAAGTACATTAAATGTGTCTCCTCATTACATATTAGGCTTGCCAATTTTCCCTTTAAACTCCAACTTGACAAGTTATCATCACAAGTTATCATCCGGAAAATCATTGATGTTCCACATCAAGATTGCACGTAAATGGAATGTACTCCCTGTGAAGGCATCCTATGTTTGAACCCCAACTTACCATAAATATTTTATCTCCTTAATCAAGTGTTGAAGAGACATGTTAATGTTTTTTCCAGGATTCGTAGGACCTTGTATAGAAATTAATAATACGAAGAAGGGTTACTCCATAAATTTTTAAGAAGGTAAGTTATATGACACAAGAACAACCGGCCATGTGCTATGCTTACTACTAATGTTTGAAAATGGATTGAATCTATCATTAAAGATCCCAATCCTAACATTCAGGATATCTCTAGCTAATGACTCATGCATTTTATCAAATTCTTTCCACATTTCCTAATCAACCGAATGTCTCAACACATTAGGCTCCTCAACGCGCTTATCTTTATGACATCTAGTCTCTAAAGCTATGTTCTTATTTATATATTAATGTTGGAATCTCAATTTAAATGGGAAATAATGCAAGATCGTGTGAGGAATTTTCATACCATTAGATTTTTTAATTTTCCATCTCGACTCTCCTCTTGTTGGACACTTAGTTTTATCCTCGTTTGGTCCCCAAAAGAGAATGCAGTCATTTATGAAAAAATCAATCTTAACATAGTCCAGACCTAAATCATACTCTAATTTGTTTTACTTATCAAATGATTTTTGTATTTGGGCATCCCATGAAAGTGCTTTATTAAAATGTTTAATAAGCAAGTCAATAGATTTTTCACCCCAATTATTCTTTGACTTGAAATACATTAAATATATGATACAAGATAATTTAGATAACTTCTAACAACCAAAATGTAGTTGTTATTGTGTTTCCCTTGCTAATCTAGCAAACTTTTCCCCGTCGCCCTCTAGAACTTGAGTATTGTACCTATTAGATTCACCTTAGACACTATCTTCATTGCAAGGTCTGTTAAACACATCATGCAACATTCCATCCATGTTATCTTTCTCAAATTTTTGTATAATTCGTTCTTTTTTCCCTCTAATCTCACGATCACTAACTTCACTCAAACCCATTAAAATCATAAGCATTATCCGTGTGTGATTCAATTGGTTCTCTGTGATGTATCCACATAGTATAACTTTTCAATATACCATGTATAAGTAAATGACTTTGAACATCTTAACGGTTTTTCAAATAAAAGTTATTACATTTCTTGCATTGTCACTTAATCATACCATCTTGCTGAACATTAATAAATGAGAAATCAAGAAATTGTTTAACCCTATCTCGATGTGCTTTCTTAATTATATTGGATTATGTATCCAAATATTATCCATGATAAATACCCTACCATATGAGAGAACATTCAAATATATCAATAAAATTCTAACAAAATATGCGGTTTTGAAATAATAAATTCAAATTTCATCTTTATTAGGATTTTCATGGCAACAGTAAAATTTTCCACCAATTTTTTAAGGGTTTATATTAACGGTGTTTTTCACTTCATATGAATCATCAAGTTTGAGTGGCTGAGAAATGGCTTATGTTAAGTTGTTTGAATTGATATGAATTTAGTGTGTGATCTTACTTTGAGTTCTTTCATAACAAAAGCAATTCAAATTTTTACCATAAAATTCATCTAAGAATAAGGATTATAGAAATCAACTTCTAATATGGATGCCATATCACTGAGACATCCAACAATTCTCATTAAACGTAGTTAATTTATGTAAGAAGCACATGCATGATATCAGAATTTCAAAAATAAAATACTATTTAGAAAATTGTGAGAATTAAGACTACATATCTTACACCTAAACAATTAACCTATATTACTTTCCTGGATATTTATTTGAGGATGTTTGTACATTCCTCCTTTCCACTAACCAAATCTAGCAAAACTAAATGCAAAATCCTGACAAACAAATCAACGAATTTGACACACCATATCAAAATTAAAAAATTCTCATATAGGTAATTATGAGAAAAATATACGTAATTATAAACCACTGCCACCCCTTTAATGTTAAAGATAAAAACTAAACTACTTTTTAAATTCTTCATCAAATCAAATGCAAACAAAAATCATTTGAGTAACGAGTGATTGAAACAGTTTTTTTGGTAGCATTGAATCATTGTATCTAATTGAATTGAAAAAGATTGGGGAAAACCCTTGAAATTATTTTCGAAACATCATTTATCTCCGAAAATTACATTTAGACTTTATATTTTATAAAATTACCTGTTGAACCCTATTTTTAGAAAAATTATATGTCCCAGACTTTCTACAAATTACATTTCGGCCATGAAATTCCTGTAATTTACATTCTAGCCACTAAACTTTATAGGAATAAAAAAATAGTTTCCTACACCTAAATATGCCCATGAATTTACCCTTTCATTAACCAAATATTGTAACACCAAATGCAAAAAATCAGCAAATTTGAAAAGAAGATCCAAATTGACAAATTTCCATATAATCTAGAGACAAATATAGGTAATTCCAAACCACCACCACCCCTTAACTGATCAAATAAATTGGTAATAAGAAACATTGAGGTAACAACCCAATTTTATAATAACATCCTATAATTTACAATAACATCCCATAATCAGAAAAATAACCCTTCAAAAGTTCAAAAAGGTAACATCTATATAACTTAATTTATGCATATATGGATTTATACGCACAAAATTTTCAACAATAAGTATACATCACAAATTCAAAACAATTCAAATAAAACTCATAAGATAGATTCACTAAGATAGATTAATTGGGGTATAAGACAAAATAGAGACTAAAATTAGTGAAGGAAAAAGAGAAGTCGATGTTGTACCTAATTGGTGGTGGGGAAAAGAGTTGATAATAGTGTATTGATCAGTTGTGGGAAAATAGAAGCAGCGTACTGACCAATGCCGATGGCTTGTAGTTTATAAAAATAGAAGTTGCTCCGTGCCAGTGTTAGTAAAGGAAATCGAGAGAGAGAGAGAGGGGGGGGGGGAAAGAAAAGTCTAAAGAAAGAGGGATGAGTGAAGTTAGGAGAGAGACTGAAGGGTTTGGTGATTGTGAGGTTATTTTCTTTCAACATGTTAGTATAGGGCTAAGACTAAAATTACATATTTATCTTTTTATAGATTAGTGACAAATTATTTTGTTATAGAGTGTTTATTTTGTTAAATTTTGGAAGAAAAATTATAAATTGTGTAAGAGGTTGGTTCATGAAATACAATTAGTATTTAGCGAGGTGTAATCCCTTATCAAGATGATGATTAATATAGCAATAACAACACAATAAACGATAATTATGAGTTTGCAATAAATAACCTTTAATATCAAAAGTCTATATTAAATGGAGTTATTACAACATAAATTATCTTAGAATATAATAAATTGAAGGGACCCCATAATCAAATTGATTGGAGGGAGAAAGGACAAGTTATCTAGAACAATAAAGGCAAGGCAGTAACCAGATGCACAATAAATGTTAATGTTGGTTAATAACAGCCGTTACGTAACGTGAACTCCAGATACCGTTACGTAACGGTCAATTCATTACGTAACGACCATTTTTTGAAACTATGGTGTGACCATTCATATACCATTTAAGCAACCTTCAACCTGATCTGAAGACTCCTTAACAACATCTAAGGGTTAATTCCCAACGATATGCAAGTCTTAACATCACAAACACACTTTACTCACAGTATTCATCTTCGTGGGATATTTAATCCATATTTAATGAAAGTAAACTATATTCTATCCTTCAATCCTCTTGGAAGTAATAAAGGATCATCATCAACAGTCATATTCGATAAAGAAAGCTACTTTAATATCTTAATTTTGTAGCACATCTTACTACAATTGGCGGTATGCTTGTTGAAATACAACCCCACTAACTTCATACTCAAGATTTCTTCCAAGATAAAATAAAAGTTCTTTCCATGACTCCATATTCAAGTATAAAAACCCAACACCCAAGATGAATCTTTAATTTCTAGAGAATATCAAACTAAAACTTCTCAAAAGTTTCTTTTCAAAAAAGAAAGAAATAGAGAAAATCTTTGTATTACACACTTGTATCCGAAACATTTAACTAAGATCAAGAACGATGGTGAAAATCATGGAGTAGAGCCTCCACACCACATGAAAAATATTTTTGTATGTGTTTTTCATTTCCCTTTATTTGGCATTTTCAATATTGAAAGATATCTACATGTGGCAATTTTAATTATACGATTATCGAAAATTTGTCACTTCAAACTTCTAGGTTTGCCCAAAATATTTTGGGGCATCAATTATAGAATTTTGTATAGATTTTAATTAGGTTTATGAATTATTTTAGAAGCTAGTCTCTTATTTATCATTGGGGCCATGCTTGTATATATAAGCATCCCTTGTCTCATGATTTTTGTAAGAATCATTCCAAATGAAAAAATACACATAACGGAGTAAGAAGGTTATGATATTTTGTTTCCACACATCCATGACATATTATTACTTGATTAGAAACACACAAAAGATCTTGGGGAGCTCTATCTAATTGAATGTGTATATCCAAAAACAAATGTTGGATCAGGATAAAACTTAAATATGTTGTTAAAAAGGGAGAAACCAAGATTTTTTGTTTAAAACTATTTGATCAAAAGTTTTTCTGGTTGTCCAAAAAAAAATTGTTAAGGCCACTTACAAGGTTATATTTGATAACTTTAGTTTTATCAAGCTTCAATTTAGAGAGAACTTGAAGGCATTCCCCGGATACACTTAGTAAAACTAATGTTTCAGGATTACTCATAATCAAAATCAATGGATTTGAGAAATTATGCACCAAAGATTTATCTATAATATAGTTTAAAATTCATAACTAGGAATTTTTTGTTAGAGAATTAAAGTATCAATACAAAAATGATGACGATCTTGAGATGATTTTACAAAAGTCGAATTAATGAACAAAGAACAGAACAAAAGTGCTAGTAGTTTCATCACTCAATATAGAGAGAAAGAGGCTTGTAAGATCAAAAATCTCCCTAGTAAAAGTAAGTAACAACAGCGAAATATTTTTTACCCTACATTATGCACTCTCCTTAAGTATGGACAGCTAAGTAGATTGATGAAATAGAGAAATTCAAGAGTAAGTTTAACATCGATAGAAGAGGATGAGAGAATTTAAAGTTAAATGGGGGAATGAAGATTAAGGACGAATAGAAAGAGAGAAGGAAATTTTATTCATAAAAAATTTGCATCTATATAGATTACATACATGAGTATTTAACAATGTAAATCGTCTTATCTCTCTTCTAACAAACTCTCTCTCTCTCTCTCTCTCTCTCTCTCTCTCTCTCTCTTACTAACCAACACACACTCCTTTGGACAACACACAACCCTAATGATTTCCCCAATTTATACAAAATGACACCACATAGGTGGTGTGACCAATTTAAATATTAACAACACGTATCCAGAATGACACGATGCTACTTAATAACAATTACAAGGGCATATTCCCAATTTTCATGAAATGACCCCGTCCTCCCCATCTTCTAACTTGTGACATAACATTTCCCTCCTGTGAATATCATCCTTTTCATCAAGGATGGAACTAGGGAAACCTTGGAATGAGGGAACCATAGTCTTCCCAGGTGGATTCTTTTAGGTTGGAATGAGTACATTGGACCAGGGGTTGTACAATCAGATGATTACCCCTTTTAACTAGCATACACTTCAAGACTTTCAGCACTTCCACGCGTACTTGTCCTTATGTGCCAGTAGCTGGAAGTTCAGTGGTTGTTGTCACCTAATTGTCTAGCTTATTTTTTACTATGGAAAAATGGAACATAGGATGGATGGAGGAGTCTGCCGAGAGGGACAACTTATAAGCAACAGATTCCACCGTTTGAATTACTTGGAAGGGGCCATAATGTTTAGTTATTAATTTCATGTTTGATCTATGTGCAACTGATATTTGGTGATAGGGTTGTAGTTTAAGATACACCCAATCTCCCACCATGACTTCCCTCTCGATCCTCTTTTTGTCAGCCTATTGTTTCATCCTATGTTATGTCATGCAAAGATTATCCTTGATGATAGTGAGCATGACCCGTCTATCCTTTAAGAGATCATGCACAACATCAACAGTAATGGGTTTATCATTAGATACAGGGAGTTGAGGTGGGGTAAGCCATAAAGGGCTTGATAAGGGATCATATTTAAGCTAGTATGATGATTGGTGCCGCCATTCCGCAATATGTAACCAATTAGACCACTTCTCGGACCTTTACCTAGCCATACAACGGAGGTAAGTCTCTAGACAAGAGTTAACCTTCTCTAATTTCCCATCAGATTGGGGGTGACATGTAGCATTGTAGCTGGATTGGGTGCCCACTAAAAATTCTTACCAAAAGTTGCTTAGGAAGATTTTGTCCCTATCTGAGACAATGACCACTGTAATGCCATGTAATTTATGGATGTTATTCAAGTACAGGGTGATACATCCTTGGTATTGAATGGATGATCTAGGATCAAGAAGTGAGCATATTTAGAAAATCTATCCACCACTAGCAAGATCACATTGAATCCCTCAGATTAGGAAGGCCTTCAATAAAATCCATTATTATATATTGCCATGGATGTGTGGATATATCAAATGGTTACAAGATACCCCCGGGATAGGTAGGCCTACCTTTATTCCATTTGTAAGTATCACAAGTGTTGACAAAGTCCTGAACCTATCGTTTTATCTTGGGCCAATAAAAATACGATTTCAGTCTTTTATAGGTTGGCTGGTCCCTAGAGTGGCCAACAATTGAGGATCAGTGCATGCTAGTGATTACTAGTGCCCTGAGGCCAGTGGACTCCATAATGTAGATTCTCCCCTCAATCAAGAGCACACCCTTAAATAAGTGGTAATTATGTTTCCCAGTACGATCAATGCTTAATTTGGGAATCACTTGTTGTGCAGTTGCATCTTCTTAGTAACTTGACTCTACTTTGAGTAGCCATGTGGGGTAAGCTGGGAGATTGAGACCTGACTAGCATACTTAGGAGCCCTAGATATGGCATCTTCTACCCTGTTCTCTAACCCCTTTTGTACTTGATGTCATAATTCAAGCCTAAGAGTTTGGTGAGCCACCTTTGTTGGAGTATGGATGTTATCCTTTATTCTAAGAAGTACTTGAGACTATGATGATTAGTCTTAATGGTGAAGTGGTGTCCCATTAGATAGGGACTTTGTTTGGTGATTGCAGCGACAATAGCATAAAACTCTTTTTCATACACACTCTACCCCAGTGCTTTAGGCCCAAGAGCCTAAGATAGGAAACTGGTCTTTCATTTTGCAAGAGGACTTCCCCAATTTGTCTACTAAAATCTTATGTTTATACTATGAAAATTTTGGTAAAATCAAGCATGAGTAGTATGGGAGTACTCACCTTAGCTTATTTGAGGTCTTTGGTGGCTAAATCTGTGCTGGTCCAGAATGAAAGTTATTTTTCTTCAAAAACTCGGTGAGGGGTTTATTAATTATCTATACCCATTTATAAACTTTATATATTATCCAGTCAAGCCTAAGAAGCCTCTCAACTGCTTTAGGCTGGGTGGAGTAAGACAATTGAGGATGCCCACAATCATGGATGGGTTAGTTGATACCCCTTATGCAAATATGATATGGCTTAGGTATTCTATGTGAGATTGAGCAAATGCACATCTGGACATCATGGGAAAAAGGTTGTTCTTCTTTAGATTTGCCAACACTATTTTCAGATGTGTCAAATGAGTACCCATGTCTGCGTTGTAGATGAGAATGTCATCAAAGAAGTCCAATACAAATTTTTTCAAGCAGTGTTGGAATATATGATTCATGGCCGATTGAAAGGTGAAGGGAGCATAGGTCAAGCCAAACGGAATCACCCTGAACTCATAATGGCCAAAATGAGTTCTAAATGCTATTTTGGGCACATCCTTGAGTTTGACAAAAAAAATTGTGGTATTTAGACATGAGATATAACTTAGAATAAATTACAAATCCATTGAGTTCATCTAGAAGCTTATCTATCACTAAGATAGGGTGATTGTCCTTCATAGTGTAATCATTGAGCCATCGACAATCAACACAAAACCTCCCAGTTCTATCTTTGTTCTTTACTACCAATACAAGGATATCAAAAGGACCGTGGGATGGTTGTATAAGTCCCTCCTTAGGCATTTGTTTGACCAATCTCTCTAGTTCTTTCTTTTTATAGTATGTGTATCTCTAGGATCTTTGATTCCTGGGAATTGATCCTCGTTTGAAGATGATTTTATGGTCATTGGATCTCTGAGGTGGAAAGGTCTTAGGTTCAACAAACACCTCTTTGAAATCATCAAGTGTTGTTTGGGTTGATGGCAGTGTGGAGTCTGGTTAGGTGAGAAGGGAGCTATTGCAGTCAAGGTTTATAACTGTCCCACCCACTGTTTGTGTGGCTTCTTGAGTAGGTTGAAATTGCATTTGTCCTTAATCATGGAGAGTTAACCTATATTTGGTGTTGTACCTCCCAGAGTCACTTTTTTCCCTTTTGCTTAATTGCTAAGGTGAGCTTTTCAAAATCAAATAAAACGAAGTTGTGCTACCTCAGCCAACCTTCTCCCAAGACCATATTAAAACCCTTGAGTGGAAGGATCCATATATCATTACTTAATTCAATATCATTCATTGTACAAGTCAAGTGGGGGAACTTATATTGACATGCCAACTGTTCACCATTTTCCACTGAGACCGATAAAGGCGGAGTGGCTCAAGTTTGAGCCCACACTATTGACCTATTTTCTTATTAAGAAAACTGTGAGTGCTGTGACTGTTTTCCAAAATAGAGTTCTTTTGTTTCGTCACCTTGACCAAGATTCTAATGGTGTTAGAGGCCACAAATACAAAGAGGTCATGTAGTGATATTTCGATGTTTGTGTAAAAAATATCCCCTTCCCCAACTTCTTTTGGGCAAGAGTTATCATCAAGTATCTCTTTCCTTTATAAATATATTATACAAAGGTTCTTATCTTAGCATTTGTGTCCCGGTTTGTATATATCGTAGTAATAGCATAGGCCCTTACTCCTCCTTTTTTGCATTTCTTTTTCAGTTATCTACTTCACATGTATGGCTGGGGTGTTAGGTAGTTTAGTAAGCTCATTCTTGTGTGAGGTGGGAAAAGACTTGTTATTAGGAGTGGAAGTCCAGGATGATTTGTTATGATATTGATGCGTGGTTAGCTTATAATATGGCTTAGGTTTCCTTAGATGAAAGTTATATTCATGCCTCTTGGCCATGGTATAAGCTTGGTAGATGATGGTAGGCTTTAGTAATTTAAGCATATGTTGTAGCTCTTCTTTTAAACCACTGATAAAGAAATATATGAAATAGCCCTTCCCTATCCCACTATTTTGAGTGAGCATAGGTGACTTGAGCTCTTAAAATTTGAGTTGATATTATCCTACATTTCCCTAATGCTACAATTTTTTAAACCCTGACATAATATCTTAATGTGATAGATCTTCAAATCTACTACATAATTCAGCTAAAAACTCGACCTATATAATCAATTCCCTACTGGTTTGATAGTCTTGGAACCAAATGTCAGCCCTACCATCTAAATAAAGGCGAGCATACTATACCTTGTGATCATTTTCCATGGTATTGACTTGGAAGAATTTATTTGTTTTGAGAATTCATACCCCTTGTTTCTAGCCATCAAAATGAGGGAAATCGATCTTGGGTAGGTGTTGGGGGCATGTTTGACCCATGGGTCTCATGCCCTCGGGGGTTCCTAGAATGCCCCTTACTGTTTTCTCTCTTCGATAGGACCCGTGGAGTTCTCAGTGGCTTGGTCAAGGTCTGAGAGTGAACTACATATTGTTACAGTTTCCTTTTTCTGTGATTGAAGTTTGCCAGATCCTGAACTTGATTTTGTAGCCCCTTGAGTTTCAAGTCCATGCACTCCAATAGAGATTGGAGCCCTACTGAATTATTCTAAACCCCTCCAAGCCTTTCTAGGGTTGGTACTTGTTAGCACACCATGGTGACTAATTTTCCTTCATGTTCCTTGAAGTTTCTCACCCAAGATTATCCAATGCGTACCTTCATCCATGGCTTATCCTAGAATTATCCGCTCTGATACCAAATGCATTGTCCTTGAGTATGGAGAACTTAGTACATTGGTGAAATAGATAAATTCAAGATTAAACTTAATAGAAATAGAAGAGGAGGAGAGAATTTAGAGATAAATGAGGGAATGAAGATTAAGGAAGAATTTAAAAGAGAGATAGATATTTCATTCATAAAAAAATTATATATGTAAAGATCACATACATGGGTATTTAAAAATGGAAATCATATTCTCTCTCTTCTAACAAACTCTCTCTCTCTCTCTCTCTCTCTATCTCTCTCTCTCTCTCTCTCTCTCTCTCACTAACAAACTAACCAACATAGAATTCTTTGGCGAAAACATAACCCTAAAGATTTCCCCAATTAATTCCAAATGACACCGTGTAGATGGTGTGAGATATTTAACTATTAACAACACGTGTCCAGAATGACACCATGCTACTTAATAACAATTTCAAGGGCATAATCCCAATTACCATGAAACGACCCTGTTCTCCCAATCTTCTACTCTGGGACATAACGCACTAACAACATCAAGAAAGTTAAATATTGCCCTAGTGGTTAAGAACATTGTAAACACGATATTGATGATAAAGAAAGTTGGTATGAATGTACTTCAAGACCCAAGACGGAATATAATATTGAGATTTATTTATATCTTTAGGGATACTGGTTCTTATAAGGGTGTGAGATTTTATTGCTGGGGCTCTCGTGGTATAATTGTTTTTTATTATTATCTTGGTGACTGGTAGTACAATTTGAGGCCCGTTTCCACTCAAATCAACCTCCAAGATATTATCGATATGTTACTGTCTTGTTTGTTTTGTCTTTATCGGTTGGCTATTGATCTGGGTTGCCATGAACCTGGTACCATCAGTATACTTATAATGTGGATGGTTATTGCATTTGGCTCTATTTAGGATGGTTTATTATTTTTCTTCTCCATGACATATCTAGCTCGGTGTGGCTTGTTCTTTCTTTTAACATATTAATCTTTAGTGATTTACTCAATCAATTGGTTTGTCTAAAACTTGTTCAGGTATAGTATGTTATGACAAGTCAAGTATTCATATAAATGAGGGACCATGAGAGGCAGATGTGGTCCACGAACTTCTCACTAACGGATCAAACATCAGTTGGTTTCTTTAAAAGTCGGGTGTTATACTTTTGCTCTTTCATGAATCTTCATAACTATTGAAGTTTTTTCTTCTTCCCAATCTATAGTAGAGAGATTATCCATTAGAGTGAGAAATCCAACAACCTTCCTAGAAGGAGCACTAGCAAATGATGATGTTTTGCTTACGCCACATTACTTCATATCATATTTCTTTTGTTTGAATTATTTTATATATCTATTTTCTTGCAAAATTAGTCCTTATATTTGATTAGTAATATATTTTTTGTTACTTTTATATGACCTCTATAAGCCTGTCTTATATCAACTACACTTATTGGATGTGTGAGCTCCGGTGTGTTTGGTGCCACATCCCCTTTCTTCATCATGTGCTGACATGACTATAAAGATGTGGCCATCACACGACCTGTATATATGAGTGCTTTTGTAATAACCTTGAGTATGGACTTAAGATTAAGGACATTGGGACCTCACATGTGCATTTTTTTATTTATGTGCAAGTTTTTAATGTATGACACTTATGGAGTGGATCTACTTCCTTCTATAAAATGGTTAATGTTGACTAGAAAACTTCTTCTCCGCCTTATGATGCAGGAGATTGGTGCCCACTGCAAGAAAAATACCTTTTTATGACACTTTGTAAATTAACTTTATGACAATTTTATACAAATTGTCATTAATAGTACAATACTATTATTTATATGACATATTAATTATAAACTGTCATAATATATTTATTACTATTAATATACTTGACAATTCATACATAAGAGTCATGTTAGATGGTACATATTATGACCATTTTTGTTGAACATCAATACGTAAGTTTAGTAAAGACAACATATATGACCATTTTTACCCCCAAAATTTGAGAGTCGCGCGCGTCAATAAGGAAAAAGGGGCGGAAGTTTTCCCCCCAAACACGTCGAAACTTCTCCACCAAAAGTGATCCCTAACCCAAATCGTCTCACCCGTCTTCTTCCAACGAAATCATAGCAGCCGTAACCACGAAATCAGGTACTCTTTCCCCCCTCTCCCCCTCTCTCTCTAACATACACACACACACACACACACACACACACACGCAGACGCACGGACACATACATAGACGCACACATAAATATGAAAATCACTGTAAAAATTTTGATTTTAGTTACGAATGAAATCTACTCAGTTCATTTTCAATTTTGATTATTCATTTCGTTACTTTTAATAGCATATTAGTATGTAAACAAAATGACGATCTTAAATTTTTAGCGATTGGTTGGTTTAATTTTGTTGAGACACTTACTTTTTGTTGAGATAAGTGGAGAGTACCAGAGGTGGTGATTTCTCATAAATAACATTGGTTGAAGTTTTGCTGGACATATTTATGTTGTTTTTCTTCTCCAATTCAGTTTAAATTATTTTTTCTTTTGATTATTATTTTTTTCTGCTATATTGTTTAAACTCATTTGCTGTTAGATTCCTATGCCATGTAAATTTTGTACTGAAATTTTTTTTCATTAGGTTCTCATTAGCTATTAAGTTTGACCAATTTTTGGATAAATTTTGACTTTATATTTATAGACTAATTGTTGTTACATATATGTATCATTCTGTTGTACTATTTTTTATAACTTATTATATAGAGAATTAAGGTAAAGGTCATCTTCCTTCCTATATTTGAATTTTAGGACAATGCTTTTCAAATTTATAAATCTAGTTCCTGTGGTATAATAGCATTTATTTGTGTGGTCCCTTTAGAGTTAGGAGTTCTTTTTTTGGGTCAGCGTCAGCGGCACCATTTTTCATGGTGTTTTAGTCATGTTTTAGTACATGGACTAAATTTATAAAAATTATGTGGATGTCCTATTTTTATACACTTTGAGAATTACGAGGACCTTTTCCCAAAACCCCTTTTATTATAATACCTATTGGATATGCATTTGAATCTTCAAGTGTTTTTGTATGGAAAATATTTTATGTGTAAAATAAATGAACTCTGTAAATATTTTTGTATTGTAAACATTTTGTTTCTTTTATATACAATTTGTTGGTGTATGATTAGACTAAATACCTAATAGGAAATTGTAACTACTTGCAATTTATTTGTGTCGATTGATCGTTATTTGAAACTTAGTAATATGTGTAGTACTTACTTTACTTGTGCATCGCACAAAATACTACTAGTGATAGTTCATTTTAAAATAAAATGGTAGTCGGATCCTCCCTGTGAATTGTTCTCCTTGTTGGCCGCTAATGCTTTTATAATGCCCACTTACAAATTTAAATAATTATCGGTGCCTACTTTTTGTTGCCTATTTGAGAAATATTTATTTGCTACATATATTTTTTGTTGAGCTTGTTGTCCGAAGGATTGACGCTTGGTTGGTTATTATGTCGTGGGATGATTATTAACTACAAATTGGGTTGTTTTATAGTAAAAGTAATTTCTTTGGTTTATGAAGATGTTTTGGGTTAGTGTGAACCACTATTTAATAATTTGGAGGTGGTATATGAAGAATTTATGTTCTCAATGCTATATTATTCATTTTCTTATAGTTCCATCTTGTTGTTTTAGTCTTAATGTGAATTATTCATTGGTGTTGGAGTTAGGCTATTGAAGAAGATAGTTTTATGGTTAATTTTGAGAGTTGTCATTTATGAGCTGACTCACTCTCTCAATCCTTTTTTTTGTCATTAACTCATTCTCTCTTCCCCTCAGTCATATAATGTTGTAACTAATTTTCAGGAGTAGTTCCTTAGAAGATTTTTATACTGTTGGTAGTACTTGGAAGTAATAATTTTATTTTTCTAGTTTTCTTTTGCATTTTAAAGTAACTAATAAGTTTCTTAATTGTAGGAATACACTCTAAATTTTAACTCCAGCAACCGAGTGGCACGGAGAGAGTTATGAACACCCCATGGGGCACAAAAGTAACTAGTGGGAAGTGAGTTCGTCCTCTTTGGACTTTCGATTGCTGAAATTAATTAGTATATGCTCGTTTTGTGGTCAAAAGTGGGCATTAAGGGGAGAAGACTAAAAATTGCAATCGAGTGGCCTAAGAGTGCCACAGACACCCCATGGGGCACAAAAGTAACCATGGGAAGTGATCGTGTTCTCGTTGGACTCCTTATTGCCGAAATTAACTACTATACTCTCCTTTTTTAATTAAAATTGGCATTAAGTGGCACATATACGCCGTGGGGTATAAAAGTAATCCGTGGGAAGTGAACGCATCCTCTCCGAGCGCCTAGTTACCGAAATTTACTAGTATAAGTTCATTTTGGGGTTAAAAATGGGCGTTAAGGGGGGGGGGGGATTCAAAAAATTGATCAAATGTCCTTCGGAGAGGCACGAACACCCCGTGGGGAGTAAAAGTAAGCCGTGGGAAGTGACCGCATCCTCTATGGGCTCCAGATTGTCGAATTTAACTAGCATAGACTCGTTTTGGGGTAAAAATTTAGCGTTAAGAGGTAAAAACTCAAAAAAACAATCGAGTGGCTCGAAGAGATGCCACCATGGGGCATAAACTTAACCCGTGGGAAGTGATCTCATCCTCACCGGGCTCTCGGTTGCCAAAATTTACTAGTATAGGCTTGTTTTGGGGTTAAGTGTAGGTGTAAGAGGAATTCAAAACAGCGACCAAGTGTCCCAGGGAGAGGCATGAACAACCCATGTGGCGTAAAAGTAACCGGTGGGAAGTGACTGCGTCCTCTTTGGGCTCCCGATTGTCGAAATTACATAGTATATGATCGTTTGGGGGTAAAACTGAGCGTTAAGAGGCAAAAACTCAAAGCAGCGACCTAGTTGTCCAAAGAGAGGCATAGACACCCCATGGGCCACAAAAGTTACCAGTGGGAAGTGACCGCATTCTCATCGGGCTCCCGATTGCGAAAATTAACTAGATAGGCCCATTTTACGGTTAAAAGTGGGTGTTAAGCGGCGAAAACGCAAAACAAACTATAATTGTTTTATTCTAAATAGGTTGTTATAACCAACTTATAATCTAAAGGTTGTTATAGCCTTTGACGCTTAGTGAAATGCTAAGTATAAGTTCATGTGTTTTCAATTATTTAGCTATCAAATGAGAAAGGTCCAAGCATATTCCTCTCGGTGAATCTAGACTCTCATTTGTGTATTTTTTTTCATCATCATGTTCATGTTTATTCTTCTCATTAAGTATCAAGTAGAGGAAGATGAATAGATGCCTTAAAGTTGTAGTTCTGAGATAAAAACTGAGTTTTCTATATAAACACGCGCGTGTGAATTGTTTTTATATAAATTGAGTTTTCTATATGAACTCATTTTTCAAAATTAACACTATTTTCTTTCTTTTACACGTATAGTTGGTTTAAGTTCAAAACGTTTTGCGTATCCTATAGTGCATTATATCCAGTTTCCTTTTTACGTTGATGTTCTTTTGAGATTCCTCTTTATTTACACTTTATGTTTAATGACTTTTGCCTATCTAAATAATTGGCTGATGTGTACAACAATTTCTTTTGTTTTTTTAGATTAGGACTTTCGATATATGCTTTGTATTTTTTTGAAGTTGTCTATTTATTTTGTATACTATACTTTCATTGGTGATGATGCTAAGACTATTTTTATCGTGCATATCTTTAGAGTTACTTGTCTTACTTTTACAATCAAATGGTATGTGAATATTAAAATTATCTATAAAGTATTTTAGCACATTGATATGAATCTTGGTTTTGACTCAAAATTCATGGATTAGTAGTCAAATGACTAGTATAACATATAAATGTAAAGGAAAATTATTTGTAGAATTATGTTGTTCATTAATTAACACTAGTCCACTTACTTAGTTCTGATATCCAGAAGTGAAGAACATGGAAACCTTGTGTCTCGTTATTTAAAATAACTAATGTTGTTCTTGTTATGTTTGGCTCTACCATCCTTATGTTGAGAACATGATGATTTTATTTAATATCGTGAGTATTTAGGTACGTGTTCTATTTTTGTTGAGTTGAGTATTTAATATCGCGAGTATTTTGTAACATATATTGAAAAGGCCATTCCATTAAATTGACAAGAAGATAACATGCCAACTATTTAGTGTTCTTTAATTGAAAAATCCATTCCATCAATGAGATATATTTCTCTTTACTCTATTTGGTGTCCCAATTCTATTTGGTCTTGTTGGTATTTTTATTTTTTTTATGCTTAATTTATAGGGCTTGATTGATTAGCATTCCAAGTACTTTTTTTAACACGCGTACGCAGTACACAACATTTATTAACTTGTTCATCTTGTTTATGTGATTGATTATGCTTAACAGTTATTAATTGTCAATGCCATGTTTTGGAAGTTTATATTCATGTTTTTTTGGTGCCTTTGTTTTGAAATCATCTGCAGCTAAGAATCTAGTTCTCGTTGGTGTCAAGTATGTGACACTGCACGATGAAGGGACATTAGAATTGTGGGATTTGTCCAGCAATTTCATTTTCTCACAGGGATATGTTGGTAGAACAGGGCACTTGCTTATGTTCGAAAGCTGCAGGAGCTCAATAAAGTTGTGGTCATCTTTACCTTAAAAGCAAAACTGACTAAATAACAACTCTTTGATTTCCAGGTTATTTATTCTTGTTTAAAATTTTATAAATTAACATATCCATTGCTTGATTAATTATATAAATTTACCCATAGGCTACTTGATTAATTTATGAGTACTGATTCAACCACACATTTTAAGTGAAAAGTAATAAATGCAAAGAAACTCAGCTTGGGGAAAGCCCTACCAACATGAGGAACAGAAGAATCCCACTATTCAGGCTACCTTTGGGTGAGTCGTTGCCTCTACCACTATTTCTTAATTTTTACTCATTGATTGTGGCGATATGAAACTATTAAGGTGACACAAAAGACAAATTTAAAGCCAACAAAAAACCCATAAACTAGATGTGTTGGTACTTTTAGAGACTCGTATCCTACTTAGGGGAATTGGGGAACAATGCACCGACTTTGATTTTATAGCAGCGTTGAATGAATACTGTATAGGTTGGGTGGGGGGTATTTGGATTCTTTGAAACCCCTTCTCCATTTCTGTAACCCTGGTCAAAATTATGAACAATGCTATCCACATGGTGGTTTCCAAAACTGGGTATGAAGATTGGCTCTTCCCAACCATATATGCCAACACATATCCTGTGATAAGAGCTCGTCTTTGGGAAAATAATCTCTAGAAAAAGACTCTAGTACACCATGGCTTATGGTAGGGGACTTCAATGATCATTGGGACTAGGCAAAAAAAAGGAATCTATACATTGTCTAAAGCTTTGTCTAGTTGGGGCTCTCGTTTTACTATTGATATTAGGGAGTGTAGTCTGGAAGACTCGGATGCACTGTTCCATACCTCACACCTAACCTGGTCAAATCCATAGTGTCGTATAATCTATCCTGAGGCGGTTGTCAAAAATACCCCTCGTACAACTTCCGATCATAGCCCAATAATAATCTCCATGAATGGCAACTTCCTTCCCTATACTTTTAACATACCATGTAGACTTCTTGCGTTCTGGAGTGATACTTCTCCTATATTTTTTTGGAAATATTTTCAAGAACGAAAGGGAATTCAAATTGCTCAGGAGCGCTACTTCTCACACAGTTGGACATTTCATGGAAAAAAAGCTTAGAATAGAATATCTCGATGTTTTGAGCAACTCTATTGGCTTCAAAAATCTAAAATGTAGTTGATTTCTCAAGGCGATAAGAGTATTTTCAAGTGCGTGAAATTAATAGCAGAAGAAACAGAATTGACCGCCTCTGTATTGATAGTGAGTGGAATAATAACCCTTTTGACATGGTTAATCATGTATGGGAGTACTTTAAAGCTATATTTTGTGCGACTGGTTGGATAATTCTTTTACTGTCAATAAGATGACTGCTAACACATTGATGACTTTCTCCACATGGTATAACAACGGTCTTGTAATTTTATCCCTCATTAGAAGGCTCCGGCCTGATGGGATCGAACCATCCTTTTATAAAAAAAATTGGGATAAGTAAAATCCTAGTTTAAGTCGCTTTATCTATGGGTGCTTCATATATTTTTCACTTCCCAGCAGCTAACACCATCCTTATTACTCTAAACCAATAAAATTTATAAACTTGAATAAATAAATCATTTTTGATCCATTGTGATTTGTAACGTTCCATATAAAATCCTTTTTAAGTTTTTATTCGGTCATCTTAGACCCATTCTAAATAAGATGATTAGCCCAGTACAAGATAGTTTCCTAATGGGCAGACAGCCTACAAATAATGTCATTATTACCCATGAAATTGTTCCTAAAATATCATTGCTAAGGTTTTGGTCAATATTCTTAGACCCCTTTTAAATAATGTGATTAGCCCAGTCTAATCTAGTTTCCTACCGGGTTGACAAACTATGGAGATTGCTTGTAAAAACTGATTTTGAGAAAGCTTACGACCAACAAATTGAAATTTTCTTATGAGGTTGCTTGAGGCGTTCGACCACAAGAAGAGCTGGGTGGATTTGACTACTAGTTGTGTGACGAATAGTTCCATGGCTATTCTTGGAATGGGGCCTCCTTATAGGCATTCAGATCTAGTAGAGGCCTTAGAAAAAGGGACCTTCTCTCCCATTATCTCTTTGTGAGATCATCATGGAGACTCGTCGGGTCAACACCTAAATTTCCCCAAGTCTAAAATCTATGTTTCTCCCAACATTCCCCGGAGCCAAGCTATGGCTATTAGCCTTACATGTGTATGAATATTTTTAGTGACCTTTGTTCTTACCTTGGAGTTCCTCTCATCCATGGATGTGTCTCAAGGATAAATTCGAGCAAAAAAGGTTTGTAGGGTGGAAATCTAAGTTGCTTTCCCTTGCGGGCACCCTTATTAGATCTGTCACCTCTCATATTCCTTGCCATAATAACTATCCTGCTTCCTAAAAGTGTGCAATGATCTCAAAAAACTAAATAAAAGTTTCCTTTGGGGAGTGTTGACAGTAAAAGAAAAGTGCATAATGTGAACTAGACCACGGTTTGTAAGTCCAATACGATGGGGGGACTTGTGTCGATAACATCATTACAACTGTTACCAAACATGGCTCGAAACTTGTGACTGGAGACCAAACCTCTATGGGTTCAGGTCCTTAAACAGATATATTCCATTTCACCTAAACCGAGAAATTAGCCTTTCAAGTGAAATGCTTCCTTGGTTTGGAAAGCTATTTTTAAAACCCGCTCTATCCTTGTTATAATTAAAAAATGGGTCATTGGCAATGGGAACGCAGTGGAAATTCATAAGAATTGGTGGTGTGGGGATGCACCAATTCTGATGCTACCGAAGTCGGACCCTTTTAATGGATCAAAGGCGAGCCCTGTCTTAGACGCCTCCAATAATTGGGACCTTTTGAAATGTCAACAACTCTTTGACCCCCAATATGTTTACATTATCTTAATTATGCCTCTCACTCGGATTTTGAATAATGAGGACAGTCCTACTTAGGGTAGGAGCCCAAACGGGATATTCTCCATTGGGAGCTGCTACAATACCATCACCTGGCACATGAAGGGGTAATAGTTTGGAAACAAATTATGGAGACAAACTCCCCCAAAAGTTAGTCTATTTTTATGGCTTACTCATTATGGAAAACTTCTTACAAATGAATGGGGTCTTACGAATTCTACCACCTGTGATTTTGTTGGAGGAAACGAAGACAGAGCATAATTTTAGGGGTTGCATTCAATCTAAACAGGTTTGGTATCTATTTGGACTAAATAAACAGATAAACTCGGGTATTTTTTCTTAAATAAATGATTAGATTAATTTTAATCTTTGGGAATTAAGGGACTATAAGCATCATGGTATGTCTTTTGAGTACCTTTGGTCTTCGATTTTTTAAAATGTCGAGAAATGCAGATATAGATTTTGTTTTAAAAAACTAACCTGCCAGTGAATGTTGTTGTAAAATGCAGTTGGAACATGTCCAAGGACATTGGTCATGCCTTCAACCGGCATGATAATCATTCGCTTAAAAATGAGCAATGAATAATTTCTTTGCGTTTTCCAAGTGCAGGGGCAATCAAATTCAATACTAATGGCACTAATAAGGGTGTTAGGAGCATTGGATGCCTGGTCAGAAACAAGCACAAAGCATGGTTGAGCGGTTTTTATCAAACGCTTCCACCCACCTTGTCTGCTAACCCACACAAACTCCCTCCTGTGCATACCCCAGCAGCCCACATAAACTCCCTCCTATGCATACCCCACAACTAGCTGTAATTTTTTTATCATTCTTATTGCGTGTTGTATAAATTTATGGATTGGTTGTTTTTTGTTCTTGATTTGTGCTTCTTGATGAGAAAAATGGGAAACTTTTCAAACAAATCTCACCACCATAGCCTTTTTACAACTGTGCTACTGTTTAATAAAATGCCCCAGAAACCTTTTAATGTAAATTCTCCCCCCGAATAGATGTGGGTCTTAACTCACTCATTATTTTCACTTCACACAGTCAACACCATTCACACCTTCCCTAACCTAGTCACTCTCACCATGCATACACACTACACTAAATATATCATTCTCCACACACATGCACCCACCCCATACAAATCATGACCACAGTTCACTAAAGGAATCAGGTCCTAAGTTCTTCTTTTCCACACCAATGCCTCAAGAGGTGAAAACTTGATGATATGTGTCCCCAAAATGAATATGTATGTCGCCATTCAGTTGGTTACCAGTATGATGAAATGGACCACCATTTTTCGAGATTTGGTTTTTTATTATTTCTTATCGATTGATTATCGTGCTCTGATTGTTTTTTATGAAAATTGATCATTCTTTTATCTTTTACGGAGTTGTTAATGATTGACATTTTGCACTAAAATCCATCATTAAACTCAACTCCTATAATCATAAATTCATCCTTGATTTCTGAACTTTGATTGGGTACATTCGCTGAAGAGGAGAGACCGAGCGTGGAAGGTTCATCAATTTCGAGTGCCCGAGAAATGACATTGATTGAAGAATGTTCTTTATTCATATTTGAGGCTTCATGCTTTCCTGACATGTTCTTTTAATTCGACTCAGTACACAAAAACCTAAAGTATGTCTTTAATGCGTCTTCATATCCTTCAATAGCATCTGATGATGAAAACAAACCTAATTCGTCTCCATTATGAGCTCCACACCCCAAAGCTCAAATGCTGAATCACAAATTCTATCACCGAGGATAGGATCAACGGCACAGGTATCCAAATTATTCCTACTAAAGTAATGGTTCAACATCCTTGTATTGTTAATGCATGCTAAACTTTC
This sequence comes from Sambucus nigra, assembly GCA_949130495.1. Lineage (NCBI taxonomy): Eukaryota > Viridiplantae > Streptophyta > Magnoliopsida > Dipsacales > Adoxaceae > Sambucus > Sambucus nigra. The sequence goes on along the minus strand of OX422218.1, from coordinate 103,892,768 downwards.
CATTTCTTTGGTTGAGCTAGTATCGCATGAAACAGAAAACGCATCATGAGTTATGTGAGACCATGGATCATTCCCATCATTGTATCCTTTATATAATTTTGAGTTGGAAAGTCTCTTTCCTCATTTACCTTGCTAACACATTTTGCATCCTGGTCCCTAACATTACTTGAATCGCCTAGGTTTCTTACGATTTTAACCCTGGATTGAAACTTTATTAAAACATCAGATGAACATCAACATGTTATATGCTCCACTCCAGGTGATATATAAATTCATAATATGTCATATGATTTTTTTAGGAACAAGGCTCTTAATTGGGGATGGTCCAAAAAGAAAAACATGATTCTTAATTTAGGATAGACAGAGAAGTAGCAAATTTTAGAACATAACACATACTGTGTTCACTTTACGTTCCTGTTTCATTCACCCAAACAAACTGCATTCAAGGTAGATATTTTTTTGTTTGGATTCTCCAATATTACTATAACAACAAAGCAGACAATTTCATTCCAATGATTTGAAAACTACTAAGTAATATCATAAATATGATTTTATTACGCCACTAAAGTAAAGGCACTTTGAGAAGCCAAAGAAGCATAATGTTTGGAATTAACATATTCGTTTTTAACTTCATTCCTTCCAAACCTTTTATCTCTAATTACTAAATAAATGGCCTTTTATTTTTCTGTCAGGAGTCACTCAGAAATGCAATAATAGACTCCTGCATTCGGGTCACAAACAATGGAAGAGAGAGCTTCCATAGAAAAGTACGTAACTTAGAAATTAAATTTTATTTTTAATTTTTACACATGAAAATGAACTGTTTGTGGTTCTTTAATAGTGGAAACCCTTTTCATTTTATTGCTTTTAATATTTATTTCGTTACTTGCAGGTATTCTTCATTTTCACCATGTATAACAATTCTAATCACAATGATCAAATCAAGTGTGCAAACATTCTTGTTACAAATGTCTTTAGTTTTTGTACTTTTATTGGTACATAAGTCTTGAATAAATTTTACAGTTGGGAGCAAGTAGTTCGGAAGAAGCCGCTAAATGGATTCGTTCTTTAAAGGATACAATCGTTAATGCTCTATGCACAACTTACCACTATAAATGGAGAGCTGTTGAATATGTGTATTTAGTAAGTATGCGCATTTTTATTTGGTTTGAATATTTTCATGTTTCACTTGGGCACTATTGCTAGCTATTCTTTCATTAGTGTTCAATTATTTGGAAATTTATTTATATATTTTAATTTAGAATACGTAACTCTATTAGCCACACAATGAGTAGTTGGCATGTGGGAAGAGAGAAATAATGTCATGAATCATATTACTATGGTTGGCAACTCCATGTGTCTTTTAGGTAATTATATGGAAGTTGAGGCATTGGTTCACATTCATTCATCTCTTTGCTTCTCAATTTCATCGCTTAATTACTTTGTTTGCTTCATCTAAGAAGATACAAATACACCACGCATTTATAATTAAAGTATATTGTCATTGTAGATTATCTGAAGAGGTTGTGGCAATGGAGCACGAGTTGAATGAGCTACGAAATCATATTTCTGCACATGGGATTAATGTACATGATTTAATGAGTGATTTATGCCATGAATTAGAAGAGTGGATCCAAGCTAATGCTGGCATCCACGAAGCTGAACAAAAGCATCTAAATTACGAACTTGAAGTTTCCATTATTAATATAGCAGAAGATCACATGACGATATTGTTAGATAATATCAATGTTCTCCTGGCCGAGCATAAAGTGGAAGAAGTAATTGAATGAATCACTTCTCTATAGTCTAAATACTATATTCCAGTCATTTTCAAAATGAAACTGAGTTCTAATTAGCTCTCAGATTTGCTGTATATATATTCCAGTTAATCTGTTATATGCAACTCATCAAGTTGTCCTTTGTGTTTCTTGTAAATTTTGATTTAGAAGGCCATTTTGAATTTGGTTATTTATTGTAGCACCTTCCTTGTATGCCTGTTAAAAAAAATAAAAAATAATGATCCAAGCTGAGAAATGAGGGCAGCAACAGCAGAGGCACAATAGTAGGTCTGCATACCAGATGAAGAAGCATAACTTGGCAGTGGCAGGTATGTTGTAAATGGAAGATTTGAGTGGGGGTTGAACATATTCTATGATAAGATACATTAAAGAGTTGCATTTCTCTTATACTCATCTAATGATAAGATACATTGTTTCAGGTTTAGGAACTATGGATTGAAGGAAAGTCCTTGGATATAGTTGATTTTTCATTGGGCGAGTCTTATAATCTTCATGAAGTAATGAGATGCATTCATGTTGGACTTTTGTGCGTACAAGAGTTTGCCAGTGATCGACTTTGCATGTGCTGCTTCAATTGAGAAGGTTTCTAGAAACTCAAACTGCATTCTTCGCAAGATCAGTTTGGATGATAATGTTTGCGAAACCAATTGAAAAATAAAAAGCCGAGAGGAACCATGGATCAACAACATAACAGGAATTACCTTCTCGGTGTGACGACTTTGAAGCTTGGGGATGAAAACACTGCATCGTGAGCAGTGCCAAAGGGTGCTGAATTTATGCTTATTGATGATTTTGTTTAAATGGTGATGATCACAATGTCTTGGGAAACTTTATGTTTTGCTTGTGATGATAGAGGAATCAATTTGATAAGTCCCTTGATGGAAAATATCTACTACTTGTGAATTTTCCCCCGAGAGTATCTATGATGTTTACCGATCCCGAGAGTATCTATGATGTTTTTCGATCATATAATGTCAATTATAATATTAAAATTGTTTAACTCTTCCATCTATATTCAACTATAGTCATTCAGAAGTGTTAATCCACCATTGTCTTTCATGTCTTTGATATAAGGTTCTTCATATCTGTGAGATTACAATAGATGTCTGGGATGGAACTAGCACTACACTAGTTGCTATTCAAACGAAGTGAGGGTTAGTTCTTATGCTTTTTTAATGTTTTTACAGGGATACTTTGATATTGAATTGGATCGAAGGTGTTGTATGTAGCCAGGGCACAAAAGAAAGTCTAGAGTGAACAAATTTTACATTCCCAGTTTTGAGGACCACAGAAAGGAGAAAATCTTGAAATACCAGGTACTATAATTACCCACTTTCCTCCTTATAGATTTTTAAATTCTACTTATATTTGATTTTCCTTTATATAGAAAATGATGATTCATTATTTAACTTTGAGTGTAGGCCTCAAACATATATGTCAAGAACATTGTTGATGATGTTACTGACCACGTTGTTTCGTTGTCACTGGAGTTGGTGATTGCTGGAACACTCATCAGCGCTGTTTCGTTGTCACTATTATTGGTGATTGCTGTGGATGAGAAAGAGCTCGTTGACGGAGCAGTGGTGTAGAGCGATAGAGGACTATACCAACCCAAGTCCCAATTGTCGTCTACAAAAACGGGGATGTGGTAGGTGTAGTAGGTCGGTGGTTGGAGCTTTTGAGGTGTCGACGCAATTTCACGAAAGTCAAAGGAAGACCGACACATTTATGCGTGATTTTTAAATGTACATTTTTTTGGAGACATTAATTTGAATGATGTACATAGTGGGTGTATCTAGCTATGATACATGTAGTAGGTCATTATTTTTTTGTGAATAATTAATGTAGATGGTGGGTATATCTATTTGTGTCCCACTATTTTTTTATATCGACAAATGACTTGGGTTGGTGCATTTTTTTGTGAATAATTAATGTAGGTGACTTCAAATAGAAAAAATTCAAGACTGTTTTTATGTTATTATAAATTTTGATTTCTGTTTAGATTTATTTGTCAACTATGACATTAATATTGGTTATTAATTTTTTTATTATATGTTTAATTTATGACCGTTTATATTAAACTCTCATGTGATGAAATTTTGTATGACCTTTTTAAAATTTTGAAAACTTTTTATCATGGCGCTTTTTAAATCAAATATGACATCTTATAGAGTATATTATGACATTTTTTTGTAGCGGATATGATAGTTTTAAAAAAAAGGTCATATATAATCGTTACCTAATATGACACTTTTTATGGGTATCAATTATGACACCCAAACTTATGACGTTTTTTATTGAAAAATAAAATGTCATAAAATGCCTTTTATGACACTTTAAAAATGTCATTAAAAGGCTTTTTTTTTTCTTGTAGTGGCCCCCATCAATTAAAATGCCTCTCAAATAAATCTCAAAGTTACAAAAACTATAGATAATGGTAAATGGTGCATTAATTATCAAGTTTTGAACTCCATGGATGCTTCAACAGTTGACAAAATTTAATTAGTCCATCTTCTAGTGAATGATAAAGAAAACTGCTTGATTTGTCCTTCTAGTAAGTCTGGCATTATTTTCTTTAAAGACGTATATGAGGTTGTGAGGTTTAAAAAACCTAACTATATAGGTTTTAAGTTCTTGTTGTGGTAACATGTCCCTCCTAAAGTCTCTATGACATGAAATGTTTTCCTACTAGCTGTGCAAGATGTTCTAAAATACTTATTTATGACTCACTTTTTCATACTAGCTAGCATTATTTCCTTTAAAGATGCATACTGCTTGAATTGCGTTATAAGATGTGTATAAATATATTTCTTATTTATGCCTCATTTGATTTCAAAATACTTTCCAATACTTACTCTGATTATCCATACTCGAACGATGAATTAAATGACAAACTGATATTGGAAGTTATTTCATTATTGATATTTCATGACTTATACCCTCCAATATTTATTACGATTGTCTATACTAAAATCATGAATTGAATACGTGTTTAAGGTGGTTATCAAACATTAAAATAACTTATATTGAAAGTTATTGCATGATTGATATTGCATGACTTATAAGGTTTAGCTAAAGGTCTTATCGAACATGTTTTTCATATTGTAAGGTGTTTTTGATTAGTTATTGACATTTGGAATTATATGGATGTCTCACGCTCAGTGTCTTTTGACAATTTATATGTAATGTTTAGATTGTCTTATGAGTTGTTATGAGGATAAGAAAGTATGCTTGTTACCCTATATAGATGTGAAATCTAGTGGATTTGGGCGTGGCTGTCTAGAAGCTTGTACTGTATCCATAACTGAGATTTTATGCCTTTTTATTTTTATTATTTTTACTTATGTTATTCAGTGAACTACTAGAGCTCGTCCACTTATTGTAGCCTTCTCTTCTCTCAGTTTTATATGTATGTATGTATGTATGTATGTATGTATGTGTACATGACTTATCTAGAAAATATAAAGAAATGAATTGAAAGTTATTATCAATGGTAATATTAGATATTTGTAATATATAATCACCAGTTTATAATGTTATCAATGGTGTACATCATGTCATTGCTTCTTTCTTAGTGGGTGGGGATTTCCAATGGGCATGATCTTTAATTTTTCAGATCGATCGCAGTCCGTGATACACTGTTATACACTTCGTCGCAACCTATTATCTTTTTCCTAGATGTAGGGCACATGATTTTTCAATTGATCTAGATTGGTTGATGCATTATAATACTATGCAGTGCACCACCAATTTATAATCCCTTATCTTAGATCTTATTTGACAAGGTTCTTTTGATGCATTTCATTAGGACTTACCATTTAGTCACATGATTCATCACGATGTAGAATTTCTGATTCCATGACCCCTTATACTTGATCATCGAGATTTTACTGTTCTAGTTGTTGAATTTCTTGCACCTCCATTTCCAATGTCTTCTAAGGAATTTGATATTGATGATTCTGATGATGACTATGACAATAAGGCTACACAGATTGATATTTTATCACTGGTTAGTGATAGGATTTTATTATATCATACGTTTTTATAGTGGCGCGTAATGGTAGACTAGTTAGGGATAGGATTAAAGCTCAATAACTTTAGAGTTACTATGGAGTTACATGCTTGCAACATTCACGGTGTTTGCAAAACTTGCATACCATTGTTGACACTTGATGTGTTATTGAGAAAGTGATTAGTTTTAACTTCATACTGGACTTATTATTTCTATTATCTCTTTTATAATTTCTTTGTTATGATTTTTTCATCCCTACTTGTTTTTTTTGTTACGAATATAGTGATAAGCAGACCAAAAGGACCTACTCCAAACTCTTGAGTTCGAGCACTCTTCAATCCTTACTACCATAAAGAAAATATTCAACCTCTCACCCAAGTTTTTAACTCACATAAATGCTTGGTACAACACATTCGAGCATGTTATTGGGCAATTAACCTCTCCCAGCTAAAAATATTGTCTTTTTCTCTAGCAGCTACAAATTTATCACTAGTTATTTAACCAATTCCTTAATATGTGTGACAATTGATAATTGGATTGCGTTAGTTAATTATAATCGTTAAAAGTAAATGTTCTAAGATCTCATTACTTTTATGTACAGATAGAATTATTGATTGTAGGAGACTTCATAGCTGGTATGCATGAAGTAATTGTAACTAAGAGGATGAATATTGTGCCTTAATGTTTGTACGATGTCATAGTTCCTATTTATTAATAGAATTTATAAGTTATTAGATTAAATTTATATAGTTTAAACTCAAATGTACAGGAAGATAATCAAAACAACATGTATGCCTCTTTTATATATTGGACTCTGTCGATTCTTCTTATGGATATGTTAATGTTTAATTTGTTATCTCGGTCTAATGTGGTCTATTTATGTCCATCCATGGTGCGGTTGTTTCTTGCAGTTTTACTTTGATGCAAGACTGGATTCTTATTGTTAGTATTCAAGTAATATACCAACACCGAGTTACTCTTTTGTTTATACATTTTCATGTGTTGGCCTTTAGTCCCATACCGTGTTAATAAATGAGCACTCTTTTGTGTTTTTGTATATCCATTGCACCTATATTTGTTTCAGTAAGAAATATGAAATTGATAACCATTTTTCATCGCATCTCTTGAAAATATTCACTTGTCTTGGATCTTCATAAATGCATTTAAAACATGTTTAACTTTAATTACACATTCGTCTTAAAAGATGTTGATGCAACAATTCTGAATCCAATTATATTTTATTGTTTACAAGTATACACATGGCATACCCGACATACGTAGTCTTCAAAGGACTAAATCCAGGTTTTCACACTTCGTAGAAAGTAACATAAGAACAACCAATGGATGTCGAGGCGCCGCATATAAAAATTTTGAGGCTATTGATCTTTCTTAGAACCCATACTCTGAGTACACGATGGAGGATGCCACCGCATCAATACCCCCCACAATGGATATTGAGATGCTACATATCCCTCTCTGATCATTTATAAATCTATATGGGATACTAACAGGGATGTTATATAAATACATATACTCAATGAGTTCGTCCGAAGTTATATCCCAACGATAATTTTTCACATTCTTCCTTATTTGATCGTAAGAGACTTCATTCGAGACAAATTTGTCCCTCTAACTCCATGGGAACTACTACATAAATACAGGTAGAAGAAGGGGATGGGAATAATAGGACAAATCAATCGAATCACTGGGGATGGACAAAATTATCTCAGGCGAGATTTGGTTATCTCAATTCGTACCTCCTCTACCACCTAGTATGGAAGGTTTAATGATATCCAATGATCTTTGGATTGTTTCTAGAAGGTATTTCCTTACATAGAAGTTGAACCACCATTAAAGGAGTAGGTTGAAGAGGAATGGGGGAATTATAGCCCTACCAATGTTATGAAATCTCCTCAAGACTCATTCAATCTAGTCCTTAGGGTTCTTAAAAAATGAAGAAAGGCGGGAAAACTAAAGGGCCTCTTACCGTAATCGAGAAAAAAACTACAAAACCTAGTCTTAAAACCCTAAGGCAACCAACTTAATAGAAACCTAAAGAAATCAGTACTAAATCTCTAGAAACACCTGAGCACCGTCCATAAGAAATAACTCTCCAAAATTCATAGAAAACCATAAACAAATCTTAACATTTCCCCCCAAACCAGATGTCTAAGTCATAGTTGCTAGAAAAAATATATATAAATAATAAAGGGTAGAGAAATGGATAAATGAAGGGATTTAATATAAGATATCTAAGAACACGATGGTAGTGGCTACACTATAGCAAGCTTTTCGATGTCGAAATGGATTCAATTAAGGGTGGGAATTGAGTTCTCGCAGTTTGTCTCTCTATGATGTTTTAATTATGAAAATGGTGAAAGAATAATGGGAAGAATAGAGGGGGTTTAAATAGGATGGATAGTCAGTGACAAAACTTGCAAAGGAAAAAAAGTAGTTCAAAAATTGTGCGCTCACTAAAAGAGGATCATGCATCATAATGATGATGTGACATGCCAGTTCGATATAGAACACGACGTAGATAAGCCCACATAAGAAAAGAAAAAGGATAAGGTCGTTGGGCCGACTCTATTTAAAAAAGCGGGGTCGGGCCGATTACACGTTCCATAAAAACTTTACCCACTCTAGCTAATTCCCTGGAAGATATTTTCTTTCAATAAACAAGTGTTGCTACATTATTAACGAATAAAGTCTTGGTAACAATTGTTCCACCCTAAATATGATATGGCTCATGGAGGAATTAGAGGACGACACATATCACATCCATAAACCTGGCTTTAATATTTAATAATGGAATTATAACTAAGAGGCATCTAACTTAGCCCCAATTTAATTTAGCTTTGGATAAAACAATCCAGAGACTAGCGTATGGGGAGAAAACCCCATTAAGTAACACCTTCATCCCACACAACATGAGTCACGTGACTTGATGTTGAGAATATGGAAGAAACGTGCAATATAAGGAAAGATATGAAGATATTCTCCCCATGTGCTATAATTAACCGATAAATATTCTTTTCCCTTCGTTTAAAGCATGATCTCACCTAAGTCTATAAGGGTGAGACACGTGTTCTGGAGATCGCACTCTCTCACCTTACACACATTATAAATAACAATTTTATTACCTCTTAAAAGAGGAAGGATAAACTAGTATTGTTATGCTACTAAAATGAAGTGATAAATGGAGTATTTATAAACCATTTCCCAGGGAGATTAAGCGGTAATAGAATAGAATTCATAGCATCTGTGGACGTAGCCAATAAGATGGGTTGATTCTCTCATGCGTACTAATTACGGTTCAAGTGAAAACCGGTCGCATAAGTAATAAACCCGATAAGACGGGGTCAAATCCTCAGGGAAATAGGACGTAGAACGTGACGACGATAGGTAAGACAAAAAATCCTAAGGTTCACTCTAGAAAAAGAACGAAAAGATGATTGATTTTGAGTTTTATATCTAATACTAAATGCAAATTAATTAAACTAATAATTAAACTACGTATGCAGGAGTAAACTAACTGTAAGTGAACAAAAATGAATGAGAAAAATAGGTTAGACTACAATCCCCCGAACCTTGTATGTTTACCGGATATAAAAGTAATTATCAATTATATAATTAATTTATCGCATATTTTAGTAATTTCAAACATTACATATATGAGGGTACAAACCCGCATCATACATAATCAAGAATAAAAATAAAGCGGTGTCAAAATAGCTGACACGCGTCGCACTCTTAACCACACCGATTATTTAGAGCAAACAAGGTTAAAAGTCCTATCACGGTAGTAACAACTAATAAGCACGATTCAATCATTTATATAATTCCGAGAACCATTTTTATCTCCATGCAAACCACATCGGGTTGGGTTTATGCTTCCCAACCCTTAGAAATCTAGCTGGACATTATGAAACTATGTTTAAACAAGAAATATATGTTGCACAAAATCGTAATTGCATGAAAAGTGAGATTAAATATGCAAGGAATGATTCTAACTAAGAAAGAATGAATCACCTACAGAAAATATTAAAGCAATTGAAATCAATGAAGAAAACATTACTTGGAATGGATATAAGCCTTGAATTAATCCAAATTGATGAAGAAAATATTGAACAATATGAATCCTACACTTCTTGGCTTCAAAACTCTCTCAAAACTTACTAAAAAGAAGACTCTAATGTCTGGTATGACAAAGAAATAAATACATCACATTATTTTTAGTGTTTGAATCATGCATAACTCTTTTTATGATAAAAGTAAAATTAAAATTCCGTCCAGCTGAACTGGTCCAGTCTTCTCCTTCTTTAATGGGCTAACCGGTCCTGTGTATACCAGTTCAGTAGATAGGTCTAGATGCTTTTCCATCGATTAGGTTTTATGAGACCAGTGTTGGGGACCGATTCGGTCGAGATTCTATCGGTTTGGTTCTGTGACTTTTTATTTTTCTTCCTTTTTCTCCTTGATTTCTTCTCAACTTCAAAGATCCATAACTTTTCACACTGGACTTGGATTTGGATGTTGTTTCTTCCTACACGCTTATGGACTCAAGGTCTTCAACTTTCCTATAGGTTCCATGTCTCAATTTCTTGTGTAAAATTAATGCTTTTCCCTTGACTTTCCTTCACTTGTATCTTTCTTGAGTTTGAGTTTTCTCTTTTCTTCAAATGTGTAAAATACCTGCAAATGTAACAAAAATACAAAAAACTTGATGCACTACATAAAAAAGGTTAGTAGCAAAGATATGAGACAAATCAACTCTATTTACACCGCACAAGATGATAAAATCCTCTAAATTAAGGGGATAAATACGAAGAATTTATGTCTAATCAAACCCTCCTAACTTAGAACTTTGATCCTCCCGAGAAATGTAAAAGAATCTGAGCATGGTCCAACACTTAACAAATGTATTATCGGGATATAATACCTCTTACAACGAAAATCTATTGTATTTAGTGTATGCAACATGCCGTTAAACCCCTAGGTTACCCTGTATGACGAATTGTGTCTTGTGAGGGTTTGCAGCGAATATACCCACAAAATTATTTTTCAACTTAAAGAAGAAAAATAAAAATAACTACAAACTGTACAATTTAAACCTTTCTAAAAATAGTCACCATAAGTTCACATTCAAGAGTCTCAATCTATAGTAGTGTGTGTGCGCGAAGCCAGAAATTCAACCGTTAATTTTCACCGATTGATCATTACGTTACTTTTCGAAAATTCGTTTTGATTTCAAATCTCACGAATGCTCTCACAAACTAATCACTCGAAATGTGGATTATCTCGGTATTCGTGATTTAAAGACTAAATATAATGGACACAAATTCATGCATTCAAAATTGAAAGATGGAATTTTTATGGTGGAAAGATCTCATCATCGGATTAAAGTCATTGGAAAATGGGAAACATTGTCTCGTATTCATACCAATTAATCTCTCTTATTATCTTTTTGTATCTTAGCTCGCCACGCGGTAATTAATTTCGCTGTTCGGACTCGGCTAGGACTTTTTCTTGTTATAAGATGTATTTGGGTAAAATTGGGATTGTTTGGATATTCAGAATTGAAAAATCTTCTTATGATGTCCATTAGTATTTTTTCGGGCTTTTGCTCATTTTTCTATTATTTTCTATTTTTTTTTTCATTTTTCTCTCCATTTTTGTTGAGTATTTTTCTTTTATTTTTCTTGCCCCTTTTTATGTACTTTTCGAACGTATTTTCTGAATTTTTCAATTTTCACAATTCTGGACCAATTGGATTTTTCAGGTTATCAAGCGAAAAGCAAAAATTTTATTAGGCTCAAATTAGGTTGCAAAGGAAAAAAAATTCATAACTTTTTATGGCTAATATTTTTGCGTACACAAATGAGGGCTTACTTAATTGTATGAATCACTTATTATTTTACCATATGCGTCTCAAGAATAATTTAGTTTAGGGATATTTTAGCACGCTTTTTCAAGATAATATCTCATATATTTCCTGTAACTGATCAAAGCAATAAATTAGAGATCATCACCGACTTAATAAAACGCTGAAAAGAACTTTGAGTTAACTATTAACTAGGATTGATTTAAAAACTCACAAAAAGTTAATCACCGAGTTATTTAATCTATACACTTATTCGTAAAGTCGTCATTTTCCTTTAAGTTTCCATCTTTAGTCAATTTCGGCTTATTGATCTTGATTTTTAAAATTTGAGACTTCAAACAACTTTTTGCGACATTTTTTAAAAATTTTAATTCCAAATTTTATTTATTTTGAAGGAATCTTTTTCAAAAAATTTCAATTTTTTCGAAAAATTTCTATATTTTTTAAAATTTTTGGCATTTTGGACTTTGTGATATTTTAAAGGGCATGCGTACCCCCCAACTTAGACATTTGCACAGTCCCTATGCAAAAGGACTAAAATCTAAAATAAAGGAAAGTGCGTACAAATAAACAAAGGATAAAATGCAGTTTTTGTATTACGAACTAAGGATTACAAGAACTGAAGAGAGAATGCACAGCTCGTTGTGACAAATTAAGCAATAAAATTCCAAAACAAGCAACGAACTATAAAAGAATACCAAGACAGTAAGAATAACACAAAATGAGGGCCTATTGTCGAGGTGGGCGAGAGGGGTCGAGAGCATTGGGATCATACGGGTCGTAAAAGTAAGTGGGGATTGGTACACTCTCACTTACATGTATTTTGTACATCTCCGCTTCAAGACGGACCATCATGCTAGTCTCGCGACGATAGGCCTCTTGGTCCGCCCTAGAATCCCTCAAAAAATCCTGAAAACTCATCTCCAAATTCTTAACACTATGAGTTAATTCTGCTCCCACCGGCTCGTAATCTGAATCCTCCTCCTCATTATATTCGGGATCCTCTTCTTCTCCCATCTCAACATCCTCGTCCACATTTACCACCGCTTGTATCACCTCTCTTTAGCGTTCGCTTCGGGTGCAGGATTCTTACCTGATAGCCTTTGGGAGGTGAGGAAAGGCTTGGGGACTGAATTCCAGCATCAGCAAGGAGGGAGGTGATAAAGCGGGGGTAAGGTAGGGGAGCTTGGCCTTTACGATCCATTGCCGCATTCATGATATCGACGTAGAAAATGTGTGCGAGATGGATCGGGGCATGAGGATCGAAAAGGTGGTAAAGGAGATTGGCTTGCCTAGGAAAGATGACTGAATCGTTGGAGGTTTGAAGAATGTTTGCACACACGATGTGGAAGGTAATGCAGGACTTTTCAAGAAGATATCCCATGAGGAAATTCTCTTGATTCCACGAGTGTTCGAGAGCGACGTGAAGGATGCACGCCCCTTTCATAATTGGCTCGACATTTATTGGGTAGTCATATCGGTTCGGGCTCGGGACATCCATGGTGTGCAATTTTTGGATGATGATATCGGGTGAAAATGGGATGCGTCTCTCGTCAACATAATCTTCTGCTTCAAATTCCCCCGTTCGGACGAGAGTTCCATAGAAAACTCGCACCTCATCCTCCCAAACTTCGGCATGAGGCTCCCCAAATAATCCACACCATCCCCTCGGGCGAAATAAATCATTGACTGATTACAAAATTTATTCCTATTTGACTTCGCTCTCAATATGCAATGAGCGGGATAGGGAGAAGAAAGCGTCGCACACCTCTTCTCCTGGCGGGAGCGATACTCGTTATTATCGCCGGGGAGGATTTCAGAGGAGGTACCTTTTTTGGGAAGTGGTCTTGCTGCTGTAGCGACCATTTGACGAGAATTGGAATTACCAAAAATATGAGAGATAGAGAGTAAGAGAGGGAAATGGTAGGTGTGAGGGGAAATGGGTGGGACATGGTTGGTATTTATAGGTAGGGTGTGGAGGGGTGAGGGATGAATTTGGAGGGGAAAGTTAGAGGGGAAAGGGGAATGTATTTGGAGGGAAGAGGTTAAAGGAAAGAACTTGAGAATTAGGGGAAAGAGTTTGGGAAATAGGGGAAGAACCCTTGGGACTCTGCGAGCTGCTGCAGACTGCTACGGATATCCGAACGGATCTGGATTCAGGGTGAACCGGTCTGGTCTTTTTTTATTTTTATTTTCTAGCAGCAACGAACCAAACCGGTGGTCTTGGGACCAAACCGGTCCTTTACACTGTTAAAGTTACTCTTCCCTTCTCTTTTACTCTCTAAACTTAGGCTTCTCCTCGCTCGATTTTTTCGGACCCTCCCACAGATATTCCTACCCATGATTTGGCTATGAACTATATGACACTCCCTTCAAAACACCATAGACTTTATCATGCTATTCCTTGGTGTTCCTCTCTCTAAGTACTTTCTTTCTTCGACCCTACCTAAAACTAACTAATATACACAAGTATCACCCCATATGCGCCAGGGATGTGACGACCTCTCAATTCCTTCTCACTCAATCCTCGTAAATGGGGTCTGACAACCAAATGGTATCGGCCTATGCAACCCATGCCTCTAAGTGCGGATTTAAGCGTTGTCCATTAAATTTGAATGTTTCTCCCCCTTTGGATCTTCCAATTCAACTTCTCCGTGGGGGAACACCTCTTTCACGACAAATGGGCCTTTCCACCGCGAACGCAATTTATCGGGAAACAAGTGTAGAAGAGAGTTATAGAGAAACATTTTTTATCCCGAATGAAAGTCTTTGTGTCGAACAATTTTATCATGTACGAGTTTCATCCTTTCTTTGGAGATCTTAGCATTATCATACGCATCGTTACGCATCTCTTCCAACTAATTGAATTAAAGCTTACGAGCTTCACCATCTTTGTCTAAATTATAGTTCATCCTCTTGATTACCCAATAAGCTTTGTGTTCTAACTCCACGGGGAGATAGAAAGGCTTTCTATAAACAAAGCAATGGGGACATCCTGGGGGGGGGGGGTTCTTGTATGCAGTTCTATAAGCCCATAACGCATCGTTCAATCGGAGGGACCAATCTTTCCAATTAGGATTAACGATTTTTTTGAGACTGTTCTTGATTTCACGATTTGCTACCTCGGCTTGTCCACTCGTTTGAGGATGATAAGTTGTCCCAACCTTATGAACGACTCCATACTTTCTCATAATTTTTTGAAACGGTCATTAGAAAATTTCTTACCATTATCACTAATAATCGTCTTCGGAGCGCCGAAGAGAGAGAGTATGTGTTCTTGCAATAACTTAATCACCACCTTATTATCATTAGTTTTGGTAGCTATGGCCTCTACCCATTTTCACATATAATCTACATCAACAAGGATGTATAAGGAGCCAAATGAGGGAGGAAAAGGGCCCATGAAGTCAACACCCCAGTAATAAAAAATCTCAATGATGAGTATGTGGGTTAATGGCATCACGTCTCATCGAGTGATAGCTCCCATTCTTTGACATCTAGCGCACGATTTATAATAAGTGTTTACATCTCAAAAAATTATGGGCCAATAGAGACTTCTTTGGAGAATCTTATCGACTGTCTTTTTCGTCGAAAAATGGCCACTATATGCTTCTGTATGACAAAAGTGGATGACGTTAAGAATCTTGTCATCCGGTACACGACGTCGGATGATTTGGTCGGCGCAATATTTAAATAGGAATGGATCGCCGTAGAAAACATGCATGATAAAGTAATGAACTTCTTCTCTTGCGGTGTCCAATCAGGAGGGACGACTCCCATAACAAGATAATTAACTATGTCCGCAAACCAGGGGAGAGAAGAAGTGGCAAATAATTGCTCATCCAGAAAATATTCATCTATGGATATAAGATCACTAGGCACGTTAGATGAAAGTCGGGACAAATAATCGGAAACGACGTTTTCTACTCCATTCTTATCTTTTATAGAGATATTGAACTCTTGTAGGAGTAGGATCCACCTTATGATGCACGACTTAGAATCCTTCTTGGAAAGGAGATATTTAAGCACCGTTGGTCGATAAAACAAGTGATTAGTGAACCGATGAGGTAAGAGAGAAATTTATGTAGGGAAAAAACTACCACAAGGAATTCTTTCTCCATGGTGGAGTAATTGAGTTGCGGTCCAGTTAACATCCAGCTAGCCTAATAGATGACATGAGATTTCTTGTCTTTTCTTTGGCCCAAAATAACCCCTATAGCGTAATCTCAGGCATCACACATATGCTCGAATGGAATGGACCAATCCGGAGCTTGCAAAATAGGGGCGGAAATAAACATGCTTTTCAATTTGTCAAAAGTACTTTGGCATGCTTCATTCCACTCAAAAGGGGCACCCTTAATAAGGAGGTTACTCAATGGTCTAGCGATGGCACTAGAATCCTTAATAAACCTTCTATAAAAACTCGTGTGGCCTAAAAAGGAGCGCAGATCCTTTAGTGATTTAGGTGGGGGAAGCTCGACTACGACATCTATTTTTGCCCTATACACCTCAATTCCTTTAGATGACACGATGAGGCTAAGAACTATTCCTTCGGTAACCATAAAATGACACTTTTCCCAATTCAATACCAAGATCTTTTCCACACATCGGGCAAGTACTTTTTCATGATTCACGAGACAAAGGTCAAAAGAGGGGCCGAACACGCTAAAGTCATCCATAAAGACCTCAATATCTCTATCAACCATGTTGCTAAAGAGACTAAGAATGGACCTTTGAAAGGTCACGGTCGCATTTCACAATCCAAATGGCATACGTTTGTAGGAAAATGTGCCAAAGGGACATGTGAACATCGTCTTCTCTTGATCAAAGCACATCTAACTCAATTTGGTTATGTCCGGAATAACCATCAAGGAGGTAATACTATGGGTGTCCCGCTACTCTATGTAGCATTTGGACGATGAATGGTAAGGGGAAATGATTTTTTCTTCCCTAGTGCCCGCATTGAGTTTTCGGTAATCAATACAAACGCGCCACCCGGTGGTGGTACATTGGAAAATTAACTCACCCTTGGCATCCTCGACAACAGTTATTCGTGACTTCTTCGGGATGAATTGTATAGGACTCACCCATTTTCTATCTGAGATTGGGTAGATAATACCCGCGTCCAGTAGCCTAATGATCTCCGTTCTCACTACGTCTTTCACAGTGGGGTTCAATCGCCTTTGCATCTCCCTCGAGGGCTTCATGTCCTCATCGAGGTGGATTTTATGGGTAAAAATCAAGGGACTTATACCTTTTAAATCCGCTATGCACCAACCAAAATCACTTCGGTGCTTCCTCAAAATCTCTAACAATTTATCCTTTTTCTATTCATCTAGGCTAGAGGAGACCACAACAGGAAATATTTCATCCTATCCCAAATAAGCATATTTCATGTTGGAGGGTAGTTTCTTTAATTCAAGGGTGGGAAATTTTTCATCAGAGGGAACCGTGTTTGACTGCCTCGGTGGTAATTCCTAAAATCTAGAAACCCAACTCACATCTCTCATATCCTCATCTGACACTCTCTCATCTAATGCTGCTCTCCACTCTCCTACCTCACTCTCAAAATCAGTGTACGTCCCATTGCTCTCACCACTAAAAAATAAGGCATACTCCTATGGCATCCCCACTAAAATTTCCCACTACGTGATCCTCTACTATCTACTCAATAAGATCCACTGAGTGAAAATCATCCTCATCACCCACTTGACTCGCGATATTGAAGATATTTATTTCTAAGGTCATGTTCCCGAAAGTGAGCTTCATTTGCCCATTTCAAGTGTTAATCAAGGCGTTAGGCGTATCTAAGAATGGGAGGTCAAGGATGACAGGAACATGATTACTGGAGGTGATGGAGGGTTCTATGTCCCAAATGACAATCTACTTGGAAGTAGAAGGTGTCAACTTGGACGATCACGTCCTGAACAACGCCTCATGGTATCTTCACGGTATGATCCACAAGTTGGAGAGTGATTTTTGTGGGCTTGAGGTCCCCCAAGTAGAGTTGCCTATATATGGAGTTAGGAAGAAAGTTGACAATCGCCCCTAAATCAAGTAAGGCCTTTTCTATTCGATTCTTCCTAATAATGCACGAAATGGTAGGTGCACATGAATCTTTAAACTTTTATGGGAGGTTATTAAGTATAATGGAGCTCACATTTTGTTCTAGGAAGACATTCTTTGTCACCTTTAGCGATCTTTTCACCGTCAATAAGTCTTTAAGGAATTTAGCATAGGCGGGAATTTGTTGTATAGCATCGAGAAAAGGTAAATTCATCTTTACTTGCTTAAAGGCATCTAACACGTAATTACGGGGGATTCCTTTTTAGGGAGGAACCAACCGTTGAGGGAAAGGCATGACGGTGGGTGGTTTCACTATGACTTCAAGCTCACTAGTGTCATCATTGTCACTTTCCTTAAAGGGGGCATCTTAGGCCTCTTTTGTTCCAAGCGAAACCTCCTTGTCTTTAGGTGTGTCGTGTGGGGGAGGTGATAAATCAACAACTCGCCAACTATGTAGAGTGGCGATGGCTTGACATTGCTCTTGATGTTCATCGAAAGTAGTATAACACTAGTTTGACCTTGAGGAGGTCTTTGGCCTTGGGCCAGAAACTTACCCTTCTCTTGGATACTTAAAGATGATTTCAACCTAGAGATATTAGTATTTATTTCGATAAATATGCGGTCATACTTAGCATTGTTTGCATTTTGGGACTGGATGACTTGGTGTATAGTATCCTGGGGTGATATACGGTGTGAGAGGTGGTTCTTGGATATGTGTTTCTTGTTGAAAATATGTAGGTTGAGGTGGGGCAACGTGTGAATTAGGATTCAACGCGGCATGTTATTTCCCTTAGCTAAAACCAGGATGGTTCTTCCACGAATAGTTGTAAGAATTTGTATGCGGGGCATTGAAATTACCCTTAAATCCTCCTATCGCATCCACTTATTCATGTAGCATTGTTTTGTAGGTGGGTATCATCGAGCATTCCTTCGTTGAATGACCCACCTCACAAATAGCACACACCTTCTCTTTCATTGCCTAGATGGATCTGATTGGTTCTCTTAGCCTTGATCCGACTACGTCTCCCACATTATAATGACCGTGCGCTCAAGGCGCGGTGGGAGTTTATCAAACCCAGTTTTAGGTGTTAGGATCAGATTTGTCCCATGCTTGAGTTGTCTCGGCAACAAACTTAAGGTGGGCATATGCATCGTGTTCATCTAGTTCCCAAAACGATCTCTTGCACATTGTCTCAACGAGTTGTTTAGAAGATATGCTTAGCCCTTCGTGAAAGAAATATATGGGACGATACTTTTCAAAACCATGATGAGGGGATGTACTAATAAGCTCGTTGAAACGTCCGTAACATCGATCAAATGACTCATTTTCTTGTTGTCGAAATGTTTGAATTTGATCTTGGATGGAATTTTTTTGGTGTTGGGGAAAGAACTTTAAGAGAAATTTTAATTGCATTTCCTTCCATGATCCAATTGAGTTCGGTGATAAAGACCGTAGTAATGTCTTTTCTTTATCCTTTAAGGAGAAGGGAAAAAGTTTGAGGCGAACGACATCTTGTGTGCAAGCTTGATCACTAAATGTTTCGCATGCCTCTTCTAACTCATGAATGTGGAGTTAAGGATTTTTTGAATCCATACCGTGAAAAGTGGGAAGAATATGGATCATCCCATTATGAAAGTGGAACTATCCTTCATTGTACAAAAGTAGAATGAACCCAGGGGTGACAGTTCATTTTGGATATAAAAGACCTCTCATGGGACAATACGATATATCTCCCATACCCGTACCAAAGATAGCGTTATCCGATATGGCTCTCTCTCAAATTGATTCGAATTGTTCACTCGACACGCTCAGAGTGTGACTCAATGTGTGACTTGTGATGGAGTTAGGCGGTGTAGGAGGTGGAAACTAGAACTGAGGAACGTTTGGAGTGTGTGGGTTATCGGGATCGTACTCTCCTAGAACATTTTCATGAATTTGGGTAGGAGTAGATTGTGGAGTTTGTCGAAGATTTTGCATTAAAGGCTTTTAAGAGATGCTATACTTTTTCTCGTTTTTTTTTTAATTTTCTGAATTTTTTTGAATGTTCTAGATTTTATAAAAAAAAATTGGCTTTTTAAGAATTCGAGTCAAATCTTAGATTAACTCAACCTAACCTAAAAGTCTACCTAAATTATCGGCAAAGGCGCCAAAAATTTGGCGCGACTCAAAATGTGTCTCTAATGCGTGCAAATTACGGTTTAAGTGCAGTCCGGTCGCGTAAGTAATAAACTCGGTAAGATGGGGTCGAATTCTCAGGAAAATAGAACGTTGAACGTGATGATAATAGGTAAGACGACAAATCCTAAGGTGAACTCTAGAAAAAGAACGAAAAGATGATTGATTTTGAGTTTTATATCTACTAACTAAATGCAAATTCATTAAATTAATAATTAACTACATATGCAGGAGTAAATTAACTGTAACTGGAAAAAAATGAATGAGAAAAATAGGTTGAACTACAATCCCCCAAACCCTAGTATGCCAATTATAAATTAGATAATTACTTAAACCCATACTTTATTAATTTCAAGCATTACATATATAAAGGTACAAGCCTGCATCATACATAATCAATAATAGAAATAAAGCGGTGTCGGAATAACTGACACGCGCGTCCCACTCTTAAATACACCGATTACCTATGGAAAACGAGGTTAAAAGTGCTACTATGGTAGTAAAAATTAATCAACATGATTCAATCATTTATTTAATTCAGAGAAGGACTTTTTTCTCCATGCAAACCACATCGGGTTGGGTTCATGCATCACAACCCTCAGAAATCTAGCTAGACATTATGAAACTATGTTTAAATAAGAAATCTATGTTGCATGAAATCATAACTGCGTGAAAAGTGAGATTAAATATGCAAGGAATGATTCTAACTACGAGAGAATGAATCACCTACAGAACATAATAAAGCAATTGAAAGAAATGATGAAAAGATTACTTGGAATGAATATAAGCCTTGAATTAATCCAAATTGATGAAGAAACTTTTGAACAATATGAATCCTAGACCTTTCTACTTCAAAACGCTCTCAAAACTTACTAAAAAGAAGCCTCTAATGTTTGGTATGATAAATAAATAAATAAATCACGTTATTTTTAGTGTT
This sequence comes from Sambucus nigra, assembly GCA_949130495.1. NCBI lineage: Eukaryota > Viridiplantae > Streptophyta > Magnoliopsida > Dipsacales > Adoxaceae > Sambucus > Sambucus nigra. The sequence continues at coordinate 103,871,894 of OX422218.1, read as the reverse complement.
TGAATCATGCAGAACTCTTTTTAAGAGAAAAGAAAAATTGAAATTCCGTATAGCCGAACCGGTTCGATCTTCTCCTTCTTTAATGGGCGAACCGGTCCGGTGTATAACATGTCAGTGGATTGGTCCGGATGGTTTTCCATCGGTTCGGTTTGCTGAGACCAGTGTTGGGGATCGGTCGGGTAGAGATTTTATCAATTCGGTTCTGTGACTTTTTATTTTTCTTCCTTTTTCTCCTTGATTTCTTCTCAACTTCAAAGTTCCATAAATGTTCACTCGTAAATCGGATTTGGATGTCGTTTTTTCCTACATGCTTGTGGACTCGAGATCTTCAACGTTTCTTTAGGTTCCCTTTCCGAATTCCGAGTGTAAAATTACTGTTTTGCCCTTGACTTTCCTTCACTTGTATCTTTCTTGAGTTTGAATTTTCTCTTTTCTTCAATTGTGTAAAATACCTGCAAAATGTAAAAGAAATACACTAAACTTAATGCACTACATAGAAAAGGTCAGTAGAAAATATATGAGATGGATGAAATCGATTTACATCGCACAAGATGATAAAAGCCTCTAAATTAAGGGGATAAATACGAAGAATTTACGCCTAATCACTGATCACATAAATCCATATTCTTATTTTCATTTTCTTTCTCTTTACTTTACCTTTTTGATTGAATGATCTGTTTATTTATCTTTTAACTGCTTGAGTATTAATATATTATTTTAATATGACCAAGATCAATGTAAATCCAATTTCTAGCATCAACAATATTGTTGACTACCAGATGAGTGGAGGAAATGCACCGTAATACCTTTGGATAAAAACAAAGGGGATATATAAAATTGCTACAATTATAGAGGAATCAAATTGATGAATCACACTATGAAATTATGGAAAAAAAATATAGAATAAAGATTAAGAAATAAGTCAACTATTAAGATAATCAATTTGGATTTATGCCAGGACGATCCACCACAGAAGTTATTTACTTATTAAAGCAATTAATGGAGAAATGTAGAAGTAAGAATAAAAACATACACATGGTCTTTATAGATTTAAAAAAGGCATATGATAGAGTACCTAGGCATATAATATGTTGGGATTTAAGGAGGAAAATAATCCCTATGAGTTATATTAAAGTTATTGAAAATGTATATGATAACGCAAAGACTAGAGTAAGAACTATTTGTGGAGAAACTAATGATTTTATGATTAAAGTGGGTTTACACCAATGACCGTCCTTAGGTTCTTACTTATTTGTCATAGTATTGGATAAGATTACTGAGAACATACAAAAAGATGTCCCGCAATATATGTTGTTTGAGAATGATATAATTTTAGTGGACACTTCAAAGGAGGCATTAACGATGAGAGTAGATACTTGAAGAAATTATTTAGAGTCTAAGTGTCTAAAAATCAGTAGAAATAAAACTAAATTTATGGAATGTAAATTTAATAATGAGGTGTCGGGTAATATAATATCAAAGATAGAAGAAAAAGAGAAAAACCAAACTAATAAATTTGTTTATTTAGGTTTAGTGATACAAAGTAAAGGAAATATTGATGAACATGTTTCGAGTAGAATATCAACTGGTTAGATGAAATGGAGATAAGCAATTGGGGTGTTATGCGATAAGAGGATAACTAATAAATTAAAAGAAAAAATGTATAGAACAGTTATTAAGCTCAGCGTCCTATATAGAGCGGAGTGTTGGACTTTAAAGAAAAATTATGAAAAAAATCTCCACGTTAGTTAGATGAGAATGCTCCAATGGATGACAGGAATTACTAGAAAGGAAATGATTAAAAACCAATATGTGAGAGAAAATTGGGAATAACTCCCATTACGGATAAAATAAGAGAAAACAGACTTAGATGATACGGTCATGTGTTGCATAGACCAACAAGGGCGAAATTATTGGAAATAGAGGGTAAAAGAGGAAGGAGCCTCCCTAAGCTATCGTGGAATGAAATTATTAGGAGAGATCTTAAGATATTAAACTTGAATGATAATATTGCTTATATTCGATTACAATAGAAAAGGAAAATCCATATGACCGACCCTCTGTGATGAGATTAAGGCAAGGATGATGATAATGATGATCATGATGATGACGACGACGACGATGATGATGATGATGATGAACAATATTGTTGACTACCTTATACATTCCCTAACTAAGTAGACAAGTACTTAGATTACGAATTCCGTAAAAAATGAATGTTACGTGGCTTGTAATATAAATGAATGCTACAACTATTCTTTGATGGTGCGATAAAAATAAAATAATGCTCACATATAGATGTTGTTATTCCCAATATTATTCAATACATTTATCGCCACCAGCTTCTTTTCAACCAACAGTATGATACAACAAAGGCGTGTATAGTGTAGATGTTGAACTCGATATAGGCATCAAGAACATATGGATTTACGAAGATCCATCTCTCATTAGTGAACATTTCCTTTCAGAGGTGGAAAGTCAAACACAAAAACATCTAGTCTTTTGACAATCAGTTGGAGGAGGTAGCATCCTAATATAAGAACATATCTTATACTACCATCCAAGGATACAAAATAAGGTATTCTAATGCTCTAATGACCTTATCTATTAGTTCGATATCCTTAAATTATTTATTTTATCGCCTCTGTTGTTTGAATAAATTCGAGCTTTTGTTTTGATTGTTAGGAAATTAGGCGCAACTAATTTTATCAGGACTTTGGAATTCAATGGGTTAAGAAAATAATTAATATTACCACACGTTGGAAGCACCACTATATGAATGCGTGTCCAAAAATATATCGCAGGCAAAAGTAACACTAAAAATAGTGCAGAAAAAATTACACTCGCACAAGACAAAGACCTGCGTGGTTTACCAATTTGACTATATCCACAGCTCACACCCAGATTCACTATAATAATGACGTTCTACAAAACTCACACAACGAATCCCTCGCACTCTAAAAATGCTATCTCTATATTTTTTGGCTCACACTTACTACATCACCCTAAAAAATACTCACTCCGTATTTTTTCTCTCTCTAAAAGTTGCTACAGAATGCTAACTCTAGTGTGTTACAATAATTGTGCTAATGGCTTTGCTATTTACCGCAATCCCAACGGGACATTAGGAGCTATTTGAGGAGAAAATTTCACCACCTATAATAACTAGTGTGGCTACAAATTTATTGCAACTTTGTTTTCTAAGTGTTTATTATGGGCTTGTTGATGTTACACCATAAGAATGTTCAGCATATCTCAATAGTTTCCATACTCCAATGTTGGTACCACCTTAATATCAAATATGAAGATTAAGAAAATGAAAATTCGTGATACTACAATATCTCACATCTACTTAAACACGAAAAGACCCCAACAGAGATAGCAATAAGATCCATATCACATTTTTTCGATGGACAACTCAATTAATTATCTATAATGGTATGCTTTTAAAATGTAATCTCAATGGACATCTATAGTGCATCGCAGGGGATGAAATAAAACAGGTAATGAATAGTAAGATAATCATGATTCCTTACTAAACGCTTTACTTCAAGATCAAGCTGGAATGATAAATGTAGAAGTCTTTATAATCTCACTAGTGTTTGGACAAGCTTCATCTTTGTTTATTAATAAAACGACAGATGTATAATTGGTGTAACATGTTTGTCACATATGGTGACAAAATTAGCTCTAATCTCCTGAAACAAAAATAATATAGGGTCGAATTTGTACTTCATAAAATTCAAAGTGAGAGTATGTAGTAAATAATAAGTGTCGTTTGGCATGTAACTTTCATTTGATTCCTCATATCATGGTAATTGGAGGGATACTCAAACACTCCAATAATATTTGTCTTCTTGTTAAACTTTGATATTTTAATTTTACGCCTGACAGTCTTGCATAGAATGATATCTTTGTGTATTGTTTTTCATGTTCAGGTTTGAGAGTAAAATCCAGCAAGAAATTAAATACCTAAGTAATATTATTTCCATATAAAGGAAATATTTTCCCATTTTAATATTAGGGTTACACAAATATTCTAAAGTCTATGTGGAACAAAATTACATAACTTATCAGTATGCATTCTATAAGCATATATAAGAGAATTGACATTGAAAGTAAATCCACCACAATGAGACAACGGTCTTAATGAGGAAATCCTACGGGAAAACCCTTGGATCAACCCGACAACTTTCACTAATAAAGTAAAGAATTATACAAAATAAAAAATGGCTTGCAACCTTATAAAATAAAATTTACTTATAACCTTGATCAAACCATTGAATCAAAAGAGCAACTTTATTTTAAGAACATAAAACATATATCATTTCATTGATAAACCAAAGATTACACAAGATACATCTCTCTAGCGGGACCTACTTCTAATAATTAAGAGGATTTACAACACAAACGAGAGAGAACATCCATGTAGCTAAAGTTTTTATCACACCAGCGAAAAAACAAAGAAAATACATAAATGAAAAAAGAGCAAAAGCAAATCTGCATGATCTTGAATTAAATCTCCCTCCAAACGAACAATTCTCCTCCCCTCCAATTTGATATGTACTACTCTAAGATATCACCAAAACGCAGAGGATGGAGGACAAAAACTCTCACAAATGAAGAGAAATTCATTCAAATCTGAAACATTACGCACAAAACATTCAGATCTGAAATGAAAATAGGGTATTGGGCGCTAAAAGGGTCCTCATCCCCTCTCCAATAAGGAATGAGACGAGACGGGGAGCAAAAGAGCAACTTGCATAACTGACTTTTACTCCTCCTAATAGCTAGAGTTAGAGTGATCAAGTAGAACATGTAACCGCTCACAACGTCGCAACCTCTTAATCTTTGCCTTGATTATTATTGTCATCTTAGACCAATTAACATCCTCTTTAAAGTTTGCATCTCTGTAATTTCATTGTTGTATTGCAATTATTGTTCATAAAAATATAGTTCGATTATTTCTGTCAATTTATTGATTTCGCTTAACTATTTGTATTTTGAAAATGTTTACAAAAACCAAAAGGTTCCTCCAAATCTAAATATTGAATTTGAATCAAACAAAATACGTTCATATTGAGGTTGATTTAGACAAAAACAAACATGATTTTCAAATTCAAATTTTAGGTTCACAATTATATAAAAAAAAATTAAAAACAGAAGATGAAGAAACAGTCATTTAATTTCCCCCCACATCATCTAATGTTGCAGCTACTACTTTTGGGATATAACTACTACTTTTTCTGCTATGTATGCCCAATTGGTGTCTTTCTTTTGCTTATATGGGTATATATGTGGGTAGTGTATACGAATATTTGTGAATAAACCACAAGTAGTATATTAAAGAATCTCGTATAACATGCACATCTTATCAAAATTTGTGAAGATTTTCTTGTTTCTTTATTGTGATACAGCCTCTCTGAATGGATTACTCATAGCCACTCAATGGAGCATCTGAGAAGATTCTAAACTTGATATATTTTGTGTGATGCGCATGGGTATGAATTTGTACTAGAGCTCCACACAAATTCACAACACTTCAGTGTATCACACCAAATATATTAAATCTGTATTTCTGCCAAAAATGATCTTTTTGTAACATAGAATTGAGTAAAAAAAAAATTAAATATCATCCGTCTTTGAAGACTAGTTCACGTCTATGAACGTATTACACAGTTATATTCTGTTTTTATTATACAATTATATTCCAAATCAAATCATGAATGCTCAATGGCATAAAGGTTCTAAATAATGTATCTGTTTTTTTAACGTCAAAGTTGAGTTACGGATGTTGGGTTTCTTTACAATTTGTTTTCAATATTATTGCTTATAATTCTTACAAAAAGAAAATATTAGTGTTTATAATAATCATTGTTCAATTTTTTTTAACATATTTTATGACTATATTAATTGCTTAGTTTTTTTTGCAGTTGTCAGTGTCTCACCGAAATCTCATTGACTGTCTCTGTAGTAGACAAATGTTTCCAGGGTTCACTCAAATATTTTAGGATTCATTTGGACGTAAAGTAGATAAATGCTGTGGATGAAAAAAAAAATTATGACATGATAAAAAAATTCATGGTAATTCTATGCAAAAAAGATTAGAGTTGTTTAAGAACATCAATTTTTTAGGTGACAAAAATAATATTTTTGATAGAATTAATGGTAAAAAGTGACAAATGTCAACAAATTGATATATAAAAAATATGGGTTTTAACCCAACAAAAAAAAATATTCTTAACAAAAAATAATAGTTTCTAAAAAAACAATTTTAACAAAAAATAACTTACAAAAACAAAAAAAGAGTTCTTACAAAATAGTTTTTGACAATTAAAACAGTTTATAACGAGAAAAAACAGTTTTTAAAAAAAAAAAAAGGTTATTAGCCTAAAAGTGAAACAATTATAACAAAAAAATATTTTTTTTAAAATATATTTTTAACACAAAAATATTATTTTTAGCTGAAAGCTTAAAAAAATTTAACGAAAAAATAATTTATCAATAAAAAAACATTTTTGACAAAATTAAGATAGTTTTTTTAGCAAAAAACAATTTGTCGTTAAAAAAAATGATTTTTTTAGAAAAACGGTTTAACAGAAAAAAACAGTTTTTTGTGTTTTTTGGCCCAAAAAAACAGTTATAATGAAAATGAAATAAACACATTTAAAAAACTGATTTTAATGAAAAAAAAAATTTAACAATAAAAAATTTTTTGGACAAAAATAAAACAGTTTTTTAACGATAAAATATTTTAGTGGAAAAATTATGTTTTTAAGAAAAATAGTTAAACTCAAAAAACTGTTTTTAGTAAAAAACTGTTTTTCTAAAATAACAGTCCTTAGCACCCCAAAAAACACTTATACAAAATAAAAAATTTAAAAAACAGTTTTTAACAAAATAAAAAAGTTTTAACCAAGAAAAATAAGTTTTAAAAAAAAAACAATTTTCATAGAGATTGAAAATATGAGGGAAAATTTATACATCCTATATAGGTAACCCAAATTCGCCAAAATTGATGGCAAAACATGTATGTGAACACGCTATCTATGCAAAATTTACTATGAAAAATAAGAGCTATCAAAATACCAAATTGTGGGCAAAACCTTCGTTAACCACCATTCGTCACATTCGATTAATGTGGCCTATCAAACGAACCTTTAGTAAAAAAAAAGTGGCTTTAGCAAGAATATGAAGTAACTTTAAAAATTGAAGGAAATAAAAAAATTCTTTTTTGAGAAAAAGAAACGTGACACTTACTGTGAAAAATCTTGCTGCATTTTGAAAAACAAAGTAAAAAAGCATATGAAAAACACAACTAATGTGTAATTCGTCTTGAATTAAATTTTGTACTACCTAAAATAATTGAATTTAAGCTCAATCTGATTTGGTGGTGACCAAGTTGTTTGTTAAAAAATTTAAAGGTTAGACATCAAAATTCAGACTTCTGATCTAGAATTAATGACCGCTATATTTTATTTCGATAGAAAAGTTCAGATTTTATATTCAAATTTCAGACATCAAATTAAGGTTAAGACCAAATCAAATGCTCCATTTTTTTTAAAGGTTAATTATTGTTTAGTTCCTAGGAGCTAAGTATATTTTAGCACACTTTATTTTTTTTATGTTCCAAAAAGCTTCTTATTTTTTTTTACATTTTTTTCATAGATTTTTTAAGATAAGAGAAGAAAAAATGTATGTTAGTATTTTATATGGTGGGAGATTTTTTCAAATAATATATAAAGACTTTGACTATATATTAATTAAAAAAATAATTATTTTTGTCAAATCGTCTAAAACAATTATAATGCCATATGCAAAATAATTATTTTGCATGGTAAGCTAAGTATGTCACATTGTTTCCTTAATCATTTCATCTGCATCGATGGAGCTTTCTAGTTTATGTAAAGTTTTAATTCCTCTAAGTAAAGAAAAATATAAATATAAATTTGGTTCAAAACAATTGGCATGCAAACTGAAATGATAAAAATAATCTAGATGGAATTGATACGAACGCTTGTGTGCATCATAGCATCTCGTATAACTGGCCATTCCTATCATTCCAATATTCAAACAAGTTATTTTTTACTTTTTACTTTTATTTGTGTGTGTGTTGTTCCCAACTATTCAAAGTGGCGCATATGACATTTTCTCTCTTTTTTTTCCACACATTTTATTCGTTACTTTTACTTAGAAAAATGTCGTTTGTGTTATCAAATTAGATCAGTTGTATCAACGTGACATATAGTTATATTCTTTTTTATTATGCGGTTCTATTCTAAATCCTTGCCTGCCCACGGCCATAAAGTTTAGAAATCAATTATTCTATTCTTTTTTTATACGTCAAAGTGGAAGTTTTGATGTTTTTTTTAATTGACAATTGTTCTCCGTTATTATTACGTATAATAATGAATGTTCATGTTTTTTAATGTACAGACTAATACTTTTTTTTTTCTTGCAGTTATAACGAGATATATAAGTAATCCCCTTGTAGAATAAACACTTAGAATGAGGAAAACATTAGAAATAATAAAATTCTCTCTCAATAATGCCATATAGTTAAATGGGAAAATTAATGTTCCATAACGCATATTATATTGAATTGAAATTTTTATTTCAATCTTTTAATTTTATCTCACCACTCTAATTTTAGTATATCATTATTGTTGGGTTGACATCCGATTTATCCACCCCATTACATAAGGTAATTTAAATGAAAAATAAAATATATCTTAAACACACATGCAAGCACTCAAGACGATTTTTTCCTCTTTTCTTTTTATAAGTTTTATTCATCTTTGATACTTTTAACTTTTTCAAATTAAAATTAAGATGGTTAGATAAACATAAGGAGTTGAAATAAAACCTCCCCCGTTGAATCCATTCTATATTTTTCCAAAATTTCCATCTACCCTTTAGGATTTTGCTGGAAAATGTTAAAGCCCAATGGTGTTGACATGGAATTTATAGTAGTTAAAGTCATATTTTCACTGTTAAAGCCAGATTTGTGATAATATTTCGACAACCGCTAGAAAACTCTGATCACTCGTGACAACTTTAGTCTAAAACTCTAGTGACCTTCAACGAGGTTTGGTTGAGACACTGACGAGCTTTGATGACTTTTCGGTGAGACTTATAATAATAAATATTAATTTCAACCCTCAAGTTTACTAATCAAAATATACTAACCTATAGTAAAAGCAACAAAAAATTAGAAAACACAATTTATTCGTATTAGTCATCGATACAAATATTTTTGTTATTTTTTCATGAGAAACATAAGCAGTTAATGTGGTTGCCGAAGATGGAGCTTATTGATGCACCCTAGAATCGTAGCTCGTGGAAGTGATCGGAAGAGAGAGAGAGAGAGAGAGAGAGAGAGAGAGAGAGAGAGAGAGAGGCGATGAACTTTTTATAACAAAAGAAAATGTGTAATAAACAATAATATTATAAAAAAGCTTGAGCGACTTTTTCTCAATTGCCTTTAATTTCAAGACTCATTTTCTTCTCATTCCCCTAAAAGTGACATTATATATGGAACACTGACTTCAGCAATATATGTACTATTGATGTAAAAAACTATATTGGATCTAATTAATTAATCACAAATAAATATGAATAAAGAAATAAGAGAAGAGATTTTTAAAGTGGTTCAGCCTTATAGAAAATGGCCTACGTCCACTATTTTGTATTACTGGGTCTTTTGCCATGATCACGATTATGTTCGTTTATGGTCGCTTACCTTGTCATGAGGGTATTACAATGTATTTATAGTCATTGGGATGTCAATGTGAATGGATAATAAGCCTTTATTGAATAGGCGTATTCATTTGTACATGGTAAGGAATTGACTGTAATACAATAATCATTGAATCTCTCTTGGTTGTTTAGTCTTCCCAACAGGTTGCTCGGTATGCTAGGTAGCTCGGTACGTTGAGTAGTTCGGTACATTTGAACTTATGCCACGCTGGATGATACGTGTCTCCATATAACTAGTCCACGTCAACTGATTATTTTTTGTATCAACATAAGCCCCAGTGTTTCACAGTCGAGGTTGGATGTGAGAATGTGGAACATTTACCCAAAATGTTGCTCGGGCATATTTCTCACGTTTTGATTAATTGCAGACCTTCAACACTTGCAAAAATTTTCCACTTTAGGTAACAATTTTGAGCGCGAAATGACAAATTTGTAAATGTTTTGAATTTTTGGCGAACGCTTGGGTACTTGCGTCTTTTTCCTTTGATTAGCCGCCGAAAATGCAATCGGCGTCATTTGTGATCATTACTTTTCTCGTTTTCCATGGAAACATATATAAAGGCGGTAAAATCCGACTGTCTTCTACCTCTTGCCATCTAGATTCCCAAAACTCTTTGTTTTCTCGCTTTTCTTCTTACGATCGTTCTTTCTGTCATCTGCCTTAGCTGATTTCTTAGTTTTCTATAAGAATTTCTTCCTTCCTTCTTCTTTCTTTGTTTTAGTCATCATGGTTTATCTTATCGAGTCGTTAGATAAGTTAAGAGCCGATTTTGAAATTCCTTTTTGGGTTGTCTTGGCAGAACCTACTTGTCCTTCTGATTTATTTTCTTTAGCTGAGGGGCACTGATTTCCCTCTATTTTTGTAGCAGAATGTGGTTTTTCTTTTTCGCTAAATCCCCTGTGTTTGGAATTCTGCCAATATTTTGATATTGTATCTGCAAAAGTAGTTCCAAATACATGGAGGGTAGTTAATGGCGTACATAGACCGAATCAAATTCATGAAACTCATATTCGAATTCCTGAAATTATGGTTTGTTATAAATGGGTCACCAGTGATACAACTTTTTATTTAAAAACTAGGTATTCTAATAGAGCCTTAGTGGTCAATCTCCCTAATTCCAACAAAGATTATTTTGAACATGGGGTTCTGATGAAAAATTGGCAACACCTCCCATTAAAGGGGAAAGACATGTACCAAGGTCCAGATGTCCACCTTATGGAAATGGGATAGGTTGTTTATTTTTCAAACTACCTCTATTTTTGTTTGATAAAATGTGTCATTGACTTTTACTTTTTGTTTTGCAGTTGATAGTAAAAGAAACTCCCCAAAAGAGAGTGATATCAATATAAAATGTTTAAAATTTATCTGGGGTTTGAATCATTCAATTGCTGGGGAGTACGTGAGAGCTACTTCCTATTTATTGCAGTATAGGAACACCAGTTCCTCTTTTATTACTCGTCCTTCTGCTCCTCCTTTGGTGATTGATCTTAAGCAAGTTCTAGCGTCTTCTTTAGCTATTGAAGAATCTTCTTCTGATTTTTCTATCTCCATTGATGATTTGATAATGAAGAAGAGAAGAATGCCTTATCTCTTTGCCAAGATAGTCCCTGGTGCTGATGGGGAAAAAGGATCAAAGAAGATGTCCCGGCTGAAGGGACTAAGAAAAAGGATATTGCTCCATCTGGGGGAGCAATCACAGTTGCCAAGAAGGTCATCAAGAAGCCCCCTGTTTCTCCAAAAGAGGCAGCACCTTTAATTGAAGAGGTTGTTGTTGTTCAAAAAGGGCCAACACCTTTGATTGAAGCTGCTCATTTGAGAAGATTAAGAAGGGGTCTTACTGAGAAGACCGTTGATGATGATGCTCAACTTACTGGCATTAAAATAACTTCTTTGAAAGTTGGTTCTCTAATATTCATTACTCTTGGATTGGCCAAGAAATTAATCTAGTCTGGAACTCTTCCGGATCACATAGCTGCTAAGACTTCTACTCCTCGAGGGAAAGTCACTGACTTGGCAGCCCAACACCTTGCATCAGTAAGTGTCATTAGACCTGTCATTCTAGTTCTATTTTCAATTTTAATATTCTAACTGTAGTTTCTCTTCTTCTTGCAGTTTTTCGTCTATTTCAATAATATCCTGAAGAAGGATGAAGCTATCAAAGCTGCTTCTTATTCTAGCGAAGTAGAAGAAGCCCTTGTTGGGTTATCAAAATCTTTGGAAGAGTCCTGGCAGAAGTATGAGGATGACAAAACTGCTTGGAAAAATAAAATCAAGGCTATTGAGACAACTCAATAAAAAGTTATGGATGCTGCAAAGGAGTCTGATCTAGCTCGGCAGAGAGCTGTGGATGCTTTCAATGAGGCAGGGGATAAATTAAAAGTTGCCATTACCAGTAAAGAAGAAGTTAAGGGTAAGCTTGAAGAGGTTGAACGACGTAAGAAAGAGCTTGAACAAAAAGTTAAATCTGTTGAAGATCAACTTAGAGAGAATGCTTCCTCAGAAAGAATGAAGAGGAGGTCTGCTATAAAGAAGTCCTTTAGCTCTGGCTGGGATAAAGGATGGATCAAAGCTGTAACTACTGCCTCTTCTCAAATGGAGTATGCAAGTTTGAAGTTCTTTAGGGATGGATGGTTTGCATCGTTGATGGAGTTAAACGTTGCTAAGGACTCTGAACTATTTCAGAAACATGTTCACGGCCCTCCCCCTACTATTGAAGAAGAAGATGAAGAAGAAGAAGAAGAAGAAGAAGAAGAAGAAGAAGAAGATGATGAAGCTGGATCTGAGGAATCTTCTTTGATGATAGTGGAACAAACACCTGCTACCACTATCCCTCAATCTTTCGAGTAAGTCGAACAGATAACAACTTAGTTCGAACAATATCAGCTACCCTCCGAGCAACCAATCCCTTCTTCAAAATCAGCTGAAGATGTTGTAGGGAATAAGTAGAAGGTGTAATGTTGTTCGGTGATTTTTTTCTTTCCTTTATTCTCCCTTTGTTTTGTACTTTTGGTTGTACCCTCGTCTATTATGATCAATAAAATGGACTTGTTGCATATTCTGAATTTCTCCTTTACTGTTTCAATATAGTTGTGCTGTTGTTGATTTGGTTTTACTTTTCCTTGCTAGTTTATTGCCAGGATGGAACTGTTCTCGGTTCATAATATAGAGTTGATGAAGAAATGTAAAGATTACTTCAAAGCTGGTCATACAGATTTCACCGAAGAATAAATAATTGATATTCTTGGATCTGATGCCTCTAAAGGAGCAATTTAGGCTTAACAGTATTTAAAATGTCTACTTGATCTGGTAGTAGAAAATAACGTAGATTACTATGAAATGATTAAAGACCTTCAAGGAATGATTGATGAACTTTAACTTCAACACAAGGAAGCCACTGCTCTTCTTCATGAAGGTTGTGGGAAGAAGTACCAACAGTTGAGCACTGATCGAGTTTATGATAAATTTATCTCGATCCATAATAAAAGAGAGAGTGTGCTAAAACTTGAAATTAAAGAACGTAGAAACATTGCTAAGTTGCTAGAGGAGGAAAATATTCCTTTAAGAGAAGAACTGAGACAACTAAGATCTACTTCTTTATCTGTAGATCTGGTCCCAATTAATGATGAAGGTTTTTCCTTTTTGGAGACTGATAATGCTTCATTAAGAGAAAAATTAAAAGATTTGAAAAGAGTCAGACTTGCATCCACTTCCTGGGGTAGAATAAGAGCTAGTCGGAGTAGCATTGAAGAGACAAGAACTCAACAAGCTTTAGAAAATAAAGTTGCTCAACTGAAGGCAAAAAATCAAGCTCTCGCTGGAAAATTCAAACTCTTACCGAGCAACATTTCAATCGGAGTTCTGCATTACAGAATAAAGAATGTGTTGTGAAGGGGCTTCATCAACATGTTGAACGATTAACTTATCAGTTTCACAAGTAACCCAGAGAGTTCTGTATAGAGGGATACAATAAAGCTTTATATCATCTTGATGCCAGGTTGAAATAATCAAATAACGAAGGGTATAAATATGTATGGATGAATGCTCTAACTATGATGAAAGTTGATCAAGGAATGGAATTGTGGCCCTGGATTACTTGATCTTCCAGTACCTCCGTTTAAACTAGATGTTAGCTGGATTCTAGTTAGCTCTATTCCTCAGTGTTTGATTTCCAAATACCTTGGTGATTACAATCTTCAAGAAGATTTTGAGATATCTCGACCTCCATATTTGCTTGACCAACTAAGTACGAGCAATACCAGAATGCTGCAAGATTTGAACTTTATCAATTCTTATTTTTCTTTAGATGAACCTCCAGCTTGAATGGATCATGTATTTAAATCTGAAGGAAAAAAACTAATAGAATAGGCTATTTGTATTTCGTTAGTAATTGTTAATGAAGAAAAATCATCTCTTTGCAATTTTATTTCCTCGGAGATAAAATAATTGAGTGATATTTATTCAATCAATCTTTATTTAACAATAGTAGTGTTGTACTTTACTTTAGAGTCATTGAGTATGTATATATTTGATTGCTTAGATAAAGGAACTTTTGCCCCATGTGTTTGCCTAGTTTTAGTGACTTATCACCCATAAATGCCTAAGCAATGGAATTATTTTTATCCCATGTTCCTACTTAGTTGTAACAATTATTCAAGTAAATAATTTCCCTAGTGCATAAGCAATGAATATTTTACCCATCTTCTTGCCTAGTTTAGATGCCACTTGGGTCACCCATAATCAAACAGGACTTGACTTGCTCGATTGTTTTACCAACGTTGCTGGTATGTAAGTTGATGCCAACCAACTTTTAGTTGGTGGTTGTTGATGTCGACCAAATTTATTGGTGTTTATGATGATGATGACCAACTTGTAGTTGATGGAAAAATTTTATGTGTTGCTATAAAGTTAAGTGTAGTGTGTAGCACTAGTACTCTGAAAAAAGAAATAAAACAAACGAATGGGGAAATCATCATTTTCATTCATACTGAAATAATTTGTACATGGGCAGTTAGATTACTGGTAGTAGTTGCGCAGGTGCTCTGCATTCCAAGCATTTTTAAATTCTTCCCCTTAAGGAGTTTTTATTCTGTAAGTGCCAGGTCGAACAACAGTTGTGATACGATATGGCCCATGCCCATGCCAATTGGCCTCTAACTTCTTGTTCTTTTGAATTACTTTCTTGAGCACGTAATCGCCTTCCTTGAGATCACATTTATTGACCCTTTTATTATAGAACATGGCAGTCCGTTGCTGATAAGCTGCATTTCGAATCACTGCATCTTCTCTGACTTCTTCAAGCATGTCCAAGTCCAATCATCTCATCAAATCACTTATTGAAGAATTAAAGTCAAGCACCCTATGAGTAGGTAATCTGAGTTCGAAAGGTATCATTGCTTCACTCCCAAAAGCCAAAATATAAGGAGATTCCCCAGTTGTTGTTCGGGATGTTATTCGGTAAGCCCATAACACTGAGTGCAACTCATTGATCCAATCTCCTTTAGCATTATCCAATCTCTTCTTCAACATATTCAGTAGAGTTTTTTTCGTCACCTCGATTTGCCCATTACTTTAGGGATGACCTGGAGAAGAATGGATGTTTTGAATGTTGGACTTTAGACAGTACGCTGCGAATTCATCATTATCAAATTGGGTATCGTGATCGTTGATAAAAGCATGGGGCAAACCATATATGCAAATAATATTCTTCCAGATGAATTGATAGACCCTTTCGTAAGCCATATAGATGAGAGGTTCAGCTTCTACCCATTTGGTGAAATAATTAATAGCTACCACCAAATATTTGAATTATCCTCTTGTATTTGGCAGTGGCCCGACTAAATCTAGTCCCCATATAGCGAATGGCCAAGGTGAAGTGATTGGTATTAGCAGCGCCTGAGGAGTTTTTTGTATAGTAGAAAATCGTTGACACTTGTCGCATTTCTTAGCATAAGGTGTACAATCACTGCGCATTGTTGGCCAGTAGTACCCCTACGTATTTATTCTCTGTAAAAGATTTATACCTGCTACATGAGCGCCACAAGATCCTTCATGAATTTCCTTTATTAGATATTTAACTTCTGTGGGATGAACATACCTTTGTAGGCCAGCTATCATGCCTCTCTTATACAGAATTCCATTGTTCAAAACATATCTGGAAGCCTTATACTTCAACCTCTTGCTTCAAGTAGGTCGGCTGGCAAAGTACCTTTTTTAATATAAGTACTGATGGGATCCATCCAGGATGATCCCATATCCAAGGTGATAAAATTCACCATCAAATCTTCATCAATACTTATGCTTACTAGTACTTCAATGGGGATTGTTCTTCATAGCTCGGTGTACGTAGCTGAGGCTAACCGAGAAATTGCATCTGCCCTTGCATTCTCCAATATTAGTATTCTAATCACTTGAATAACTACTAAATTGGATACAATCTCTATATCTTTAGTTAAATACCTTGACATAAACTCCCCTTTTGCTGTGTAAAGACTTAGCATCTGATTTACCACTAGTTACGAATCACTGAACACCACAACTTGCTCTGCATTCAATGATTTAGCTTAATTAAGTCCCACAATCACGGCTTCATACTCATCTTCATTATTGGAAGCATGGAATTGGAAATGCAGAGCATATTCTATATCTATTCTGTTTGGACTATTAAGAATAATTCCAGCTTCACAACCTGTTGCACACAAAGAATCATCAACATATAATTCCATATAGGGATATTATCATCAAACCCTTAGTCTGACAAAATTACTTGATGGAATATCTTGTCCTTCCTTTCTTCATACTTCTCCTTCAACTCTTGCCAAAAGATTTAGGTTGATTGGGCACCATTCGTTCTGGAAATTCTGCTGCTGAGAGTTGATCGGGGATAGTTTATGTTGGTCCTTTTTCATCCTTTAGTTGCGCGGTATTAGCCCCCTGTTGGTCGGAGACATCTGGGTAGGTAAACTCAGCAATGAAATCCTCCACTGCTTATCCTTTAAGAGAGGATCTCAGCTCATAGATAATGTCGTACTCCCCTAACTCCACTACCCAATACATCAATCTTCTAGATTTTTTTGGCTTATGTAAAGCTTGTCTGAGTGGCATGTCAGTATATACCACTATTGTATGGGCTTGAAATATGGTTTCATTCTCCTACTCCCTTCAATTAATGCCAATGCCAACTTCTCCAATTTTTGGTACCTGACTTCTGCTCCCCTGAATGCCTCGCTACTATAATAAACTGGTTTTTGCACTTCGCCTTCTATTCTTATCACGGCCGAACTGACTACACTTTCTGAAATAGTTAAGTACAAGTATAATATTTCCCCCGCTACTGGTCTGGAAAATAAAGGAGGCATCCCCTAGTATCTCTTTAACTCTAAAAATGCCTTCTCACATTCATCGTTCCACTCAAAAGTCTTTCTGAGCACCTTAAAGAATGGAAGATATCTATCAGTTTCTCGAGAGATGAATCTGTTAAGAGTTGTAACACGCCCCGTAAAGCTTTGCACTTCCTTTTTGGTTATTGGATATTGTAACTCCAGCAAGGCTTTTATCTTGTCAAGATTTGCTTCACAATGTACCCGAGGAACATGCCTTCTTGTACGCTAAAAATGCACTTGGTCGGGTTTAGCTTCATCTGGTACTTCTCCAATTGATCAAATATTTGGCTCAAATCAGCTATATGGTCACTAGCTTTCTTGCTTTTGGTCAACATGTCGTCGACGTACACCTCCATATTTTTTCCAATCTGCTCTGCAAACACCTTATTCATCAGATGCTGATGTGTAACACCTGCATTTTTAAGACCAAAAGGAATAACATTGTAACAATATGTTCCTTGTGGGTTAATGAAATAGGTACGTTCCCTGTCTTCTGGTTTCATTTTAATTTGATTGTATACAGAATAGGCATCCATAAAGCTTAGCAACTCATGCCCCGAAGTTGCATCTACCAGATGATCTATCCTGGGAAGAGGGAAATGATCTTTTGGGAAAGATTTATCCGAGTCTGTGAAGTCCACACACATTCTCCACTTATTATTCTTCTTCTTAACCATAACAACATTAGCCAACCAATCAGGATATTTCACGTCTTCGATGGAAGAAACTTTTTGCAGCTTTCCAATTCTTCTTAAATAGCCTGGTTCTTCTCAAAACTAAATACTCTTCTTCTTTGCTTCACTGGTTTGATCGCCTTATTGACATGGATTTCGTGACATAATAAGGCTGGGTATATCCCCGTCATATCTTCACGACTCCATGCAAATACCCATTTTCTATGCTTCAAAAACTCCACCAGCTCTTGCTTCAATACTGGATTAAGTGAAGCACCAATCTGAGTTATTCTTTTTGGTTACTCATTATCCTAAATAATACTTTATGTTGCCTCCATGACTTGTCCTTTAATGAGTTCCGTTTCATCTCTTGGGTATAAGGTTTGAATGTTAGACTCATCAGATTAATCGACTTGATAAGTGGTTGCTTTCTTTCTATCATTCTCTAATTCTTCTTATTAGGTAGATGAGTAGTAGCATTCCCGAGCTACTTTTTGATCGCCTTTCACAATTTTAATCCCAAAGTTGGTCAGGAACTTTAAACACTGATGTACAGTGGATGGAACTACTTCAAATTTTTTCAAGCCTACTCTCCCATGATTATATTGTAGGCTGACTGGAAATTTTTATCCATCATGAAGAAACTCAACTTCTATGATCTACAAGCTGGCCAGGTACCAATCAACATGTCTAACTTGATCGTTCCAAGTGGAAAAAACTTTTTCTCTTGAAAATCAAATTAGGGGCCGGTGATACGACTCCGACTAACAAAGTTTCAAGTTCAAACTGTCGAAGCAAGGGTAGAATATGATGTTTGTCGAGATACCATATTCCCCCAGCACTCTTGAAATGATTACATACTTCATTCTCATTTTGATCACCAGAGGATCATCATAAGGATGTAAAACGCCTTCCACATCATTTTTAGAAAAACCAATGATAAGCTTATCTTTGTTAACCTTCCTCGGTTGATCTTCTTCTACCAGATTTATATGTTATATATAAGAACTATCTTGAGCCTCATTGAGGTAAGCTTTCCTTTCAGCGGTATGATCACCCCCTCCTGCGTCTCCACCTATAATCATGTTACAATCGAATGAACCAAAACAAATTAAAAATACCTCTCGCTCAGGTTGTTTTGGCCTTTTGGGGAGATCATAATCATCTTCAGGATCATCTTTACGATCCCTTTTCTTATTATTTCTTGGTCGATAAGGAGATTTAGACCTCTACCGAGCTCTGTTGTTGGTCTTCCCACTATTCTGACGATCAACATACATGTTCAACTTTCTCATCGAATGAGTGCCTCTATCTCATTTTGGAGCTCTACACACTGCTTGGATGTGAGACCATGATCCTTATGGAACTCAAAATATTTGGATTTGTCTCTCCTCTCGGGAGCTGACCTTAGTTTCTCTGGCCAGTTCAATTCCTCGTTGTTATTAATTTCATCCGGAACATGGTTTATATCCACCTTTAAGGGAGTATAGTTTGTGTATTTCCACAAGTGTTCCAACGTTTCTTTGGCATTCGACTATTTTCTCCCACCATTATTCTTGTTATCCTTCTTCTTCGACCTACCTTCAGTTTTGGCTTCCACCTTTGCCTCGGCATTCTTCTTCGCAACCATAGCCTCTTCGGCATTCATAATTTTTGCTACTTTTGCCATTAATTCATCCATGGATTTGGGGGTATCTTTGGCCAAAGTGTAATACAACTTATCGGGCAAAAGGCCACTCATGAGAGTTGTAATGGTTGTCTTCTCCTCATAGTCTATTACTTTCAGCTTTTCATTGTTGAAACGAGTGATATAATCCCTCGTACTTTCACATGCTTTCTGTCTAACACTCAGTAAATGTGCTACCCTTTTAACTGGCTTTGCACCAAAATATAAATTTCCTATAAAGAACTCTGATAGTTGATGGAAGGTTGCAATTCTCCCTCGAGGAAGGCTGTTATACCATATTTGAGCAGATCCGGTAATCGTCCCTGAGAACGCCCTGCACCTCATTTCATCTGGGACTGCATAAATATCCGCTGCAGCTTGGTATTATTCAATGTGAAGAACATGATCGGTTTTACCATCATACTTTGGTGTGACCACAAAAGCCTTGAATTTTGCTGGTGTGGGAAAATCCACAATCGCCTATACAAATGGAGATCCCCTGATAAAAGTTCTTTGGAGAGGATTCTTGGCCTTTGCAATTTCTCCAAAACGTTTCCTCCAACCTCTGAATAGATCATTTCCATGCATCATTTCCATCCTCTGATTTATTTATGTTTACCCGAGCAATAGATCGAGCAGAATTCTCCTCTTGGGATCTTTCTATACGAGGTACAGGTTAGGGATTTGGATGTGATTAGGTTGAGCCTTCCTTTAAATTATTTGGTCGTTGAGAATTTTTTAACGCAGACCGAAGAGGATTTCTATTCCTCTTGGGACCTAAATGGTCGAAGGGTGAGGCTCTGATTAACCTTTCCAGAGCCCTTGGTCTTTTTGGGATTATAGTGACATTTTCCTGTGAATCTGGAATTCTTATAGGGGAAGTTACACCAGGGTGATAGGATGGAATACTTGAATTCCCAGAATAATGAAGTTTAATATGTCTAGATCGTGACCTAGACTGTGGTTGCCACGAAGATGGTGGACGCATGCTTCTTTGAACGCTTCATTGGCTTGACTGTGTAGACACTCCATTTTGAACAGTCTGAATGAACTGTCACATAGTTTCCTGCATAGCCATTTGTCCCCTAGCTAAACTTGCTAAAATTCCAGTGAAATCGTTGGCATTTGGAGGGAGGGAAGGGTTAGGTAGATTCCCGTCATTATTCCTATTTCTAGATTCTGGGATATCAACCATTTATGATGAGTTTTTTTAGTGAAAAATGCTACGTAAAGTCGTTCCCACAGACGACGCCAATGTTTTGATGTAAAAAAATAGATTGGATATAATTGATTAATCACAGATAAATGTGAATAAATAAATAAGACTTTTAAAGTGGTTCAGCCTTATAGAAAATGTCCTACGTCCACTATTTTGTATTACTGGGTCTTTTGCCTTGATCTTTATTATGTTCGCTTATGATCGCTTACCCTGCCATGAGGGTATTACAATGTATTTATAACCCTTGGGCTGTCAATGTGAATGGATAATAAGCCTTTATTGAATAGGTGTACTCATCCATACATGGTAAGGAATTGAGTGTAATACAATAAACATTGAATTTGTCTTGGTCGTTTAGTCTTCCCAACAAGTTGCTCGATGTGCTAGGTAGCTCGGTATGTTGAGTAGTTCGGGTACATTTGAACTTATGCCACGCTAGATGATACATGTCTCCATATAACTGGTCCACCTCATCTGAATAATTTTTGTATCAACATGTACCACTTTAAATGACAAGTACTTTTTCGACAACACTTGTGATAATCTGGTATAATGTCATTAATTTATAATGTGATGGTGTCCTTAAAATATTTTCGACGACATAGATGCCGTGACTTGTGTTAACATGGCACTCTTATGCCAATTGTCAAATGTCATATTCACTTTCAATTTTGAAGTTACATTTTGAGCAAAGGAAACTAATATTTGTGATAATGTCACATGTTCAATATTTCCAAAAACTACATTATTATGCAAGTATAAATAGTTCATAAAATTTTCGATTGATTGCAAGATAAAACCTACTCTTTAGGATCATGTTTAATGTGTCCTTTCATAATTGTCTTCCCCATATTTTAATTACACTTAACGAGTAACTGCTTACCTTGTTGATAACTCATTTAAGAGATAGACTAAATTTTGTATTTCTCTACGACACCTAATGGGTCAAAAATTTCTAACTACCCAATTATTACATGTGACCTCGTTATTTGGAAGTCTTATTTATACTCAGGACTCGTTTGACAACCCACTTTCAAGGTTTGGAATTGGAATTGGTGGGGCAATTTTAATTCCATGGAATTGATATTGGCCTTCCAATTTCATTTCCTTGGCTTAGAATTGGGTTGTCAAACGGACCCTTAGTCCATTAGTTTTTGTTAAAGCTTATAGTGAAAATGGGAAACAAACTTTACCCATTTTCTAATTTTGGTCTTTTAATTTTTTTCTAGTATTTTAGTCATTGTACTTTTATTTTTTCACCGTTTATTTTTCCATTCAAAATTAATAACGAATTGTTGAAGTGGGGCTTAAGCTTTAATAAATTATTTCCATAATCATCTTTATGAACCCTAAAATCTTAACAAACCATTAAAATCATATAAGAATTGGTTAAAAAAGATTGGATGGAAAAGTTAACTCTAAACGCATATATATATATATATATATATATATATGTCATAAGGTACAACTATGATGTCATGAAATTAATTAGTTTATGTACTACCTATTTTACCCCCTAAACATTTGAGTTCCCCCTTTTTTTTCACACTCAATTTTTTTCACTCCAAATCAAAATTCAAATCCGAGGGTAAAATAGTATTCTACTCTTCTTACTTCACGCTTGAATGTATTTACATTCCTAAACTCCCAAACCCACATCTTCAGCAAACCGAAACCTACCTCGAAATAATCTTTTTCTCCAGTCTCTCTCTCTCTCTCACCAACGAATTCTCTATGCCTCTCAGCTAGATAAGACCAATCCACCACATTTTTTCTATTTTATTTTTGTGTTCGGTTTTGTTTCATTTTATCTATTTCTTTTTGTTTGTGCTTTGCCGGGATTGTGTAGAAAAAATTGAATCTAACAGAGTTTGTTCATTTTAATGAGTTTGTAAAGGGTTTTGACTGGATCTGTCTCAGTTTGTTTATACGATGCAGGTTATTTTAAGATCTAGAACTTAGAACCTCAGATCTGAACTCGGTTTTGCAGTGTTTTTTTTTGTGGTCAACTAAAAAAAAACTCAGCTACATGTTGTGCGACTTCTCTCTCTCTCTCTCTCTCTCTCTCTCTCTCTCTCTTATGGCTTTCTTTCTTTAATTTCTTCTGTTTAAGGTAACCCGTTTTTTAAGCTTGATGTTTATTTGTAGGTATGCTACTGTTTAGCTTTGATTACCCTTTATCTCTGTTGTAGATTTGGATCTCTTTCGAAAGGTATACTTCTCTCCCCACTTTCTCAGTTTTCTTTTTTTACTCTCTCAATACTCTTTTTTTAGTCCATCCCGAACAAACAATTTGTAATTTTGAAACCCGAGAAGAACTACAAAGTGTTGACAAAAGTATTTGACACCAAAATAGGATTAAATGTAACTGAAATGGGCATGATTGGAAAATCTCTGTGAAATAGGAAGAGAAAAAATGAGAACTGAGAATGATGAGTTTTGTCAACTTAAGTCAACTTGAATTAACAATGATTCCTAGAGAGAAGGATCTGATAGCCTTTGGCACAAGGGCATTTGGTGTGAATGTCCAGCCATTCCCCATTTCTCTCGACCGGCAGTGTTTCCTCGGTTTCGTTAACTCTCTCCTATTTTTTTTTGCAAGTATCCTACCATTTTGCTGACTCTCTCCACCTGCATAAACAAAATCGGTTTGAAGCTTGATGATCCGATAACAGTGCAGTCGAAAAGCTCAAAATCTGATCGGCTCCGACAGTAGTCAAACCGCCAGGAAGTATTGTAATTGCAGATGTTTCTCTAGGAGTTGGTAAATGTTTTGAAAAGTTTGTCCTCTTTAGTTTATATAATCTGTCGTCTTTAGTTTGTAACTTGAGCCACGATTATAACAGGGGTCAACTCAACCGCCTTGAGCCACACAAATAGCAGCCACTAACAGTGGATTTTTTTTAGTTTTAACTGACTCATATATGTCCTTGGGCCCCGGGCTTTTACAAATAGATCTTAAACCACCTGTTTAAATCCAAATAAGTTTTTCTTTGAACTGTTTAAATCCAAATATTTTTTTTTTAAAATTTTTTATGTCATATTTTGTAACACTATTTTTTTTTGCAGTGTGTTAACTCATTTTTCAAGGGTTCTCTTTCAAGTGTCCAACAATCAAGGATTCTCTCTCTCACTCTCTCTATACAATATTACTTAACATCTTGCAGATTTTGAGTACTCCTTTTGGATATCTTCTACTCAGAAAAATCAAAAGTAGTTAATGCTCGATGGAAAGCAAGGACATCTTCGACAAAATCATAAGCATTTAGTGTACTTTTTTTATTTTTTCCTAAAATGTTTCTAAAATATTTATATTTTTGGGGGCCTAAAAAAATTTATGACCTAAATTTGTATTTGATCGATATGGTATTTATGCGAAGTTCAAGAAGAATTTTTAATATCGTTGTGGACTATTTTTATTTGTTAACAATGTGGATAGTCCTATAAATAAAGAAAAATCTGCCAAATTTTATAAATTGTTGACATTTGTATTATAAAAACAATTTGACTTAAGATGTATACACATTTAATACTTTGGAAATATTTATTCGAACTTCAATACCCCAATTCTATGTCACAATATGAAAAACAAACTTTTGTTAGGAATGAACACTTAAGTGATAATGTGTAGTTCTAAAATGTTTAAACTTTTGTGTTTGCTGAAAAAACTTTATGACTTAAATTTGTATTAATGACTATGATGTTTATGGTAGGTTCAAGACGGACCATTTCTATAGTAGTTGTGGACTATTTCTTATTTTTTGACAGGATGGATAATATATAAATAAGTGAAAATATGTCCAAAATTTTCAAACTGTTTTCACATTTGTGTTGTAAAAAAATTGACTTAAATTATTTACACATCTTGCTTTTATGTAGTCACTAACGATGTATCCGAATGAGTAATGTAATTAGTACAATTAAGTCTTTCGGATCATCTCCCAAATAAAAGTCACTTTTAATGATTTTTTTTGCCTTTTTACGATTATCAGCGTGCCTTCAGGCACGAGCATACCCTAGTGTGTGTGTGTATATATATATATATATATATATATATATATATATATATATATATATATATATATATATATAATTTTATTCTTAAAATCATCTATGACGTTTACTTATAAGTAAAGGTGTGTCAATTCATTTTGGAATAATTATCATGATTGAAATAATACCTTATATTTAGTTTAAATATGTTCTAAACATGTCGGTTAATAGAGCTCATAAGGAATTCATGTGAATCGGCTTCAGGTTGATTAAAAGGAGATCAAAATTTCAACTCTAGCACTATTAAAATGTTCACAACCTAGATTGGGAGTTGACATCATATCGAAACGATTGCGATACAATTCTAGAAGTTTATCTCAAACTAAGGGAACCTGTGTGATGGTTCAAGAAGTTGTATGATAGTTCAATAGAAGATTGTGATCGGTACATCCTTGGAATTTATTAAAAAGGGTCGTCCGTGAGATTTGAGTCTAAGGTTTGTCTTGTTTGGCGCATGCAATTTCACACCATTTGCAAGGGGTGCATAGATTCTTAATCTAAAAAATTATGAGGATTGAAATGTTTACGCAAATGTCACTTCTATTGTAATTGGCATGATCTAATCTTATATTAGGTCAATGATCCTCGCACATTGGGTGAAGGTTGTGCTAGTAGGTCTGAGATCATAATTCAAAGGAATTCGCGTCCAGGGGATATTGTGGACTGTGATACCCCCTTGATAGACTTATATGTTTTGTTTCCAACAAGTAAAACTCGATCAGTGGATTATTTTATAATCCTCATGGAGTACAAAATAAGTTAAGTTTGAAAACCAAGGAATTGATTAGATGTCGGTGAAAATTAATTGACGATAAATTGATTTGACCAAACGAGTATCGTACACTTAATATGGGGAATCATATTATGTACCATAATCGACTTTGCAAATAAGACTTCCTTATTCTGGTAATTTAGAGATAATTAAATTAGAGTTCAGTTGTGATTATTTAGTGAGGTTAATCACGATTAAATAAAGAAAAGATATAATTATGCTAATTGGAATTCAAATTTTTGAGCATTTATTTGAAAGTCAATTTAATTATTTATCTTTGGTCCCTTGTATAGTCTATTACCCAAGTTGTATGCTTGAAACTCTTAAGAAGCCCAGTTTGACTAAAGCCTATAGTCCATATTTATATATGTTGATGTGATCTAGGGTTTTGGGTTAAGAATTCATTATGGAGGGTTAGCAAGTAAAAGCAAAAATACTATTACAATTTTATGAAGGGGTGAGGGGAGAGAATTTCAATTCTCTCATATTTCACCATGGTGTCATCTTTAATAGTGCCCACACGCAAGGCTTACTTTAGGTGGATCATATGCTAAAACGATTGAGATATTTAGAGATTTCTTGAAAGATATTTAGAAAACTTGGAGGGCAGAAAGGATTTCATCATCTTCAACCTTTGTCTCCTCATACGAACCACAACATGATTCACAATGGTATTGTATTCTTAAAATTAAGGTTTAATCTTAAACCTAGTTCTTGATTTCTTTTTAACGCGTGATTAATGAAATATATTTAGGGTTTATATTTTTTCGCAATTTAAATGTCAATCCTAAGTTAATTTTTTTGACATCTAGGATTAAAGCCTCAGTTATGATTGATCATGTTTTGGAAAGGTATACATTGTCCACTATCAAACCCTAGTTTTGACATGTTGTATGATTATACAATCATGTGTATGGTATCATACTAACATAGTTTTGTACATATTCTCTATTTAAATCCCTTCCATCAAGATGACTTATGTTTTTGTGTGATTGGATCCTATGATGGTTTATCCCTAGCTATTTTTCACTCCTAGATTTAATATGGTTGTAATAATTTGATTTTTGTAACTATTTTATTTTTGATGCATTTGAAGGTGATTGAGAATGGATGTAATGATTCTTTACACTTGGAATCGCATATTTACATGGGGTTGGGTGTTGGATAATGTTACATGGAGTTTCATGGATATTTGAAATAGTTACAGTCATTTTGCATGAGAAATCCAAGAAGGAAAAGAAGTTGTCAACATACATGTCTTTCAGATCGATTTGGAAAGAGAACCGTATCAATGTGAAAATTCGAATCAATCCGATCGGGCACAGGTAGTTTTGTTGCTTATTTTTTTGGTATTTTTTTAGTGAATTCTCGTGGTGGAATTTCCTCATCTCCCTTTTTCTACTATGTTGGATCAGTTTCAAGAAAGAAAGATCTTCTAGAAATCTTGTTAGTGATGAAGTATATTTCAAGTTGGACTCAGAGTTCTACTTCAAGAAGGATTCTAAGCCGTGATGGAAAGGGGCAATTTTATTCCTTTATTTTTATTTGAATTTATTTAATATTTGCATATACATCTCTTTATTATTATGTTGCATAATTTTTCTTTTTAGTTAAATGATTTTATTAGGATCACCCGTTTTATGGACAACTTGGATTTATATTGAGACCGTCCCAAATAATTATTTTTTTCTGGAATTTTTCTAATTTATTCTTTGCTAAAATTAATTAAATTGGGGTAATTAATTTAAACGTACAAATTAAATTTTGATCTACGGGGTTTATTTTAATCTTAAATTGATTTTATTTTTTGAAAATTAAAATAATAAGATCGGGTAATTTAATTTCTACAAGTAAATTGACGAAAAAGTAAATGGGAGAGGGGTTTCAATATAAATCCAACGGTCTCCATCGATATTTTAGGAACTATATGTGATTATTTCTTTACGTCAGTTAGGCTGGTCCCTTGGATGGAATTAATCAGGGCTTCGGGGAATCATTAAAGCTCTAAAGTGATCATTTTGAGAACTAGAATGTGAGTGAGTTTGATCCCCCCTCCCCCCCCCCCCCCCCCCCCCCCCACACACACACACACAATGGGGAAGTCCTTCACGAGTGAATTTTATGATAAGGAATGAACTAGCGGTATACGCTTAGACACAATTAATGATATCTTCCCCTACAGAGTCATTGCCATTAAATATGGGATCAAAAATCATTGGTTATTTATTATGTTGGACATAGGGTCCTGAACTATCCGAATAACATATGAAAGATGAAAATTTGTTTTGTTCAAGGTGAGATCATTTAATCTCCTCATGAGAAATCTCGTCCCATAAAGTAACTAAGATATCCGTTTTTTTTAAATTAGAGGTTGAGGGATTCTGCTTTAAAATTTAATCAAATTAATTCCCATGTTCAATTGGAATTTTATTTTAATTTTAATATTCTAATGTCTCAAAATGAATTCATTTTTTTTCTCAGTGCTTTAGTTTTAATGTTTTAACTGAAATAAGTTTCAAGGACTGAAAGTAATTGGACATTGTTCTAACTTAAGGGGATAGTTAACTGTTTTAGCCCACAATTCCTATCAATATTTCAAAATTGTAAAGTGATTAACTCATAGAGTCAGTTAGGTCGACCCCTTACAGATGGTTTCAATCATGGTATTTTAGCATACATGATAATTATTTAAAATTATGTATTACATGTGTTCGGTCCCCCCCCCCCCCCCTGGAGGGAAGTTCTATGTGTACATGTTTAATTTTAAACAATTGACCGATGAGAATTTGTTAACACCTATATTGATTGATGACACTCAAGTAATAATCATATTCTTGATATGATATCCATTATTAATTGAAATAAGGATTCTTTGGATCAGACATGGTGAGAAAACTTGGTACAATTTCGTAATCCAAGAGTGAGGATCATCGGTAGCCAAAGGTTGATGATAGTCATTTGGAATGAGCTTTACTTATTTTCAAAAACGGAAGTAGGAGGACAAGGCAAAGTTTTGGGCTAAGAAAGGTGCATATTCCTCGGTAGTAGTGAAATAGCCAAAGGGCATATATTCTCACTGTAAGTAGTTATAACTGTTATAGCAACAATGTCTAGTTTTTCCTTGCTAAGGAAAATGACATGGTAATGTTTTTTCTTTTAAAAATAAATGTGTGATTTATTGTTTGATCTATAGTAACCTGTGAAGTAGACTCGAAAACCATAAATCAGTATTCTAACTCGTTGCAAAGGTTCTAGTTAATCAGGAAATTAATTAAAAGACGGATGTTCCTAGTTATGGGCAATTAGAATAAGGCAACGATATTCACGGTGGGATATTCTTATGAAATTGGTGTATAGATAAAGTTAATGTAGGCAAATTATTTAATGTACTGGGGTTTTTGAAAAGTTAGTTTTGATTTTCTAAAATGGTCTTGAATAGATATTTGATTGATTTTTAAAAAAAAAATTATGAAAATTGAATATATTTTATTTGTATTGATACATTGAAAACTAATTTATACGTTTAATGGATAGATCATTGAAGAGAAAGTTTTCTTCAAGAACCAAACAAATTTGTGGCACTTACGCTAAGGTTATTTTATTATAAAAGGAATTCGAAGACTGATTTTAAAATGGGCAACTATGTTCATTGGAAGTGGAGGCACTTTTAGTCTTGAAATCTATTTATAAGGTAAAATGACAAAGGGGCCTTCACGTCTAAAATCTAAAGGGCCATAGATTTGTTGGAAACTATTCAGCTGGATTGATTGGTTCGGTGAATCTCCAGAAAAATAAGTGGTTTTAAGTTCTTTATCGATTTCATTGATGATCACTTGAAGGTATGGATATGTTTATCTTATGCACCACAACCCTAAATCTTTAAATAGTTCAAAGTGTGAATGTCTAAGGTGGATCATGGGTGAGGTAGACTAATTTTAATTCTATGATATGATTGTAGAGGTTTTTACCTTTTGGGATAGTTAGAGGATCATTAATCGGAGGTTGGGATTTTATCCCAAGTCTCTGCACCAGATGTTCCACTTCGAAATGGTGTAGAGGAAATGAAGGAATAAGTCTCTTCTGGACATACTAGCATCCATGGTTGGTTATTCAAGATTGATATATGCTTATTTGGGTTTTTCGTAAGATATGGGCATATACTTTCTAAACTTAATTTCTTCTTAAGAGATCTCTTCAACTCCCTTTGAACATTGGAGTGGGCACAATCTCATTCTAGGGCATGTTTTGATTTTGGGGTGCCCGACACTCATGTCGTGGAAGGATCCAAGGAAGTTAAAATTAATGGCAGAGTTATGTCTCTTTATTGATTATTCTAAAGGTTGTAGAGGTAGTTTATATCATACTCCTAAGTATAAGAAGGTTGTTGATTGCTTCAATTCCTAGTTCTTGGAAGAGTATCATGTAATAAACAATGTACCCAAATGTAAGCCAGAGTAATCTAGTCTTATAAGATTATAAAGGAACATCATATTACCAATGCTTGTAGACAACCCTTGTAGGATGAAATACAATATGATATCGATAATACACTGCTTAATGACAGTGGGAGGATTATTGATGATCAAGATACACGAGTCATTTATACTAGATAGCAAGTGGTGCCACATCATAGTAGGAGAATATGGAGTCATCCTTAATGGTTAATGTTTTGGGTAATAATTTCGATATGATCCCATACAAATAAGAACTGGCTCCCACAAACTTAAACAAGGCATTCCAAGACAAGGATTTTTTTTACTTATGAATATGTATACCAAAAACAATTTCATGTATTCAAATAAAGTTTTGGTGACTTGTAGACTTTCTAATGGGGTAAGACCCATTGGGTGCAAGTGGACCCACAAGAAGTTAAAAGAAATATGGATGTGAAGTTTCAAACCTTCAAGGCAAGGCCTTTGAACATGTTTAACTAGAAAGAAAGGGATTTACTATGGGAAAACCTTCTCACGATAATAATGTTAAAGTTTATAGGGATTCTTTTAACGTCAAAACTGCGCTCTTGATTGATTATTTTAATAGGTACATATTAAGAACTCGGGAAAGTAAAGTGATGTATTATTGTGACATCTGTTTATGTATTTAAGATAACATCAAGGTCTTGGATCATTTGTTTTATTATAATAACCAAGTTTTGATTTTGATCAAATTCCAAATAACACTTGTTAGTATAAGAAGCATGATGGAAATGTTGTGGTATTTTTAATTATAATTTGTGGATAATACTTGCCTAATCGGGAATAAAGTGGGATTATTGTCTTACATATGAGTGTGGTCGTCTGGATATTCTATATAAAGTACTTAGGACAAGCCAGGAACATATTTATGATCAAGATTTTTCTACATCAATTCCAAAAAAAGTTGGGCTTATCCCAAGTCGATTTTATCAATGTCGTGCACATAAGTTTAGCATTAGGATACCATGCAAAGAGTTATTTTAAAGCATGGAATCATTTTGTCTAGGAATCAATGTCTTAAGACATTTGATTACATGGAAGGAATGTGGAATACACCTAACGTTTCTGTGGTGGGCAACCTCATACATATTATATATTGTATGCGGTGATCAAAATATGTTATGACTTCGGTATGGTCAAAAAAATTTAGTCTCATAGTCTTGTACCTTTTAGGTACAAAGTCTAGGTTTTTTTAATCAGATATGTATTCTAATTTTTCTACCTTGATATATGTGTTTAACCAAGGAGACTGAGCTATAAGTTTGAGGAGTGTGAAGCAATCTTATATTTTTTACTCTCTTGACGCAAAAATTTTCCATCTACGAGGAACAGTCAGAAAAGGACATATGTCATCCTATGTGGCAGTATTTATACTTGTTCGACACCCGAGAAGAGTTAGTCGACACCCGAGGAGAGTTAGTCGGCACCCGAGGAGAGTTGGTCATCATACCAACAAACACATGGCATACAAAGAAACTCAAGGAAGATCAACCATCTTAGAAGACCAATAGTTAGATTCATTGTATATAGATATAAATGTTTGAATTTATAAAGACATTGTATCTCTTTAACTCCCATCACTATAAATACATGGATTCCCTTAGCCAAAGGGATGGACAACTAAGAGACACCATACACAAGATACACATCTCTCACTCTCTACAACATATTGTGCTATTGTACACCCCTGGGAATAAAATAACAGTGGACGTAGGCTTTATTCATAGCCGAACCACTTTAAAAACCTTTGTCTCTTATATGTTTGATGTTATCACCATTTTATATTCAATCATCATCTTCATACCTTCATTTTTATCTGTTGTTGATGCCGATAAGATAACATGGCTGCTATTTCTAGTCATAAACAGATTGGCGTCGTCTGTGGAAAAGTGTTACAAGCATTGTTCTCCATCAAAAGCTAAGTCTTTATTTTCTACACATAGCAGTAATTATATGCACGCATCTTTTTGCTCAAATCATGATTCTCATACATTTATATCCATAAGCTTAGAGATCAATTCAATTATATGCTGAAGATACATCTTCTGATTTAATCATAATTTTTATATGAATGAATTTCATTTATTATTCTTACTTTGGGAATATGTAAAATAGTAGATTTCAAAATTTTATAAGTTTTTTACGAATCCTAAAATATAAGGATTCTCAAAATTTTGTGGATATACATGTTTAAAGCATCGATTAAATCAATTCATTCAAACCCAACATGTATTTGAATCTCATTATATGACAAGACAGTTTCAATCAAAAGCTTTCTCTGAGCATCAAAAGCTTTTTCTGTTCCATGGATTAGACCTAATATTTTAGTTTCCATATCTGATATTTTTTTCTAAGAATAAATGTCTAAAACGGATGATAATCGCAATGTTTCTGTTAAGGAACTATATAATTTTTATCCATAAATCTTCACAACCGTGTCAAATTGTTGAAAATATTCATTGTTGATTTTTAGACGGTGACTCTTTGAATTTCCATTTCTCTCTGGAACTGAAAAATATGAAAATAACTTTTTATCTCTCAATCCAAAGAAATCACCTTAAATTGGAGGGCTTGGGCACAAATAGGAGATGGAAATCTCTTCAAAATTCGTTATTCAGCAACATCAATATGTATATTTGTCATCAGATCTAGATTATTTAAATTTTATCTGTCTCAGATCTTATCAAATCAATTCACTTAAAAAAGAACCTTGAATTCAAACTGAATGTGAAAATCGGATAGTAAAACCCATCTGGATGAAACCCAAGTAGTACCATGAACCTCTCCGGCCTGTTACCCCTCCTTGCTGGACGATATTCTTACCCGGACCACTCAGGGTGGTTGGCGACTATTGTGAGCGTAGAAAACAATTGTCCGGCATAACATATCACAGGCCGGTAGATTACAACACTATCCATTCTTGGGCAGCGATTACCAGCTACAGAGTTTTGGTCAGCATTATGTGTTGTATAAGTCGGAGGCATCCAACATTAAATGGACATAACCCATAAGGTTAATCGGAGTTGCTACCAGGTTTTATCGCATAAGATTGGAAGATTCTTGCTTCATCTAATGTTAATCGATAATCATCTATTGATAATTTATTGTTGGTCGACCAGATCATTTTGTTGGTCGACGAAATTACTCTGTTGGTCATTACCACTTGCTTCTTGGTCGGCACCATGTATTCTAAAAGTCATTTTTGTTAGTCAGCAACTCCTATTTGTTGATCAGAGACATGTATCACACTTCCAGAGGAACTTTACAATCTCTTATTTGTTGGTCGGCGGTTACCTGAACCTTGGTCTGTTATTGGTATTATGGTTAAACTTGGCCGGCAACATCATTTATTGGTCGGAGACAATCTGTTTCTTAGTCGACGATTCTTATACGACAAACAAATCAGGTCGGAAGCTCCTCTGCAACAGGTCAGTGCCAAATTTACACAGGTTGGAGGCTTCCCGACCTCATATAACTGGTCGGTGGCAGGTATAGAAAAAAAAACGACAAACATGTTGGGGGATTCTCGACCTCCCATCACTGGTCGAGAGTGACGATTTCTTCTGGCATTAGGAAATTGTTGATCGGAGATATTTTTTTATACAAAAAGTTAAACAGGTCGGCTGTAGTGCTCGACCATTATTTGGGCCATTTTGTTGGTCGGCGACATCTTAGCGTTGGTCGGAGGAAGTTGAGACTCAAGAGTTACCAGAATTAAAAATTGAAAATTCCTTTAGTCTTCTCATTTTGATAAAGTTAACAACATGGTGTTAAATGACTAATTTACCCCTTATTATTTCTTAACTCACACTCCTCTAATAAAATAAAATTTTAAAGCTAAATAAAATATACTCAAAAGCTTTATTATAGAATAAATTTTCTGAACCGATTTATATTTGGTCTTTTGCTTAAAATTAAAATGCCTAGCATTTTTTATAAAAATTTGCTCACCTTGGCACACGAAGTCGGAACAACATATTATTGTCCGAGCAAATACATATCATATATTGATTGGATCACTAAATTATTCTCATGACTAATTATCTGATCTAGTCTCAGCAGGTGTTCAGGCAGCTTATTAAAATTCCTTAGGTACAAGATTCAATCCCGATGAAAGCTCGGCCACAATCTTAAACTTCTGGAAACTGTTATTGCTCGACATCAGGCAATTTTTCCTCGACAGATCAACTAGACATATATTATTTCATATTTTGAAATTCACATTCTTATTGCCCGAGCATATACATATCATATATATTGATTAGATGACTAAATTATTCTCATGACTAATCAATTCAGCCTACACATATGGTAGAGAAAGTTATTTATTTATTACAAGAATTATTCTATATATCCATTGGGATTCATATTCTATATTCATCTCATCATGGAGCTCGACGGGATACTTATTATCATATATTCAGCTCCAAAGAGATCTGCAACAGTTATTATATATCACCCACAATGGATAGTTGGCCTGGGTCATTCTTAATTATATCCAGGCCCGATAACGTTCTCGGCCATATTCTTATGTTCTGGAAAATATTATCATTGCTCGGTATTGTGAAATTTCACCTCAGCGAGGCACTATTGATTTTATTATTGCTCTGATATTTGCTCAAGCACAAATAATTCTATATATCCATTGGGATTCATATTCTATATTCATCTCATCATGGAGCTGGACGAGATACTTATTTTCATATATTCAGCTCCAAAGAGATCTGTAACAGTTATTATATATCACCCACAACGGATAGTTTGTTTGGGTCATTCTTATTTATATTCAGGCTCGACAACGTTCTTGGCCATATTCTTATGTTCTAAAAAATATTATTCTTGTTCGGCATTATACAATTTCGCCTCGACAGATCAGCGAGACACTTTATTATTACTCTGAACCATTCTTTATATCTATTCGGATGCATATTCTATATTCATCTCAGCATGGAGCTCGGAAAAATATTTATAATCATATATTTAGCTCCAAGGAGGTCTCCAGCATTTATTATATTTTATCCCCAACGAACTGTTGGTCAGGAAAATTCTTTTCTCTATATATATTCAGCAAACCAACTAAGGTTGGTCGGCATCAACAAACCACCAACTTCGGTTGATCGTCATATCAGTAACCACCAATTCCGGTTGGTCGGCAATAACCATCAACTCCGGTTGATTGGTAACAATAAATTTAACCAATAATGTTGGCATCACGGGTGATCTCAAGGGACACCCCAAACTAGACAAGAAGATGGGTGACCTCCCGGGGCATCCACTGTCTAGGCAACAAGGTAATCCTGGTAAGATTACTACAACTAAGCAGGAACATGTGATGCAAATCATTCCATTGCTTAGGCCCAAAGAGTGACAAGTCACTATAATTAAATAGCAGGTGGAGCAAGTTTCATTATCTATGCAAAATAGGACAATTTGTCCTTATACATATATATATTCATCAGCAAACAACAAGGAAAGCATCTTACAAGGTATTTCCAAGAAAATGAAAATGCAAACATGAAAAGATCTCAGGGAACATTTCCTAGGCCTTATTTTTCTAGCAAGACCAACATACTTCAAGGCCAAGAAAGCATTCAAATTTCATATTCCACACTTGGGGGCTTCTATTACAAATATAGTTGTTCATTCGGTGGCACATTCTTATAACATCATCCAGTCGAGCATCAAATTCAACTCCACAAACTTAAAAGGTCGGGGCTCCGACCAATCATCATTCAGGAGTTATTTTTCTTGCTCAGGAATTAGTTTTGATATTGAAGTTCAGGAGGCATATTGAAGTTTAGGAGGCGTATTCAGAAGTTCAGGAGGCATATTCAGGAGTTATTATGAACATGTTATTGAAGTTCAGGAGCATCTACATCACTGAGATCTTTACTACTACTACTGTCCCGACCAACATTGAAGAAGAAGTTGTACGAAAATGTTTCGAAGTCCACCACTAGCTTGGTACTAATCATATTGAAGAGTTGGGTTCAAAGGCTAGTATGTTACTCGACAAAGTATTCAAAGGAGCATAAATCAGAAAAATCAAGCACGTGAAGTTAACACTCAGTTGCTCGGTACAGGAGGTAGTTGGTCGGCTAGCAAACCAATCAACATACTTGAAGATTATGACAAGCTACAAGTTGCATACTATGGCATGGCTGCATCTAAATTCTCAGGGGTGATACATATCACAGATTCTCTTAACGAACATAGTTCCTCAAAAGAGATATTAGCAACCATCGATCAGCCTGCAACAGATGTCGTTCAAGAGTTAGTGTACTTTATGTTAAACAAATCAAGAAAGCAGATCAAGAATTTCACGAGCACCAGGCAACACTGCAGAATAAATACTCCATCCTTTCAGTGAACCATCAAGCATGGAGCATTGGGGGATTTTGTTAACGCAAAAATTCTCCATCTACGAGGACCAATCAGAAAAGGAATTTTGTCATCCTATGTGGCAATATTTATACTTGTTCGGCACCCGAGGAGAGTTAGTCGGCACTCGAGGAGAGTTAGTCGGCACTCGAGGAGAGTTGGTCAGCATACCAACCAACACATGGCATACCAAGCAACTCAAGGAAGATCAACCATCCTATAAGACCAATAGTTAGATTCATTATATATAGATATAAATGTATGAATGTATAAAGACATTGTATCTCTTTAACTCCCATCACTATAAATATATGGATTCCCTTAGCCCAAGCGACGGATAACTAAAAGACACCATACACAAGATACACATCTCTCTCTCTGCAATATATTGTGCTATTGTACACCCCTGGGAATAAAATAACAGTGGACGTAGGACTATTCATAGCCGAACCACTTTAAAAACCTTTATCTCTTATGTGTTTGATGTGATCACCATTTCATCTTCAATCATCATCTTCATACCTTCATTTTTATCTGTTCAACAGATTCCACTAAGGAGGTCGAAGTTATTGCCACCTCGAAGGAAACTAAAGAGGCTATATGAATCGGTTACTTCCTAAGAAACTTTGTTGATTTTCCTTTAAGTAAAATTATTTATTAATCTTTTATTGTTTATATTGGTGCGATTTCATATTTGAGAGAACTCGTAACCCATAAAAGGGGTTAAGAGCATTGAGTATATTATTCACCTAGTTAAAAAGATCGAACAAAATGGGTGATAAGTTTACCACAAGATTGAATCGAATAACACCACAATAGTCCTTTTACTAATACGTAACATACTATCGTGTGGATGGATTGGGAGTTAGATACATGGATTTAAATCTAAGTGAGAAATTATTAGAGTTTTATTCTTAAAACCATATATTTTGTTTACTTGTAAGTAATGGTCTGTCAATTCATTTTGAAATAATAATCAAAGTTGAGATAATTCATTATGATTGGTTTAAATATATTATAGACATGTTAGTCAATAAAGCTATGTAGGAGTTTCGGTGAGTCAGCTTTGGGTTGATCACAAGGAGATCAACATTTCAATTCTAGCACTACTGAAACATTAATAGGGAGTTGGCATCCTATCGGGTCAGTTGTAATGTAATACTAATAGTTTATCTTAAACTAAGGGAACATATATGATTGTTCGAGAACTTGTATAATAGTTTGACATATGATTGCGATCGACACATTTCAGGAATGTATTGAACATGTCCACCCTTGAGATTCGAATATAAGGGTTGTTATGATTAGACTCAGACAATCATATACCATTTATAAAGGGTGCATAGATTTTTTATCTCGAGAATTATGAGGATTGGAATGCTTGCGCAATTGTCACTTTGAATGATATGTGTGCGATCTGGTTTTATATTGGGTCAAACGATCCCCGCACATTGGGTGATTGTTGATTAAGTAGGTATGAGATCATAATTAGGAGGAATATATGTCTAAGGTATATCGTGGATTGTAATTCCCCTTATATGTTTTGTTTTCACTAAGTAAAAATTGGTCGGTAGATTATTTTTTCATCCCGGGGGAGTAGGAAATAAGTTAAGTCTGAAAATTAAGGAATTGATTAGATGTTGGTTAAAATCGATTAATGGTAAAATAATTTGACCTAGAGGGTATCAGACACAATGTAGAGAATCATATTATGTACCATAATCGACTTTGTAAATAAGACCTCTTTATCCCCACACCGAAATATGCTTTTAGTAACGGACTTTTTTTAGATTAGTAATAATATTAGACCATTACTATTTCTTACTGTACATTATCGTTAGTAATCTATTATATATGTTTCTAATTTTCGTTCAATATTAAAAATTAAAGATTAAAATCGAGAAAATGAAAATTTTTCCTCCCAATAAAAACAAAATCCTCAACTCCTACACACCTAAAAGAAAAATAAAAATCCTCACACCTTAGCTTTCTCATTCAATGGATCAAATCTCTTTAACTCTCATCGCCCAACCTCATCAATAGAATTTCCAAGAAAATTAAAAAAAATAGATAACAAGGAGGGTGAAAGAGTTAAATCAGAATAACCTTAGATAATGGCATGAGTATATGAGTCTATGATAAAAGGGTATCCAAATGCTTTAATCAATAGTAAAGGAGCTTTTGAGTGGATTTGATAAAATCATTTGAGCTAACGCTTCTTCTTTTAAGCTTCTCTTCCTTCACACCCAAGTAACTGATGAAGACGGTTATTTCTCTATTTCTCCACATATACTTACTCATTTGTGTGAATAATTAATGATATTTAAGTTCATAAATGAATATTAAACTTCGCAGTTTTTTTATTTAGGGCTTTTGAACTTTTTTTAACCTATGATCTATTTGAATGCTCATCTTTTAGAAATTAACTGAGTTGTCACGATAGATAGGTATGAAAATTTTATAAAAGACATGGTATATTATATCGCGTTTTTCTCATAAGTTTTTACATACTTTATTCGTGCAGTATATTTTTATGTTAAACTGAGTGTGGTATTTATAAATCGTGTTACTCTCGCGGTATTATTTTTCCAAATGATTTGTGATTGTGTCATATCATGTCATCTATATGTATTGGCATGTTTTGCCATGTTAAAACACGATTTGACACACCTATGTATATAGTATAATTAGTCTTTGGACCTAATAGTTGGAAAAGTAAAACTAAATGGATTGTTAACTGATTTGCACGCAGTTTTCACACTATAACTGTTTTAGAACATTCTAGTCTTTTCCTTGAGCCTATTTGTTTATGAGAAACCACACACACACACACACACACACACATATACATATATATATATATATATATATATATATATATATATATATATATATATATATATATATATATATATATATATGGAGAGGTTCTCTAGTGGACCAAAAGAATCGACTTTTTAATGGACCTTAACAAAAAAAATACATTAATTTTAATTCCTATAGTGTAACTGGTCCGCACTAGCGGCACTCGAGACCCCACCTTCACCCCACTACCGCCCCCCCCTCCCCACCCCCACCATCACCATAGCATCCCTTATGGCAGCCCTTATGACAGCAGGGCTGCCATGGGGGTGGGGGATGGGGTGGGGTGGGGTGGGGTGAGGGTGGGGGCAGTTGGGGGGTTGGGGATCAAATAACACGCGTGTTTGGTGCAGCTGGCGTGGACCAATTACACTATAGGAATTAAAATTAATGTGTTATTATATGTTTTTTGTTAAGGTCCATTAAAAAGTCCATTCTTTTGGTCCACTAGAGAACCTCTCCACACACACACATATATATATATATATATATATATAATAAAGTAGAAAACATATGTATGTCATAAGACTAAGAGATGATGTCATCAATATGATTTTATCCTGTAATGCTTATTTTGCCTTCAAAAATTTTGGTTTCCCCCTCTTTTGACACACACTAATTTGTTTCACCATTTTCTTCAAAATTCAAATTGAAAGGTGTATTTGTAAAACGCCTATAATAAAAGAGAGGGGTGTTTGAATAGTTTCAACTTTTTAATGGTTGAGATTAGTTTTCCTACTACAATCTAAGTGTGCCATGCTCTGCCACGTCATAACGTCAACATTATGACATGACAAATGGGGGAAGAAAATACACGCCATTCGAACCTATTCCGTTTTTCACTTCTCCATAACCCAAAGCTTTTTTCAAAATTCAAATTTCAAATTTTGAACAAAAAGGTCTTTTCAATTATCCTACTCGCCACCTAGAGTGACTAAAAAGGCCTACAACGATTGTGTCCCTCTATTTCTCCGTGTCAACACACCACTTCTCTCTCTATCAAACACACCATCTAACCTACAAAGACTCTCCATATATTACTCTCTCTGGAGCAACCAAGACACCTTCTAACCCTCTCTCGCCACTCCCACAAACCCCCCATCTCCCTCCTCCACTTCTCCACAACTGTGGAAACCCCCCCACCTCCCCCATCTGCCATGATTTATGACCGCCTCGCCCGATTCCCTTTTCACCCAACACAACTCCCCTCACCCCTATACTCACTGCCCGTTGCCAGCGTCACCACCATCCCCTCAGGTCGCCATATCCAACCTTGTCGGCTCCAGACTCGGTACAACTCCATGTTATTTTAACTCAGATTTGTTAATGGTTATTAGTTTATAAAGTCGATGTTTTCTCTTTGTTTGGGTTGCAAACATTTGTATTATAGGTTTTGTATTAACCATATTTAAGATTTGGGTTTTGTTCTTTGATTTTATAGGTCTTGACTTCTACGTTTTTTATTCGGCGATCTGATCAGGAATGGGTGTAGATTCTATCTGATTGTTCTGATTGTTCA
This sequence comes from Sambucus nigra, assembly GCA_949130495.1. Taxonomy (NCBI): domain Eukaryota; kingdom Viridiplantae; phylum Streptophyta; class Magnoliopsida; order Dipsacales; family Adoxaceae; genus Sambucus; species Sambucus nigra. The sequence goes on along the minus strand of OX422218.1, from coordinate 103,831,134 downwards.
TTTTTTGCTCTGATTGTTTATTTTTTTTCTTCTTGCTCTGATTGTTCATTTTTTGCGATTTATTTGTTTGTCAATCTGACAATGGGTTTCATTTTTTGTCTATCTCCAGGATGGTTTATGTTGTCTTTACTAATTTATTTTATTTTTTCATCTCATGAAAATAGAGGTGAAGATCATGTTGAAATTGTTGAAGATTAGTTGGTAAGTTCTTTACTTTTGGAGTTTTCTATTTTGGGCCATAGTTTTGTTTTCGGTTTTTCTTTTTGTTTGAGTATTTTAGTTTGAACTTTGGGAAGTTTTTCTGTCCAACCTAAAAGATTTGTTTTGTTTTTTTCACCTTTGTCAACATCGTATTTACTTCTTTAGAGAGACAGAGAGATATGTGTTGTAATCTTTGGTGTTTTTTTTCTGTTTATTTGACAGATTTGCGTGGCCCCACTTTCTGTTTATTTGACATATTTGAACCAACCTTCTTAAGCCTTGACTAATGTCTAGGAGGCATGATAAACATGGCCAACCTTCTCAAGCCTTGTCAGCCTATGGTTTCTTTAAGACAAGTTTTTCAAATTTTTGTGGGTGCCTCACTCTATTTGGTTTCACTGTAATTTTTGAAGTGTTTTGTGTTGATGAGAAAATGTCCCATCTTCTTCTGATATGAGTTGAAATTGTTCACTTTTCCTTTATTTTTGTTGTAGAAAAACAAACTCATGTTAACATTCACATCTTTCCAAATAGGTGAATAGTGTGTTTTGTCTTCGTTTTCTTTAAGAGAGGGGCAGTTCTTTTTCATACATCACGGACCTGCTATAATTTTGGTATTATTTTATATCATTTTATCAAACCTAGTTATACACTTCAACTTTACATTTTCTTGGCCTTTCTTAAATAAACGTTTTGACACATCTCTCTCTCTATAAAACGTTTTTCACAGATCCGTAATGTATGTTTCAATACCGGGTTTTGTTAGAGTGTTTGAAACAGGGGTAATAAGTCTTGAAAGCAAAGGTTTTGCTTTGTTACAATTATTTTTTGCAGTTGTAATCGATTTTTTTATTACTATTTTCAGTATGTTTGTTGTTACGTTTCCAAGTGTTCGCATCAAGTTCTACCATTTTGGTACCATATATATATAATTAGAAATATTGTTACCAAGTATATGTCATGCTTGAATTTTTTGATGAAAATTGACCCTTGAGAAATTGGAGAGAAGGGATTTCAGAACATATATCTACATTTTCGTGAAAGAGATTTTTAATTTTTAAAATAATAATATTTTACATTTTATGTGTCGATAAGGGTGTTTTACATATTTTTATTTGTATATAATGAGAATGCGAAGTTTAATAATATATGATCATTGGGTCTTGAGTTGGATTTCAATTGAAAATCCCAAATCATTTTTGTCAGATATTAATTTTGTTAATTTCTTTCACTATTTTCAGATTTTTATTTTTTATTCTATTACAACTAACAACGTTTTCTCCTATTGAAGTAGCTTTTTTTTTTTCTTCTATTTATTTAACCAAAGGCAAAGGGGGAAAGACGGTTCAAAGAACTTGGCAAAGCAAAAAGCATGTGGTTCTAGATATTTCCCTCCAACAGAAAAATGGCATTGTTATCAGAAGACTTGATGTCTTGGGGGTAGCAAAACTAATGATGTCATCGAAAGGACAATTGCTATCAAAAGTAGCGTGGGTCTATTACACAAAAATTTGCCCAAAGCAGATTTACATATAAAAAAATATTTTTAGATAAAAGTCATGAGGTGCTAAAAACTATTCAAAAAGGTCAAATTCAAAAACAGTACTAGAGTAGTACTCACACTGCTAAAATAGTACTACCGGAATCGTCCAACGACCGCATTTAATTTTTATTTTTTTAAAGTTTTTTATTCTTTTGTTTATAATAATTAATATAAAAATATTTTTTATATTAAAAAACAGTTTTCTTATTGGTATGAAAGAACAGTTTTTTCTTTAAATTTTTAAAGTAAACCGTTTTATATTAAAATTTAAAAAATATTATTTTCATAAATAAAAAAATTTATGTTTATTGACATGATATCGCGATTGATTAATGTCGTTGGCACGAACGTACATTTTCGGATCCACATCATTTGTTGAATGTGGGTCTGCACCACTGAAACTAATTATTCACGATATTTTTTCAATAAAATTTTACGATTAATTAGTGCCGCTAGCGCGGATCCACAATCCCGAACCCACATCGTTTTGTTTTGTTAGAAATCATTTTTTTTTTATAAACAACTTTTTTTTTTACTTTTTTTTTATTCTTTACGATTTTTTAAAGATATTAATTGTTTTTTCAAAACCATTTTTTGTTATAAACTATTTTTATTTTTTTACAAGTAGTCTAATTAAAATAATTAGTAATATGTTAAAGTTAAAAATTGAAATGAAAAAATAATAATTAATAAATTATATTTTATTTTATTGTGTAAATTTTGTGTTACCTAAAATGTTTTATGTTTTCAAGTGTAAAATATTTCTTACAAGTAGGTGAAACAATCTAATGGGTTTGTAACATCGTTGAATATTTTGGGCATCGAATAATTAACTTCCAAAAGGGATTTTAAGTTTAGATGACTTTAAATTAAACAGTGTTATGTAATTAATACAATTAGAAATGAAAAATATACAATTATAGTCACGTTTTCGGCCATTTAGACATTGTTTGAGGGGGTCAAAATTGACTTTAGAGTCGAAAGATCTATTTTTCATTACCCGATTTGGTTCGTGACATTGTGTAAGGGGTTTTCGTTAATGTTTTAACATTTTCTGATGTATGGTCCTATCAATGATGTATACTTTCGAAAATTAGCATCGATTAAATAATTTTGAAAAAAATATCCGATCCTAAGATAAATTGACCATAATTGATATTTTGGAAAATTATACTATAATAAAAAAATTTATGACTTGACCACACGATTCATACATAGGAGACTTTTCGTTGTGCCTTCAGGCACACGCACGACTTTGGAAATTATGACGATTTTTTTTTAAATTACAGTTTGTTTTGTTGGGGAACGAAATTTTTTTTGTTTTGCAGTTGCGTATTTTGAAATTTTTTGCCGTTTAGCGATTATGTACATTTTGAAAAATTTCATCGTGCCTTCATGCACGGGTATACCATAGTGTATATATATATATATGAAGTTTCATGAATTTCACTATTTTTTTTAGTACATGTTTACATAAAAGTCTTGCCCTAATTTTGTGCACATGATTAATAAAATAAGAACCCTCGGAGTTAGCAAAGTGAAATTCATCAGTTGATTCTCATTTTTCTCTACTACCACCTATACGTGTGAGTTAATTTGTAATTATTTGTGCTCGTGTGCATGTATTTAATCCAGTTCGGTTTAGAACATACTTTAGATCCAAGAGTAATTTTTTTTATGTTTTGGAGTTCTATAGCTAAACTAGATCTTTGATTATGAATCAAGTGAAAATCAAGTAGGGAGATAGCTATGCCAAAGTCAAAACTTTAAGGTGAATATATTGGAACAATGGTTTAATTAAAGCTAGCAATTTGCATAAGATTTTGTTATGCAATACATAGTCTATAGGTTCATTAGGTTGAATCTGTTTGAGTTTATTCAACTGATAAGAATGTCATCAATAATTTTTATCGATATAAGCTTTTAATGCCCCTCTTAATGCATATTCATATCACTCCTATATAATGGTGGCTATTATGGATGCATATTTATAAAGATCAAATTCATGATTTGTTGAGCATAGATTCTTTGTATGCATGTATACACATTACAGAAATACACAATACATATTAATATAATCAAGGTAAAGTATATTGTGATTTCTTATATTTCATTTGTTGTTACAGTTTTGTATCCGCTTTAGTGACTCGTTGTAAAATAACCGTTTTGAACGCTTAAATATATATCGAGAAACGAAATATTTATCCCATACACAAGTCTAATTCATGATTTTATCTCTTTATATAAAATTACAGGATATGGGTAAGATTCCTCTAATGTACATGGGTGGCTAAAATGGTAGTTACTCTAACTCCTTTATTTACTCTAATGAAACTGTGCTATGGTTTTACTTTCCCCATATAATCTTCAATTGTTCTATTTTATTTCATTTTAATCGGGATATCAAAAAAAAATTACGAACTCCTTAAAGGGTATCACTTTTTTCAGTTAAAGAGATTTACTTTTTTTATGTTGTCACAATTTATTATAAATATGGGTAATTTGCGTTTATCACCTTAGTTAATAAGTAACATTCTTTGGGCATATTCTTTAGTCTTATTCAATGGGGTTTTCGGGGTTATAATGTGAAATGAAATATGATCAGATGATCTTTATTTACTTATGTAGTTGACTGAGATTATATTTATTGACGTAAAAAATATTAACTCTTCTAATTAGGATACTAACATGCATGTGAATGACCATAGGGTAACATTACATAAAAGTATTGAGGCACTCATTCAGACTTACAAAGATAATTGTAAATAAGTTAGCAGTGCTCACTATTTTTTTCCTAATGTGTTATGGCAAAATTTAAAGTTTTAACATACGACGAAATTACAGGGATTGGATTGGTGTTTATGTCACCCATATTTGGTTGAGGTTAATTAACCAAATATAGTATAACAACTTTATTGTAAGTCTTCTTACGATATTGTATCCTAGTGTATTTATAATAGCATGCAGTGGTATATAATTATCATTCACGTAAATTGTCTTATTAATTAGCAGGTAATTTACTAAATAAATAGATATATTGCTTTGGAAGTTCAGAGGATCCTTATCTTGTTGGTTGTATAATTCTTAACTAAGACATTGTGCTCAACTGTACTATCAAGGATGCACTTGTGGCCGAGGATACATTCTTTCGAAGTAATCCATTATGATTATACCATATTATAATTAAAAACCTTATGTATTGGCCTAGTTTTTCTTATTCACCTTTTATTTAAACCTACTCCTGGCATAAGTGTATAGTGACCATGTTATCGTTGTGGCATCCCTAGTTGGCAAAGAAATCAAACAAGGTAAAATATCCAGTACTGGTTCACCTTAGCCTAATCTGATATAGTCAAGAAAATATGAGATCTCATAATTATTTAGGAATTATGCAAGGCCATAATAATTTAGGAATTATGCAAGCTCATGAGAATATGAGATCTCAAAACTTTTCAGGAATTATGTAAGGCCATATATGTTGTATTTTCAATAAACAAAAAGTGAGAATTCAAGGTCATAGATGTCGAGTAAGTTTGATGCTCTTTTTGCAGATTGTGGTTCAAAATAACAAGACAATTCTTCAAGGTTAAAGACACGCTTTAGTGTTGCACTAGATTTTGTTTTAAAAGAGCATGCTAGTTAAGGAGAAAGAACATAGTCAAAAGTAATTAAAAATTTACTTATTCAAAAATTTGTGTACACTAAGCTTAGAATTGTTGTTAAATCTTTTTGTAGAATGTTTTATGTTATGTACATATGGTATTTTCCATGTGAACTTAGAAAAATTGTTTCCATTCCTGTAATAACTTGTTATTTTTACGAGCGTCTATCGAGTATTGAGGCTATCGACCATTGAGGCTACATTGTCTAGTAATATTCATTACATAAATTATCTTATTTTTCACGGTGATAGCATCAATCAATAGGAAAATGGTTTTATTAAGTATAATGTTTTGGTTTCACTTGAACTTATCTTTCAACATAAAAAGTTAATATGTGCAATTACAATTTTTAATCACTTTTACTCTATGAATATTGTAGACACCCTATTCTAGCACCCCATAACCTCTCCTTAGGTTCCTAACACCTCCCTTCATCACTACAAACCTTAAGTCATACCCCGAGTACTGACCTAGAGGCCATCGGATGCTACTAGGCTCCGTTTGACCAAAAGTCAAACTCTTCAGCTCGACCGATACTGAATGAATCCTCGAAGGGCACTGAAGCCCCTTTCCAACGGTCCGCTCTATGCGCAATTCTGACTTATGGTGCGGACAAACGACCCTTTCTCCCCCGAAACCTGACCTAGAGGCCACCGGACGCTCCCAGACTCCGTTTGACCAAAGTTAACTCTTCATATCGACCGAGACTGAATGGATATTCAAAGGGAGATGAAACCCCTTTCCAACGGTCCCCCCGTGTGCGATTCTGATTTACGGTATGGACGAAGGATCCGTTTTACTTCGAAAGGTCATCGAACGCTTCCAAGCCTCGGTTGATCAAAGTCAACTCCCTAAACCGAGTCTAACTCTTTGGAATGTCGAAATACATCTACTAACCTTTCCAACGGTCCGCCCCGTGTGTGATTCTGACTTACCATACGGACGAACGATCCGTTTGCGTTCGACGATTCCCGTTCGAAGGATCGATGAGAGTTTTCGAGCCACATTTGACCCAAAGTCAACCCCCAGACCCAGGAGTAGTCCAAGGACTTTCGAAGGTCTCTGAATTACCTTTTAAGCAGTTCGCTCTGTGCACGATTCGGATCAACGGTTTACGTTTTACGAGTATTTTTCTGAAGGAACCTAAAAGAGACTGCCAAATGACAAGCTCCAAACCCTGCATATCGGTAGTGTGACTAAAACACCTTTCGATTGTCAGGACTAGGACTATATCGATCGACAATGCCTTGGGACTATAAAAATGAGGGCCTAACCTCATTTCAAATGGGACCCAAGATCTGAAATCCATCACTCTCAGCAAACTCAGAAAACCTCTCTCGAAGTCAGCGTGATTTGCACATCCAAATCCTTTTTCAACCTTCACTTTTCATCAAACTTGGTGAATTAACTACTCTTCATCATCATCCAAGTGTAAGGGTTGCTCTCCAACATTCAAGATCAAGCTCAAGATCTTCAAGAAGGTCCAACTTTCTCAACTCTCTCTCCAAATTCTCCTAAATTTGCACTAACTTATTTTATTACTTAGCACTTTTATTCTCTCATCTCACATATCCTAGTATACTTTTTATTTACTATTATTTCACATCTCTTATTTTCATATAAATAAAACTTTAAAAAATAAGAAAAAGAGAGTTTGCTCATAAATTCCAAACGGGAATTCTCACACTTTTCTCACACTTTTCTCACTTCTAAAACACTTTTTACACACACACACACATATAAGAGAATTTCCCGATTGGATTTATGGGATAAACCCCACCCCTCGTTTTGCATACGAACTACGTGGACTTTGATGCCTCTATAGGCTACGTAGGCATCTCGGGATAACATTCGAGACTCGAGTCCTATTCTTTCCACTTTTATTTAGTTTTTAATATTCTTTAACTTAATTATCTTAGATTTTATATATTTACATATACATATATTTGTTTTTAGTGGCATATTATTCTATACGTGTTATCGTTCCCTTATAACGATCAATGCAAGGATAATCGCATAAATCCTATCTTATAATATTATTTTTAGGAACATTCATATGGATGACTCGCTTTATCTCTTCCATGATACAAGTTGAGGATTTCTATCTCCATTTCATATACACATGCACACATATCACGGGAAAATAAAGGAAAATAGCAACAATCCATGAGAGACCGCAAGGGCAGAATGGGTGCCTAACACCTTCCCATTTCGTAACTTAGCCTCCGAACCCTTTTCGAATCATTTTGGTTTCGTATGTATCAGTATGTATTTAGATAATATCCTTAGAGACGGCTCCCCCTTCTTTTGTCTGTTTTAAGTAAAATAGACTGGCGACTCCATCTCTCTACATTTTTCACCTCACACATCATCGATGCCGATCGAAATGCTCCCGAGAGGGATGCACGGGACCAAGATCCTCTCACCACGGAGAAGACACCCTCTCCTTCGTCTCTCTCTCCTGCCGCGAGGATTGGGGATGCATACAGTGGCGACTCTACTGGGGAACTTTTCTAAGGGCTAGAGTCTATTTACATGGGTGTTTTATTTTCTTATATATTCCCCATATTTTGCATGACCCACTTTTCCATGTGTACCTTATGCTTATCCTTCTATTCACACACTTATAGGAATTTCTCCACGTACACTTTGCACCATGTGCACTGAGGATCACATATATCCACATGTTGCACGCATCACCCATCCATACTTGGTATACCATTGGTACTTGTACTTTGCTCCCTATTTGGCATGTTTAAGAAATATACTCTCATCATAAGATACTAATAAGAGAATCATGCATGATGCACACAACATCACCAAAGAGCATTGTGATTTACCAAATTGTGTCTAGTAACTAGAGGGTCACTTTGTGATGAGCGCTGGTTCGGCAGAGCACAGTTAGCCTAAGAGATATGACTCTCACCTTCCATTGGCTAAAGTACCTTCGATGTATGTCGAACGGTTCCCCCATATCGTATCGCTTGACCGAAGTCATAACGAGAGGTATATCGTAGGGAACTCGTTCACGTACGCCGAGTATATCAAATTCGCTCTCATACGTACTGTCCCCATGAGGTATATTGTGAGGCAATTCACATACACTCATGTATATTAAATGGCTTGTCCACACATACCAATTGCCCTCAAAAGCAAAACGTATATCCTGGAAGTCATGCCAAAGGGATGAACCCTTTCTGATTCACCCAACCAATTGCATACCCACATATAGGTGTCAAGCCTAGGACATACATGTCAGATTGCCGATTTCAATCCAAAACTCTGTCGAAATTCTGGGTCGGCCTGCCGCCCAAATTTTCGTGCATTTTTAAAATGGGACCCTACCCGTGAGCCTGGTGTTGATGTAAAAAACTAGATCGCTCTAATTATTCAATCACGGATAAATAAAATGAGACAAAGATTTTTAAAGTGGTTCAGCCTTATATGAATGGCCTACGTCCACTGTTATGTTATTGCTGAGTGTTTTGGAAATCCTCGATTACAAGTTCTATCAAGAAATTCCGGTCCCCTTGAATGAGGGTGATACCAGGTATTTATAGCCCTTAGGCTGTACATGAATGGGTTGACACATTAAATGATATACATATGAAAGGGTAATACATTTAATGCAGTGTGTGCGTCAAGATGATAAACATTCAATGAATAGTTGAACTGTTGATATTCTGGCAATTAATACTACGGCCGAGATGCAGCTCGGACCGCCTTAGTTGCTCGTTGTTCAGGAGTTCATCGGAGCGCTAGAGTACCTCGGAGTGTTGAAGTTCCTCGGTATATCCTCGTTGCTCGGAGAGAACATGAGTTGGTCGGGGAAATGAACTTCCTCGTCGTTATTGTTCCACGTAGATTGACAAGTGTCTTCGTATGATTCGTCCACATCAGCATATTAATTTCGGTATCAACAGAAGCCCCCAATGTTTCATATTTAGAACTTTGAGGAGTATGGAATACTCTTTCTCTGTTTTCGGCAATATTAAATGATCTTCCTGGGTTTTAGGAGCATCGTATTTGAATTTATTTCCAAATTCAAAGAATCCGCCTTTTTTCGAACTTTTAAGAGCGCTTTGATCTTAGTGCCCTTTTTTTCCTTTTAGCCGCCGGAAGTTCAATAGTTTCTTTCGCGTAATCATTTCCTTCACCACTTCCCTAGGTAAAGTATTTAAACTTCTTAGGTAACCATACCGTCTTCTTCTTTTCCAATTTTCTGCATTCAAGCTTTCTATTCTCTCTTTCTCTCTTGTGCGTTCATCCTTGTTTTCGTTCATTGTCAACAGACCTCCTTTCTTCCTGTAAGATCTTCTTCCTTTCTCTGAATACTTGTATTTTTGCACTGACCTGTCACTTTTTCCTTTGTTCAGCTGGTGAATTGTTTTAATAATATCGTGACGAAGGATGAAACTATTAAAGCTTCAAGCTCCTCGTCAGGTGTAGAGGATGCTCTGCTGGGTTTGACCCAATCCATGAAGGAATCTCGCCAACAGTATAATGAGGACAAGGCTGTTTGGGAGAAAAAGTTGTCTACAGTTGAGGCCGAGAAGGTGAAAATGGCTGAGATCTCCAAGAATTTGGAGAATAAAGTGAAAAATTTAGAGGTCGAGCATAAGAAATATGACGACAAGCTCAAGAATTTTGGAGAGCTTGAGGATAAGCTGAGGAAGGCAGAGGAAGAATTGTCCGCCCTGCGAGATATTAAGGGCCAAAAAGAAGAATTGGATGCGAAGCTCTCCTCGGAGAAATTGAGAAGAAAGCTCGCCGTTAAAAAATCCTTCAGCGCAGGCTGGGATAAAGGATGGGACAAGGGGATTGCTGCGATGGCATCCCAGGTTCAATATGGGAAGTTGAAATACTTCCATAATGGCTGGGTAGCTGCTCTACAGGAATTAAAGATCAAGGATGATTCTGAGCTATTCCAGCTACACCTCCCTGATCCTCCTCCACCAATTGTGGAAGAAGAAGAAGATGAGCCTGTCTCTGATGAATCTTCTATGGCCATAGGTGATCAAGTCCCTGCATCTCTACCTTCTGCTAACGAAGACATTTCTTCCATGCCTCCTCCTCCTGAAAAAGTTTTAACTTCTGCAGATCAAGTTGCTGTTACCACCGAGAAACCGAGCTCCTCGTCCCAGCCTCCCGAGAAAGTCTTGGGAGACAAGGAAAAGGTGTGAAGTTGTTCGGTATCATTTCTATCTTTCATTATTTGTAATCGAACAATGTAATCCTCTTGTGATCTAATAAAATACATCTTTGTTCATCTCTGTTGTTGATGATTTGTTTTTGTTGATTGTTGTCTTTTTCTCATCCTTAGTTCATAGCTAGAATGGAGCTGATATCTACACATGATACAAAGCTGATGCAGCAATGTCACGAATATTATAAGGCTGGTCATACAGACCTTAGTACATCAGAAATTGTTGACATCCTTGGTCATGATGCTACAGAGCAAGCAATTGAGGCTTATCGGTACTTGAAGGATTTACTTGACCGATCTGTGGCCTACTATGACTTGATTGAAGAACTTAATAATTCCTTAGAAGATCTTCAAGGTCAGCACAATGAATCAATTACTTTGATGCACAAGGAATATGAAAATAGATATCAACAGCTTTCTTCTGAAACAGGCCATAAAAAGATCCTCGCCGGATATGATGTTAGGGAAAGAACTTTAAAAAGTGAAGTTGAGGCTTGCAGGCAGATTGCTGAGTTGTTGGAACAAGAGAACAATAATTTGCAGAAAAAGCTGGCACAGTATGAGTCTGCAGCGTCATCTTCCACTGCTTTAGTGCCAGTTACCGATGAAGGTTTCTCGTTCTTAGAGGTTGAGAATGCCAAATTAAGGCAAGAACTAGATGATTTAAGAAGATCTGCTATTCCTGTGATTGCTCGGGGACGAGGAAGAGGTTCTCGGGGGCGAGGAAGAGCTGTTCAAAATGTTGTCGAGGAGCAAAGTTCTCCAATCGCTGCTCGGAGTCGATCAAGAGTTCTTAGCCGTAATATCGAAGAGGCTCGTACCCAGTCTACTTTGGAAACTCAAGCATTCCAATTAAACGTCAAAGATCGGGCTTTATCAGAAAAGTCCAAGAAAAATCTATCCTTGGAAGATCAACTTACTGCAACGAAGTCTGCTCTTCATACTAAGGATATTTTTACCAAAAACCTTCTCGAACAATTGGATAGATTAACCTTCCAATTTCATAAGCAACCCAGGGAATTCTGGATGGCAGGATACAATGAAGCCCTTGTTCATTTGGATGCTGGTATTGAACATGCCAACAATGAAGGTTATAAGCAGGGGTGGTTGAACGCACTGGGTGTGTTAAAATTGGAGCAAGGGCATTATTTATGGGATTATCATGCTCCAGGGTTATTAGACTTGCCTGTGCCACCTTTCAAATTGGACATGGCCTGGATCCCAGCTCGTTCTATTCCTCGGAGTTTAATTTCAAAATATCTCGGCGACTATAGTCTTCATTCTCAGACTGAATTATCTCGTCCCGAGCATCTCTTGGATACACCTTCTGTGATGAACGTCAGAATGCTCAGAGATATTAATTTCATCAATTCTCCTCTTTGCTTAGAAGATCCTCCTGCTGGCGAGGAACCTGTTTCTAAAGCAAAAGGCAAGAAACCAATAGAATAGGACTATCAATGTAATAATTAGTACATTTATGTAACCTGTAATTTATTTTGAATTTAATGAAAGAATTTCATTTTCTGTTTGCAAATCTCTACTGCTATTCTGTTGTGCTTGTTAAACACTTTATATTTGTGCATATGTATCTGTTAAAAAGATAACAATATTGTGTTGTTCATCAATCAAGATAAAAGTTGCAAGTATCAATATTGCTCAATCACTTAATAAAGTAATGAGTATAAACTGTTTAAAATGTTTCCAACCAACCAAGGTTGCTAAATAGTGTTTGTCGACCAACTACCGTTGATGGGTTTTTTATTTCCGACCAGCCATACTTGGTTCAATTTGAAATATTTTCATAAAATGTGACCGACCAGCCAAGGTCGATAATTTATCCTCGTCGACCAACTAGACCAACTACAGTTAATGGGTTTTGATCACCGACCAACTATACTTGGTTCAATTTGGAATTTTTTGTAATAATATTACCTCCCGACCAACATAAGTTGGCGTTTGATAGTATAAACCAACCGAGATTGGCGTTATAAGAATGTTGTTCTTGCCCTTTTACCAACCAAAGTTGATCGTGGGTTTGAACTATCAGGTTCTTTCGAACTATCATGTCCACAAGCTCTTTTACCAACCGAAGTTGATCACGCAAGTGTACGCCTCCTAACCAAAGGAGTATAATTTGTTCTCGCTATTTTACCAACCGAAGTTGATCACGCTCGAACTATCAGGTTCTTTCGAACTATCTTGTCCACTAGTTATTTTACCAACCGAAATTGATCACACCAGTGTACGCCTCCTAACCAAAGGAGTATAGTTTGTTCTCGCCCTTTTACCAACCGGAGTTGGTCGTGGGTCTGAACTATCTTGTTCTTTCGAACTATCTTTTCCACTAGTTATTTTACCAACCGAAGTTGATCACGCCAGTGTACGCCTCCTAACCAAAGAAGTATAATTTGTTCTCGCTATTTTACCAACCGAAGTTGATCACGCTCGAACTATCTTCTTCGTTTTGCTATCAAGCAGCGTAGTGTACAACACTAGTATTCCCCGAAAAACTTTCAAACAAAGGAGAGAAAAATGGGGAAAAATCTCGTCATTTTATTCATATTGATGGAACCTTTGTACATTTTACATCATTGATAATACTTGCGAAGGTGTTCAGCATTTCAAGAATTCTTGAATTCTTCTCCTTCTAGAGTTGCTATTCGGTAAGTTCCTGGTCGAACAACTTCTATAACTCGGTAAGGCCCATGCCAGTTTGCCTCCAATTTATTGTGTTTCTGAATTACCTTCTTTAGCACATAATCTCCTTCTTTTAAATGGCATTTCCTCACCCTTTTGTTATAGAAAAGAGCTGTTCGTTGTTGATAAGCAGCATTCCTAATGGCTGCCTCTTCTCTGACTTCCTCGAGCATATCCAGATCCAGTCTTCTCATCAAGTCACTGATCGGAGAATTGAAATTCATCACTCTGTGTGTTGGTAGGCCCAACTCGGCAGGTATTACAGCCTCACTTCCAAATGCCAGCATATATGGTGATTCTCCAGTCGCTGCTCGGGGAGTTGTTCGGTAAGCCCACAATACTGATTGTAGCTCATTTATCCAGTTAGCTTTAGCTTCACTTAGCCTCTTCTTCAAACCATTTAGCAGCGTTTTGTTCGTTACCTCAGTCTGCCCATTGCTTTGAGGATGACCTTGTGCTGAATGGGTCTTCAGGATGTTTGATTGTTGACAATAGGCAGCAAAATCCTCATTGTCTAATTGTGTTCCATGATCTGTGATGAAGGCATGTGGGAGACCATATCGACATATGATATTCTTCCAAACAAACTGGTATACCTTCTCGTACTTCATATCGATAAGCGGCTCAGCTTCTACCCACTTAGTAAAATAGTCTACTGCAACGACGAGGTACTTGAATCTTCCTCGGGTGGTCGGCAGTGGTCCAACCAAATCAATTCCCCACATGGCAAATGGCCAAGGGGAAATTATGGGTGTCAACAACGCTTGTGGAGTTCGTCGGATGGAGGAAAAACGTTGGGACTTGTCACATTTCTTAGCATAGTCTATACAATCAGCCCTCATCGTCGGCCAATAGTATCCTTGAGTCATTACCCTTTGTAAGAGTGTTCGACCTGCTACATGAGCTCCACAAGACCCTTCATGGATCTCTTCGATCAATTTTTTCACTTCGGAGGGATGTACACATCTCTGCAAACCTGCCATAATTCCTCATCTATATAAAATACCATTAGTTAATACATACCGAGCAACTTTATACTTCAATTTTTTGGCAGTGAGCTTATCCTATGGCAATTCTCCCTCTTCAATATATACCCTGATGGGATCCATCCAAGATGGTCCTAAATCAAGGGCAATAACATTCATCGTCAAGTCTTCATCTATGCTCCGACTTTCCAGTACTTCAATTGGTATTGTTCTTCGCAGCTCGGTACGAGTAGCTGATGCTAGTCGGGCCAGTGCGTCTGCTTGTGCATTTTCTGTTCTGGGTATTCTGATCAATTGAATCGCATCAAATTCTGCCAATAACTCCATTACCTTGGCATGATATTTGACCATTAATTCTCCTTTAACTGCATACGTTCCCATCATCTGATTCATAATCAATTGAGAATCACTGAATACCATCACTTGTTGCGCTTCCATAATCTTTGATAAATTAAGGCCTGTTATCATGGCCTCATACTCAGCCTCATTATTGGAGGCTTTGAATTGGAATCGCAAGGCATATTCCATGTCAATCTCGTCTGGGGTGTTCAAAACAATTCCTGCCCCACAACATGCTGTGCAAGATGAGCCATCTACGTATAATCTCCATATGGGCAACCCGTCTTCAAATTTCTTATCTGATAGAGTTCCTCGATGGAATATTTGCTGCTTTTCTTCATCATCCCCTGACACTTTTCGCTCCTCGTTGATCATCTCTTCTCGTTATTTTACCAACCGGAGCTGGTCTGAGTTTGAAGTTGATGATCCTTCTACATCCACAAACCCTTTTACCAACCGGAGTTGGTCTGGACTTATGTCTGTTGATCCTGTAACATCCACAGGTTGGTCAGCGAGCAGTTTTTGTTCCTCGGGGGTATCAGGATATGTAAACTCTGCTACAGCTTGCCCTTTCAATGATGATCTGGGCTCATACACAGTATCATATTCACCAAGCTCTATTGCCCAGTACATCAATCTCCCTGACTTTTCTGGCTTATGAAGGGCTTGCCTCAGTGGCATATCGGTATAAACGATGATGGTATGGGCCTGGAAATATGGCCTCATTCTTCTACTTGCCTCAATTAATGCCAATGCCAATTTCTCCAGCTTTGGGTACCTGATTTCTGCACCTCGGAAAGCCTTACTTGTGTAATAGATTGGTTTCTGGACTCCATTCTCCAATCTGATCAATGCTGAACTGACTGCATTCTCTGATACTGCCAGATACAAATACAACTTCTCTCCTGTTATTGGCCTGGACAACAATGGAGGTGTTCCCAAATACTTTATCAAGTCTTGAAAGGCCTTCTCACATTCATCAGTCCACTCAAAAGTTTTTCGAAGTGTTTTGAAGAATGGGAGGCATTTGTCAGTTGCTCGGGACACAAATGTGTTGAGCGCTGCAACTCGTCCTGTAAGACTCTGCACTTCTTTCTTTGTTGTTGGAGATCGCAACCCTAAAAGATCTTTGATCTTATATGGATTTGCTTCAATGCCTCGCTGGTTGACAATGTATCCGAGAAACATTCCTTTTCGTACTCCAAATGTGCACTTCGTCGGGTTGAGCTTCATTTGGTATTTATCCAGTTGATCAAATGTCTGAGCTAAGTCAACTAGATGATCTGCAGCTTTCTTGCTTTTTGTCAGCATATCATCGACATAGACTTCCATGTTGCAACTGATTTATTCGGTGAAAACCTTGTTCATCAGCCGCTGGTATGTCACTCCTGCATTTTTCAAACCAAAAGGCATAACATTATAGCAATAAGTTCCCCTAGGGGTAATAAAAGAAGTACTTTCCCTGTCTTCAGGTTTCATTTTGATCTGGTTGTAACCAGAATACGCATCCATGAAGCTGAGCAGCTCATGTCCCGAGGTAGCATCCACTAGCTGGTCAATTCTGGGCAATGGAAAATGATCTTTTGGGCATGCCTTGTTGAGATCAGTGAAATCAACACACATTCTCCATTTATTGTTCTTCTTCTTTACCATCACTACATTTGCCAACCAGTCTAGATATTTCACATCTTCAATGAATTGGGCTTTCTGGAGCTTCTCGACCTCCTCTTGTATGGCCTGATTCTTCTCGGGACTAAACACTCTTCTTCTCTGCTTCACAGGCTTGATCTCCTTATTCACATTGAGCTCATGACATAAGAAGTTTGGATCTATTCCTGGCATGTCCTCATGACTCCATGCGGAAGTTTTCTTCCTGTTTCTCAAGAACATTATCAACTCTTGTTTTATTGAAGCATCCAACGACGAACCTATCTGGGTTACTCGTTCAGAGTGCTCCTCGTCCAGAATAATATTTTCTGTAGATTCCACCACCTGTCCTTTTACAAGTTGGGATTCATCTCTAGGGTCGAGAGTTTCAATCTCTGTATCTTCTTCCACTTGGTAGGTAGTAGTCTTTTTCCTTGATTCCTCAAACTCCTCTTGCTCGGCAGATGAGTAATAGCATTCCCGAGCTACTTTTTGGTCACCCTTCACAACTCCTACTCCAAAGTTTGTTGGAAATTTTAAGCATTGATGCACTGTAGATGGAACTGCTTCGAATTTCTTCAAACCAACTCTTCCCATGATGATGTTGTAGGCTGACTGCACATTCTTATCCATCACGAAGAAGCGTATTCTTTCCATTCGACAAGCAGGCCAAGTTCCAATGAATATATCCAACTTGATCTTCCCAAGTGGAAAAACTTTTTCGCCAGCAAAACCCAGGAGGGGTATGTGATAAGGTTCCAATTGAGATAATTTTAGATTCAAGCTATCAAAGCATGAATAGTACATGATGTCTGCCGAGCTTCCATTATCTACCAACACCCTTGAAATCACTACTTCCTTCATCCTCATTTTGATCACCAGAGGATCGTCGTGCTGATAAAGAACACCTGCCAAGTCATTTTTTGAAAAACCAATGACCAGCTTCTCTTTGTTTACCTTCCTCGGACGATCGTCCTCGGCCAGATTTATTCGCTGAATATATGAACAAGCTTGAGCCTCTCCGAGGTAAGCTTTTCTTTCTGCAGTATGGTCTCCTCCTCCTGCATCTCCTCCTATAATAACATTACAATCAATTGATCCAAAACGTATGGAAAATACCTCTTGTTCTGGCTGTCTTGGTTTCTTGGGAAGATCGGGGTCATCCTCTGGATCATCTTCATGGTCTCTCTTCTTCTTCTCCTCTGGCCGACGAGGTGATCTCGACCTTTCTCTAGCTCGGTTGTTATCCTTTCTTTTACCTCCCTGATCAACATATTTTGCTAGCTTTCCTCTTCGGATGAGTGTTTCAATCTCGTTCTGAAGAGCTATGCAATTTTTGGTCATGTGACCATGATCTTTATGAAATTCGCAATACTTATCCCTACTCCTCGAATCAGGGTCTGACTTCAGTTTCTTTGGCCACTTTACCTCCTCGTTGTTCTTGATTTCCTCCAAGACATGATTAATACCCATTTTCAAAGGAGTATAATTATCATACTTCTTCATGACTTCCCATTTATTCCTGGAATGTTTATCTCCACCATTGTTTTTATGTTCTTTCTTCTTAGATTTGTCGTCTTCCACCTTGGTTTCTTTATCAATATTCTTCTTTGCAGCCATGGCCTCCTCGGCATTCATGATTTTGGCCGCCTTTGCCATCAATTCTGACATAGTTCTAGGTGGATCTTTCGCCAGGGTGTAATACAATTTATTAGGCAATAACCCACTCATCAAAGCGGTGATTGCTGTCTTCTCTTCGTAATCTATGACTTCTAGCTTCTCGTTATTGAAATGAGTTATGTAATCTCTAGTACTTTCACCAGATTTTTGTCTAACACTTAACAAGTGTGCTACTCATTTTACTGGCTTTGCCCCAAAACAAAAATTGCCAATAAACAATTCGGCTAACTGAAAGAAAGTTGAAATCTTACCCCGAGGAAGATTGTTGTACCATATCTGGGCAGATCCAGTAAGAGTTCCTGAGAAGGCTCCGCATCTCATCTCGTCAGGAACAACATAGATGTCAGCAGCAGCTTGATATTGTTCTATGTGAAGAACAGAATCTGTCTTTCCATCATATTTGGGAGTTACCACGGGTGCTTTAAATTTCGATGGTGTAGGAAAATCCACAATGGCCTGTACAAAAGGTGTTCCTCGAATGAAAGTTCGTTGTAGAGGGTTATTTGCTTTGGCCATTTCTCCCAATTTATCCTCCAACCGTTGGAGAGATCCTTTCCAGGCTTCATTTCCTTCCTCGGGCCTATTGGTTCGAGCAATTGATCGTTCTGAGGTAGCTTCTTGAGATCTATCTTGACGAGCAACTGGTCGTGATTGTGCTGATCCTTATCTTAGATCTGATGGTTGTCGAAAACTTCTCGACATGGTCTTAGGTGGACTCATATTCCTCCTAGGGCCTAATCGACTGAAAGGAGACGCCCTACTCAATCTTTCTAAAGCACTGGGTCTTTCTGGAGAGAGGGTGATATCTTGATCAGTATCTGTAGCCCTTATTGACGAAGTTCGCCCAGGTTGATAAGAGAAATCATCGGATTCTTCATTGCGACGTGACTCAGTACGCCTGGATCGTGAAGAAAGTACATAAGTTTGCCTCTAACCACTTTGTTGTCTTGAACGTGCAGGTGCACCACCATGAAGGGTTTGTATGAGTTGCCTCATTGTGTCTTGCATGGCGGTTTGTCCTTGAGCCAGATTCGTCATAATTTCAGCCAGATCTGGAGGTGCAGAAGGATTTGGAGGATTTCCAGCATTTCCAGCGTTTCGATTGCTAGATTCTGGATTATCCGTCATTGATGATGAATGATTTTTGGTAAAAAACGATAATAACAATCGTTCCCACAGACGGCGCCAATCTGTTGATGTAAAAAACTAGATCGCTCTAATTATTCAATCACAGATAAATAAAATGAGACAAAGATTTTTAAAGTGGTTCAGCCTTATATGAATGGCCTACGTCCACTGTTATGTTATTGCTGAGTGTTTTGGAAATCCTCGATTACAAGTTCTATCAAGAAATTCCGGTCCCCTTGAATGAAAGTGATACCAGGTATTTATAGCCCTTAGGCTGTACATGAATGGGTTGACACATTAAATGATATACATATGAAAGGGTAATACATTTAATGCAGCGTGTGCGTCAAGATGATAAACATTCAATGAATAGTTGAACTGTTGATATTCTGGCAATTAATACTACGGCCGAGATGCAGCTCGGACCGCCTTAGTTGCTCGTTGCTCAGGAGTTCATCGGAGCGCTAGAGTACCTCGGAGTGTTGAAGTTCCTCGGTATATCCTCGTTGCTCGGAGAGAACATGAGTTGGTCGGGGAAATGAACTTCCTCATCGTTATTGTTCCACGTAGATTGACAAGTGTCTTCGTATGATTCGTCCACATCAGCATATTAATTTTGGTATCAACACCTGGTTACAAGTCCAAGCATAGATTTTCATATGTTACAAACCCAACTTTTCCAGGCTCGGGTCCCGTTCGACATTTCATTTTGCATTTAGGAGAATTTAAATACTAGTGAGAACATAATAATTATAATAATCATGCTGAGACCCGTCTCCCAAAAATATTTCTCCCTTCTTTATTAAAAATCCAAAAACATTTCTCCTTCCTTTATCAAAAATCCAAAAGCATTTCTCCTTTCTTTATCAAAAATCCAAAAACATTTCTCATTTCTTTATCAAAAAGCCAAAAATATTTTGTCTTTCAATCTCAAAAAGAAAAAAATATCAAAAATATTTTCATTCTTTTTTCTCAGAAATAAATCTCATTTTGCGCCTTCTCAAGTCGATCGCTCGCCCATGTACTAGCTCCTTATTGGCTTCGGTCTTTAGCCAAATCACCCCGGAGTAGCGTCCGTTCCCCTATTACTTCTTTCGAGTCCAGAACCCACCCGCTTACCATGGAGAACACATATCAAGCACTAGTTGTACAACCAGATTTTACGATAGTTTTAGCTCAGCTTGTGTCCAAGATTGGCAACCTCTAGACTGAGGTCCGAGAGATGCAACGAAACCAGGTTCCTAAATATCCCGAGGCCCTATTCCCTTGTGCCATGTGTCCACCCGAGCCTATCTGGGTCCCCAAAGTAAGCTCTATGTGCCCCTCCTATTAATGGGCCACCGCCTGCCCAGCTTCCTATGCCAAACCTTGGCCATCCTGGGGCTAACTTTCCAATGATCATTGATTCGAAAGAGGAAGAATTGAACAAGGTCAAATAAGATCTCAAGATGCTAACTAAGAAGTTCGACCAAGTCAGAATCTCTAGGAATTACATGGACTACACCCACATGTCTCCTTATCCTAAGGCGAGGTTACTCGAGAAGTTCAAAATGCCAAACATCGAGAAATTTAGAGGAAGTGGATCCCCAATCATTCATCTTCGTAGTTATCACCATTCTATAACTCTCCTAGGGTCTTCTGAAGAAGTGATGGCCCAATTATTTCAGTAAACTTTGAAGGATAGCACCCTCGGATGGTTTTTGTCTCTTGAGGAGTCCAGAATTCGTAGATGGGAGTATGTAGCCCGAGAACTCATGTCACAATACAAATACAACAGAGAGCTTCAGGTCACCCGTCTTGATTTAGAGCTGCTCAAACAGAACTCCGAGGAATCAGTCAGTAATTTCATAGCCTGATGGAGGGAAAAAGCAGCCACCTTGACCAATCGACCATCCGAAGAAGAACAAGTCACATAGTGAAGAAGAACTTCTTACTCCATGTCCGAGCAATAATGGGAGGACAATACTATCCCCACTTCCGAGCTCTCAGAGAAGCAGGAGTAGAAATTGAGGAAATTCTTGCTAAAACAGACGTTGAACCAAAGAAAGTGTCCGGACAGTTCACTACCAGAAAATATGATAAACCTAGCAGTGCTGCAGTCTCAACCATCAATAACATCTCTCAACCAACCACCTCGTGGGCACCAAAAAGCCGCCATGTCCCAGTCCAAAAGGAATACACCGAGCTCCATGCTCCCCCTCTCCAAAGTTTATCAATCCCTGTTAAGTCGAAACCTTATCAAACCCTTATATCCCCATCCATTGCCAAATCCACTCCCAAGAAACTTCAAGGAAGATGCCCATTACACCTTTCACCAAACTGCTAGCCATACCACTGACTAATGCTTTCACCTTTGAAATATAACCCAAGGTCTAATTAACCGGGGTACCATTGCCCCGCCAGCCAATCCTAAGCCAAACACTACTCACAACCCACTCCCAAGTCATGCAAATGCCATCTTCTTAGAAGAGAACCCATAATTTGATCCTTCATCTCAAATCACACCCATATACTCTCCCAAATCCCTCCAAACGTTCCCATATTTCCTCCTACACCCTACTAGCCTCGTTGATCAGGCATTGTCACTCCTTACCAGAGCATTCATCGTTGTCCGTACCCGCTCCGAAAAGGGAAGCATGGAATTTTCAGAAGATTTAAACCAACTCCTAGAGTTCGGGCTGAAATTACCCTCGCAGATGATCATTGATTGCCAAACGTTCAACACGCTGTTCTTGGAAGCACGAAAATGAGCCCGAGAGTCAGAAAATTGGGTTGTACTAACCAATGAAGTTATCCTAGATGATGTTGTCCAAAGCATGGCAGAATTATTCAAGCAAATAAATGATATTTATAGTATGATCGAGTTACTTGATACTATGAATCTATAAGGACGCCTGGTCCCTTCACCCTTACATTTCCCCACAGAATGGGAGGACCTATACTGAGAAGCCACCAAAATTATGGAATGCATTGACTTTACATGGAAAGAAAGAATTGCTGCCACCGAATGGGGGGAAGAATTTGAAAGATTCAAATGAAGATCAAGTTTTAGAAAAAACTGGCCTGATAGTCGACGTGTGTGGGATGTTATCATTTGAAGAACTCCTCGAAGAAATAAATAAGGTGGAAGAACAACCTGAGATTGACGAGGAAACATGATTCATGTTCTTCCTTTCTTTATTAAATCAGATGACCAGATCAGAGAGGCATTACCATATCCCAAGCTTACCACTAGCCAATGACAAAAGGAAGGGCATTAAAAACCTTCATATGCTAGAGATGACCCTCGAGTAGAGCAAGATCCTCGACCAACTGAAGAAAAATGAAGCTAACATCACTCTATGGGGGCTTTTCATGTCTTCCCAGCTTCACATAAATGCTTTGATCAAGTTGCTCACTAGACCACAGTTCCTCCTTCTACCACATCAGAAGAAGCGATAAATTTAGTCGGATACTTGACCTCTACCTGAATGCTATACTTTTTTGAAGAAAAAATGCCCAGAATTGGGCCAAACCATAATCATGCACTCAACATCTTCGTTGACGTTATGGGGAAGGTCGTACCACTCTCTCTTATCATTAATGGATCCGCCTTGAATATCTTTCCATTAAGAACCTTCAAATGCTTAGGACTGAAGGAAAGTGACTTCTCTCCAACCTCCGCTGATGTATGTGCCTATGATAATACCCATCGGGAGGTGATGGTCTCTATAAAACTTATAATAGCGGCTGGCCCTATAAACCATGTTGATGAATTCCAAGTTATTAACATCCCATATTGTTTCAGCATGTTTCTCAGATGACCTTGGCTCCATAGTATCAAGGGTGTGTCTTTCTCACACCATAAGAAATTAAAGTTCTTCACCGACGGATGAGTCATTGCCATTTTGGGTGACGACGATCATGCCGAGGTTGTAAGTACCAACAATTCAATCCTTGAGGTATAGCACAGGTCAAATGATATGCTCCTATCAGGATTTTGGGTTGAGACACTTCTACTACCGAAAGAGGATGATTTTAAAGAACTAGTTCATCCGGAATACGACCCTCATGGCAACGTCAATGTGATTAAGATGTTCCTGAACATGCACTTTATGCTCGGACTGGGGCTAGGACAAAGACATCAAGGGCTAATTGAGCCCATTGTACTGAAAAAATATTTCCCTCCTTATGGTTTGGGGCATCAACCACCAGAATAAGAGCTAATAATGATCTGCCAGTATCGACTAAAGAGAAGACTAGACAACATTCAGACTATCCCAGGTGACTCCTTGAATGGACGATTCATCAAAGAGGGCAAAAACTTCCCCTTTTGCAGCTTTCCGGAACCATGGTATGACCATACAGACAAGAAGATGAATCCTGGAATGGAGATGTTTTTCCAAAGCAGCTACCCATGGGCTAAAAGTTCCCAACACTATGTAAAACCACTCATCAAAGATACCATAGATTCCTACGGAAGTGACTCCGAGGATTCGTTCAACTTACAGACACTGGGGCTGACACTCTGCATAATTCATTCAAGCACTACATCACTGGATCCATCCCACCTGATTAAAGCTGCTGATACTCCTCTCCTCAATTGGCATGCTGCACTAATTCTACCTGTTGAAATCCCACCTAATCTCAATGTTTACCCCATTTCTTCTTCTATTGTCTATCATTGCTCAAATGTAATCGAGACCTCCTTTGATGAGGTTCTCAATGTTATTTTTCCTATCAATGAAATAATCGAAGATTTTGAGTATCTTGTTATGCGTTACATTAATTGTTTAGATTCTAATCAAACTTTTGATGATGATGATTTTGCAAATGAACAATTCTTAACTGATCTAAATAAGGTTAATAACAAACAACATAACCTCGTTCAAGTTAATGAAGAAGATACTATCATTGTTAACCTCGGTTCTAGTAGCCAACTGTGCGAGATTAGGATAAGGGCTACCCTTGACGAACATGAGGGCGCACAACTTGAAGAATTGCTAAAGAAATTTGTGGATGTCTTTACATGGTCCTATAACGATATGCCCGATATTGATCCTGAAATAGCTCAACATGAGATCCCCACTCTTCCAGATTACAAGTCGGTTAAACAAAAGTTGAGGAAGCTCCGCACCGAATGGTCTCTCAAGGTCAAAGAAGCAGTGGTCAAACAATTGAACGTGGGCTTCATTCATATGATCGAATATCCCACATGGCTAGTCAACATAGTTCTTGTGCCGAAATGAGGAGGGAAAGTTCGGATGTGTGTAGAGTATCAAAACTTGAAAAAAGCCTCTCCAAAGGATGATTATCCGCTACCCAATATCAACATGATCGTGTAAAACACAATCAGTCATGCTCTCAAGTCATTTGTCGACGGATTTTTCGGATACAACCAAATCAAAATGAACCCAAATCACTAAGAAAAGATAACGTTCATCACCCCATGGGGAACCTTTTTCTACACCATTATGTCGTTTGGTCTCAAGAATGCTGGGGCTACCTACCAGAGGGCTGCCACAACCATCCTACATGATCTGATTCACAAAGAGGTCTAGGTTTTTGTGGATGATATGATTATCAAATACAAAACTAGAGATGGTCATGTTCCTGCCCTCCGAAAGTTCTTCAAATGACTGCGACGGTATCAGATGAGACCCAATCCACAGAAATGTGTCTTCGGCATTACAAAGGGAAAACACTTGGGATTCATGGTTAATGAGAAGGGGATAGAAACAGATCCTGCCAAACTGAAAGCTATACTTGAGATGCCACCTCCCTGAATGGATAACGAAGTCAGAGGTTTCCTTGGGAAATTATAATGCATCAGTCGGTTCATCAGCCACCTAACCTCCATCTGCGAACCTATTTTCAAACTCCTCCGAAAGGATCCAACTAAGGTTTGGACGAGGCCTACCAAGAAGCTTTTGACCGAATCAAACAATATCTGACCCAACATTCGGTACTCATGCCACCATAGCCTGGACTCCCCTTGCACCTATACCTAACCATAATCGACACTACAGTTGGGGCTTTGCTAGACCAATACCTTGAAGATTCCCGTAAAGAAAGAGCCATCTATTACGCTAGTCGTAAATTGACCGGTTACGAAGTCAATTACACTGCTTCGGAAAAGGCATGTGTCGCGCTTGTCTGGGTCACCCAAAATTTACGACATTACATGCTCGCCTTATCCATCAAACTTGTATCCCGAATGGATCCCATCAAGTACCTACATGAGAAACCCGCCTTATCCAGCTAATTGGCTCAATGGTTGATGCGCCTAATCGAGTTTGATATCGTGTACGTCACGCATAAATCCACAAAAGGAAGTGACATTTCTGACTACCTCGCTGACTACCCCATGGAAGAAGCTGATGTTTGGATCTCTAAATTCCCAGATGAAAACATCCTCTGCGCTGCTCAAGATTACCCTCGATGGCAAATGTTCTTTGACAGCGCTGCAAAAAAAGGGATATGGCATTGGGATACTTTTGATCACTCTAGATGACTCCCACACTGCCATCGCCATCAAATTGGATTTCCCTTGCACCAATAACATGACTGAATACGAGGCGTGTACGATAGGCCTCAAAGTTTCCCTCAAGAAAGGAATTTAATGCCTAGATGTCTACGGAGATTCTTCCCTCATCACCAGTCAGGTGCTCAGAAAGTGAAAAGTCAAGGAAGAGAAACTCCAACCCTTCCATGCCCACTTAGAAGAACTAGACTCCCAATTCCAAGATATCACCTTCCATTATCTACTTCAAGAAAAGAATAACCTAGTCGATGCCCTTGCTACTTTATCCTCCATGGTCGACATGCCCGAAGGAATAACAATGGCCCCATTCCTAGTCCAAAAGCAAGATAATCAAACCCACTGCTACCACATTGAGCTAATCACCAAAGAAGATCCCGAGCTAGCTAATTGCTGGTACTATGATATTTGACATCTGCTCAAGAACGGTAGGTATCCCAAAGGTTTCAACAAGAAGGACTGAGAAACACTCCGAAGACTGGCCACCTAGCACATCATCTGTCATAAAGCACTATTCAAGAGAAACTTTAATGGAACCCATCTACACTGCATCGCAGGGGCTGACATTGAAGAGATAATATAGAAAATCCACAGGGGGAATGCGGCCCCACTTAAACGGTCACATGCTTGCCAAGAATATCATTCGATAAGGCTACTACTGGACCACCATGATCCAGGATTGCATCACCTACATCTGGAGATGCCTCAAATGCCAACAGTTTTCCAACCTTCAACACTTGCCTCCGCTAGAATTATATAACATGACTTCTCCCTAGCCGTTCTCCACCTGGGTTAACGACATCATAGGGAAAGTTACACCAAAGGCTTCCAATGGGCATGAATTCATCCTAGTTAACATTGATTACTTCACCAAATGGGTTAAAGCCGAGTCATATGCAGTCCAGAATGCCAAGAAAGTGGCCAAATTCATCACGAAGAACATCATCTGCCGGTTTGGGATCCCGCACGAGCTAGTGTCAGATAACGGGTTGCATTTCGAGGCAGAAGTCACAGAAGTGGTCAACGAGTATGGGATTCAGAGACATAAATCCTCTCCCTACTGACCTCAGATTCATGGTGCAGTTGAAGATGCCAACAAGAACCTCAAAGCCATCATCAGTAAGATGATCGAAAGTTGTCGAGATTGGGCCGATCGAATCCCATACTCCTTCTGGGGCTATCGAACCTCAAACCGAACCTTTATTGGGTCTACCCATTACTCTCTAGTCATGACATGGAAGTAGTCCTACCTATGGAGATAGAAATCCCTTCTCTTTGTGTCATGCTCGAAAGCCGAGTCAATGAGGAGGACTGGCATCAATGCCGTCTCGATGAGTTGTCACTCTTGGATGAAAGGAGACTAAAAGTGTTGTATCATATACAAGGGTACCATCTCCATATAGTGCGATCATTCAATAAGAGAGTCAAGGACCGCGGTGTTCTAGAAGGGGATTTAGTCCTCAAAGAAATAATAAAGCCCATCTGGGAACCCAGAGGGAAATTCAAGCCCAATTGGAGAGGCCCATACATTGTCAAGAAGATCTTGTCTGGCGGTGCCTCCATGATCACCGACCTAGATGGAAAAGAGATGTCTCGTCCAATCAACCTGGACCATCTCAAGAAGTTCTACCCTTATTTCGAAATCTCGGTGCGCTACGACTCTTCTCATCTCCCTTCAATTCTAAAAAAAAAATCTTCAACTCCCTCTACCCAGAACTATGTGGGCCTAATCCTCTATAAGAACTATTTTCAAACAAATTAAAAACTTTTAAAAAGCCCAAAGGTACGTAGGCAGCTCATACATCTTACATGAGCACGACCCCTTCTTTTTCACAAAAACTATTCTTTTCTTATCTCCGATAACGACAGTTCATTATAACATATACTTGAATAAAAGGATTATGCATGCCTCAGCGATCGGTATAGATAATTCAAAAATACAAAATTCATCAAAAGGCACAGCTCGATGATAAAAAAAACTTGTTTATTTCACTAATAAGAAATTATAATACAATTACATAAGAAAAGGAACGGATAGCTCCCTTCCCCCTGCTTTCTTAAAAAGTCAAATAAAATTCCCAAACTTATTCCCCATTACAAAATAAACTCTCCCAAGTGTCCAACCCACAGCTACCAGAGGACCTCGCTCCATCATCATCTACATACTGGGATCCCCAAGCTTCCACTGCCTTAATAGACTGCCGCAGACGCTCCATGGACCGATAAGCTCAAATCAGCCTAAAAAAAACTACCACACCTCCCTCCATGGTATCAAATAAGATAAGACAGCTTTGTACGGTCTCCACTACCAACATCTTGATGACCACTCTTCTAAACACTTTATATAATCCCCATGGATGTGCCAAACTCTCCTAACAGACTGAGGAGGACGATTTGACGGTCACCGACACCAACACTCCCACAAAGAGCCAAATTGCATGTGCAGACGCTCTGTCAGATCTTCTACCAGAAAAAATTCTAGTGTCCAAGGTGGTACAACCTGCTCCCAACCAAATTGGCGCAGAAGCAGCCAAGGGAAATAGAAAGAGGTATGTCTGAGACAAACCAGCCGAACGTACGGGTATTCCCCCAGCTCCAGAACAAGCAGCAACTGTCCCCACTAAGGCACTGACGAGTATAGATTTAAAGCCCCATGCTCCACAAAGCAGTTCTCCCAGCTCTCAGTATTCAGGGCAACGCTAATGAAATGGAATGAAAAGAAGTTGGACACAACCGATAAAGGGTATTTTGGAGGAGCCAGCTGGCAAAATATTTCAGACAACCAAATGAACAGCATCATAGGGCTACCCTTCAGAAATTCAGAATGACCTTCTCTCCAGGCATCCAAGACATTCAGAGTCTCCGCCAGTGTCATCGCCGTAGGATTGCAACGGTAGGACATCCATGAAGTAATATCTAAAATTTGTGGGTCCACCAGCAGTTTCCTGATCACTAGCAGCAATTTCGAAACCAAGCCCAGAATGACGGCTCTGGCATATCCAGCATCACCAACCTCCTGAAAATGCACAGACCGCAGCACCGCTGAAAGGGAAATCATTCTTCCAGAAACTAAGGATCTACCCACCGAGGGTGAGACGCGGAGAAGTCCAAGCAACAACTCTTGGGGAGATCAAGAAAACTCAGGCATGGCAGCCGCCACACTAGGGCTTACCCCCAACATGGCAAAAAATTCTTCAAAAGTTGGACAGACTTCTTCCAAGCCAAAGCATAATACATGGTTTTCGGGGTACTAAAATTATACTGCCGCCATCAGCGTGTTCGATTCTATGGGACAAATATGCCATAAAGAGACCCGACACATGTTCAAAGCATCGTAGTCGACGTTGTAGGATCACATTGTCTCCAAAGTTTTGAGGTATTTGGCAAACTCAACACGACCAGGGAGAGACATTTCACAGAAAGAGAAAGTAAGAAAATGAAGGCGTGATGAAAACACCCCACCCTTATCCCTTTTTATACTTGAAAACCCTCACAAAAGATATAACCCCTAGAAAAATCAGAGTAAATCCTTCCCTACAAGGTACCAAAGGGTACCAATCAAATCTTTGATTGATTAGACTGGATTGACCTGCCGATAGCCAGGACAAGAGGCTTGCCTATCGACAACCCCCTATTTTTAGAAACTCCTCTTTTTCCTCTTTTGTTAAAATCAGAAAACTCAATAAAAATAAATTGATATTCTCAACAGAATTTCAAAATCCCTTTCCATCTTTGTATAATTCCTCATTTTCCTTTAAAATCCAAAAAATATTTCTTTTTACGGTCTCATGTGCAATGTAAAAGAGTATATGCATTCATTCATTCATTACTAACTGAAGATAATAAAAAAAACTCCATTGCATTACATAGATATTTTTCTGTATTACATCAATTTTTGCAGGAAAATAAAGAAAAGCAAAAAAACAACGGGACTCAACCCGAACCCCTATTCTCTCTCTCTCACTTACCCTTCCCTTCTCTCCTAAGAACTTCCATCCCTGCGATCCGCTCTCTTGCCCCTACTACGAGAGGATGCACCACCGTTACCCGAATCAGACTCCTCACCGGATGAGGTAGACAACACCAAGAAAGAAGGAATAAGAAACGTGTCCCAAATATGGGTAGTCGCCGAAGATATCCAGTCTCTAATATCCCTTAGCCAAGTGGTGGACACCAGGACTTGCTGCAAGAAAAGGCAAAATCAGTATCAAGCAGAAAAGATAAAAAAAAAACCAAAAAGAAGGAAAAGAGAAGAACATAAAGATATACCAAAGGACGAAGAACCTCCTCTGTCAAGCCCAACTCCTCCAGTCCATTGCATGAGGACGATGCAATATAGGAACCATTCCTCCATCAGCCCGCCGGATGTTGTATGAAGGGGTATGCAACCGCACAAAGGGAACTTCTGAAGTCACCGCCACCGTAGATGTCGATGGACCACCACTTCTGTGGGAGGACCCCACTTGCTGACTCGAACCCGTAGGAGGGAAAGGCAGTTCATCATATATGTTGGGTGCCATCATCCAACTAGTCACGAAGTCCATATAATCGTACTGCATAGCCGTATCGGTGTATAACAGATATGACTCGCTAAACATCGCCCTGATCCTCGCATCCTCTGATAGCAACCGCTCCCGCCTCATAGATATAGGGGGCTTGCAGGTGGAACCACCACCTCCTCCTCAGCAATCTGTCGAACCACCCTCTCCCCGAGATACCAAGAGTTGCCAAACTCATGCGCCAGCAAATGCCTCATCTGCGTATTCACCCCAGTCGACCCCGTGTCCTGAACAACCATCCCCCAAGGGTAAAAGGTGACCTAAAAAATCCTCAGAAGATATAAGTTAATACATAATCAGAGCACACAAAGTCTAGGGCTGAAAAAGAAAAAAGTCTTACCCTATCACTGGTCAGGCCATTCAAGACCTGTCGCATCGCCTCCAGAGAAAGAGACTTCCTTGACTGCCGATTGGCCTTCCGCCACCGATACAAATGGTAAAGGCACCCAACAGTCTCATCCTTTAGAGTAACCAGCTGGGTATTACACCCAATCACCTCATAAAACCACGTATATCGAAGATAAGAATCCGCAATAAAAAAAGATACACACAAGGGAAATGCGAATGCATGAAAGGAAAAATGCGCAAACTAAAGAATACCTTAAGAAGATATGTGGCTCTAGTGAAAGACTGCTGGCAACACCGGTTAAATCCATCCAGATAAAAATAAAGGGTCACCAAAGTCAGGTTCCCCCAATCATAGAGAGGGATGTTCGAAAACATCCTCAAGTATGGTAAAAATCATAAGTGGACAACGTCGCCGCTCGACGCCACCAAAAATCCCTCCATCACCAGTGAAATGAACAATCGGGCCATCTGCCTCACTTGCAGCCCGTCCTCCACTTCAATCACCCTTCCCAGAAAAGCATCCCTCGGTAGGGACAGCCGGATAGAGTCCCCAGACACTATCCTCCCCATATCACCAAGCTCCGCCCACACTACCTCCAGCCTCACCCGCAGGGAACGATCAACCTCTATCTGCTCTCCATCACAATCCAGCCCCAGTAGCTGCTACACATCTATGGGAGTCACATTCATCTCCCCAAAGCCAAAAGGGAAGGTGTGGGTAGTGTCTCACCACCTCTCCCTCAGAGCGCATAAAACTTCCATCGAACGAGGCATCTCATCCAGCACAGACGCCAACCTCCCAAAGCCTGCTCATGATACCACCCAACGCACCACAGGTGGAAAATGCTCCCATACATCCTTAAGCCCCGTCGTCCCGTGGGCACGCATAGTTGGCAAAGAAACATCCACTATCAAAAGAAAAACCTTGTCAAAATCCAAGAAAAAGGAAAATCACCAAAAAAGAATGCCAAATGTCATTTTACTTACATAACCGTCAGGGTTCACCACCCTCGAAGAGCGATGTTGCGATGGCTCCCGCAACAAAGTTCGCTCGTCCACAACCGACTCGAATGCATCAAAAGAGTTCTCACTCCCCAAAGCAAGAGGCGCTCTGGCCCTCCATTCCAGAGTCGCCCAGTCGTCAATAGCCAACCACTCCATATGTACCGTAGGCTCACAAAAGTGGACATTTTCTAGATTACGAAATGTTAGAACGATTCGCAGAAGAAAATCGCTGAGAAAGAGAAGGCAAGAAGATATGAAAAATGAGGGGAACCCGCCCCTTTTTATAGGAAGCCAAGGGTCATGACGATCGGCACGGCCCCTTTACCTTCTCGAGACAGTACAAAAGTCCGTGCCACTACCGAATAACACTCCACACCATGCCAACCGGGACCTCCCTTAAATTTTTGTACAAAAACTCTAAGAAAATACCAGAAGAGCTTGAAAAATACTCTGAAAATTCCTGAAAATTCCAGGGAGGGTTTATAACATTTTTACCAAGAAAATTTCACACTCCCTCAAGCAGAACCCATATTTACCTAGTAGAACTCTCGAAAGCCAAGAGAATATCCTCCCGGCAATGTCCCCAAAGGACCCCTGAAGTACCCCAAAGGTCAGATTATCTCCTATTCCCCAAAGGTCTCAAATTTCCCCAAGTAAAGCATCCAAACCCTGCACGTCCCCAGTGGAAGTTACAACATCAAATTAGTTTCCCTAGCAATCAGCTCCCCAGCTCAAATCAAAATCACGAGGTAATTTCCCCACCAAAGTTCCCCAGAACATCTCAACTTAAGCCCTCAGAATTGGCTTCGACCCGCAGAATTGGTCATCTCAATTTAAGCCCTCAGAATTGGCTTCGACCCGCATAATTGGTCATGACAACTTAAACCCTCAGAATTAACTTCGACCCGCAGAATTCGTCATCTTAACCAAAGCCCTCAGAATTGGTAATCATAACTTAAGCCCAAAGAATTGGCTTCGACCCGCAGAATTGG
Organism: Sambucus nigra; assembly: GCA_949130495.1. Taxonomy (NCBI): domain Eukaryota; kingdom Viridiplantae; phylum Streptophyta; class Magnoliopsida; order Dipsacales; family Adoxaceae; genus Sambucus; species Sambucus nigra. The sequence continues at coordinate 103,798,621 of OX422218.1, read as the reverse complement.
TCATCTCAATTTTATCCCTCAAAATTGGCTTTGACCCGCAGAATTGGTCATCTCAATTTAAGCCCTCCGAATTGGCGTCGGCCCCAAGAATTGGTCATCTCAACTTAATACCTCAGAATTAGCTTCGACCTGCAAAATTAGCCATCATAACTTAAGCCCTCGGAATTGTCTTCGACCCGCAGAATTGGTCATCTCAACCTAAGCCCTTAGAATTGGCTTCGACCTGCAAATTGGTCATCACAACCTAAGCCCTCAGAATTGGTTTCGACCCGTATAATTGGTCATCATAATTTAAGCCCTCAGAATTGTTCATCACAACCTAAGCCCTCAAAATTGGCTTCGACCCGCATAATTGGTCATCTCAATTTAAGCCCTCAGAATTGGTTTTGACCCAAAGAATTGGTCATCACAACCTAAGCCCTCAAAATTGGCTTCGACCCGCAAAATGGTCATCTCAATTTAAGCCCTCAGAATTGGATTCGACCCCCAGAATTGGTCATCTCAACCTAAGCCCTCAGAATTGGCTACGACCCGCAAAATTGGTCATCCTCATCTTTATGCCCTCAGAATTGGCTTCGACCCACAAAATCAGTCACCTTCACCTCCAGGTCCTCAGAATCGGCCTCGACCCTATGAATTGGTCATCCTCTTTCAAAGGCATCATGTGGTGTCTATTAAACGACTATCGTTTGTTTCCAAACTCACCCATCGAGGGGCTCTGTAGACACCCCATTCTAGCACCCCCTACTCTATCCTTAGGTCCCTATCACCTCCCTTCATCACTACAAACCTTAAGTCATACCTCGAGTACTGACCTAGAGGCCATCGGACGCTCCTAGGCTTTGTTTGACCAAAAGTCAAACTCTTCAGCTCGAGAGAGACTAAATGAATCCTCAAATGGCACTGAAACCCCTTTCCAATGGTCTGCCCCGTGCATGATTTTGACTTATGGTGCGAACGAATGACCCGTTCTCCCCTAAAACCTGACCAAGAGGCCACCGGACGCTCCCAGGCTCTGTTTGACCAAAGTTAACTCTTCAGCTCGATCAAGATTGAATGAATCTTCAAAGAGCATTTAAACCCCTTTCCAACGGTCTGACCCATGTACGATTCTGACTTACAGTACGGACGAACGATCCATTTTACTCCAAAAGGTCATCGAACGCTTAGAGGCCCTGGTGGACCAAAGTCAACTCCCTAAACCGAGTTAAACTCTTTGTAATATCAAAGTACATCTCCTAAACTTTCCAATGGTCCACCTCATGCGCGATTCTGACTTACCATGCGGACAAACAATCCGTTTGCATCCGATGATTCCCCGTCCGAAGGATCGACGAGCGCTTCCGAGCCACATTTGACTCAAAGTTAACTCCCGGACTCGGGAGTAGTCCCAAGAACTTTTAAAGGACTCTAAATTACCTTTTCATTAGTTATCCCCATGCGTGATTCGGATCAATGGTTTGCATTTTACTACCATTTTTTCGAAGGAACTTGAAAGAGACAACCAAACAGCAGGTTCCAAACCCTGCCTATCGGCAGACAGGGTGCCTAAAAACACATGCCGATTGGAAGGACTAGGACTATGACGATCGGTAATGCCTTGGGCCTATAAAAAGGAGGGCCTGGCCTCGTTGCAAAGGGGACCCAAAATCTGAAATCCATCACTCTTAGCAAACTCATAAACCTCTCTCGAAGTAAGCGTTATTTTCACATCCAAATACTTTTCCAACCTTCACTTTTCATCATATTTTCGATCAAACATGGTGAAATAACTATTCTTCATCATCATTTAAGTGTAAGGGTTGCTCTCCAACATTCAAGATCAAGCTCAAGATCTTCAAGAAGGTCCAACTTTCTCAACTCTCTCTCCAAATTCTCCTAAATTCGCACTAACTTATTTTATTACATAGCACTTTTATTCTCTCATATCACATATCCTAATATACATTTCATTTAGTATTATTGCACATCTCTTATTTTTATATAAATAAAACCCAAAAAAATAACAAAAATAGGGCTTGATCATAAATTCCAAACGGGAATTCTCACACTTTTCTCACTACTAAAACATTTTTTACACACACACACACGCACATATAAGAGAAGTCCCCAGTTGGATTTATGGGATAAACCCCACCCCTCGTTTTGCATACGAACTACATGGACTTTGATGCTCTATAGGCTATGTTGGCGTCTCGGGGTAAAATTCGAGACTCGAGTCCTATTCTTTCCACTTTTATTTATTTTTTATTCTTTAACTTAATTCTCTTAGATTCTATATATTTACATATACATATATTTGTTCTTAGCGGAGTATTATTCTATACGTGTTATCGTTCCATTATAACGATCAACGTAAGGATAATCGCGTAAATCCTATCTTCTAATATTATTTTTAGGAACATTCCTACGGATGACTCGCTTTATCTCTTCCATGATACAAGTCGAGGATTTATATCTCCATTACATATAAACATGCACATGTATCACGAGGAAATAAAGGAAAATAACAACAATCCATGAGAGACCGCAAGGGCGGAATGGGTGCCTAACACCTTCCCATTTCGTAACTTAGCCTCCGAACCCTTTTCGAATCATTTTGGTTTCGTTTGTATCAGTATGTCTTTGGATGTTATGGCTCCCCCTTCTTTTGTCTATTTTGATTAAAATAGACTGGTGACTCCATCTCTCTATATTTTTCACCTCACACATTCCCGATGCCGGCCGAAGCGCTCCCGAGAGGGATGCGCGGGACCGATATCTTCTCACCAAGGAGAAGACACCCCCTCCTATGTCTCTCTCTCCCGTCGCGAGGATCGGGGATGGCCACAAATATATCGTTAATGAGCAAGCTTATTACCATGGGACTATATAATTATTATCAGGATCATGATGGTAAATGGGATACAGGGCTGAGTTTGACACCGCTTCAATCTCTCAAATTCGATGATATTGGATTATGTTGGATAATTTAATGACAATAAGAAATTTGTGAATCGAAATATTCGATATACCGATCGATATATATATGTGTGTGTGTGTGTGTGTGTGTGTGTGTGTGATTATACGTGTGTGCATGCGTGTGTGCGTGTAAGCACTGATGATAACCATGCATATATATACCATTATGCCAACAACATTAGTGAGTGTGTTGCATGGTACTACCAGTTGTTTTCGTCCAAGGAAGGAAAGATGAAGGGTATGTGTCTCTGATGACGGAAAATGAATACTAAGGTAGAACCTTTGTCCCCAAGTTCTAGTAAGTTGACAGGGTGATGCTTAGGCTGAAGGCCTTTCTTTCTTGATAAGATTGGTTTGATTGCTTCCATTCCAATTAGCACTTAAAGTCCTAAGTAGGCTGCGATAGTTGTGGAGTCACATTCACCAAATCACTATCTATAAGACTCCTCATTCCAAGGCACGTGTATATTTTCTTCCTAGTCTCGATATTTCGAAAATTTGTTGCTTTTTTTCATAGGAATGTTATGTGGTAATTGTATTTGATTTTCCTTATCTTTGACATGACTTGTGTTGTCTTAATTTCCACAAGGAATTGATTTCTTTCCAATTACCTGTAGTTTTTTATTGAGTGTCATTTTCCAAACCCCGAGGACAACATCTGCTTGCTCCAACAGGGAGTGACCTTTGACGTTATGTCCAGGAAGGCACTATATTTGTGGGGTATCATTTTGACCTTAACTTTCTCATAATTCATGGCAGAAGTAGATTCTGTGGCCTAGACATTTGGCTATGAAATGGGAAAAATGGAGACGTGAAGGTTCCTATAGGTTGTCCTCTCATTCAAATAGGGAAGCAAGTAAGAGCATATATAGATTAATAGAAATTCTTGATATTATGAGCACAGATAGTTGGACATGGTTTCCAGTTGGATATGAATAAGTATTTGTACATTACCTTTTCTGAACAGATATGATAACGAATCGTTTAGTATTTACTTTGTTTACTCTCCCTCATTGTCTATTTATTTAGAATTGGTTGTCCTTTTCTCCAGCAACTCCCAATTTGTTGTTAGTGATTTAAACAGGTCCTTGAGATTTGTGATAATATATAATTGGTTAGCATTACTCAATTTGAATCGTCAAAAGTAAATGTTCTAAACGCTTATAACTCATATGTGCAGATGGAATTGTAGACTACAGGAGACTACATAGGATGTATTCATGAAGTACTTTCAACTAAGAGGATGAATGTTGTTCTGTAAGCTCTGTATGCGGTAATATTTCCTCTTTGTTATCTAGTATCCACCCCCCTTAAATCTTGTATTGGGTTAGTATTCTTTTCGACCAGTACTTGGAACTCGTGTTGTTTATCACACTACATCTATGTCTTTATCATCTAGTTTATTTGTTCCCATGTTTTCATTAAATTTATTATCGCTGAGTCAGTTAACCTAATCTCTGTAGTGTTCTATGACATTTTATACGTCCTCTTGTAATTATTTTGTAATATATCATACACACAAATGTTTCATTCATATTTTTTTGTAATACATTGTTATTTATGGATCATATATTAATGGTAAATTCATATTAGTTCTAATGGTTTTAGTACAAATATGTTTTCTACCTTTATTATTAATGATTCATAGTGTCTTCAACACTTCCTATCCATTACACGTTCTCCTTTTTTTTAATGATAGCCACTACAATATCATATTTATGATTAATGGTGAACTACTATTGCTTGTATTATTTTAACTATGTAGATTTGTAATGATACATTTCATATTGATTAAGTGATTATTTCTCTTGACATATCTGAAATGAGAACAAATAAAATAACACAACATTATAATATTAAAGTAAGCTATACATAGACCAAACATTTTAATTATGAACAAACATAAAAGAGAGCTTATCCTATTACTGTTAAATACCTTTTATACGATGTGGATATCATACTGCTTACCTTTTGATTTGTTTGTCTTCATTTTGTAATAATTGATTTGGCTCGGGAAAGAGAACTTTATCAATTATGTTGTAGATGTATTATTGTATGTATGTAATGCACTAAATTTAAGCACATACGTCAATTTTATTTGTAATGAACGATCTAAACATTTGACTTTATTTATTAATAGAATTTGGAAGTTATTATATTAAACCTAAGTAGTTTAAACTCAAATCTATGTGAACATATCAAAATAAAGTTTATGTAGTGTCATGGGCATATATTAGTATATAATATATTGCATATGGCCAAACATCTCATTCCCTTCTGCGTTCTTGTTACAGGGACTTGTCTTTCAATAATTTGAGTGGTCTTGTATAAAGGTTTTTTGCTAAACATTGAAGTAAAGTTTCTACACTCGTTAGTGTGGAGAGGAGTTGGAGGCCTAGTTGTTCACAACAACACGCGGGTCTAAGATAATTTTAATTTTTGAATTAATTTTAAATAATTGAACTTTAAGTATTAATGTCATTTTTTGAATTTTCTTACGCATTACATTTTATTATATAAAGACATCTACAATGTTATTAAATAGTTAAATTTATATAATAATATAAACGCAATACATGCATTTATATCTACCTTGCAAGAGCACGTCCACATGGCCATTTTGCTATTAATCATATCACAATGCTACATTTTTCTCGAATATGCACCATAATTCACATCGCATGTGCATCGCGCGGGGTTTGAAACTAGTAATATTATAAACCTCAAGACTAGTAGTAAGTTATGCTTCATGTGGATAAATTTATACCCTTTCCTATTTGTTATTAAATTCATTTAGTTATCATAATTTCTCTCTCTCTATGTGAAGCTTATATGTGCATTGTCTCTTAATCTTTACAGTAAACCTAGACTACCTCATCATAAATGTTGGTTGTGCCTATCTCTCTCTGTAACACCCCGAGATTTTTTAGCCGTAAAAATCTTTGATAAATTAAAAATTTTGGCAAAATAAATTTTTGGAATCTATTTAATTTTGGTGTGTAAACATGTTGGTCTTTATATAAAAAATAAAGTTTTAAGTTGAATTGAAATGGGAATTAAAATTTGGAAATTATAACGTTTTGTATAAAAAAATCGGGGGAGGATCCGACTGTGACGCCTCGTCTAATTAAATATCGGGTGATCAGGCCTTTATTAAATTAAAACGGGTTTCTCATATGGTTCATTCTTAGCATCACCGTTGAAAACCAAATTAAATACTAACCACCTAAGTTAATTAAACTGGTGTCAAATTTTATATTTCAAATCAACGGGATAAAAGAATAGTTTGAGAGATAAATCAACATTCACAAGATACTAAAATCCAAGCCATCAATAACATGTAAATGCATCAAAGTCGTTCCAAATAAATGGTCGGCTAAAACTACAACTAAGCAACAATCCATAATTCAACTACAAAGTAAAACTAATACAAAACTAGAACTGCAATCTAGTCAGCTGACAACATGTCTACACATGAGATAAAAGAATGAGATCCTATGATAGATTTGAATGAAATAGTCGACTATTCAATGATCCTGTCAGCATTCATAGTGCTATAGCTCTGAATCCCTGGAATGAAATCAAGTGTGGCGTGCTTGTGGCTGGACAACTAAAAGGTTTTGAAAATATTTTTATAGCAAGAGTTTGTACTTAAAACATTTGAAAACATTTAACAAGTAATTTATCGAAATTAAAATCGATTATTAATTACACATGTTAGGTTCACACCCACTCCCTTGAGTTTCCTCACCTCTCATCTAATGTGAACGCCTAACGTTCTATACTTAGCCCACCAAGCTACCACCACCAATCTATCTCGACCCAAGGATATAGCTGATCTTATCAATAGTATACTATCCCATACTGCCTGTTGATACCAAATTTGATCTGCTGACATGGACCAATCATAAAAATACATGTGTCCATTTGCATGATGAATATAAAGACTTTGGACGAATAAGGACCGAGCAACTCAAGAGGTCCGAACAACTCAAGTGGTCTGAACAACTCAAGTGGTCCGAACAACTCAAGAGAGATGAGCAACTAAGGCGGTCTAAGAAACTAAGTCGGTCCGAGCAACTCAAATACTTGTGGCGTACGCCTCAAAAAATCCGAAAGATAACTGTGCATTAAATGCGCATTATTATCGTACAGATGTACATGCCTACCAGACAGCTATTCGTTATTCTTTCGTATGTATAACCTCAAGGCTATAAATACATTGTAATCTCCTCATTAGAAGGCCATGCTGAATCTCTTGGTAAAATCACTTATCGAGAATTCTAGGCAAATAAATCAGTAATACAAAAACAGTGGACGTAGGCCATTCTCTTAAGGTTGAACCACTTTAAAAATCCATTATCTTATTTACTTACTCATTTTTATCTGTGATTAAAATAATTAGATCAAATCTAGTTTTTTACATCAACAAGAGTGATCCGAACAACTCAAGAGAGCCGAGCAACTAAGTCGGTCCGAGCAACTCAAATACTTGTGATGTACGCATCAGGAAAACCGAAAGATAACTGTGCATTATTATCGTACAGATGTACATGCCTACCAGACAGCTATGCGTTATTCTTTTGCATGTACATTCTTAAGGCTATAAATACATTGTAATCTCCTCATTAGAAGGACACGCTGAATCTCTTGGTAAAATCACTTATCGAGAATTCCAAGCAAACAAATCAGTAATACAAAAACAGTGGACGTAGGCCATTCTCTTAAGGCTGAACCACTTTAAAAATCTATTATCTTATTTACTTACTCATTTTTATCTGTGATTAAAATAATTAGATCAAATCTAGTTTTTTACATCAATAGATTGGCGTCGTCTGTGGAAAACGATTGTAATTAGCGTTTTTCACCAAAACAACTCATCATCAATGGCTGATAATCCGGAATCCAGTAATCAAAACACTGGGATTCCCCCGAATCCTTCTCCTCCCCCAAATTTTTCAGATCTGGCTGGTATAATGGCTAATTTGGCTCAAGGGCAAACGACCATGCAAGAAACCATGCATGAACTCAAACAAACTGTTCAAGGCGGAGTGTCAGCCCAATCAGGACAGCGAAGTGTTCAGAGAAATACTCGTTCAAGGCGAACGTTATTCCCAGAGGAGTCTCAATCCAGACGCACTGATTCATATCGTACTGAGAGATCTAATGATCCTTCTTATCAGCCTGGGCGGACTTCCTCAGTCCGAGCTACAGACACTCAACAAAACATCACTCTATCTCCAGAAAGGACAAGTGCTCTTGAAAGGTTGAGTAGAGTCTCTCCTTTTGATCGTTTGGGTCCTAGGAGGAATAAAAGTCCCCCTAGGATTGTGCCGAGGAACTCTCAGTGACCATCTGATTTAAAGGAAGGCTCTGCCCAATCACGACCGACTGCTCATCATGAAAGATCCCAAGTGGCAAATTCAATACGATCAGTTGCTCGAACCAATAAGATCGAGGAAGGAAATGATGCATGGAAGGGCTCAATTCAAAGGTTGGAGGATAGATTAGGGGAGATGGTTAAAACCAAAAATCCTTTACAAAGGACTTTTGTCCGAGGAACACCATTCATACAAGAGATTGTGGACTTTCCCACATCGTCAAAATTCAAAGCCCCAGTAGTAACACCAAAATACGATGGAAAAACTTATCATGTTCTCCATATAGAGCAATACCAAGCAGCTACTGATATCTATGCTGTTCCAGACGAGATGCGATGCAAGGCATTTTCAGGAACTCTTACCAGATCGTCTCAGATGTGGTACAATAACCTTCCTCGGGGGAAAATTATGACTTTCTTTCAGCTAGCAGAACTCTTTATTAGAAATGTTTGTTTTGGAGCAAAGCCAGTCAAACGAGTAGCACACTTGCTAAGTGTTAGACAAAAGACAGGTGAAAGCACCAGGGATTATATTACTCATTTCAATAACGAGAAACTGGAAGTAATTTATTATGAAGAGAAAACTGCAATTACTACTTTCATGAGTGGATTGTTGCCCAATAAATTGTACTACACTTTAGCCAAAGATCCACCAAGGACCATGGCAGAGCTGATGGCAAAAGAAGCTAAAATCATGAATGCCGAGGAAGCCATGCCAGCGAAGAAAAATGCAGATACTAAGGAGACTAAGGTGGAAGATGGTAAAACTGAAAAGAAGGAACAAAAGAACAACGGTGGTAACAGGCAATCAAAGGGTAAGCAAGCATTGGAACAGATGAAGAAATACGAAAATTATACTCCCTTGAAGGTGGATATAAATCACATTCTAGAAGAGATCAAGAACAGCGAGGAGCTAGCCTGGCTAGCAAAAATGAAGGTAGATCCTGATAAGAGAGACAAGTCCAAATATTGCGAATTCCCCAAAGATCATGGTCACACGACCAAACATTGCATAGCTCTTCAGAATGAAATTAAAGCACTCATTAGACGAGGAAAATTGGCCAAGTATGTTGATCATCAAAACGGTGGTCAAACCAATGAACGAGGAAGGCAAAGGTCTAAAACTCCTCTTTGGGCAAAAGATGACAAAAAAAGGATCATGAAGATGATCCAGAAGATGACCCCGATCTCCCCAAAAGACCGAGACAACTAGAACGTGAGGTATTTTCAATTCATTTTGGATCATTTGATTGTAATGTTATTACAGGTGGAGATGCAGGAGGTGGAGACCTTACTGCAGAGAGGAAAGCTTACCTCAATGAGGCTCAAGCTTGTTCGTACATTCAACGAATAAATCTAGCTGAAGATGATCGTTCGAGGAAGGTGAAGGAAGATAAACTGGTCATCGGTTTCTCTAAGAACGACCTCGCAGGTGTGCTATATCCTCATGATGACACATTGGTGATCAAAATGAGGATGAAGGAAGTAGTCATTTCACGACTATTGGTGGATAATGGCATCTCGGCAGATATCATGTTCTACCCATGTTTTGATAGTTTGAATCTAAAGTTATCCCAGTTGGAGCCATATCATAGGCCCCTCCTTAGTTTTACTGGCGAGAAAGTTTTTCCACTTGGGACGATTAAGTTGGATATGTTCATCGGTACATGGCCTGCTTGTCGAACAGAAAGAGTACGCTTTTTCGTAATGGATAAAAATGTCCAATCAACTTACAATATCATCATGGGAAGGGTAGGTTTGAAGAAGTTCAAATCAGTACCATCTACTGTACATCAATGTTTAAAATTCCCAACCAACTTTGGAGTAGGAGTGGTGAAGGGCGACTAAAAAGTAGCTCGGGAATGCTACTATGCATCTGCCGAGCAGGAAGAACTAGAGGAATCCAGGAAAAAGACTACTATCTATCAAGTGGATGAAGGTGCAGAAATTGAAACATTAGATCCTAGAGACGAGTCGCAGCTTGTAAAAGGCCAGGTGGTGGAACGACTGAAAATGTCATTCTGGACGATGAACACCCAGAACGAACAACTCAAATCGATGCATCGTTGGATGCCCCACTAAAACAGGAATTGATAGCTTTCCTAAGAAGCATAAAACAAACTTTTGCATGGAGCCACGAAGACATGCCAGGGATAGACCCAGCTTTCCTATGTCACGAACTTAAAGTGAACAAGGAAATCAAGCCAGTGAAGCAAAGAAGAAGAGTGTTCAGCCCTGAAAAGAACCAAGCTATACAAGAAGAGGTTTAGAAGCTTCAAAAAACCTGTTTTATTGAAGACATCAAATATCCGAACTGGTTAACAAATGTGGTGATGGTGAAGAAGAAGAATAACAAGTGGAGGATATGTGTTGATTTCACGGATCTTAATAAAGCCTGCCCAAAGGATCATTTTCCTTTACCTAGAATCGATTAGTTGGTGGATACCACCTCGGGACACGAGTTGTTGAGTTTCATGGATGCTTATTCTAGTTACAACCAGATTAAAATGAAGCCTGAAGACAGGGAGGGTACCTCTTTTATCACCCCCAGGGGAACTTATTGTCATAATGTTATGCCTTTTGGATTGAAAAATGGAGGTGTAACATATCAGCGGTTGATGAGTAAGGTGTTTGCAAAGCAGATCATTCATAATATGGAGGTTTACATTGATGATATGCTAACAAAGAGCAAGAAAGCTGTTGATCATCTAATTGATTTGGGTCAAACTTTTGATCAACTAGAGAAATATCAAATGATGTTGAATCCCACTAAGTGCACATTCGGAGTACGAGAAGGAATGTTCTTCGGATATATTGTCAACCAACGTGGAATTGAACCAAATCCTGAGAAGATCAAGGCCTTATTAGAGTTAAGATCTCCAACCACAAAAAAGGAGGTGCAAAGTCTCACAGGGCGAGTAGCAACACTCAACAGATTTTTGTCACGAGTAACAGATAGATGTTTGCCATTCTTCAAAACACTCCGAAAAACATTTGAGTGGAATGATGAATGTAAGGAGGCCTTTCAAGAACTGAAAAAGTACCTAGGAACACCTCCCTTGCTATCTAGACCAGTGATGGGAGAAAGATTATACTTGTATCTAGCAGTCTCAGAGAATGCTGTTAGCTCGGCATTGATAAGAGTGGAGGATAGAGTGCAGAAACCAATCTTCTACACCAGCAAGGATTTCCGAGGAGCAGAAATCAGATATCCAAGGTTGGAGAAGTTGGCATTAGCGCTAATTGAAGCCAGCAGAAGAATTAGACCTTACTTCCAAGCCCATACTATAGTTGTGTATACTGATAGGCCATTAAGGAAAGCTCTACATAAACCAGAGAAATCGGGAAGATTGATGTACTGGGCAGTGGAGATCGGAGAATATGATATAATTTATGAGCCTAGGTCGTCGCTCAAAGGTTAAGCAGTAGCAGACTTTATTGCAGAGTTTACTCAAGAAAATGCCGCCAAAGAACAGGATTTGAAAACTGATTAATGTGTAGATGTTACAGGATCATCAAAATTAAACCCCAACCAACTTACCTCGGTAGGTGAAGAAGGAAAGATGACTGACGAGTAGCGAGAAGTATTGGAGGTGGATAAGAGGAAGTACCAGATATTTCACCGAGGAACTCTCTCGGATAAAAATTTTGATGATCAGTTACCCATATGGAATTTGTATGTAAATGGCTCTTCGTGCACTGCATGCAGTGGAGCAGGGATTATTTTGAAAAGTCCAGATGAGGTCGATATGGAGTATGCTCTGCGCTTTTAATTTAAATCTTCTAATAATGAGGCCGAATATGAAGCAATGATTGCAAGTTTAAGTCTAACCAGATCAATGAAAGTAGAGCAGATTGTTGTATTCAGCGATTCACAGCTAATCGTAAATCTGATTCTTGGAGTATATGCGGCAAAGGGAGAGTTAATGATCAAGTACCATGCAAAAGCAATGGAGTTGGTATCAAGTTTTATTGCTATTCATCTGGTCAGAGTACCGAGACTGGAGAATGCAAGAGCAGACGCCCTAGCTCGATTAGCATCAGCCACACGCACCGAGCTACGAAGAACAATCCCAATAGAGATTCTAGTTGGTCGGAGCATAGACGAAGATTTGATCATGAACTTCATTGCTCTTGATTTGGGACCATCATGGATGGATCCCATCAGGGCCTATATTGAAGAGGGAACTTTGCCAATTGATAAACTCGCAGCTAAGAAATTGAAGTTCAAAGTTGCTCGTTATGTATTAACCAATGGTATTTTATATAGACAAGGAGTTATAGCAGCGCTACAAAGATGTGTTCATCCCTCAGAAGTAAAAGACTTGATCGAAGAGGTTCATGAGGGGTCTTGTGGAGCCCATGTAGCTGGTCGGACGCTCTTACGAAGGATAACCACGCAGGGGTATTACTAGCTGACGATGAGAGCTGATTGCGCAGCTTATGCCAAGAAATGTGATAAGTGTCAACGCTTTTCCTCTGTCCGAAGAACTCCCCAAGCATTGCTAACACCCATCACGTCCTTTTGGCCATTCTCTATATGGGGAATAGATTTGGTCGGACCACTACTAACGACTAAAGGAAGATTTAAATACTAAGTGGTCGCAGTGGATTATTTTACTAAATGGGTGGAAGCTGAGCCTCTCACTGATATGACATACAGCAAAGTCTATCAATTTATTTGGAAAAATATAATTTGCAGATACGGCCTCCCACATGCGTTCATTACTGACCATGGAACCCAGTTTGACAACAAAGAATTCGCTGCATATTGTCATCAATCGAATGTACTGAAGGTTCATTCTGCACCAGGCCATCCCCAAAGCAACGGACAAACTGAGGTGACAAACAGAACGCTACTAAATGGTTTGAAAAAATGATTGGATGATGTAAAGGCAAATTGGATTAACAATCTAAAGTCTGTGCTTTGGGCATATCGCACCACACCACGAACAACAACTGGAGAGTCCCCATACATGCTGGCATTTGGGAGTGAAGTTGTCATACCTGTTGAATTAGGTCTACCTACACATAGGGTACTTAATTTCAATTCTCCTATTAGTGATTTGATGAGAAGATTAGATTTGGATATGCTAGAAGAAGTCAGAGAAGAAGCAGCTATAAGAAATGTCGCATATCAACAACGAACAACTTCGTTCTACAATAAAAGAGTCAAGAAATGTGATTTGAAGGAAGGGGATTATGTGTTGAAGAAAGTCAACCAAAATCATAATAAACTAGAAGCCAACTGGCACGGACCCTACAGAGTGACAGAAGTTGTTCGTCCAAGGACATTTCGGATTGAAATCTTGGAAGGAGAAGAATTCAAGAATGCATGGAATGCAGAACATCTACGAAAGTATTATCAGTAGTTGAAATTTCTATGTAATACAATTTCTTCAATATGAATAAAGTGATGTTTCCACTTTTTTTTTTCGTTAAATTTTTTTCGGAATATTAGTGATACACACTATACAATTCAATTATCACCAACTTCGGTTGGTCGGGAAGCTAATTACCACCAACTCCGGTTGGTCGGGAAACAAATACGACCAACTCCGATTGATCGACAATATAATTATCACCAACTCCGGTTGGTCGGGAAGCAAATTACCACCAACTCCGGTTGGTCGGGAAGCAAATACGACCAACTCCGGTTGATCGGTAATATAATTACCACCAACTCCGGTTGGTCGGGAAACAAATTACCACCAACTCCGGTTGGTCGGGAAACAAATTACCACCAACTCCGGTTGGTCAGGAAATAAATACGACCAACTCCGGTTGGTCGGGAAACAAATACGACCAACTCCGGTTGATCGACAATATAATTACCACCAACCCCGGTTGGTCGGGAAGCAAATTACCACCAACTCCGATTGGTCAAAAAACAAACACGACCAACTCCGGTTGATCGGCAATATAATTACCACCAACTCCGATTGGTCGGGAAGAAAATACGACCAACTTCGGTTGATCGGAAATTCAATTACCACCAACTCTGGTTGGTCAAGAATTTTATATCACCAACTCCGGTTGGTCAACAGTTTAAAAAAACCAATCAGGACATTTTTATCTGTCTACAGATATACATACATGAATAAAAGAGATATTTCATAAAATATTTCCAAACCACTGACAATTAAAATTGCAAAGAAAACTAAAGATTTCTTCATTAAAACCAGAACAAATTACATATGATATAAATTACAGATTACATATGAATGGATTTCATTACATAAATGAATCCTACTCTATAGGTTTCTTTCCCTCTGCCTTTGATAGAGGGTCTACCCCAACTAGAGGATCATCAAGACTATAAGGGGAATTTATGAAGTTCAGATCTTGCAGCATTCTGATATTCATTATAGATGGACGATCAAGCAGACGAGATATTTTAAAATTTGAATGGAGACTATAATCATAAATATACTTGGAGATTAGAATGCGAGGAATGGCCCGGGCTGAAATCCAACTAAGGTCAAGCTTGAAAGGGGGGACAGGTAGATCAAGAACTCCAGGAGTATAGTAATCCCACAAAAAATGACCTCTCTCCAATTTTAGAACACAAAGAGACTTCAACCATCCCTGTTTGTACCCTTCGTTGTTCGATTGTTTTAAACGAGCATCAAGATGACAAAGTGCTTCATTATACCCATCCATCCAAAATTCTCTGGGCTGCTTATGGAATTGATAGGTTAATCTCTCAAGTTGCTCATTGAGCTTCTTTACCAAAATCTCTTTACTCTCCAGAGCAGAAGCTTGATTGGAAAGTTTCTCGAAGAGGTTCAGAATTTCTTTAGACATATCCGCCAGAGCTTGGTTCTTCGCCACCAAATGGAATGCTTGGTTCTCCAAGGCTGATTGAGTCCTCGCCTCTTTAATTGAAATCCGAATAGCCCTTGCTCATCCCCGAGAAGAAGACATTGCTCGTCCACGAGTAGACGAGGAGGGCCCAGCCTTTTTCAAAGCCTCCAACTCTTCTCAAAGTTTGGCATTTTTATCTGCAAAAAATAAAAACCTTCATCGTTAACAGGGATAAAAGCACCCGAAGAAGATGTAGAGGATTTGAGTTTCTCTATTTCTTCCTACAAAATAATGTTCTCCTCCTTCAACAGCTTGACAATATTCCTGTGCTCCTCTATTTCAAGCTTCAGAATACTCTCCTTCTTCTCATAGGTCGAGATGAATTGGTCGTACCCTTTGTCAGCACTTAATTATTGATATCTTTTCTCATATCCTTGATGAAGAAGGGTTACAGATTCTTTATATTGCTGTTGGAGGTCCTCAATCTTCTCATAATATGCCACATTATTAGCGATGGCACGATCAAGTAAGAACTTCAGGTACTGGTAAGCTTCGATTGCTTGGTCAGAAGCACCTGATCCAAGGATGTCAATTATCTGAGCTTCACTAAGAGTTACATAACCAGCTTTAAAATAATCGTTGCATTTTTTCATTAACTCTGTGTCATAAGCCAATAGGAACTCCATCCTGGCCATAAACTAGCAAAGAGAAAGAAATAAAAAGAATCAATGATGATACAAACAGAGTAAGGACAAGGGAAAGTCAAGACGAGCAACCAAAGTTCAAATTTTATTTCATCACAAGAATAACTACATAGCCCATAATTACATTCAACAAAAAAGCAAAAAGAAAGATCCGAACAACTCTACACCTTCTCCTTTCTTCCTAAGACTTCCTCGGAAGGCTTGGACGAATAGGTTAGTTGCTCGAACGGAGAGGAAAGTCGCTCGGCATAAATGTTTGTTAGTTGGAGCTGCTCGAAGTAAGGTTCAACAGCAGGGACCTGGTCCCCAATTATCATGAAAGATTCTTCTGAGGCATCTTCGTCCTCTTCTTCTTCTCCAGGAGAGAGAGGAGGGCCATGAATGCGTCGCTGGAACAATTCAGAATTCTCAGTGATTTTTAGCTCCTGCAGGGCTGCAACCCATCCATCCTTGAAATATTTAAGCCTGGCAAACTCCATTTGAGAGGACATGGCAGCCAGGCCTTTGTTCCATCCTTTGTCCCAACCAGCGTTGAAGTACTTTTTAACTGCAATTTTTCTTTTTGCCTTCTCCGAGGAAGTCCTCTCAATAAGAAGTTCCTCGGCAGCTTTTAACTTCCCTTCCACTTCCTTTTTCTGGCGATCAACCTCATGAAGTCTACCAACTTCCTCTTCAGCAGTTTTGAGCTTATTCTCAAGCTCTTCAGCATTTTTGAGCTTCTCCTCAAGCTCTTTATTGTTCTTCTCAAACTCTTTCAATTTCTTCTCCAACTCCTTGGAGGCCTCCACAGCTCGATCTCTCTCTTGCTCAACGGACTTAACCTGTTTCTCCCAAGCGATTTTATTTTCCTCATACTTATAATGAGAGTCTTTCAAAGACTGGGTTAATCTAGTAAAAGCCTTTTCCACTCCATCCGAGGAACTGGAGGCCCTGATGGCTTCATCCCTTTTTACAATACTGTTGAAACACGTTACCAGCTGAAAAAAGAAATAATTCTAAGTCAATGTACGAACATAGTATTAAAAAGTAGAAATTTCAGATCAATAATACTTACTGAGGCAATGTGTTGGGCAGCTAGAGCAGTAACTCTCTCACGAGTGAGAGTGTTTTCAATGTCATGGACTTCTGGAATAGTCCAAGATTTTACTAAGCCCATAGCGGAGCTCGGGGGAATGAAGGTCAGAACACTACTTTCAACATTGGAAGATTGAAAGATAGGTTCAGAATGTTTCTCATACACACCCTTTTTTAATCTCTGTAGAGGAGCAGGAGCGTCCTCAATCAATGATGATGTCTTTGTCGGGGAAATGACAATAACATCACTTGAAGGGATGACAGCAACGACCTTGCTCAGGCCTACAGGGGGCTTTTCAACGATCTTTCTCGGAGCCACAGGGGGCTTCTCACTAAATTTCTTAGCAACATCATAAGGGGGTACCTCTACAGTCTTTATCCCCTCTTCTGGGACATCTTTTTTACTTCTCTTTCCCTCCACAGCAGGAGAAGCAGATTTGTCGAAAAAGGAAGGAGCTTTTCTTCTCTTCATTATATCGCTAATAGGGATATTTGATTCAGAGGAAGAACCTTCCACACTAGTATCAGCAGCTGGTACTTGGTCAAGGTCAACTATCACAGGACGAGCAATGAAAGATGAGCTCAAAGTTCTGTATTGCAGCAAATAAGATACATACATAATGTGCTCTCTAGCAACAGATTGATGCAAAATCCAAATAAGTTTTAAGCTTTTTATATTGACGTCAATCTCTTTTGGGGGTTTCCTTTTACTATCAACTGTAACAAACAAAATCAAATGTCAGTGAAGCATTTTATCAAACACAAGGAAAACATAATTTCAAAAACAACAAAAAAAACTATCCTATTGGCATACGGTGGACACTTGGGACCTTGGTACACATCATTTCCATCAAGTGGAGGGTGTTGCCAATTTTTCACCACTACCCCATGATCAAAATAGTCTTTGTTGGTATCAGGGAGATTGACCACTAAAGCTCTATTTAAAAATCTAGTTTTTAAATAAAAAGTACTATCGCTAGTGACCCATCTATAGCAATACATAATTTCTGGGATTCCTAAGTGAGTCCCATGGATTTTATTTAATCTATGTACACCATTAACTACCCTCCATGTATTTGGAGCTACTTTTGCAGGTACAATATCGAAATATTGGCAAAACTCCAAACACAGTGGATTTGGAGGGAAAGAAAAGCCACATTCGGCTATAAAGATACTTGGAAACCAGTGTCCCTCAGCCAAGGAAAATAAATCAGAAGGACCAGATAATTCTTCCAAAATAACCCATGAAGGGATTGAAAAATCAGACCAAAATTTTTCCAATGACTCAACAAGATAAACCATGGCGAATAAAGAAAATTAAAGAAGAAGGAAGAAAATCTTACAGAGGAAATAGAGATCAGTTGTCAATAAACGATGGAAAGAACGAAGGCACGAGACAGAGAGAAAGTGAAGAGTTCAAAGAGACAAATTTGAAAAAGTGAAAGACGATAGGATTTTCTGTAGCGCTTAAATACCTTACCTTGGGAATGGAGAAAAATAATGATTACAGAGAAAGACGTTTGCGTTACCGGCGGCTAAAAGGAGAAAAAAGGCCACGAAAACCGAAGTAGCTGGAAAAATTCAAAATATTTATGAAGTCTGATTCTATGAATTAGGAATTAAATATTAGGAAAATACTCCTACAATTCAGGATAACTATTTAATCTCTTCATATTTCGAGAAGAATGTTCCACACTCCTCCTCAGCCTCGAACTGTGAAACATTGGGGGCTTCTGTTGATACCAAATTTGATCTGCTGACGTGGACCAATCATAAAAATACATGTGTCCATTTGCATGATGAATATAAAGACTTTGGACGAATAAGGACCGAGAAACTCAAGAGGTCCGAAAAACTCAAGAGAGCCGAGCAACTAAGGCGGTCCGAGCAACTAAGTCGGTCCGAGCAACTCAAATACTTGTGGCGTACGGATCAAGAAAACCGAAAGATAACTGTGCATTAAATGAGCATTATTATCATACAGATGTACATGCCTACCAGATAGCTATGCGTTATTCTTTCGCATGTACATCCTCAAGGCTATAAATACATTGTAATCTCCTCATTAGAAGTACACGATGAATCTCTTGGTAAAATCACTTATCGAGAATTCCAGGCAAACAAATCAGTAATACAAAAACAGTGGACGTAGGCCATTCTCTTAAGGCTGAACCACTTTAAAAATCTATTATCTTATTTACTTACTCATTTTTATTTGTGATTAAAATAATTAGATCAAATCTAATTATTTACATCAACACCGCCCATACAACACGATTCGTTATTAACATATCTCGCATGTTCTTCATTTCTTATGTAACATTTACATATGTTAAATTTCATTAGCATAATCAAGTCTCACTACTTAATTCATATATCATTTCATACCTAAAATCATTCAACTTCCATGATTAAGTTTCACTACTTAATTTACTATAGATATTACTAATCTATTTTTTTCTTTTATCTTGAAATTAAGTTTCGCTCTACTTAATTTACCATTTAGATGTTTTTCTATATATATATATATATATATATATATATATATATATATATATATATATATATATATATATATATATATATATATATATATCATATACAAGTCTACTTTCGCACATAAGTTGAATATCATGAAGTATATATTTCCCACAAAATATATACTATAAGGATGTTTGGGTCCGAAAAATCATCGACCCCAATAATCCTACCATTTACATTGGTCCGTATATCCATCGACCCCAATGTAAAGGTCATACATATATATATTGGTCCGAAATTATCATCGACCCATATATTATATTATTCATCCTCGAATTTGGTCCGGATAATCATGGACCCTAAATCAATCTTTCATGTATTGGTCAGGATAATCATCGACCCCGATAGATAAATAAGCATACTTTTGGTATATATATTTCGCACACAATATATACTATAAACACATACTATATAATCACCTCCTTGTATCACATTTTAGGGGTTATTGGCTCGAAATCATACCTCAATCATAACTAGTGATTTATATCTCTTGGTTCGAAATCATACCTCGAGCACCAAGAGTAATCATATCTAGATTGGCTCGGAATCGAACCTCGATCACCAATACTAGTCATCTATATTGTCTCGGAATCATATCTCGAGCACCAATGTATATATAGTATACTTTAGGTATTCACACAACCTATGCATTACTATGCATCAATTGGTATTCACACAACTCGATAATACATGTTAGTACATAGTATATATCTCTCACATACTCGTCGTACTATTTACTTTACGACTTATCGCACTATCGTATCTGTAAGAGTGTTCACAAAACTCTAAAGGTCCTAGTTACCCCTCCTTATATAAATTTATTAGTCCATCTTTAACCAACTAGTATACATGTTAATTGATATCTACTCTCGCTCCGTAGCTTAAGTCCCAAATTTCCCGACCTATCTCTCAATTGGTTATCCCTGCCGGTCCAAATTTCTCGACACATTCATGGGTCGATCGATCGATCGAATAGGTGCAGATTCTTCTTCGATCTTTCACTATTTTTTATTTACTCACACCCCATATTTCTTCACCAGATTCACATCCGATTATTCCTAACTATTCCTATATGAGTTGGGGTGATTTCTAACGTTTCAAACACTTTATAACTTAACCAAAATCAATTAAGAACGCATCAAACCCTCAAAACTCTTTCATAAATCTAATTTTGTGTTCATCAATTTCATTCAATTCAAAACCCAGATTTAAATCCGTAGTAATAATCAAAACTCCTCCGGTTTAACATTCTCTATGGATATAAACCCTAACTACATGCAATCTTACCTTAACAACATGCAATTTTACCCAAACATGAAATCAATTGGTGCTTTTCATCAAAGGTTTTTAAATAAAATCAATCTATTCATGAAATCCCTACACATGGGTATTAGAACCTCAATTTGACTTGCAATAAACACTTGCATTTAATTGATTGATTTGATTTCGTGCTTCTTGGTTGATGATTGATTGCTTCTTCTCAAATCTTCCTTTCCAATTTCGTTGCGATGCAAGAAACCCTTCACTACCTTCAAAATTCTCTTCTTAGGCTTTGGAAAAAGGTTCTACCTTATCTCTAATCTTTTTATGTCATGATTCTTAACCCCAATCTCTAAATATCATATATATGGATCTAAATTTCGTAGGTCCCTTAACCTCTTTTTGAAAAATGACTGCAACTCCCTTAATAGGTGCCTGTTTGGTCCAAAATTGACCCAGGACACACACTATACTCCCAAGTTCACTATTTTGACTATTTCAACCCATCCAAAATCGTTCGTGACCTATAAATCATCATTCAGGTCACTTAAAATATGTTTCTCATTTCTCACCTCAAAATAGTCTACATGCGACTCCCGATGAGATAATATAAATTACGCACATATCACTCGTTATGCCGTATGACCATAATTATCAATTATTTACTAATCGCATCTTGCAAATTTCATCAAGCAATATTAATCAGTACCTATCTCTCGATTAATATTTAATACTCATAATTATCATGTAATTGCATTAAATTACTTCACTTGCGTAATTTAATTAAAACGTATTTTTCCCAAATTAATTTCTCAATTTAATTAAATAAAAATAAGTAGAAATATGGGGTAATACATACTTCCCCCCTTACAAAATAATGTCTTCCACGAAATTAGGACAAGACCGGTACTAAAACTTAGGATCTTTAACATCATGTGTAGTACCTAAATTCAAATCATAATGACAAAAGGGCCACTCCACTATACACTCGTTAGTGGTACTGATTAGGCATAAATTCTCCCAAATTTACCCCTTAATTTAGAGGCTTTTATTACCCCGGACAAATTAAAATGAGTTTGTTTATCTCATATCATTGCTAATGGATTCGTCTAACAAATATCCTGAGTTTCGTGTATTTCTTATCGATTTTTCAGGTATTTAATACATGAAAGAAAGAAAGAAACCAGAGGAAGCAAGAAAAAAAGAAAGAAGACAAATCAAAAGGAAAAAGGCGTAATTTCCACCAGGAATCCGGTTAGGGACCCAAAATAAAAGTGGAAGATCTAGAGTCTACGAGCATGTAAGAAGAAACGACGTTCCAATCCGAGTTTCGAAATATAAGTTATGAAGACCCGAACATGTGAGATAATCATGAGAATTTAAAGAGATAATGAAGATAAATTGAGAAGCATATCCAGACTAATCCGGATGGCACAAAAAACGGAGTGATCCAGGTACCAGAATTGACTGCATAAGGTTGCATCTATCGAAACGATCCGGTCCTCCAAAAAAAAGGATCGATCCGGCCCCTAAAGTTTTCTGCATAAGGCCTGTTTAGGGGCCCAATCCGGATGAAATAAAAATGGATCAATCCGGTTACCACTCAGACCAATCCGAATTGTCAAGACCGAATCGATCCAGGGTTCGAGATTTGGAATTTTCTCCTTCAAGATAGAGTCTTGCATGACTCTAACTCTTGTATTTTTCATAGTGTATAAATTTCTAACTCCTCCCAGACATTAAGGGGAGCTTTTAATCCATTTTTAGAGAAGCCTTGAATTTAGTTTTGAAGGAAGAATAACAGAAACCCTAGTTTCCATTTAGCTTTGATTCAAGTTCTGCAATCCAAGTAAATTTGTTCCAATTCATGATTTAATTACTGCGGTAGTTAATTCATTAGTTAGTAATTTCATTCTTCGTCATCTTAAGTTGTTAGTTAAAATGTCTTCTTTTAATAAGAGCATGTGTTCTTCTTGTTTTAATATACCCGGCTAAGTTTTTAAGGGTTGGGGTGCATGAACCCCATCCGATGTAATTCACGATAGTGGAAATAGATGTCTGAATTAAAATCTTAGATGAATCGTGTTGTATAACTGGTACAACCATCGTAGGACTTTTGATCTCGTTTGCCCTAGGTAATCGGGATGCTTAGGAATGCGATGCGAGTATTGTTTAGTGCAACACTACTTTACTCGTCTCTTGCTTACATACAGTGTGGGATACGATCCCTCATATATCTAATACTTTGGAGTACTAAACATCGGGTTTGTTTAAAATTCTAATTCCGACACTAGTATCCTACGAAGTGAATTACTAACCCGACCTAACGTTCTCATTTCATAGTTAAAGTTTTAGCCTAATTGTCATCTGTTTTTCACTTGATTAGTGTAGTTGCATTTTATTTATTCGTAGTCTCATTAGTTCATTATTTTCAAAATTGCATCTAGTTTTAGTTGTTCCGTATTCCAAATCACCTTTTCATTCTTTTTAGACTCAAATCTAGGTTACCCTTATCTTTCCAACGTCCCCTTATCTTTCCAACATCGTTACGACTTCGTTCATCATGTATCCCTAAGGATCGATACTCCACTTATCGGATTATTACTTAAGTGACAGTCTTGCACTTGAGCCTAGATATCATGCACTCAAATACACATTTTTGGTCGCGTCAAGTTTTTAGCGCCATTGCCGGGGAATCATAGGTTGACTTAGGTTAGAACGAGTCAATCTAGAACTTTGACCAAAAATCCAAAAAAATAAAAATATAAAAATATAAAAATATAAAATAAATCATCATCTCTCAAAATCCTTTAATGCAAAATCCTGAACATAATACTCCAACTAGAATCCACGAAAACTCGATTGTTGAGTATAACTCTGAAAGCCCCCACAAACCTCACGTTCCGCAATTCTGGGTTCCATTTCCTACTCCTGAGCACTCCATAGGTAGTTACACCCCGAGTCAATCCTCGAGTCACACATCTAGGGCACCGAGTGAGTACACCGAGTCATTTGAAGAGATCACAAGAGAGATGTCTGACGCAGCGAATTTCGGTACTGGAGAGGGAGATTTACCTTATCGTCCCATAAAAGACTTACTCTTTCCTGAGAAGACCGTCACCCCCAATTTCATTGTACTTGTGTATAATGCCGATCACTTCCACTTTCACAATTGGATGATACAGATTCTCCCCGCGTTTAACGGCATGGATTAAAAAAAATATACCTGCATATCTGTGAGTTCGAAAAGGCGTGTGACACATTTAGTGATCAAACTTTCACAGAAGATGTCATTCGCCTAAAGCTTTTTCCTTTTTCATTCAAGGATAAAGCCAAGACCTGGCTATGGTCTTTAACCCCGAACTCCGTCACTTCCTGGAGAGATATGCAATCCAGGTTTATCTCAAAATTCTATCCACATCACAAGACCAACTATGCCAAAACTCAAATCCAAGGTTTTCGACAACATAATAATGAATCTTTTGACAGGTGTTGGGAACGTTTCCAAGAGTTAGTAAGCGCTTACCCCCATCATGGTTTTGATAAACACCTAGTAATCTCTTTCTTCCATAATGGGTTGATAGTGGCTTCCAAACAACTTGTGCAAACAATGTGTGAAAGACCTTTTTGGGATTTAAACTCCTATGATGCTGAGGCCCATCTTAAGTATGTTGTAGAGACTACTCAAGCATGGGACACCTCCAATCCTAATACCCAAGACTGACCTAGACAACCATCTATCGCTCCAACTGCATTCGGTCTATACAATTTAGATAGCAATACCTTTAATAGACCGTCGATTCGATTAGTTTCAGAGAGATATGAA
Organism: Sambucus nigra; assembly: GCA_949130495.1. NCBI lineage: Eukaryota > Viridiplantae > Streptophyta > Magnoliopsida > Dipsacales > Adoxaceae > Sambucus > Sambucus nigra. The sequence goes on along the minus strand of OX422218.1, from coordinate 103,774,068 downwards.
AGAGTGGTTTCATGGCCGATTGAGAGATATCTCCTGATCCAGTCATGGATCAAAAGAAAAAGTGTGTGTTATCCATGAGACGAGCCATTCCAAAAAGGTATGCCTGATGATTTACGCCTATAAGGCCATGCACACCGAGCAAGTGGATGTTATAGGAGGATTAAAGGGAAATTTTAATGCCCTGTATGGGAACTCGTGCAACCCTTCATGGAGAAACCATCTTGGTTTTAACTATGGATAACCACAAGCAGCGATGAACCCACATTCACAGGTTGTCCCACCTCCACCACCTCTTCAATACGAACAAGAACCACCACATCCAACTCCATATGTAGCTCCACCGCGGAGGAATCTCGAGGATATAATAAACCAGTTCATAAATTCTCAAAATGAAAACAATGCTAGATATGAACGCATGCTCACCGACATGAATGCACACATCTCCAAGTTACAATCATCGTTGAGTATCCAAGAGAAAGGAAAATTTACTGCCCAAGGTCCACCTAGTGTTAGCTCCACCTCTACAGAATAGCAGGAGCATTTCCAAGCTGCAACCACTCTTCATAGTGGGAGAGTTGTTGATTTATCAACTCCCCCACACAACATTTCAAAAGACAAGGGGAATTCGCCTGGCACGAAAGAGGCCAAAGATATCCCCTTGAATGAGAGTGAAAAGGAAAACACTAATGAACCCTAGGTAGTAGTAAAGCCACCCTCCGTTGCGCCATTTCCTCGAAGATTGTTTCCTTACCACAAAAGGACCATAAGTGATGAAGTGCTAGAAGTCCTTAAGAACGTGAAATTGAACTTACCTTTCCTCAATGCAATAAAGTAAATTCCAGTCTATGCAAAAGTCATAAAAGACTTATTGGCTATCAAGAGGAGGATGAAGGTAAATAAAAAAGTGTTCCTGGCACAAAACGTGAGATCAGTTCTTCTTAACGATCTCCCACCTAAATATAAAGATTCGGGTGCACCCACCATTTTCTGCACCATTTGAGAGAATAAATTTGAAAAGGCCGTACTCGATTTAGTGGTGAGTGTCAATATCCTCCCCTATTCAATTTATAGGCAACTTGATCTGGGTGATATTAAGCCCACAAGGATCACTATCTAGTTTGTGGATCGAACCGTGAAGATATCAAGGGGTATAGTTGAGGACATGATAGTACAAGTGGACACTTTATACTTCCCGATAGATTTTGTCATTTGGGACGTGGAACCCTCCTTCGCCTCAAAAAAATCATGTTCTCATCACCCTTGGATGCCCATTATTAGCTACGGCTAATGCATTGATCAATACTCGAAATGGACAGCTGCAACTCACTTTTGGGAATATGACTTTAGAAACAAACATCTTCAACATAGCCCAACAAGCAGGGGAAGAAAATGATCTTCACACGGTGAGCTTAATTGATGAGATCGTACAAGAAAATTTTGAGGAAAATTATTATGGAGACACCCTAGAAGCTTGCCTAGTGTCTAGTCATGAGAGTGAGGGAGCTTACACCGAGATTGAGAGAGAGATAGAGGAGTTAAGAGGCTTACTCGATAAGAGAGCGTCGGACGAGGACGCGAGAGATGTTAATTGGGTTTCTCGATTTGAAGAGTTATCGCCAAGGGAAGCACGCATGGTGGCCTCTAGCGACACATTCCCGACTCTCGAGTTGAAGAAACTACCCTCCAACATGAAATATTCTTTCCTATGTGAAAGTGGGACATTTCCTGTTATTGTCTCCTCTAGCTTAGATGAAGAGCAAGAGGGTAAGCTATTAAATATTTTGAGGAAGCACCAAAGTGATTTTGGTTGGTGTATAGCCGATCTAAAAGGGATAAGACCTCTAATTTGCACCCATAAGATTCACCTCGAGGAGGATGTTAAGCCCTCGAGATAAATTCAAAGACGGTTAAACTCCACAACGAAAGATGTGGCGAGGACTGAAATTATAAAGCTATTGGATGTTGGGATTATCTACCCAATCTCGGATAGCAAGTGGATGAGCCTTATTCAAGTGGTCCCAAAGAATTCGGGCATGACTATGATAAAAAATGCCAAGGGAGAGATAGTTCCCCAACATACCACTACTGGGTGGTGCGTTTGCATTGATTACCGGAAACTCAATGCGGGAACTAGGAAAGACCACTTTCCCTTGCCATTTATCGATCAAATGATTGAAAGAGTAGTGGGCCACCCTTACTATTTCTTCCTAGATTGTTATTCCAGATATAACCAAATTGAGGTAGATGTACTTAATCAAGAGAAGATAACCTTTACTTTCCCCTTTGGAACGTTTTCATACAAACGTATGCCATTCGGCGTGTGTAATGCACCGGCGACCTTTCAAAGGTGAATGTTGAGCTTATTCAGTGACATGGTCGAGAGAGGGATAGAGGTGTTCATGAATGACTTTAGTGTTTTTGGCACCTATTTCGATCTATGTCAAGCCAATCTTGAGAAAGTACTAGCCCGATGTGTGGAAAAGAACTTAGTGCTGAATTTGGATAAATGCCATTTCATGGTAACTGAGGGTAAAGTTCTTGGCCACATCGTGTCATCCAAAGGGATCGAGGTTGATCGAGCAAAAATCGATGTCATAGCTGACCTACCCCCACCTAAATCGCTAAATGTCGTGCGCTCTTTCTTGGGCCACGCGGGGTTTTATTGAAGGTTCCTCTAAGGACTTTAGCTCCATCGCTAGACCCTTAAGCAACCTTCTTATGAAGGACACACCATTCCAATGGACGGAAGAATCGCAAAGTGCTTTTGAAATATTGAAAAACATGCTTATGTACTCTCCCATCACGCAATCTACGGATTGGTCCTTACTATTCGAGCTTATGTGTGATGTTAGCGATTATGCAATAGGGGTTTTTTTGGACCAAAAGAAAGACAACAAGGCTCATGTCATCTATTACGCTAGCCGGACTCTTACCGGACCACAACTCAACTACTCCACTACGGAGAAGGAATTTCTAGTGGTAGTCTTCACTCTTGACAAGTTTCGATCCTATCTTATCGGTTTCCCCATAACTTGTTTCACTGACCACGTGGCTTTAAAATATCTACTTGCAAAGTAAGACACAAAGCCGCGCCTCATAAGGTGGATCCTACTCCTACAAGAGTTTAATATCTCTATTAAAGATAAAAAAAAGGAGTAGAAAACATCGTCATCGATCACTTATCACGACTTTTGTCCGACATACTTAGTGATCCTACACCCATAGACGAGTATTTTTCTAGATGGGCAACTCTTTGCCACCTCTTCTTTGCCCTGGTATGCGGATATAGTGAACTATCTTATCACGGGAGCCGTCCCTCCCGATTGGACACCGCAAGATAAGAAGAGGTTCATCACTTGGTCGTGCATGTTTTTCTATGATGATCCATTCCTTTTTAAATATTGCGCTGACCAAATTATCCGACGATGCATATCGGATGATGAAATTCCAAAAGTCATCCAATTATGTCATTCGGAAGCATGTGGAGGCCATTTTTTCGTGAAAAAGACAGCCATTAAAATTCTCCAAAGCAGTTTGTACTGGCCCATAATGTTTCGAGATGTTAACGATTATTGAAAATCTTACGACAAGTGTCAACGGATGGGGGGATTACCCGACGAGACATAATGCCATACCCCGATTCTCATCATTGAGGTTTTCGATTGCTGGGGTATTGACTTCATATGATCTTTTCCCCCATCCGTTGGGTACCTATACATCCTAGTCACGGTAGACTATGTTTCTAAGTGGGTGGAAGCTATAACTACGAAGACTAATGGCAATAACGTGGTGATAAAGTTCCTGCATGAACACATACTTTATCGCTTCGGTGCACCTAAAGCGATAATCAGTGATAATGGCATGCACTTTTGCAACAAACCGTTTGAAAAACTTATGAAAAGTATGGTGTCATTCACAAGGTTGGAACGACCTATCACCCATAAACGAATGGGCAGGTCGAGTTGGCAAATCGTGAAATCAAACACATATTAAAGAAGATCGTCAATCATGACCGAAAAGATTGGTCCCTTCGATTGAACGATTCGCTATGGTCCTACCGTACCGCATACAAGAACCCACTCAGAATGTCCCCATTCCGCTTTGTGTATGGAAAACCTTGCCATCTTCTCATTGAGTTGGCACAAAGCGTATTGGGCAATTAAGAGGGTAAATTATGATATGGACAAAGCCGGTGAAGCTCGTAAGCTTCAACTAAACGATTTAGAGGAGATATGCAATGATGCGTATGAGAATGCCAAGATTTCAAAAGCTCGGATGAAACTCGCACATGATAAGATCATTCGACGAAAAGAGTTTCAATCGGGACAAAAGGTACTCCTCTATGACTCCCGGCTTCATCTATTTCCTGGTAAATTGCGATCTCGATGGACTGGTCCATTCATTGTGAAAAGCGGTTTCCCCCACGTACTTGTAGAATTTGAAGATCCAAAAGGGGGTAACACGTTCAAAGTTAATGGACAGTGCCTAAAGCCATATGTTGAGGCGTGCGTAGAAGATATCGACACCATTTGGTTGTCGGACCCCATTTACAGGGTAGAGTGAGCTCAAACTGAGAGGTCGTTGCGCCCCCAACGCGTATGGGGTGAATTCTTGTGTATAGTAGATGCACGTAGGTTAGGATAGTAAAGTCTGTAGGATCACAAAGGAGAGGAATTCGAGCACCAGAATGCTTTATGAGGTGAGCATTTAGAGCCACAGTATTTAGGTGAGAGGTAATCGAGTCAAACAGGTTTAGGACCATTAGTAGGAGCAGCCGAAAGTTTTTAAAGAGGAGTAGACCATCCAACAAGTGAACTAGAACTGATATGGGCACCGGATCGATCCAGTCCTGGGCACCCGGATTGGTCCGATTTGGGAAATATCAAAAAAAAAAAAATAAGGGGTTCTGATCGGTCTGGTCCTGGGAACCCGAATCTATTCGGTTTTTGTAACTCTTTAATTTCCCTAAGTTCACCCCCTTATTCCCCAATCCTTCTCCTTCCCTCCCATTTCGTCCCCCACCCTTCCCAAAACCCTTTTTCCTGCCAAATACCTCCCCCCTTCCCCTCCAAAATCTACCCTACCCTCTCCCCTCCCCACCTATAAAATCCACACCTTTCCCACCCCATTTCCCACACCACTACTCATTCTCTTCCTCTCTTTCACTATTTCTATCCAGGACTCCAACTCACTTCCGTGACCATGTCTAACCAACCACTTCCCCAAAATTACGATTCCACCCAAATTCTCGACGACGGAGCTGCCGGCTACCGCTCCCTTCAAGAGCAAAGGTGGTGTGAACGTTTCTTTGGATAACCTTGCAAGCTCCAAATAGAGCGTCAAATCATTTAGAATCTCATGCCTAATTCTTTCACTGCACTTTTTATGGCCCGGGGTTGGTGTCGCTTCCTCAATGAACCTCATAACATGGTATGGCCCAACGAAGTGCGTGCCTTCTATGGCTCACTTGTCCGCACCAGGCACCACCTAGATGAAGCCTACATAGGCAGCATCTAAGTCCCATTATCTTTGGAACTTTTGATCCAGAAGTTGGCTGCCAAAGATGTCCCAAGCCCACATCAATAAATTTACCCAAACCCTCTTCCACCACTTGACAAATACGTATGCATGTCCTGCATCGACCCCAATGCTAACTGGATAACCAAAACATACCCGGTGGGCCAGCTAAGTGAGAAAGCGAGCCTCACTTTCAAAATCGTGTGCGTCAACATTCTCCCAACGGCAATAACTCGGCGATGCGCCCGCATCAAGCGCCCCTCGTATATCACCTCTTCGACCATAACACCCCCATCAACCTGGCTTCCTGCATTTATAAGGAAATATTCTTCACCACCATGGATAAAATGGGAAACACCCCTCTTCCCAATGCCCGACCCAACACGTCTATGATAGCCGAAGCCAGAATTTCACCCCCACAGGATTTCCTTTACCTCCCAACTCCTTTTGGATCAACCACCAGAACTAAACGTGAAAGACAACAGGCATACATCCAGTCCCGTTTATCCCCGGATGATAGTGATGATGAAGAGGAGGACAGTGATGATGAAGAGGAAGAAAGCAACGACGAAGATGAGGAGGACATTGTGACGGGCGAGGGTGACGCAGATTATGATAGTGATACGGATTTTAATTTTTTCCCCGCGAATGCAGAAATTAATCGGCGTCTTTCAGCGGTGGAATCTCTATTTGACGGGCTCCTCACGAAATACAATAGGGATTAAGAGGCCTTCCTAAGGGATACGATCATGATGGATCATCTCCAAACTCACATGTACGAACTCAACTTTGGTGGACCCCTTCCCAGCTTCTTCTATGACCCCTATGGCCCTAGCCCACCTGGAAGCTCTAATCCCCCGCCCCAGTGATGCTATTTCTAAAAATTGGTTGTGTCGTGTTGGTTATTCTCACAAGGTTGTTTGTTTTTCCTTTTCTTTTATAATACATGATGATTAGTTATATAAAATTCTGCATTTTCCATATTTGTTCGTTTTATTTTTTTCACACTTTTAATTCGCTTTGATTTATATTTTAGTCCTTTTTGCTTGAGGGCAATGCAAAAGTCTAAGTTAGGGGAGGTCACAAGTGTGTCTTTCTAAAACTTCACAAATTTTCAAAAATGTCGAGAAATTTCAAAAAAAATAGTTAAATTTTGAAAAATCCAAAAATATTTTTCTTTAAAATAAATAAAAATTAGAATTCAAAATTTTCAAAAATATTATTAAATTTTGGTTTAAAGTCTCAAATTATAAAAACATAGTACACAAAGCGGAAATTGACCAAAGATGAAAATTGAGCGAACATAGACGAATAAATGTGGAGATTAACAAACTCGGTGAGGTTTCGAGCCTATCATTTTCGTGAGTTTATAAATCAATCTGAGTAATTGTTAACATAAAGTTCTTTTCAGCATTTTAATAAGTCATCGAGGATATCAATTCTTTCACTTTGATCTGTTATGGGAAATGGAATGTTGTCTTGAAAAATGTACTAAATAGATCTTGAAATTTAATTAACCTCGAGACGCATATGGTAAAATAATTAGTGATATGGATAAATGAAGTTAGGCCCTCATTTGTCACCCAGAAAAATATTTGCAAGGAAACATAGTAAAAAAAAAATCCGTTTTTGCAACCCAATTTGAGACGAATGAGGTTTCCCTTTCGTTTGACCACCCAAAAAACCCCAATTGGCCCGAAATTGTGAAAGTTGATAATCCCAGAAAATTAAGTCCAAAAAGTGCAACAAAAAGGGGAAAAAGACTAGCAAAAATAGCAAGAAAAGAAAAGCGTGAAAAAAAGAAAAAATATTAGAAAATAAGAGAAAAATGAGAAAAAGCCCAAAAAAGCACTAATGGATATCTTCAGTATAATTTCAAATTCCAAATTTCTCAAACCCCTTTCCTTGTACCTGTTACACTTTAAAACCCAAAAAAGTCCTAACTGAGTCCAAAATTATGAAATTGGTTACCGTGTGGAGAGCTAAAACACAAAAAGATAATAAAAGAGATTAAAGGTATGAATTATAGGCGATGTTACTGTTTCCCTATAACCTTTATCCGATGATGAGATCCATTTACTCTAAAAATTTGTCTTTCAATTTGTGTGCGTGAACTTGCTTCCAATGCATTTACTCCTTATATCACGTACACCAAGAGAAATAGCCACACTTCCAAGAGATTCGTTCGTGAGAGCATCCCGTGATATTTTGAAATCAAAATGAATTTTTGGATAAGTAATGTAATGGTCTACCGGTGGAAATTCGAGGTCAAATTTCTGGCTTCGCACACACACATTATGATTTGAGACTCTTGAACATGAATTGATGATGACTATTTTCTAGAAAAGTTTGAATTACATAATTTTTGTGTATTTTGAGTTTTCTTTGAGTCGAATTTTCTGGGTATATTCACTGTAAATCCTCACGAGACACAACTCGTCCTACTACGGTAACCTATAGGTTTAAAGGTTTGTTGCATATTCTAAATGCATTCACTCGCCCGTGAAAGAGGTATTCTATCCCACTTTAGAGTTGGATCATGTTTTGATTCTTTTACATTGCTCGAGACGATCAAAGTTCTAAGTTAGGGGGGGTTTGATTAGGCATAAATTATTCCAAATTTACCCCTTAATTTAAAGGCTTTTATTACCCTGAATAATGTAAAATGAGTTGGTTTATCTCAAATCATTGCTAGTGGCTTCGTCTAATTAGTATCTCGAGTTTCGTGTATTTCTGATTGATTTTGCAGGTATTCAATACATGAAAGAAAGAAAGAAACCGGAGGAAGCAAGAAAAAAATAAAGAAGATGAATTAAAAGGGCAAAAGCATAATTTCCACCAGGAATCCGGTTAATGGATCGAAACAAAAGTCAAATATCTCGAGTCTACGATCGCATAGGAAGAAACGATGTTCCAATCCGATTTCTGGAATATAAGTTATGAAGACCCGAAGATGTGAGATAGTCATGAGAATTTAAATACATAATGAAGAGGATTTGAGAAGCATATCCGGACCAATCCAGATGGCATAAAAAATGGATTGATCCGGGTACCAGAATTCACTACATAAGGTTGCGTCTATCGGACCGATCCAGTCCTCGTAAAAAAAGGATCAATCCGACCCCAAAAGTTTTCTTCATAAGGCCAGTTTAGTGGACCAATCCGGATGAAATAAAAAATGGATTGATCCGATTACCACCCAGACCAATCTAAATTGTCCTGACCGGATCGATTCGTGGTTCGAGATTTACAATTATCTCCTTCAAGATAGAGTCTTGCATGACTCCAACTCTTGTATTTTTCGTAGTGTATAAATTTCTAACTACTTCCAGACATTAAAGGGAGCTTTTAATTCATTTTTAGAGAAGCCTTGAATTTAGTTTTGAAGGAAGAACAACAGAAACCCTAGTCTCCATTTAGCTTTGATTCAAGTTCTGCAATCCAAGTAAATTTGTTCCAATTCTTGCTTTAATTATTGCGATAGTTAATCCATTAGTTAGTAATTTCATTCTTCTAAATCTTAATTTGTTAGTAAAAATGACTTTTGTTATTAAGAGCATGTGTTCTTCTTATTTTAATATGTCCGGCTAAGTTTTTAAGGGTTGGGATGCATGAACCCCATCCGATGTAATTCACGATAGTGGAAATATATGTTTGAATTAAAATCTTAGATGAATCGTGTTGTATAACTGGTACAACCATCGTAGGACTTTTGATCTCTTTTGCCCTAGGTAATCAGGATGCTTAAGAATGCGACGCGAGTATTGGTTAGTGTGACACTGCTTTACTCGTCTCTTGCTTACATACTGTGTGGCCTATGATCCCTCATATATGTAATACTGGGTTGTACTAAAGACCGGGTTCGTTTAAAATTCTAATTTAGACACTAGTATCCTACGAAGTGAATCACCAGGGTGTGAGGGATTGTAACACGGCCTATCATTCTCATTTCATAGCTAAAATTTTAGTCTAATTGTCATCAGTTTTTCACTTGATTAGTGTAGTTGCATTTTATTTATTCGTAGTCTCGTTAGTTCATTATTTTCAAAATTGCATCTAGTTGTAGTTGTTCCGTATTCCAAATCATCTTTTCATTCTCTTTAGAGTCAAAGATAGGTTACCCTTATCTTTCCAACGTCGTTACGACTTCGTTCGTCCTGTTTCCCTGAGGATCGATACCCGACATATCGAATTATTACTTGAGCGATAGGCTTGCACTTGAGCCTAGATAGCATGCACTCAGATACACATTTGTGGTTGCGTCAAGTCGATTCATCTAAGATTTTAATTCAAACATCTATTTCCACTATCGTGAATTACATCGGATGGGGTTCATTCATCCCAACCCTTAAAAACTTAGTCGGACATATTAAAACAAGAAGAACACATGGTCTTAATAAAAGAAGACATTTTAACTAACAACTTAAGATGAAGAAGAATGAAATTACTAACTAATGAATTAACTATCGCAATAATAAGTTGGGGGGTTTGATTAGGCATAAATTCTTCCAAATTTGCCTCTTAATTTAGAGGTTGTTATTACCCCGAACAACATAAAATGAGTTAGTTTATCTCATATCATTGCTAATGGCTTTGTCTAACATGTATCCCGAGTTCCGTGTATTTCTGGTTGATTTTACAGGTACCCACCTATCAAAAGGCTTAATCACTGTATCCCCAGTTTATCAACAATCTTTCTCAATTCACTACGTACTGATATGCTCCATCAGTCATGTGATCTCAATACTAGCTCTATCGTATCCATACTGAGAAAAGGTCTCACATCCCTAAGTGCCAACTCCCCTTATTCACCACAACTCAAAACTCCCTTCATGGGAGGAATCACGATAACCTCTGACCACTAATGTCAGTATTTAAAACTTTGGTTCACGGTGATGTAACTCTTATGACATTTAAAAACTACCAAAAATAGTTTGTGGTTCACTCCACTCTTAACAATGGACTCCAAATCGCAACCAATACAAAAATCTAGTTATCCCCTCACCTCTAATCAACCAGAGGATGAATGACAAGGCTTTCCACACAAAACTTTAAAATGTACCTTGTGATTGATAAACTGGTACAAGTTATTACACACAACTATACTAATGATAATTTATCCCCCTCAATTACCTTACAAGGCACCACACGCATTACTCGCATTAGCCAGCATAATAAACCACCTCTGAACTAACCATTGGGCTATAGGTGATACAATATGCCCAAAATAAAACTTCATCCCCATCACTTCCTGATAATCCCTATTAGAGGTGGGATTGCAGGATCTCATCCTGATTCACAACAATATTGGGAGGCACCTTGCATCGGTGCAATCCTTTTTTTCAAAGAAAGAATAACAATTACTTCCTTTCAGCTAATCCATTCCATACACTTGAAGGAATTCTTAACCCAGACACGACGTTGACATCATATTAATGAATTTTAATAGTCTACCTACCCATTCTGTCACAGGAAACGTAAGCTTGTTACCAAATTCTGGTTGATCATCTCAAGCTTACTTTTTCCATCTATGAGTGGTGCATCCGGAGACAATATCACTACGTCTCACCCCACATGAATTCCCACTTATAATATCTTAGATTAAGTTGTACTTTATATTCCCTTTCTTCCCTTAGTATGCCAAAAGTCACGGCCCATTCACTTTTTGTAGCTGGCACACTTCTTGGATTACGCGCAAGACACTCTCAACATTTCAGTGAGTAAAGCTCCGCTCTATTTTCCCACAACAGCTTGGCCTCCTCTTTATCAAGAAATGTCTTTTGAATGACTTCCCATAGCCTTTAAACTCATCTAGAGTGTACTATCTCTCTCAGCACATATATACTTGGATCATCATCTTTCTCACATGACTTTCAATTCATTATACCATTCCAGCTTAATTCATCATTGCCCCACAGGTATACTTTACACGCATTAATTTCCACACCCCTTTATCTCAAACGATTTATAAACCATCTAACCAAGGCGCCCATACACCCTATAACTCGCACATATCTGCACAAACATTGCAAACATCACACATGTAACACACTTTTCTCAAAATTCGCTTCGCATTCTCAGCCTAGTTATAACACATAGGTCTTCTCAATCACCCCATAAATCGTAATTTTAATTCCTATTGAGATTGTCCCCCCCTTCAACTCATGGTGAGAAGAAAATTTTAGTGCTTTTTCACAGTACTACCGATTTCACTGGCCTTATATCGTATTATACATCTTAGCTCAAAGTGTTTCCTTGACACGTTCGAGGATTTATATTAAAAAATGATGCCCTGTCATACATCAATGTCTCTCTACTCCTGACATTTATAAAAGTTCATGCGTATTTGATCTTGTAACAGAACCCAAATAAGGAACTTTCCACAATGCACTATCACTTAGTATTGGCGACGATCGAGTTCCATAAGCCTCAAATATACAATTAAGACACTCAAATGCTACCCCAACCATATACTTATAAATCTCAACTCCCGAATCTCTAAAGGAGTTAAATAACACTGCGTTATCACCATCACTAGGCATTAGCTCACAATAATGATCTTAATTTATCCGCTTCACAGTAAACCCAATATTCCTTGAATCCTATCATAAAGTCCCTATACATAGAGATTAACTACAATGAGACATCTCTGCTCTCTAAAGTCTCCACCATAATATAATATAAATGCGATCCAACCCTCTTTCCGGTGAGGCCTCATCAAACAACACATCCTGTCCTGGAATATCAGACACGATGGCCTTGCTATCACAACCCTCTATTATTCCACCCAAATCGCTAATCAGTCCATACCCAGGATAATATCACACTCGTATGATACTTCACTAGAACGAGTAATTACAACATACATATACTCCCTACGCTTGCACTCTCTCACACTGAGGGTAGTACTAAAGAGAGCCCCACTATACAAAGGAAACAATATACACATTACAGTGCTATAAACAATATACCCACTAAACTCATCTCACACACAAATCTAGTGCTAATAGAATATTGTGACTCGCTCGTGTCACATAAAACTTACCCCACTAACCCGAGGATAAAACTCATACTTCAAATTGGCAATAAAGTTGTTGGCTCAAATGGTTCTTGGATAAAACACCCTAGTCCCATCCGAAACAAAATTTCTATAAATCGTTGCCCAGCTGGCCTAACGTTCTTGTCCCCTAACTCGTGGTGGACTAGGGTCTTATATGTTTCCCTACTCTTTATAAGTAAGACACCTATCTATCTCATTCCCTTTTCTCTTTCCCTGCTGGCTATTACAGGATGGTCCTTCTCACCGACCTGGTAGTCTTTACCCAGGTTGCTACCCTTGGTGTTCCTTGGTCCCCAATAGTCCTATGGAACTTGATGGTGGTCTTGCCTATCCTGACTAAACCTACCATCACTTGGTAATAAATTCCATTAATCTGTAATGTTTCAATGGATCCCTAACGTTTATGTAAGCTTGCAAACCTAGGATCTTGACGAGATCAACACTGGTCATCCTAATCGGAGTTCTCATTCACTCCCATGTATTCTTTCCGCGATTCCTCTCTCAACCTACGGATCCTTTTGTCAAGTCCATGAAGGTCCCTATATAGATCACTCTTAGGGTTCGTGCTCCGTGCTTTAGCTATATAGGACTTCATCTAGTTGGACTTCGATTTTGACAAAATTATTTGTGTAATTAGGGTGAGTGTAATTACCTCCACCAAGCTCCTATTACTGTCTACTACAACTCAGCGATCGACTGAATTCTCATTACTACATAAGGTTGTTTCTCACACCCTTTATGACTCGTAGAATTTTTATACTGTCACGTTAGCCATAACAGGACACTGCATATCATTTTATCATGTCTATTAATTATGTGTACACGTTATTAAAAAGAATATTAAAACAGTTTAAAATTTTAAGTTGAAATTTATTTGCTGGAAGATTTTATGAAAAATGAAATTTTCAGAATTATTTTCAAAAATATTCAATAGATGTTTTAATTCTTTTGTGATAACTATTATTTATATATGTGTGCCTTATATATTTTTAAGTCTGATAATATGTGTACATGCGTAAGTAATATATATATATATATATATATATATATATATATATATATATATATATAGTTCTTATAATATATTGTTTTAGTTTATATGTATGCGTGGCTTCCTAAGCATATCTGATTGCTTTGTCCCATCTTTTTTCAATTTGACATTTTAGCAGACCACCTGCCTTAGCAGGTCTAGATGTCCCATAGTTTCATATATATATTGTATTTTTTTCAATTGTTTTAATGTGAGAGCTTTTCAGTTGGGCTGTTAGTTTGGCTCGCCATTTTCTTTAAAACCAAAATTGGTTTTCTTTAAAACGACACCGTGTGTCGTCTTTATTGTTTGAATGGTAATAATTGTTAAGTGTGTTACAGCTGGATCCCAGTTTCTTTTAAATCCGCCCACGGTTTTCATTTAAAACTAGAACTGGATTTTTTTTTAAACGAAGCCGAATTGTTCTACAGTATTATTTCTTTTGCGTATTTGTTACGCTGGTAGTTGGTTACAGATGTGGTATCACGTGTCTCGTTTTTAACTATGAAATTTTTGTTTCTTTTTACACCGTAAGATATTATTTAATCTACGGCTGTGTACATTCTTTTCACAATCCTTGGGAATCTTTTTTCACCAATCAGAGTACACTCACTTTCTCTATAAATAGAACCAGTTGGGTCTTTAATTTATTTAACACGAGATAAATTATTTTAAAGCAGAAGCTCTGCAGAAATTTGGAGAGAGTCTATACACCTATTTCTCAAGATTGATCTTAAGAGTGTATAGTTAATAGCCAAAGACTGATCCAACTCGTCTTTAAAATATTTTTGAGGAGTCAAGACATGGACATTTTCTCAAATTTTCCTCTATCCAATATTGTTGATTTTTCATTTTGAAAAATATAGTTGTGATTATCTCTAATTGTTGTTCTTGTTTTACTTGTTTATCTGTTATCTATTAGATCTAAAATATTTTTGTAGTGTTTTGCTGAAATATATTATATATATAAACACTACACACACGAACAACATACTTGTTGTCTTAAAATCTGATTTTCTAAAATTTTTGTACACTGTATTGATCTATTATTTCAGATCTATATTTGGTATAAGAAGAACTTTACATCTGGTTTGGTTGTCTTGATAATCTTAGTTTCTTATTCATTCAATTTTAAAACATACTGTTTTAAATTTTTTTAAGAAATTTGTCACATAATAACGAACATCTGATATTAGGTTTAGACACTTAAACCTAGATTTCTTGCAACCTATTATGTGATAACGGACTAGTTGACTTCTTATTTGAAATTATTTTTGAAATCTCAACCTTCTTTATTCAAGACTGCATTTGACATATTTGTGAATAATCAAATCTGATATAAAATTGTTCAAGTTGTATTGTGATAACATATTAGATTAACACCTATTTTAATCTAAATATTCTTTGAAACAGTTGCATGCTATTTTTAGTATTGATATTTGTGTATATATGATTACTTGGTTGATTTAAGTGAGTTTCAGGAACTGTTTTTCATCTCATATCACTTACATATATTCACTCACTTTGTATTCACGTAGACGCATTTATTTGTGTAAATATTTGAACAAGTCTATTATTCAAGATTTAAAAAGAAAAGAAAGCTTTTCAAAACTGTATTGAAAGTCAAGAAGACTTGACTTGATTAACATAAGACTTGCGAAGATATATGGGAGATATAATCTTTTGCATTGCATTTGGTGTGTACCTTTTAAGTTTGGGTGTGTCATCTAGGATAGAGCATCGCACACAAATACTTCACTAGAAAATATAACATAATTGGCACTAAGCTAATATTGAGCTAGAAGAGCAAAAGGGAGAAGCTGCTAACTGTATAACACAATATCAAGCAAGGACAGACTTAAAGAGAGAGCAGAATAAGCAACTAGGGAGAAGTCTTGGTTGTGTGAGGTAACAGCTACATCTATCTTCTTTAGTTATCTTATTTGTTGATTGTAGCTCGTTCCTGTTGTTTTTATTATTTTAATGGAAGTAGATTAGGTGACTCCTAGAGGGGTCCGTCATTTTTCCCGATAAAGGGTTTTTGCGATGTAAAATAAATACCTTGTGTTTTACTTTACAAAATTGCAATATCTCGCCTCATACGAAAAAGTAGGTTTAATACTAGAAACGCACCTAATTAATTGAATCATATATTATCTGTTTTAACAACTAGTTAAGTCAAGATAATAAATAGGACTATTAATTGACTCGACAAACTAAAACCTGTTTTAGCAAAGTTAGCAATTCAAGAAAATTTTTGAATTGGTCCCTTCTTGAATAACATAGATAACTTATAGGTAATTGGAGTTTATTTCGGCAAATTATTTTACTTTCGCATTATAGTCTATCATAAGCCGCACGCTCAGTCCACGTATCCTTTCGTCGGGTATGAAGTTCACTAAGCCAAACCTCATGTCCCTACCTATAACGTTGGGTAAGTTTGAAGTTGTACCACTATTTTCTACAACGGTGTTTGGGAAATTACCATCCCCAAAATATTATCCTGCTCATCATCTACCCCAATGACATTATGATGATCTCAATCGCAATTATCATTCCCTGGATACTCCAAGACTTATGATGATCCCCTCCCTCTTATAGTCCTTCTAGCGCCATTTGCTGGCCGCATTACAGTGTTCCATGTACCATGACAAGTCGAACTCGTATATAAATCACATCAACTATACTTAAAAGAAGGATAACGTAATCCAAGAACGTAGAGGAATACAACAATCCTATGATAGCTCTATATCAATTAATCGATACGCAGAAAACGTAGTGAGCCATACAAATCCTATGAACACTAGAAACTGATGCTCTGATACCATCTGTGACACCCATCTAATTAAATATCGGGTGATCAGGCCTTTATCAAATTAAAACAGGCTTCTCATATAGTTCATTCTTACATCACTGTCGAAAACAAAATTAAATACTAACCACCTAAGTCAATTAAACCAGTGCCAAATATTATCTTTCAAATAAAAAGGATAAAAGAATAGTTTGAGAGCTAAATCAACATTCATAAGATAATAAAATACAAACCATCAATAACATGTATATGCATCAAAGTCATGCCAACTAAACCGTCTACTAAGACTACAACCAAGCAATAATCCACAATCCAACTACTAAGTAAAACTGATACAAAACTGGAATTGCATTGTAGTCAACTGACAACATGTGTACACATGAGATATGAGAATGATATCCTATGCTAGATTTGAATGAAATAGTCGACTATTCAATGATCCTGTCAGCATTCATAGTGCTATAGCTCTGAATCCCTGGAATGAAATCAAGTGTGGCGTGCTTGTGGCTGGACAACTAAAAGGTTTTGAAAATATTTTTATAGCAAGAGTTTGTACTTAAAACATTTGAAAACATTTAACAAGTAATTTATCGAAATTAAAATCGGTTATTGATTACACATATTAGGTTCACGCACACTCCCTTGAGTTTCTTCACTTCTCATCTAATGTGCACGCCTAACGTTCTATACTTAGCCCACCTAGCTACCACTCCCAAGCTATCTCGACCCAAGTATATAGCCAATCTTATCAATAGTTTACTCTCCCATACCGCCCATACAACACGATTCATTATTAACATCTCTCGCATGTTCTTCATTCTTATGCAACATTCACATATGTTAAATTTCATCATCATAATCAAGTCTCACTACTTAATTCATAAAGAATTTCATACCTAACATCATTCAACTTCCATGATTAAGTTTCACTTCTTAATTTACTATAGATATTCCCAATCTATTTTTTTCTTTTAACTTGAAATTAGGTTTTTCTCTACTTAGTTTACCATTTAGATGTATATATATATATATATATATAATCATATACAAGTCTACTTTCCCACATAAGTAGAATATCATGAATTATATATTCCACACACAATATATACTATAAGGATTTATTGGTCCGGCAAATCATCGACCCCAATAATCCTATCATTTAAATTGGTCTGGATATCCCTCGACCCCAATGTAAAGGTCATACATATGTATAATGGTCCGACATTATCATCGACCCATATATTATTCATCCTCGAATTTGGTCCAGCTAATCATCAATACCAAATCCAGCTTTCATGTATTGGTCCAGATAATCATTGACCCGAGTACATAAATAAACATACTTTAGGTATATATATTCCACACACAATATATACTATAAACATATATTATATAATCACCTCCCTGTATCACATTTTAGGGGTTATTGGCTCGGAATCATACCTCGATCACCAATAGTGATTTATATCTCTTGGCTCGAAATCATACCTCGAGCACCAAGAGTAATCACATCTAGAGTGGCTCGAAATCATACCTCTATCACCAATACTAGTCATCTATATTGTCTCTAAATTTTAATATAGTTTTTTAATTAAATTCAGTCTATTCACGACATCCCTACACATGGGTATTATAACATTAATTTGATTTGCAATAAACACTTACCTTTAATTGATTGATCTGATTTTGTGGTTCTTGGTTGATGACTGATTTCTTCTTCTCAAATCTTCCTTTCCAATTTCCTTAAGGTGCAAGAAACCCTTCACCACCTTCAAAATTCTCTTCTTAGGCTTTGGAAAAAGGTTCTCCCTTCTCTCGAATGAACTCTCTAATATTTTTATGCTATGAGCCCTAACCCCAATCTCTAAATGTCAAATATATGGCTCTAATTTTCGTAAGTCCCTTAACCTCTTTTTAAAAAATGACCGAAATGCCCTTAATAGGTGCCGATTTGGTCCAAAATTGACCCGGGACCCACACTATACTCCCCAGTACACTTTTCTGACTATTTTCACCCATTCAGAATCATTCGTGACCTTTAAATTATCATCCGAGTCACTTAAAATACATTTCTCATTTCTCACCTCAAAATAGTCTACACACGACTCCCGATCAGATAAAATAAAATACGCACAGATCACTCGTTATGCCGTATAACAATCGTGGATACTTACTATTGAGAAATCCCATAAAAGTAGCTGGCTAAGACCAACCATCAAGTGAGGCAACCGGCCCAAATTATGAGCCCTGAATAACAGTCAGATAAAAGGATATGGTCAAATCTATCCCCAAGATCTCAGAGAGATATTCAAGGGATATGAGGCCAACGTGTTAATAATCGGCGCATTCTTTTAACTATATATATACTGTACCCCTGGCCTGGGGCATGGGGTATGTAAAAAACCCAGTTCGAGCAATACTAAATAAAAAACAGTAGACCTCTCTGTGGACATAGGAAATTTTTCAAACCACGTATATTCTCGTGTTGTGTGATTGTTGTTCTTTCTTTAATTGTGGTGATTGTTTTCTTTTGATAAATTATTTTGTGTTGAGATTTTTGTCAGCACAATTGGTGTCATCTGTGGAAAATCATTTCTTTCTCCTTCCAAAACCCTTACTGGCAAGAACCAGTAATGTTACATCACAACAGTAGCGTTCCTCAAGCACAAGACATTAAACAACACTTAAACCCCCCAAGGGTAAGGTCTGAAATACGCCATTCAGACCCGAGACTTCGCCAGGAGAGGCAGGTCTCTGAAGAAAGTCAAAGGCCACCCAGGTCCATGAAAATCTCCAGGATAATTGATGCCTATGAGGCCAGGATCCAAGTGCAGGAGGGGTCCACTCGCCAATGGGAAAATAAGAATGCCCACCTCAATAGGATACTGGATAAACTGGAGAGAGAGATCCGTCGAAATACGAGGCGACGCCACAGTAGGACCACTAGCCCTCAATTGAGAAAATCTCGCAGCTGAGGAAGAAGCCCAAGATGTGGTTCAGAAAGAATGAAAAGACCAAGTTCAGGAGACCACCACTCTGAGCACTCGTGACCAGTTCGCCACAAGAGAAGTCCTGATCGACAGAATGATGATATTCGAAATTTGGTCCAGAGAGAGATGAACCAGCACCCAACTCACCATGGTGCCATATCAACAAGGGAGTTAGCAAGATGAGCTTTCAAAACTCAGATGAAGTCCCCTTTTTCAAGGGAGATAGAAGAAGAGGAAGGCCCAAAGAAGTTCAGGATCCCCAAGTTCAAGATTTACGATGGAAAAACAGATCCCATCGTCCATGTTAGGCAATACAGACAAGCAATGACTCTATGAAATCATAATGATGCACTCATGTGATGAATCTTCCCCTCGAGCTTACGCGACGTGGCCCAGAAATGGTTCGAGAAGTTACCCCACCAACCCATTAAAAGTTTTAAATCCCTAGCCGAGATATTCATGTCTCTCTTCATTACGAGAAGATCCCATCCAAAGATGATGGATGCTTTGCTCACTATGTAGAAGAAGACACGGGAGAGCCTCAGAGAGTACGCAAAGAGGTACTGGGAGATATTTAATTAGGTTAAAGACTGCTCGGAGCAAGTTGCCGTAGAATCCTTCAAAATAGGATTGCCTAGCTCTTGCCTCTTGCACCAATCCCTAACTAAGAAGGAGGCAAAAAACATCGATGACTTAATGGCCCATATTGAGAAATATGCAAAAGTCGAGGATGTGAGCAATCTTAACGCAGCGGAAAATGATCATGCGAAGACAGGAAAGGGGTGTGAGAAGGTTGAAATAAAAGAACGGGGGCAAGAACGGCACCATGAATGGGAAGAGGAACGACGCCTCAAAGGAATTTCAAGATGTAAGAATAGTCTTTAAAGAGTCGATCTATAATATCCTAGCAATGTTCAAGGATGAGCCATTCATCAAATGGCCAAGGAAGATGGGAGGAGACCCTGCGAGCAAAATCACGCGTTGAGATATGCGTTTCACAAAAAAGACGGACATAAAACTGAATATTGTAAGGACCTAAAGTCTTACCTCTAGGAATTGGCCCAGACAGGACACCTCAATGAGCTCATGGAAATGAAGACAGATAAAGCGGCGGCGAACGACAAGCAGCGATTGGATAATGTCGACGAGGATGATGCTGGTCATGAATTTGCAGTAATACATGGGGCATTAGACCACAAACAAATTCAAGGGAATGCAACTCGAATGGAAGTTAAAAAGCTTACCGTAGTTATGCAGGCCTTCCAGATTGACCCAACCAAGTATCGGGTAAGGAAGCAGCGATAGCCAGAGGATGTTTATTATAACAAATATATCATTTTTACAAATGAAGATTTAGTGGGAGTAAGAACCCATCGTCATGACGTGTTGGTCATTACACTTAGGATAGCCAATTGGGACGTCGATAGACTGCTCGTTGACCAAGGCAACTCATTCGAAGTAATGTACCTAGACTTATTCAGGAAGATAAAATTAAGCATAGCAGATCTAAAGGAAGCCATCGACCCATTGCTCGACTTTGCTGGGAAGGTCACAATCCCTCTAGGAAAGGTTGTCATGTCAGTCAGTGTAGGAAACATCTCCAAACTAATTGAGTTTCTCGTTGTTGATATCGAATCACCATACCAATACATCCTCGGACAGGGGTGGATCCATACAATGAAGTTCGCTCCATCGACCTATCACCATAAGTTGAAGTGCATAACCGATCAAGGAGTAGTTAAAATCCATGGGGACCAGGTTTGGGCGAGGAAGTGTTTCATCGTGGCCATGCGCCCCAAACAGGAAAAGAAAGTAAGAAAAAATAAAAGTCAAGGTATAAGGACACGAGGCATTAATGCCCTCCAAATAGTAGCTAAGGTATGGGCGGCCAGGAATGGAGGAAACCAGGATCCTCCTCTCTAAAAGGTTCGTTGAAGACCTGGAAGAGGTCGCAGTTGGAAGTGGCTTGACCGAAAAGAAGTTTTTAATTAGCTCCTCCTTGACTGATGACGAGAAAAAAGAACTAGTTACCTTACTCCGGAGTAACGTGGATATTTTCACGTGGGAACCCTATGAGCTACCTGGATTAATCCCAGCATCGCATGTCATCAACTACACGTGGACCTAGTTTTCAGACCAGTGGCGGAAAAGGCTCATCGAACAGCCCAGGAAAAGGCTAAAGCAGTAAAGAAAGCAGTCGAGAAGCTACTCGATGTAGGGTCCATACCAAAAGTTTAGCTCCCTAAATGGTTATCTAACCTAATAGCGGTTCCTAAGGGCAACGCAAAGTGGAGGGTTTGTATTGACTTCACTGACCTTAATAGGGCCTATCCCAAAAATAATTTCCCCCTTCCGAAGATCGATCAACTAATTGATTCCACGGCTACACACTAGAGAATGATCTTCTTAAATGCATACTCGGGATACCATTAAATACCCCTTGACGTGCATGATCAATATAAAACCTCCTTTATAACCACTGTTGGTTTATATTGCTATAAGGTTATGCCTTTAGGCCTTAAAAATGCAGGGGTAACCTATAAGCGGTTGGTCATGAAGATGTTCAAATACCAAATGGGGGATACCATGGAAGTTTATATCAATGACATGATCGTTAAGAGAAAACTCAAGGATGACCACCTCTCCACCTGGCTAAAACCTTTGAAACCCTCAGGAAGTACCGAATGAAACTTAATATAAGTAAGTGTTCCTTCGGTGTCAAGTCAGGAAAATTCCTTGGATACTTAGTTAGTAAGAGAGGGATAGAAGCAAACCCCAACTAGATCGACGCTATCATCAATGTCTAATTGCCCCCAACAGTAAGAGACGTACATAAACTAACAAGAATGCTCATCGCACTCAACCGGTTCATTTCTAAATCTTAGGAAGGATGCCAACCATTCATCCAATTATTGAAAAGGAACAAAAGAGTAACATGTGATGAAGATTTCTCGAGGTCCCTAGAGGAACTCAAAGTATACCGAGTGGGCCCCCTTTACATGTAATTCCTGGGTAGAACGATCCGCTATACCTCTATCTAGCAGTGTCAGACCATGTGGTAAGCTCTGTCTTGGTATGTGAAAGGGAGGGAAGCCAACATCCAGTCTACTACGAGAAACAAAACTCTCTTGGAGGCCGAACAGCGATACCTGCCATTGGAGAAGCTCGTTTACGCACTTGTGGTAGCCTTAAGGAAACTAACGCATTATTTTGAAGTCCATTCCATCGTCATAATTACCTCACACCCCCTTAAGGTAGTTCTAAGGAAAGAAGATCTCTCCGATCGACTTTCCAAGGGGTCAATCAAGCTTGGAAGGTTTGATAATCACTTTCAACCAAGTTCAGCCATCAAAGCGCAAGTATTTGCGGACTTTATTTTTGAATTTACAGGGGATCAGCCTTACAATCAACCCGAAACCAATTGTCCAAAGGAAGGTTTAGGTCTTTTAACATTATACATTGATTGACCCTCCAACTTAAGGGGGCGAGATTGGGTATTGTGATAGTAACTCCTGAGAACGTAGTGCTCGAGCAGGGATTTAGACTTGGATTTGAACCCTCCAATAACGAGGTGGCGTACGAGGCACTGATCTTCGGACTGCACAAAGCAAAGCTACTAGGGGCAAGTAATCTTCAAGTCTTCAGCGATTCACAACTAGTTTCCAACCAGGTAAGTGGAGACTTCAATGGAAAAGATAAATGGATGGAAACTTATCTCGCTAGTATAAAGGGATTAATGGATAACTTTAACCAAGTCGATGTTCAGCAATTCCCAAGGGATAGAACAACCATGAAGATGCCCTAGCAGCCCTAAGCTCAACAATAGACTCATACATGAGAAGAAGAATCCAAATTTATTTCCTTGCACAACCCAGTATTCGTAAGGACGTTGAGTCGCAGAACCCCGAGAATATACTCCATATTGAAAAAGCTCCTAGAAGGATGGATCCCATTATAAATTATTTATAAACAGATAAGTTACCCAGTAATAGGAAGATAGCCCATCAGATAAGAGTCAAGGTTTATCTCTTTCACTTATCTCCCGAGGGCAAACTGTATAAAAGATCTTTTAGTGGCCCCTACCTCTAGTGAATTCATCCACAGGACGTCGATCAAGTCTTGCACTAGCTCCATGAAGGGATTTGTGAAGTCGTGCAGGAGGATCGATAGAGTTCCGAGCAATGAAGGAAGGATACTGGTGTCCATACAGGCAAAAGGATGCAGGAACTTATGTTCGAAGATACAAGAAAAGCCAAAAACACTCACCCTTATTCCACCAATGTGCCAGCGACTTAAAGTCCTTAACTAGCCCATGGATCATCGCCCAATGGAGCCTAGATATTGTGGGCCCTGCCTAGTACAGCTGAAAATAGGAAGTATCTATTGATGGCCACGAACTACTTCATAAAATGGATAGAAGTAGATCCACTGACAAACATCAGGGACGCTGACATGATAAGGTTTATATGCAGGAATACTATCACGCGCTTCGGTATACCTAGGATGATCATTACCGATAACATGACCCAGTTTGAGAGTGGACCCTTCCAAAGCTTTTGTAGTGATCATGGAATCAGGCACTATTTCATCTCTGTGGCATACCCACCAGAGCAATGGTCAAGCCGAGGCCTCCAACAAGACAGTGACCGATGGACTGAGGAAGCGCCTTGAGCGGGCCAAAGGAGCATAAGAAATTTGAACTACAACACATCCTTTGGGCTTATCGCACCTCCCCAAGGTGAGCAACTGGAGAGACACCTTTTCTACTCATATATGGAATGGAAGCAATCATTCCCTTAGAAGCTGGTCTTCCTACCATAAAGTTGACATTGGTCAATAAAGGACATAAATATGAAGCGTTACTTACTGAGCTTGACTTAGTATACGAATGACGAGAGTTGGATCTAGTTAAGCTGGAATCTTACTAGCAACAGTTAGCCAAACAATACAATCAGAAAGTCATCGCAAGGAAATTCCAGGTCAGAGACTACATCCTAAGGAAAGTTCTTGGCAACGCGGTGAAACCATCAGATGGAAATCTTGGACCTAACTGGGAGGGATCATTCAAGGTCATAAGGGACAACCTACAAGGAGCCTACCACTTGGAAATACTGGAGGGAAGGAAGATACCGAGAGCCTGGAATGCAGGCAACCTAAAGAAATTTTACTTCTAAATTTCTTCATGCACCATTAGTTTAGGAAGAGTTTCATTTACAAATTAATGTTGCAATTTTGTTTCTCACTGTTGTCCATAAAACTCGGTTGGCTTTGGAATTTTATATATGTTGGTTGTCTCAAATGTATGTTATTTTATGCACAATTTGTAAGTTAAAGGCTTCACTATTTTAACATAAATAGCCTCTTGTGGTTACATCACAATAACCGAGTTTATACCATCTCAACTTTGCCATAGCGAAGCAATAAGGGTTGATACATAATGACCGTCCTCAGGCCCTTATTTGTGACACAACTGGCCTTCGAGATTTCTCCAAAAACAAGTAAAGACCTGTAGGGGATCCTCAAATAATATGGACAGCCCAGGTTGCTCGCCAACATAATTTGGGTTTAAAATCCTGCCCGGGCGGATTATCCACTAGTCAGGTGTATTCTCGTCATCGTCTCACTTAGGCCTAAGGAAGTGTGATGACACGACTTAAAAGCTAAAGCAAGGAGGAATGGTACGTCTATGACATACTGGACTGGGAGAATACTCATTTAAAAACAAGCTCGTGATTAGTCGACTGAGAAGCCCAAAATCACTAGAGATTATCAATCAAAAACATGTTTCATTGGCAACTACCCAAAATATAAAAAAATTATTGATAAAGGTTACACGGTTACACATACAATAGTGATAAAATAGAAAAATAAGAAAGAATAAATTGGATCCTAAGAGGGACTAGGTCGCTGAGCAAGGTAATCATCCACTCGTGCCCTTCGACCATCACCTGGATAAGGGGAAAAGTCCTCCTCAACCTCTTCAGGTCTTGACTCTAAAAGTTACTTTGGAATTGCATCTATTGGGATCCAGCGATCATCCTTTCTGAATGGATTTTCCTTTAGAGACGAAGGAGTGATCTCATGTCTATACCAAAGGACAGAGTTCTTAGTCACCTTTAACTCCCTAAGGGAACTCAACCACCCTCTGATAAAGGATAGCTCCTTGACCTCCTTTAACCTCATGGGAGCGTCTGTCCAGACCTGGTTGTACGCATCTGTCCATACTTGTCTAGGACCTTTCTTGAACAAGTTCCTCAGTAGGGTGATATCCCTTTGAATCCCATCAGCTATCATGTATGACCTACGAACATCTCCCCGCTGTTCAGAAATCTCCCTAGTTGAACCATTGTCATTAGTCTAAGCTCGCTGCCTAGTCAATGAAAAAGAACCTTGTATGACTCGAGGGGGAACGCTTGGTGGATTCTCCCTAAGGAGCTAACTTCCATCCTTAAAGCATCGTTCTACTGTTGCAGAACTTCTCCAACCCGATTGATCTTAGAGGCATCTAATATCTTAGAATTCAGACCATCTATTTCTTCTTGAATAGAGGCACCAACCTCCTCCATCTCTGTAAGTCTATCCTTTAACCTGTCTACTATCTCAGATTGATCCTCATAATCTTGGTTCTTTGTCCTAAGGGATTTGTAGATCTTGACAAATGCTCGGCGAGCTTGATCTCTTACATTGGAACCAAGGATTTGGCCTAGACGAGAAGAGGCAGGAATATAATCATCAAGGTCAACAAACTACAAGACATGGAGTGAGAATAACAAAAATATATCAACAAAAGTATAAACCAAATCCCTTTATTTAAAATTGGCACCATTTAGGTACAAATACATTAAATGGCAAGGAAAGAGAACAGAAAAAGGAGAAAATACAAAAAATAGTCCTAAAAAACTAATGGTTGACCCTGACCTGCTCTATGATAGCTGACTCTTTCCCTTTGCTAGCAGAGACCTCATTCGGCTTTGCCCCAAGTGCTGCGGCATCGGTAACCGAAGTAATAGGAACATCAGAGGAAGGAAGAGTAGGATGGCTCGCAGTTGGGTCTTCATCAATAATGGGTTTGGGGCCAAGGTTGTTCTCGCCAAATAGGGGAGAATCAATAGAAAATCCTGTAGTAACCAAGGATCTATCCCAGCCTTTCTTAAAGTTCACCCGACAGATGTATTCAATTTTCCTCTCAACGTCTTCGTTAGTCCTTTCCTAGCCCTCATTATAGCTTCTCTCCCTACCCATGGCCACCTATACCTCCAAGCTCGTCACATTCTCAATAAGATTCGTGTTCACATTAGTGATGGCGAGATTGCCAGCCACTACCATCTCGTAAGCCTTGTGGAGATCCTACAGCTCCTTAATCGCCCCGGCCCTCTCCTTGGAAAATAAGGCCTCAACTATTACAAGAGCTTCCTGGGAAGTCTTTAGGCTCCCCTCAAGCTCAACACTTCTCCTCTCCAGCTCGTCTCGAGTGCGGCAGAGGACGGAGTAGTCAGACAAAAACTACAAGAAGAAACAAGTAAAAGGCAGGCGATGAAGAGAACTAGGTAAACAATGGAGAAGAAATGAAATGTCCTTACCAAAGAGAGCCCCTAATCTGCCTTCAGGGTTAACTAGTTTGGACTAATCTTTGAGGACCGTTCCCAGTCCGCTATCAATATTTCCCTCTCGATCATCATAGGGGCGAGATGAGGGGACAAAGCCATATAAGCCCCCTAACATAGAGCATCAAGGGGCACTAGGGAAGCTTGTGCCTTCTTTATCCTTTATTTTCCTCTTCTTCTCTCTTCTTCCTTATTTTTTTCTCCTCTTCTCTTTTTCTCTCTTCCTATTTCTTTTTATCACTCTCCTTCTTTTCTTTTTCTCTTATTTTCCTCTCCAGCTCCTTCTCATGAGTTGCTATCTAGGAACCACTGGCAGTATCCCCAGACCTGGTCTTCTATATCTTTAATCTGCTAGACGGAAAGATGTGATCATCATCATCATTAGGGATCAAATTCTTCCTTCTAGGGGAGCCATGTCTTCCTCGCTAGAACTCTCTGAACTAGAACCACTTGAGCTAGAGCCTTCCTCGTTGGATCTCTCTCCAACAGACTCCTCTTTGATGTATTCCTACTCATAATATCCTGCCTAAACACCACCACCTCTAGCAGGACCAGACTCTGAATTGATCTCCTCCTCTTCGTCTAGGTCGATAGGTTGAAGAGCACCTTCTTCATCCTCTTCTTCCTCTGAGATATTAAGATGAGTAATGGAGTAAACTGGACGGGCGATGAAGATGTAGGTAGTGTTCTTATATTCCAATAAGAAGGTAGGAGAACTGGGATATTCACCTTCTGCAATAGAGTCTCTTATATTCAATGCCTTAAGTAACTCAGCAGCACGGATCTTGTGGAGAGCGGGTTCGTGGTTATTGGACTTTGCTATAAAGGAAAAGGAAAATATTAAAGTAAGGATACATTATAGTAGCAATGAAAAGATAAAGAGAATGAACAACAACCTATGTATTCCTCCCCATAAGTAGGAGTTCGAGGTCCCATGTACCTCGCACCCCCTACCTGAGGAGGGAACTGCCAATTCCTAGTTATGAATCCTTCAGACCAGTAATCCTTATGGGAATTAGGCAGATTAACTACCAACACCCTATCCAGACTCCTCACTTTTATGTAAAGAAGACCAGAACTGGTACGTGAAAAGGAGTAACAAAAATAGATTTCAACCTAGCCTAACTTAGTGCCATAGAGTTAGTTTATTCTGTGAATGCCATTAACAATCTTCCAAATGTTTGGAGAACATTGGTCTGGGACTATATCGAAATACTGGAAGAAGTTTAAGAAGAGACGATTTGGGGAAAAGTTAAACCCCCTCGGGACAACAAAAGAACATGAATCTAGTGGCCATCCTCAACATCATGAACATTACTAGGAACAGGTTCACACTCAATATCCACCCAATTACGGATGTTGTACCATTTCCTAAACTCTACCACGGATTTGTTGTCCATCTTTTCCATAAGAAAAACCCTAGCTACGTTATAATTAAAAACGACGAAAGGAAATACATAAAGATGGAAGACTGAGAACTTACAGGAAAAAGAATGAAGCTTGAAACGATGGAAAACCACGGGCAAATGAAGATGATTGAGGCAAAAAATCGCTTGGAAGAAATGAAGAGGAAGCTTGACAACAAGAGATGGCTTGAAAATGAGAGAAGTAAGAAGTTGAAGTGATGCCAAAATTCGTCCAACACCTTGGTTTAAACTCCTCAATGATAGTGCACTCTGATCGAAAAAGATTTTCTGCCCAAACTTCCTGCCAAACGATGATTCACGCCCCTATCATTTGTATAAACTACAACAGTGCCATTAGAAGTTGATCGAAAGATACTATTTAAAATTTATGAGCCCAAATTGTGGCCCCAAAAATTTTATGGGCAATTGTGGGTACCTAGTGTTGAGCAAGCCCATAAAAGTAGCCGGCTAAGCCCATCCAGCAAGTGAGGCGCCTGACCCAAATTATGAGCCCTGAATAATAGTCAGAATAAAGGATATGGTCAAATCTATCCCCAAGATCTCAGAGAGATATTCAAGGGATATGAGGCCAACGTGTTAGTAATCAGCGCATTCTTTTACCTGCATATATATTGTACCCCTGGCCCGGGGCATGGAGTATGTAAAAAAACCAGTTTGAGGGATACTAAATAAGAAATAGTAGACCTCTCCATGGACGTAGGTAATTTTGTGAACCACGTATATTCTCGTGTTGTGTGATTGTTGTTCTTTCTCTAATTATGGTGATTATTTTCTTTTAATAAATTGTTTTCTGTTAATATTTTTGTCACCACAACCATAATTATCAATTATTTACTAATTCCACTTAGCAAATTTCATCATGAAATATTAATCAGTATCTATCTCTATCTCGATTGATATTTAATAGCCACAATTATCATCTCATCTTATTAAATTACTTCACTCGTGTAATTTAATTAAAACATATCTTTTCCTAATTAATTTCTCAATTTAATTATATAAAAATATCCAGAAATATGGGGTATTACACTGACCGATGGAGAAAAATAATAAATAAAAATATTCGGTCGTCCGATCGAGCTGAATTTTTTTGTGCAACTTCATCTCGCCTTCAGCTACTCCACCCTCAAATTTCAGCCAACTCCAATGGACCGATCGTTCAAAATATGTTTTTTTTATTGTTTGTATATGATTAGGGCTCTAATTCTTTTTTGGTATATAAACATAAAGTGATGGGTTTATAACTTTTAAAGCATATTTTAGCCTTCTTAAAAATTAGTAGCCTCCCATAATTTCATGCTCTTTCATCTACAAAACCCTAGCCCCATTAAAACAAATATTTCAATCCAAGATTTGATGGTTTATTTGGTATTTCCTTAAGTTTGGGCTATAATGAGTTTTGATTGTTTTCGCGAGAGGAACACAGTGGTATGATAAGAATTTTGAGGTATAATCTTATGAGTTTATTGTGATGATTTTAAGGTATGGGATTTATGTAATATGCTCCTTAAATCTCTCGAGAGTAGTCATTTGTTCCTCATTTATTTGTACTTATATTAATGATATCGGGACGTTTATTGGAATATAAAATATTGATTTGATTGAGATATTGTATTTGTTGATGGGATTACGTCATGAAATTTTTATATAACACGAAGAATGGTCACCCACCAATAGTCCAAAATTTTAATAACCAGGATGAGGCTTTACAAAGCTTAGGTGAGGTGAGGTGAGGCATGGGGACCTATTAATGTCTTACTGAAAAATTAAATCGGTATAATGCCCGGATGCCGCATTAAACTTGAATTCAGATTCGTATTGTTGAATTTATTCACCGTTATTATTTTGAGCATCTATTCTTGTCATATTGTATACTTTCCCATATTTTTTTTAGTGGCAGGAAGTGTGGATTTGGACGCTATGTATTTTTGGAGGATTTTAGAGCACGATGTTTGGAGGATTTTATTTTTTTAATAGCTTGGTAGTGTAATATATTTGGAGAAGCTTAGTATTATTTTCGAGTGAAATTTAATTGTAATTATTTTCAAAGTGTAAATTTTGGATTCATTACATTTATTTTGTGGAATATAGATGCTTTATACTAATTTTTGAGTGTTTAGTTTAGTTTCAATCATAGTAGAGCCTCGTGTTTTATGCGGGGTGTTACAGATGGTATCAGAGTGTGGTCTTAGGTCTCATAGGTTGTGAGTATGTTTAGCTTCCTCGTTACTGATCTTTGATCCCCTTTGTTGAATCGTACTCCTAGAGGTAGTGGGTATAGCATACGTGTTAGATGTGTTTCTTTGAGATGGGGAGTTGTGCTA
The DNA here is from genome assembly GCA_949130495.1 of Sambucus nigra. Classification (NCBI taxonomy): domain Eukaryota; kingdom Viridiplantae; phylum Streptophyta; class Magnoliopsida; order Dipsacales; family Adoxaceae; genus Sambucus; species Sambucus nigra. Next base: position 103,743,304 of record OX422218.1, on the reverse strand, counting down.
AGGACATTGTAGGCATTGAGGTTAGAAGTACTAATCTTGATGTGAAGATCTTTAGAGTTTATTTTGGAAACGATATTTATTTGGCAGATCGTTAGTATAAATTTTTGGTATATCTAGTATTGGCGTAGTGGTTCGATTTGATTTGAGGATTTAGGCGTCGCGATGATTTTCGAAGATAGAGTTGGGTGGTGATTCGTAGGAGAGCGTGGAATGTCGTTATTTTCATAGTTACTCATATACATATATATATATATATATATATATATATATATATGATGCAGCTTCATGTCACCTTAAGCTACTATGCCTCAAAATTTCAACCAATTTGAACGGTCCGATCGTCCGAATTTTTTTTTTAGGGTTTGTATCTGATTAGGACTCTAATTCTTTTTGGAATATAAACATAAAGTGACAGGTTTAGGACTTTCAAAACACATTTTAGCCTTATCAAAAATCAGTAGCCTTCCATAATTTCTTTCTCTTTCATCTATAAAATCCAAGCCCCATTTAAACCAAGATTTCAGTCCAAGATTTGAAGGCTTATTTGGTGTTTTCTCGAGAGGAATGCAGTAGTGTGATCAAAATTATGAGGTAGAATCTTATGAGTTTCTTCTGATGATTTTAAGGTACAAGGTTTACACAATATGCTCCTTAAATCTCTCGAGAGTAGTCGTTTTTTCCTTATTCATTTGTACTCATATTGTCGATATCATGACGTTTATTAGAATCTGAAATATTTATTCGATTGAAATATTGTATTTGTTAATGGGCATGGCGTCATGAAATTTTTTATGGCACGACGAATGGTCACCCACAAATAGTATAAAAGTCCAACAGCTAGGATGAGGCTTTACTAAGCTTAGGTGAGGTGAGGTCTGGTGAACTATTGATATGTTATTGAAAAATTAAATTGGTATAATGCTCAGATGTCACATTGAACTTGAATTCAAATTCGTATTGTTGCATTGATTCTCCATTGTTGTTTTGAGCATCTATTTTTGTCATATTGTGTACTTCCCCGTGTTTTTCTTTTAGTGGTAGGTTAGTGTGGATTTGGACGCTATGGATTTTTGGAGGATTTTAGAGCACAACATTTGGAGGATTTTGTTTTTATATATCTTGGAAATAACCTTAGTAGTTTTTTCGAGTGAAATTTAATCGTAATTATTTTGTGTAAATTTTCTATTCATTTTATTTATTTTGTGGAATATAGATGCTCTATACTAATTGTTGAGGATTTAGTTTAGTTTTAATTGTAGTAGCGCCACGTGTTTTATTCGGGTTGTTACACTCTCCCCTTTAGAGAAACAAAATCCTATCTCTTCATATCTTATCTTTGACCAGTTAATCAATGTAAAATCAAACCCATAGATCACCCATTGCTAAAACACTCTCTTTCATCATCGTCGACGAAGACCACATTGGTGGCTTGGACTCTAACAATCTATATAGACTATATAATATTATAAACATGAAGACCTGTAGTAAACTATGCTTCACATCGAGGGTGTCCATGTGGATAAATTGCTACCCTTTCCAATTTGTTATTAAATCCATTTAGTTATCATAATTTCCTAATATCTATGAGAATCTTTTATATGCATTGTCTCTTAATCTTCACAACAAACCTAGACTACCTCATTATAAATGTCTGTTGCGCCTATTTCTCTCCCCTTCGGAGAAGTAAAATCCTATCACTTCATATCTTATCTTTGATGAGTAAATCTATATAAAATCAAACCCATAGATCATCCGTTGCTAAAAGACTCTCTTTCATCTTTATCGACGAAGGCCATATTGGTGGCCTGGACATTAATAATTTCCTCATTCTATTACAAAATTGAATATGTGTATACTCTCTCTCACACTCATATAAAGATATGTTATTTTTTATCCTTTTTCTTTTCCGTTTCCCACCTCTATGTTGACCTTCAGATGTATATTTAATCGGTTATTATTATTATTATTATTATTATTATTATTATTATTATTATTATTATTATTATTATTATTATTATTATTATTATTATTATTATTATCATTATTATTATTATTATTATTAGTAGTAGTAGTAGTAGTAGTAGTAGTAGTAGTAGTAGTAGTAGTAGTAGTAGTAGTAGTAGTAGTAGTAGTTATTATTATTATTATTATTATTATTATTATTATTATTATTATTATTTGTGGTTGATATGCTCATATATTTGAAAAGTAAAATTTGTTGGGTGATGAACCTTTTTTAATGAGTTATAATGTAGTCTGAAATCATCTATTGTAATTCATATTAATACATGATTATCCAATAGGTTGGGGACATTATCTCAATTTATTGTTGTTTAGAAGAATTTGGCATGCAAATAGTTAAGAGAGAGTGCTAGGAGAGAGACAGAGAGATCATAGTAAAAATGATATACCCTATTTGCAATAAAATGTACTAAATTAAAATGAACAAAAGAAAAACTGATAAGGAAATTAACATTTTCATGATCAATGTTTTCGCTACTAGTTTATATTAAATAAATGTCGTTATATTGTTTGTAAAAATTCAAATTTGTTTACTACTATTTAGTTTCGTCATTTTTTGTTATTTTTTTAGCATGGTATTAATTTTTGTTTTATTAAGTAGTTTTAATATTCAATAACGGTTGATTATAAAGGAAATTGTGAATTTTCACGACACTTGTATGTAAATTTCTTATCTACTATCAAGTTTCATCACTTCTTATAATTTGTTTAGCAATTTATTTTATTTATTTTTGTTCTCCAAAAGTTTTAAATATTATTTATATATAATAACTGTTCATTGTAAATTAACTTCAAAACTTGCACATCTATTTACTCAAATTCAATTTTAACGGCTATTTAGTTTTTTTTTTACTTATTTTGTTCGTTATTAATTCTTTTAATCTTGTATTCAGAAAGCTTGTATTGGCATTTTCTATGTGCGTTGATTAATCCTTTTTATTCACTTTTACTTTTTGTTTACATTCCTTATGTTGAATATAGTGCCCTCATTTATTTCAAGTATTTCTATATGTGTGTTCTTGGATTTTGAATATTGTGTGGTAAGAATAGCTGAAGAGGCGGTGATGAAATAACTCAGCACAGGGTTCTTAAGGGAAGTTGAATACCCCACGTGGCTATCTAATAGCATACTTTTCCTAAAATAGGAAGCAATGCAAGAATGTGCGTTGATTACAAATACTTGAATAAAGCTAGACCAAAATATTTGTACCCATTGTTAAACATAGACGTGATCATTGATAACACCATTGACCATGCCTTTAATTCCTCTGTTGTTGGCTTTATTGGATATAATCAAAACATGATGCACTAGGAAGACCAAGAGAAAATGAATTTCACTACCTCTGGGGACCTTTTGTTACTCATCGATTCCATTGGGACTCATGAATACCAGTGCAACTTACCAATGAGAGGCTACTAGATTAACGCGTGACATGATCCACAACAAGGTTGAGGTATATGTTGACGACATGATTATTAGGTCCAAGATGCAATAAGGTAACATTGTGCATTAAGGAAGTTGTTTTTAAGACTAGGAAAGTATCAAATGTTCTAAAACCCGTGGAAATTTTTTTTAAAGTCACCAAAGGAAAGCTACTAGGGTTCCTCATCAGCGAAAAAGGTAGTAGACCCGACCAGAGTCAAGTCCATTCTCGAGATGAGGCCTCCAAACAGTAATAAGGAAGCTAGGTGTTTCCTAGGAAGGATCCAATATATCATTACATTTATCTCTCATATGACCTTTATATGTGAGCTAATCTTTAAGCTTTACCGTAAAGACTCTACCAACATTTGGAACTCTATCTTCCAAGAGGCCTTCGATAGAATTAAGCACTATCTAACTAACCCTCTTGTATTGGCTCCACTGAGATCTGGACATCCTCTTCTTCTGTACCTCATGGTTACCAACATCTCAAAGGGATCCATATTAGATCATTATGTCAAGGGATCACAAAAATAACAATCCATATATTATGATAGATGAAAACTCAATGCTTATGAAGAGCAGTACATGGCCTTAAAGAATTTTTTCTCATCTTTGGTATGAAAAACACAGAAACTAAGTCACGACTTGGTGGCTTTTGAAATAGAACTGATATCCTGAATGGATCCTTTAAAATAATTACTCAAAAAAATCGTGTTGACAAGTAGAATAACCATGTGGATATTCTTGCTTACTGAATTTAGCATCAAGTATGTACATCAGAACTCCATTAAGGGGTAACCATTGCAAATTATTTAGACAAACATCCCTTATATGTGCAAGATAAGATATTTAACTACTTTCTAGATGAGGAAATTCAGGTAACTAAAACTTAAGATGAGTATGTATGGCAACTGTATTTTGGCGAAGCTGTGAACAACAAATGATTTGACATCAGGATGTTATAGGTTTTGCCAAATGGAAGGTTCCAATAAACAACTGTAAATTTAAACTTCAATTATACCAACAACATCACCGAATACTAAGCTTGCATTAATGGGATTAAGGGAGTACAGAAAATCAATGTGTATGGAGACTTTCCCTCTTTTAAATACCAGGACATTAGAAAATTAGGGAGGAAAAACTATTTTCTTATCATGAATACTTGGAGTAAATCACTACCCTATTCAATGATGTTCAATTATTTTATCTCCCAAGAACTCAAAACAACTTTGATAACACCTTGTCTACTATGGCCTTCATAGTGGAGATCCCCAATGATATGGATAAGGTACAAATGGATATATGCAAATAAAAGCGACCTGGGTTCATGTATAAAATCTACATGACTAAGGCCACAGACTAAGGATCCTAATACCAATACATAAAGGAGATTCTTCAAAAGGGAAAATATCCTTGCATGTCTACCAAGAAAGATGGGATGGCACTCCATGATGGACCACATAATTCATTATGTGGGTCAGACATTTATACAAAAGACATCCTAATAACACCCATTTATGGTGACTTGACAAGAACGAAGAAAAAAAGGTGATGGAAGAAATCCATGGGGAATAGTATGGTCCTCGGATGAATGGCGACATGCGAGCCAAGAAGATTATACATCAAGGGTATTATTAGAGCACCCTTCAACATGATTGCAACAGATATGTCCAAAGGTGTCCGAAGTGACAACTATTCTCAAACTTGTAACATCTTACTTCGAGGGATCTGTACAACATGACATCACCAAGGCCCTTTTTGACTTGGGGAAGCGATATCATCGGCAAAGTAATGGTAAAAGCTTCTAATGGCCGTCAATTCATCCTGATAGCCCGTAACACCCCGCGGGCCTGAGAGGACACGCGGCGTGCTACTGCGATAAAAACTAAGCTAAACCATCCAAAATAAGTATAAACCATCTAAATTCCATGATTTAAATAAAACAAAACCACAGCTCTTCTATTTCCACAGTAATAATTTACAATAACATTTCTCCTAAAATACATAATTCTCCAACAAAAAATACACCACTAATTTATACATCAAAAATAAATCTTCTAATCCAAGCTCTAAAATAATTCCCCAAACTCGTCCATAGCATCATAATCCAAGCTAGCCTGCCACCAAAAGAAAATACGGGGAAGTACACAATATGACATGAATAGATGCTCAAAAATAATTAGCACGATGAATAACTAGCAACGATACGAATGTGCATATAGAAATTAAATGCAATACTCAAGCATTATATCAATATTAATTTCTCAACAACACATCAATGGGTCACAAGGCCTCGCCTCACCTCACCTCTCCTAAGCATCTCAAAGCATATAATGGTTTTTGGATTATTGGCGGGTGCCCATTCTTCGTGCCATATTAAAATCTCATGATACTATGCTCAAATTAACAATATAATATATCACAATGAATCAAATAATAGATTCCAATAAATTTCCAGGATTCCTATGAATATCACTATTCAACATGAGTGCAATTGACACAGAAAACAAACGTAATACTCTCGAGAGAATTTAGGAGAATATTATGTAAGTTTGTACTTCAAAATCATCACATGAATTGTCACAGAAATTTCAGTCTCAAAATCTGATCACACCATCACGTTCCTCTCGCAAAAATAATCAAAACTCGTTCTAGCTTAAACTCGAGAAAACACCAAATAACCCTTCAAATATTGAGTTAAACACTTTATTAAGTTTGTTGCTAAAGTGTATAGATGAAAGGGAATAATTTTGGAGAGGTCTTCTGGTTGAAAAGTTGATGAAAAAGTGATTTGAAAAGCCAAGCCACAAATTTGTTGGGATATATAAAGGATTAAGAGTTTGATTAAGAAAAGAGTTCTAATCAAATACAAACTCTAAAAACACATTCCATATGATTGGACCATTGGAATTGGCTGAAATTTAAGGGCATAGTAGCTAAAGATGAGAGGAAGCTGCACAAAAAATTTCAGTTCGATCGGACAGTTGAATATTTTTATATATTTTTTAGAGAGTTTGATGTTTTAAGGACTCTTCTTAACGACCCAAGACTTGTATATACTCATATTAGGAGTCTTTTAAGATAGCTTTCTGAATTCCGAATATAAAAACCAACATATTTAATTATTAAAAATAATTAAATCCAAAATTTATTTTTCTCGAATTTTCCAAATTAGTTTAAAAATACCCATTAAAATTCGGGTTGGTATATATCCATTGTTTGGGATCGATATACGTGGAATTAAATTTTCAATATGAAATTTCCATTAATCAAACATAGGAAATAGTTTAAACTAAAAAATAGGTTTGAAGAATAAATATGGGGTCTAGAATACAATATCTTTGCGGATCCGGTTGCAATCCAATGGGGAGAAAAGTATTTGTTGTAGATGTGGGGATACCTTTTTTTGCATCTCAAAAACCTTACTTAAATCTTCTAAACGCTAGGATATTCTAATGTATGATCCTCCTTGAAGTCAGATGGGTGGGCGGAAAACTTTTGAGATAAAAACCTTTGCTAAAACTTGAGATACGATGGTCTCTCTCTAGACTCCTTCACTAAAAAAATATGAATAGTATTTTCTCTAACCCCTCTCAAACCCTAATGATGAATAATAATGATTAAAACCCTTTTCCACACCTTTATATGCAAGTAAAAAAGGTGAGCTTGAGCCAAACTAGTTTTTTTTAGAGTATGGGCCTGACTACTTGGGTATATCGACTATGGCAGGGACCCAAGATAATTAATCAAATTAGATCAAAATAAATATTCAAAAATCATAAATTACATTATCATAGTTTTATTTCATTCATTTATTTAATCATAATTAATTCCACTAAATAATCATGACTACACTCCAATTTAATTATCGCATAAATCACTCAGATATAACGAGATCACATTTCGAAGTTGATTATGGTACATAATGTGATTCCACGCATTCCGATACTAGATTGATCAAATAAATATTTTCGAAAACCAACATCTAATCAATTCATTGATTCTCAGACTTAACTCATTTTGCTACTCCGCCAAATTATAAATAATCCATTGATCAGGTTTACTGGTGGAAATTTTTTTTATAAGCCTATCAAGGGGTATCGTAATCCTAGGAATTCCCGAATGCGGATTCCTTAGAATTAACATCCCATACCTACTTATATAACTGTCACCCAATATGTGGAGATTATTTGATTCAATCCAGGATTGAATCGTATCCATAGTAATCAAAGGAATAATGACATAAGTATTCAAAAACTCATAATTCTCGAGATTAATAATCTATGCACCCATTAAAAATGGTGTGTGATAGCTCGAGTCTAATCAATATAGCTCTTAGACTCAAATCTCATAGGTGGTCCTGTTCAACACATTTCTAGGATGTATCGATGGCATTACAACTATTTTGATATGATGTCAACTTCTTATCTAGGTTGTAAACTTTTTAATAGTGCTAGAATCGAATATCATTGTGATCAACCCAAAGTGGACTCATTGGAATTCCTACTAAGATATATTGACCGACTTATTGATATGAAACAATATATTTAAACAAATATAAAACATTCTCACAAAATTGATTCTACATTTAAAACGAATAAAATAATCATTTTTTTAATGAGTAATAAATGTTTTACACATGGTTTTATGAATAAACCCCAATATCCATAGACTACTTCATTAAGTGGGACGAGGCAGAGTCGTATAGTGTATTAAATGTAAAGTATGTGGCCAAATTTATATGAATGAACATCATCTAGAGATACGAAATATCGTTTGAGCAGATATTTGACAATGGGAGGCATTTCGAGGCTGAAGTCACAAATCTCGTTAAAGAATATGGAATCTAGAGACACAAGTCATCCCTATATCATCCACACACATATGACACTGTATAACCAGAAAATAAGAACGCGAAAGTGATGCTAAATAAAATAATCAAAGGATGATGAGATTCAACTGATCAAATTTTATATGCGCTATGAGGATATCAGACTACTATCAGAATGCCTAACGGAGCCACACCATTATCTCTCGTATATGTGATGGAGGAAAGGTTATCAATTGAAATGGATGTCCCCTCCTTGATGATGCTATTGAAAATCAAATCTTTGAGGCTGACTCAATAAAAAGAAGATACGAATAGTTAGCACTATCGGAAGATCAATTATTACTAGCATGTTATCATATGCAAGGGTACCACAGGCAAATCACGAGGGAGTTTAACAAGAAATTATAAAATAGAGGATTTAAAGAACGGGATATGATGTTGAAAGAATTTATAGAACCCATATGGGATCCCCGAGGTCGATTTTTCCATATTAGACGGGACCATATGTGGTAAAAAATATCTTCTCAGGAAGCGCATCCCTCGTAATCGATCTCGATGGAACATAATTGTACAAATCAAATAATCTAGATCATTTAAGATATACTATGTGTGAAGGAAGAAAGACATCAAAAACTAAAAATAACTACGTACGACCTAATCTTCCATAAGTCAAAAATATAATTCATTAAATAATCACTAAGTCAATTCCAACGCACGATGGAGGCAGGTAGGCAACCCGTAGGGGTTCTATCAACCAAAACACACCCAGGCGGGACTAAGCCTTTCTATTTTATATCATCTTTTAGATTCCTAAAGAAACCGATTATAGAGTCATTTGTATGACAAAGAAAGGTTTAAGGTTCGCAGGGTATCTCATTTTTCATTAAAAGTAAATCTTTTCATTAGAAAACACATATTCATCTTCATTAAAAAAATAATTGATATGACCAATATGGTCTCCTGTCGCGGACCCTGCTGACAGAAGGCCAATGCCCCAGAGTTGGGAGGCTGCGACCGTATGTTTATCTGATTCCCCATTTACAGGCCGCCGCCTTGTACTATATAAGTCGTGGATACCTCAGGATTTTTACCTAACAGGCCACAACCCCCTATTCATAGATGTTGCCCCATTAGAGGGATTAGTCTTCAGACCTTTTTACATGTCACATGCTCAAGGCACGTGGCACAGCTTATATACCTCCTATGAATAGAGGTCCACACCTCGAGATAGTGGGATCCGAGATGACCACTCTTGGTGAAGCCCTACCAAACTCTCTACACAACCCCAATACAGCTTGGGGGCTACTCACCTAACTCATAGTCATCTCCCCTTCTTGCCCGAAACCGCTACAAACATGTATTATTCTCCCTTATCTCTCTTGTACGCCATCTATAGCCATGTAACTTATACTATAATATGTATATAATGATTGTAGGGCAACAAAATGTACGTAGGCTCATTTTAATAGCCGAACCACTCTACATCTTGTGTTTTGTCTCTGTACTTGCTTTATATCTATTCTATACTTGACTTGATGATATGAGAATGACATATGTTCAATTTATCATATCAACAATCTGGCACCACCTGTGGGAAAGAGGTATTTCTATCTTGTTTCTCTATATTTAGGGTTCTTAGCACCTTATTTCATTCATGGGGACCCCTAGGGTCATCATCCCATAGATGAGGTTTGGTTATTGAGCTCTTTCTTTTACATACAACCTTAACTGGGTACTACATATTTTTGGATCTACTCATCGATCTACTTTTTATGACCTCCGATCTGTTTTAATTGCCCCAATGATGCTTTCTTACCTAGAAAGTGTTGAAAAATGAAAAAAAAGGCTATGGCCTTACAATGGTGGATAGTTAGGGATAAATTCTATCGACTTTTTCCTGCTTTCTTAGCCTATGATCTAGGATTTCCTACCATAATTGTGCCAATTTAGGAGCACTTGAAGACAGTTTTATCCCTAATAGATCCTAGTAGGCTTATTTTTCATATTTCTAGATGGATTAAACCAAGCTTGTGGGTCCTTGGATTCACACCACGATGCACAAGTAAATTACTTAAGTGTCGTAACCCTTTTTATTAAGGATGTTGTATAGCTTCATTTCATCACTTAGGAGGAGATATGGTAAAACTTTCCTCAGACCTAACTATGGTGAACTCCCTTTGAGAGGCCTTGACAGTACTCCATGTGTTCATCATATCGCGGACACAACTGTATATATTGGCAAATTGCCAAAGACTACTTCCTTATTGCTTTACTTGGTTATTTCCTTTACATTTCTTTAATTACTCACCCTTGCTAGTTTTGTCTCAGAATATATATAATTTAAAGATTAACAAAGCATAAATGGAAGGAGAATCCAACAAAAGTGCATAAATGAAAGATGTGATTGCTCGACTGTACAACCATCTCAACCATCTATATGACAGCCATGCCTCACTCCAGACTCAGGTCAACTTCCTAACCCAAAGGGTTCTTATGCTAGAAGCTGCATTACCAGTAAAGGCTGATGTTCCAACAACTATGGCCACATCTATAGAGATCGCAACACTAGTGGTCGCGGACAAGAACTAAAAGAGAAAGATGGAGAAGAAGTCAGAGACAAGCTTTGAGTCCTACACCCCATTGACTTGTCAAATTGAAGATATTTTTGAGTCCATCAAAGAAGACAAGCTGCTCAGATGGCCTGAGAAGATGAAGGCTCCTTCCCATAAGAGGGAATGAGCCAAATAGTGCAGTTTCCATAATGATCATGGCCATGACACGAACATTTGCCACGCCTTGAGGGACGATATTGAACGTCTTGTGAGGTAGGGGATGCTCCAACGATTCACAAAGGGAGAAATCTTCAACTGATCATGCTCCATCCCTAACCTTAAATTAGAATATTTTCACTTTTGTTTCTATTACAAGAAAAATTGTGTTTATCTTTCTTATATTTTTTTGTATTCCACTACAAGATTATATATAAATACTAGTCATACTTTGCTTGCTAACTTTTCTTATCTCTAATCTCACAAAAGACCTTCATTTTAAATAAATTTCAAGAGATGAATAACAAATCATCACGGAAGGTCATTACTCTCAGAACAATTCTATGAAGAATATGAGATAACAGCCTTAATTGGCCTATAACGCCACTGATGGTAAAGCGGGGAATGCTTATGTTCATAAGGCCGACCATCTTTTCGACATACTTCTATCAACTTCAAGGTATCAAAGTGCCCCCTATTAGCTTTCGGGAGGCATCACTTAGACATAGGGTCTTACAATGCATGTACCTAGTGTTGGGATGCATAATTTAGCCATGGGGCTACTAATGCATGTTATTTGCTTCCGGATGACCCAAGTAGCCACGGGGGCTTACAATGCCCGTCATTCGGATCCGGAATGCTTCAATTAGACAGGGATGGCTTGATATATATATATATATATATATATATATATATATATATATATATATATATATATATATATATATATATATATATATATATCTTGGGGAAGCTTCATAATACCTAGCCTGGGGAGGCCTGATAACGACCCAAAGGGGCCAAAGACTTAATTGTCTGCGAATAATCCTATATCTACTCGAAAGGGCCAAAGACTTAATTGTTTGTGGATAATCCTACACGTCCAATTATAGCATGGGAAATATTTATAATACCTATCATGGGGAGGCCTGATAATAACCCAATTAAAGTGACTAGCGAGAAGCTACAAAAGTGACTTCGTGATAGTTAAAATGACTAAGCAGCAGTGGAGAAACTTCCATGTAGTTAAACCAACTAAAGGATGTTGTGGTAATGGCGTCAAAAATCATATTAAAGATATAAGGGATAAGATATCGCAACCCAACATAAAGCCAATATCAACTTAGATGCTGCGGTAGGCATGAAACCCAGTCGCGATCTCAAAAATTGCTAATGGCACCAAGACTTGGAAGATTCATAAGTGGAGAAAAATTAAGCTAACAAGAGAGTTCAACCGCAGTCCCAAAGGTCATTTTCCTTTGGCACCACGACTTGGGGCTCATGAGTAAACAAGTGTGTGATGAAAAATCATGATAAGGAAAAGGCTGATGGTCGCAATACTGTTCAAGAATTTATTTTATAAGAAGTTATCGCGGCCCCTTGTTTCGTACATTCATTGTTAAAGAGAAATAGTGAAGTCTCATTTTTGGAAAAAATAGTTGTGCATTTAAGTAGTCAAAATATATATAGATGAAGCAAAGGAAAATATCCATTCAAGCATTCAAGTATTCAAGATTCAAAGGCAAAAGAAACATGCAAACAAAAATGAATATTCATCATCATAAGCTCTGCAAAAGAGGCCACAACCCTGACTTAGGTGTTCAAAATTTCAAAGGGTTGCAAACCTGTATACATTATATCAAAAATCACAAATACAAAAAATAACAAGCTAAGAGGCTGCATCATTATCTTCATCTCCTTCTTCACCATCTGTGGCAGTCTCAGTTTCATCATCCCCTGTCGCAACCTCTTTCATCTGTTGCTTTCCCCTTGCCTCATCCATAGCCCTTATCTCCTCAATGAAGGCATTAGGCTCATCATGTCCTAACTTCTAAGACATGATGAGCTCCTTAGAGTTGGGGAAATTCTTAAACATCCTATACCTGAGCTCTTGAAAGTCGCGGAGATAGGCTTTGTTATTGGTCAAATAGAAATCATTAGATTTCTTATATGCAGACACGATATCGTATGCAGCTTGAGTTAAGGCCTCAGCATGAGACTCTTCCATCTGCTTGACAACTGTGGCATGATCACTATCCTTTTGCTGGAGCAAAGAGGTGTTACGTTCCTCTAATTGGTAATATTTTTGTTGAAGATAATTTAGTTGGATCTCAAAATTGAAGGTATGCTTGGAAGCCACCACAGCCTTAGCCTCAGCATCCTAAAGGGATGTTGCAGCCACAGTGAAATTCTATTCAGCCTCATCCTTGGCTTTAATTCTTTTCCCATGTTTATTTGTGCAGATTGGAGTGCCGCGACAGATGACTGTTTTCTCGCCTCAAAAGAAGTGGTTCTAGAAGTCTCCAAATTAGTCGTATGAACTCTCTCCACAGCCTCCTTCAGTTTATATAGGCCTTCATATTTTAGCCTCTCGGACATGACAACGTCCGTGGCCTGAAAATTATAAATGTCAGAAAAACATGAACTGTAAAAAAATGAAGTGAGAGAGAGAAATCTTCCGTACCCGTACCAGGCTGTGGATGACATACTAGTGTTCATGGTCTTCATCCATAAGGCGGTCCAAGTCAATATTTCCTGGTACCCTCCGCATCCTATGGATAACCCTAGCAGTTATATCACCGAAAGACTGATGGTTTGGGGTCCTCAACTGAGCCCGCAGACGACCATCAGGGCTAACACTTTGGTGACTTTGAGGAGGCAAAAAGTTGGCATTCACAACCATGATAGTCTGTAGAGGGGCAGAGTTGGAAGAAATAACATGTGAAAGGTCGCGTCAAGGTTGGAGCTCAGACTCCGTTGGTAACAAGCCTGCAGCGTCTAGGTGATCGCCAATATCATTATCAAATTATCCCTCTGGACTTTCATTTGCTATGGCATCGTCAGCCTGAATAGTTTGATCTGCATCTGTCTGAGTCTCTTCATTAGCCGCGACATGACCCCCAATAGGTGCATCTATTTTCTCAGTCGCAACCTGTTTCCCCTTTTGAGTCTTATTCATCTTCTTTCCTTTTTTTGGTAGCGTTGTTGAGGATAACGAAACCTCATCCATTTCTTCCAGCTAGGCAACCAAGAGTTCTCTGTCTATCTCCTCTCCTGAAAAAAATAAAAAATAACAAAGGATCATATAATATTACCTTTCGCGTAAAATTTAAGGAGGTAGTGATTGTTACCTTCTGCCGCCATTCTTTTTGGTAAATGTTTGTTGGGGAAATAGCCTTGGTCAAAGATACATGCAGAAGTGACTAAAGTGCTGAAGTTATTTTCCTCATTGCTAAATGTCGCGACTTCCTAACTTTTATTTCTTTCCTATTGTCAAGGAGTAGATTGTCAAGGGCTGTAAAAATCTCAATATCAGTATATGCCTCAGAAAATACCAAAGGGAAGCAAATAAAGAAATTGCAGGAAAAATTGTCCAGCATAATGTAAAGGTTGCGACATGTACTCACCGAGCTTGGAGGGTCGTCCCCACTACTGCGGCATTCTATGTGTGTTCTTTCTCTCAAACTCTTCTGGATGGATTTCCCATTCCTCTCCTGAAATGTAGAAATATTTTCCCTTCCAGTTCATTACACTGGAAGGCCTCCCAGTATATAAAACCTCATCGTTGTTTCGAAGGGCAAAATAGTATTACCATATGAACATAACAGAGTTATCTTTTGGTCGATAAAAATGGTAGAACTTTGTGGGAGTGATATCTCTGTTAAACTTGTCTTTCCAAAGGACCAATGAGGCAAGAATTGCTCTCCATCCGTTTCGATCCAACTGAGTTGGGGACAACTTCATGGCACTAAAAATCCTCCTAATGGGGACAGACACAGGTAGCCGCAACCTATAAACAAAAGCATGAAGAGGGAAGCATATCCCATTGTTAGGGATCACAAAACACGACCTCTTCTTCCCGAAAGGGACTGAATAAATTGCCTCATTAAGTAATTTAAACACCACGGCCATTTGATTGACCTACTCCTCAGTCATTATGGAGTGGACATTTCAGGTTGCGGGAGATCTTTAAACTCTGTCAGATGGGCCAACTAGTACATCTATGGCCTCAGAAGGCCCAACTTCTACAGCCTATGCTTTAATAAGATAATTGATGGAATTGGTATCTTCCTCCATTGACGCAGTCTCAGTTATTTCCCTACAGGTAGTAGAGTCCGCGGAATCAGAGTCAAGAATGAAATAATTGGGGCAGTACTTAAGCAAGCAGGGCCCCACAGTTCTCAAAGGCCTAACAGAAGGAATTTCAGGAGGATAAATGCCGAATTGAGTTTTCTAGAAGTCTTCCAGAAACTCTTGGGGGTTCCAACTCATGGGGACATAATAGGTCCAGAAAAGCAGAAAGTCTTCGTTGTTAGGCTGCCACAGTCACTATAGTTAGAAAAGCCTTAAATAAAGGTCACGACGTATACAATATATATATATATATAAGTGCAAAAATTTTAAAGTTCAAATGACTCTCAAAGGTTACGTCTACCTGCTATAACTTTATTCCCTACCCTAAAGTCTGCAACCAAATAAAATTACTACTACCAAGTGAAAACCATTCGCCATTAAGTCTGAACTCCACGTTACAGGCGTCGTATGTCGTGGAAGGAAATTTAATTGGGAAGAGAGAACAACTAGTACAATTATACATCAAGGACAAGGCCAAGAAACGATATGGTTTCAACCTATGAAAGTCAAGTTTTTAACCATTACTGAAACATAGAAACGTAAAAACCCAAATCTAAATCAACACAGTAGATTGTTAAACCCAAATCCTATCCAAATAACTACACACTTGGTTTAAGAAGAAAATGAATTCATGGATTCAGATAAGTTGTTTGTTATGAATTTAGATAATTCATGGATTCAGATAAGTTATTTGTTATGGATTCCGATAATTCGTGGACTCAGCCTCCAACAGCCACAAATCGTGGCCAAAAGATCGTCGGACAACTCAGAGAAACAAAGGGTTTGGAAAAATTAATGAAGGCCACGTCCATACCCATTTATATAAGAGGGAGAGGGAAGATGAAACGTCGCTTTGAAAGTAGCTGCACTGCAGAGATTACATACCGCGACAGCTATGGCATCACACTAAGCTGCAGCACTAAATAACCCATTGACACTCCGACTTGGGGGAATATTGATATAATCAATATGTTCGCCTACCACGGACCCTGCTGACAGAAGGCTGATGCCCCAGAGCTAGGAGGCGGCGACCGTATGTAAATCTAGCTCCCCATTTACAGGTCGCCACCTTGTACTATATAGGTCGCAGATACCTTTGGATTTCTGCCTAACAGACCGCAGCCCCCTATTCACAGTTGCTTCCCCATCAGAGGGATTACTGTTTAGACCTATTTACATGTCACATGTTCAGGGCACGTGACACAGATTATACACCTCCTATAAATAGAGGTCCACAACTCGAGATAGGGGGATCCAAGACAAGCACTCTTAGTGAAGCGCTGCCAAACTCTCTACACAACCCCAATACAACTTGGGGGCTACTCACCTACCTCATAGTCATCTACCCGACTTGCCAAGAAATGCTACAAACATGTATTCTTCTCCCTTATCTCTATTGTATGCCATATATGGCCATGTAACTTATACTACAATACGTATATAATGAGAGTAGGGCAACAAAGAGTACGTAGGCTCATTTTAATAATCGAACCCATCTACATCAAGTGTTTTGTATCTTTACTTGCTTTATATCTATTATATACTTGACTTGTAGGTATGAGAATGACATGTGTCTGATTTCTTGTATCAACAATGATATAGTACAAAAAACACTTAAATAGAATTTTTGCACATGCTATCAAATGACTAAGAGCCATCCACATCTTCCTTCGAGATGCTCATTTCCCTTGAACTACTACTTGTCTCCATATCGTCAAAGGAATTCGCATCCCTTCATTAATGTAGAGTTATCCCCCAAACTTCTACAAATCTAGATAGAGTCAACCCAAACAACCATTGCAGGCAAGTCTCTCTCAACCCTATTGCATCCCACACCTTCTCCAATATCCACATCAAGTGTTCCTAAAATGAAATAATCGGCATCACCCCGAATAAGACAAGCGGAATAGGAACAAATAAAATAATGTCGCCCCTCAAAAGAGTAGAAATTATGCTCACTAAGTACGGGACTAAGGATTTACTGGATGCAGTCGACCTAGAGGTAGATGGATCTCTAACCTACTTCCATATTGACGCATAACATACCGAGGAAAGTATAAAGACGTAAAATGTAGATAAGATCGAAAGATATAAGGAAATGGACCATGGATAAGCGAGGCACTATAATTGGTCTCTAAGGAAATTGCCAACAAAGGTAAGAATGACCAGACTCATAAAGAAAGTAGACCCACTCTCCTTCAGTCTATCTAAAGTGGATAAGTGGTGTGTGTAAGAAGATAATGAAAGAATAAAAGGTCCCCTATCAAGCTTAGCCTCTCCAAAGGCCATATATAAAGAAATAATTGGCTTCCTCGGAGATAAGGACATTCACACTAATGGTAGGAGAAAAGATCATTAATGGTTTCACTAAAAACTAGAGGTGTTGGACTTTTACCTTCCTTCATCTGAAGAACTACATCTGCTAGACGACTGTCAACACACGTGGTGTCGTAATAAAAAAAAGAGTAGGAAACTAGTGTCAAAGCTTGGGCACCTTTTTGTCCTCCCCTCTGACTTTTATTTGGGACATCATAAAGAAAGAAAGAAAGCAATGATCGTCATATGGTCAATCCTTCCTCTAGTAAGGAATTCACGGGCAATGAGAAGTTCCACTGCTAGCAGCTTAGAAACAGAAAATATTACTCCTTATCTCAAATACGGCTTTGCAATGGGTTAGCATATATAGTTACTTGTTTAGAAATAATAATCCTCAAAGGTCAGGTAGGCCTCCTCTCAGAAAAAACAAAAGATATGGTCCTCTTAATTCTAAAAATGAGCGACAGCCTGCAAGAGGATCTAGTCAATCGTGATATTTCTTCAAGATAGTAAGGTCTCCAAACAATAGAGATCAAAACTCAGATCGGACCAATCATTGAAGCTATGAATGAAATACTCTATTTTTGATTAATTATAGCTTGATAGTAAGAATTTGGGATAACTATATCAAGAAAGAAGAATGCAGTGTTGAGATTGCGAGAGAGGAAAGCAGAAGGTGTGAGATTCTAAGGCTAAAACTCCTCTCCATTTATGGGGAGAAAGAGTTGATCGATTAGTCCTCTTGTTAAAATCATAATATTTAGTTTGCCCCTGCAGACTTGAAGAATGAAAATCCATTTGAAAAGACACATTATGAGAATGGAAACTATAAAAGATTTGAAAAATTGAAAATGGGATTTTTGCCATTTATTTATCTTATCCATATCTTTTTCAAATCCATCTCATGTGCATATCATCATTAGCATGGAATAACCGAAAAATTCAAAAGACAAATATCATTTCTCGTAATAAAAACATATTTCATACATAATGTTTTAGGAATAAAGTATAATCCCTTTAATCCCTAAATAAAAAAAATACAAAAGCTAAAAGTGGTCTCGGGATCCTATAGTGGAAGAGCCACCATTGTCCTCCTTACGAATAGAATAAAAAATATCCACTCACATTGCAATGTTCTCCTTGATCACTGGACCTCCCCAAGGATCTATGGGAGAAGTAGGCCCACGATACCTAGGCCGCACCCTCTGAGAAGACTTGAGAATATCCACCGGATGAGCAACCTGACTGACAATTAAAGGGATCTGAAACATCCTCGATCATTAGGATCACCTGACCTAAGTTCTTCATTATCCTTCGGATGTAATCTAAGTATTAGTGCACCATCTAAGACATCTGCTCCAATACCATCCGCGAGATGATAAAATCCGGCAATAAAATATTAATGTATCACAATTTAATATCAATACAATAAAGTCAAATCAAATAAAATACGTCACGTACCTTGATTCCATCAGGCATGGAGAAATAAGGATGAGAGTCTAGAACTAACGCCTGATACTGTACGTTGGCATCCTTGGTGAACTGAATGGATAGACCTAGGACTCGAACCACCAACGGTGGAACTGAAGACTAATTTTATGTTGAATAAGATCCTGTAGTCGGTCCCTCAAAATGAGGAACATAAGTATCCAGTAGGGACACCTCCCTCGAACCCTAACCCTCTCTAGTATGTGGGACCGCGGGCAACAATCTCTTTGTGGTGAAGTCATCATAATAGATAGTTTAGTCAGAGTTGACGCTCTCTATGAGGACTCCCCGAGTATATGCCTCCAAATCGTTTAAAGAATGTAAATGTGGCTCCTATACCATAAGGATGCGCCATTGGAGAAATCAATTGTCCTGAAAAGGCCATTGACGAACAACCCTCTATCCCAAATAGAAGATTGGATCCCCATTAGTTCATAGGAGCAATCGATAAGTGGTATTGGTACCAGTCCTATTCGTGGGCGAGTGCCTCCAGAACATAGATTAAGGAAAAAAGATGACCTCCTATTCAAAGCAAGAATAATTAGAAAATAACATAACACGTGGAAATATAAAGAGGTAGGAAAATGAGTACATACCCTATCTCCAGTCAGCCCAATCAGAAATGTGTGAATTTCTTCCTCGGAATACACCTGAAGGCTTTATCCCTTATTTATCTTCTGCCATATCCTTTGGCGGGGACAACAGTCTTCTTTCATTACTCTCAGGGAACCCCGGTGGACTCCAAAAAGCTCTAAATACTATAACTAAGTGAAGATAAAATACATAATTTAAATGAATATATAATAGATAGAAATGTCAATAAAAGGGAAATACCAGAAATAAGGACATACCTCCTAAACTACCACATAATCGATAAGAATCTTTGACACTTGTCTAGAAAGGGAACTCATGCTCGCATAGAGAAATCCCAGAGAAGAAATGTAGCTGAAGTATTGAAGACGTTAAAGAAAACCCTTGTGGACTGCCTCGACATAAAAATAATATATGGTGTGTTCGTACATGAAGCACAGGAAGGTCCGGGTTAACTGATGGATTCGAAGTTCATCCATCCCTAAGGATCCGTTTGGTTCGTGGTGAAATACTTTTCACCGTGTTAAAAGTAAAAGGTGAATTATTAGTGCGGTGATTTTGTTTTTACCATCTCCATTTGGATGGTCGAGTTTTCACTAGGTGAAAATTTTAACTTTTTCACCATTTGTTATTTGGATGGTTAAGATTAATATGGTGAAAAAATAAAATGACCATATTATCCTCATACTTCAATGCACATAACTATTTTGATTTTCATCACACAAGTGTCAATGGCCATTAAAAAATATGCATTTACCTCAAACTAAAATTTGACATAATCACCCCCCCCCCCCCACACACACACACAACTAGTCATATTTGGCTACGCAAGATAAAGTAAAAAACAGTACCAATTAAAAATAAAGTCCTTATTAAAAAAAAAGTCCCAATTTAAAAAAAAAATTCCAACAATGAAAAAAAAATGTCATATGTAAAAAAAAATAATAACAATTAAAAAAAAGAAAAGTCAACTATAAAAACAGTAGTCCACAATAAAAAAAAAGTTCTCAACAATGAAAAAATTGTCCAAAATAAAAGAAAAGTTTTCAACATTGAAAAAAAAGACAGTCCCAATTATAAAAAAAAAGTCCCAACTATGAAAAAAAAGTGTTCAAATTAAAAGAATTAAAAAAAAATATAGTTCCCGACTATGAAACCGTCCCAATTAGTAATTAAATTCCGAACACATTACCATGCACCAAACAAATATTCATTTTTTTATTATTATTTTTATGGGAATAGATATTCCCACACCCTCTATATGTTCCCCCACACCCTTTGAATAATAAATGACAATTGTACCTTTAAATTTATAAAATCTAAATGTCCAATTTTTTCACCTCCAACTAAAATAAATACATTTGATAAAAATAAAAAAATTATATTTTCAATAAAAAAAATTGTTTTTTATAAGTAATAATAAAAAAAACTCTTTCTAAAACGTAAAATCTTATCTATTTGTTTTATTAAAAAAATGTATATAAAACGTAAAATTTATTTTTCTTAAGAAACTCTTTTCTTAAAAAGTGTTTTATTTTTTATTTACAAATTTTATTTTTGGTTAAAAACTATTTTTTTTTACTATATTATAAATAATCTTGTTACTATTTTGAAAAAATATTGTCTGCGGCAGTGGTATGTATAGGCGATCCGACCACTTATACAAACCGCTGGCGCGGAGCATTTTTGTCTAATATGTTGGTCCGCGCCAACGGTATGTATAAGTGGTCGAACTGCCTATACATACCGCTGACGCAGACCATTTTTTTGTATAGTAAAAAGATTATTTTTAAAATAGAGAAAAAAACAGTGTTTAACTGAAAAAATAAATAACGAAACAATTTTTTTAAATAAATAAAAGAAACAGTTTTTAACTAGAAATGATAAAAAGAATGTCCAATTTTTAAAATAAATAACGAAACAGTTTTTTTATCAACGTCCATTTAAATAAAAAATAATACGTTTTTTTATAAATAACATAATGTTTTTTAAATGAAAATATAACTTTTGTAATTTTTATATTTTCAGAATATTAAAATTTTAATTTTCTAGAATATTAGGATTTTTATTTTCCAAATATTATGTTTTATTTTTTTCATAATATACCTTTTTTTTTAAGTAATAGATTTTTGGGCAAAAGATTATATTTGCTCAAATCATATATGCATAAACGGTCTTTTGATCTTTTAGTATTTAAATATTGAAAATGGTGTGGGGAAAGACATAGAGGCTGTAGGAATAGCTATTCTATTTTTTATTTATTTTTAAATTTTAAATTATTTAAATTATTTAAATTATTTATTTATTTATTTTTTTTTTTTATTTTTTTTTTAAATAAAAAATGAAATTTAGAAAAAAATATTTTTTTTAAATGAATATTTGATGATCGTATTAATTGAGAGGGAGAAATGAATGTGTGATAGCTGTAAGCGGAAATAAGAAAGGTTACTTTGGTAATAAGATAAATTTCATTGTTTTCACCTGTTAAATTATTCACTTTACACATGGTTTCAAATGGGTAAAGTTTCACCTCACTTTTCACCATATTCATTTTATTTTACCGTGTTAAATGCCCAACCAAACACATATTTTACCTAGATGAATTATATTTTAACGCAGTAAAAAATATTTCACCACGAATCAAACGGGCCCTAAGCGTCTCCAATTTCCCCGCATGTGGGCATCAAGTGACATGAGTGAAAGTGTCTCACAAGACCGAGCGAATAGTCGGGACGAATGCTATCACCGCCCGAATAGAATCCACTAATAGCCAGATGCGGTGTGGAATCATCATTGGAAATGGACCAGATAGAAGATCGGTCATAATAGGCAAATATAGTAGGGTCAGTGTCATATCACCCACTAGGAGGTGGAAGGTACAAGTAATGTCTTATCACCTCTTTTTTTTTTGTTATATTAGGGTATTCACTAGCGACTTAGTGACTAATCCCTTTTCTGATTTGTAGGCACCTCAATGGATGGGACAGCTGACCCAGAAATTTAATGCTGCTCCATGCCCAAGACGAAAATCGAACTCCCGACACTTGATTAAAGGAGGAAAAACTTCTTCCACTCTACCACACTCCCTGGTTTATCTTATCACCTCTCAACCAACATGTGGATCACGAAAGTACAATGAATCACCACAAGAGAATCTAAGAACTCTCCCCTGAACAAAGGCAAACAATTAGTCACTAGTCCGTAAAGTCACCACTCGCTTAGGAAACCCTTAAGCTAGAAACGAGTGGCACTACCCTTCTAAGTCTGTCATATAGATATGCGCAAAATAATAATAATAATAATAATAATAATAATAATAATAATAATAATAAAAATATAAAAATATAAAGTTATAGTAATACACTCCAGTGAAGGAATAAAAGCATGATAGACATAAAACATCGCAGAAAAATAATAATCAATGCATACCTGACCGCTGAGCACAATGGTAGAGAGGCGAGTGGAAGGCTCTCACAATAGAATAGCATGATCCTTATGTCGATGCACATAGTTGCGCACACCTAAATCCCTCGCCATAGTCCGATCGAGTCCTGAAATCTGAGAAATCACCTTGAAGAATCTTCAATAACTTCCCATCCTCTCTCCCGACCATTATAGGCAACTCGAAAAGAAAAAAATTGAAAATCTCAAAATACTTTCGAAGACTAGAAAATCACAGAACTAGAGAAGCTATATAGAGTGTGAAATGTGAGAAATTATAAAAGGGTGAAATTCACACTTACATTGGAAGGACAAACCCTTGCCCGATCGGTCCTGTCCCCTGAATTAATCAAAAATCAAAAATCAAAATTAAAAAAATTCATTACCTCCTTCCTCAAAAATCAAAATCTGAATTAAAAAAAATACATTATCCATTTCCTCAAAAATTAAAATTTAAAAATTTATTATTCCCTTAAATAAAATTCAAATCCCAAAACTCACTAGCCTCTTCAATTAGATCCAACTATCATCGCTTTTCCTCACTAGTAAATTTTGAAAAAACAAAAGTATTTATCAAGATCAAATAAAAAATTCCTTATTTCGAGAACAACTCTTCTCCTCCTTGAACCACATCTGATGAGGATGAATTTCAATCAGTATGGTGTGTCTTCAAACACCCTGTCTCAGGTAAATGACCTTAGATTACTCTGGTGTGCCTTTAAAGACCCTATACCATACGGACGGTTTCCAAATGATTTGGTGTATCGACAAACACGTCGTCTCATGCGAATGATTTCCCAATGGTTTGTTATGTCTATAAACACCGCATCTCATGCGAATGGTTTCCAATAAAGTTGGTGTATTAACAAACACCCCGTCTCATGTGAACGATTTTCAATCAATCTGGTGTATCAACAAACACCCTATCTTATATAGGCGATTTTTAAACGATCTACTATATCTATAAACACCTCGTCTCATGCAAACGGCTTTTAATCGATATGGTGTATATATACCATCTCTTGAGAACAGTTTTTAAACGATTTGGTGTAAACACCCCTTCTAATGTGGACAATTTTTAATCGGTCTAATCTTTCTTCAAACATCGCATTTCATGCGAACTATTGTCAATCAATCTAGTGTATCGACAAAGGCCCCATACCATGTGGACATTTTTCAATCAATCCGATGTTTCACCTCGTCTCACGATAATGGTAAATAGTGATAGGCCTTATCGCAATGTACCATCATCTCCCTTAGATGTGAAATATACCCGTTACATTAGGAAAACTATCGAGCAAGCACTATAATCCTACATTATATTCTAAAAGGAACGAACCCTTCAAGGGAGAAAAATCTCCACAAAAAAATAGCAATTTTTCTAGCAATCGGAGAATGGGTGTCCTTATCTACTATTGTTGATACCAAAATTAGTATGCTGATATAGACGAATAATAAGAAGACACGTGTCGATCTACGTGGCACAATAGCAACGAGGAAGTCTATTTCCCCGACCAAGTCATACTCACTCCGAGGAACATCAACACTCCGAGGAACACCAACACTCCGAGGAACTCTTGAACGACGAACAACTAAGGCAGTCCGAGCTGCATCTCGGCCATAGCATTGATTGCCAGATAATCAACAGTTGAACTATTCATTGAATACTAATCATACAGACGTATACTCTTAAAAGGCATTAATTGTTTACCCTTTCACATGTACAGCCCAAGGGCTATAAATACATTGTATCACTCTCATTCAAGGCGACCGAAATTTCTTGATAGAACTACATATCGAGAATTCCAAAACACTTGGCAATAACAGAAACAGTGGACGTAGGCCATTCTTATAAGGCTGAACCACTTTAAAATTCTTTGTCTCATTTATATTTATTTGTGATTAAATAATTAGAAGCAATCTAATTTTTTACATCAACAGACTGGCGCCGTCTGTGGGAAACGACTGTTGTTATCATTTTTCACCAAAAATCATTCATCATCAATGGCAGATAATCCGAAATCCAGCAATCGAAATGCTGGAAATGTTGGAAATCCTCCAAATCCCTCTGCACCTCCAGATCTGGCTGGGATTATGACGAATCTGGCTCAAGGACAAACCGCCATGCAAGAAACAATTCGGCAACTCATACAGACCCTTCATGGCGGTGCACCTGCACGTTTGGGACAGCGAAGTGGTCAGAGGCAAACCTATTTACTTTATTCACGATCCAGGCGTACTGAGTCATATCGTAATGAGGAATCTGATGATTTCTCTTATCAACCTGGGCGAACTTCGTCAATAAGGGCTACAGATACTGATCAACGTATCACTCTCGAGAGAGAGAGACCTAGTGCCTTGGAAAGACTAAGTAGGGTGTCTCCTTTCAGTCGATTAGGACCTAGGAGGAATAGGAGTCCACCTAAGACCATGTCGAGGAGTTTTCGACAACCATCAGATCTAAGAGAAGGATCAGCACAATCACGACCAGTTGCTCGTCAAGATCGATCTCAGGAGGCCACATCAGAGCAATCAATTGCTCGAACTAACAAGCCCGAGGAAGGAAATGATGCGTGGAAGGGTTCCATTCAACAGTTGGAGGATAGATTGGAAGAAATGGCTAAGGCGAAGAATCCCTTACAACGAACTTTTGTTCAAGGGACACCTTTTGTCACGGACATTGTGGGTTTTCCTACCCCGTCAAAGTTTAAAGCACCTGTCGTGACCCCCAAATATGATGGAAAGACAGATCCTGTTCTACACATAGAGCAATATCAAGCTGTTGCCGACATCTATGCCGTCCCCGACGAGATGAGATGAAGAGCATTCTCAGGAACTCTTACTGGATCTGCCCAGATATGGTACAACAATCTTCCTCGGGGTAAGATTTCAACTTTCTTTCAGTTGGCCGAGTTGTTCATCGGCAATCTCTGTTTTGGAGCAAAGCCAGTAAAAAGAGTAGCACACTTGTTAAGTGTTAGACAAAAATCTGGTGAGAGTACTAGAGATTACATAACTCGTTTCAATAACGAGAAGCTGAAAGTCATAGATTATGAAGAAAAGACAGCAATCACCGCCTTGATGAGTGGGTTATTGCCTAACAAGTTGTATTACACTTTGGCCAAAGATCCACCTACAACTATGTCAGAGTTGATGGCAAAAGCGGCCAAAATCATGAATGTCGAGGAGGCTATGGTTGCGAAGAAGAATATGGATAAAGAAACCAAGGTGGAAGACGACAAATCCAAGAAGAATGAGCATAAGGGCAATGGCGGTGACAAGCATTCCAAGAATAATAAATCGTCATGGGAAGTCCTGAAGAAATTCGATAATTATACTCCTTTGAAAATGGGTATTAATCATGTCTTGGAAGAAATCAAGAATAACGAGGAAGTAAAGTGGACAAAGAAATTGAGGTCAGACCCTAACATGAGGAATAGGGAGAAATATTGCGAGTTCCATAAGGATCACGGCCATATGACCAAAAATTGCATAGCTCTTCAGAACGAGATTGAAACACTCATCCGAAGAGGGAAGCTAGCAAAGTATGTTGATCGGGGAGGCGAAAGAAGAAATAATGACCGAACTAGAGAAAGGTCTAGATCTCCTCGTCGAGCAGAAGAGAAAAAGAAGAGAAACCATGAAGATAATCCAGATGATGACCCCGATCTTCCCAAGAAACCAAGGCAGCCAGAACGAGAGGTATTTTCAATACGCTTTGGGTCATTTGATTGTAATGTCATTACAGGAGGAGATGCAGGAGGAGGAGACCTTACTGCAGAAAGAAAAGCTTACCTCGGTGAGGCTCAGGCTTGCTCATACATTCAATGGATAAATTTGGCTGAAGAGAATCGCCCGAGGAAGGTAAACAAAGAGAAGCTGGTCATCGGTTTTTCAAAAAATGACCTTGCAGGTGTTCTTTACCCTCACGACGACCCTTTGGTGATCAAAATGAGGATGAAAGAAGTAGCGATTTCAAGGGTTCTGGTAGATAATGGTAGTTCGGCAAACATCATGTTCTACTCGTGCTTTGACAGTTTAAATTTAAAGTTATCTCAATTGGATCCTTATCACAGACCTCTCCTGGGTTTTGCTGGCGAGAAGGTTTTTCCACTTGGGACGATCAAGTTGGATATATTCATTGGAACTTGGCCTGCTTGTCGAAAAGAAAGAATACGCTTCTTTGTGATGGATAAAAATGTGCAATCAGCTTACAACATCATCATGGGAAGAGTTGGTTTGAAGAAGTTCGAAGCAGTTCCATCTACAGTACACCAGTGTTTAAAATTCCCTACAAATTTTGGAGTAGGAGTTGTGAAAGGTGATCAGAAAGTAGCTCGGGAATGCTATTATTCGTCTGCCGAGCAAGAGGAGCTTGAAGAGTCAAGGAAAAAGACTACTACCTACCAGGTGGATGAAGGTACAAAAATTGAAACACTGGATCCCAGAGACGAATCCCAACTTGTAAAAGGACAGGTGGTGGAATCTACAGAAAATGTTATTCTGGACGACGAGCACCCTGAACGAATAACCCAGATAGGTTCGACGTTGGATGCTTCAATAAAACAGGAGTTGATAATTTTCTTGAGAAATAGAAAGAAAACTTTTGCATGGAGTCATTAAGACATGCCAGGAATAGATCCCAACTTCTTATGCCATGAGCTCAATGCGAATAAGGAGATCAAGCCTGTAAAGCAGAGAAGAAGAGTGTTTAGTACCGAGAAGAATCAATCCATACAAGAGGAGGTCGAGAAGCTCCAGAAAGCCCAATTCATTGAAGATGTGAAATATCCAGACTGGTTAGCAAATGTGGTGATGGTAAAGAAGAAAAACAATAAATGGAGAATGTGTGTTGATTTCACCGATCTCAACAAGGCATGCCCAAAGGATCACTTTCCATTGCCCAGAATTGATCAACTGGTGGATGCTACCTCGGGACATGAGCTGCTCAGCTTTATGGATGCCTACTCTGGCTACAATCAGATCAAAATGAAACCTGAAGACAGGGAAAGTACTTCTTTTATTACCCCTAGGGGAACTTATTGTTATAATGTTATGCCTTTTGGTTTAAAAAATGCAGGAGCGACATACCAGCGGCTGATGAATAAGGTTTTTGCCGAACAAATCAGTTGCAATATGGAGGTCTATGTCGACGATATGCTGACAAAGAGCAAGAAAGTTGTTGATCATCTAGTTGACTTAGGTCTGACCTTTGATCAACTGGATAAATACCAAATGAAGCTCAACCCGACGAAGTGCACCTTTGGAGTACGTGAAGGAATGTTCCTCGGGTACATCGTCAACCAGCGAGGCATTGAGGCGAATCCAAAAAAGATCAAAGCTCGTTTAGGGTTGCGATCTCCAACGACGAAGAAAGAGGTGCAGAGTCTTACAGGACGAGTTGCAGCGCTCAACAGATTTGTATCCCGAGCAACTGATAGATGCCTCCCATTCTTCAAAACACTTCGAAAAACTTTCGAGTGGAATGATGAATGTGAAAAAGCCTTTCAAGACTTGAAGAAATATTTGGGAGCACCTCCACTGTTGTCCAGGCCAGTAATGGGAGAAAAGTTGTACTTGTACCTGGCGGTATCGGAGAATGCAATCAGCTCGGCATTGATCAGAATTGAGAATGGAGTCCAGAAGCCAATTTATTACACAAGTAAAGCTTTTCGAGGTGCAGAGATCAGGTACCCAAAGCTGGAAAAATTGGCATTGGCATTAATTGAGGCAAGTAGAAGAATGAGGCCATATTTCCAGGCCCATACCATCATCGTATATACCGACATGCCATTGAGACAAGCCCTTCATAAGCCAGAAAAATCAGGGAGACTGATGTATTGGGCAATAGAGCTCGGTGAATATGATATTGTGTATGAACCCAGATCATCACTAAAAGGGCAGACTGTAGCAGACTTTATAGCAGAATTTACATATCCTGATACCCCCGAGGAACAAAAGTTGCTCGTTGATCAACCTGTGGATGTTACAGGATCAACAGACATAAGCTCAGACCAACTCCGGTTGGTAAAAGGGCTTGTGGATGTAGAAGGATCATCAAATTCGAGCTCAGACCAACTCCGATTGGTAAAAGGGCGAGAAGAGATGATCGACGAGGAGCAAGAAATATCAGGAGAGGATAAAAGGAAACAACAAATATTTCACCGAGGAACTCTATCCGATAAGAAATTTGAAGACGAGTTACCTACATGGAGATTATATGTAGATGGGTCATCTTGCACAATGGGTTGTGGAGCAGGGATTGTTTTGAACACCCCAGACGAGATTGACATGGAATATGCCTTGTGATTCCAATTCAAAGCCTCCAATAATGAGGCTGAGTATGAAGCCTTGATAGCAGGTCTTAATTTAGCAAAGATTATGGAAGCGCAACAAGTGATGGTATTCAGTGATTCTTAATTAATTGTGAATCAGATGATGGGAACATATGCAGTTAAAGGAGAATTAATGGTCAAGTATCATGCAAAGGCGATGGAGTTGTTGGCAGAATTTGATGCCATTCAGTTGATCAGAATACCAAGAATGGAGAATGCACAAGCAGATGCACTGGCCCGACTAGCATCAGCTACTCGTACCGAGCTGCGAAGAACGATACCAATTGAGGTGTTAGAAAGTTGATTTAGGACCATCTTGGATGGATCCCATCAGGGCTTATGTTGAGGAAGGAGAATTATCGGGAGATAAGCTCGCTGCTAAGAAATTGAAGTTTAAAGCTGCTCGGTATGTACTAACTAATGGTGTTTTGTATAGACGAGGAATTATGGCAGGTTGGCAAAGATGTGTACATCCCTCCGAGGTGAAAGAATTGATTGAAGAGATCCATGAAGGGTCATGTGGAGCCCATGTAGCAGGTCGGACACTTTTGCAAAGAGTGATGACGCAGGGATACTACTGGCCAATGATGAGGGCTGATTGTATAGCCTATGATAAGAGATGTGATAAATGCCAACGTTTTTCCTCCATCCGACGAACTCCACAAGCATTGTTGACACCCATAACTTCCCCTTGGCCATTTGCCATGTGGGGAATGGATTTGGTAGGACCACTACCAACGAACCGAGGAAGATTCAAGTACCTCATCGTCGTAGTGGATTATTTTACTACGTGGGTAGAAGCTGAGCCTCTGATTGATATGACATACGAGAAGGTGTACCAATTCGTTTGGAAGAACATCATCTGCCGATATGGTCTCCCTCATGCCTTCATCACAGACCATGGAACACAATTTAATAACGAGGAGTTTGCCGCCTATTGTCATCAGTCAAACATTTTGAAGGTTCATTTAGCACCAGGCCATCCTCAAAGCAATGGACAGACTGAAGTGACGAACAGAACAATACTAAATGGTTTGAAGAAGAGGCTAAGTGAGGCTAAAGCTAATTGGATTAATGAGCTACAGTCAGTATTATGGGCTTACCGAACAACTCCCCGAGCAGCAACTGGAGAATCACCATATATGCTGGCATTTGGAAGTGAGGCCGTAATACCTGCCGAGTTGGGTCTTCCAACACACAGAGTGCTGAATTTCAATTCCCCAGTCAGCGACTTGATGAGGAGATTAGATTTGGACATACTCGAGGAAGTTAGAGAAGAGGCAGCCATTAGGAATGCTGCTTATCAACAACGAACAACCTTGTTCTACAACAAGAGGGTGAAAAAATGCGACTTAAAAGAAGGAGATTACGTGCTAAAGAAGGTCATTCAGAAGCACAATAAGTTGGATGCAAACTAACATGGACCTTATCGAGTTACAGAAGTTGTTCGACCAGGAACTTATCGAATAGCGACTCTAGAAGGAGAGGAATTTAAGAATGCATGGAATGCTGAACACCTACGCAAGTATTATCAGTGATGTAAAATGTAAAACAGTTCCATCAATATGAATAAAACGACGATATTTTGCCATCTTCTCTCCTTTTATTGAAAGTTTTTCGGGGAATACTAGTGTGTGTAACACTACGCTGCTCGACAGTAAAAACAACACGATAGTTCAAGCTCAGACCAACTCCGGTTGGTAAAAGGGCGAGAACACGATAGTTTGAACTCAGACCAACTCCGGTTGGTAAAAGAGCGAGAACAAACCATACTCCTTTGGTTAGGAGGCTGACACTGGCTCAGACCAACTCCGGTTGGTAAAAGGGCAAGTGGACATGATAGTTCTAACTCAGACCAACTCCGGTTGGTAAAAGGGTGAGAACACGATAGTTCGAACTCAGACCAACTCCGGTTGGTAAAAGAGAGAGAACAAACCATACTCCTTTGGTTAGGAGGCTGACACTGGCTCAGACCAACTCCGGTTGGTAAAAGGGCAAGTGGACATAATAGTTCTAACTTAGACCAATCCCGATTGGTAAAAGGGAGAGAACACGATAGTTCGAACTCAGACCAACTCCGATTGGTAAAAGAGCAAGAACAAACCATACTCCTTTGGTTAGAAGGCTGACACTGTCTCAGACCAATTTTGGTAAAAGGGCAAGTGGACATGATAGTTTGAACTCAGACCAACTCCGGTTGGTAAAAGGGCGAGAACAACATCAACATTCCTAAAAATGCCAACGTGTTTGGTTAGGAAACAAGATATGCTCTCAAATGCCAACTTATGTTGGTCGGGAGGTAAGTTTATTACATAAAAGTTCCTCGAAGAACAAAATATTCTAAACTGAATCAAGTATGGTTGGTCGGAGATAAAAATCCACTAACTGTAGTTGGTCGACGAGGAGAAAATATTTTAAACAGTACCAAGTATAGCTGGTCGGGGATAAAAACCCATTAACTATAATTGGTCGACGAGCACAATTTAACAACCTTGGTTGGTTGGAAGAATTTTTAAATATTTTTATACTCATTACTTTATTATTAAGTGATCGAGCAATATTACTAATACTTGTAATTTTTTATTACTAAGTTGGTCGATGAACCACGCAATATTGTTATGCAAGCACAAATATAAAGTGTTTGACAAATACAAGAGCAATACAAATTTGCAAACAAAAATGAAATTCTTTCATTAAAGTCAAAATGA
Source organism: Sambucus nigra (assembly GCA_949130495.1). NCBI lineage: Eukaryota > Viridiplantae > Streptophyta > Magnoliopsida > Dipsacales > Adoxaceae > Sambucus > Sambucus nigra. The sequence goes on along the minus strand of OX422218.1, from coordinate 103,711,244 downwards.
ATTACACAAGTTTATTACATTGATATTAAATTATGTACTAATTATTACATCAGAATTTGCTATTCTATTGGCTTTTTTCCTTCAGCTTTCGATATAGGCTCCTCGCTAGCAGGAGGATCTTCCAGACAAAGGGGAGAATTAATGAAGTTAATATCTCGAAGCATTCTGACGTTCATTATTGAAGGTGTGTCCAGTAGATGCTCGGGACGAGATACCTCGATCTGAGAATGAAGATTGTAGTCACCGAGGTATTTTGCAATTAAGCTCCGAGGAATGGCACGAGCTGGGATCCATTTCATGTCCAATCTATAAGGTGGCACAGGCAAGTCTAGTACCCCAGGATCATAATAGTCCCACAAGTAGTGTCCTTGTTCGAGCTTCAGCACGCCCAAGGCATTCATCCAACCTTGCTTGTAGCCCTCATTATTGGCATTCTGGATACGATCATCTAAATGGAATAGAGCTTCGTTGTATCCAGCCATCCAGAACTCCCTGGGCTATTTGTGAAATTAAAATGTCAACCTTTCAAGCTTCTCGTGAAGACTTTGGATGAAAAGTTCATTAGTTGCCAACGCTGATGTCTTTGAAGAGAGTTGTTGTTCCAGTTCTCTAATTTTCTTTGACATGTCAGACAAGGCTTGGTTCTTAGCCATTAATTGGAATGCTTGATTTTCCAACGTTGATCGAGTACGAGCTTCTTCAACAGTACGACTAAGAGCTCTTGATCCTCCCCGAGCAGGTCGAGAATTTAGTTCCTCGATAACATTCTGAGCAGCTCTTCCTCGTCCACGAGAACCTCTTCCTCATCCCCGAGTAGCAGTAGAAGGCCCATCTCTTCTCAAAGCCTCTAACTCTTCTCGCAACTTGGCATTTTCCACTACTAAAAATGAGAATCCATCATCAGTGACCGGTACCAAGGCAGTGGAAGATGAAGCAGCAGACCTCAGCTGAGCTAGTTCTTTTTGCAGATTGTTGTTTTCCTGTTCCAATAGCTCAGCGATTTGCCTGTGCCCTTCGGCATCTGCTTTCAATGTTCTCTCTCTCACTTCATAGCCATCAAGCATCTTGTCGTAGCCTTTTTCACCAAGTAGTTTGAGTTTCTTCTCATACCCTTCATGCAAAAGAGCTGAAGACTCTTTATACTTCTGCTGAAGATCATCGAGAGTACCTTGCAAGTCTTCAATCATTTCATAATAAGCCACATTATTGGCCACAGCTCGGTCAAGTAAGCATTTTAGATACTGATAAGCTTCGATTGCCTGCTCTGAAGCATCCTGACCAAGGATGTCGGCAACCTCTGATACACTCAGGTTTGTGTGACCAGCATTATAATATTCATGGCATTGCTTCATCAGCTTTGTATCATTAGCAGATAGCAGATCCATCCTGGCCAGAAACTAGTAGAGAAAGAAATAGTAATCATCAAAAAGAAGATCAAGACAGAGTACAGAAGAGAAAAGAGACAATTATATGGAAGAAAAGAACTCAAATTTTATTAGATCATAGTGCAGAGTTACAAAGATCTTGGTTACACTTGAAAAAGAAGAAAAATAGAAAGAGAATACCGAACAACTTCACACCTTTTCCTTATCTCCCACGACTTTCTCGGGAGGCTGGGATGAGGAGCTCGGTTGCTCGGTGGGAACAACGAGTTGGTCGGCTGGAGCTGGAACTTGTTTAGGAGGAGTAGGCAGAGATGAAAGCTCCTCGTCAGCAGGCTGGGTAAGGATGGGATCACCCACTACCATTGAAGATTCTTCGGAGGCAGCTTCGTCCTCTTCTTCATCTTCAATTGCTGGGGGAAGACCAGGGAGATGCTGTTGAAACAATTCTGAGTCCTCATTAACCTTCAACTCTTGCAGGGCAGCCACCCAACCATCTCAGAAGTATTTCAAACTCCCATACTGCACCTGAGTCATCATGGCTGCTACCCCCTTGTTCCACCCTTTGTCCCAACCTGTGTTGAAGGACTTCTTTATTGCCATTTTTCATTTTATTTTCTCCGAGGAGAGCTTCTCGGATAGAAGATCCTCGGTGGCCTTCAACTTAGCATCTACCTCCTCCTTCTAGCGATTTATTTCTCGCAGAAGGGTTAGCTCTTCCTCAGCCAATTTCAACTTATTCTCAAGCTCCCCAAAGTTCGTGAGCTTCTCGGCATACTTCTTTTTCTCCTCCTCCAAGTCTTTCACTTTATTTTCCAACTGCACCTTTTCTGCTTCAACTGCAGTCAACTTCTTCTCCCATTCAGCCCTATCCTCATCATACTTTTGATGAGAATTGTTCAAAGATTTGGTTGACCCCAACAAAGCATCCTCCACTCCAGACGAGTATCTTGAAGCCTTGATCGCTTCATCTTTCTTCACAATGGTGTTAAAGCAACTCACCAGCTGAAAAAAGGAGATAATAATAAGTCAGCACAGAGATACATGTATTGATGGAAAGAAAGAAAATTCAGAATATGAGAAACTTACTGAAGCAATGTGACGAGTAGCCAGGGATATAAGCATATCCCTAGACATACTCTCCTCGATTCCTTGGACTTCAGGAATAGTCCAAGTCTTTACCGAGCTCATTGCAGAGCTCGGGGGAATGATAGTTGGAACACCAGCTCCACTAACTTGTCCAAATTGACCGAGGAGGATTTCTTCAGTCTCCTCGGTGGCATTTCAGCAGTTTCAACCAAAGAACTTTTGGTGGGGGAGATGGTGACCACTTCCACAGAAGCATTTTTCTTGCTCGGAGCCACTGTGGGCTTCTCGGTAGCCTTCTGAGGAGCAACAGAAGGGGCAGCATCTACTTTCTTTGTCCCCTTTGGGACATCAGTCTTGTTTCTTTTCCCATCTCCAGCAGAGGTAGTCTCCTCAAAGAGAGCAGGAACTCTTCTTTTGCCCATTTTCTGACTTAGAGGAATGTGAGATTCTGGAGAAGAGTCCTCAGGAATTGATGCTGGTTCACTGGTGCTGACCACAGGACGAGCAGTAAAGGATGTTGTATAACTCCTATACTGCAACAAATATGAAGCAGACCTGATGTGCTCATCTGCAACCTTTCGATGCAAATTACAGATAAGTTTCAAATGTTTGATGTTAATATCAGCTTCTTTTGGAGTTTTTCTCTTACTTTCAACTGCAAACAAATACATAGTGAAATATCAGTCACGCATTTATTCAAACATAATGAAATCATAATTTTAGAAATAAAATAAAATGAAAATAACCTATCCTATTGCCATATGGAGGGCATCTGGGACCTTGATATACTTCATCTCCAGTCAAAGGGGCATATTGCCAATTTTTTATAATTACCCAATGTTCAAAATAATCCCTATTGGCATCAGGGAGGTTGACTACTAAGGCCCTATTCAAAAATCTAGTTTTTAAATAAAAAATAGTATCTAGAACAGCCCATTTATAACAATACATAATCTCAGGAATTCCTATACGGGTTCCATGAGTTTGATTTAACCTATACACCCCATTAACTATCCTCCATGTGTTGGGGGCTATTTTTGCAGGGACAGCATCGAAATACTGACAGAACTTTAAGCATAAAGGGTTTGGTGGAAAAGAAAATCCACATTCAGCAATAAAGAGGCTGGGGAACCAGTGTCCCTCAGCCAAACGAAAGTAATCTAAAGGCTCAGAAAGATCCTCGAAAGTTACCCAAGATGGAATGGAAAAATCAGAACGAAATTTCTCGAGAGATTCGATAACATAAACCATGGTGAATAAAAGAAATGAAGAAGAAGGAAGAAGATCTTACAGGAAAAAGGGAGATCTGTTGACAACGAACAAAGAAAAGGACGAACGCACAAGAGAGAGAAAGACTGTGGAAAACTCGAAAGAAAAAATTGGAAAAGGTAGAAGATGATGGGATTGCCTATGAAGCTTAAATACTTTGCCTTGGGAAACGGCGAAAGAAATGATTACAAAATAGAAACTATTACGCTACCGGCGGCTAAAAGGATAAAAAGTGCGCGAAGATCGAAGCGCTTATAAAAATTCAAAAAAAGCGGATTCTGCGAATTTGGAAGGACATTCGAATACGAAGAAAATGCTCCTAAAAACCAGGAAGGTCATTTAATATTGCCATATACCGAGAAGGAATGTTCCATACACCTCAAAGTTCGAAATATGAAATATTGGGGGCTTCTGTTGATACCAAAATTAGTATGCTGATATAGACGAATAATAAGAAGACACGTGTCGATCTACGTGGCACAATAGCAACGAGGAAGTCTATTTCCCCGACCAAGTCATACTCACTCCGAGGAACATCAAAACTCCGAGGAACACCAACACTCCGAGGAACTCTTGAACGACGAACAACTAAGGCGGTCTGAGCTGCATCTCGACCACAGCATTGATTACCAGATAATCAACAGTTCAACTATTCATTGAATACTAATCATACAGACGTATACTCTTAAAGGGCATTAATTGTTTACCCTTTCACATGTACAGCCCAAGGGCTATAAATACATTGTATCACTCTCATTCAAGGGGACCGGAATTTCTTGATAGAACTACATATCGAGAATTCCAAAACACTTGGCAATAACAGAAACAGTGGACGTAGGCCATTCTTATAAGGCTGAACCACTTTAAAATTCTTTGTCTCATTTATATTTATCTGTGATTAAATAATTAGATCTAAAGTCATTCTTATGGGATAAATAATTATAAATGAGAAATAAAAAGTTAGGGGTTTGAATGAGAAATAAAAAGTCATTCTTATGGGATAAATAATTATAAATGAGATAAATAATTTGAGCTAAATCCAATCTAAAGTCATAACCCAAACCCCTAACTTTTTATTTCTCATTCAAACCCAAAAGAAACTAAAAATAAATAAAAAATCCTTTTTTTCCTCTTTTTTATTTCTTTTTTCTTCAAAGGTACTTTATCTTAAAGTAGCCTTGGATCTATCCCCCAAAAGGTCGATTACAAGTAAGAAAGATGACTAAAAAAAAGAGTACGTGTGACTTCACTACACCATTTGGGTCCCATTGGCATGGTAAGGGATCGTGATAAAAAGAAGTGTTTTCATGGTCAAGGTTAGACAACAAATTATGTCACAGTCCTTGGCCGTGACAACACCCCCTTATCACGATCATTTTTACACTACATAATCAGTTAAAACAGTGAGGTGCCCAAGTTTTATCATGACTAAGGACCGTGACAACATATAGATATTTTCACTGTCTTCTCAAGTTCCTCGTCCGTAAAAGACAAAAACTTAGCTGTGAACACGGATCACTTTTTGTCGTGTGCATGATTGCCAAGAATTTTGAAATATGAGATCCTCCGTGCGCACGGATACAAATTAAGTCTATGTGCACGCCCCTTGTTTTTATCATAGTTTTGTCACGATCGAGGACCATGACAATTCTGACTTGCACAGTCAAGGACCACGACAAAAATTACAGAAAATGCAAAAAATAATTATTGGGCAGTATCAACCTCCCAGCAATAAATATGTTTAAAAAAAGTCTTTTTTATTGAAACTAACATCAAATTAATCAATAATATAATAAGATATAGCAATGAAATGAAAATCAAACTGTTCCAACATCATATATATCAGACCAAAATAATGTTTCAAGTTAATTACATCAACACATCAAAAGTTTAATTACACCTGCTAAGTTTTATCAAATGTAGCATCTTAAAAAATTAATGAGGTTTGAGGAGAAAAGTTGGCCAAGCGATATATGCTCCCAACGTGCCAAACATATGCCGAACATTGGCTTTATTATCAAACCATAATACCTCATCCTCTTTCTAGACTATAATATCAGTGACTTGAACTCGAGACTCAAAATCCGAAGATGGACGATTGTGGTATTCAGAGTGATGCTCATGTGTTTCACTTCTATGGAAATTAGTTTTCCTTCACGCATGCCAAGGATATATACTTTCCCCAACTAAATGAGATTGATTCAGGAGGGTTGAGTTAGGCGTACAGTTCATGTCGTATGCAGACGATGAGTCGGTTGGAGTCAATGAGGGAATGGAGTAGTGGTCCACTCACCCACCTTCTCATTTCCTTTTCTCTTATCCTTTGCCTTGCACTTCCCTTTATCCATGATGGCGCGTCTGACCCATTAGAACATATGGATCATCATTTGTTAGAGACTTTCAAATTTGAGTCCATGTCTAATTTGTACGTCTCGAACTCGGATAACAACCCACTCTTACTTCAAGCAACTCCTATCAGCTTCGAAGTTCCTATCCGAGAACTGACACCCTGAGTATGGCATTTATATTTGGTCTGAATGCTTGGATCAATGAATCCTTACTCAGAGGTGCCTTTTCAGCATCACTCTGGGCGATGTGCATCACCTTTAGCCTCCTAGGAAATAATATAGAAACACATTATTAACTTTGAAAAAGAATAATAATAAACAGTTTAAAATTGATAATATAATTTCAATTATAACTTACGATGGTCTTGGTGACCCATTGGTTAGCAGGCTCTCCCTTCTTTATTCAAATCTGGATATATGAGTCAATCCTATGTGATTTTTCGTCAGGCCACTACTAGACTCCAGCAAAATGCGACCAAATTAAAGAAAAATATGAACGAATTAAATCAATTTACTTATCACTAAAAAATTTAATTTAAATCAATTTAATTACTATCCTATTGTCCACTTACGCATAGAAGTCCACCCTGATTAGTTTACATCCACCGTCTTTAATTGGTTAGTCCTCCTCGCGCCATATGAGGACAATTGTCTCTTGAACTCCTTATTATCCACAAACCTTTGCAAGTTGGCCAACGTGATTGGGTCCTTCTTCAGGGCTGTGTCCTTGGACTTTAACACAGACACTGGGTCCTGGCCAATATAATGTGCACGCAGGTGTTTCTTCCATGTCTTCCTTTGCCTGCCTGCACTCGACAATAGTCTATCCCGTGATTTTGGGCACAGGTTGAATTTTTTTTGTTTAAGAAACTCATAATATAAAAAAGTTGATGAATTCAAATTTGAAAAACATAATAAAAAACCTCATATGAAAGTCAAATATTTAATAAAAAATATTAAGATTTCCATACCTCTAAGGCCCACCAAATGGCCATCTTCAACTCCACGGGCATGATCCTCCAATCTTCGTACCCTAGACCAATTACTGATTTTAATAACTCTATCACCCCCATATTTAGATTAGTATTGTTTTCAACTATGATCCTATACTTTTCAAACTTGAGGGACTTTTTCTTAGATGGTCCCACATCACCCCTACTTTTTCTCGAGGTCTGATGGACTAATGAAGTTATATTCTGCAAAAATATCCTTTAGTAGCAAAATATATAACATAAATCAAATGGAAATACTCAATTTTAGGATATAAGAATTTAAGTAACATAAAACTATTCCACCCACTTATTTTTGTTAGTGAATCATATGGAAACACTCAATCGATATATAAGAGTATAATGGTATATACTCACACGATTGTTTTAATATAACGACTAACATTAAAGTTAGCGAACAATAAATTGATCTTTAAGATTGCTTCAAAATACATATTGCAGATTAAAAATTATAATACACAATACATTTTTTAAATTGAAATAACTCCACTCATGTAAAATATTTAGAAATTACTTCGAGGTTGGGGTGTCATCCAAAATGGATTGATATTCGATAAGGGAAGCCAGGTCATCCTTTCCACTGATTAGATGCTATGGCGCGTGCAAGATGCCTGACCACAGTTCATTGTTGATATACTCCGACTAAAACACTCATTTACTATTTTCACATACACAAAAAAAATGGCTCATCATTCATACTCTCTTTTATCTTCTTGGATAAGTCTAACATTATGAAATTGGTACCCAAATCAACATTAGAAGAATTTTTGTCCTTAACTCTTACCCAAACTTAGTAAAACACAACCTCTTTGAAATATATATAGTCTAGTTCAAAAATATTTTGAATTACACCATAGTAACTCATTTCTACTTCAACGATATGTAAAGCCTTGTATGAAATATCATTGTTTTGTAACATATTTTACTCAAACGACCTCGATGAGAATACATAATCGTTAAGTCGATACTTCTTATACTTGTGTGCCCTGAAATTGGGTCTTGTCGCAAGAGGAGCAAGACATGATGTGTCATGACCATTCTTCAACAACTGAAACTATGGATTACATAAGTTAATGTGATAAGTTTTAAATCTTTTAATTATTTATCATTTAATAAGGGACATTTGACCTAATAATTATCTCTCGTGACACCCAAAGTCTAAATTCATTATCTGAATGTGCAACCATCCTTCTTTTGTTGTTGTGAACAAACACATTATATTTTCCACATTGAATGACAAAATTTATCAAAAATGTGAATAAGTATATAAGATAAAAACACAAAGATAATTACAACACGAACTTACCCTCTCCATTTGTCTACAACTTCATGAGTTTTAAATATATAACGAGTCACTTGATCATATTATAAACTTGTCAGTTTAAATCGTTTCCCCATGACTTGACCACCCTCGTCGACAAACTCATCTACATCATCTACATTGTTAGGGTTGGGAATATATATTCCCTAGTAGATAGGGATGCCTTAACATCAAACATTCAAACAGGTACATCCATCAATATCTTATTGGATGTAAAGAATCTCCTCATCTCATCAGTTTACCAACAAGTGAATACTTATGTTGAATAATGTCGAGGGGAAGTAATTCTCCAACACAAAAGTTTCTTCAATTAGAGTTTATTTTGAAGCCACGATGTGCTTTTTGTTGACTACATTTGCACACAAAATTTTGAAGGAAAGGCTAATCTTCATAATGTCCCTTCGCAAATCATTATTCTTAGAGATACAATGCTTAAACAACAAAGGGACCAGTTGCATGATCACATGTCAATCGTGAGACTTGCACTTTTGTAGATCATGTGGGGCAGAGCTCACAATCCTCTGCAAATTTGAAGAAAAAATAGAGGAAAGTTTCAAATTATCCAGTTTGTCTAAAATCAGAATTTGAAGATTTCTTTTCAATTTCTGAACCTAAAATCTTTCTCATAGGTAGCCTATGTTCGACCCCACCCAGTGTAAAATACAACCTTTATCAAATATAAACCTGTGATCGGGAGAAAATAATCTCCTATTACAATGATATATAATTTTTCCACTATCCTTGAGATGTTGAGATCCATTTTCCTCTCTAAAAATAGGACACCCAAAGTAATCGTGAACATTACAACCCGATAAAGTCCCATAAGCTGGGAAATCATGAATTGAGCTAATCAACATAGATTTTAACATGAACTCTTCTTGTTTTCTATGTTAAATTCTTTCACACCCGCTACCCATAACACATTCAATTCCGGTACCAATTGTTCCAAGTATATATCAATGTTATCACTTAGTGACTTTGGATCATGTTTTGATAAAGGCGACATAAACAATTTTGGACTTATGCACAACAAATGAGGGGGATTTAGGGGTGCTAAGATTATAGACCATACACTTTGATTTGTGCTTAGATTACTAAATGTATTGAAACCATCTGTTGATATTTCCAACTGGATATTATGTTGTTCATTATCAAAATTTGTGTAGTTAAATTTTATTCTTTTCCAAAAGTTTAAGTCCATAGGATGACATATGAGATTATCCCTTATGTATGACCTAGCATGCTAATTCATTGCCTTTGTTATACATGTTATTATGAAAATTATCTTTAATTTTGGACCAATAGGAAAATATTTCAATATTTTTTAAGCACATTTGAAAGTGCGTCTCTTTTATCATTAGAACCAAGCTCTGGTGCATATATAGGTTCCCCGCACACCGAACAATGATCAAGATTTTAGTATCACTTATTGTACAATATGCAATCATACTTGAAAGCACTAAATGATATATACTTTATTCCCAAACCTTTCAAACTTTTCTCCATACTTGAATAGTTAGTTGGAACAGAATTTTCATTAGGGAGAAAACCCTTGACAAAAATCAGAATTCCAATCACACTATTATCAAACAAAACAAAATGACTCCTCAAACTATGCAAACCAGCCATTATTTGATATTTTTTCAAAATTAATGTACAACGATCGGGTTAATTTTACTTTAAAACTTTGGTAGTCATTGTTAACATTTATCCTAACACCATTATGAGAACTAGAACCTCCACAACAAGATTCATTGTGTTCCCTATTAGGTTCCTTATTGTCTTACAGCACATAAACTCCATAATCATCATCTGTTAGATCATCTAAAATTTTATGCTCTATGTGGTAATCCTCCTATCCTTTCATCACTATCCTACTTGATGTGTGTAGTGGAGGTTGTTAGAGTACAAAGGGATAATGTATTTTCCCTTAAAAAACTCACACTCAGTAATCGTCTTTCATACGCTATCTAAGAAAATGTAATTCAACTATTTTTTATACTTTTTTATTTATACATCGTCCGTAAGGACATGAGTACCCTTTATCATTGAGACACCTCTTTGTGAATTTTACAAACTCATTATCACCTTTACAATACACATCCCTGAGTCTATATATCTCACCCATACACTCTTTGTATAGAGGATACCCATAACAGTTTATAGGAATCGTTACCTACCATGTGTGAACTAATCGTTACCTACATCGTTACCTACAAGTTAGTTTATCCCCGTGGGTAGTTAAATCATTAGTTAACTCACAAATTATAATTTGAACAACATTATTCAAATGGTGAAACAAAAAAATATATTGTTGGAGAAATATACATATGGTGATTCATTTCTAAATTTGATATTTTACATGTATGAGTAATCAAGGGTATATGTGCAAAATATTACTTGAACTTGTAAGTTTTTATAAACAATCCTTGCAATGTTTCAAATAACAGCTTGAATTGTGTATTTAGGTGTAAAAATGCAATTCAGGAATCTTTTTGTGACGTTTTAGCTGACATATTAGGAAATCTTTCCAATTGAATATAATTCAGGGTTTTCCCTATTTGAAAAATAAATCGAGAGGTGTCGTGTAAAATCTTGATAATTCTAGGTTTTATTGTTAGAATTTATCCTTTTATTGATTAAGCTTATTCTAGTTAATTGATTCCTTCAACTTAGTTTACAACGTAAACAATTTTCTTTTTTTTATTATATTTCACTTGAAGGGGGATAATTGCAACATTATTTTTCAATAGAAGATAAAAGTTATATATTAAGTAAGTGCTTTTGTTCATTCCAAGAGTCTATCCACAAACCTAGACCAAAAAATTATGTTGATTACATTTACAAAAAAAATTCAAAACCTTCATTAAATCGTTAAGCGGTGCATACCCACAAATCCCAAAAAACTATTAATACACCCACAAAGTCTTTTTTAACCAAATTGATTACATTTACACTAAATAAACATGTATATTTAATCCCAAATAAATTACAAAGTCAAATTGTTAAAACCAAAGTTTCCCCCAAGCTGTTTCTAACAATATCAAGCAATACATGTAAATACAACTATTTTATAATAAACAAACACATATATTCATGCTCAAATAAATATCAAAGTGAAATTATTCAAACCTAGGTTTTGCACAAGTTATTTTTAAAAAATATCAAGCTATACATGTGAATAAAACTATTTTAAAACAAACAAACACATATATTCAAGCCCAGACATATACCAAAGTCAAATTGTTCAAACCTATAAGAGATGCATATATATGTGGTATATATCCATCTATATTGAAGTGCGAATATAGAAATGATAGAATAGTTTTTGATTGGACCAAATAAGAAATAAGGGTATCTTATAAAAGATGAAAGAAGATAGATAAGAAATCAAAGAGGAGAAAAGAATTTTTCGAGATAGCAATCAATATCTAATGAATTCAACGATTCCAGTGAGGTTTTGCACGAGTTGTTTACTAATAATACCAAGACAAACATGTAAATACAACTATTTTACAACAAATAAACACAAATATTCAAGCGCTACAACTATGTGTGTGTGTGTGTGTGTGTGTGTGTGTGTGTGTGTGTGTGTGTGTGTGTGTGTGTGTGTGTGTGTCTATATATATATGTATGTAGTGTTTTGGTTAAAAGGTTGTTTTTAGAGACTGAAATCCATTTTTTGGTCACGGTCCTTATCACGATAGTGAAAAGACCATGATAAATTAAATGCCAAGGTTATTATCACGATTTTGACCATGATAATAGGCGCGTATTTTTCTATTAGGGTCAAGGACTGTAACAATGGATGGAAAAAAATGGTGACTTTTTTGGTCTTTTGGTGTAGTGCCTTACAGGTATATTGCTTCTCACTCTTATTTTTTGAAGTGTTAAAAAAATAGGTGGTGATGTGCTACAACACCACCCCAAGTTACTATTTTTTCTATATTTCTTTACTCTTTGGATCTTGACTTTTCTCTAAAGGTCATTTCTGAACTATGTTATTAATTCCACCTACGGTGGATACGTAGGCATAATAGAGAATATTGATATCTAAAACTCAAGTCACATCTGGTGCACATTCATCTACTTTTACCTATATTCTCAAAAAGTGTCCAAAAACAAAATAAAAAGTCTCAAAATTTCGGAATGTTCACATATAGGTGAGAGGATCACTAGATCCAGGGATTTTATCTACTATTTTGTTCTTAATGATGGAAGCTTGGTCATTATTTCATTATTAAGTGATTTTATGAGTGAATTAATTTGGATCAAGTTCTTTCATGAATAAAAATCACTAACATCTTTAGATTTAACCTTGTTTCACTCTAGAAATACCTCGAAAGATCAAAGAAAGTCTAGATCTCTTATATCGAGCCTGAATAATACATAAATTCCTTCTTGTTTTTCTATGAACTACATAGACTTTGAGTCGTTCCATGTGAGTACGTAGGCTCACTTGGACTGTTGTTCCAAGTGAATTTTTTTGACTTGGTACATATTTATCCCTTGTCTATATTATATCACATAAATCCCACATTGCACTGCACAGTCCATGTACATACTAAATATTTTAACTTTATTGCTTTGTTTACACTATAACAAGTTGATATAATTGCTTCGCATCTATATTGGATATCGAAAGGGCAAAGCGGGTGTCTAACACCATCTCAACCTATAACCTATTCCCCAAACCTTTGACTCTCTGGCTTAACATGCAGACCACTTTCCATCACCAAGTCTCTATGGAGGCTACTTCTTATTTGATCTATTTTGGGTAAAATGTATTAGAGATTCCATTCATTTTGAAGAGAATAAGGTGATAACCATGCATCACCGCTAATGACCCCATTTCTCCATGTTTAGTCCCAAAAGGGCAGGAGAGGCATGTCGCCTCAGGTACGGATTCTCCACATTGACCAAGTTATAATGTGTAATTAATTCTCTTCTCAAGCCCTATAAATAGGGAGTTAGAACATCAACAAACACATTACAAATAATAAAGTGAGAAATAGTTCGGTTGTGTATACAACCAAAAAGTGGAGAGAAAAATACATATTGTGTGATTATGCAATAGAGATCGAATAAAATGTGTGTAACAATCACTAATATTTTTTTTGTGAAAGTGGATGTGAGTTGTCATTATAGACAAAATTTGTCAACAATATAATTCTGGATTCATGCCTAAGTAGCAGTGTTTTGAAATAAGTGGTATTTTTTTATTCTCATAGACCATTGAATCTCATGTTCTTGGAAAATAATTGGCATAATTAGGGGTCTAAATCTCTAAGAATTGGTATCATAGCTCTTTCTTTTACCTTTAGAACCTCACAAACACAAATGCCTTTTGGCAAAAGTACTAAGCGAAATTAGTTTTCGTATTCATCATATTTTTTCGGGTGGTACTAATGGTGTTAAAGAAGGAGAGTTTGAAAGTCGAGAAATTTGTCGGTACAAATTATAGATGTTAAAAAATACAAATTGAAAATTATTTATTCCAACAAGTCTTGTATTTACTATATTGTGAAAATATAAAAGAGATGAAGGATTTCGAATGAAAGATTAATTATTAGAAAACTCTTGGCATTGTGTCCCATTCAACATAAAAAATTAATACAATGGCTTGTCTCATGGATGCCCTCTCCAGTATCTATTAACACCCTCTACAGAAAATAATGTTCATTAGATTAGAAAGTTGTTTAATCAAAATATGGTTAAAGGCGGACAATTTACATAATATGTTCAATGAAGTAATGGGTCAATTAGAACTGGTAAAAATAAATTTTAACAATGAGATTCGAGATACATTAATTCTTGGGTTATTGTCGGTAGTTGGAGAGGATAATTAGTTGGAGAGGATAATTAATACAATCAATAGTTCTATAAGAAAATCAAAACTGAAGCTCGATGATAGAATTAGTATAATTCTCACAGAGGAGATACAAAATAGTCAAATATTTCTTTAACTTTAGCATCAACACCAAAGCTGGAGGGAAAGCAAATATTAAAATAGGATGCAAGGGCGTGGCACATTCCAATAAAGAAATGGCAACTCACTATCTTAGAAATAAAGAAATCACAACAATCAAAATTGGAATAAGAAAAATATTAGATGTTATAATTGTGACAAGACTGGATATTTCAATAACAATTATTTATCTCTAAAAAGATACATAAGAGATTAGTGAAGATAATGTTATTTAAGAAGCAATGAATGACACAATCATGTGATATTTGGAGAGAGGTAGAGTCCTGGGTTATATACTTCGAGGCATCATTTCATTCTACATCAAGTAAAAAATTATTTCAGATCTATGTACCAAGCAGCCTTGGCAAGTTTTATTTTTGTGATGACTAATATTCTAAAGTGGTTGGAAAAAATGAGGACAAGATAAAGTTAAATGGGTTTTTTTTGGAAATTAAAGGATGTGGGACACATCCCTGACTTAAGGAAAGTGTTAGTTTTATGGTCTAATAGGAAAATGAAGTTTATGCTGAACCATCAATATAGATACCTAGAAAATTGTAAAATGAACATATAACGTGAGAAGAAGAGTCGGACACTCTACATGATAATAGATTCTTGCGTGTCGATTAAAATTACTGATAGAAAAGAAGACTCAAACTTGTGGGACCAGAGACTCTATCACATAAGTGAAAATGGATTAAGGTTATGTATTCTCAAAGAAAACTACTTACACAACATTTAGTTGATATTGAATTATTCGAGATCTACATCTTTAGGAAGAAAAATATTGTCAACTTTCATAAGATTGGTAGAACTTCGGAGAAAGAGAAGGTTAAGCTTGTTCATATGGACATTTAAGGTCCAACTAGAGCCTCATATATTGATGATAAGTATTAAATTGTTCCCTTCAATGATGAATAATTTATAAAGATGAGGGTTTACTTCTCGAGACACAAATCAGAGGTGTTAAATAAGTGGAAGGTCGAGGTGGAAAATGGCAAAGGATTGAACATGAATAAGTTAGGGTTCAATTAATATGGAAAATACAAAGATACCATGTTTTAAAACTTTAGTTTCAATAATGGCATCAGAGAAGAGAGGAATGTTCTAAGGACACCACAATATAATGGCATAGCAGAACAGATGAACCGAACATTGATTGAGAGATCCAAAAGTATGTGTATACAAGCATGTCCACCCAAGTAGTTCTAGGCAGAGGTAGTCAATAAAACAACCTACATAATCAACCGAGGACTATCGATACCATTGCAGCTCAAAATATCATATGAGTTCTGGAGCAACAAAGAGATATAAATTTCTCATTTAATTTTTTCTAGTTATTTCTCATGTGTCGATATTAGTGATTGTTCTAAGGGTAAGCCTGACCCCCCTAGTCACTAAACTGCACCTTCACTGGATACAATGGAGATGCGTTTAGGTATCACTTCTTGGATGGCCAATACAAAGAAGTCGATATGTCATATTCATTGAGAGGTGATGTATAAGGATAGAGTTGCAACGCATGTCAGTGGGTCATCATAGGATAATCCTATATATATATTAATTTGCAAGATATTCTTGTTAGTAGTGTGGGAAAGAAGATAGATGAAAAAAATCAATAAAAAATTCCTACATTATAGAATAATACAAGGTAGAGTGTTCCACAAATTCCAGCTTCTACTCTACCACCATGAGATCCTCTCACGCTCACATACCAAATAGAAAAGATATGGATTATGTGTTTCTTAATGATGGTCGCGAACCAAAATATTATGATGAATCATGTTAGGTAGGGGAAACGAGAAAGTGGGAGCTTACAATAAAAGAAAACATTAAGTCCCTCATATCTTATAAGACATGTGATCTAAGTTTCCCATTGGAAAGAAGGTGCATTCCAAAAAAAATGGGTGTATGGAGTCAATGAGGAATATGACGGCTCCAAGATATTTAAGGGATAAGCTCATTGTAAAAGTCTTTCAATATAAGGAAGTAATTGAATATAATGAAATTTATTCACCGATTGTGAAGTGAAATACCATTTTGTCATTTTTAAGCATTGTTTTAGTAGAGGAGTTGCATTCTTAGTAGTTTAACGCCAAAGCTACTTTTCTCCATGGTGACCTTGATAAGGAGTTATATATGCAAAAAATAGATAATTTCTCATTACTTAGGAAATATAAGATAGTGGGAAAGATGACGAACATAATATATGCTTTAAATCAAGCCCTAATGTAGTTTTACACTAAATTTGATGGAATTATTCCAAAGAATAGATATTGCAAGTGCAACGATGACCACTGTTGCTACTTTAAGATATTTCAATTAGTATACATTATTTTTTACCCCATGTTGATGATATTCTAGTGGAAATATCAAATTTTAATGGAATCAGTAACTTGAAGAAGTTGTTTTCAAGTGAGTGGGATTTGGGTGAAGCGAAGCAGATTCATGGTATGAGGATCAATAGGGATAAGACAAGTTGGTATGTTGTGGTTGGCTCAATTAGAGTACATTAGTCGTATTTTATGGAGGTTCAATATAAGTGATTCTAAGGAATTTAGCATACTATTAATTAATCACTTTTGGTTATCTAAGGACTAGTCATCCCAGAGAGAAGAATGGGAGAACTTCATGGATGAGATTTCATGTGCATCTACCATTAGAAGTTTGATGTATCCCATGGTCTGCACAAAATAAGATATTTTTCATGTCGTGGAACTGCTGGGAATGTTCATGAAAAATCCCGGAAAGAAACACTTGGAAGAAGTGAAGTGCAAACCTAAGTATTTATAGGGTACTACCAACAAATCTTTATGCTTTAGATGAGGCAATATGAGACTATAAGGATGTGTAGATGCTAACTTTACTAATGATTTTAATCACATGAGGAACACTATTAGTTATATTTTCACAGTAGGAACTATTATTATTAGTTCGGTTCAACAACTAGTAAATATATGATTCAGTTAGAAGGATTGTTATCAAAATTAGGGATCAAACATGTGAATAATTTCTTGCACAATGACAATTAGATTATTATACATATGATTACAAATTTAGAATTTCATTTGAGCACCAATCACATTAGAATTCCTTATCATGCTATTAGATATTTTCTAGAGGATGTGGTGTTATAAGTTAAGAAGACCCAAGGAAGCACGGATCTAAATCACTTGTTAACAATATAATGAGTACAAATAACTAAAATTGTTCTCAACTTCAGTAGGTGCTCAAGCTTAGAAGATAAGAAAGTCTGACATCAAGTTCACTGAGAGAAATAGATTTAGGACAAACAAGATGTTTTGAAATGTAGAATTTATTGATTTAGTCTTAAAGTAGTAGATTTCTAATGTATGTAAAGACAAATCAATTACTTGGTGATCAAGTAAAGTACTCGGTGTCCAAGTTTTAAACTTGGTGACTAAGTTTCAATAGGAAATTAATGCTCGTATCAAGGCCAATAAATATAAATTTATAACATGAGAAAACACATTACCATCAATCAAGTGTTAAAGAGTTGAGTTAAGTTACATTAAAAACAATATAGGGGATATAAAAATACACAATGAATGTATAAGAGTGAGCCAAGACAAAGTGTGTAACAATCCCATATATTTTATAATGAAAGTGGGTGTGATTCGAACCATATAAACCGTTGTCTTGTGTGTTCTTGAGAATTTTCTTACATCATTATTCTCATGTTATTTTTTCCAATGATATATTTTTAGAATCACACCCAATAATAGTATTTCCACATGAGTGGTATTTCTTTATTATTTTTAACCCATTAATTACTAAGATCCTGGAAAGTTAGTTGCAGAATTAGTGTCGTGTAATTACCTAACACTAAATAAAGAAAGAAACTTGGTATATGTGGATTCATTTTTCATCCCTTTATGGTAATAGGAATTGCAGTCCCATCATCCTTTAACTAAGTGGACTCTCTCTCTCTCTCTCTCTCTCATATATATATACTAGCGAAATGTCTGTGCCTGAAGGCACGACGAAAATTTTCAAAGTACGTAATCGTAAAATGGAAAAAAATTTCTAAGCACGTAATTGCAAAACGGAACAAAATTTGTTCCCCCAACAAAATAAAGTGTTGGGATTCCTATCGATAACATTACTACATTAGTTATTAATTGCGAAAGGTATGTTGCGTATCATGCCAACATATCACAAATATGACCTACCAAGTTGCCTATGATGTACGGTCGAGGCGATAGGATTGTCGCCCTTGAATGGATTGGAATCATTTCTTTGATTAAAACCATATAAGAAATAACAAATCATGTATTGGAAATTTAAATTCTAATGTAAAATGAAAAATATATCCACAAACCACTACCCCAAACAATTAAGTAATGATGGATTATGATAAAATCTTAACATAAATAAAAGAACAACATCTAGTTACACCGAAAAAAAGAGACTAATTGGATTCAACACGTATTCATTAATACTCAATTTGCACATCATTTTCTCTCCTGGTATCAATAAGTAATCTTCTTGTTTGTAGTAGCAAGGTCCTTCCTTATTCTAGCATCATTTGGCTCCAACTCCAATGTCTTCTTGAAACTCTATAATGCAACATTTATACCATTAAGATGAGAAGTAAGATTAATATTTAAGATTTTTTGTTAAACAATCAGTTACAAACATAAAACATGACATTAATATTTTCAAATTTTAAAATAAAATCATATAACGGATGCTTAATGCATCTAATAGTTACAAAATAGGGGGATTTTACACCTCCAGCTGGTAAGATATCAACATCTTAACCATCATTGGTGCAAAACTCAAATATGTCATCCTCCGTGTAGAAAAATCCTTCTCATGCTGTATAACAAAGGAAACACAATTGACCCAATTTTAATAATAGTAAAATTAAACTAAGAACCTTGAGCATGCATAAATTAATAATAAAAATATTTAATATATACAATTTAGACATGATGCATATGGCCATAGACACAATGTATATGCACCCTAACTGTTTGTTTGGTTCGAATTTTCGTAATTCCCATGAACCTCAAATTAGTAAATCTGAATGACATGGGAGGTCACTATAATTGTCACAAAAATATGGTAGCTTAATTTTTTCTTCACGAAAACAATAATCATTGAACGATGTAGGTGGACACTAATACGAATGCCCTCATTTGATGTCCAGGCTTTCAAACTAATCATGCATGTAATGATGTTCAGTTTTGATGAAGAGGCTATCAAGCTTGCAAATATAAGCGTGTTTATAAGACAGGGTGTTTTGTGTGTGGATGGTATGTGCAAAGTGTGTATTAACATCAACTAAAATGAATGAAGAATAAAATAGGGGTGGACAACCTAGGCTCGTCTATGGTAGCAAAACAGTAGAATCAAAAACAGTTTGGGTTCGGATATATGTTTTCAGATCATATCAGATATCTATCATCACGATCAGATCAAATATACATATTTATTAACACTGATGTGTGTGATAAGATCATATATGTGCTATCTGATCAGATCACATCAAAATAAATCAGATATAGTATTTTGAAACATTGATGGAGAGAGAGAAAAAACAAATATCAACATAATAAATTCAACATTAAGGAAACTAAAACCTCTTGCTCTTGATCCCCCTATGATAAATTCCCATCCCAATTTTATAGGATAGCTCATCATATAACTGACCTTTTAAAAATTCAACATGTATTTCTCCACCTACACGATGAAATCCATGTATGTTAATAATACTTGTAGAATAAAAATGAATATCACTAAAAGAAATTAGGGCCTATTCCAAATTCAAACCCATTGTGCAGAACTAATCAATTCAAGCAAGGGATGATACACAAAATTAGTCAAGTGAAAAATCTACCTCTAGAATATTTAAGAAAGATTTGAGACTGCATAATGTTCTACTCCTAATAGTCTCGGAGCTAACCAAGTCCCAATCATCTCTCAACGGGTTTTTCTTTCAAATATTACCCAATGTTGACTATTTTATATACATGGTAGCTCTCAATTTATAGTGCAAGGTTGAGTTATCTCTTCAACTCCATGACAATAGAGAATATGAATTCACTTTTACCATCTCGAAAAACACCTGTTAAAGAGGTAGATGCGGTATGTTTTACCTTATATGTAAGAAATTATCAATCACCTGATAAAATATCACCAAATCATCAGTATGGACTCAACAATGTGAAATTAAGTTAAGTGAGAAAGATCATGTGAAAAATCATGGGAATGAAAGAACTAAGTCTAAACAAAAATAAAACAACTCATATTAGCACAAAATATCAAAAAAAGAAAAAACATAGGACAAAAATTTATTAATGATTTGCAAATATCATAACCGTCATAGTATAATTGGTCTTTGACAATCTAAAATTTGTGTTCAATTAACCAAATAAGATATTGAAAGAATTAGTGAAAAAGAAAAAAAAATTACGAACTTAGATATGGCAAAAAAAGTTACAAACTAAACTTTGGAAAGAAATGAGTCCATCAGAAATGAACTCAAATAACCTGAAACACACAAAAAAATCAGAAATGGCAGTGATGAATATTTAATGAAGATCCACTAAATAAGACACTCCGTGTTAGCACACTATTAAATTGACTAAATAAATTATACTAAGCATTATAGACACTTCAACACCATATAAAATCAGTATCTATAATTCACAAAAGGCTAATGAAGGCACGATTGTAATTCAGTATTTAGATCCAACATTTATGAAACACCGTATTATCAAAATAGTATATTTAAAACTCTAAAAAATAAACAACCAAATTCAATCATTAATGCATATAGCAGATGAATCGTCAAATCCACATATAACAAATGTATAGCACATATAACAGATGTTGCAGATGTATAACAGATGTATAACAGATATAACAGATGTATAAAAGATGTGAAAGGCTCAGAGATTCAATTTATGGTGGATAAGTTGTTGGGGACAATACATCATTAAGAAAGATGAGTAGTCGGGGTTGTCATGAGCTGTTGTATTTGCTAAATGACATAAACACCCTTGCAGGTCTTACGAATTTATTCATTTATAGGTGCCCTAAGATAGCCTCTTTTCCAAACCTAGTTACTCTTAAGGATTTAGATGCATCACAGTTACCTAATATGGCTCGCATACCAAACCTTATGGCCCTTGAGAGGCTGTCTATACAACAGTGTGAAAATCTAATAGATATACACTGCTACCTCCCATACCTACTGAAACATGAAATTTATGATTGTAAAAATTTGAGTGGTTTACCAAGTTGAAATCGAAGCATGCCCACATATTGAGGAACTGGTCATATCAAAATGATCTATTTTAGTGCAGTTAGACATATGCAGTCCATAGATCTGTTAATAAAAATGTGAAACGTAACAGATAAAAGAAACTAAAAGAAAACATAACATAAATTTTGAATGATGTAAATGTCAAACTATTAGTTGTTAAAAGTGAAGGCATAGATGGAAATACACAACATCAAAAGGACAATGTATAAATGCAGTTAAAAAAATTCGTGGGCATTACCTAAACCATCAAAACTTCTAATCATATATTCAAACCCTTTTTGTAAAAATATCCAACAATATTTCCTTTCAATACACCACAAATTAATAAATGAAAAAACTTTAAAACAATTCAACACTTTATAATGGATTTCATATTCACCTAATGAACCAATAACATTACATTCCAAAGCTAAAATGAAACAATATGAATTAGAACCTGATAATATGAATTCGGGATAAAATAAACTTATAAAAAGTATAGTTTCTAAAATAAATAATTATTTATAAAATACTAAAAAGGATTGATTACACCAAACTTGCAAAGGCCATTTAGTTTTCATAAAAACTCTATCAGTCATAATAATATACTGCAGGTAAATATAAATCATAACAAAACTTTAACTCAGTCAGGCATTTGAACAAACATATCGTATAAGATATTATTTCTTGCTTTATAAACAAATAATGAATTGGCTAAATCTTATATTTACATCTCACATACAACGATATTCATTGTAGAATTAAATCTAAAAAATAAAATTCGTTACTTATCTATTTATAGCAACACAAAGATGGAGTCATGGAGCGTTGATTAAATATTTAATTGGTCGAGTTTTGGAGAAAGATGGAACAGGTGATCACAACATGAGAACATTGGGCAAAACATTTGGAGTAGCGGACTCAATAGTCTTCGACAACATGTTCAATGACATAGCTGCACACATATGTAAAGAATAAGAGTTCGAATCAATATTTTTAGAAACAAAATCGCCATTACACTATTTTAATCCTAAATTTAATTTATCTATGTACGATTATACTATAAAAGACATCTGATTATATCTAATTAGACTCAACGACCCAAAAATATCAGAGTCAAGATCCAAGATTTGATAGGTGGCGGATGCTAAACAGCAACCAAGCATGGAACAATATAATTAATAAATGGAATTAGTGATAATGAACTAAATTGAGAAAAGGCAACATTTGGAAAATATGTATATTAATTGTTGATGTAAAAAACTAGACTAAGCCCAATTAATTGATCACAGATAAGTTAAGTAAAACAAACAAGACACAAGAAAACTTTTTAAAGTGGTTCGGCTCAATGGAATTGCCTACGTCCACAATTATGTATTGACTGCCTTAAGTTGTTTTTCGATCCCTTGCAATGAGGGTGATACAATGTATTTATATCCCAAGGCAGGTCTTCATCGTTATCATGTGAAAGGATGTAAGGCCTTTATTTGTTAGGCATTTACATCAATACATAATGAGAATTCATTATATGAACGTTGTCGCTTCACAAGCAATACAGGCTGTAAGACTGTTGGCGCTTGGTTGGTTGTACAGAATGAATTTTCAGATGTTGGTAGGGCTTCCTTGTTAGTCAAGTAATTATATTGGTCGGGCTTTCTTGTTGGTCGGGCTTTTCTATCATGCTGACTTGGACTTGTGCCATATAGGATGACATATGCTGGCTTGTAATTGGTCCATGTAGGATGGTAAATTTTGGTATCAACAGAAGCCCCTAATGTTTCATACTTGAAGTTTATGCAAAAGTGTAGAATATTATGCTTTGGCAGTAGCTCGGTCTGTTTGGTTGGCTGTAGAGCTTCCAGACTTGTGAAATTTATTCACTTGACAATTTTTTAGCGCAAATGGCAATTTTGTAAATATTTTAAATTTTAGTGAATACTTTTGGGGTATCTTTGTCTTTTCATCTGTTAGTTGTCAAAAATCCAATCTTCGTTTTCTTTAATCATTACTTGGCCCAGTTTTTTATGCATCTTATAAAAAGGGCGGTAAAAACTTTGATCATTTTTTACCTCTTACTTCTGATTCTACTGCTATGTTCATTGCTTTCGTGCGATCATTTTCTTTTCTATCTTTAGTTCTTGTTGAATCCTTAAATCTTTATAAGAATATTTCTTCACTTCTTCTTTATTTTCTTCATCATGGTTTACTCTATCTTTTCACTTGACAAGTTCATAACTGATTTTAACATTCTATCTTGTGTTGTATTAGAACATCCAATTTTTCCTTCTGATTTTTTCCCTCTTGTTGAGGGTCATTGGTTCCCCACTATCTTTGTTGCTGAATGCAACTTCACGTTTCCACCTAATCCCTTGTGTTTGGAATTTTGTCAATATTTTGAAATTATTCCTGCAAGAGTGGCTCCTAACACATGGAGAGTTGTTAGTGGAGTTTTTAAGTTAAATCGAATTTATGGAACCCATCTAGGGATTTTAAAAATTATTTTTTGTTATAAGTGGGTAACTAGTGATACCACTTTTTATTTGAAAACTAGGGTTGTTAGTAAAGCTTTGGTAATTAATCTCACTGATTCTAATAGGGATTATTTTAATCATATGGTCATTTTGAGGTGCCAAATACCAATGACCGAGATGTCCACCTTTTGGCAATGGAATAGGTTGTTTGATGTTTTAGTAAATTTGCCCTATTTATATTTGATAAAATATCATACTGACTGTTGTTTTTATAAATTGTTTTGTAGTTGAGCAAAAAAGAAAGTGCCCCAAGGGGAGTGAAGTAAATTTTAAGGAGTTCAGTTTATCTGGAATCTTCATAGGGTAGTTGTTGAAGAGCACGTTAGGTCTACTTCCTATCTACTCTAGTAAAAAAACACCATTTCCTCTTTTATTGCCAGACTTGTTGAATCTCCTACTCTGGTAATTGATCTTGACAAAGAAGTTGTTAATTCTGGCACTCCTCTATCTAAAATTATGAAGAAGAGGAAGTTTTCTGATCTCTTCAGTGGTGTTGCTTCTGGCTCCCAATCATTTGTTGAAGGATCTAAGAATAAAACAAGGGATGTTATGAAGCCCCCAACCCTCAAAAGTCCATTCCCCAAAGATTCATCCCCCAAAGACTTGGTTCCTAAGGATGTAGCTACCAAAGAGGTTGAAATTCCTTTGAGGAGACTTAGGAGAGGGCTTGCAGAGAAGCAAGTCGATTAAGTGACCGACCTACCATCCTTGGTCGATTTTCCCTCATCTGATGTTTTTCTTCTAATAACCATTACTTTTGGTTTGTCTAGGAGGTTGATAAAGTCTGGTACTCTTCCAGACAACAGGGGGTGGATGCCAAGCTCCCCAGAATGAAGGTCTCTGAATTAGTCGCTCAGAACCTTGTATCAGTAAGTAATTTCCATTATCTTAGTTTGGTTGTCATTTACATTCTTCATATTCTCACTTTAATATTCATTTTTTGCAGTTCTTGGTACACTTTAATAATATGCTGGAGAAGGATGATGCAATCAAGGTTTCTTCTTCTTCTTTAAATGAGGCGGAGGAAGCTTTATCTGGTTTGAAAAAGTCTCAGCTTGAGTCTCAGAAAGCCTTGGAGACTGAGAGGAGAACTTGGAAAGAGAAATTGAAAACAACTGAAATGGCTCGTCAAACCTGTGATACAAATGCCCTTGAAGCTGAGCACAGGGCTAAGGAGGCTGGTCTCCAGAAGGATGAATTTCTGTGCAAGAAAAAGGAAGTTAAGCCCTAAAAAGAGGAAGCTGAGTGCAGGGCAAAAGAAGCTAAGTGCAAGGTAAAGGTTACTGAAGAGCTTGTGTCCTCTGTTAGAGCTAAAAGAAGGGCTGTTGTGAAGACCTCCTTTAGTGTTGGTTGGGTCAGTTCTACTGTTTCTTCTCATATTGAGTATGTGAAGCAAAAAAAATTTAGAGATGGTTGGGTTGCTTCCCTTTTAAGATTGGAACACAAATAGGGACTCGGAACTTCTTTAGAGGTATATTCATGGGCCTCCTTCGGTCATTAAGGAAGAGGTTTAAGATGAAGCTACTTCTGATGAGTCTTAAGTTATGGTTGAGTCTGCTACCAAATAGCTTGAAGTTCATGAGTCTTTTATTCCTATATGTAAGCAAATCGAGCAACTCCAGCCTGCATCCCCTTCTTCTGAGCAGAGCAAAAAGGTTGAAAGTGATAGGGAGACGGTGTAATGTTATTCGACATATTTCTCTTTTTCTTTTGTTATTTCTTTTTATTTTGTTTTGATTGTTCTTGAACTCTTCATTATCAATAAAAGAACCTCTTGTTCCCTTTACTTATCCTATGTTGATTGAATATATTATTCATACTTGTTGTTAATTGGTGGTTATTTCTTCTTACTAGTTTATTGCGAAGATGGAACCACTGTCTTCTCATAATACCGAGCTATCGAGGAAGTGCAATGCCTTTTTTAAAGAAGGTCATAAGGACTTGTCCGAAGAAGAAATTACTCAGTTTCTCAGTAATGATGCCTCAGAGCATTTTGAGAAGCCTTACTAATACTTGAATACTTGATCGGGTTGTGGCAAATAATGTTGCCTATTCTGAGATGATAGAGGAACTTCAAGAACAATATAAAGAATCTTCTGCATTGTTGCATCAGAGTTATGAGCACAAATATCAAAGCTTAAGTTCATATCGGGGCTTTGGTAAGTTTGTCTCCATTTATAATAAAAAGGAGTCTCTTCTCAAACTTGAGATTGAATAAACTAAAACTATTGCCAAACTTCTAGAGGAAGAGAATAACAATTTGAAGGATGAAATAAATCTTCTAAAGTCTACTTCTGGAACTGCTGTTGCTGTTACCGATGAAGGTTACTCCTTTTTGAAAGTTGAGAATGCTACTTTAAAAGACGAGTTAGAAATAGGGATGGCCGAGGAACGCTACTTTGAAGAACATTAAATCTTCATCTTATTCTCGAGCTAGAAATAGGGATGGCCGGGGAACTATAGAGGAACTTAGGATCCAACAGGCCCTTGCCAACCAAGATGCACAGATAAAAGCAAAGGACCGAGCTATTGCTGAAATGTCTCAAAAGCTGCAGACTTTATCTGAGCAGTTATCTACTCAATTGGAGGCTAAGGATGGGGTACTGAAGAAGTTGCAATCGTAAGTTGATAGGTTAACCTTCTAATTCCATAATCAACCCAGAGAATTTTGTATGGGTGGTTATAATGAAGCTTTGGGACATTATGATGAAAGACTCCAACAGGTAAAAAATGAGTCCTATAAATGGGGTTGGACTAATTCTTTAACGGTGCTAAAGGTGGATAGGAATGATTCTATATGGTATTGGTACGATCCAGGCTTGCTGCAGCTTGACAATCTTCCATTCAAGTTGGATGTTAATTAGGTACCTGTTCACCGTGTTCCCTAATGCTTGATTTCCCTGTACTTGTGGGATTATGAACTGCATGACGAGGTTCAAATTGTTCATCCTCCTCATTTTCTTGACCATCCTAGTAGTAGCAATACCAGGATGCTTTAAGATCTTAACTTTATCAACTCTCCTTTTTCTTTGGATCATCCTCTAGCTGGCATGTATCCTGTTTCTAAAGCTGAGGGAAAGCGTCCTATAGAATAATTTTTTTGTATTTTGTTTCTCCATATTTGAGCAACAATATGGATCTTTGAATGTCTGTGAATGTTTTTCTAGTCTTTGACTATGAATGGATCAACTATTTTAGTTAATCTCTATTTTTTCATCGGTTCTATTGATATTCTTAGGATTATCCTAAGTTTTATACCAATTATCGATGCTTCACCATGGTTCTACTAATGTACCTGAATTTTATTGTAATTTCACTTGTTACCTTGGTTCCCAGGCGTAAGTGGAACATTTTTCCATCTTTTATCCAAGTTTAGATGAATATTTGTCATCCAGGTCTTCATTAACGAAGCATTTGGGACTTACGATTTTGCCTTGCATGGTTTTATAAGTTTGATATCGACCAACTTTGTTGGTGGTTTTATTGATGCTGGCCAACTTTGTTGGTGGCCTTCATTGATGTCGACCAACTTTGTTGGTGATTTTTGTTGATGCCGACCAACTTTATTGGTAGCTTTATAATGTTACCGACCAACCTTGTTGGTGGCCTTTGTGGATACCGACCAACTTTGTTGGTGATATTTGTTAATGTAGACCAACTTTTTTGGTGTCTTCATAATGTTACCGACCAACTTTGTTAGTGGCCTTGGAGGATATCAACCAACTTTATTGGTGTCTTTATAATAATAGCTACTATCATAATGTTACAAGTGCATAGCACTACTACTCCCAAAAAAAATAATAACAATTTTCCAGAAAGTCATGTTCTCATTAATATTGAAGTGAACTGAGTACAACACAACTAAGTTTACTAATAGTACTTCTTTAAATTCTCTTCATTACACGGGTTCTTGAACTCTTCCCCTTCCAAAGTCTTAATCCTATACGTGCCTAGTCGGATAACTGCAGTAACACGATAAAGTCCATGCCAATTGTCTTCCATGTTATTATTCTTTTGAATAACCTTTTTTAAAATATAATCTACCTCCTTTAAGTTGCTCGGCATGACCCTCTTATTATAAAAACGTCCAGTCCTTCGTTGATAGGCTGCAGTCCTTAAAGCTTCATCTTCACGGACTTCTTCCAGCATGTCTAAATCCAACCTTCTCATCAAATCGCTAACTAGGGTATTGAAGTTAAGAACTCTATGCATAGGTAAACCTATCTTAATAGGGATTACAGCTTCAGTACCAAATGTCAATAGATAGGGAGTTTCTCCAGTAATTATTCTAGAAGTTGTTCGGTAAGCCCATAAGACCGAATGCAGTTGATTAATCTAATTTCCTTTTTCATCTTCTAACCTTTTCTTCATCCCATTCACTAAAGTTTTATTAGTTACCTCTGTTTGGAGTTGGTCAGGTGTATCTCTAGTTGGTCTACTGACTCCTGTATGTTGCTCGACTAGAGTCCTTTGCTGCTCGGGGATCTCTGGATAAGTGAATTCTATAAAAAAATCAGGCACAAATTGGCCTTTTAAAGCAGTCCTTGGTTCATACACAAGATTGTACTCCACCAACTCCACAGCCCAATACATTTGTCTTCTATATTTCTCGGGCTTGTGCAAAGACTGCCTTAATGGCATATCAGTGTAAATCACTATAGTGTGGGCTTGAAAGTATGGCTTCATTCATCTACTAGCTTCAATTAAAGCTCGTGCAAATTTCTCCAATCTGGGTATCTTACTGCTAGTGTAATAAACTGGCTTTTGAACTCCATTTTCCTCCCTTATCAAAGCAGAGCTAACTACGGACTTAGATATTTCCAGATATAGATACAGCTTTTCTCCCAACATTGGTCGAGAAAGCAATGGTGATGCTCCCAATTACTTTGTCAACTCCAGGAATGCCTTTTCATAATCATCGTTCCATTCAAAGGTTTTTCTGAGTACCTTGAATAATGGTAGACATTTGTCTATTTCTCTTGACACAAACCTATTGAGTGCTACTACGCGCCCAGTTAGCTTTTGAACATCTTTTTTATAGTTCGGGGACTTCATTTCGATTATAGCTTTAATCTTATCTGGATTGGATTCAATTCCCCTTTGATTCACTATATACCCGAGGAACATTCCCTCCTGCACTCCGAAGACGCATTTAGTGGGGTTTAACTTCATTTGGTGATTTTCCAATTGATCAAATGTCTGGCTGAGGTTGGCAATATGATCAGTAATTTGTTTGCGTTTAGTGAGCATATCATCAACATACACCACCATATTCTTGGCAATCTGCTCCTCAAATACTTTGTTCACCAGTCTATGATAAGTAGCACCTGTATTTTTTAGACTAAACGGCATAACATTATATCAATAAGTTCCTCGAGGAGTGATAAAGGAAGTACTTTCTTTATCTTTTGGCTTCATTTTGATCTTGTTAAAACCAGAATATGTATCCATGAAACTCAACAATTCACGACCTGAAGTAGCATCTACTAGTTGATCAATTCGTGGCAAAGGAAAGTGATGCTTATGGTATGCTTTGTTCAAGTCAGTAAAATCTACACACATCCTCCACTTGTTGTTCTTCTTCTTGACCATAACTACATTGGCCAGCCAAGCAGGGTACTTCATATCTTTAATAAAGGAAGCTTTTTGAAGCTTCTCCACTTCTTCCTGTATAGCCTAGTTCTTCTCCCGGCTGAAAACTCTTCTTTTCTACTTCACAGGTTTGACTTCCCTATTGATATTAAGTTCATGACATAGAAAGGTTGGATGTATTCCCAGAATATCTTCATGACTCCAAGCGAACACTTATTTTCCTTTCCTGAAGAAAGTTGTCAACTCCTGCTTCAGAACTGGTTCCAACAATGCTCCTGTTTGAGTTGATCGTTCTGTCTTATCATCATCTAGAAAATAATTTCTATTACCTCTATCACTTGACCTTTTACAACCTCAGATTTATCTCGTGGATCTAAGGTTATTTTCCATTTTCCCTCCAACATGTCTTCTTCCTCGGTAGAGGAATAGTAGAACTCCCAAGCTACTTTTAGGTCTCCTTTCACTACTCCTACTCCAATGTTGGTCGGGAATTTCAGGCATTGATGAACAGTTAAGGGTACAACTTCAAACTTTTTCAAACCACTCTCCCCATGATCATATAACAAGAAGAATAAATATTTTTATCCATTACAAATAATATTACCTTCTCTGTCATGCACGCTGGCCAAGTCCCCGTCAACACATCCAGCTTGATAGTTCCCAGTGGAAAAACCTTTTCACTTGAGAATCCAATAAGTGGCCTGTGATATGGCTCCAGTTGATTGAGTTTTAAACCCAAACTATTAAAATAATGATAGAACATGATGTCTGTCGAACTACCATTGTCCACCCATGTTCTTGGTACCAATACTTTTTTTTATCCTGACTTTGATCACTAAAGGATCATCATGAGGATATAAAACTCCTGATAAATTATTTTGGGAAAAGCCAATTATGAGCATATCCTTGTTAACTTTTCTTGGTCGGTCCTCCTCGGCGAGGTTGATACGCTAGATATAGAAACAAGCTTGAGCCTCGTTGAGGTAATCCTTCCTTTCAGATGTGTGATCTCCTACTCCGGCATCTCCACCTGTAATCATGTGATAATTAAAAGATCCAAAACTGAGTGTGAATACCTCACATTTCGGTTGTCTAGGTTTCTTGGGAATATTGGAATCATCTTCGGGATCATCATCATGGTTTCTCTCCGTGTCTTCCCTGGGCTTAACTAGTGATTTAGATATCTTTCGACCTCTTCCTCCATTTCTTCCACCATTCTGTCGATCAACAAATCTATCCATCTTTCCTCTTCGGATGACTTATCCCTCTTATCAGCGGGGGACCTTAACTTTTTAGGCCAACTCAAATCATTGTTGTTCTTGATTTCCTCCAACACATGACGTATATCCACCGTTAAAGGAGTGTAATTAGTGAATTTTTTGAGTCGATCCAAGCCTTCCTTTCCATTCGAACTCATGCGCTCAATATGATTATTGTTTTCCTTCTTATCTAACTTCCCTTCTCCTTTTTCTTCCACTTTTGCATCTGAATTCTTTTTAGCAGCCATAGCTTCCTCGACGTTCATAATCTTCACTTCCTTACCCATCAATTCTGTCATCGTCTTTGATGGATCTTATCAAGGAGCAAACCACTCATGAGAGCAGTGATTGTTGTTTTCTCTTCATAATCAATTACTTACAGTTTCTCGCTGTTGAAATGAGTGATGTAATCATTAGTACTTTCTCTTTATTTCTGTCTCACACTGAATAAATGAGCTACTCGATTAACTGGTTTTGCTCCAAAGAAAAAATTACCAATGAATAGCTCGGCTAGTTGTTGAAAGCAAGAAATCTACTACCGAGGAAGGTTGTTGTACCATATTTGAGTAGATTCAGTGATTATTCCTGAGAACGCCCTACATCTCATCTCATCAAGAACAACATAGATATCAACAGCTGCTTGGTACTGCTCTCTATATGGAGAATTGGATCAGTCTTCCCGTCATATTTGGGAGTGACTACTAGAGCTTTAAACTTGGTCGGCGTGGGGAAATCCATGATGGTTTTCACAAAGGGGGACCCCTTAATAAAACTTATTTGAAGGAGATTCTTGGCTTTTTCCATTTCACCTAATCTGTCTTCTAAAGGTTGAATGAAACCTTTCCAAGCATCGCTGCTAGTGCCATGGATGGCAGGCTTTTTATGCCGACCTCCAGATCTTGCTGAACTTTCTTTCTGTGAACCTTCTCTCTGACTGGACCTTTTAGTTCATCGGGTATTTAATCTGGAATGGGTTGAACCTTCCCTTAGATCACTTGGTCGTCGAGTATTTCTCGACGCAACCCGTAGGGCATTTCTATGGGGTCCCAAATGATCGAAAGGAGAGGCCCTATTTAACCTTTCTAAGGCACTCAATCTTTCTGGGATGAGAGCTTTTTCATCAGTGGAATTAGTGACCCTAATAGAAGAGGTTGCTCCAAGTAGATATGAATGATCCCTAAAAGTTATGGAATGGTTGTGCCCAATAATCCTTATTGGTGGCGGTGGAATATTCTTATGATTAGATTATGCCGGCACTCTAGCTTGCAGAGTTTGGGCCAACTGTCGTATAGTAACCTATATGGCCTCTTAACCCTTGGTTGGGCTAGCCAAAATGCTTGACAAATCATTATTGTAAGGAGGGACATAGGGGTTAGGCGGGATACCCTCATTTCTAGTGATGGATTCTAGAATTTCGGCCATGGGTAATGAATGATAAATGAATGAAAACATTTAGCAACACGTTCCCACAGACGATGCCAATCTGTTGATGCAAAAAACTAGAATAAGCCTAATTAATTGGTCACAGATAAGCTAAGTAAAATAAACAAGACACAAGAAAACTTTTTAAAGTGGTTCGGATCAATGGAATTGCCTACGTCCACTGTTATGTATTCACTACCTTGAGTTTTTTTCGATCCTTTGCAATGAGGATGATATAATGTATTTATAGCCCAAGGGGGTTTTGATTGTTGTCATGTGAAAGGATGGAATGCCTTTATTTGTTAGGCATTTACATCAATACATAATGAGAATTAATTATATGAACGTCGTCACTTCACAGACAATACAGGCTGTAAGACTGCTGGCGCTTGGTTGGTTGTATAGAATGACTTTTCGGGTGTTGGTCGGCTTCCTTGTTGGTCGAGTAATTATATTGGTCGGTATTCCTTATTGGTTGGGATTTTCTATCATGCTACGTGGACTTGTGCCATATAGGATGACACATGATGGCTTGTAATTGGTTCATGTAGGATGGTAAATTTTGGTATCAACACTGATAATGAACAAAAAAATAAAGTCCTGTAACTTTTTTAGAGCTTCAACTCGAGTTATTGAGGAGCAAAAAATATATACTGAGAATGAGATCATAAACTCGAGTTGAAAACATTCAGAACACCATTGTTGGAAACATAAAAATTGAGTTGAAAAAATTCATAGATCTACCACATTTAAAACACCATTGTTGGAACAGAAGCGTGTGTTATTAAAAAAACACAATCAGATGTGTGAATGTGTCTGAGATGAGTGTGTGTGAAAAAACGATCGCATAAAAATAACATAAAAACAATCGCATCTGAGATGCATGTGTGAAAAATGGGAACTATCAGATGTGACCAAAATCCCACCAAAAATCTCATCAGATCTGAAAGAAATCAAGTACAATTGTGTCTTTGTGAGTATATGTGTAAGAGAGGGAGATTACCTGTAGCAAATAAACTAATTTAACAGTCCAAAAAGTAAATCCAATCCTCATTTCTCTGCAAATGGACGAAATGAAGTAAATGGATTTCTTTGAGTAGTCAAATGGGTTTCTATGATGGGTTCTTAGGCATAGGTGGTGTATGGTGGCGGGTTCAATGGTGGAAGGAGACGGTGTAGGTGGTGGATGGATGGTGGTCAAGAGAGAGAGAGAGTTTGACGGGTTGGTTCAAATGTAGAGAAAGTTCGAGAGTAGTGAGCAACTCAGATAAAGTCGTATTGAGATGTAGAGATAAGGTCTTTTTACGAAAATAGGGTTGTGTTTGAATTAAAGTGATAGAGGGGAATTAACTACTGAGAAGAAAAAGAGAGGGGATTCAAATTTTTAAGGGGTAAAAGAGGCGTTGCATGATTTAAATGGAATAAATCAATCTCAACCTTGTAAGCTTAATATGAACCCCTAATTGTCTTAGGATTTATGGAATAGTAAACAAACATTTACTCCTTATTTTATATATATATATATATATATGGAGGTTTTTGAATTTAAAAAGTATAAAAGAAGAATAACACTTGAGATTATTGCCACATCCTAACATATTAATCTAACGGTTCAGATCATTTGTGACTTTTTAGTTCTCTCGCCTAAAACTGCAATACCCTCACTTCTTCCATCTCCCAAGTTCCATTAGTTTTTTTAAATACAACAAACATTCTCTCTTCTCTTACGTCTCAATTCTCAAGGAGAATCTATCTCTCTTCTCTTTACTTCACTTAGGTATATTGGCTCACTCTCTCTCTAAGGCTTTAATCTCTCACGAACTCTACTAGATGTTCTCTCTTATCTATCGACACTCCCTCTTTATGCATATTTTGTAGATTTTAGATTGTAAATGGTCTTAACTCCTATCAAACACGGTCATATTTGATTCTTGTTTTTTCTAATATTTTTGTTTTCTTCACAAGTTTCACACAAGAGTTTAGAGGATTCTTCTATTCTAACTACCACTCTCTTTTCGATCTGCATTTTTTAATATTTAGGGGGAATTTATATTGTATTTCTCGTCTCTATCTCTCTCACTCCCCGTCTCACTCTCCCCTTCTCTTTTCTAAAATTTAGGGGGATTTAAACTAGAGCTTGAGATTTGTTAACCTCCTAATTTTGTTCATAAATATAAGGTAATCGTTTACTTTCTCCTTCTAAATGTTTTTTGTTTTCTCATTTTAGTTTTTTATTAAAGTTATTACATCTATTGCTGCATATAGATTATGAACTTTATGGTCTTCATCTAAATATATTGTCTTTTGGAGTTTGATGTTTCATCCTTTGCAGTTAAGGGCCTTGGTTTTCGTGTATGCTCAAATTTTAATAGTTCTTTTAGATGTAATTGGGGTGATCTAATAACTATTATTTGGTTATTTATTAAAAAAGTTTTGTTAATGATTATGAGACTTCATTTATAGGAGAATTCTAACCTACATTATGCTATATACGTCATCCATACATCATGCCTAATTATAGGTCCTAAATTTTTTTTTCAAATTTTTTATTTTTCTCTTCAAATTAACCTTCTAATAAACCCATGTTCAAAAAATTAGGTCAAAATACATTTTGTAGCTATTTTTAAAAAATCCACAAAAAATGATCAAAATACCAAGGGTCTAACCAACAGTTTTTTGTGAATTTTTTAAAAATAGCTAAAAAATGTATTTTGACCTAATTTTTTGAATATGTGTTGGTTATCAAAATATCATCTCTTTTATCAAAGGTTTTTTGGGATTTTATATTATCACTTTGAGTAGGATTTTGTGTACTGATTTCAGTAAGTGTTATAAAATTATGCATTGTTATATACGGCTCTCCATCGTCAATTATTTTGGACTCCACTACACCATATATTTTTTATGGTCATGGTTTAGGCCCGTGACCAGCCCTACAGATCAGGGTCCAAACCCGTGACAATTTCAAGGGTGATAAATATGGGGATCACTTTCCATATCAATGACCCATATGGGTGGTGGATAACCGTCCATACCCGTGACCACCATACAACAGGTAGTCGCAATCAAAATCGTGAAAAGATAGTGACCAATTAAAAATATCAAACTTGGGGTCACGATTTTGGAACGTGACCCCAAGTGTTATATTTTAATTGGTCACAGTCCATAATTATGACCAAATAAATTTTATTTTTACTGGTTACGCTGTTAGTCATGCTTTTAGATCGAGACCAAATAATTTATTTGATTTAATAAATTTGTATTTATTTATGATTTTGGACCATGACCAAATAAAAATATATAAAAAAAAAAAATTCTGCATCCCCCCAAAAATGTGTACATTTTTCAAATCTATTTACATTTATAAAAATAAATACTCAATCAATATGTAATAAAAATTAACTAACACGTGCTTGTGTGAATATGTAATAATACAAGACAAGTGAACTAATGCATGCTTTCATAAATGTATAATAAAATTCAACGTACACTTGCGTGAATATGTACAACATAAAAATATACAATGCATGTGTAATACCCCGTACTTTTGGTTATATTTATTTTTGGGGATTAATTAATTAAATGAGAATTAATTGGGAATTAATCCGGGTAAAATACTAGTGAGTTGTGAGTTGGTATTTGACTATATTGAGTATATATGATGTTATATGAATATTGAATTATGAAATTTGTCGTGAGATTGATATACGGCAATTTGGTCATTTTATTGGGACGCATGTGACAGTCGCGTCAGGATATAATTATTTTATTTATAATAGTGAATTTAAATTCTATTAACCATATGGTTGTTTTGAGTGCGCCAACGGGTCCGTAAGGGTCGAGATAGTCAGAAAACACTAGCCGGGGCTGTAGTTTGGGTCCCGGGGTATTTTTAGGCCATACCGGCAATATAAAGGGTATTTTGGTAATTTCGTATTTTTAGGAATTAAAAATGACGAAAATTAGAGAAGTAAATCTGATGTGGGTTTGACCCACTAAGCCACTAACCAACCCATATTAACCCAACAAGCTACGGGGGTTGTTAGATTAGGTTTTCTAAGTTTCCCCAAAACAAACCCTAGCCACCATAGCCATTGGAGGAAAGCTTAGAGAGGGAGAGAAGGAGAAGGAATTCTGCAGAAAATCTTTACAAAATCAACACCAAATTTAGAGACAATCGAGGCAAGTGATTTAATTTCTTTTAATTCAGAGAATGTTTCCTCCATGTTAGATAATTTGAAGATTTACAATTGTTCTTGGAAGATAAATGAAAACCCATGTTGTTTAGACTTAGAACTTGAATATTGAGGACAAATTGCATGTAGAATCATATAGAGATGATTATTCTGGTATTAATATATGTTGGATGTAAGAAAAATGGATTTAGAATGGACTAATTGAGGACTTAAAAGTTTAGGGTTCATGTTCTTGAAAAATTGGGGGAAAAGTGTAGAGATTTGTAAATTGATTGATGTTAGGATGAATTAATCCTTTAAAACGTGTTTGGATGTGACTATAATATGTTTAGAAGTGATTAGAGACCTTAAAAAAATCGTTGGGACTAATTTTAGAGGAGACTTGAGGAGTAGAAATGGTGAAAAACAAGATTTGGAAAAATCTGGGCCGAAACTGGTCCCTCGTTAGAAGACCTTCCCAGGTCGTTCGAACGAGCTCGTTCGAACGAGCTTCTAACGAGTTGACCAGTCTCTTCTAACGAAAGGGAACTTCATTCGATAACTTCGTTCGAACGAGATCTCGTTAGAAGGTACAGTTCGTTCGAACGAACTGGAATCTCGTTCGAACAGCCTCGTTCGAACGAGACTTCTAACGAGCTGGCAGTTTAGGCCTTTTTGTCCTGTTTTGATTTTGGGAGTCCCGTAAACTTGTTCGAGGGTAGAGATAACATTCCTTTGATGATGTATTGATAGATTTGGGACTTTCGGGTTATTATGAGGAGTAAATTATATACGAGTGATTTAAATCAATGGACCGTTTGGGTTGAGACGTGAGTGTCTACTACGACGTGAGAATAAATTATGGCGCGTATGATTATAAACCGGAATCGTATATAATGTATAAATTATATATTGGTACTAGAATGAGAATAGTACTACAATTAAACTACGGGATTACTAAGACGTGTGTTTACTTAGTATTGGTATATGATTTGTGTGTATGACATACCTATCATACTTGCTATCACGGGAGGTTTGCGTTCGCTTAGGGCCCTCTAATCCTTGTGTTACTCGGATTTAGACTGGTTACCTCGATGAACATAGGTCATAGAAAGACTTATTGGGATGTTGATAAGTCCGCTGATCGTGGGAGCGTAGGTATGCGCGTGACCCATGTGATGTGACTGTGTTCGCCTCCATTATTTGTGATGTTGTTATCTGTGAACTATTCCTGAGAGATTCGGAATATGTGATCCTTATATATGTGATGTACCGGGATGGATAGCAGAGTATGTGTGCACCGCAGTTT
This sequence comes from Sambucus nigra, assembly GCA_949130495.1. Taxonomy (NCBI): domain Eukaryota; kingdom Viridiplantae; phylum Streptophyta; class Magnoliopsida; order Dipsacales; family Adoxaceae; genus Sambucus; species Sambucus nigra. The sequence goes on along the minus strand of OX422218.1, from coordinate 103,673,293 downwards.
AGTTCTCGGGGTGCTTGTATTGTATATTTATGATGTGAATAATATACACTTAATTAATGGGAACCTTCATGTTAATGTTGTGAATATAATTACGGTATTGTTTTGAGAAAAAAAACATAACGGGTTAACTGATAGTGTGATATATTGTATATTGAGCATCTGAGTTTACGTTGAGCCCCTACTTATTGAGATCGCTATAATGTTAATGGAACCGAGTAATAAGGGTAGGACCTATGACAGTCTAGCTAGATATGTTGTCACTTAGCTAGTGTTTGTGTCGTTTTAGATGGGTACTTGCGTTAGGAGTGCACAGTTAGACGAGAGGTGAGAATATCATGTGAGTGCACGTCCTAACACGTACTTTACATTTAATGTTTTAAATGTTTTTAAAGCACTTGCAGGTTTTTAAAATATCTCCACATTCGGGCTCTGACCCGTTTGCTTTCAAATCTATTTTTCTTGTAAAACCATTTTAGGTGCCCAGCCACAAGAACACCATGCATAGGATACTCATTCAGGTGACGAGTTGTAGCTGCTTGTGGAAGCTACAGGGAATTGCTGTTAGACGCTTCTATCCTTTGGATTCCGTATTCAGTATTCTATCAGTTGTAGGGCATGTTGCCCATTTCTATTAGAGACATCTTTCCATTTCAGTTTTTCAGACTTTGGCATGTATTGTTTCAGTATTCAGTTTAGTTATTTCAGTTGTGGTTTTGTAGTGAGGAGTTTTCCTCCAGACTTTATTTACATTATGTGATGGTTATTCTATTTACTTCTTTATGGTGAATGGTGTTATTATTCTTCATTACACTTGTTGCATGTTAATCAGACTTAAATTAAAATTTGGCAACTTACTTTTTAAATACTAGGTGGTTAGTAATCATTAAAAATGTTTTCGATAGTGATGCTATGAACTGGACCATGTTGGAATTTTAAATTAATTTAATAAAGAGTAGCTACTCGGTATTTAATTAGTCGGGGTGTCACATGTGGTATCAGAGCATCAGGTTCTAGTGTCCTTTAGGATCTGATGGCTTATTATGTTTCCGCTAAGTTTCTTTGATATAGAGGCCTACATTTTAGGACTGTTGTACTCTTTTTGTGTATGCTTCGTTCTTCAGCTATTTTAAGTTTATAAACAGCGAACTTATAAACTTTGTTCTTATTTCAGATGCCTCCACGACGTGCACGACGAGTTCCCAGGGATGCACCACCCGAACCCCAGCCCGCTCTAGTTCAGGGCATGATGAACGCCGTTGAGGTTGCAGCTATAGTAGCCCAAGCGGTAAATGCCGTAATTGCTGTTGTTCAGCAGGCACCACCTCAGGCACCGGTTGCCGTCTGCTTTGGAGCGTGTACGTGACGCTTTTCAGAAAGCGCATCCGCCAGAGTTTGCAGGTAGCTCAGATGTGGTAGTCTCGAGCCAATGGAGGAAGGATATGCAGAGGCACTTAAGGATGTATGAGTGAACGGACGTTCAGAAGCAGGTGCTAGCTACTTTCAAGCTAGTTGGATCTGCACTGCAGTGGTGGGAGTCTATTACCACCATGGAGGAGAGGGATACTCTCACTATTCAGGACTTCTGGGTGCGGTTTGACCGCAAGTACTTTCCGTCCGCTGTTCATACGGAAATGAGGAAGAAACTGATGAATCTGAGGCAAGAGGGTAAGACCGTGGCCGAGTATGAGGCCGAGTTCACGAATCTGTTGAATATCGTCCCAGATGAGATACCAACAGAGAAGAAAAAGATTGAGAAATTCACCGACGGGTTGACATTAGACCTGTCAAAATACACGATAACCCGTTAACACGACACGACCCGACACGAAATTATAAGTTAATGGGTTTACCCTTATTGGGTTTGGGTCATTAACGGGTTGACACGGTAGACCCGTTAACACTAACGGTTCGGGTTTGGAAATTTACCTGTACCCGTTTTAACCCGTTTCTACCCGTTAACACCCGTTAACACTAACGGGTACTATAGGGTCACCCAACCCGTACCCAATAACAATAACCATTAAAACCCATTATTTCTAAATCTTTAAAGACTAACGGGTGCTATAGGGTCACCCAATCTATACCCAATAAAAATTACAATTAAAATACATTATTTTTAAAGTATTGAAGACTAACGGGTATTATAGGGTCACCCAACCCGTTACCCATTTCGATCCAAAATGATTCGTTAATATTAATGGGTGTTAACGGTTTGGGTCGTGTACCCGTTAATATTAACGGGTCGTGTTTGGGTATTGTTATTAGACCCATTAGGCTTAACGGATCGTGTACGGGTTAAGGGTGTTTTCACCCGTTAACCTGTTAACCCGACCCGTACACGACCCAAACCGACCCGTTGACAGGTCTAGTTGACATGGAGGATCCGTCAGCATCTGTTAGGGAACCTTTCGTTGGCCACGTATTCTGATGTGGTTAACGCTGCTTTGTTACACTGCCAGGATCACCGCTTTCATATGACTGAGAGCAAGAGATCGGGAGAGTCTAGCCATCAGGGCAGGACAGGAGGACATGGTGCCGGTGGGGCATAATCTGTTCATGGGCAGAGACAGGGTGAGCAGGGTTCTCAACAGGGGGATCAGAAGAGGTTCCGATCAGGGAACTACAGACAGGGACAGGGAGGTTTCCGTCAGGGCCATCAGGGTCCAAACGGCCATCAGGGCCAACAGGGGCAGAATGGGCAGCAGTTTCACCAGGGCCAGCAGGGCCAAGGGAGGAACGATAACGGCCACCAGGGCCGGGGACAACAGGGGAAGAGAGGAGGTAACTTCCCAGGGAAGTGTTTCGTTTGTGACAAGACTGGCCATAAGCGACAGGATTGTCCTGATAGGGGCAGGGCCCCACAGCAGCAGCAGCAGGGTGCTCGCCAGGAGCCACAGAGGCCTATGTTTCCCGCCGCTCTCCCCGCACCGCCACAGATGGCAGCATTGCCACCCATTCCAGCAGTCCCAGTTCAGCAGGGGCAGCTACAGTATGGACGTGTCTACAACGTCCACCAGGCTGCAGTTCCTCAGGCACCGCCCGCGATTGAGGGTACGTTTCCTATCCATGGCACTATGGGTCGGGTATTATTTGATACGGGGGCTACACATTGTTTTATAGCTACACACTTCGCGAAAGCCTTAGGATTGTTAGCTACGGCAGAGAGCACAGTGACGTGTGTCGACTCACCTTTGGGGAGTGGGTCACTTATTTTCTTTATATGCCGGGGAGTGGGGGTAGAGATTGGTGGTTTGGTATTACCTGCAGACATGTTGGTATTAGATATGCATGTTCACGATGTGATTATCGGTATGGATTGGCTCGTAGCTTATAGGGCCATGATTGATTGCTTCAGCGGGAGCATTGTTTTTGCCATTCCGGGGTAAGAGATGTTTGTAGTGGCGATGCCTCACCCAGAGGGAGGATCGACCGCTCATCTGTATTACATTGAGGAGGATACCTCTAAGGAGGTAGTGATTCCTATAGATTCTATCCCAGTAGTCAGGGAGTATTCGGATGTGTTTCAGGAGATACCAGGCTTACCCCCCAGTTGAGAGATAGATTTTGTTATAGACCTATTGCCAGATACGAGGCCTATAGCACGCGCACCGTACCGTATGGCTCCGGCAGAGATGCGAGAGCTACGAGATCAGATAGAGCAGCTGTTAGGTCAGGGTTTTATTCGTAGGAGTACCTCACCTTGGGGCGCTCCAGTTTTGTTTGTGAAGAAGAGGGACGGTTCACTGAGATTGTGTGTGGACTACCGACAGTTGAATAAGGTCACGATACGGAATAAGTATCCGTTGCCTCGAATCGATGACTTATTCGACTAGTTGAGAGGAGCTTCTTTCTTCTCAAAGATTGACTTGAGATCGGGGTACCATCAGTTGCGTATCAGGGAGGAGGATGTCTCGAAGACTGTGTTCTTATCGAGATATGGTTCTTACGAGTTCCGGGTTATGACTTTTGGTTTGACCAATGCTCCTGCAGTGTTTATAAACTTGATGAACAGAGTGTTCAGGGATTTCCTAGATCAGTTTGTCATTGTCTTCATTGATGATATACTGGTTTACTCCCAGACAGAGGAGGAGCACGCCGAGCATTTGAGGCAGGTTTTGCAGACACTTCGTCAGAATGAGTTGTATGCAAAATATGAGAAATGCGGGTTTTGGCTGAAGGAGGTCCAGTTTTGGGGACATATTATTTCCGACCGGGGGATATCTGTTGATCTGGGGAAGGTATCCGCGGTGAGGGAGTGGGGACAGCCCACGACACCGACTGAAATTCATAGTTTCTTGGGCCTAGCAGGATACTACAGGAGGTTCATTCGGGGATTTTCGAAGATAGCGGGTCCTTTGACACATCTGACTCGTAAGGGTGTGCCATTCATCTAGAGTGATGCCTGTCAGTTGGCATTTGATGAGTTAAAGGCCAAATTGACCTCAGCACCTGTGTTAGCATTGCCGAGACCGGGAGTTGAGTATTTGGTTTACACTGATGCGTCTTTGCAAGGGCTTGGAGGTGTATTGCAGCAGGAGAGACATGCCATAGCTTATGCTTCCCGTAAGCTTAAGTCTCACGAGAAGAATTACCCCACACATGATTTGGAGTTGGCGGCAGTGGTATTTGCCCTACGGATTTGGAGGCACTATCTTTTGGGGGAGAAGTTCCAACTGTTCACGGACCACAAGTCCCTACAATACCTGTTCACGCAGAAAGAGTTGATTATGCGGCAACGTAGGTGGCTTGAGTTTGTGAAAGACTACCAGTTCGATATCCAGTATCACCCAGGCAAGGCTAACGTGGTAGCAGACACGTTGAGCCGTAGGCCAGCAGATGAGGTGGCAGAGGTGTGGAAGGCAAAGTGGAAGGAGTTGGGACACCAAGATGCAGTGGCCCGATCTTTCATGTCTGTGATGACCGTTACACCGCAGATTGTCACGAAGGTAGTACGGGCACAAGCTAATGACTCGTTCTGTCAGGAGCAGATAGTTCGATTACTAGCAGAGGGAGCCGAGTCCTATACCGTTAGCTCAGACAGGGGATTACGCTTCAATGGGAGATTAGTGGTTCCGGAAGGAGAGAGATTGCGACACGAGGTGATGGCAGAGTCGCACGGCTCACGGTTCGCGGTACATCCCGGAGGGGACAAAATGTACCAAGACATGAGACTCCAGTATTGGTGGAGCGGTATGAAGAGAGATATCGCTGAGTTTGTTTCGAAATGCGCCACTTGTCAGCTTCTAAAAGTGGATCATCAGAGACCGGCAGGACTGCTACAGCCGTTGGAGGTCTTGGTGTGGATGTGGGAGAGCATATCCATGGACTTTATCACGGGGTTGCCTACGTCGCAGAGGGGTCACGACTCCGTTTGGGTAATTGTGGACAGGTTGTCCAAAGTCGCTCACTTTTTACCCATAAGGACTGACTACACTACGGGACAGTATGCCCAGCTCTTCATTTCAGAGGTTGTGAGACTTCACGGTGTGCCCCTAAATATCGTGTCTGACAGAGACAAGATATTTGTTTCGCGGTTTTGGGAGAGTTTCCAGGAGGCCATGGGCACGGAATTGCGGTTGAGTACGGCTTATCATCCGCAGACCGATGGGCAGACCGAGCGCACAAATCAGATGTTGGAGGACATGCTACGCATGTGCATTATTGACTTTGGGGGTGGATGGGAGCAGTACCTTCCACTGGTAGAGTTTGCTTACAACAACTCCTATCAGTTTACTATTGGCATGGCTCCGTTTGAGGCGTTGTACGGTAGGCCTTGTCGTTCCTCAGTATGTTGGTTAGAGGTGGGGGACAACAAACTACTTGGGTCGGAAGTAATTCAGGATACTTCGATAAGGATTGAGTTGATTCGGAGTCGCATTCGGGTAGCTCAAGACAGGCAGAAGAGTTATGCTGATGCGAAGAGATTTTTCAGGGAATTCCAAGTGGGGGACCAGGTTTTGCTCAGAGTATCTCCTATGAAGGGGATTATGCATTTCGGGAAGAAGGGGAAGTTGGCACCGAGGTATGTGGGGCCGTTTCCTATTATTGAGCGGATCGGACCGGTTGCATATAGACTTGGATTACCGGAGCATTTGCATCGGATTCACGATGTGTTCCATATTTCCTCGCTAAGGAAATACCTTAGAGATAATTTGGCGCATTCTCACATTGCTATGGAGGACATCGATCTCCAGCCGGATAGCTCCTACGAGGAGGGGCCGATTGCTATTTTGGACCGAAGTGAGAGGAAACTGCGGTCAAAGATAGTTCCGTTAGTGCGTGTTCAGTGGCGACATCACAATGTCGAGGAGTCCACATGGGAGCGCGAGGATGAGATGCGCGAACGTTATCCAGAGTTGTTTTTAGCAGGTACTTTCTAGTTTCGAATTTCGGGACAAAATTCTGTTATTAGGGGGGAAGTATGTAATACCCCGTACTTTTGGTTATATTTATTTTTGGGGATTAATTAATTAAATGAGAATTAATTGGGAATTAATCCGGGTAAAATACTAGCGAGTTGTGAGTTGGTATTTGACTATATTGAGTATATATGATGTTATATGAATATTGAATTATGAAATTTGTCGTGAGATTGATATACGGCAATTTGGTCATTTTATTGGGACGCATGTGACAGTCGCGTCAGGATATAATTATTTTATTTATAATAGTGAATTTAAATTCTATTAACCGTATGGTCGTTTTGAGTGCGCCAACGCGTCCAGAAGGGTCGAGATAGTCAGAAAACACTATCCGGGGGTGTAGTTTGGGTCCCGGGGTATTTTTAGGCCATACCGGCAATATAAAGGGTATTTTGGTAATTTCGTATTTTTAGGAATTAAAAATGACGAAAATTAGAGAAGTAAATCTGATGTGGGTTTGACCCACTAAGCCACTAACCAACCCATATTAACCCAACAAGCTACGGGGGTTGTTAGATTAGGTTTTCTAAGTTTCCCCAAAACAAACCCTAGCCACCATAGCCATTGGAGGAAAGCTTAGAGAGGGAGAGAAGGAGAAGGAATTCTGCAGAAAATCTTTACAAAATCAACACCAAATTCAGAGACAATCGAGGCAAGTGATTTAATTTCTTTTAATTCAGAGAATGTTTCCTCCATGTTAGATAATTTGAAGATTTACAATTGTTCTTGGAAGATAAATGAAAACCCATGTTGTTTAGACTTAGAACTTGAATATTGAGGACAAATTGCATGTAGAATCATATAGAGATGATTATTCTGGTATTAATATATGTTGGATGTAAGAAAAACGGATTTAGAATGGACTAATTGAGGACTTAAAAGTTTAGGGTTCATGTTCTTGAAAAATTGGGGGAAAAGTGTAGAGATTTGTAAATTGATTGATGTTAGGATGAATTAATCCTTTAAAACGTGTTTGGATGTGACTATAATATGTTTAGAAGTGATCAGAGACCTTAAAACAATCGTTGGGACTAATTTTAGAGGAGACTTGAGGAGTAGAAATGGTGAAAAACGAGATTTGGAAAAATCTGGGCCGAAACTGGTCCCTCGTTAGAAGACCTTCCCAGGTCGTTCGAACGAGCTCGTTCGAACGAGCTTCTAACGAGTTGACCAGTCGCTTCTAACGAAAGGGAACTTCGTTCGATAACTTCGTTCGAACGAGATCTCGTTATAAGGTACAGTTCGTTCGAACGAACTGGAATCTCGTTCGAACGAGACTTCTAACGAGCTGGCAGTTTAGGCCTTTTTGGCCTGTTTTGATTTTGGGAGTCCCGTAAACTTGTTCGAGGGTAGAGATAACATTCCTTTGATGATGTATTGATAGATTTGGGACTTTCGGGTTATTATGAGGAGTAAATTATATACGAGTGATTTAAATCAATGGACCGTTTGGGTTGAGACTTGAGTGTCTACTACGACGTGAGAATAAATTATGGCGCGTATGATTATAAACCGGAATCGTATATAGTGTATAAATTATATATTGGTACTAGAATGAGAATAGTACTACAATTAAACTACGGGATTACTAAGACGTGTGTTTACTTAGTATTGGTATATGATTTGTGTGTATGACATACCTATCATACTTGCTATCACGGGAGGTTTGCGTTCGCTTAGGGCCCTCTAATCCTTGTGTTTCCCGGATTTAGACTGGTTACCTCGATGAACATAGGTCATAGAAAGACTTATTGGGATGTTGATAAGTCCGCTGATCGTGGGAGCGTAGGTATGTGCGTGACCCATGTGATGTGACTGTGTTCGCCTCCATTATTTGTGATGTTGTTATCTGTAAACTATTCCTGAGAGATTCGGAATATGTGATTCTTATGTACGTGATGTAACGGGATGGATAGCAGAGTATGTGTGCACCGCAGCTTAGTTCTCGGGGTGCTTGTATTGTATATTTATGATGTGAATAATATACACTTAATTAATGGGAACCTTCATGTTAATGTTGTGAATATAATTACGGTATTGTTTTGAGAAAAAAAACATAACGGGTTAACTGATAGTGTTATATATTGTATATTGAGCATCTGAGTTTACGTTGAGCCCTTACTTATTGAGATCGTTATAATGTTAATGGAACCGAGTAATAAGGGTAGGACCTATGACAGCCTAGCTAGATATGTTGTCACTTAGCTAGTGTTTGTGTCGTTTTAGATGGGTACTTGCGTTAGGAGTGCACAGTTAGACGAGAGGTGAGAATATCATGTGAGTGCACGTCCTAACACGTACTTTACATTTAATGTTTTAAATGTTTTTAAAGCACTTGCAGGTTTTTAAAATATCTCCACATTCGGGCTCTGACCCGTTTGCTTTCAAATCTATTTTTCTTGTAAAACCATTTTAGGTGCCCAGCCACAAGGACACCATGCATAGGATACTCATTCAGGTGACGAGATGTAGCTGTTTGTGGAAGCTACAGGGAATTTCTGTTAGACGCTTCTATCCTTTGGATTCCGTATTCAGTATTCTATCAGTTGTAGGGCATGTTGCCCATTTCTATTAGAGACATCTTTCCATTTCAGTTTTTCAGACTTTGGCATGTATTGTTTCAGTATTCAGTTTAGTTATTTCAGTTGTGGTTTTGTAGTGAGGAGTTTTCCTCCAGACTTTATTTACATTATGTGATGGTTATTCTATTTACTTCTTTATGGTGAATGGTGTTATTATTCTTCATTACACTTGTTGCATGTTAATCAGACTTAAATTAAAATTTGGCAAATTACTTTTTAAATACTAGGTGGTTAGAAATCATTAAAAATGTTTTCGATAGTGATGCTATGAACTGGACCAACTTGGCATTTTGAATTAATTTAATAAAGGAGTAGCTACCCGGTATTTAATTAGTCGGGGTGTCACAGCATGCTTGCGTGAATATGTTCGAAATGGTCCAAATGTTCCTTCTCCAACTAGGCATGCAAATAAAACTTCAAAATGTTCCAAATGGTAATTATCAAAGGACTTGAATCCCAAACTTAAATTTGGAAAGCCTACAAAGTCAAAAATGGCAACAAAGTCCATGCAGCTCGTAAGATGAAAAAATTTAGGGTCTAACCTATAATTCGAATCTAGGGTGTTTCTTTTGATTTATAAAAATATATGTCAAAAGTGTTGAATGTGTAAAACATTTTGAGAATACTCGATTAGTTACTACATGTTACATTGGTCCTGTGCGAGGTGTACGTGCCTTTTGCAAGACCGTTTGGGGGTTGTTTTTCATTTTTGCCCTCTAACGGCATGTTTTCTAGCCTAAGTTTAACTATTTGTAAATTTTGTTAATATTTTCAAACCCAAAGTCCCATAACTACGCAGTCAGTTGGCGCGTGTTATGTTTGTTTTGATGAGGTATCCGTGCCTCTTGTGGGGCCATTTGGAGGTCATTTGGTGTTTTTCCCTTTAATGGCATGTTTTTCAGCATAAGTCTAACTATTTCCAAAATTTGGTCATATTCTAAAACTGAGAATCCCATGACTACGTGATGAGTTTCTATATGTTATGTTGGTCCCGAGCGAAGTGTTCATGCCTCTTGCAGGACCATTTGGGGATTGTTTTATATTTTCACCCTTTAACGACATGTTTTCTATACTAAGTCTAACTATTTACAAATTTTGGTGACATTGTCAAACCGAGAGTCCCGTCACTACATAATCAGTTGCTACATATTACGTTGATCCCGTGCAAGGTGTTCGTGACTCTTGCGAGGCTATTTGGGGGATATTTTTCATTTTTTTCTCTTTAACAGAATGTCTTTCGGACTAAGTTTTACTATTTGCAAGTTTTGACCATATTTTTAAATCAAGTCTCGTCATTAGACGATCGGTTGCAACGTATTATGTTGGTCCCGTGCGAGGTGACCATACCTCTTGCGGGGCCGTTTAGGGGTTATTTTGTGCTTTCACCCCTTATGCCATGTGATATAGATTAAGTTTAATAATTTGAAAGCTTTTGTTATATTCTCAAATCGGGAGTCTCGGACTATGCGGTCAGTTACAATGTGTTATATTGGTCCCGCCCAAGGTGTTTATGCCTCTTGCTGGGCCATTTTTCATTTTCACCTTGAACGTTATGTTTTCTAGACTAAGTCTAACTATTTATGAGTTTTGGTGGTATTCTAAAATCGGCAGTTTCTGACTACACAGTCTGTTACTACGTGTTATGTTATCGCGTGCGAGGTGCTCGTGCCTCTTACGAGTTTTATATTACGTGTTACGTAATATAAACTTATAAACACCTAGGACGTAATATAACGTAACACGTAACACGTAATATAAGTTTTATTTTCGTCCTTTAATGGCATGTTTTCTAGCATAAATCTCACTATTTGTAAGTTTTTTCATATTCTAAAATCGAGAGTCCCGTGACTATGCGGTCAACTACTACGTGTTATGCTAGTTCCGTGCGAGGTATCTGTACCTCTAGCCGAATCGTGTGGCAGATGTTTTGCATTTTCGCCTTTTGACGACACGTTTTCTAACCTAAGTCTAAATATTTTCGTGTTTTGATCATATTCTCAAACTAGAAATCCCGTGACTATGTTGTCAGTTGCTACGTATTACGTTCGTCCCGTGTGAGATATTTTTGCCTTTTACGGAGCCATTTTGAGAAGATTTTGCATTCTCTCCCTCTACTGACATATTTTCAAACCTTTGTCTAACTATTTTATGTTTCGATCATATTTTAAAATTAGAAGTCCCTTGACTATGCGGTTAATTGCTATATGTTACGTTGGTCATGTGCAAGGTGTAAGTGGCTCTTGCAGATCCGTTTGGGGGTTGTTTTACATTTTTGCCCTTTAACGGCATGTTTTCTTGCCTAAGTCTAACTATTTGCAAGTGTTGGTCATATTCTAAAATTGGAAGTTTCGTGACTATGCGATCAGTTTCTAGTTGCTAAGTTAGTCCACTGCGAGGTGTCCGTACCTCTTGTTGGGAGGTTTGGGGGTTGTTTTGCATTTTCGCCCTTTAACGATATGTTTTCTATCCTATGTCTAACTTTTTGCAAGTTTTTATCAAATTTTCAAATTGAGAGTCCTGTGACTACGTGGCCAGTTACTAAGTGTTACGTTAGTCTCTTACGAACATTTAATGCCTCTTGTGGGGCTGTTTGGGGGTTGCTTTGTATTTTCACCCTTTGACGACATGTTTTCTAGTGTAAGTCTAAATATTTGCAAGTTTTGGTCATATTCTCAAATCGGGAGTCCCATGTCTACACGGTCAATTGCTACTAATTATGTTGGTCCTGTGTAAGGTGTCCGTGCCTTTTGCGAGGCTGTTTGGGGACATTTTTTTGCATTTTTTCCCATTAATGACATGTTTTCTGCCTAAGTCTAACTATTTGGATGTTTGTGTCATATTTTCAAATCAGGTTTCCCAAGACTATGCAGTCAGTTACTATACTTTTTACGTTAGTCCTGGGCGAGGTGTTCGTGACTCTTGTGGGGAACTTTGGTGGTTGCTTTGTATTTTCACCATTTAACGGCAAGTTTTGGTCATATTTCCAAATCGGGCGTCTGGTGACTACGTGTTCAGTTGCTACGTGTTACGTTGGTCCCGTTCTAGATGTTCGTGCCTGTTATGGGGCCGTTTGGGGGTTATTTTTCACTTTTGCCCTTTAATGCCATGTTATCTAGGCTAAGTCTAAATATTTGCCAATTTTTGTCATATTCTCAAATCAGGAGTCCCGTGACTATGCGGTCTGTTACTACGTGTTACGTTGGTTCCATGCAAGGTGTTCGTGCCTCTTGTGGGGCTATTTTTCATTTTTGCCCTTTAACGACACGTTTTCTAGCCTAAGTCTAACTATTTACAAGTTTTGATCATATTCTTAAACCATGATTTTCTTGACTACGCGGTCAGTTACTATGTGTTACGATGGTCCCGTGCGAGGTGTTTGTGTCTTTTGTAGGGTCATCTGGGGCAGTTTTGCATTTTCACCCTTTAACGGCATGTTTTCGGGCCTAAATCTCACTATTTTCATTTTATATCATATTCTCTGTTGGGAGTGCCATGACTAAGTGGTCAGTTACTGCATGTTACGTTGGTCCCTTGTGAGGTGTCCATGCCTCTGGTGGGACGTTTGGGGGTCATTTTGTATTTTCTTAATTTAACGACACATTTTTTATCCTAAGTTTGATTATTTTCAAGGTTCAATCATATTCTCAAACTGGGAGCCCCATGACTATGCTATCAATTGCTACGTATTAAGTTGTCCCGTGTGAAGTGTCCGTTGATATGGCAAATATAGCACCCTACCGCGGACGTTACTCAGGCATTCACAGAAGCTTATAGGCCGCGACCCCACTCAGCACAGGGTGCGGCCCTACTCAGCGCAGGGTTTGGCACCTAGTTTTGGTCATTCCTACATGCCGCAACCTTATATTACACGGTGCGTCACCCATTCCTTCATCCTCACATACAGGTCGCAGCCTTATACTATAGGGTGAAGCACCCAGAGCTTTAGCCTCAGGCAGGATACAACCTTCTGCTACACTGGATGCAGCCTTATACAATGCAGGATGCGAAACTCAATATGCCTGCCTTGCAGGCCGCATCCCCCTCACTCACAGCTGCTCCAGACTTGATATATGTCACGAACTCAGGCCATGTGACACAAATCACATACCTCCTATAAATAAAGGTCTCCACCTCGAGATAGGGAGAGGTCAGATTCTACAATACTTGGCAAAGACTTGCCAAATTCTCTCTACATAACCTCAACATACATCTTGGGAGCCACTTACCGATGTCGCATCCACCTCTCCGGCACACCGAAATCCTCAATACTACCATGTATTCTCCTTTATTCTCATACTTCTACGCCTCATTAGGATCAATCATATTGTACTATGCAAAGCATATAATGAGAGGAGGCACCAAAGTGGACGTAGGCTCTTTTATAGCCGAACCACTCTATATTTTGTGTTCATGTCTTTTTACTTGTTTTATTTCTATTCTTTACTTGATTTGCTGGTACGAGAACTATAAGTGGACGATTGCTCGTATCATCAATTTGGCGTCGTCTGTGGAAAATGAGATATTTCAACCTTGTCTCTCTATGTTTTGAGATTCTTAAACGCCTTATTTTATTTATGGGGATCCTTTGGATCATCGTCTCACGAGTAGATTCTAGTTATTGACCTTTATTTTATATTTACACCCTTGAATGGGTATTTCACATATTCAGATCTGTTTGTGGGTCTCTCTTTTTATGACCCCAAATCTATTTTACATATCCCTGTATTTTCACTTCATCTAGATAATGCTGAAAATCATGATGGGCTTTAGCCCCGTAAAGGTGAGTGATTAGGTAAGGATTATATTTACTCCCTTTTTGCTACTCTTGACCTGTGATCTAAGTTTTATCATCGGAATTGTGCTATTTTGTGCACCCTGAATATATTATCTCATGGATAGACCCTAGTAGGATCGCTCTCCACATATTTCGGGAGAAAAACTCAATTTATGGGTACCCATTATGGGATTGTTCCCTTCACTGCCTAGATAGGGATGCTACCTGGAACTTCACCTATCTTCTTTACCGCGGACCCTACTAGTGCGGTTCTATTACAACAGCTTCAAATCATCGGGGAAAGGACTCGAGTGGTCTTCAGCTCAACCTTTATGAATATCATTCAAAGGCCACGACAATACACCTATGTTCTTCACTATCCGTGACCTCATCAGTAGTATCATGCAAAAGTGCAAACGCTTCATCCCAATCTCCTACTTGGTTAATCCAATATTTCTATGATCACTCATTTCTTCTAGTTTTGTCTCAGATTATATATTTCATAAGGATGAACAAAGCAGAAAATGGAAGGAGAATCCATCAAGAGTAGAAAAGTCAAAGATGAGATTGTGCAGCTGTACAATCACCTCAACCATCTCTATGACAGTCGTGACTCACTCTAAATCTAGGTCAATTACTTGACCCAAATGGTCCTCATGCTCATCTAATGTGGGTGCGGCATCCAGGATCATTACTGCAGTAGCCATATCAGTTCCAGCCGCGGAAGCAGCCAACAAGAGCCAAAAAAGGAAATCAGAGAAGGCAGAGGGGAGCTCTAAGGCCTACACCCCGGTGGCCTATAAAATTGAGGACATTCTTTAATGCTTAAAGGAAGATAATATGCTCAGATGGTCAGAGAAGTTGAGATCTCCACCCCACAAAAGGGATAAAGCCAAGTGGTGCAAATTCCACCAGGATCACAGCCACAACACCGAGCAGTGATATGCTCTGAAGGATGAAATTGAGAGGCTCATAAGGCAGGGTATTCTGAAGCAATTCCTTAAGGATGACTGAGGGATGCAGCCTAGTTAGACAGGCTACATTGCTGTTTTTATGCCCATATTTATATTTTATTTATTTATGTTCTTAGTGAACTTTTTTGAATAGTTCCATTTTAACTTTATATTGAATCAACAAAGTCTTATATATATAAATAGATATATGAAATAAAGTTCACTCTTATAGTGACAAGTTTTGATTCTCATTTCCACGAAATGTTATCTTATAAAAGACCATTTTATCTTAAACAGATCTCGATTAAAGATAATATGTTATATCGGGAATGATAACATCTAAATAAGCCCACAACGCCCATCAAGACGCCTGATTGTCTGAAAGTAAGTGAAAATAGAAAATGGCAAAAGAAACTATCGAGAGCAGCTATCTAAATTGGTATGCAACATCACTCACAAGGGCTTACAATGCCCGTTCTTAGCTTTCGGGATGCATCATAAGAACTTGGGGCTTACAATGTCTGTCCTTAGCTTTTGAGATGCGTCATTAGCCCTGGGAGGATACTCCCTCGGCAAACATCATTAACTTGGTGTATAGAGATGAAACATCAACTTGGTGATCTCATATTAGCTTGGAGAGGCTTCATAATACCAAGCCAGGGAGGGCCTGAAAATAACCCACATAGGCCAAAGACTTAATTATCTACGAATAATCCTATTGTATCTTGGTAAGGCTTTATTTATATCCAAACATAGCTTGGGGAAGCTTCATAATACCTAGCCCAGGAAGGTATGAAAATAAAACCCAATTAAAGTGACTAAAGGAAGGTCATAAAAGGCAATCGAAGCGGCTAAATAATGCTGTGTAGCTGTTATCATAAAGCATGCCAAAGTTACGGAAAAGAAATGGCTTCATCCCAGCATGTTACAGTCATCAATGTCAAAGGTCTGAAATATACCGTATCCCTATCAATGTGGCCACAGTGTTATCATTTGGGTTGAACAAGGTTTTGAAAGCGCTGGAAAAATATAATAGAAAAAGATTAGTCGCGGACACAAACATGGGTACAAATATTGAAGCAGTGGTTCAAAGACTTAATTATCCATGGGAAGGGACTTGTCCCCCAATGTCCACCATTTCTATGAGATTACAAATACTGCTAAAAGGTACAAGAGTTATCAATAAACCAAATTCAATAAAGGTATCGTGGCCCCGTTCAGGAAGAGACTGCAGCCACTTTCAAACACGAATGTAAGAATATATAAGTGGAAAGTCCAAGGTGAAGAAATGTGGCCGCAGTTTATGAGAAGAAAACATTTATACTATAGAAAAGTTCAAGGTGAAGAAATTTAGCTGCAACTTATGAGAAGAAAACATTTGTACTATGGTTTCGCGGCCTTAATCTATTAGTTTAATCAATCAAGCAAGTAAGCAAGAATTTAGGTTTTGAAGCGCTAGAAGTATAAAGCATGCAAATGATATACAAAAACCATTGATTTCCAAATGTGGTCGCAAACTTAATAATAAAGTTAGAAGAAAAAAATCTTGGCAAAGATTAGTGTTAAGATTACAGACAAAAATTCACAGCCATTCAAAGAGGCAACAAAAAGATAAAGAGTGACATGGCCCTAAGATTCAACATCGTCAACTTCATCTCCCTCTGCAGTCATCATGGTCTATTCGTCAACTGTCGTTGCCTCGACCTTTTCCCTTAACCTAGCCCTTTCTTCTATGGAAACCTTGATCTCAGCCACGCACTATTAATGCTCGGCATCTCCAAGGGCCCAGGAAAGAATTGTCTCTTTAGATTCTGGGAAGTTATTATCTATTTAGAGTCTCCAAGGCCCCGAGAAATAATTGACTCTATGCCTTAGATATTGGTAACTATGGAGGTAGGCTCTATTCTTAATGAGGAAGAAGTCTCTAGAGCCCTTGAATGACTCCATAATGTTGTCAATGGACAATTAAAGGGTTGCGATATGGTCTTCCTCTATTTTCTTAATTACTGCAGTGTGGGATTCGGCATCATTGGCAACCTTAGTCTCCAACTCCTCGTACTTCTTTTGAATAAGTCCAAGCTTGTTATTGGAAAATTTTGCAACTTTCGTAGTCTGAGATTGGGATACCTTGAGGGATTCCGCATCCTGCTTAAAATTTTCCTCAGCTTCCTCCTTGGGTTTGATGGCAACTTCAAGGTTCATCTAAGCTTCCTAAAGAGATTTGGTAGGAGACTTCTTTCCAGCATCAAATGAAGAATTCCTTGCACTTTCCAAGTCGGCGGTATATACCTTATTCGCAGCCTCTTTTAGCTTGTACAAGGCCTCATACTTCCTCTTCTGAGAAATCATGGCGTTCATGGCCTGAAAAGAGAGTTAAAGTTGGGAGCAAGATACAGAATGTAGAAATATAGTTGAGAAGGTACTTCAACTTACCCTCAAAATACTGTGGATACCATAATCCTCCAAGTCGTCATGGTTTTCATCCACGAGTATATCAAGAACCGCGACGTCTAGGACCTTCTTCATCCTGTGGGCATCCCTCACAGTCGTGTCCCAAGAGGATTCAGGGTTGGTCTGCCTAAGTTGTGGCCGTGGACAACCATCAAAACTAACACTGGCACAGCACTAGGGAGGCACTAGGTTGGCATTTATTAGGATAATTGGTGGTGGGGGAGAATTTGAATGGATATGGGCATCAGACGTTGATATTTTCCCTGCCGCGGCCAGATTGGACCCAATGTCATCATTAAAAGTACCCTCAGGCCTTTCATGAGGACCCTTTTTAACTTTGGGTTGGGGCATGGCAGGGGTCATTTGTTTTGCAACCTAATTTTGGTCACATGAAGGGATCGCAGCAGGAGCCTTAGTCTTGGACCTCTTCCTCTTTCTTTGCCGAGCAGTATTGTTGAGGATAGTTGTGTCCTCATCCATCTCTTCCAGTTGGGCAACCAAGAGCTCCCTATTAACTTCTTCACCTGGAAGAAGAAATGCAATAGTAAAAAATTTGCTTAAAATAATTGCCACTGAATAAATTATTGATAGAGTTATTACCCTCTGCGTCCATCTCTCTTAGAATAGATTTAATGGGAAAATATCCCGCTTCAAATATAGAGGCAGTAGTTACAAGTATGCTGAACTTCTTCTCCTCAGCAGGAACTACCGCGGCCTTGGTAACCCTTTTTTCTTATCGCTTGCTCAATTGCAAATTGTCAAGAACTGCAGAAAAATATAAAGATTAGTACATAAGCAAGGTGGAGAATAATATTCGACTATAAAGAGGGGAAGCGGCTATAATTAAAAAAGTACCTAGTTTGGAGGGACACCCCCATTGTCGCGGCATCCTAAATGATCTCTCCCTGTCACTCTCTTTAGGGTGGATCTCCCACCCTTATCTAAAAATGTAGAAGTATTTTCCCTTCCAGTTGTTTACACTAGTAGGCCTCCCAGAGTAAAGGGTCCCATCCCTGCCGCGGACTGAGAAGTAGTAGTACCCCGTAAACTTTATAGAATTCTCCTTGGGGCGGTAGAAGTGAAAAAATTCCGCAGGAGTAATATCCATCTTGAATTTATTCTCCCATAATACGATAGCTACTAGAATGGCCCTCCAACCATTGGGATCTAAACGGGCTGGGGCTAACCTCATTGTTTGGAAAATTATCCTAATGGGAACAGGGACAGGCAGTTACAACCCATAAATGAAGGCGTGCAAGAGGAAGCAGACCCCATCGTCAGCAAGTGTCGTGCCTATTCTTTATTCTGCAGCAAGTGATGAGAACATCAAGTTCTTTAGAAATTCAAAGGCCTCAGCTACCTGATCAACCCATTCTTGGGTCATCGAGCTGCAGATGCTAAGTGCAGCAAGAGAACTTTCATCCCTCCCAGATATGCCAGCAAGTTCGTCCCTAATGTAAGATGCACCCCCTGCCGCGATATTATTCTCTACGTCCATTGGTTGGTTTATAAAATTGGCCTCTTCCTTTATAATCGCAAAATATGAATTTGAGTCTAGTACCACACAGTTGGGGCAATCCTTCAGTTGGCAAGGCCCTACTGACTTCGAAGGAGGCACTAAAAGAAGTTTAGGAGGAGAGGCTCCAAAATGTTTTTCCCAAAATCCTCTAAAAAATTAATCTGGATCAAAATTCATATGGCTGCAGCAGTCGCTGAATGCAGATAGTCCGCAGTTAGGTGTCGCAACCAGTATGGTATTAAGGCCTCTCATAGGCCACGGCAGGAGAAAAAGAGCTAAATAGATTTGCTAGAAATATTATCTAAGTACAAGAGTTGGGTTCAAAAAATCCTAAAAGCTAATTGTCGTCGCGGTATATTATTTTAGGGGACGGTGTTATTTTCTTACATGCCGTAGTTAGTAAACTATGGGATAAAATGTCACGGACTCTAATCTAAGAACCGAAGAAAATATTTTCTACAGGCCACAGCCTTTATTTAATACTAGCAGCAACCCTTATTAACTACATGCTGCAGATGTTTCTTAAACTATTGGAAGGTTATATTGACTCAGAGCAGCCATAATTTACTAAAGGGATTTTATCACTTCGCGACCACTCATTCAAATAGGTTAGTATTTAGTCAGGGTAAATTCAAAGGTCAAAAACCCTAGAATACAAAGAGTCCCTCTCAAGAACGTCAAGAACATAATAAGTTACCTAGTTCGATCAGTGGGGAAATCGACAAAAACAAACACAATTGCAAACCAAGAAAACACATTCAGATATTTAATTTGTGTAGCCTATTTCTATTATGTGAAGATTGAATTCAAGGTTCAAGAGAAATTATATTCAAATAAACATGTGAGAATTCAGTTTAGAACAGATATGCGAGTTTAATTCTCCAAAAAATCTCAGTTGTCATGATTTGTAACATGAAGTTCCTATCGATAAGATGGAGTTTTGGAATGAAAATCGAAGAAGATACTTAAAGAGAGTGAGAAATGGTTAGGAAATTGCCTGGAAATGAAGAAACCGACGGTGCTCAGCCTCAGAACCACTACACGCAACTTTCGAAAGTCACCGAAAAAAGTAAGAGGACGAACAAACAGAGTTTGGCTATCGATGTGTTCTTAAATATTTGGAAAATTTAATGAATTCCACGACCAGAACAATTTATTTAAGAGGGTGCAGGAAGACGAAGCGTCGCCTTGGAGGTACCGCGGCACCTTGAGAGGACTTGACTACTCATCCGCAACCCCAATCGCAACCTCTTGGCACTACAACTTGGGGGCTTATTAATATGGAAAATATATCACCCTGTCGTGCCATGGACATTACTCAGGCATGCACAGAAACTCATAGGTTGTGGCCCCACTCAGCACAGGGTGCGTCCCTACTCAGCGCAGGGTTCAGCACCAAGTTTTGGTCATTCATGCATGCCGCAGCCTTATATTACACGGTGCATCACCCACGGCTTCAGCCTCACATATAGGTCACAGCCTTATACTATAGGGTGCAACACCCATAGCTTTAGCCTCAGGCACGATGCAGCCTTCTGCTATGCTGGATGTAGCCTTATACAATGCAGGATGCGGAACTCAATATGCCTGCCTTACAGTCCGCATCCCCCTCATTCACAACTGCTCCAGACCTGATATATGTCACGTGCTCAAGACACGTGACACAGCTCACATACCTCCTATAAATAAAGGTCCCCACCTTGAGATAGGGAGAGGTCAGATTCTACAATACCTGGCGAAGCCTTGCCAAATTCTCTCTACACAACCTCAACATACATCTTGGGAGCCACTTGCCGGTATCGCATCCACCTCTCCGGCACACCAGAATCCTCAATACTACCATGTATTCTCTTTTATTCTCATACTTGTATGCCTCATTAAGCTCAATCATATTGTACTATGCAAAGCATATAATGATAGGAGGCACCAAAGTGGACGTAGGCTCTTTTATAGCCGAACCACTCTATATTTTGTGTTCATATCTCTTTACTTGTTTTATTTCTATTCTTTACTTAATTTATTGATACGAGAACGACAAGTGGACGATTTCTTGTATCATCATTCATGCCTCTTGCGAGTCTGTTTGGGGGATGTTGTGCATTTTTTCTTTTTAACAACATGTTTTCTAGCCTAGGTCTAACAATTTTCAAGTGTTGGTCATATTATCAAATCAAGAATCCCGTGACTACGCGATCAGTTACTACGTGTTAAGTTAGTCCCCTGTGAGGTATCCATACATCTTGAAGGGCCATTTTGGGGTTGTTGTGCTTATTCGCCTTATAATGGCATGCTTTCTAGCCTAAGTCTAACTATTTGCAAGTTTTTATCATATTCTCAAACTAGGAATCCTATGACTATGCGGTCAGTTCCTACGAGTTATATTTGTCCCATGTGAGGTTTCGTGCCTCTAGCGTGGCCGTTTGGGGGATATTATGTATTTTTTCCCTTTAACGGCATGTTTTCAAGCCTAATGCTAACTATTTGGTCATATTCTCAAAAAAAGAGTCTCGTGACTACTCAATCCGTTATTACATATTACATTGGTCCCGTATGAGGTGATTGTTCCTTTTGAGGGGCAGTTGGGTCTATTTGTATTTTTGCCCTTTAACGGCATCTAGTCAAGCCCATGTCTAACTATTTGAAAGTTTTTATCATATTTTTAAACTAGGAGTTCCTTATCTGCGTGATTAATTGCTACGTGTTACATTGAAATTATGCGAGGTGTTCATGCCTCTTGCGCATTAGTTTAGGGGTTGTTTTACATTTTTTCCCTTTAACGACATGTTTTGTAGCCTAAGTCTGACTCTTTATAAGTTCTGATCATATTCTTAAATCGGTAATTCTGTGACTATGCGATTAGTTGCTTTGTGTTACGTTGGTCCCCGACCGTGGGGTTTGTGCCTTTTGCGGGGCCGTTTGGGAGCTATTTTACATTTTCCTATAACGAATTATTTTCTAGCATAAATCTAACAATTTTCATGTTCTTATCATATTCTCCAAACGAGAGTCTTGTGACTATAGGGTCAGTTACTACTAGTTACTTTGGTCCCACACGAGGTGTTTGTGCCTCTAGTGGGGCTGTTTGGGGGTTGTTTTGTATTTCTGCCCTTTAACGCCTTATTTTTTGGCCTAAGTCTAACTATTTGATCACATTCTCAAAACTAGAGTCCCGTGACTACTCGATCAGTTAATACGTGTTATGTTGGTCCCGTGCGAGGTATTTGTGTCTTTTGCGAGACTATTTGGGGATTTTTTGCATTTTCCCCATCTAAGGGTATGTTTTCAAGCCCAACTCTAACTATTTACATGTTTTGATCATAGTTTCAAACTAGGAGTCCTATGACTATGCAATCAATTACTACATGTTACGTTGGAGCTATGTGAGATGTTCGTGCTTTTTGCAAGTCCGTTTGGGGGTTGTTTTACGTTTTTAGCCTTTAACAGCATATCTTCTAGCCTAAGTCTGACTATTTAAATGTTTTGGTCATATTCTAAAACCGATAGTCCCGTGGCTATACGATTAGTTATTATGTGTTAAGTTGGTCCCGTGCGAGGTATACATGCCTCTTGCGGGGTCGTTTGGGGACTAATTTGAATTTTCTCACTTTAAAGGCATGTTTTCTAGCTTAAGTCTAACTATTAGCAATTTCTGATCGTATTCTTAAACTGGGAATACCTTGACTATGCGGTCAGTTGGTACGTGTTACATTGGTCTCGTGCAAGGTATTCATGCCTCTTACAAGGCCATTTGGGTGCTATTTTGCATTTTCACCACTTTAATGGCATGTATTATAGCCTAAGTCTAACTATATGCCTTTTTTTACTATATTCTTAAATCAAAAGTCTCATGACTACACGATCAGTTACTACGAGTTGCGTTGGTCCCATGCGAGGTGTCATGCCTCTAGCGGGGCCTTTTGGGACTGTTTTGCATGTTTTTTTCTCTTTAATGACATGTTTATTAGCCTAAGTCTAACTAATTGCAAGTTTTGGTCATATTTTCAAACTGAGAGTCTCGTGACTATGTGGTGAGCTGCAACCTGTTACGTTGGTCCCATAAGAGGTGTCCACGACTCTTAGCGAGCGTTAGGGGCTATTTTGTATTTTTGCCCTTTTACGGCATGTCTTCTAGAATTATTCTTACTATTTGCAAGTCTTGGTCATATTCCTAAATCGAGAGTCTCGTGGTTATGCGGTCAGTTGCTATATATTGCATTGATCTCGAGGTGTCCCTGCTCTTGCGGGGCCGTTTTGGGGCTATTTTTCATTTTCTCCCTTTAATGGAAAGTTTTCTAGCATAAGTATAACTATTTGAAAGTTTTGGTCATATTCTCAAATTGGGAGTCTCGTGACTACGAGGTCAGTTTCTATGTGTTACGTTGGTTATGTTCGAGGTGTCTGTGCCTTTTGTGGGACCGTTTGGGTAATGTTTTGATTTTCACCATTTAATGACATGTTTTCTCGCCTAAGTCCAGCTATTTGGAAATTTGTGTCATATTTTAAAATCAGGAGTCCTGTGAATATGCAGTGAGGTTCTACGTGTTACGTTAGTCCATGCGAGGTGTTCGTGACTCTTGCGGGGCAGGTTGGGTGTTGTTTTTTATTATCACCCTTTAACGACATGTCTTCTAGTCGAAATCTTACTATTTTCATGTTTTGGTGATATTCCCAAATTAAGAGTCTCGTGATTATGCGGTCAGTTGCTACATGATATGTTGGTCCCATGTGAAGTGTTTGTGCCTCTTGCGGGGACGTTTGGGGGTTGGTTTTCACTTTCACCCTTTAATGTCAAGTTATCTTGACTAAGTCTAAAATATTTGCAAGTTTTGGTCATATTCTCAAATCGATATTCCCGCGACTATGCAGTCAGTTACAATGTGTTACGTTGGTACCGTGTGAGGAGTCCGTGCCTGTTTTGGGGCCTTTTTTATTTCTTCCCTTTTACGACATTTTTTTATCCTAAGTCTAACTACTTAAAATTTTTGGATCATAATCTCAAACCAGGAGTTTCATAACTACACAGTCAGTTGCTACATGTTACGTTGGTCCTGTGCGAGGTGCTCGTGCCTCTTGTATGGCTGTTTGGGGGTGGTTTTGCATTTTCACACTATAACTACATATTTTATAGATAAACCTCACTATTTGTAAGTTTTGATCATATTCTTAAATCAGGAGTTCCGTGACTAAACGGTCAATTACTACATGTTATGTTGGTCCTGTGTGAGGTGTCCATGCCTCTAGCGGGACCGTTTGGGGGTTGTTTTGCATTTTCTCAAGTTAAAAACAAGTTTTTATCCCAAGTTTGATTATTTTCAAGTTTCAATCATATTCTCAAATCGGGAGTCCCATGACTACGTCGTCAGTTGCTGCATGTTAAGTTTGCCCTGTGCGAAGTGTTTGTGCCTCTTGCGGGTCTGTTTGGGGTATGTTTTGCATTTTTTCCCTTTCACGATAAGTTTTCTAGCCCAAGTCTAACAATTTGCAAGTGTTGGTTGTATTATCAAATCGGGAATCCCATGACTACGTGTTAATTTAGTCCCCTAAGAGGTGTTCGTACCTCTTATGGGGCCATATGGGGGTTATTTTGCATCATCTCCCTTTAACGACATGTTTTCTAGAACAAGTCTAACTGTTTGCAAGTTTTTATCATATACATGAACTGTGAGTCCCGTGACTATGCGATCAGTTACTACGAGCTACGTTAGTCCATACGAGGTGTTCGTGCTCTAGAAGGCCCATTTGGGGGTTGTTTTGTATTTTTTACCTTTGACGGCATGTTTTCTAGCCTAAGTCTAACTTTTTTTCATATCCTCAAATGTAGAGTCTCGTGACTACACGATCCATCATTATGTGTTACGCTTGTCCCGTGAGAGGTCTTTCTGCATTTTGAAAGGTCGTTTGGGGGATGTTTGCATTTTTTCCCTATAACGGCATGTTTTCAAGCCCATGTCTAACTATTTTCAAGTTTTGATAATATTTTCAAGCTAGGAGTCCCGTGACTACGTGGTTAATTGCTACGTGTTATGTCAGAACTGTGCGAGGTGTCCATGCCTCTTGTGGATCGTTTGGAGTCAGTTTTATGTTTTTCACTTTAACGACATGTTTTCTAGCCTAAGTCTTACTAATTATAAGTTTTTTTCATATTCTTAAATCGATAGTCTTGTGACGATGTGATTAGTTATTATGCATTACGTTGGTTATGTGCTAGGTGTTCATGCCTCTTGCG
The DNA here is from genome assembly GCA_949130495.1 of Sambucus nigra. Lineage (NCBI taxonomy): Eukaryota > Viridiplantae > Streptophyta > Magnoliopsida > Dipsacales > Adoxaceae > Sambucus > Sambucus nigra. The sequence continues at coordinate 103,648,366 of OX422218.1, read as the reverse complement.
AGGCTGTTTGGGGGATATTGTGCATTTTCTCCCTTTAATGACATGATTTCTAGCCTAAGTCTAACTATTTGTAAGTTTTAATCATATTCCCAAATCGTGTGTCTTGTAACTACAAAATCAGTTACTACGAATTACGTTGGCCCCACATAACGTGTTCGTGCCTTTAGCGGGGTTGTTTTGTATTTTTTTCCCTTTAACGATATGTTTTCTAGCCTAAGTCTAACTAATTGCAAGTTTTAGTCATAATTTCAAACCAAGAGTCTCGTGACTATGAGGTCAGCTTCTACTTGTTACATTGGTCCCATGAGAGGTGTCCATGACTCTTAGCGGGTGTTAGGGGTTGTTTTGTATTTTTGCCCTTATACGGCGTGTCTTCAATAATCAATCTTACTATTTGCAAATTTTGGTCATATTACGAAATCGGGAGTCACGTGGTTATGCGATCAGTTGCTACATATGACGTTGATCTCGTGCGAGGTGTCCCTACTCCTATGGGGTAATTTTGGGGCTATTTTTCATTTTCCATTTAATGGCAAGTTTTCTGGCGTAAGTCTATCTATTTGAAAGTTTTGGTCATATTCTCAAATTGGGAGTCCCGTGACTACGAGGTCAGTTTCTATGTGTTACGTTGGTTATGTGCGAGGTGTCTGTGCCTTTTGCGGGACCGTTTGGGTAATGTTTTGATTTTCACCATTTAATGACATTCGCCTAAGTCCAGCTATTTGGAAATTTGTGTCATATTTTCAAACCAGGAGTCCTATGAATATGCGATGAGGTTCTATGTGTTACGTTAGTTCGTGCGAGGTGTTCGTGACTCTTACGGGGAAGTTTGGGTGTTATTTTTCATTTTCACCCTTTAACGGCATGTCTTCTAGTCAAAATCTTACTATTTGCAGGTTTTGGTCATATTCCCAAGTCAGGAGTCGTGATTATGTGGTCAATTGGTATATGTTACGTTGGTCCCATGTGAAGTGTTTCTGCCTCTTGTGGGGACGTTTGGGGGTTGTTTTTCACTTTCTCCCTTTAATGCGATGTTATCTTCACTTGGTCTAAATAGTTGCAAGTTTTAGTCATATTCTCAAATCGAGATTCCTATGACTATGCGTTCAGTTACAATGTGCTACGTCGGTACCGTGTGAGGTGTCCGTGCCTCCTATAGGGGTATTTTTTATTTTTTCCCTTTAAAGACATGTTTTCTATCCTAAGTCTAACTACTTAAAAAAAATTTATCATATTCTCAAACTAAGAGTTTCGTAACTACACGATTAGTTTCAATATGTTACGTTGTTCCCGTGTGAGGTGTTCCTGCCTCTTGCAGGGCTATTTTGGGGCGGTGTTGCATTTTTGAACTTTAACTGCATGTTTTTTTAGCTAAATCTCACTATTTGCAAGTTTTGATCATATTCTCAAATTGGGAGTCCCATGACTAAACCATCAATTACTATATGTTATGTTGGTCCTGTGTGAGGTGTCCATACCTCTGACGGGATCGTTTGAGGGTTATTTAGCATTTTCTTGAGTTAACGACACGTTATCATCCCAAATTTGATTATTTTCTAGTTTTGGTTATATTCTTAAATCGGGAGTCCCATGACTATGTGGTCAGTTATTGCATGTTAAATTTATCATGTACGAAGTGTCTGTGCCTCTTATGGGTCTGTTTGGAGGATATTTTGCATTTTTTCCCTTTAACGACATGTTTTCTAGCCCATGTCTAACAATTTGCAAGTGTTAGTTATATTATGAAATCGGGAATCCCGTGACTATACGGATAGTTTCTACGTGTTAAGTTGGTTCCCTACGAGGTGTACCTCTTACGGGGTCATATGGGGGTTGTTTTGCACCATTTACCTTTAACGACATGTTTTCTAGGACAAGTCTAACTATTTTCAAGTTTTTATCATATACACAAATTGGGAGTCCCGTGACTATGCGATCAGTTACTATGAGATATGTTGGTTCCATGCGAGGTGTCCGTGCTCTAGAGGGGCCGTTTGGTGGTTGTTTTGTATTTTTTCCCTTTGACGACATGTTTTTTAGCCTAAGTCTAACTATTTTTTCATATTATCAAATCGAAAGTCTTGTGACTACTCGATCCGTCATTATATATTACGTTGGTCCTGTGCGAGGTCTTTGTGCATTTTGTGCAGGGCCGTTTGGGGGTTGTTTGCCTTGTTACCCTTTAATAGCATGTTGTCAAGCCTAAGTCTAACTATTAGCATGTTTTGATCATATTTTCAAACTAGGAATCCCGTGACTTCACGGTCAATTACTACATGTTACATCGGAACTGTGCGAGGTGTCTACGCCTCTTGTGGGTCGTTTGGAGTTTGTTTTACGTTTTTCCCTTTAATGTCATATTTTCTAGCCTAAGTCTTTCTAATTACAAGTTTTGTTCATATTCTTAAATCGATAGTCCTGTGACTACACAATTAGTTATTATGCGTTACGTTGGCCCTTGCTAGATGTTCGTGCCTCTTGCGAGGCTATTTGGGCGATATTTTGCATTTTCTTCCTTTAATTACATGATTTCTAGCCTAATTCTAACTATTTGAAAGTTTTTACCATATTATCAAATCTGGTGTTTTTTTACTATGCAATCAGTTATTATGAATTACGTTGGTCCCACGCGACGTGTCCGTGCATCCAGCGGGGCTGTTTTGCATTTTTGCCCTTTAACGGCATGTTTTCTAGCCTATGTCTAAGTATTTGGTCATATTCTCAAATTGATAGTTTCGTGACTATTCTATCAGTAGCTACGTGTTATGTTGGCCCATGCGAGGTGTTCGTGGCTTTTGCGGGATCGTTTTGGGGCTTTTTTTATTTTTCCCCTCTAACGGCTTGTTTTCAAGCCTAAGTCTAACTATTTACATGTTTTGATAATATTTTCAAACTAGGAGTCCCATGACTACGAGGTCAATTTCTACGTGCTACGTTGGAACTATGCAAGGTATTTATGCTTCTTGCAGGTCCGTTTGTTTTTTTTACATTTTTTCCCTTTAAGATCATATTTTCTAATCGAAGTCGGACTATTTAAATTTTTTTGTCATATTCTCAAACCGGTAGTCCAGTGACTACGTAGTTAGTTGTTATGTGATAAGTTGGTCTCGGGAGAGGTGTTCGTGCCTCTTGCGGGGTCGTTTAGGGGTTTATTTGTATTTTTGCCCTTTAACGACATGTTTTCCGGCAGCGTGTTTTGGTCGTATTCTTAAACTGGGAGTATCGTGACTACGCGGCCAGTTCGTACGTGTTATATTGGTTTCGTACGAGGCGTTCGTTCCTCTTATAGGACCGTTTGGTGGCTATTTTGCGTTTTCACCCTTTAACAACATGTTTTCTAGACTAAGTCTAACAAATTGTAATTTTTTATTATATTCTCAAACTGGGAGTCCCGTAATTTTTTATTATATTCTCAAATATTTAGTCTAACAAATTTGTTATATTGCTGTTTGCATTTTTTCCCTTTAACGGAATGTTTTCTATCCCAAGTCTAACTATTTACAAGTTTTGATCATATTTTCAAATTAGGAGTCCCATGACTACGCAGTCAATTGCTACGTGTTATATTGGAGCTATGCAAGGTGTCCATGCCCCTTGCTAGTCTGTTTAGTGGACATTTTATGTTTTTTCCCTTTAATGGCATGTTTTCTAGCCTAATTCTGACCATTTACATGTTTTGATCATATTCTCAAACCGATAGTCCCACAAATATGCGGTTAGTTGCTATGTTTTACGTTGATCCTGTGCGAGGTGTCCGTGGTTCTTACAGGGCCGTTTAAGGGCTATTTTCATATTATCCCTTTAACGGTATATTTTTTAGCCTAAGTCTAACTATTTTTATGATTTTATCATATTCCCAAACCAAGAGTCCTCTGACTATGCTATTAGTTACTACAATTTACGTTGATCCCACGCGAGGTGTCCGTCCTTCTAGTCGGGTCGCTGGGGACTGTTTTGCATTTTTTCCCTTTAACAACATGTTTTCTAGCCCGTCTTAATATTTGGTCATACGTCCCCATCAAGTATAATGTGTTACGTTTAGGTCTGTGTTTTGGCCGGATCGGATCGTAAAATACCTCTTCGAAAGAAATTTCGATTTGTTCGAAAATAAAATAATTATTCCAATTTTCGATCTGATTTCTTCGAAAAATTAAAAAAAAAGTTTGAATTCGGAAAAATTGGAAAATTTGGAAATTTGCAAAAATATATTATAAATCTAAAAATTCCAAAATTTCAAAAATATAAATTTTCAATTTTTGTTTACTCGAAATTCTCATTTTAAAGAAACAAAGAAAATGACTTAACCCAACTTGTAAATACATGAGGATTTTGCCCATTTTTCATTTGTGTAGAAGTTAGGAGGATACTCTCCTTTTTATATAGCACACTTTGGAGCACTCTCCCTCTCCCAATCGATGTGGGATATGGGAAACTTTTAAAATTCAGAAAAAAAATAAGAAAAATTGGAAATTGAAAAATAATTTCGAAAAAATAAAAAATAATTCGAAAAAAAATTGAACAAAATTCAAAAAATTGGATCGGCATAGTTTCGAAAAAATCAGATCGAAAATTCAGAAATTCAAAATTATTTTCAATTTTTGATCCGATTTTTTTTTTAAATAATGAAAATCGAAAAATAGACAAACTAAAATTTCATTCCAAATTCAGAAAAAATCGGATCGGAAATCGAAAAAATCAAAAGTTCGAAAAAAAATAAAGCCCTAGTTACATTGGTCCCGTGCGAGGTGTTTGTGCCTTTTGAAAGGCCGTTTGGGGTTTGTTTGGCATTTTCTCCCTTTAACGACATGTTTTCTAATCTAAGTCTAACTATTTGCAAGTTTTGATCATATTTTCAAACTAGGAGTCCTGTGACTATGCGATCAATTACTACGTGTGATGTTGGAACTATGTGAGGTCTTCGTGCCTCTTGCAGGTCCGTTTGGTGATTATTATACATTTTTGTCCTTTCACGACATGTTTTCTAGCCTAAGTCTGACTGTTTAAAAGTTTGGTCATATTCTAAAACTGGTGATCCCGTGACTATGCGGTTAGTTATTACATGTTATGTTAGTCCCGTGCGAGGTGTTCGTGCCTCTTACAGAGTCATTAGGGAGTTGTTTTGAATTTTCTCCCTTTAACGGTATGTTTTCTAGCCTAAGTTTAAATATTAGCATGTTTTAGTCATATGCTCAATACGAGAGTATCGTGACTACGTGGTTAGTTGGTACGTGTTACATTAGTCCTATGCAAGGTGTGTGTGCCTCTTACGAGGCCTGCTTTTTATTTTCCCCTTTAATGACATGTTTTCTAGTGTAGGTCTAACTATTTACAAGTTTTGGTCATATTCCCAAATCAGGATTTCCTTAACCATAAGGTGAGTTGCGACATGTTACGTTGGTCCTATGCTAGGTGACAATGCCTTTTGTGGGGCCGTTTGGTGACTATTTTGCATTTTCGCCCTTTAATGACATGTTTTCAAGCCTAAATTTAAATATTTGCAAGTTTTGGTCATATTTTCAGACTGAGAGTCCCATGACTATGCAGTGAGTTTCTACATGTTACGTTGGTCCCGTGTGAGGTGTTCGTAACTCTTACGAGGGCGTTTGAGGTCTGTTTTGTATTTTCACCCTTTAATAGCATGTCTTCTAGACTTAGTCTTACTATTTGCAAGTTTTGGTCAAATTCCCAAATCGGGAGTCTCTTGACTATGCGATCAGTTTCTACATGTTATGTTGGTTCCGTGTGATGTGTCTGTGACTCTTACGGGATCGTTTGGGTGTTGTTTTGGATTTTCACCATTTAATGGCATGTCTTCATGCATAAGTCCTATTGTTTTTAAGTTTTGGTGATATTACCAAATTGAAAGTCCTATGACTATGCGGTCAGTTACTACGTGTTACGATTGTCCCGTGCGAGGTGTTTGTAACTATTGCGGGGCCATTTGAGGATGTTTTGCATTTTCACCATTTAAAAACATGTTTTCTAGCCTAAGTTTTACTATTTTCAAGTTTTGGTTATATTCTCAAACTGGGAGTAGCATAACTACGTGATCAGTTACTATGTGTTATGTTGGTCCCGTGCGAGGTGTCCATGCCTCCAACAGGACCGTTTGGGGGATGTTTTGCATTTTTTTACTTTAACGGCACCTTTTTTAGCCTGAGTCTAACTATTTGCATGTTTCGATCATATTTTAAAATCGAGAGTCCCGTGACTGCGTGATCAGTTTCTAAGTATTACTTTGGTCCTGTGCAAGATGTATATGCCTTTTACTAGGTTGTTTAGGGGTTGTTTTGCATTTTGTCCATTTAAGGGTATGTTTTCTAGCCTAAGTCTAACAATTTATAAGTTTTGATCATATTTTCAAATTAAGAGCACCATGACTATGTGATCAATTGCTACATGTTACGTTAGTCCCGTGCAAAGTGTTGGTGCCTGTTGCGGGTTCATCTGGGGGCTTTTTACATTTTTGCCTGTTAACGGAAATATTTCTAGCATTGGTCTAACAACTTGCAATTGTTGATCATATTCTCAAATCGGGAATCCCGTGACTATGCGGTCAGTTGCTATCTGTTAAGTTTGTACCCCATGAGGTGTCCGTATCTCTTGTGGGGCCATTTGGAGGTTGTTTTGCATATTCGCCCTTTAACGATAGGTTTTCTTGCCTAAATCTAACTATTTACAAGTTTTTATCATATTCTGAAACTGGGAGTCCCGTGACTTCAAGGTCAGTTACTACGAGTTGCGTTCGTCCCATGGTTGTTGTACATTTTTGCCCTTTAACGGCATGTTTTCTAACCTAACTCTAATTATTTGGTCATATTCTCAAATCGGGAGTAAATTGGCTACTCAATCCATTACTAGGTGTTACCTTGGTCCCGTGCGTGGTGTTGTGAATTTTACGGGGCCATTTGGGGATTGTTTTGCATTTCTACCCTTTTACGATATGTTTTCTAGCACAAGTATAACTATTTGCAAGTTTTGATCATATTTTCAAACTAGGAGTCTCGTGACTGGGCGGTCAATTGCTACATGCTACATTGGAACTGTGCGAGGTGTCCATGCCTCTTATGGGTCTGTTCAGTGATTGTTTCATGTGTTTCCCCTTTAACAACATGTTTTCTACCCTAAATATAACTATTTACATGTTGTGGTCATATTCTAAAACTGGTAGTTCCGTGACTAGGCGATTAGTTGCTACGTGCTATATTGCTCCCGTGCGAGGTTGGCGTGCCTCTTATGGGGCTGTTTGGGGGATATTTTATATTTTTCCCTTTAACAGCATATTTTCTAGCCTCACTCTAACAATTTTCAAGTTTTAATTAAATTCTCAAATCGAGGGTCTTGTGACTACATGATCAGTTACTACAAGTTATGTTGGTCCCATGCGAGGTGTCTGTTCCTCTGGCGGGGCCATTTGGGGGCTATTTTGCATTTTTGTCCTTTAATGACATGTTTTCTAGCCTAAACTATTTGGTCATATTCTCAAATTGGGAGTCTCGGGTATACTCAATCAGTTACTATTATTACGTTGGTTCCGTGCGAGGTGTTTGTGCCTCTTGCGGGGCCATTTGGGGGTAGTTTTGCATTTTCTCCCTTTAACGACATGTTTTTTAACCTAAGTCTAACTATTTGAATATTTTGATCATATTTTACGATCAATTGCTACATATTACGTTGGAACTGTGGGAGGTGTTTGTGCCTCTTGCGAGTCCATCTCGGGGTTGTTTTATGTTTTTTCCCTTTAATGACATATGTTCTAGACTAAGTTTGACTATTTAAAAGTTTTGGTCATACTCTCACACTAGTAGCCCCGTGACTACATAATTAGTTTTTATGTGTTACGTTGATCCCGTGTAAGGTGTCCGTGGCTCTTACGAGATCGTTTGGGGGTTATTTAGAATTTTCTCCCTTTAACGAAATGTTTTCTTCCCTAAGCCTAACTATTTACATTTTTTTATCATATTCTCAAATTGGGAGTATCGTGACTACGCGGTTAGTCGCTACGTGTTATATTTGTCTCATACAAGGTATTCGCGCATCTTGTGTGGCCTTTTGGGGACTGTTTTGTTTTTTCATCCTTTGACGACATGTTTTCTAGTATATGTCTAATATTTACAAGTTTTGGTCATATTATCAAACGGGTAGTCCCGTTACTATGCGACCAATTGCTACCTGTTACGTTGGTCCTGTGAGAGGTGTTCATGTCTTTTGCGAAGCCGTTTTGGGCCTATTTTGCATTTTCACCCTTTAAAGACATGTTTTTATGCCTAACTCTAGCTATTTACAAGTTTTGGTCATATTTTCAAACTGAGAGTCCCATGACTATGTGGTTAGTTGCTACAAGTTACATTGATCTCGTGTGAAGTGTCTGTCACTCTTGCGGGGCTGTTTGGGGGCTATTTTGCATCTTTTCCCTTTAACTGCGTGTGTTCTAGACTAAGTCATAATATTTTCATGTTTTTGGTCATATTCCCAAATCGGGAGTCTCGTGACTATGCGATCATTTGCTACTCGTATGTTTATCCCATGTGAGGTGTCTGTGACACTTGCGAGACCGTTTGGGGGATATTTTTCATTTTCTCCCATTAACGACATGTCTTATAGTCTAAGTATTACTATTTATAAGTTTTGAACATATTCCTAAATCGGGAGTCCTATGACTATACGGTTAGTTGCTACATGTTACGTTGGTCCCGTGCGAGGTGTTCGAGCCACTTCTGGGGACATTTTTCATTTTTGGCCTTTAATGACATGTTTTCTAGTCTAAGTTTAACTATTTACAATTTTTGTCATATTCTCAAACCAGGACATTCGTGACTGCCCGGTCAATTACTACGTATTACGTTGTTCTCATGCGAGGTGTTTGTGCCTCTTGTGGTACATTTGGGAGAAATTTTGTGTTTTCTCCCTTTAACAGCATGATTTCTAGCCTAAGTTTAATTATTTGAAAATATTGGTCATATTCTCAAACCGGGAATCCCATGACTACGTATTCAGTTACTACGTGTTACGTTGATCCCGAGCGAGCTGTTTGTGTCTCTAACAGGACCGTTTGGGGGCTATTTTTCATTTTCTCCCTTTAGTGACATGTTTTCTAGCCCAAGTACAACCATTTGCATGTTTTGGTCATACTTTCAAACTTCGAGTCTCGTTACTATGCAGTCAGTTGCCACATGTTATGTTGGCCTCGTGCGAGATGTTTATGCCTTTTGTGTGGGCGTTCCCTTTTGCGGTATGTTTTCTAGTCTAAGTCTAACTATTTTCAAGTTTTGGTCATATTTTCAAACTATGAGTCTCATGAAAACGCAGTCAGTTGCTATGCTTTATATTTGTTTTATACGAAGTGTCCGTACCTCTTGTCGGTCCCTATAGGGGCTAGTTTGCATTTTTGTCGTTTAATGACATACTTTCTAGCCTAAGTCTAACTATTTGCAAGTGTTGGTCATACTCTCAAGATGGAATTCCCCCGACTATGTGGTCAGTTTCTACATAATAAGTTGGTCCCTTAAGAGGTGTCTTATCTCTTGCGGGTCCGTTTGGTGGCTATTTTTCATTTTTGCACTTTATCGACTTATTTTCTATCCCAAGTCTACTTATTTTTGAGTTTTTATTATATTCTTAAATTGGGAGTCTCGTGACTATGTGGTCAGTTACTACGTGTTATCTTGGTCCCATGCGAGGTGTCCGTGACTCTAGATGGACGCTTAGGGGTTGTTTTTCATTTTTGTCCTTTAACAACATATTTTCTAGACTAAGTCTAACTATTTGGTAATATTCTCAAACCGAGAGTCCCATGACTACTCGATTAGTTACTACATGTTACGTTGGTCTTGTACGAGGTGTTTGTGCCTTTTGTAGGATTGTTTGGGGGTTGTCTTATATTTTCCCCCTTTAACAGCATGCTTTCTAGCATAAGTCTAATAATTTGTAAGTTTTCATCATATTTTTAAAATAGGAGTCTCGGGACTATGTGATCAATTGCCACGTGTTATGTTGGAACTATGTAAAGTGTCTGTGCCTCTTGCAGGTCCGTTTGCGGGGTATTTTTTGTTTTTCCCCTTTAATGGCATGTTTTTCTAGCCTATGTCTGATTATTTACAAGTTTTGGTAATATTCTCAAATCGATAGTCATGTGACTGTGCAATTAGTTGCTACGTGTCACGTTGGTCCCATGGGAGGAGTTCGTACCTCTTGCAGGACCGTTTGGATAATGTTTTGCATTTTTGACCTTTTACGGCATGTTTTATAGCCTAAGTCTAACTATTTGCAAGTTTTACTTATATTATTAAACTGGGAGTACTGTGACTACACGATTAGTTGCTACGTGTTACATTAGTCCCGTACGATTTCTATGTGGCTCTTGTGAGGAGGTTTGTTGGTTGTTTCGCATTTTCATCCTTTAACGGCATATTTTCTATTGTAAGTCTATCTATTTGCAAGGTTTGTTCATATTCTCAAACCGGGAGTCCCCTGACTACGCGATCAGTTGCTACGTGTTTCGTTGGTCCTGTGTGAGGTGGTTGTACTTCTTGCGAGGATGTTTTCTATTTTCAACCTTTAACGACATGTTTTTAGCCTAAGTCTAAGTATTTGTAAGTTTTATTCATATTCTCAAACCGAGATTCCTACGACTATGCGACCAATTGCTACGTGTTATGTTAGTCCCATGCGAGATGTGCGTGCCTCTAACGGGATCATTTGGTGGCTATTTTGAATTCTTTTTCCCTTTAATGTCATGTTTTCTAGCCTAAGTCTAACTATTTGCATGTTTCAGTCATATTCTCAAATCGGGAGTCTTGTGACTACACAGTCAGTTGTTATGTGTTAAGTTGGTCCCATGTGGGGTGTGTGCCTCTTGTAGCGTCATTTGGGGGTTATTTTGCATTTTCACCTTTTAATGACATGTTTTCAAGCCTAAGTCAAACTATTAGCAAGTTTTGGTCATATTATCAAATCAAGAGTCCTATGACTATGCCGCCAGTTTTTACGTGCTACGTTGGTCCCATGCAAAGTGTTTGTGCCTAACTTTTACTATTTTCAAGTTTTCTAGCCTAACTTTTACTATTTTCAAGTTTTTGCCATATTGTCAAACTAGGAGTCCCATTTCTACATCTAACTGATTTAGTTTTACCCCAAATGAGCTCTTAATTAACCATTATATAGGAATAAAACATCAAAAAAAATTCTGAATATCATGTATATAAAAATACTAGTTAAAGAATACCTGGTTCCCTCGAAAGGTTTTGGCACACTTCAACTACACAACATTGTCTTTATCTAGTAGCCTATTTTATTTGTTTTTAGCCCTATTTTCTCGAATAAGGTACAGTTGAAAGTTATCGTTAATGCGGACGAGTTTCTCTCAGGTGTTCAACCTCTAACTTGCACCTTTTCAATTCAACTTCCATTTACAGATTTTTCAAAAACAATTCCCTGGAGAAGATGAGCTCCGTGATAGTGCTCATTGAGGGGCTATCCGATCAGCCTTTTACATGCCCAAGTTCATCAATGTTTAAAAAGTTTTGATGAATCGAGAATTAATTATGAAAACAAAATACGACACCATGGGAAAAAATGCGGGAAAATTGTGTTATAAAACCTCTAGATGGAAATTGATTTGAAAAGGTGAAAGTTAGATATCGAACACCTGTGAGAGAAACTAAACCGCTTTGAGATGGACATCCAATTGTAACTCGTATGAGAAAATAGGGTTCAAGATAAATACATTCGTAAATAAAATCGGGCATCCCTTGCGAGGTGTTTGTGCCCCTAAACCTTCATAATTCAAACTAACCATTCATAATCTAAACTAAACATTCATAAATCAATATAAACATTTGTAAATCAAACTAAAAATTCATAAATCAACCTAAAGCTCTAATATAACATCAATATAATAGGATACAATTTGGATACAAATCGATTTCTCAAGGCTCAATATACTAATAGGAAATATGATTGCCATGGGTAAAATAATATTTTGATACTCAATCTTCCTCTCAATTAACTAAAAGATCCTTTAAATTAGAGTTTTCATCAAGAGAATATTATAACTCTTTAGGAGACTTTAATGCATCTTCTTTAGTAGTCATACCCTTTGGTGCATGTACAACAATAGACCGATTGCCATCATTTATTCGCTTTCGAGTATAATAACCTCTTTACGTTCTAAAAGGCACAAATAAAAGGCTCACCGGCTATGCGATCTTAACTCTTCATCTTTGATAAATTTATAATGATAAGTTTAGAATAGGGATTAACTTTACAAGCATTCATAGTGTCCTCCACCTTCACCCAGTCACAACAGAATACGGTTTCTATGAAATCTAAAAAATCAAGTTCCAGAATATGTTGAACAATTCCATAATATGTTAGCATCGTATCTTTTGGATTTTTATCTCTTTTTCTAGTGACAATGGAAGTCAAGAAGATACTAAAGTTTTGCTATTTTTCATCAAATGCTTTTCCTCATATGGAAATGCAACAAAATCAAAACCGTTGGTGAAAAATTTTTTAAACTCTTTTTTGCACGAAATATGAGACTTTTTTCTAGGTGTGCAAACCTTGATGGGACATCACTTCTATTTAGAAGTTTCATTTATTAATAAATTTATATGAGGACATGTTTTTACCACACGTGATTAAATAATCGCACACATAAGAGGTGGAACTTACCTCTTTTGATATACATGCCCTAAAATCATTCATCATTTAACTTTTCCTTTGATTTTGGACAATTTCATTCTCGTACTTCCTAAAGATAAATTGTAGATTTTAGATCATAATATATATAGAATACATAAAATCAAACAAGAATAATTGAGTTAATCATTAGCTACTTACTCTCTCCAATCTTTAACTTCATCTTGCGATTCAAAGATGTAACGAGTTGCTTGCTCGTATTGTAAATTAGTGAGTCTGATTTCTTTAGGATTTACCAAAGATAATTCATTCTCAAACTTGTTAGGTTCCTCAATCACTCATTCTCCACGAGGATTGAACCTCCCCGGCTATTGTTTTGGTACATATTCTCGAGCATACAATGATGATTCCATAATTACGTATTCTTCGCATTTGACCCTCCAATATACACGTGTATTCTCTACGTATCTTTAAATGTTTTCATCAAGCTCTCAAAAGGATACATCCATTGATACCTAATGGGACCACACAATAAATCCTCATCGCATAAATGCACAAGCAGGTGGATGATGATATCGAAGAATGACGAAGGAAAATATTTCTCTAATACACAAATTGCCTCGACTAAAGTTGATTTTTCATCTTTAATGTGCTTTATGTTTACCGTTTCTACACAAACTAAGGTAAAGCACAAACTCATTTGCGTATTTTCCCTAGAAATATCTTTGTGTTCAAAGAAGAAATGCCTAAATAGTGGATGAATTAATTGAATGATTATATGCCAGTTGTGAAACTTGCACTGTTTCAGGTCATTTGTCTGATAGCTTACTACCCTGCGCAAACTATTGGAATAATTAATTGGAGTCTTCAAGCTGAATAACGTGTCTAAGAAGATCTTTTTCTAAGTTGTAGTCAAAGTGAAAGGAACGGGGGGATATAAATTCTTCCTTTTGTAGGATCATTTTTTACCCATAATTTCTTCTTTATTTTATATCCTATAGATCATAGCGTTCCCCTTCTCCATATTTTGAATGAGATCCACCCAAAAATGTTCTTATTAGATATTCCTCAACATTCATCTTCGTGTGCATCACATCAATTACATGCCTTATATGATGATATTTTCAATACGGATAGTAAAATAATATTGACCGTCTAGACCATGCCATCGTTTTACTAACTCGTTTGGATCCCCCTAGCTTTACACTTCAAGTTTAAAAACCTATGGTGTTTGCCTACATGCGTATTCCAAGCAGTCCAAACCTTCGCCTTCTCCTCAATCTGCTGACCAGAAATTCAAGTAGATTTTGTCCTACGCTCGTGACCGACAGGTAAGAAGTTAGACTTATCGTTCCTAAAAGGGTGACTGGTCGGAAAAAATCTACGATGGCATGTATAAATCATTTTACCACTATGAGTTAGACAAATGGCTTCCGTTTCCTCCACACATAAGTGATATCCATATAAAACACAAACATTACAACCGAACAAGGTCCCATAAGTAGGAAGCTCATGGACCATCCATATCACCATTTCTTTAAGTATGAACTCTTAACCCTTATAAGAGTCAAATGCCATTACGCCTCTATCCTACAACTCTTTAAGTTCTTCGATTAATGGGGATAAAAAAATATCAATATTATCTTCGGGAGCCTTTGGCTTGGGTATCAATAAACATAACAATGTGAACTCCTTTCTAATCCACATTGTCAGATGAAGACTTAAAGGCACCATGAGAACTGACCAATAACTCTGATTAGTACTTAAATTGCTGAAAGGGTTAAACCCTTCCGTTGATAATGCAAAATGGACATTGTGTGTTTCGTTTGAAAATTTATGGTGTTGTGCGTTTGAAATTTGCAAGATGGGTGAATCAACATGATGATACATGAGATTCCCACTAATATCGCATTAAGCATGCCATGTCATGGCCTCTACTATCAACTGTATAGTGAAAAACCATTTCAACCATGGACCAAAGGGAAAATTCTACAAAACTTTTGTGGAAGCTGCTAGCACTTGCGATATTTTGTAGTCTTAACTTTTTTATTCTCACAAGGCACATAATTAGGCTCACTGCATACATGACACTCTTTCTTCTCTTCGTGCTCATTGCGGTATAAAATGAAATCATACATGCATGCATGAATACATTTGTACTTCAAATCCAAACCCTTTAAGCTCTTCTCCATGATAGGATAATTGTATGGTAATGTCTTCTCTTTTCAGATAATGTGTTTAACCCACTTAAGAATTTTGATTATGTTGTTTCCCGATAAACTAAATTAACTTTTCAAATTATGCAAACCGATCATTGCATATAATAACGAGTGATATTCTTCATATTTTCTATACATAGGTCTAGCCGCATTAGCTTTAATCTATATATATTCTCGATCTTTGGGTAATTTAGCGTCAATTTGTTCATAATTCCCATTATTCATATTCATAGGCTGGTGGTTTTTATTATGGTGGACTCCATAAGAATCATCAATTAGGTCGGTCAAAGGACATTGTGCTGGAGAATCGTTCACCACTTCCACCCGGTGGGGCTCCATCATACGGTTATATATGTATCAGTATTTCTTACCAAACATGTGGTACATTCTTTTCCTAATGGAATGTCCATTTCTTATAGTCTTTCATCATACCTCACATTTGTAAATGTAATTCAACGTCCTTCGAAGACTTAAATTTTCCCTTTATACAATGGTTTCACGAACATGGAATCTTATCACTATTAAGACTTCTATCTGTATATTTAATAAATTCCCGAGTGCCCTCTACATGATTATTAGATACTTTGTGACTCTCTCCCTTACACTCTTTGTATTATGGGAAATCCATTAAGTAATCTTCAAAATTCAAATCACTTTTATAAATAAGTTAGATACAAAAACTCTCAGTTTGTAATTCAAGAAAATTAATTCAACCCCAACAGATTCAAAACAAGTTCAAAAGAAATTCATCCAAGTCGATCAAAAAGAAATGTTCAGAGCAAATTCAATCAAACCTAACATATATCCCATCTAATTAAAATATTAAAAAATTTGTTCAAAAAGAAAATATTATTCAACATGTAGACTGGACCAACAAATTAACTGACCAAGTAATAAAATAATTTGGAAAGAACTTTGGGAAAAAAAATCTTCTGAAGGTTCCTCCAATAGATTTTCAAAGCATCAACTACTTTGGAAATAACCTTTAGTTTCAAACTAGTTGGGAATGGAAATGTCTTATTATGTTGCTCCCAAACATCATCCTTTAAGGCAGGATCAACCTTCTTCTAGTTTTTTGCGTTCTCAATGCCCATGGTCAACTTTTCGAGGGGCTGAAAATGGATTTTAAAAAGCTGGATGTTGCCTTTATCACCATTTGATTATTTCCGCCAATGGAGGACCTAATGTGCTTCTTAGGGTTAGCTTGGGATCCCTCGGCCGCAATAGTTGGGAGAGTGGGATTATTAAAAGTTCCTTGAGTTAGATGATTCAAAAATGGAGTAGAATGAATCTCCGGTGGAGTAGAGTATTGATACCTCGGAGGAGATGATAATTGAGCTTGGGGTGTAGGAACGCGCCCAGTTGGTTGTGTTCCACTATTTTGTTAATTATAGTTGTTTCTTTTCTACCTTTCCTACAATTAAAAAAAATTAGCGACGTATTTAAGAAAATACACTTTATGACTATATATATGTATATACCTTTCCGAAAGCTTTTAAAACATGCTTGATGTGTATGATTTCCATCCAATCGGTATTGGTTTTCAAAAAATTATGAAATTTTTCATGCGGCCAACTGGGCGAAAGCGTGTCTATGATTGACGTATAAAGGTCCATGACATGAATTCGAAATCCTTTCTTCTTCAATTAATTTGCAAGCTCATTTTTAATATGCATGTGTCACGAGACGTCGCAACCTAGATGAATGCTCTCTCTTTATGGAATTGTATCCACAAATAATGTATATTTTTTTAGCCTTTTCTAATAGTGTCACCAACGTTGTCAGGATTATGCAGGCGAAATATATTCTCTACTACCTCGTCCCATTATTATGGCAAGGAATACAAAATATGATCGAACATGTACTTTTGCGAGAGACGAACTCTACGATTTGTAAGATAATTAAATTATTCAATTTTCCTATTACCATACTTGTAAATTGAAGTTCACTCTATATAGTATGCACTAATGAAATATGTTTTAATATGGTCAAATTTCACTCTTTCGTACTCTTGTTTTCAATAATTATTACCATGACTCATTTTTCCTGAGAAAATACATAAAAGGATGTGAATATGAGTCGTAGAGGTAATAATCCTAAAAAAATATTATTTTCTATCTAATTATTCAGACACAACGAGTCCAATTTAAGTTCATTTTAATTTAATTAAACCTAAAATTACTATCAATCCACCAATTGTGCAAGTCCATCCATCAATTTGTGTTCACCCAAACAACAACCATTTGAGGAAGCGGTGAACACAGCCACAACAAGTTAACCAAATGACTCTATTATAAACATTTAATGTATATATGTGCGCGTGTGAGTTTATGTGCATATGTGTAGTTGTTAAAATAGGGTAGCTGTTAGGGTAAATAATAGTTAAATTTTTATTGTGAAGAATTAATAAAGTGAGCATTTTAAGTATCCATCATCCATATCAAACCATGATCATTAAACACAAGCCACAACGACCATCAAGTTTATCCCGTACTCCTAAATCGTCTGGTTGATTGATTTTCAACACAAGTTTATCTCGTTCAGCATTACTAACCTAACAATTTATATATAAACATTACTAACCTAACAATTTCCAACTCATATATAGTTTAACATCACTAACCTAACAATTTATACATCAACATTACTAGCCTGACAATTTCGAACATTATTAATAATTTATACCTCAACATTACTAAGATAACAATTTCCAACATCATTAACAACTAATCTTTTCTCTCGTCCATTAAAATTACAACTATCACATAAAATAGAGATAATCCACAAACCCACATTGTTGAACCTGAAACACACACACACACACATTGTCACGCACACACACACACACCACTAAATGATAAACACACACACCACCGAATCACACACATAGAGAAACACACACAATGTGCTGGAAAGAAAGGAATAGAGATGTACTTGTGTTGAGAGAGAGGACTGTTGTCAAAAATGGAGGAGATATGGCTGAAAATAGAGGGGGGGGGGGGGGGGAGAGAGAGAGAGAGAGAGCTATCGTCGGTGGTTGGAGGGAGAGATAGATAGGATTTTTGGTATATGGGTGAAATGAAATAGAGGGTTTCGAATTTAATTTATACTTAAAATTGGGTCACTGTTTAAAACCTTGACCCATTATGTGACACATTAATGACTTAAACTTGGTCACGTGTCTCGATCGTGATCCTATATGTGACCAATTAGAAACTCGAGAAATGGTCACGGTTCCAAATCATGACCACGGAGTGTGACCATTTTAAAATGGATCGGGGGATCATGATTCGAAACTATGAACTTGTTCACTGATATCCTCAAGGGTGGGTCACGATTTTGGGCCGGGACTACCAGTGTGACCAAAAGAGAGGGAAACTTGGTGTCATAATGTGTCACGGGGGAGTCATGGTTTTGTACCGTGACCTTCCTCTTAATGAGTTCATCCTAAATCCTGGTCACATATTGGGTTACGATAAATACACAGGGGTCATTATTTTGGACAGTGATCATGTGGTCATAGTTCGGGACCGTGACCTATTTACTATGACCATTTCTAATTTTTAGTGTAGTGCTCTCACACACACATACACTCACTTATCGACCGTGACCTATTTATTGGTGTTTCTCATGCTCTAAATGTGTTTGGTTGACTTTTGAATTTGTATAAGGTTCTCTTAAATTTTTTAAATCTCAAGTCTTTAATATTTGGGATTAGTTTTCTTTCACACCAACTAAGAATTTTACTGTGTATTTGTTTGGGTGTTGTAAGAATTGGTAATTTATTGTTGTTGCAGTGGAGAATCGACAGTAGAAAATAGTCCATTTAGATTATTTTAAACTCTAGTTGATTTTTTTAGTCTTGGACTAACATTCTTAATTTTTTAAGAAAAGAAATCATGTGCCTAAGAGGTGTTGGTTAAAATTCTTAGTAGAATTTAAGATGTTATCCATTTTAATTAGTGTTGTGTACCTACTATATGATTATTGCTATGTAAACATGTACTAATAAATTAGTTTGTGCACTTTTGAGGAATTTGAATTGCTACGGAACTAAAGTAGCATTGGAGAACAGGTACGACAATAAAGGAAAGCACAAAAGGTAATACTATTACTACTTCTAATTTAACATTCGTTGATCACACACCAGTGTTAGGGGTTTGTATTGTTATACTTACAATGTTGTGTTTTGAAAAAAATACTTTTTTAGATTAAAATGTTTTTATGTCCTAATGTTTGCTGCATTGTGAATATCATATAGTTGACGATGATAATATCCACTATTTTGGATCATCATGTTAGAGTTATGAAGGAAAGTACTTACTAAATCTATTATTATTATCGACATTATCGAGTTCTTTATGACTACTTACAAAGACTTTTTATGCAGGTAATTAGTGCTCAACTTCTAAAGTTTACTATTGTCCAAAATGAGTACCTTGCAATGTAGAGCTGATAATTTTTGACACGATAACCCGTTTATGGTATTAACCCGAAATGACCCGAACTTGACACGATTAGCTTGTATGGATTTAAAATTACCTAAAATTTATACTCTAATCAAAATCAAACCGACCCGAAAATGACACGACTAACCCGAATTGCCACCCCTATTGCAATGTCAATATGGATGATGGCATAGTCAATGAATTTTTTTCTTCAAAATAAATATATTCCTTTCAATAATATAATTGTCTCTTTTCAATATGTATTGTGAGCATCAATCATGAACTCTGAGAATATAAACAGTTTATGTCCAATTTTCTAAAAATTTACAATTTATGTCACATTTATATATAGTAAGTTGTCATAGAGTAATTAAATCCAGTAGTTTTGTTCACTTAAGCGATTGAAGGGTTGACTAAATCTATAATGAGTGAGGATTAATTTGGGTTGAAATTTTGGTTAAATTTGAATGTGTATGGTTAGGTATTGTGTCTCTACTTTTTCTTAAAATCGACATTTGACATTTGAAATTTGAAATTTGAGTATGCTATGATATGTTGGTAACTTATTAAAGTTTAGAATTTTCCTTTAATTTAAGTTTGAGTATTGGCTACACTAAATAGTTGATTTTATTTATTTTTATTATATTCTTCATATGTATTGGTTACATAGATGAATTTAATGTAAAATAGTGGATAAATCCAAATATGTTCAATGTTTTTCCCGTTTCTAAATTAGGTCACTATAGGTCTGATTTTATATTATAAATATTACTGAATTAAATATTAATTAATTTATTTAGTTTGTGTGCGAGTATGCCTGTTATATCCAAGCTTACAATCATGATATAACTAACATACCTCGAGTTATGCAATCGTCAGGTCAATTTGTGGGGTATTTAATAGTCAAGTGTACACCAAGGAAATAGTTCATATTCCTTAAAGTCATAGTATTGTGTCCACGAATCCGGGCTTACTCATTTATTACAGTTATGCCTTGTGTTTAAATATTGACGTGTTGTTGGACTCTTTTATTGGAATAACGCTTTGGTTGCAAGTGCTTAGGAATGAATTAACAAATGTGGATTTTTTTTTTGCCATACACACTACGAAGCACTAAAGAGCAAGTTAATTCACTTTAACGTACTTGCATATTGTAGATATTCATTATTCTATGTTAACTTATCAAAGGATATGGCTATTTGTAACGTTTCTTATTCTTCACGAAAGTGTTATGAGAATTATTTGTCTTTACAACGCTAATAGAAATCATGCGATAATAGTTCAAGAATGTTTCAAATTGTAGCTCTATTTTGGTGATTGGGTACAATATTCTTTGTTTTTAAATGCAGCACTATGATGTTAATTTTGTTTTCAACATTGTAGCTAAGTTTTTAGGGAATGAATTGTGAAAAAGCTCAACCTTTTTAATCTAAGGGAATTTTGTTCTCGGATTGGAAGAGATTGAAGTGGGTAATGATTTTATTATTTTTTTAATTGTTATATTATTGGATATTATATAGATTGTGGAAGATATTATTTGTTTAGCGTTCATATAATTTCATGATTTTATTGGCAAGAGGGAGAAAAGGGGTATCGGGTGATTGCGTAGTGAGGTGGTGGTATGTATTCTTACCTGTTCCATCTCAAAAAATATTTGATAATAGTTTTATAAAATTTCAAAATACAATGCTTTCATTCTCATGTTGTGAGTTTTATTTGATTAATCATTTTTGTAGATACATGATTGAAGCACAATGTTCATATTTAACATGAGAAATGGTTGCTTTTAATACTAGCTTGGCTCATTAAGCATGCCTCTTTACAAGACAACATCATTATTACCTCATCCAGCTGCAAACAATGTGAATTTCATAACAACTAAACCAAGAAGTCTAAATGTAGGTTGTGAACGCAAAATGATGGTCATATACTTACTGTGTTGTATTGAATATTAAAGTTTTAGAGTCATATGTAAGTTATGAACCCGAAACAATAATATACTAAGGAGACCCATTTTGGACCCTTTTTGGACCTAGTGATCTTTCAAGAACACATTGAGTGGTTTTTGTAATGGACCCCATATGAACTACAAACACCATCTGATATGTCGTTAACACATTGTCGGGTCTAAACAAAGGGTCCAAAAATGGGTATACCTAGTATACATATATTATTAAGGATCGAGATTAACAAAAATGCGAAAAAATTACAACTCATAAAACTTCAATCAATTATGCATTGAAAAGTAAAAAATAAGGAGTAGGTTTTAAGCCCAAACCGAGGGTTTCAAATACAACAACTTATGGATCTTGTTGTGATCCTTATGAAGATAAATATGTTAATGAAGCAGATAATCTTACTTCCCTTCTAAGGTATCCAAAACTCTTTCAAGAATCCTCCGAATATCTTGAATATTCTAGTACATGATCCATCAAAAGTAAGACTTATATGTGGTAACTCTTGGAGATGAAAACTTCGTTACCCCACCACAAAAATATGAGTAGCATTTTTTCCCTCCCTCTATAACCCTCCATAATGGATATTTACCCTAAAACTCTAGCTCACATCGGTATATATATGTATAAGTCATGGGCTTTAACTAAACTCGGCTTCCAAAGAGTTTCGGGCTCATTATTTATGTAGTGGACTATACTAGAGACCCAAGATCGATAATTAAATTTCATTCCATATAAATACTTGAAATTCTCAAATTACAACCTCGTAATTTATTTCCCTTATTTATTTAGTCATGATTAATTCCATTAAATAATCACAACTGCACTCCAATTTAATTATCTCTAAATGACTTGAAATAGTGAGGTCTTATTGGCAAAGATAATTAGGATACATAATATGATTTCCAACGTTAAGTTTATGATACCTACTTAGTCAAATCATTTTTTTTTTCGAATTGATTTTGACCAACATCTAAGAAATTCCTTGATTTTAAAATGTGACCTATTTTCAACTCTATTGGATTATAAAATAAGCCACATGTTGGGTTTAGCTGGTAGAAACAAAACATATACATCTATTAAGGGTGTATGAAAATCCAAGATATCTCTAATATGCATATTCCTCCGAATTATGATGTTAGACCTACTCATATAATAATTGCCCAACTTGCAGGGATCTATTGATCTAATATATAATTTAATCATACCCATAGTAATAAAAGAAACAATTGTGCAAGCATTCTAATCCTCATAAACCTTGGGATTAAGAATTTATGCACTCTTTGGAAATGGTGTGAGATTTCCCATTCTAATATAGGTATCCCTTAAACTTGAATCTCATGGGTGGTCTTGTTCAATTCATCCTAGGATGCACCAGCAATAATCCTTTATTGAACTATCAAACAAGTTCTCAAACCATTAAATAGGTTCCAGTAGTTTAATAGAAACTATTCAGATTGCACTCACAACTATTGCTAGGATGTCACTTCACAATTAGTCTATGAACTTATTCAATTGAACTAGAATCAGAAGTCCAATCTCTTATGATTAAGACAAACCTAACTCACCTGAATTCTAACTATGTTCAATTGCCCAATATATATACAATGTATTTAAAGCATAAATATAAGGCATTCTTATAACCGTGATTCTGATTTCAGATGATCTGACACACCTTTACTTAAAATAAACGCCATACATGGTTTAAACATAAAACCTCAACAATATTCCATATGGTCTTAAAGCCATGTACATATGCATCTAACTCTCAACCTATCTACTCTGTAGTCTATAGCTCTAATTGTATAAGGATTAACCAAATGTTATCCGATGCAATCCAAGTTATAAACTTATCACCTTCCTATTTGATCTCTCAAATTAGGTGACATCAAAGTTAATGTGCTAAACCCTTCTATTGGTTATGGGTTCTCTCAAACATGCAATCGTACTATTATGAACACTAAAAAGTGTAATAGACAATTGCACACTAAGGAATCTTACTCAATTTACTTTGGAGGTTACCTAAACCATATAGCCTCCTTAGTTGCATCTGAAGTGGAAAAAAATTTGGCCTCGTTAGTGTATGTGACACCCTGCCTAATTAACCCCAGGTTATCAGTCCTAAATTAAATTAGAACAGGGTTCTCAGTTGGTTCATTCTTAACATCATTGTCGCCTTCTTAATTACTAACCACCTAAGTGAGAAAATTAGACTTGTGCCAAGTTTTATCTTTCATTAATTTAATGAAATACTCATGCGGAAACAAAATAATTTAAACAATCACAATTACCTGAAATCCACCATTCACATCTAAATAACTGACCGAATAAACCATCGGCTCAAATCCAACAAAAGTAAAGACAAGTAATAAATCTCAATAAGTCTGACATAAGTAATGAATAAAATAGTGAGCGACATGCTCGAGTAACTGATAGGAAATTTCTACAGTAGAAATGAAAAGAACGAAGCACCTATCAAACTCCCTCAACATCCACATATGCTGCAGCAATGGATCCCTAGAATGAGTCAAGTCTGGCATCCCTGTGGTTGGACACCTAAAAGGTTTTTAAAAGTTTTTATAGCAAGGGTTAGTACCCAAAACATTTGGAAAACATTTAACAATTGATTAACTTGCAGTAATAAATATGTATGTATGCTCTTCATATTTTAGTTAGTGTCACACTCCCTTGAGAATATCCTCACCCCTCCTCTAGTGTGCACTACTAACGCCTTAATTAATTTCCTTATTTATTTATCCCATAACTAGATAATCGAAATATCCCTTGTAACACCCTATGCTAACCGAGTATGACATAGCTATGATTTCTAAGTTATTATCAACATTAACTTAATTAATCATCCCCCTTTTTAAATTCATATAACTTTCATACCCGTTATACATATAACACAATTCATGGCCTATATTAATTAACCTGTATATAATTATTTTACGATTATATACGTATAGTCATATTACAACATTCACACATATGTTGGAATAATAATTAATAAGGAACATCCTCCCGAGTAATAACGCATCGGATGTATATTATCTAAATTGCTATCCAACTAGGTGTATTCACACAACCTAGTTACCCCAAGTCAGAATTGCTCAGTAACTTGGTAAAAACATAAATATTGGAGGCGGTCATATTCCTTCCCTGAAAATGAGATGCCCCTTACCCATATAATGTACACTATGACCTGGGGATATATTCGCCCTACTCCTCAAGCTAGGGGATTCACCCTCTATGCGCAACCTTCCCTGATAGCACTAGAGTATATATAATAATAATATCTACCCACTGATATTAATGCACACACCGTATATATATACTATTGCACACCGTATATATATAAAAAAATAAAACACCCCGGATATACCGTGTACTAACTCCGTATCACAAGCCTATACAAATTGTCATGAGTTTATGGTCCCAACTCTAATTATTAATTAACTGCACATTAATTAATTAAATTACTTTTGGTGTCACTCCAACCAATATATTCGGACTCGCTCTCGTGGCTTGAAATAAAACAATATCCGAGTCTAAATCCCCGACGCCAAATTATTTAGCTTTCACTCTAAATTAATTCAATGCCTTGGTATCACTCAACCAATATACCTGAACTCGCCCACTTTATCTGTATTTAATTATTTCGAAATATTCTTTCCAAAATTTAACCATAGTATGTCACACATAAATTCCCTCCAATAACAATTATTTTTCCCTCATAATTAATTAGATTGTATGTCCTATATTTATTTCTCATTAAATAAGGAATGGGAAGAAATTTTTAATTAAATTCACCTTATATATATAAACTGGCCGAACTGTCAAAAATTCCCGACCATCGATCGATCGATCCCCAACCATCGATCGATCGATCCATCGATCGAACATGTCTTTGTCTTCCCCAGGTCTCTGTTTCAGCCATGAAAGAGAAACTCAAATCCCCAAATTCTTCTATAATCTAATCAAAGTCCTCTCATCAATAATATATACCAAGAACCTCATAAGTAACTCCCATAAAGTCCCCAAAAACAGTTTAATTTCCGTTCTCTACTGTTTTTTCTAAATTGTGGGAAGACCCGTATTATTCGTTAACCCATCTCAACATCAAATCTTTATCTAAAATTCGTTCCTAACTCGTTTGGGTTTACACATATTACCAGATATATACAAATCTCAGATTATACATAAATTCCTACAAAATTTTGAAATCAGGGGATTGATTTACAAAAACCCCATTTTTGCACCCCTTTAATCCCAAAAAGAAATTTTGATTTCTCACATCACATAAATATGAATCATAATGCAAATTAAATTCTATAGAAAGTTAACCACTTGCCTTATGGTTTTGTAGGGTCTGATTTGAAGTTGTGAGTCTCAAGGTTGAAGATGAAATCCCCTTTTGGCTCTTTCCTTTGTCCCCCAAATTTCCTTTAACTTCTTCTTAGGGTTTACTCTCCCACTAAGTGTTTTTTAAACTTTAATCAATCGTTCCCCTTTTCCTTATAATTAAGTAATTAGGCTTAATCTTATTTTTTACCTAATGGGCCAAGTCTAAGTGACCCAAATACCTCCGTGTGGGCCCGGCTATGTCTACAAACATCCCATGACCCGTTTAGTACCCCCGGGTACACTTTTTTGACTATCTCAGCTCATCTGGACTCAATTTTACACTCAAAATTGGCATCCAAATTAATTTATAAAAATCCTTATCTCACACCCAAATTAGTCTATACCGACTCCCGACTGAGATAACTAAATGTCCTGTCATGAATACCCGTAATGACGCAAATAATTTATTACTATTCACTTAGTAATTTAAATTTCCCTAAATATCAACCATTTTCTCTCCGATTAATATTTAAATAAATATTACCATAATTAATTCAATTAAAATTACGACACACAAGTAATTTAGAATTTTTGAATTAATTAAATATTAAATGCATAAAATTACACGGTGTTACATACTCCCCCCCTTACAAAGGAATTTCGTCCCCGAAATTAGGTCGTACCTGTGGTGAATAGCTCTGGATATTGTTCCCGCATATCCTTCTCCCGCTCCTAGGTAGACTCATCAACATTGTGATGACCCCACTGTACTCTAACTAGTGGAACAACCTTGGATCGTAACTTGCACTCACTACGATCCAGAATAGCCACCGATCTCTCCTCATACGAGATGTCTGGCTGTAAATTAATTTCCTCAAGTGGAATGTTCCACAAGTCCCTCTCGCTCCTTTAAATATCTTCAGTGATGCCACATGGAACACATCGTGTATCTACTGAAAATGCTCTGGCAATCCCAGTTTATATGCTATCGGCCCCACCCTCTTAATAATAGGAAAAGGTCCCACGTACATCGGTGCTAATTTACCCTTATTGCCAAATCTCATCACCCCTTTCATAGGGGATACCCGGACTATTACCTTATCCCCAACCTCTAACTCCACATGCCTCCGTGAAGCATTAGCATAACTCTTTTGCCTATCCTGAGCTATCCGAATCCGCCATCGATTCAACTCTATCTTGGAAGACATCTCCTGGACAATCTCCGGCCCCAATAGTTTGTTATCCCCCACCTCTAACCAATAAGTGGGTGAACGACAAGGTCTCCCATACAGTGCCTCGAACGGTGCCATGCCAATCGTGAATTGGTAAGAGTTATTATACGCAAACTTTACCAAAGGAAGATATTTCTCCCATCCTCCCCCAAAGTCTAAAATGCACATCCTGAGCATGTCTTCCAACATCTGATTGACTCTCTTAATCTTCCCGTTGGTATGTGGGTGATAGGTTGTACTCAAACATAACTCTGTGCCCATGGCCTTCTGAAAGCTCTGCCAAAAATGGGCCACAAAAATTTTGTCTGTGTCAGACACAATATTTATCGGCACCCCGTGCAGCTTAAAAATCTTCGCTATGAATAGCTGCGCATAATGCATCGTCTCAAAGTCCGTGCGAACAGGCAGGAAGTGGGCCACCTTAGTCAACCGATCCATAATGACCCATATGGAATCATGACCTCTCTGCGATGCAGGTAACCCCGTGATGAAATCCATGGAGATTCTCTACCACTTCCACACGGGAATCTCTAGTGGGTGTAGCGTCCCTGATGGTCTTTGATGGTCAACTTTCACGAGATGACACATGTCACATTTCGAGACAAACTCTGCTATGTCTCGTTTCATTCCTGCCCACCAATACTGCCTCCTCATATCCTGGTACATTTTATCGTTGTCGAGATATATCGTAAATCTCGAACCATGGAACTTCGTCATAATAGCGTGCCTCAACTCCTCATCCTCTAGCACAATTAACCTCCCATTTAGGCATAGGCCTCCTTCCGAGATGATTGAGTAACCTTCCGCTCCCTCAGCTAATAGCTGATGTACCCTATCCAGGCATATCTGGTCCTCCGCCTGAGCCCTCACCACTCACATAATGATCTCCAGTGTAATGGATAAAGATGACATACAGGCCCTAGCTACATCTTCCTCATATCAAAGCTCTCTCCACTTCGCTTTCCAGACTTCTAATATTTCCCCAGTCGGTCTTCGGCTCAATGCGTCTGCCACTACATTAGCCTTACCAGGATGACACTGAACATCAAACTGGTAGTCTTTCACGAATTCTAGCCACCGGATCTGCCTCATATTCAGATCCTTCTGTGTGAAGAGATACTGAAGTGACTTGTGATCCGTGAATAAGGTGAACTGTTCCCCCAGCAGATTGTGTCTCCATATCCTCAAGAAAAAAATGACCGATGCTAGCTCTAGGTCGTGAGTGGGGTAATTCCTCTCGCGGGGCTTTAGCTTTCTGGACGCATAAGCTATGTCCCTCTCCTCCTGCTGGAGCACACCCCAAAGTCCCTATAAGGATGCGTCGGTGTAAACCCAATACTCTAGTCCTCCCCTCAGCAAAGCAAGTACTGGTGCAGATGTCAACTTTTCCTTTAGCTTATCGAAAGCTAATTAACAATGGTCACTCCAATTAAAAGGCACCCCTTTCTAAGTCAGATTCGTTAAAGGTACCGCAATCTTTGATAACCCCTTAATGAACCATCTGTAATAGCCTGCCAATCCCAGAAAACTGTGTACCTCGGTCGTTGTTGTGGGTTGTCCCCACTGCCTCACCGCCAACACCTTACTTGGATCCATCGTAATACCCCGATCTAACACCACGTGACTAAGAAACTGTACCTCCCACAGCCAAAATCCACACTTATCAAATTTTTCATAAAGATGGTGATCTCGCAGCATCTGTAGAACCATACGCAGATGCTCTGCGTGCTCCCCCTCAGTGCGCGACTAGATCAAGATGTCATTAATAAACACAATGATAAACTGGTAGAGGTACTCTCTGAAAACCCTATTCATGAGATCCATTAATACTGTTGGATCATTAGTGATCCTGAATGGCATCACCCTGAACTCATAAGATCGATACCATGACAGGAAAGCAGTCTTGGAACATCCTCCTCTCGAATACGAATCTGATGATACCCTATCCTCAAATCGATCTTGGAGAAGTAAGATTCCCCTCTCAATTGGTCAAATAAATCATCAATCCTAGGCAACGGATACTTATTTCGTTTCTTCACCTTTTTCAGCTCCTTATAGTTCACGAACAATCGAAGTGAACCATCCCGCTTATTTATAAACATCACCGGTGCACCCCACGGTGATGTACTCTGCCGAATGAAATCGTGACCCAGGAGCTACTGAATCTTCTCTCTCAACTCACGCATCTCTGAAGGGGCCATACGGTAAGGTGTTCGAGCAATCGACCTTGTCCCCAGTGCTAAATCGATTACAAACTCGATTTCCCTATTGGGTGGTAACCCTGGTATTTCCTGGAACACATCCTCGAAGTCCCTCACTATCGGAATCGAATCCAAAGGAACTACCACCTCCTGTGAGATCTCCTCCTCGATATAATACAAGTGTGTGTTATCCCCTCACTCAGGTAGAGGCATCGCTATTAGGAACATCTCCTATCCCGGGATGGAGAACACGATTGTCCTTTCGTAACAAGCCATCGTCGCCTGATAACCTGCCAACCAGTCCATACCTTGGATGGCATCGTACCCCTCTATATCTAACACTAAGAGGTCCGCCACTAAACTAAGCCTCCCAATCAAAATGTCTACTCCCCGAAAAATCGAGTGAATCAATTCTTCGCTGCCTACTAGCGACTCTACACACATACTAAGACTACCCGCGATCTCTAGTAACCTGACCAATTTAGCAAATTTAGATTTAATGAATGAATGAGATTCTTCCGTATTAAAAAGTATACTACCCTCATGACCATGTATGAGAAACAGACCCTCAATCGCTAGCGATGCCTGCTGTGCTAGAGGATTGGGAACATCCCGGACATTGTAAACATGCCCGTAGTGCATTTGACCCTGCTGCTGTGGGGCTTGTGGAGCCGGTGCTGCTAGCGGCATCTGCCCATGCTACCCTTATTGGGCACCCTGTTGTTGGCCTCTACCCCTCTGCGGGAACTCCCTCTTGATGTGTCATGTCTTTCCATAAACAAAGCAGCGTCTCTGACCGTCCCCCTATCGTTGGCCCTGTTGGCCCTGACGTGGCTGACCCTGCTGGCCTCCCCCATTATTCCCTTGGCCTTGCCGACCGTGAGGAACCTGCTGTTACTGATTTGGGCCCGACTAGCCCTGCCTGAATCCCTGTCCTCCCGGTCGAAACCCACCAGGCCTAAATTTCTTAGACTTATTCCCTTGCTGACTGCTAGTCTGCTGTTGAGCACCACTTGTGTCACTACTAAAAATTTTCTTGCCCTGTTGGCTCGGCTCCCCTACCCTCCTGCTCCCCTTCGCATGGAAGCAATGATCCTGGCAATGTACAAGAGCGACATTAACGACATCTGTATATGTCGCAAACGTCAAATTCCCAATCAAGTGCTTCCTAATCCTCCAGGCCAGGCCATCCATGAACTTCGACTTCTTTCGCTCCTCATCACTCACCTCATTTGGCATAAAGTTCACCAAATGGGTGAATTCCTCCTCATAATCTGTCACTGAACGATCACCCTGTACTAACTCACTGAACTTCTTCCTCATTTCGGCATCTATCACTGGTGGGAAGTATTTGCAGTCGAACCGCACCTAGAACTCGGATATCGTCATAAAATCTCTCTCCTCAGCGGTGGTAACTGAATCCCACCACTATAAGGCTGCCCCCGACAAATGGAAGGTAGCAAGCATCTGTTTCTTCACATCGGTACACTTCAGCATGCACAGCTGGCACTGAATTCTTCCAGTCACAAGCCTCTACCACATCGGTACTACCCCGAAACACCCTTCTGAAAGGTCTCCCTAACTCGCTGCAAAGACGGTATCCCCACTGGAGCCAGAGCTACTGGTGCCACTGGAGGTGGTGCCTAGAGCTGATGAAAATAGGCTGCCATTACCCTCATTGTTATCTTAACTTCCTAGGACACTATCATGTCCACCTAAGTAGTGGAGATCAACTCGGGTGGGGGTGGGGGTGGCGGTACCTGTGGCTCCTGATGAGCCTCCCTTAACTCATCCCTAGCCACAACCCATTTCGCCCTCTGTATCTTCGGTGGCATCTGAAAATAGATTGAATCATATAAGTATGCAATTGTTACAAAAATCTAATAGCAGAATTACGATATCTCAAAAGTAAAAAATTAATCAACAGTCCTAATAATAGGGCTCTATAACAACCGAACACTACGCTAAAACGTAGTAAGACGCACATATCCTAAGGACACTAGAACCTGATGCTCTGATACCATCTGTGACATCCCGCCTAATTGACCCTAGGTGATCAGTCCTAAATTAAATTAAAACAGGTTTCTCAGTTGGTTCATTCTTAGCATCACTGTCGTCTTTTTAATTACTAACCACCTAAGTGAGAAAATTAGACTTGTGCCAAGTTTTATCTTTCATTAATTTAATGAAATACTCATGAAGAAATAAAATAATTTAAACAATCATAATTAACTGAAATCCACCAATCACATCTAAATAACTGACCGAATAAACCATCGGCTCAAATCCAACAAAAGTAAAGACAAGTAATAAATCACAGCAATTCTGACATAAGTACTGAATAAAACAGTGAGCGACATGCTCGAGTAACTGATAGGAAATTTCTACACTAGAAATGAAAATAACGAATCGCCCATCAAACTCTCACAACATCCACATGTGATGCAGCAACGGATCCCTGCAATAAGTCAAGTTTGGCGTCCCTGTGGCTGGACACCTAAAAGGTTTTTAAAAGTTCTTATAGCAAGGGTTAGTACCCAAAACATTTGGAAAACATTTAGCAAATGATTAACTTGCATTAATAAATATGTATGCATGCTCTTCATATTTTAGTTAGTGTCGCACTCCCTTGAGAATATCCTCACCCCTCCTCTAATGTGCACTCATAACACCTTAATTAATTTCCTTAGTTATTTATCCCATAACTAGATAATCGAAATACCCCTTGCAACCACCCTACTCTAACCGAGTATGCCATAGCTTTGATTTCTAAGTTATTATCAACACTAACTTAATTAATCATCCCCCTTTTTAAATTCATATAACTTTCACACCCGTTATACATATAACAGAATTCATGGCCTATATTAATTAACCCGTATATACTTATTTATCTCATTATATACGTACAATCATATTATAACATTCACACATATGTTGGAATAATAATTAATAAGGAACATCCTCCCAAGTAATAACTGACCGAATGTATATTCTCTAAAGTGCTATCCCACTAGGTGTATTCACACAACCTAGTTATCCCAAGTCATAATCACTCACTAACTTGGTAAAAACATAAATATTGGAGGCGGTCATATTTCTTCCCTGAAAGTGAGATGCCCCTCACCCATGTAATGGACGCTATGACATGGGGATATACTCGCCTTACTCCTCAAGCTAGGGGATTCACCCTCTATGCGCAACCTCCCCTGATAGCACTAGAGTATATATAACAATAATATCTAGCCACTGATATTAATGCACACACCATATATATATACTATCGCACACCGTATATATATATATATATATATATATATATATATATATAAATAAATCACCCTAGTTATACCGTGTACTAAGTCCATATCACAAGCCTATACAAATTATCATGAGTTTATGGTCCAATTCTGATTATTGATTAATTGAAAATTAATTAATTAAATTACTTTTGGTGTCGCTCCAACCAATATATTCGGACTCGCTCTCGTGGCCCGAAATAAAACAATATCTGAGTCTAAATCTCCGACTCCAAATTATTTAGATTTCACTCTAAATTAATTCAACGCCTTGGTATCTCTCAACCAATATACTCGGACTCGCCCACTTTATCCGTATTTAATTATTTCAAAATATTCTTCCCAAAATTTAGCCATAGTGTGTCACACATAAATTCCCTCCAATCCCAATTATTTTTCCCTCATAATTAATTAGATTGTATGTCCTATATTTATTTCTAATTAAATAAGGTATGGGATGAAATTTTTAATTAAATTCACCTTATATATATAAACTGGCCAAACTGCCAAAAATCCCCGACCATCGATCGATCGATCCCCAACCATCGATCGATCGATCGAACATGTCTTCGTCTTACCCAGGTCTCTGTTTCATCCATGAACGAAAAACTCAAATCCACAAATTCTTCTATAATCTAACCAAAGTCCTCTCATCAATAATATATACCAAGAACCTCATAAGTAACCCCCATAAAGTCTCCAAACACAGTTTAATGTCCGTTCTCTACTGTTTTTTCTAAATTGGGGGAAGACCCGTATTATTTGTTAACCCATCTCAACATCAAATCTTTATCTCAAATTCGTTCCTAACTCTTCTGGGTTTACACATCTTGCCAAGTATATACAAATCTCAGATTATACATAAATTCCTACAAATTTTTGAAATCAGGGAATTGATTTACAAAAACCCCATTTTTGCACCCCTTTAATCCCAAAAAGAAATTTTGATTTCTCACATAAAATAAATATGAATCATAATTCAAATTAAATGCTACATCAAGTTAACCACTTGCCTTATGGTTTCGTAGGGTCTGATTTGAAGTTGTGAATCTCAACGTTGAAGATGAAATCCCCCTTTGGATCTTTCCTTTGTTCCCCAAATTTCCTTTAACTGCTTCTTAGGGTTTCCTCTCACACTTAGTGTTTCGTAAACTTTAATCAGTCGTTCCCCTTTTCCTTATAATTAAGTAATTAGGCTCAATTCCGGTTTTTGCCTAATGGATCAAGCCTAAGTGACCCAAATACCCCCATGTGGGTCCGGCTATGTCTAAAAACGTCCCGCGACCCGTTTACTAACCTCGGGTACACTTTTTCGACTATCTCGGCCCATTCGGACTCAACCATACATTAAAAATTGGCATCCGAACTAATTTATAAAAAAACTTATCTCACACCCAAATTAGTCTATACCGACTCTCGACTTAAATAACTAAATGCCCCGTCACTAATACCGATAATGACGCAAATAATTTATTACTATTCACTTAGTAAGTTAAATTTCCCTAAATATTAACCATTTACTCTTCGATTAATATTTAAATAAATATTAACATAATTAATTCAATCAAAATTATGGCACACAAGTAATTTAGAATATTTTCGAATTAATTAAATATTAAATGCATAAAATTATGGGGTGTTACAGTGGAGTCAGCAATTCAATATTTTTTCACACTCCTCCAACTTAGAGCTCCACCTCCTAAGGTAAACACATATTTCGTGGTCGAAAACATAAAATCTTTTTTGGTTGAAAAATAAGTCATTATACCAAAATGGTACATGACTATCAAACTATAATCTGCTAATTATGCCGAAGGCATAGCAGATCTTCGGTATAACACACAATATAACATACTTTAGGTTTCCCACCATCGAAGAATTAGGAATATTCCTAATTCTCTATATCTAATCAAGTGTTTTAGTACACTGATCCCTATACATAATGATTTCATTCTTGAAAGGAATATCCTTTCATGGAATATCGATGTTAATCTTGTGAATATGACTTTGATATAATTGACTTGGGACAAGTCCAATATCTTTTATAACCAATCTAGGAAAAGATTCATCATAAATATGTGTCTAGCTTGTCCTAAGTTCTTTATATTTAATTAGCCTAATAGCCAACCTCTTATGTAAGACAATCCACACACCTTGTTCCTAATTAGGATAATATTATCCACATATTTTACTACAAATACCGCCATATTTTCGTCATAATTCTTATGCACACAAGTATTATTCGGGTGTCGATCAAACTTAAAAAGATTGATTTCTTGATTACACTGAATATTCCATGACCATAATGTTACCTTATATCCATAAATGGGTTTTACACGCTTACATCAGTTCACTTCTTGGTTTCTTACTATGGATGTGTCAAGACAATTGTTTAAAAACATTGTTTAACGCTAAAAGAATCCCGAAAGACTTTAGCATGGGTACCAGCTAGAAGGTTTTCTCATAATCAATCACTTTTTTATGGGCAAACCCTTTTGTAATCCTTTCTTTGAAGGTTTTCCCCTTCCCATCCATCTATATTTTAACTTCTTATAGATCTACTTGAACTCAGTGGGTTTTATCCCATTAGCAATTCTACAAGTCCCAAAACTTGATTCAAATACGTTGAATTTCCTTTTGGTATCCATAGTCCTAAGCCAAAGCAAAAAAATCCTTATCTTGGGATGCCTTGTTGTAGTTCCTGGGATCATGTTCTTGTTTTTCTAGGATCTTATCTAAATGATCATCCCCAAAACTGAACTTTTAGGATTTATCTTGATGCTTTAACTATGTCGTAACACCACTTTTTATTCGGTATAAATGACACGTGTTTCCCATTCATTGATAATACTCTCACTACCATTAGGAAATATATTATTGATATCAGGTTGTATTTCACCCCATATGGGTGGTCTAGCAACATTGATAATATAATGTTATGTTTTATCTTGCAAGTCTAATTTACTTGTGGGCCTGTGGTTTATTACCTAAGCCTCTTTCAAGAACTGTGCATTAATGCAATCAATTACCTTTTTATTTTTACGAATATGATATATCCTACTTTTATAACATTTGGGATAACCAACAAAATAGATATACCTTTATACTTAATATCAACTTAGTTGGCTCCTTCCACAATACTGAGTGTCGAATACCCACAAAATTGAACATGCTTTAGAATCAGTTTTCTCTCATTCCAATGTTTAATGGTATTTGGAGAGACCGATTAATAAGAAACTAAATTTAGAATATGTATCTCTATCTCTTATGTAAAATCCTTATACGAATGTTATGGTCATGAATACTAACCATTGACCTTATCATATCTAAAAAATTCTTATTCATTCCTTTGCGCTGCACCATTCCAAAGTGGAATACCCATTGCGAATAACTAGGATGTAATCCTAACCTTCTCTAAATGATTCTCTAAATTTCCTAAGAGCTATATACCCCCACGATCAAGTTGTAGTGTTTGGATCAGTTTACCTCACCTATGCACCATCTTAGTCTTGTACACTTTGAACTAATCAAAGGCCTCAGACATATGGTGAATAACATAAACATATCCATACATTTAAGTAATCATAGATGAAGTTAATGAATTACTCAAAACTATTTCTTTGATCGGATAGTTATAGAATTACAAAAATCAAAATTAACCATTTCCAACATATCTTTAGCTCTTGGCCGTAAAAGGCCCATTGGTCATTTTACCTTCTAAGCGGAATTCATAGACTAGAAATGACTCCACTTCCCATGAATTCAATTGTCATTTCTATTCTAAACTAGTCTTTGAATTCCTTTTAAAATAAAATAAACTAAGTTTAAGTGCCAAAATGGTGTTTGTTTCAACTAAGAAGGAAACTTTCTCTTTAATGAATATACATTAACATTTTTCATTTCAATATTTAGCAATATCGATGAGATAAACCTTATAATGTATAAATTATTTTTCAATGTACCAGAACAAATAAAAGATATCCTAATTTTGATAAAATAGTTCTACTAAAATCATCGAGTATCTGTTCAAAACCAATTTAAAAGTTGAAACCAAAATTTCTAAAATCAGGCACATTAAATAATTTCCATATATTATATTTATATCTTAACCATAATCTAAAAGGATAGTCTACTACTAATATTGTTTCCTTATTCTAATTGACCATTATTAGAAATAAGTCTCTTATAAGTAGTTGCACGGTTACCTAGAACCTTTGCAAAAAAAATTAATATTTGTGGTTCCCAAGACTATACGCCATGTCCTTGTAAATCGAATCATAAATTATCCATATAATTCTGAGAGAAAAAATATTATCATGTCCTTTTTCCTTATATATCTAGTAAAAAAAGGACCTCATTGATATAAAAGTTCTAATTACTTGTATTGACTATACCTGTTATTCAGCTATTTCACTACTACTCAAAAATATGAACTTTTCTTAACCCCAAACCATCGTACTTGAGATTTAGCCTTATCCATCCACCTCCCTTTTGGGAAAGAATCACAACTCTTGTTAACAACTAACACCAACCCTTGGTTTATAATGATGCTCATTCCTATATTACGAAATGGATCTGGGTTTTCCCACCATATCTAATTCAAATAATCCCCTATACGATCAGTGATGTATTAAAAACATGATTCCTATTGAGTCTCATCAACGAACATCGGTGTTTATAAATTTCCATCAATCAATTCTTTAAATTTAAACATGTACATATAGAACAGCTGCATAGGGGGGGACCAGACATACATAATACTTAATTTAAAAGAACTGCCATATTTTAAAATAGCGTTATTAATACTATCTGTTTGGGGGCCAGACAAAGCTCATGCGAGGAGTTAATCACATCCCAGTTTTAAAATATTAATGGAAATCGTGGGTTAATTAAGTTTACTATCCTCTTATGTTATAAAAATATAAAATTACATTTTCATTCCTTGAAACTTATTCCAATTAAAACTTTA
Source organism: Sambucus nigra (assembly GCA_949130495.1). Taxonomy (NCBI): domain Eukaryota; kingdom Viridiplantae; phylum Streptophyta; class Magnoliopsida; order Dipsacales; family Adoxaceae; genus Sambucus; species Sambucus nigra. Next base: position 103,611,054 of record OX422218.1, on the reverse strand, counting down.
AGACCAAAACAAGTGAGTGAAATTTGAATTCATGTAATCATCATTGAAAAAATTAATTTTCAATTAGAATGTGGGAATTAATTCGATTAAATTTTAAAGTGACACCCCTTTACCGTCAATTAAAAATTAATTTCATTGGACATCTTAGTTCCCTTATGAAGTAAGATTTCTCATTGGGAGCTTAAATCACCCCACATTAAACTAAACATATTTTCATCTTTCACTATTTTATCCAGATAGTCCAGAAAGCTTTTGTCCAACATAATGAATAACCGAAGTCTTTTGACCCCACAATTGATGAGACTAACTCCATTCGAGAGGATATCCTTAATTATGCTTAAGTAGATACCATTGGTTTATTTTTTGAATCCGAATCCACTCATGAAGAACTCACGCGTTGGGAGATGGAAAATAGTCACATTCAATTCTTAGAGTTATAACTTAAGAGTTTCGAGAATAGCGGTTGTCGTGATTAAATCCATTATTTGTGGACCATATCGAAGTTGACGTAAGGAAGTAAATATATCGTATTCTCAAAACACCAATGGAGACCACGAGGTTTATGTGGAAACCCTTCTCCCAATTAATATTATAAACTTAGGGGTATTTTCAAAAATAATTCATTCAATTCTAAATGGCAGAATTTAATCCTTGGTAATTAGAAATTTACTTGTACAAATTAAATTACCCAAACTCACAATTTGAATTTTAAAAAAATATAATAATTTTAAAATTAAAATAAAATCCAGAGATCAAAATTTAATTATATATTTAAATTGATTACTTGATTCAATTCAATTTAGAAAAGAATAAATAAAATGGGTTTTAAAAAAATATGATATAATCCAGTCACAATAATGATCCACGCTACCCATAATAACGTGGTATAATAATTAATCAATTATTATGGCTGGATCATTATCATCTTGGAAGCTATGGAAGAATAATAATAAATCACAAAAATATGCAATCATAATTCAAATAGGAATCAAATTCCCATCCCATCATGACCTAGAGTTCTTCTTGAACTATAGATCTTCACGAACGAGAAATTGACTTGAATTAGACTTCCTTTTGATCAATATTCCCCTCAAAGTAAAATTCAATGCATTCTAGGGTTCTTCACGTGATAAACTAGGGGTGTAAGCGGTACGGTTTGGTCGGTAAATAGTAGATACCAATACCAAAACAAAACTCTAGATGGTAAAACCAAACCGTACCAGTTTACCACCCGGTATACCAAAATCAATACCAAAACCAAACCGGTTGGTATTTCGGTTTTTTCGATAATTTCGGTTTTTTTCTGGTTTCGATAAATTCTTGTTTTTTCTGGTTTCTTCTGGTTTCGGTAAATTTTGGTTTTTTCTGGTTTCTGGTTTCGGTTTTTTATGTTTCGGTAAACAACACTAAAAGTCCCCAAAAACCAAAAAAAAACCAACCAACTTTTTAAAATATTAAAACCAAAACCAAAACCAACTTTTTTCTGGTTTTGGTAAATTCGGTACGGTAATTTTGGTAAATTTGGTACGGCACGGTAATTTTGGTACGGTTTTTTCTGGTTTCGGTAAATTCCGTACGGTATGGTAATTTCGGTATGGTTTTTTCTGGTTTCATAAAATTCGGTACGGTAATTTCGGTAAATCGGTTTTTTAAATATTAAAACCAAAACCAACCAACTTTTTTGCAGTAATTTCGGTTTCGGTAAGACTGGTTTCTGGTATTTTAATATATGAAACCAAAACCATTTTTTTTCGGACCAAAACGGTACGGTACGGTAAAAACCCGTACCGCTTCCACCCCTATGATAAACCTCTATAACCAATCCATTCTAGTTAGGAAGAGTGAGGAAGAACATCCATAGGAAAAAATTATTGAGAGCTGCATCAATCAAAACCAACTGATGAATACTTCTAGAGTTATATCTATTTGATGGGCCCTCAAATAAATCTAGATTTGTAGCTCATCTTTCTCATTTTGAGTTCACTATTAGCAAGAAAAAAGGCCATGACTTCCTCGGATCTACATCAAACTTCATTGAACTTTTTCCAACACTATAATCCATGCAAATACATAATTCCAAGTATATAAAACTATTACAACCCTATTCCAACTCCTCCAAATACATTGATAAATCAATAATTACAAAAACCTAATTATTACAATCATATGAAATCTAGAAATGAAAAATAATTACAGATAATCCATTCACACAAAATAACATTCATGTGAGCTAATGGAATATATATATAACCATATCAGTATGATACCATACACAAAGACATATAATACTATAGGGTTTTCAAAGTGGGACAACATGGACCCTTCCAAAACGTTACCAATCTACAACCGATGGCTCTAATACTAATTGTTGGGTATTAATATTAACATAAAGACTCCCCTTTGAAGTATACTTCTTCATTAGAAATAACCATCCTTGAATTATATCTCTTCACAAACTAGAGTTCTTTTTTACTAATTTAACCTTTGGAAATACTCCTTTACATATTATAAAAAAAATGAATGAAGAGTTTGGATTTTGTATTAATATAAACATGCAAAATTTCATCCCAAAGAACTTCGATCGATCATGCTTTAGAAAGTAAAAAAGAAGAATTAGGTTTAAAGCATAAATATTTGGTTTCGAATCATGATAGCTTTGCAGATATTGTAGGTGATCCGAATGAGGAGAAATATGTCAATGAAGATGATGATCTTGCTACCCTCCAAAGGTTTTTAAAAAGCTTTAAATATTATGATCCACCCAAAGTAAGCCTTGTGTATGAGAACTCCTGGAGATGAAAACTTAGTGAAATATAAGAGAATTAATTTCTCTCTCCTTAACCCTTAAAAAATTGTGGCTAATTTTTTTCCTCTCCTTCTCCAACCCTCCATAATAGGTTATTAACCTAAAACCCTATCTTATACGAATATATACAGGTATACGTCATGACCTTTAACTAAATTGGGCTTTTAGAGAGTTTCGGGACCACTACTTGGGTAATGTGCTATATTAGGGACCCATGACTAATAACTAAATTGGCATCTAAATAAATACTCAAAAATTCCAATTTATAACCCCATAATTTATTTTCTTTCTTTATGTAATCGTGATTAATTTCACTAAAAAATTATGTCTACGCTCCAATTTAATTATCTCTTAATCACTCGGAATAAACAACTCTTATTTGTAAATTTGATTATGGTATATAATATGATTCCTGATGGTAAGTGTCTGATACTTGCTTAGTTAAATCAGTCTTTTTGCCAATTGATTTGATAAATATTTAATCAATTCCTTGATTCCTAGACTTAATTGATTTACTATCCTACTGGATTATAAATTAATCCACCAGATGGCACTACACCAAAATGCTAATTTTGTGACTGTTAATTGGGGTGACAAACTTATCACTCTCGGGAGCAGTCACAAAATTATTTATAACTCCCATTAGGGGTGATAAAATCAATGGGTAATAAAAAATTTGAGTCAATTAGTTTTTCACTGCTAATGAGAGTCACAAATATTACCATATAATTAATTTGTGACTTCGATTAGTAGTCACAAATTTATGACTGTCACAAGCAGCACAAATTTATCAATAGGACTAAGTTATGACTGTTATGAGCAGTCACAAAATTATAACTACTATGAGAAGTTATAAATTTTGGTCTAATACTAAATTGTTTACCACTACCGATAGTCATAAATTTATAACCGCTCCCCATAGTCACAAATTTTAGCATAATACTTAATTTGTGATCGCTATTGAGAGTAATAAGTTTTTAATTGCTCTCAAGAGTTACAAATTTTGTCCCAAGACTTAATTTGTAACCACCGTTGGCAGCCACAAAATTTTCGGCTTCACTTTCATTCCCCTCCTCTCTCATCTCTATTTTTTCACACTCCGGCCCTTATCTCTTTCATTTCGTTGTTGTGAGAAGCATTTTGGTTTTTGGTTTTTGACCTAAGCACGTGAGAAGGATTTCGTTGTGAGAACCTCCGGCATTTCACTGCAATGAGAAGCATTTCGTTGCTGTGAGTATATAAGTTTATTTACCTAAATCTTCTCTCTTCATTTCTCTCTCACTATATAAGTTTTTTGGTTGCTGTGAGCTTCGTCTCTTTCATTTCTCTTCGACTATATAAGCATTGGACTTTCTTTCCCCTGCTATGGGAAGTATTTCATTTCACTGACACATTTATTTTGTAAATAAATGTTTATTTATGTTTGAGTTTGATTTCGTAAACATTTATTTCGAAAATAGAGAATTAAGGTAATGGTCATTTTCCTTTTTATATTTGGATTTTTAGGACAATGCTTTTCAAGTTTATAAATCTAGTTCCTATGGTATAATAACATTTATTTGTGTGGTCCCTTTAGAGTTGGGAGTTCATTTTTTTGGTCCGTGCTAGTGGCATCATTTTTCACCAATTTAAATGGTGTTTTTAGTACAGATATTAAATTTATAAAATTATGTGGAGTATCCTATTTTTATACACTTTGAGATGTGACACCCCGCCTAATAAAATATCGGGTGATCAGTCATATACCAAATTAAAATAGGAATCCCAGTTGGTTCATTCTTAGCATCATTGTCGAAAACTTTTTAAAACATACTAACCACCTAGTATTCCAAAAGCTGGTTCCAAATTTTAACTTTTTAATTAAACAAAAAAGTACATGCGGAAATAAATATAAACCATTCACATAACTGAATAAAACTCAACTGAATAATTAATTACACAACTTGCCGAATAAACTATCGGCCACCAAAATGAAATAATCCAATACAAATATTCAACACCGAAATAAAACAAATCTGAAAACTCTACTGAGAAGACTGGGCGACAAGCCCTAAATAAAACTGAAATTGATGCATAATTCCTACTCTAGGAATAAATGAACGATGCGTCTAATCCAAACTCCTGCTAGCATCCACATATGCCGCAGCTCCGTATCCCTGGAATAGAATATCAATCCTTGCGTCCCCGTGGCTGGACACCTAAAAGGTTTTGAAAATAGTTTTATAGCAAAGGTTAAAACCCAAAACATTTTCAAAAATATTTAGCAAGTGAATTAACTGCGGTAATTTAAAATGCATGAATGTGCTTCATATTTATGTTAGTGTCGCACTCCCTTGTGGACAATCTCACCCTTTCACTATTGTGCACACATAATGGTTACCTTGACCCCCACCTAGTTGCACTACCCCGTCCAACTAGTCCTGGTATAACCTCCCCTTGCCATACTACTCTAACCCGAGTATAATGATTCTTGAATTATAAGTTATCTCACAATTAACTTAATTAATTCCTTTTTAAATAGTAACATATAACCGTGTCACGAGTTATATAAAGTAAATACATCACACACTGTATTATTACCCGCATATAATATTGAATACCATTATATACGTACCTTTATTAAAACATCCACACATATAACATACGTATATCCATCCCTCCGAGTATACCCTCGCCGGATGATTCCCTCTAAAGAGCTATCTCACTAGGTGTGCTCACAAAACCTAGTTCCCCAAGTTGGAATCGCTCACCAACTTGGCCCAAACTATAAACATAGTAGAGGCGGTCATATTCCTTCCCTGAAAGTGAGATAAATCCCTCACCGGATGCTATGACCTGGGGATATACTCGCCCTACTCCTCAAGCTAGGGGTTCACCCACATCGCGCAACCTCCCTTGATAGCACTAGAGTATATAAATTGAATAAATATCTAGTCACTAATATTTAATATCACACACTATATATACACGTATATATATACGATCACTACACCGTATATATATAATATAAACCCTGGCTTTACCGTGTACTCAAAATCCCGTACACTAGCCTGTAATTTCCTGAGTCTGTGGCCCAACTCAACATAATTAATTTTCTCACTTAATAATTTATCATCTTCCCGAGTCTGTGGTCCAACTCTAATATAATTAATTCACACCTCAATTAATGTAATACTTTCCCCGAGTCTATGGTCCGACTCTAATTAAATTAATTAACACACCCATTAATTTAATACCTCCCCGAGTCTATCGTTCGACTCTAATTAAATTAACTAACACACCTATTAATTTAATACCTCCCCGAGTCTATCATCCGACTCTAATTAAATTAATTAATACACATATTAATTTAATACCTCCCCGAGTCTATCGTCCGACTCTAATTAAATTAATTTACACACCTATTAATTTAATACCTCCCCGAGTCTACAATCCGACTCTAATTAAATTAATTATCACACCTATTAATTTAATATCTACCCAAGTCTACAATCCGACTCTAATTAAATTAATTATCACACCTATTAATTTAATACCTACCCGAGTCTACAATCCGACTCTAATTAAATTAATTAACACCTCAATTAATTTGATTACTTGGCATCGCCCAGCCATCCTACCCGGACTCGCTCACTTGGCCCATAACTTAATATTTTCCGAGTCTATGTTCCTATCACAAGGAAACACACAATAGGCATTCACAACCCAAGTAATCCTATAAAACATTAGGTATTTACACAACCCAATTATTCATACTTGTACGTAATATATTTCTCTCTAATATTCATCGTATTTGTTTGCTTTACGAATTTATTTCACTTTCGTATTAATTCAAGTATTCACACAACTATAAGGGTCCTAGTTTCCCCATGTTATATCAATTCAGTAGTTACCCTTGTTAACCCACTGACCTAACGAATTTAAGCTCGCTCACGCTTTTTCGTAATTATATTCTTATCATCTCGAATTAGAGTACGTCACAATCAAGCCCTTGAATCTCCACTTTAACTCTATCACAAAATTAAAGTCCAACACTCAATCATAGACCTACTTACATATCATTATTCCATCAATATATTTCATCAAGATCCCAAACACTTCCCCGATAAATATTAGACATTTGAGGCTTAAAATGAAAAATCTCCAATTTTCTGACAGATTAAACACCCTCTAGTAAAATTTCGATTTCTCCCTCTACAGAACTTCGATTGACCTGATTCCAAGTTCATTGGATATCTAAGAGAAATACCTTTCAAGTAATGTATGGTTCACACTCTAATTCGAAGTAAAATTCAAATAGCACACGTTTAAAGTCACGTCAAAATTCTGGCAGATTATTATGTTGACAGATCAAACACCCTGTAGTAAAATGTGGATTACTCCCTCTACAGAACTCCGATTGACCTGATTACAAGTTCACTGGAGAGATAAGAGAAATACCTTTCTAGTAATGTATGGTTCACACTCTAATTCGAAGTATAACTCAAATGGAATATGTTTAAAGTTGTGTCAAAAATTCTGGAAAATTGACCTCTTGTGTTCATCAAGTAAACCCTAAGTCATTCAAGATTCATGTTCTTCATCCAAGAACTAATAAAGATTCCATGTTAATCGTCAAATATATTCAAATTTAATTTTATCTTTACTTAGTGATATATAATACACATATTTCTTACTTTGAATCTCAGCCAAGTATTCCATTAACAAAACCCCATTTTGTACCCATTTATCCCCAAAACGAATTTTAGTTTACACATCACTAAAATATGAAATGGATATCACCATTTACACATTACAGCAAGTTAACCACTTACTTGAAATTGTTCGTAGGGTCTGATTCCATTGGTGTAGAGAATGGTTGATGAAGAACACACCAAATTAGCCCCTTAATTTGTCTCCAAAAGATCCCCCAATTGACTTCTTGATTAGCTTCCTCTAATCTTCTCACAAACCCTAGGTTTAGGATTTTCTATGTGCCATTCCTAGTCCCTCAATTAGGTTAAAAACACTATATCCTGTTTTTGGCCATGTGGGCCTAATTAAAAAATCGTCAATTATAAATAATTCGGCTCACTCAGTTAAATTCTCCAACTCGTGAATTTAAGTTTCTCCAATTTAAATATTTTCATAACTCCCAAAATAATTAAATATTAAATCCTCAAAAATACGGGGTGTTACATACTCCCCGCCGCCCCCCCCCCCCTTACAAAGGAATTTCGTCCTCGAAATTAAGATGAGCGTAATGTTCCAGGCTTCGCATATTACTTTCTAATCATGTACCTCCAAGCCCGCTGTATCTATCCCATCCGCTTCTAACCATACGTTACACAAGTATGCATTTAAATTAACCAGGGCGCCCATACACCCTATACCCATGCTTAACCGCACAAAATTTACCTTAATTAATGCGGGTGCCCATACACCCTATCCCCGTGCTTTACCGTACGAAAGCTACCCGACTATGCTAATCGTAACCCGTAATATAACTTCGAACCCGTAGTCATATCACATATTTATATATATACATAAATCTACTACCCGAGGTACCCAACCCATGTACTAACAACCAAACATCTTCCCACTTTTCAACGTTGCGCTAAGTTTCATGCGTGGGATGTCTCGCAAAGAAAAATCAAAACAAGGAACCCCCCGATACACTACTACATAGCATTATCGGTCGTTGAGATCCGTTAGACCCTCAGTCCATAGCATGTACCCCTAAATACTTATCTCTTAACACAAAAGTATATACACTTACCCTTATGCTACCTGTGGCCATCCCTCGATCCCCGCCGCGGAGGTAGGAAGGGATCCTTCGGGTCCCGCGCGTCCCTTCTCGAGAGAGCTCTTCGATCGGCGTCGATTTGTGAGGTGTGAAAATGTAGAGAGATTTAGAGTCGCCAGTCTATTTTACTCAAAACAAACAAAAGAAAAGGGGGAGTCACCCCGAAGGATGGCATCCAGAGACATACTGGTGCGAACGAAACCAAATGATTCGAGAAGGGTTCGGAGGCTTAGTTACGAAATGGGAAGGTGTTAGGCACCCATTCTACCCTTTCGGTTTCTCATGGATATTTGCTATTTTCCTTTATATTTCCCCCCGTGATATGTGTGCATGTGTATATATAGAATGGAGGTAGGAATCCTCGACTTGTACCATGGAAGAGATAAAGCGAGTCATCCGTAGGAATGTGAGATTAGTGTAGAAAATAAGATTTACGTGATTACCCCTACGTTGATCGTTATAAGGGAACAATAATGCATATGGAGTAATACGTTACTAAGAACGAATATATAGAATGTAACAGAAAATGAGATAAAGAGAAGATAGAAAATAAGAGAAAAAGTGAGAAAAGAACTCGAGTCTCGGGTTTTACCCCGAGACACCTACGTAGCCTATGAAGGCATCAAAGTCCACGTAGTTCGCATACAAAATGAGGGGTGGGGTTTAACCCATAAATCCAAATGGAGAAATCTCTTATTTGTAAGTGTGTGTGTGTGTGTGTGTGTGTGTGTGTGTGTAGAAAAAGTATTTTAATTGTGAGAAAAGTGTGAGAATCCCTACTTGGAATTTATGAGCAAACCCTCTTTTTCTTGTTTTTTGGATTTTTAGTTATATGAAAATATGAGATGTGCAATAATACTAAATAAAAAGTATATTTATGATGTGTGAGATGAGATAATAAAAGTGTTAAGTAAGAAAACAAGTTATTGCAAATTTAGGAGAGAGTTTGAGAAAGTTGGACCTTCTTGGAGATCTTGAGCTTGATCTTGAATGTTGGGGAGCAGCCCTTGCACTTGGATGATGATGGGGAGTGTTTAATTCACCAAGATTGATGAAAGGGATGATGAAAAGTGGGAGTAAAAGGAGGATTTGGAAGTTGAAATCACGCTGCCTTCGAGAGAGGTTTCTGGGATTCGTTGAGAGTGATTTGCTTCTGATTTGAGCTCCTTTTGCAAATGAGGGCAAGGCCTCCTTTTATAGGCCCAGGGGTCTACCGATCGGCATTGCCATGGAACTACCTATCAGCAGGTGCAGATAGGCAGGGTCTGGAACCTGCCATTTGGCAGTGCGCTTCAGGCTTTTTCGAAAAATTGGCCGCCGAGGGCAAACCGTTTGTCATAATCGCACACGGGGCATACCGTTGGAAAGGTATTTCAGAGACCTTTGAAAGTCCTTTGGACCGCTCCCGATTTCGGGAGTTTACTTTGGGTTAAATGTGGCTCAGAAGCGTTTGTCGGTCCGTTGGATGGGGAATTATTCGAACGCAAATGGATCGTTCGTCCGCATAGTAAGTCCGAATCACGCATGGGGTGGACCGTTAGAAAGGTTAGGAGATGTACTTAGACATTACAAAGAGTTTGGCCCGATTCGGGGAGTTGAATTTGGCCAACTGGGCCCGAGAAGCATTCGGTGACCTCTAAGAGTCAAACGGATTGTTCGTCCGCATGGAGAGTCGAAATCGCGCACGGGACGGACCGTTGGAAAGGGTTTTTAGTGACCTTCAAAGATTCATTCAGCCTCGGTCGAGATGAAGAGTTTACTTAGGTCAAATAGAGCCTGGGAGTGCCCGATGGTCTTTATGTCGGGTTTCGGATGCAAACGGATCGTTCGTCCTCATGGTAAATCGGAATCGTACACGGGGCGGACCGTTGGAAAGGTTATTCAGTGCCCTTCGAAGATTCATTGAGTCTCAGTCGAGATAAGGAGTTTGACTTTTGAGTCAAACTGTGCCGGGAGTGCCCGATGGCTTCCAAGTCAGTACTCGGGACATGAACTGGGTTTATAGTGATAAGTGGAGGTACTAGAGACCGAAGGAGAGTTAGGGGGTAACAGAATGAGGTGTCTACACTACCAAAGACAACATAAAAGACCGCGCCCTTACTATAACTAGTCCTTGCGCAAAATAAATCCCGAACAATCTCTCTTCTTGGTCAAAAATAAATCTAACCACCCTGATTCACTTCAGTAAACACCCCTACTTACCGGGATAAAAATGCGAGAACATAAGACCTCACTTTGTGTCTATCGCACCACACAATGTAGCGTAAATACACACTTATACATAGGCTAAATGCCCTCTCAGGTGATACCTCGTACCAATCATATCCTGGTGTCGCGAACACCAAAACTTACCCCCACTATTCACAATAGTTCAAATCTCATTGTTAACCAGCCGATATTTAGGAAATATTATCAACCCTACCCCCATAATTATCGAAAGTTGCAACTGCTCGTATAATTCAAACCTTCACTCAGTGTACACCTCCACTCTCCCATGAAGAACACCAAAGAAACTCTGTTACCCTACAAAAGTTTATCCACATACTATGGCTACTACCGCCAACGCACCCACTAAATTCGACTCACCTGCGAACTCTAGTGAAAAATAAGTCTTATATTATGACATCCTATTTGTCACTCAAAAATATACCCTACGCCCCATAGGGTAAAAATAATTACCTCCATTCTCCAGCTGTAACGGCTGATCCTCAGGTACTGGGGTATCTTCTCCCTGGCCGAATGCGCCCATGACTTGCTGTAGTGGCTGTACATCCAGGACCTCATCCTGTAGTTAACCCCTGCCTTGATTAAGATAATTTCTCTTCATGTGTCTCGCTTCCCCACAAACGAAACACCTTCTAATACATTCATCATGCCACTGATCCCTTCCATGCCGACCTTGTTGGAATTCCTGGCCATCCTGCCGATAGCCTCCAGTTCTAAATCGTTTGGCATGATTTCCCTGTTGGAATCCTGCCCGTGATCTCCCCCTGTCTGCTGTTGGGATACCCCACTGGTACCATTCCCTCCTGCTTTATCCGACTGGCTAGTTTCCAATCTCTTCCTGCTTCCTTTCACGTGGAAGTGATATTTCTGACAGTGCCGGAGTGTTGCGTTAACGACATCAGTATAAGCTACTAATGTGGAATTACCAATTAAATGTTGCCTGATTCTGCAGACTAACCCATCCACACACCTTTACTTTCTTCATCTCTACATCCCTTACCTCATCCGATACAAAATTTTCCAACGAGTAAATTCTTCCTCGTAATCGGCCACGGAACGGTCCCCCGGAGTCACCTCTTTAAACGTTCTCCTCATTTCGGTCTCAACCGCAAGAGGAAAATACGTGCAGTCGAATCGCACTCAAAACTCTGGAATAGCTAGCGTATCCCTTTCCTCAACTGTGGTGATCGACTCCGACCACTGTAGCGTTGCTCCCACTAAACTAAAAGTGGCTAGCATTTGCTTCCGCACCTCATCGCAATCTCCCATGCGTAGGTGATGCTAGCACTATATCTGAACCTCCTTGAAACTCTGATGGATGCCTTTTTTGAAAAACCTCTCGTATTTGCTGCCACCCCGATGCCCACGGGTGGGCCTGAACATCTGGTGCCACTAACACTTGTGGCTGATCTCATGGCAAGTACCTTGCCATTGCGATCATCGTCGCTTCAACTGCCTGCGCCACCAATTCAGTTACATGCGCTGCCGAAATCATCTCTGGCAGTTGCTACGGTAACTCTTGCTCCTGGCGAGCCTCTCTGGTCTCATCTCCCCCTACTGCCCTAGTTGCTCTCTCTCTCTCTCCTGGGCGGTATCTGGAATGAGAATCGAATTGTATGAGTTCACACTCAAATAAGAAATGTGGCAGGAGGACGTAAATTCACATACGTATAAGAATACAACAATCCTATAATAGGGCTCTTTATCAAAGATTGCTAAGCCGAAACGTGAAAAGCCACACAGATCCTTAGGACACTAGAACCTGATGCTCTGATACCATCTGTGACACCCCGCCTAATAAAATACCAGGTGATCAGTCCTATACCAAATTAAAACAGGAACCCCAGTTGGTTCATTCTTAGCATCACTATCGAAAACTTTTTAAAACATACTAACCACCTATTATTCCAAAAGCTGGTGCAAAATTTTAACTTTTTAATTAAACAAAATAGTACATGCGGAAATAAATATAAACCAATCACAAAACTGAATAAAACTCAACTGAATATTTAATTACACAACTTGCTGAATAAACTATCGGCCACCAAAGTGAAATAATCTAATACAAATATTCAACACCGGAATAAAACAAATCTGAAAACTCTACTGAGAAGACTGGGCGACAAGCCCTAAATAAAACTGAAACTGATGCATAATTCCTACTCTAGGAATAAATGAACGATGCGTCTAATCCAAAATCCTTCTAGCATCCACATATGCTGCAGCTCCGTATCCCTGGAATAGAATATCAATCCTGGTGTCCCTGTGGCTAGACACCTAAAAGTTTTAGAAAAAAGTTTTATCGCAAGGGTTAGAACCCAAAACATTTTGAAAATATTTAGCAAGTGAATTAACTGCAGTAATTTAAAATTCATGAATGCGCTTCATATTTATGTTAGTGTCGCACTCCCTTGTGGACAATCTCACCACTCCACTATTGTGCACACCTAACGGTTACCTTGACCCCCACCTAGTTGCACTACCCCGTCCAACTAGTCCTGGTATAACCTCCCCTTACCATACTACTCTAACGCGAGTATAATGATTCTTTAATTATAAGTTATCTCACAATTAACTTAATTAATTCCTTCTTAAATAGTAGCATATAACTGAAATCACGCTGCCTTCGAGAGAGGTTTCTGGGATTTGTTGAGAGTGATTTTCTTCTGATCTGAGCTCCTTTTCCAAATGGGGCCAAGGCCTCCTTTTATAGGCCCAGGGTTCTGCCATGGTACTACCTATCGGCAGGTGCCAATAGGCAGGGTCTGGGACCTGCCATTTGGTAGTGCGCTTGAGGCTTTTTCGGAAAATTGGTCGCCGAGCGCAAAACGTTGGTCAGAATCGTGAACGGGGTATACCGTTGGAAAGGTATTTCAGAGACCTTCGAAAGTCCTTTGGACCACTCTCGAGTTCGGGAGTTGACTTTGGGTCAAATGTCGCTCAGAAGCGTTTGTCGGTCCGCCGGACGGAGAATTGTTCGGACGCAAATGCATCGTTCGTCCTCATAGTAAGTTTGAATCGTGCACAGGGCAGACCGTTAGAAAGGTTAGGATATTTACTTCGACATTCCAAAGAGTTTGGCCCGGTTCGGGGAGTTGAATTTGGTCAACCGGGCTCGAGAAGCATTCGGTGACCTCTCGGAGTCAAACAGATCGTTTGCCCGCATGGAGAGTTAGAATCGTGCACAGAATGGACCGTTGGAAAGTGTTTTTAGTGACCTTCAAAGATTCATTCAGCCTTGGTCAAGATGATGAGTTTGCTTAGGTCAAATAGATCCTGAGAGCGCCCGGTAGCCTCTAGGTCGAGTTTTGGATGTAAACGGATCGTTTGTCCGCATGGTAAGTCGGAATCGCGCATGAGGTGGACCGTTGGAAAGGGTATTAAGTTCCCTTTGAAGATTCATTACGTCTCGGTCGAGATGAGGAGTTTGACTTTTGGGTCAAACTGAGTCGGAGAGTGACCGATGGCTTCCAGGTCAGTGCTCAGGACATGACCTGGGTTTACAGTGATGAGTGGAGGTACTAAAGACCTAAGGAGAGTTAGGGGGTAATCGAATGAGGTGTTTACAGAGCCCCTCGACGGGTGAATTTGGAACAAATGATAGCCATCGATTAGACACTACATGATGCTTCTCGGAGAGTATGACCGATTCAGAGGGTCGAGGTCATTTCTGAGGACCTAAGGAAAGAGGAGGACAAATTTAGACGGTCGAGGCCGATTCTGAGGACCTAAGGAAGCAAGAATGACCAATTCTGAGGGTCGAGGTCGATTCTGAGGACCTAAGGAAGCGAGGATGACCGATTCAGAGGGTCAAGGTCAGTTCTAAGGACCTAAGGAGCGTGCTGGGGATGACCAAATCAGAGGGTCAAGGTCAATTTTGAGGACCTAAGGAAACGAGGGTGACCAATTCAGAGGGTCGAAGTCAGTTCTTTGGACCTAAGGAAACTAGGGTGACCAATTCAGAGGGTCGAGGTCAGTTATTAGGACCTAAGAGTGGTGAGGAACGAGGACTGAGGTCAATTTCTTACCTAACTCAGGTGACGATCCAAGATTGGGGCCAATTCTGACCCAAGAGTGGTGACGACCGAGGATCGAGGTCAATTCTGACCTAACTTAGGTGAGATCCAAGACCGGGGCCAATTCTCACCCAAGAGTGGTGACGACCAAGGACCAAGGCCAATTTTGACCTAACTCAGGTGACGATCCAAGACTGGGGCCAATTCTAACCCAAGAGTGGTGACGACCAAGGACCAAGGCTAATTTTGACCTAACTCAGGTGACAATCCAAGATCGGGGTCAATTATGACCCAAGAGTGGTGACGACCGAGGACCGAGGTCAATTCTAACCTAATTCAGGTGATGATTCAAGACCGGGGCCAATTCTGACCCAAGAGTGGTGACAACTGAGGACCGAGGTCAATTCTGACCTAATTCAGGTGACGATCCACGACCGAGGCCAATTCTGACCCAAGAGTGGTGACGACCGAGGATCGAGGTTAATTCTAACCTAACTCAGGTGACTATCCAAGATCGAGGTCAATTCTGACCCAAGAGTGGTGACGATCGAGGACCGAGGTCAATTCTGACCTAACTTAGGTGACGATCTAAGACTGGGGTCAATTCTGACCCAAGAGTGATGACGACCGAGGATCGAGGTCAATTCTGACTTAATTCAGGTGATGATCTAAGACCGGGGCCAATTTTGACCCAAGAGTCGTGACGACTGAGGACCGAGGTCAATTCTGACCTAATTCAGGTGACGATCCAAGACCGGGGCCAATTCTGACCCAAGAGTGGTGACGACCGAGGACCGAGGTCAATTCTGAGCTAACTCAGGTGACTATCCAAGACCGGGGTCAATTCTGACCCAAGAGTGGTGACGATCGAGGACCGAGGTCAATTCTGACCTAACTTAGGTGACGATCCAAGACCAGGGCCAATTTTGACCTGAGAGTGGTGACGACCGAGGATCGAGGTTAATTCTGACTTAATTCAGGTGATGATCCAAGACCGAGGCCAATTCTGACCCAAGAGTGGTGACGACCGAGGATCGAGGTCAATTATGACCTAATTCAGGTAACGATCCAAGACCGGGTTCAATTCTGCCCCAAGAGTGGTGACGACCGAGGATCAAGGTCAATTCTGACCTAACTTAGGTGACGATCCAAGACCGGGGTCAATTCTGACCGAAAAGGGATTGCATTTCCTCGGGAAAGGAAAAGGGTTCCACTGGGGATAAGAATTGGATTTGGGGTTCTGCTGAGGATAAGAATTGGATTTGAGGTTCCGTTGGGGAACGATGAATGAGCTGGGGAAGATTTGGATCGTCATTTGGGAGAGATCGCTTGGAGCGAGCGATTCTTCTGAATTTTGCTGGGAAAGATACCATGAGATATTGTTTCGCACTAGGTAGTTGATGGCTGGGGAGGCCTTTTGCCTTTGATTTGAGCGGAGGAGTTAATTGTTGGGGAGATAACCGGTTTGAGGTTGTAAACTCTGTTGAGGAGGTGATTAGGTGGTCCGGGCGCATTGATCGAGAGGTCATTCGCTTGGATTTTAAGGGTTCCGCTAGGGAAAAAGTGGTTTCGCTTGAAGAAAAGAGAAAATTTTCTTGATGAAAATGTTCAAAATCCATCCTGGGATTTTTAGGAATTTTTTGGGGATTTTTCGAAACTTTCTGGCATTTTTTGGGAATTTCTGTACGAAATTTTAAGGGGGATGCCGGTCGGCATAGACTGAGGGGTGCCATTCGGCAGTGGCACGGACTTTTGGGCTGCCTCGGGAAGGTGAGGAGACAGTGTCGATCGGTATGGAACTTGGCCTCCTATATAAAGGGGGCGAATCCCCTTCATTTTTCACAGCTTCTTACCTTCTCTCTTTCTGCGGTTTCTCTCTGCGAATTGTTCTAACGTTCCGATCTTTAAGAAATGGCCGCTTTTGTGAGCACCGCTGTCCACCGGGAGTGGTTGACCGTTGATGACTGGGCGAATATGGATTGGAGGGACAGGGTGCCCCTTGCTTTGGGGAACGAGAATGCCTTCGATGCATTTGAGCTGGTTGCGGATGAGCGGACCTTGCTGCGGGATCCATTGCATCATCGTTCTTTGAGAGTGATTCCTGGCGGTTATGTAAGTAACCTGACCTTTGGCATTCCTTTCTTTTTGGGTGATTTTTCCTTTTTTCTTGACCTTTGACTGAATTTTTCCTTTTGCTAGTCTGATATTTCTTTGAAGAACATGCGTGCCCGCGGGACAACGGGGCTTAAGGATGTTTGGGAGCATCTTCCACCCGTGGTGTGTTGGATGGTATCATCAGCGGGGTTTGGGAGGTTGGCGGCCGCACTGGATGAGACGCCTCGTTCGACAGCAATTTTGTGTGCCTTAGGGGAGAGGTGGTGGGACACTACCCACACCTTTCATTTTGGCTTCGGGGAGATGAGGGTTACTCCCATAGATGTGCAGAAACTGCTGGGGCTGGATTGTGACGGGGAGCAGATAGAGATGGATCGCTCCTTGCAGGTGAGGCGGGAGGCGGTGCATGCGACACTTGGGGATGTGAGGAGGATAGTTTCTGGAGATTCCATCCGGTTGTCCTTGCAGAAGGATGTTTTGCTGAGCAGGGTGGTTGATGTGGAGGACGGGCTGAAAGTGAGACAGATGGCCCGGTTATTTATCTTGTTGGTGTTGGGAGGTTTAATGGTGGCGTCGAGCGGTGACGTCGTCCATTTGTGGTTTTTTCCATACTTGAGGATGTTTTCGAACATCCCTTTCTATGATTGGGGGAGTCTGACCTTGGCGACCCTTTACTCTTCTCTGGATGCATTCAGTCGGTGCTGCCGATAAACTTTTACTGGAGCCACGTATCTCCTTGAGGTATTCTTTACTTTGCGCATTTTCATTTCATGCATTCGCATTTTCCTTTCATGCATTCGCATTTTCCTTATGCATCCCTTGTGAATTCAGACGTGGTTCTATGAGGTCATTGGGTGCAACACCCCGCTGATTGCTCTGAAGGACGACACCGTTGGGGACTTCTTCCGACTGTACCGATGGCGTAAGGCCAACCGATAGTCGAAGGAATCTCTTTCCCTGAAGGCGGTGCGTTAGGTCTTGAATGACCTGACCAGTGGTCGGGTAAGGTCTTTTCCTTTTTAGTCTTAGTCTTTGCACCTTTTGATCTTGTACTGACTCATGCCTGCTTGGGGATTTTCAGGTGACATTTTATCCTTGGGGGACAGCTATTCAGGACACGGGGATGACTGGGGTGAACGCGTAGATGAGGCGCTTGTTGGCGCATGAGTTCGGCCATTCCTGGTATCTCGGGGAGAGGGTGATTCGTCAGATTGCTGAGGAGGAGGTGGTGGTGCCACCTGCGCAGCCTCCTACGTCTATGAGGCGGGAGCGACAGCTATTGGAGGATGACATGATCACGGCGATGATTGGTGAATCCTATGCGTTGTACACTGATATGACTGCGACGTATGACTATATGGACTTTGTGAAGAGCTGGTTGATGTAACCTAGCATTCATGATGCCTTGCCTTTCCCTCCTGCTGGTTCGAGTCAGGCGGTGGGGTCTTCCCACAGTGGTGGTGGTCCGTCAGTACCTGTGGCGGTGGCAACATCGGAGGTTTCTTTTGTTCGGCTGCACACTCCTTCGTACAACATCCGACGGGCTGATGGAGGGATAGTGCCGATGCTGCACCGTCCTCTTGCGATGGATCCGGAGGAGATGGGTTTGACAGAGGAGGTCCTTCGTCCTGCGGTAAACCTTTCGGTCCTTTTCCTCCTTTTGATTTCTTTTGCTTGATACTGATTCTATCTTTTTCCCTGCAGCAAATCCGGGTGTCGACCACTTGGTTGAGAGACATCAGGGATTGGATATCATCGGTGACCGCCCATATTCGGGATGCTGTCCCTGTTCCTTCTTGCTTGGTGCCGTCAGCCTCGTCCGGGGAAGACTCTGGCTCGGGTAGTGGGGCGCGTCATCTCGCCGTAGGGGGAAGAGAGCGCGTCGCAGGGGTGGAAGCTCTTGAGAGAGAGAGAGAGAATGTGGGTTCGGGCTGAGTCCCATTGTTTTTGGCTTTTTCTTTATTTCCTGCAAAATGATGTAACACATAAAATATATATATGCAATGCAATGTAGTTTTTTGGCTATCTTTTACTTTAATGATGAATGAATGCATGCACATGTGTTTTTAACTTTGCTGCTGAGACCCTGATAAAAACAAATATTTTTGGAATTTTTTCGAAGGAAAGTTGTTTTATTAAAAAAGGGAAATCCTATAAGGAAAAAATAGGATTCTTGAAATTCTTTTGCGAAAATCAATTTATTTTCATTGAGTTTTCTGATTTGACAAAAGAGGAAAGGAGGAAATTTCAAAAAATGGGGGGTTGCCGATCGACAAGCTCCCAGGCCTGCCTATCGACAGTTCAGTCCAGTCCTATCAATTGAAAGCTTTGGTTGGTACCCTCTTCAGCTTTTGGTACCTTATGGGGCTGGATTCCCTCCGATTTCTGCAGGGATTATGTCTTTTGTGAGAGTTCTCAAGTATAAAAAGGGGGTGAGGGTGGAGTATTTTCATCACACCTTTGGACCCTTATCCACTTGCCTACTATTTCTTTGCCTACGATATGGCTCTCCCTGGTAGCACCGAGTTTGTCAACTACCTCGAACCCTTGGAAGCTATGTGCTCTTATAATGTCGACTATGATTCTTTCAACATGCGTCGAGTTTCCTTGTGGCGTAATCGACCTTTTGAGTGGAATATGCTTATGGCGGCGGTACAATTCTAGTACCCCGAAGACCATGTATTCCGCATTGGGTTGGAAGAAGTTTGTCCTACCTACGAGGAATTTTCTGCCATGCTAGGTGTGAATCCTAGGGTTGCTACGGCTTTACCCGAATTTTCTCGCTCTCCTAGGGGTTTGTTGGTCGGGCTTCTTCATATCTCGCCTTTGGCGGCCAGGTCATTGGTTTCTGGAGGAATGATCTCCCTCCCGGCGGTGTTACAATCTGTGCATTTGCGGGAAGTAGGTGATGCTGGCTATGCTGGAGCCGTTGTTCTGGGCCTGGTTTCAAAATTGTTGTTGGTGACTGGGGAGGTGCGAGTGGACCCATAATTTGCAGCCATTACCTCATGGATGTCATACCGTCGCAATCCTGCGGCGGTGATATTGGCGGAGACTCTGCATGGCCTGGATACCTGGAGAGAAGGTCGTTCTAACTTTTTGAGGGGTATCCCTGTGATGTTGTTCATGTGGTTGTCTGAAATATTCCGCTTGTAGACTCCTCCAGAATATCCTTTCTCGGCTGTACCAAACTTCTTTTCACGCTACTTCATTCGCATTGGCCTGTATGTTGAGAACTGGGAGAATTGGTTTGTGGAGTATGGGGCTCGTGGGATATATTGGTCAGTGCCTTGGTGGGGACAGTTGTAGCCTGTTCTGTAGCTAGGAGAGTATTCATATGTGCGGATGGTTGGTCTCAGACAAACCTCTTTTTATTTCCCTTGGCGGCTCTTGCACCCATTTAGCTGGGTGCAGGTCGTGCCCCCTCGGACCTCAAATTTCTTCCCAGTACAAGATTTGATTGAGCGTTTGCGTCTGTTGCTTTGATCTCTGTGGGAAAATCGGCGTCTGTCGACCCGTCCCACTCAGTCTATCGGGAAGGTTTGGCATGTCCCCAAAGATTATATGAGGTGGTTATGGAGGAAAGTAGTCAGTAAGATGTTAGCAGTGGAGCCTGGTCAAAGGTGGTTCATTTTATCTGACTCCATGGAAGGGGGTGTTGTGGTCTTTTCGAAGATGGTTAAGGCTCATCGATCCATGGAATGTTTGCGACACTCCATTTAGGTAGGGGAAACTTGGGGTCCTCAGGATGTAGATGATGAGGGTGCAGGCTCTTTTGGTAGCTGTGGGTAGGACTCCTGGGGAGTTTGTTTATGTAACAGATGTGGGGGATTTTATCTGGTTTTTATAGTAGTAGGGGGAAGGGAGTTATCCAATCCTTTTTCTTATATAATATGTATTGTAGTTTTCTATTAATGAAGTAAACAAGTTTCTGATCATCTAGCTGTGCCTTTCGATGAATTTTGTGTTTTGAATTATCTAGACCGATTGCTAAGGCATACTTAATCCTTTTGTTCAAGTAGTTGTTTAGAATGAACCCTCGTTCTCGAAGATAAGAAAAAAATATAATTTTGTGAAAAAGAAAGGGCCGTGCTCATGTAAGATGCCTACGTACCTCTGGGTTTTTGTAAAGTCTTAAAATAGTTTTTTGTAGAGGATCAGGCCTACGTAGTTCTGGGTAGAGGGAAATAAAGAGTTTTTTTTTAGAATAGATAGGGGATGAGAAGAGTCGTAGCGCGCCGAGATTTCGGACTAGGGGTAGAATTTCTTGAAACGGTCCAGATTGAGTGAACGAGCCATCTTTTCCCCATCCAGGTCAGTGAGCATGGCGGCATCGCCAGACAAGATTTTCTTCACAATGTAAGGGTCGCTCTAATTGGGCTTGAATTTTCCTTTGGGGTCCCATATGGATTCTATCATCTCCTTGAGGGCTAAATCCCCCTCCTGAACACCGCGGTCCTTGACTCTCTTGTTGAATGATCGCACTATTCGGCGATGGTATCCCTGTATGTGATAAAGAGCTTTTAATCTTCTTTCATCTAGAAGGGCTAGTTCATCAAGAAGGCCTTGGCACCAGTCTTCTTCACTAACCTTGCCTTCGAGCATGACGCGCAGCGAGGGTATTTCCAGCTCCACAGGTAGGACTACTTCCATGTCGTAGACCAAGGAGTAAGGGGTAGCCCCAGTAGAGGTTCGAATTGAGGTTCGATAGCCGCATAGGGCTTATGGGATCCGGTCGGCCCAATCTCTACAACTTTCGATCATCTTGTTGATGATGGCTTTGAGGTTTTTATTGGCGGCTTCAACTGCATCATTAGTCTGAGGTCGTTAGGGAGAAGATTTGTGTCTCTGAATCCCATACTCGTTGACAAGTTCTGTGACTTCTGCCTCGAAGTGCAAATCGTTATCTGACACTAGCTCGTGCGGGACCCCATATCGGCAAATGATATTTTTCTTGATGAATTTGGCCACCTTCTTGGCATTTAATACTGCGTATGACTCAACTTCAACCCATTTGGTGAAGTAATCAATGGCAACTAGGATGAACTCATGCCCATTTGAAGCCTTTGGCGTAACCTTCCCTATGGTGTCGATACCCTAGGTGGAGAACGGCCAGGGAGAGGTCATGTTGTATAATTCTCGCGGAGGTAGGTGTTTGAGGTTGGAGAACTGTTGGCATTTAGGGCATCTCCGAACATAGGCAGTGCAATCCTGGGCCATGGTGGTCCAGTAGTAGCCCTGTCGGATGATCTTCTTAGTAAGCATGTGACCGTTCATGTGGGGCCCGCATTCCTCGTTGTGGATCTTCTGCGTTATCTTTTCAATGTCATCCCCTGCGATACCGTGCAAATGAGTTCCATCAAAATTCCTCTTGAGTAGTGCCTTATGATAGATGATGTACTGAGCGGCCAGCCTTCGGAGGGTAGCTCGGTCGTTCTTATTGGAACCCTCGGGATACCTACCAGGCTTGAGGAAGCACCATATATCATAGTACTAACAATCGGCTAGTTCGGGGTCTTCTGTGGAGACAAGATCAATATGGTAGTAATGGGTCAATTTTTCCTGCTTCTGAACTAGGAAGGGGGTCATTGTTATTCCCTCGGGCATGTCAACCATGGAGGCCAAGGTAGCGAGAGCGTCGGCTAAGTTGTTCTTTGTTCGGGGCAGGTAATGGAAGGTGATATCTCAGAATTGGGAGGCTAAATCTTCTAATTGGGCATGAAAGGGTTGGAGCTTTTTGCCCTTGACTTTCCACTTTTTGAGCACTTGACCGATGATGATGGCAGAATCCCCATATACATCAAGGTATTGAATACCTTTATTAAGAGCAACTTTAAGGCCCACTGTGCACGCCTCGTATTCCGTCATGTTATTGGTACAAGGGAAATCCAATTTTATGGCGATAGGAGTGTGGGAGTCATCTGGGGCGACCAGAAGTATCCCAATGCCATATCCCTTTTTGTTGGCAGTGCCATCGAAGAACATTTTCCATCGGAGGCAGTCTTGAGTGGTGCAGAGGACATTTTCATCTGGGAATTCGGAGATCCAAACATCCATTTCTTCCACAGGGTAGTCAGCGAGGTAGTCAGAGATGGATCTTCCTTTAACGACTTTCTATGTGACGTACACGATATCGAACTCGGTTAGGAGCATCAACCATCGATCCATTCGGCTGGATAAGGCGGGTTTCTCAAGCAGGTATTTAATGGGATCTATTCGGGATATAAGTTTAATGGGGAAGACGAGCATGTAGTGTCGCAACTTTTGGGTGACCCAAACAAGGGTGACACATGTCTTTTCTAAAGCAGTGTAGTTGACCTCGTACCCGACCAATTTGCAACTAGCATAATATACGGCTCTTTCTTTGCGTGAGTCTTCAAGGTATTGGGCTAGAAAATCCCCAGCTGCAATGTCGGTTATGGTTAGGTATAGGAGCAAAGGGAGACCATGCTGTGGTGGCATGAGAACTGGAGGTTGGATTAGATACTGTTTCATTCGGTCAAAAGCTTCTTGGTAGGCCTCGTTCCAAACCTTAGTTGAATCCTTTCGAAGGAGATTGAAGATTGGTTCATAGATGGAGGTTAGCTGGCTGATGAACCGGATGATATATTGTAATTTCCCAAGAAAACCTCAGACTTCTTTCTCTATTCGGGGAGGTGGCATCTCAAGTATGGCTTTCAGCTTGGCGGGATCTGCTTTTATCCCCTTCTCACTGACCATGAATCCAAAGAGTTTTCCCTTTGTAATGCCAAAGACGTATTTCTGTGGATTAAGCCGCATCTGGTATTGCTGCAAGCGTTCGAAGAACTTTCAGAGAGAAGGAGCATGACCTTCTCTAGTTCTGGACTTGATGATCATTTTATCCACATAAACCTCGACCTCTTTGTGAATCAGGTGGTGTAGGATGGTTTTAGCGGCCCTCTGGTAGGTAGCCCCAGCATTCTTGAGACCGAATGGCATAAGGGTGTAGAAAAAGGTCCCTCATGGGGTGATGAATGCGGTTTTCTCTTGGTGGTCGGGGTGCATCTTGATTTGATTGTATCCGATAAACCCGTCGACGAATGACTTGAGAGCATAACTGGTTGTGTTATCCACGATCATGTCGATGTTGGGTAGCGAGTAATCATCCTTCGAAGAATCTTTGTTTAAATCTCAGTAATCCACACACATTCGAACCTTTCCTACTGATTTCGGTACAGGTACAATATTGGCTAGCCACCTGGGATATTCGATTACTCGAATGAAACCCACATTTAACTATTTGACCACCTCCTCCTTGACTTTGAGCGACCATTCGGTGCGGAGCTTTCTCAACTTTTGTTTAATCGGATTGTAATCTGGGAGAGTGGGGATCTCATGCTGAGCTATTTCAGGATCAATACCGGGCATATCATCGTAGGACCATGCGAAAACATCCACGAACTCCTTTAGCAATTCTTCGAGTTGTGCGCGCTCATGCTCATCAAGGGTGACCCCTATCCTAATCTCGTGCAGTTGGCTACTAGAACCGAGATTAACAACAACAGTCTCCTCTTCATTAACTTGAACGCGATTATGTTGTTTGTTATTAACCTTATTTAAATCAGTTAAGAATTGTTCATTTGCAAAATCATCATCATCAAAAGTTTGATTAGAATCTAAGCAATTAATGTAAGGCATAGCAAGTTACTCAAAATCTTCGTTTATTTCATTGATAGGCAAAACAACATTGAGAACCTCATCAAAAGAGGTCTCGATTACATTCGAGCAAGGATAGACAACAATAGAAGAAATACGGTAAACATTGGGGTTAGGTGGGATTTCAACAGGTAGAGTTAGCATAGAATGCCAGTTGAGGAGAGATGTATCAGTAGCTTTAATCAGATGAGATGGATCCGGTGATGTAGCACCTGAACTAACCATGCAGAGTGCCAGCCCCAGTGTCTGCAGGTTGAAGGAATCTTCGGAGTCACTTTCCTCAGTCTCCTCGGTATCTTTGATGAGCAGTTGTACGCGGTGCGGGGAACTTTCGTCCCATGGGTAGCTATCTTGGAAAAATATCTCCATTCCAGGCTTCATCTTATTATCTGTATGGTTTTACCATGGTTCTGGAAAACCGCAAAAGGGGAAGTCTTCACCCTCCTTAATGAATCGTCCATTTAAAGAATCTCCCAAGATAGTTCAGACGCAGTCTAACCTTTTCTTTGATCGAGTCTGGCGGATCATTCTGAACTCTGGTTCTGATGGTTGATACCCCAAGCTGGAAGGAGGGAAAGCTTTCTTCAGTTCGATGGGCTCAAGTATCTCCTGCTGCCTTTGTCCTAGCCCCAGTCTAGGCATGAAGTGCATATTTCTGAACATCTGAATCACATTGTTGGTTTGCCTGAATGCTTTCGCCATGATTGGGACAACATCATCTAAGCTGACTTCATCGGTTGGTACCACCCAACTATCTGATTCTCGGGCCCATTTTCGTGCTTCCAAAAATAGCGCGCTGAACCTATGGCAATCGATAATCATCTATAAGGGCAATTTCAGCCCAAACTCTAGGAGTTGATTTAATACCTCAGACAAATCCATACTTCCACTTTCAGAACAGGTCCGGACAGTGATGCACACTCTGGTAAGGAGTGACAGTGCCTGATCAGTAGGGCTAGTAGGGTGTAGGAGGAAATGTGGGCAAATTTGAAGAGGTTCAGGAGGGTATAGGGGTGTGATTTGGGTTGATGGATTGAAATTCGGGTTTTCTTCCAAGAAGATGGCATTGGTGTGATTTGAGAGGGCGTTATGAGTAGTGTTTGTCTTAGGATTGGTTGGTGGGGCGATGGTACCCCGGTCAATGAGATTTTGGCTTATGTTTTGAAGATGGAAGCATTGGTCAATGGTATGGCCAGCCGTTTGGTGAAAGGCACAATGAGCATCGGTCTTGAAATTTCTTGGGAGTGGATTTGGCAATGGACGTGGATCCAAGGGTTTGATAAGGTTTCGTCTTAACAGGGCTTGGTAAACTTTGGAGAGGGGATCATGAAGCTCAGTGTATTCCCTTTGGATGGGGGCAGGGCGACGTTCTGGTTACCATGATGCGGTTGGTTGAGGGATGTTGTTGATGGTTGAGACTGTTGCATTAGCAAGCTTGTCATACTTTCTAGGGGTGAACTGTCCGGACACCTTCTTCAGTTCAACTTCTGTTTTGGCAAGACTTTCCTCAATTTCTACTACTGCTTCCCTAAGAGCTAGAAAGTGGGGGTAGTACTTTCCTCCCATGGTTGCTCGGACATGGGGTAAGAACTTTTTCTTCACTATGTTGACTTATTCTTCTTCAGATGGCCGATTGGTCATGGTGGCTGCTTTTTCCCTCCATCGGGCTATAAAGTTACTGACTAATTCTCCAGAGTTTTATTTTAGCATCTTTAAATCACGATGGGTAATCTCAAGCTCTTCGTTGTATTTGTACTGCGACATGAGTTCTCAAGCTACATCCTCCCAGCTACGGATTCTGGATTCCTTAAAAGATAAAAACCATCAGAGGGCATTGTCCTTCAAAGTTTGTTGAAACAGTTGGGCCATCACCTCTTCAAAAGACCCTAGGAGAGTCATGGAACGGTGATAACTGCGAAGATGAATAATTGGGGGACCACTTCCCCCGAACTTCTCGATATTCGGCATCTGGAACTTCTCGGGTAACCTCGCTTTAGGATAAGGAGACATATGGGTGTAGTCCATGTAATTCCCAGAGATTCGAACTTAGTCGAACTTCTTAGTGAGCATCTTAAGATCTTCTTTGACTTTATTCAACTCCTCCTCTTTTAAATCAGCGACCACGGGCTGGGCAATGTTTGGCATTGGAAGCTGGGCAGGCGGTGGCCCATTAGCAGGAGGGGCACGTGGAGCGTGATGATATTCTTCCGGGACCCAGATAGGCTCGGGTGGACCCATAGCACGAGGTAATAGGGCCTCGGGCTCTTGAGGAATAGGGACCTAATTTCGTTGCATCTCTCGGACCTCGGCTTGGAGATTGTCAATCTTGGCCACGAGCTGAGCTAGGACTGTCGGCAGATCCGGTTGTATGACTGGTGCTTGATCCGCATTCTCCATGGAAGATGGATGGATTCTAGACTCAGAAGAAGTAGTAGAGGAGTAGATGAAACTCCGGGGTGATTTTACTGAAGACCGAAGCCAATAAGGAGCCAGGCCAAGGGCGTGCGATCGACCTGAGAAGGTGTAGGATGAGATTTATTTTTGAGAAAAAGGGAGAAAACTATTTTTGGATTTTTGATAAAGAATGGAGAAATGTTTTTGGAACTTTTTTTTTTGGAGACGGAACTCAGCATGATTATTATGTTCTCACTTGTATTTAATTCTCCCAAATGCAATGTCGGACGGTACCCGAGCCTGAAAAAGTGGGTGTCTTAATATATGCAAAGCTACGTTTGGACTTGTAACCAGGCTCGCGGACAAGATCCCATTTTTAAAATGCACAAAAATTGGGCGGCAGGCCGACCCGAAATTTCGGCAGAGTTTCGGGTTGAAACCGGCAATCTAAAGTGCGTGTCCTAGGCCTGACACCTATCTGCGGGTATGCAGTTGGTTGGGTGAATCGACATGGGTTCCCCCCTTTGGCGTGACTTCAACGATATACGTCTTGCTCTTGCGGGCAATCGGTACATGTGGATAAGCCATTTGATATACCTGAGTGTACATAAATTGCGTAACCATATACCTCGTGGGGAAGGTACGTGTGAGAGCGAATTTGATACACTCGGCATACGTGAATGAATTCCCTGCGATATACCTCCCGTCATGACTTCGGTCAAGCAGTACGATGCGGGGGAACCGTTCGATATACGTCGAAGGTACTTGGCCAATGGAAGGCGATGTAATACCCCGTATTTTTATAGCTTTTAAATTATGGGATTTATTAAATTTAATTGAGATAAATTAATTTAATTTTAATCCGGAATGTTGCTTTAAATATTTACTAGCGTGACAAGAGTTAGTAATTATTGGAAATTTGTTATTTGTTGCATATTACTGGATGAGTATAGTAATATATGAGATTTATTTTTATAATATTTTCACATGTGAATAAAATGACAATTGTGGAAATTTAAGTCGGGACGCGCCTGTGTCGTGTCAGGACTAAATGTGAATATTTTATAAGTCGTTCGTATGGTCGTTTTGAGTGGGCCAACGCGTCCGAAAGGGTTAAGATAGTCAGAAAAGTGTACCCGGGGGTTTAGTTTGCGCTGCCGCCGCCACCAACGCGTAGATCGCGAGACGAGGAACGCAACCATACCAAAATCAACCGTAAATCAGAATACCAAAAATCCCAGGCAAGTTTTTATCTTTCTATTTTCGCTGGTGCAATTTCCATATTAGTTTAGGAATGATTAGGGATGAAATATATGGAAGAAAACCCAAATTTTGATAGGAATTTGCATGTAGTAAAGACTTAAACCTTATTCTGGAAATCTTTTGTGATGTAGAAGAATAACCCACGAAATTTTGATGATGTATTAGAAGGAAATTCTGGTAAAAACAAATTAGAACCATGATTAAGAAAACTCTAGGGTTCTTGATGATTAGATAAGATTTTGGGTTGATTATCCATGTTTAATGATATAAATACACATGCTTTACGTTGAAAACATCTGGTATAATGTTATAATGTTAGTAGTAGAATTTTTGGGACGTTTGGAGTTGAAAAATATGGATTTGGATGAAGATAGATGGTAGAACCCGTAACTGCAATTCTGCAGAAATCAAAACACCTGCTTGATCGATCGATCGAGCATAGGGCTTCGATCGATCGAAGGATCGATCGATCGAGTCCCAGGCCTCGATCGATCGAAGGTTCGATCGATCGAGTCCCAGGCCTCGATCGATCGACCCTTCCTGGCAGACTCATATTTTCCTTGTTTAATTAGTTAAATTAAATTTATCGTGAAATAATTCTTGGGTATTCTTAATAAAATGTTTTGGGAGATAGGAAAGACCAGTAGGACATATGAATAAGTGTTGGGAACTTTATTATAAGACGAGAATTTTGCTTTTGGGATAATTATATAATGAACGATGAAACTACGTATTTCAAGTGAGAGATTACGACGAATACCTATGATAGTTAATAGAGGTATACCTACTGAATTTTCTACTTGGAAGGATAGAGTCCACGAGTGTCACGTAAGAAGTGAGAAAACCCTTCGAGTTAAGGTTAGAGATGAAACCTTATACGTAATACTAATAATGTGAAATTAAGGATAAATGTTGTAATTATGGGTGACGAGAGGAACCTATATTAATATGATAAAAGTGGTGTATTTATATGATTGTGTGTACATATATTATATACATGTGAAAAACATACTGCGCTACTTGCTATCCTTGAGGTTACCGCGCTGGGACAGTCTTATCTCGATGGGACCTTTATGGGGGATATTGACTTGTACCCTAGAAGATAGATATCCTTGGTACAGGCTATCGAATTGATAGTTCAGACGGTCCTAAGAGACGCGAGTATGTGCCATCCTCTTAGAGACTTGGAATCTATGCTTCGCCTCGATATTGTTTGTGTATGTGTTAATACAGTTCGAGAGTGATTCTGAATTTGTATTCCCCTTGATATAAGTGGTATGGGGTTTGGATAGTATAAGTATGCACGCACCATAGTTTTTATTTGGGGTGCTGTTATTTTATATATATTATACGAGTAGTTAATATATATATGAGACTAGGAAATTTGAAACTGCCTACTGTGATTTGATAAGTAGGACATGGTTGATGACTCAAATAGTAAATACTTGTTTTATGAAAGTATAATATGACACTGGGAAACTTTATAAATTAATAAAGCTAAAACGAGAGTTGTGCTGCTAATTGGAAGTATCCTTTTTAAACAATGATATTGTTCGATTTTGAAATCTTATGAGTAAGTTAAGATAAGCTAGATTATTGGGAAGGTTAGTATGATAAAATGATATGATAAACCCTTGGCAAGGTTAGTACGATAGGTGTGCACATTAGAAGAGAGGTGAGAATTTCTCAAGAGAGTGTCGCTCTAATATGTTGTTGCATTGGCCTGTATCAATTTAAATACTTGCTAAACGAATTTTAAATCATACACACTATCGGGCTCTGACCCGTTTCTTTCTCTCTCTCTCTCTCTCTCTCTCTCTCTCTCTCTTATATATATATATGTATGTATTACAGGTGCCCAGCCACAGGGGTGTCTTGCTTAGGATCTCTTGGAAGGAACGCGTTGCAGCTTAGGTGGGAGTTGCAGGTCTCTTGATTAGACGATTTCGTTCATTCGGATCCACTCTTAGTACTTTCATCTAGTTGGGAATGTGTAGCTCTTTCCATTATTCCGTTGTTTTTGGATATTTGTATTTCAGTTATTTCCAGTATTGTTACTATGAGATTTATTCAGTTTGGATGTGTGACTTTAGATTTCGTACGTTGACATTCGATTGACGAATGTATTAAATTATTGGGTTATGTTGTAGAATTTAAATGTGGTGTGATTCTTACTTATTGAATGTGGTTAAATAAAATAAATAAATAATTTTTCTTTAAATAAAGTTTGGAAAGTTATGTATGAAAATGGTTTTGACACTTAGCTTAATTATTTAGGGTGTTAAATTGAAAAATTGATTTTTAGCGACAGTGATGCTGAGAATGAACCAACTGTTTACCTTGATTTAATTTAATAAATGAGTGATCGCCCGGTATTTAATTAGGCGGGGTGTCACAGGTGGTATCAGAGCATCAGGTTCTGGTGTCCTTAGGATCTGTACGGCTTATTATGCTTTCAGCGTTGCTTTGTTTGATATAGAGCCCTATGTTTAGGATTGTCGATTCCTTTGATGAGATTTTTGTTCTCCTGTTATAATGTGTATACATTAGTGAATTCTAATTTCGTTCGGAGGTGTGCGTGTGCCGAGCGATGACGGATGTCAGAAGAGGACCGTTAAGCGTACATCAGGAGGTAGGGCTCAGTTGAGATTATGAAATATATCCGAGGATGATGACCGTAGTCGAGGTCACCTCCATTGTGGAACGAGAAGCGAAGACTAGAAAGGCGACTAAGGTGCAACAATGATTTTCAAATGCTGTTATAGTCAAATGAGGTGCGAGGGTAAACTTACCCAACGTATTACAAAAACATGAAGAGACTATTAATGGGAAATTTTAGAAACGCGAAAATTGTATGTGTCTTTACCAAAGGCGGTAAAGTATCCAAAGGCTTAAATATAGAACGGAGTGTGGCAAACCGAAAGTGAAAATTTAGAGAAAATTTTCTTGGCATTCGGTACAAAATTATAATGGTTGGAGTCAACCACCCATTTTAAAAAGGGATGCTATGCCTATAGGAGAACCTTAGGTACAGTGTTGACCGTATGTTCCTTCCTTAACTGTTCAGGATTAGAAGCAAATGTCGTTTTGAACTCATTGAGAGAGGGCATGTCAGGGGTCCATTCGTGAATACGAATCTTAACCATTAGCGAATTTTGTATCGAAAGATGTAGATACAAGTGCGGGAAACGACTCCAAGTGGAAGACCAACTCGTAATAATAGTTAATAGAACTCAAGGAGGAAATTTTGGTGGACGAACGATTCAGAGGTTGACATTGTCATATTTTGTCAGAATAGATGATAACGCTTCTTTGTGGGAGAAGTTAAAGGAATCGAAGAATTTAGTCGAGAATGAGACTGAATGCAACGATGGTGGTATAGCACCATAAAACGATGCGGATACACATCAGGAAAACCATTTAAATGCTTTAGATAGTTAAATTCTTACCAAGTGATGGTAAATTCAGTAAATACTATTATAGATAGTAACATGATCTTTATGGCCTGAAAAGTTAAGAGAACAATCGGGATGGTTTACAGGAATCGAGTTTACTAAAGTCCGAGAGGAGGACAAATCCTAATCTGGTTAGTAGGACAGGTGGTAAGTGGATTATGTACTGAGGTATTTTGTGCGGAGTGAGATCGCTCACGATAATATGTTCCAAAAATGAGAAAAAGGACAAGAATACGGTGCCTAGTAAAAAAGGCAACGATTAAAATAATTTTGTTTTGGTTTGGATAGACGTGTTACGTCCGAAAACCATTTGTGCAGTTAAGACGATTGCCAGGATGGAAGTATAGGTTGTATCCTTAGAGGATGCAACGTATTTATGTGACACGAGTGAGTCACCATATTTTGTTCATTGCTAGATTAGCATGTGAGACGAGTTTAATGCATATAATTATAAAAGTTACCATCATGTAAATATTTTTCCCTAGTGTAGCGGGATTTTTCTTTAGTGCTATCCGCGGAGGATGGATGTGTATATTAACAAGTTTTGTACCTTATTGAGGTTACTCGTTGTAGTGATGCGATACCAAGTATGAGATTATCTTTGTTAAAATGTTATAGAAATGGGTAGTATGATAGTGGGCATTTATTGCGAGGCTATCGGAGTAGTTGCATTGGTGCAACATGTTTTATGTTTGTTTTGGCGAGGCTTTACCTGTAAGAAGCTCGGACTCGCACCTACATTATCTATCCTAGAGACTTCGGAGGAGATAGTGGGCTCGAGATATTCGATGCCAATGTATGTATAGACCTTGTCAGTATGATTCGGTATGTATCGGGACTTACCGTTGAGCGAAAAGATTTGACGCAGTATTATATTGGCACTCCGGACTTAGTGATAGGAAGAGTGCATTGTTATATTTATCCTTTAGAGATGTGGGAGTAAATATTTATACCCCTATTATTAGGGAAAGGAATTTCTAGAATTTCGATCGTATGTATCCGAGGTTTATAAAATCCAATTACCATCAACCAATACGGGACGATAGTGAAATTGGTGAAACGTCATTTGTTAAGCATAATTACGGGAGAAATTGTAACTTTTCTGTCAAGGGATGGAATAAAGGGGTATATACTATGGACGGAGGACCTAACGGATTTCGATAACTGACAATGCTAGGTAGTAGTGTATCGGGGGGTTCCTTGTTTGGATTTTTCTTTGCGAGACATCCCACGCATGAAACTTAGCGTAAGGTTGGAAATAGGGAGACGTTTGGTCACTATTCCATGAGTTCGGTACCCTAGTCGAAATGGGATCAAGTAATTATGTATGTAAGTTGGGCGTTGAATTTTGTTTTAAGGTCATTGGAGCCGGATTTTTGTGGTAGGAAAGCATTGAAAGTTATCCCCACGAGTTGAGGGGTGGAACTATGATAAGGAGAATTTAA
The DNA here is from genome assembly GCA_949130495.1 of Sambucus nigra. Lineage (NCBI taxonomy): Eukaryota > Viridiplantae > Streptophyta > Magnoliopsida > Dipsacales > Adoxaceae > Sambucus > Sambucus nigra. The sequence continues at coordinate 103,577,872 of OX422218.1, read as the reverse complement.
GAATTTTGATTTCTAGGGTGATTGAGAGTACCCAAATATCATAACCGCGTACAGAACACAACGTGAATAAAGAGTTGGAATGATTTTTAGCAGGAATTATCTGGAAAGAACTTTATACTATACAAAAGAGATAACCTGTAATTATTTTGATGAATAGAGCGTTAGTGATTTATTTTGGTTGTTGTACCTATTTGGAAAATTATTGTACTTATCTGAGGAAGGTTGAGAATTATTATTATTCCCTTATTGTCATGGAATTTGAATGCCATTTTCCTTCTATTTCGTTGAATTTAGTTAGTCCTACATAAGAGTAGCCGCCGTTCGCTCTCCCAGGGCGATCGGGGTGTTGCAAAAATGTGGGCATCTGGGTTAGCTGCAGTTAAAATAGTCTGAGTCGAAGGGACGTGGTAATAGACATGTGAAATATATGTTTGTGGGACTAGTATAACGAAGTGGAAGTGATAGAGTGGATTAAACGTCACATGATGGGCGATAATCCATACATAAGTGTGCAATTAGAATAGCACGCCCTAACTTGATTGGAAGGCTGTGGGAAGCCATTCAAGAATTGGTATTCCTTGAATAGAGTAGAATTTAATTATTATGAAGCACACCGGAGCGGAACTGTTATTAGTCAAGTGTGAGAACGACTTGCGCATACAAAGAGTAATGATGTTAGTATTGTATAAGAGTTCCAGAAGTGCGCTTCGTGAAGAGAAGAACACGGGTAGAACTTTCGGCATACTACAAGGAAGGAAGGGGAGTATTACGTGTCACTTAATGTGAGACATTTCAAGAGAAGAATCGATGTTTAGCGAGACATAGTGAGTGGTCTCTACAAGCACTGCCCATAGGTAAGGTTTGGTTGAAAGGGGAGAGTCAACCAAAGAATTTTGTGTTTATCGAAAATTCCTGAAATTGGAAGAGGTTGGTAAAGTCGGTAAAGTTCTTGGATGAGTTACCATCCTCAAAACAAGATCAAGGGTTTATCCCGAACATGTGAATTAAGTCGCCGAGAAGGAAGTGATTGATATTCCTTTGGGCTGGCTTACAATATTAACTAGTATGCCCTAGACTTCCTTTGAAAGGAAGGATCGCGCCAGTGCATGGTCCGGCACAGTATAAATTTCTGAATCAGGATGAGATTGGTGAATCCTACCTTTGAAATGGGATTTCAGGAACCATCGGAGATAAGATTTCGTTTCGAGTAGGATGTATCACCCTTAGCCAGGGAATGGGCGCACGGTTATTAAAGATTTGTGGAGCCACGTGAAGGAGATTTTGGAATCTTGATACGATGATTTCAAGAATGCTCTATAGAAACACTCGTACCTGTTTGTCGCGTACACGGTACTTATTAAGGTTTTGTTATGGAAGAACCTCGACTATTCTCCTTCCGTATGTTTATAGGAGAGTAGGTAATCAGAATTTTTGGATCGGTCGAGAAAACATCCGATAAATGTGGTAGAATTTCACGACTGTTTTAGGCGAGAAAGAGTGATCAAATGTTCGTAACATTTTCTCAGAATGGGAGTTTTGTATATGAATAAATCCGAGTATTTGTCATGTAGTGAGGTGCGGCCTCCTAATGTTAGTGAGATAATGAAATTTATAATGTATAGGCGTGACCTATGCGAATGTTGTCGGTTGGGAGCACAATGTGTAGTGTCTCCAAAGAGAATGCAAAACAATGTTACTGTGAAGAAAGGGTTATAGTGATTGAGCACTGTAATGTGTAGTTAGTTTGTGTACGGAAAAGGATATCCAGAATTGTGCTACCTGATAGGCCTTATTTTCCGAATTTCGGGGCAAAATTCAGTGATTAGGGGGAAGTATGTAATACCCCGTATTTTTATAGCTTTTAAATTATGGGATTTATTAAATTTAATTGAGATAAATTAATTTAATATTAATCCGGAATGTTGCTTTGAATATTTACTAGCGTGACAAGAGTTAGTAATTATTGGAAATTTGTTATTTGTTGCATATTACTGGATGAGTATAGTAATATATGAGATTTATTTTTATAATATTGTCACATGTGAATAAAATGACAATTGTGAAAATTTAAGTCGGGACGCGCCTGTGTCGTGTCAGGACTAAATGTGAATTAATAAAAGTGAATATTTTATAAGTCGTTCGTATGGTCGTTTTGAGTGCGCCAACGCGTCCGGAAGGGTCGAGATAGTAAGAAAAGTGTACCCGGGGGTTTAGTTTGGGTCTCGGGGCGTTTTTAGGCCTAATTGGTACCCCGGGAGGGCGTTTTGGACATTTCACCTTTTTGGGTAATTAAACCCACGAAAATTCAAAGGGTTATATCAGATATCTGGATTGTCATCTAGGGTTATAAACTCTAAACACAAGTGACGGCCATAGGAGAGGAAGGAGGGAGCTCTCAAGCAATTTCAAGGCCCAAAACTCAACGGTTTGCGCCGCCGCCACCACCAACGCGTAGATCGCGAGACGAGGAACGCAACCATACCAAAATCAACCGTAAATCAGAATACCAAAAATCCCAGGCAAGTTTTTATCTTTCTATTTTCGCTGGTGCAATTTCCATATTAGTTTAGGAATGATTAGGGATGAAATATATGGAAGAAAACCCAAATTTTGATAGGAATTTGCATGTAGTAAAGACTTAAACCTTATTCTGGAAATCTTTTGTGATGTAGAAGAATAACCCACGAAATTTTGATGATGTATTAGAAGGAAATTCTTGTAAAAACAGATTAGAACCATGATTAAGAAAACTCTAGGGTTCTTGATGATTAGATAAGATTTTGGGTTGATTATCCATGTTTAATGATAGAAATACACATGCTTTACGTTGAAAACATCTGGTATAATGTTATAATGTTAGTAGTAGAATTTTTGGGACGTTTGGAGTTGAAAAATATGGATTTGTATGAAGATAGATGGTAGAACCCGTAACTGCAATTCTGCAGAAATCAAAACATCTGCTTGATCGGTCGATCGAGCATAGAGCTTCGATAGATCGAAGGTTCGATCGATCGAGTCCCAGACCTCGATCGATCAACCCCTCCTGGCAGACTCCTATTTCCCTTGTTTAATTAGTTAAATTAAATTTATCGTGAAATAATTCTTGGGTATTCTTAATAAAATGTTTTGGGAGATAGGAAAGACCAGTAGGACATATGAATAAGTGTTGGGAACTTTATTATAAGACGAGAATTTTGCTTTTGGGATAATTATATAATGAACGATGAAACTACGTATTTCAAGTGAGAGATTACGACGAATAGCTATGATAGTTAATAGAGGTATACCTACTGAATTTTCTACTTGGAAGGATAGAGTCCACGAGTGTCACGTAATAAGTGAGAAAACCCTTCGAGTTAAGGTTAGAGATGAAACCTTATACGTAATACTAATAATGTGAAATTAAGGATAAATGTTGTAATTATGGGTGACGAGAGGAACCTATATTAATATGATAAAAGTGGTGTATTTATATGATTGTGTGTACATATATTATATACATGTGAAAAACATACCGCGCTACTTGCTATCCTTGAGGTTACCGCGCTGGGCCAGTCTTATCTCGATGGGACCTTTATGGGGGATATTGACTTGTACCCTAGAAGATAGATATCCTTGGTACAGGCTATCGAATTGATAGTTCAGACGGTCCTAAGAGACGCGAGTATGTGCCATCCTCTTAGAGACTTGGAATCTATGCTTCGCCTCGATATTGTTTGTGTATGTGTTAATACAGTTCGAGAGTGATTCTGAATTTGTATTCCCCTTGATATAAGTGGTATGGGGTTTGGATAGTATAAGTATGAACGCACCATAGTTTTTATTTGGGGTGCTGTTATTTTATATATATTATACGAGTAGTTAATATATATATGAGACTAGGAAATTTGAAACTGCCTACTGTGATTTGATAAGTAGGACATGGTTGCTGACTCAAATAGTAAATACTTGTTTTATGAAAGTATAATATGACACTGGGAAACTTTATAAATTAATAAAGCTAAAACGAGAGTTGTGCTGCTAATTGGAAGTATCCTTTTTAAACAATGATATTGTTCGATTTTGAAATCTTATGAGTAAGTTAAGATAAGCTAGATTATTGGGAAGGTTAGTATGATAAAATGATATGATAACCCGTTGGAAAGGTTAGTACGATAGGCGTGCACATTAGAAGAGAGGTGAGAATTTCTCAAGAGAGTGTCGCTCTAATATGTTGTTGCATTGGCCTGTATCAATTTAAATACTTGCTAAACGAATTTTAAATCATACACACTATCGGGCTCTGACCCGTTTCTCTCTCTCTCTCTCTCTCTCTCTCTCTCTCTCTCTCTCTCTCTCTCTCTCTCTCTCTCTCTTATATATATATGTATGTATTATAGGTGCCCAGCTACAGGGGTGTCTTGCTTAGGATCTCTTGGAAGGAACGCGTTGCAGCTTAGGTGGGAGTTGCAGGTCTCTTGATTAGACGATTTCGTTCATTCGGATCCACTCTTAGTACTTTCATCTAGTTGGGCATGTGTAGCTCTTTCCATTATTCCGTTGTTTTTGGACATTTGTATTTCAGTTATTTCCAGTATTGTTACTATGGGATTTATTCAGTTTGGATGTGTGACTTTAGATTTCGTATGTTGACATTCGATTGACGAATGTATTAAATTATTGGGTTATGTTGTAGAATTTAAATGTGGTGTGATTCTTACTTATTGAATGTGGTTAAATAAAATAAATAAATAATTTTTCTTTAAATAAAGTTTGGAAAGTTATGTATGAAAATGGTTTTGACACTTAGCTTAATTATTTAGGGTGTTAAATTTGAAAATTGATTTTTAGCGACAGTGATGCTGAGAATGAACCAACTGTTTACCTTGATTTAATTTAATAAAGGAGTGATCGCCCGGTATTTAATTAGGCGGGGTGTCACAGGTGAGAGTCATATCGCTTAGGCTAACTGTGACCTGCCGGACCAGCGCCCATCACGAAGTGACCCTCCAGTTACTGGGTAAAATTTGGTAAATAGCAATGCTCTTTGGTGATATCGTGTGAATCATGCATGATTCTCTTATTAGTATCTTATGATGAGAATGCCTTTCTTGATTATGCCAAAACATGGAGCCAAGTACAAGTACCCCCAAAGGTACACCAAGCATGGATGGGTGATGCGTGCAACATGGGGATATACATGTGATCCTAGGTGCACGTGGTGTGAAGTGTAGATGGAGACTTTTCTACAAGTTTGTGAATATAAGCATAGGCATGGGAAATACATACGAGAAAGGGGGATAGGCAGATATGGGGGGGGGGGGGGAACATAAACGAATATACCATACGTGTAAATAGAATTAAGCCCTCAAAAATAAATAAAATCCCCAGCGGAGTCGCCACTGTGGACATCCCCCGATCCCGACCGCGGAGGGAGGAAGGGATCCTTCGGGTCCCGCGCGTCCCCTCTCGGGAGAGCGCTTCGGCCGGCGTCGATTTGTGAGGTGTGAAAATGTAGAGAGAATTAGAGTCGCCAGTCTATTTTACTCAAAACAGAAAAAAGAAAAGGGGGATCCACCCCGAAGGATGGCATCCAAAGACATACTGGTGCGTGCGAAACCAAATGATTCGAGAAGGGTTCGGAGGCTTAGTTACGAAAGGGGAAGGTGTTAGGCACCCATTCCGCCCTTTCGGTTTCTCATGGATATTTGCTATTTTTCTTTATATTTCCCCCCGTGATATGTGTGCATGTGTATATATAGAATGCAGGTAGGAATCCTCGACTTGTACCATAGAAGAGATAAAGCTAGTCATCCGTAGGAATGTGAGATTAGTGTCGAAAAAAGATTTACGTGATTACCCCTACGTTGATCATTATAAGGGAACGATAACGCATATGGAGTAATATGTTACTAAGAACGAATATATAGAATGTAATAGAAAATGAGATAAAGAGAAGATAGAAAATAAGAGAAAAAGTGAGAAAAGGACTTGAGTCTCGGGTTTTACCCCGAGACGCCTACGTAGCCTATAAAGGCATCAAAGTCCACGTAGTTCGCATACAAAATGAGGGGTGGAGTTTAACCCATAAATCCAAATGGAGAAATCTCTTATTTGTAAGTGTGTGTGTGTGTGTGTGTGTAGAAAAAGTGTTTTAATTGTGAGAAAAGTGTGAGAATCCCTACTTGGAATTTATGAGCAAACTCTCTTTTTCCTATTTTTTGGGTTTTTATTTATATGAAAATATGGGATGTGCAATAATACTAAATAAAAAGTATATTTATGATGTGTGAGATGAGATAATAAAAGTGCTAAGTAAGAAAACAAGTTATTGCAAATTTAAGAGAATTTAGGAGAGAGTTTGAGAAAGTTGGACCTTCTTGGAGATCTTGAGCTTGATCTTGACTGTTGGGGAGCAGCCCTTGCACTTGGATCATGATGGGGAGTGGTTAATTCACCAAGTTTGATGAAAGGGATAATGAAAAGTGGGAGTAAAAGGAGGATTTGGAAGTTGAAATCACGCTGCCTTCGAGAGAGGTTTCTGGGATTCGTTGAGAGTGATTTGCTTCTGATCTGAGCTCCTTTTGCAAATGAGGCCAAGGCCTCCTTTTATAGGCCCAGGGGTCCATCAAACGGCATTTCCATGTCACCACCTATCGGCAGGTGCCGAAAGGCAGGGTCTGAGACCTGCCATTTGGCAGTGCGCTTCAGGCTTTTTCGGAAGATTACCGTCGAGGGCAAACCGTTGGTCGGAATCGTACACGGGGCATACCGTTGGAAAGGTATTTTAGAGACCTTCGAAAGTCCTTTGGACCGCTACCGATTTTGGGAGTTGACTTTGGGTCAAATATGGCTCGGAAGCGTTTGTCGGTCCGTTGGACGGGGAATTATTCGAACGCAAATGGATCGTTCGTCCGCATAGTAAGTCCAAATCACGCACGGGACGGACTGTTAGAAAGGTTAGGAGATTTACTTCGACATTCCAAAGAGTTTGACCCGATTCGGGGAGTTGACTTTGGTCAACCGGGCCCGAGAAGCATTCAGTGACCTCTCAGAGTCAAACGGATCGTTCGTCCGCATGGAGAGTCAAAATCGCGCACGGGATGGACTGTTGGAAAGGGTTTTCAGTGCCCTTCGAAGATTAATTCAGCCTCGATCGAGTTGAAGAGTTGACTTAGGTCAAATAGAGCCCGGGAGCGCCCAGTGGCCTTTAGGTCGGGTTTTAGACGCAAACGGATCTTTCGTCCGCATGGTAAGTCGGAATTGTGCATGGGGTGGACCGTTAGAAAGGGTATTCAGTGCCCTTCAAAGATTCATTGAGTCTCAGTCGAGAAGAGGAGTTTCACTTTTGGGTCAAAATGATACGGGGAGTGCGCGATGGCTTCCAGGTCAGTGCTCGGGACATGACCTGGGTTTACAGTGATGAGTGGAGGTAGTAGAGACCTAAAGAGAGTTAGGGGGTAACAGAATGAGGTGTCTACACTACCAAAGACAAAATAAAATACCGTGCCCTTACTATCAGTAGTCCTTGCGCAAAATTAACCCCGAGAAATCTCTCTTTGCTCGAAAATAAATCTAACCACCCTGATTCACTTCAGTAAACACCCCTGCTTACCGGGATAAAAATGCGAGAACACAAGACCTCACTTTGTGTCTATCGCACCACACAATGTAGCATAAATACACACTTATACATAGGCTAAACGCCCTCTCAGGTGATACCTCGTACCAATCATATCCTGGTGTCGCGAACACCAAAACTTACCCCCACTATTCACAATAGTTCAAATCCCATCGTTATCCAGCCGATATTTAGGAAATATTATCAACCCTACCCCCATAATTCTCGAAAGTAGTAACTTCTCGTATAATTCAAACCTTCACTCAGTGTACAACTCCACTCTCCCGTAAAGAACACCAAAGAAACTCCGCTATCCTACGAAAAGTTTATCCACATACTATGGCTGCTACCGCCAGCGCACCCTCTAAATTTGACTCACCTGCGAACTCTAGTGAAAAATAAGTCTTATATTATGACATCCTCTTCGTCACTCAAAAATATACCTTATGCCCATAGGGTAAAAATAATTACCTCCATTCTCCAGCTGTAACGGATGATCCTCGGGTTCTGGGGTATCTTCTCCCTGGCCGAATGCGCCCATGACTTGCTGTAGTGGCTGTACATCCAGGACCTCGTCCTGTAGTTAACCCCTTCCTTGCTTAAGACAATATATCTTCATGTGTCTCGCTTACCCACAAACGAAACACCTTCTAATACATTCATCATGCCACTGATCCCTTCCATGTCGACCTTATTGGAATTCCTAGCCATCCTGCCGATAGCCTCCAGCTCTAAATCGTTTGGCATGATTTCCCTGTCGGAATCCTGCCCGTGATCTCCCCCTGTCTTCTGCTGGGATACCCCACTGGTACCATTCCCTCCTTCTTTATCCAACTGGCTAGTTTCCAATCTCTTCCTGCTTCCTTTCACGTGGAAGTGATACTTCTGACAGTGTCGAAGTGTTGCATTAACGCCATCAGTATAAGCTACTAATGTGGAATTACCAATTAAATGTTGTCTGAATCTGCAGACTAACCCATCCACAAACCTTTACTTTCTTCATCTCTTCATCGCTTACCTCATTCGGTACAAAATTTTCCAACGAGTAAATTCTTCCTAATAATCGACCACGGAATGGTCCCCCTGAGTCACCTCTTTAAATGTTCTCCTCACTTCGGTCTCAACCGCTGGAGGAAAATGCGTGCAGTCGAATCGCACTCAAAACTCTGCAATAGCTAGCGTATCCCTTTCCTCAACTGTGGTGATCGACTCCCACCACTGTAGCGCTGCTCCCACTAAACTAAAAGTGGCTAGCATTTTCTTTCGCACCTCATCGCAATCTCCCATGCGTAGGTGACACTGGATATCTCACTTCCACTCACACGCTAGAAATATATCTGAACCTCCTCGAAACTCTGATGGATGCCCTTTTTGAAAAAACTCTCGTATTTGCTGCCACCCCGATGCCCACGGGTGGGCCTGAACATCTGGTGCCACTAACACTTGTGGCTGATCTCGTGGCAAGTACCTTGCCATTGCGATCATCGTTGCTTCAACTGCCTGCGCCACCAATTCAGTTACCTGTGCTTCCGAAATCATCTCTGGTTGTTGCTACGATAACTCTTGCTCCTAACGAGCCTCTCTGGTCTCATCTCCCCCTGCTGCCCTAGCTTCTCTCTCTCTCTCTCTCCTGGGCGGTATATGGAATGAGAATCGAATCGTATGAGTTCACACTCAAATAAGAAATGTGGCAGGAGGACGTAAATTCACATACGTATAAGAATACAACAATCCTATAATAGGGCTCTTTATTATAGATTGCTAAGCCGAAACGTGAAAAGCCACACAGATCCTAAGGACACTAGAACCTGATGCTCTGATAACATCTGTGACACCCCGCCTAATAAAATACCAAGTGATCAGTCCTATACCAAATTAAAACAGGAACCCCAGTTGGTTCATTCTTAGCATCACTATCGAAAACTTTTTAAAACATACTAACCACCTATTATTCCAAAAGCTGGTGCAAAATTTTAACTTTTTAATTAAACAAAATAGTACATGCGGAAATAAATATAAACCAATCACATAACTGAATAAAACTCAACTGAATATTTAATTACACAACTTGCCGAATAAACTATCGACCACCAAAGTGAAATTATCTAATACAAATATTCAACACCGGAATAAAACAAATCTGAAAACTGTACTGAGAAGACTGGGCGACAAGCCCTAAATAAAACTGAAACTGATGCATAATTCCTACTCTAGGAATAAATGAACGATGCGTATAATCCAAACTCCTGCTAGCATCCACATATGCCGCAGCTCCGTATCCCTGGAATAGAATATCAATCCTGGTGTCCCTGTGGCTAGACACCTAAAAGGTTTTGAAAATAGTTTTATAGCAAGGGTTAGAACCCAAAACATTTTGAAAATATTTAACAAGTGAATTAACTGTAGTAATTTAAAATGCATGAATGCGCTTCATATTTATGTTAGTGTCGCACTCCCTTGTGGACAATCTCACCCCTCCACTATTGTTCACACCTAACGGTTACCTTTACCCCCACCTAGTTGTACTACCCCGTCCAACTAGTCCTGGTATAACCTCCCCTTGCCATACTACTCTAACCCGAGTATAATGATTCTTGAATTATAAGTTATCTCACAATTAACTTAATTAATTTATTCTTAAATAGTAGCATATAACTGTGTCACAAGTTATATAAAGTAAATACATCACACACTGTATTATTGCCCGCATATAATATTGAATACCATTATATACGTACCTTTACTAAAATATCCACACATATAACATAGGTATATCCATCCCTCCGAGTATACCCTCCCTAGATGATTCCCTCTAAAGAGCTATCTCACTAGGTGTGCTCACAAAACCTAGTTCCCCAAGTTAGAATCGCTCACCAACTTGGTCCAAACTATAAACGTAGTGGAGGCGCTCATATTCCTTCCCTGAAAGTGAGATAAATCCCTCACCCATATACCGGACGCTATGACCTGGGGATATACTCGCCCTACTCCTCAAGCTAGGGAATTCACCCACATCGCGCAACCTCCCTTGATAGCACTAGAGTATATAAATTGAATAAATATCTTGTCACTGATATTTAATATCACACACAATATATACACATATATATATATACTATCACTACACCATATATATATAATATAAATCCCGGCTTTACCGTGTACTCAAAATCCCGTACACTAGCCTGTAATTTCCTGAGTCTGTGGCCTAACTCAACATAATTAATTTTCTCACTTAATAATTTATCATCCCGAGTCTATGGTCCGACTCTAATATAATTAATTCACACCTCAATTAATATAATACTTTTCCCGAGTCTATGGTCCGACTCTAATTAAATTAATTAACACACCCATTAAATTAGTACCTCCCCGAGTCTATCGTCCGACTCTAACTAAATTAACTAACGCACCTATTAATTTAATACCTCCCCGAGTCTATCGTCCGACTCTAATTAAATTAATTAACATACCTATTAATTTAATACCTCCCCGAGTCTATCGTCCGACTCTAATTAAATTAATTAACACCCCTATTAATTTAATACCTCCCCGAGTCTACAATCCGACTCTAATTAAATTAATTATCACACCTATTAATTTAATACCTACCCAAGTCTACAATCCGACTCTAATTAAATTAATTACCAGACCTATTAATTTAATACCTACCCGAGTCTACAATTCGACTCTAATTAAATTAATTAACACATTAATTAATTTGATTACTTGGCATCGCCCAACCATCCTACACGGACTCGCTCACTTGGCCCATAACTTAATATTTCCCGAGTCTATGTTCCTATCACAAGAAAACACACAATAGGCATTCAAAACTCAAGTAATCCTATAAAACAGTAGGTATTTACACAACCCAATTATTCATATTTGTACGTAATATATTTCTCTCTAATATTCACTGTACTTGTTTGTTTTACGAATTTATTTCACTTTCGTATTAATTAAAGTATTCACACAACTATAAGGATCCTAGTTACCCCTTGTTATATCAATTTAGTAGTTACCCTTGTTATCCCACTGACCTAACGAATTTAAGCTTGCTCACGCTTTTTCGTAATTATATTCTTATCATTTCGAATTAGAGTACGTCACAATCAAGCCTATGAATTTTCACTTTAACTCTCTCACAAAATTAAATTTCAACACTAAATCATAGACCTAATTCCATATCATTATTCCATCAATATATTTCATCAAGGTCCCAAACACTTCCCCGATAAAATTTTAGACACTTGAGGCTTAAAAAGAAAAATTCAAATTTTCTGGCAGATTAAACACCCTCTAGTAAAATTTCGATTTCTCCCTCTAAAAAACTCCGATTGACCTGATTCCAAGTTCATTGGATAGCTAAGAGAAATACCTTTCCATTAATGTATGGTTCAAACTCTAATTCGAAGTAATATTCAAATCGCACACGTTTAAAATTACGTCAAAATTCTGGCAGATTACTATGTTGACAGATCAAACACCCTGTAGTAAAATGTGGATTACTCCCTCTACAGAACTCCGATTGACCTAATTCCAAGTTCATTGGATATCTAAGAGAAATACCGTTCCATTAATTTATGGTTCACACTCTAATTCGAAGTAAAACGCAAATGGCATACGTTTAAAGTTGTGTCCAAAATTCTGGCAGATTGACCTCTTGTGTTCATCAAATAAACCCTAAGTCATTCAAGATTCATGTTCTTCATCCAAGAACTCATATATATTCCATGTTAATCATCAAATATATTCAAATTTCATTTTATCTTTACTTAGGGATATATAATACACCTATTTCTTACTTTGAATCTCAACCAAGTATTCCATTAACAAAACCCCATTTTGTACCCATTTATCCCCAAAACGAATTTTAGTTTACATATCACTAAAATATGAATTGGATATCACCATTTACACATTACATCAAGTTAACCACTTGCCTGAAATTTTTCGTAGGGTCTGATTCCGTTGGTGTAGAGAATGGTTGATGAAGAACGCCCCAAATTAGCCCCTTAATTTGGCTCCAAAAGATCCCCCAATTGACTTCTTGATTATCTTCCTCTAATCTTCTCCCAAACCCTAGGTTTAGGATTTTATATGTGCCATTCCTAGTCCCTCAATTAGGTTAAAAATACTAAATCCCGTTTTTGGCCATATGGGCCTAATTAAAAAGGCCCAACTCACCCCGTATGGGCCCCGCTATGCCCAAAAATACCCCGAGACCCAATTACTATCCACAGGTACTCTTTTTTGACTATCTAGACCCATCTAGATGCAACCGAGCACTCGGAATTGTCGTCCAAAATATTTTTTGTCATTTTCAAATTACGACCTCAAAATGCGACACACAAGATTTCGAACCATTAAACTAAAAAATCGTCAATTATAAATAATTCGGCTCACTGAGTTAAATTCTCCAACTCATGAATTTAAGTTTCTCCAATTTAAATATTTTTATAACTCCCAAAATAATTAAATATTAAATCCTCGAAATTACGGGGTGTTACATGAGAATTACGAGGACCTTTCCCCAAAACCCCCTTTGGTAAATAGAAATTTGACTTTGCGTTTGAAACATTTATTTCGTAAATAAATATTTATTTCATAAATAAATGTTTGTGTTTTCGATTTATTTATGTTTGATTTCATACATAAATGTTTGAGTTTCGATTTATTTATTTTTTATTTCGTAAATAAATGTATGAGTTTTAAGTTTATTTATGTTTGATTTCGTAACACTTAATGTTTGATTCGCGAGCAAAAACAATAGCAAATAACAATATTGTCTTTATATAATATTCTCAATCGACAGAAACACATATTTTATCGAAGAGTAAATTTCTTGATGTTGAGTTTTTCGAAGGATATTCTCGTAGCCGCTCTCAATACATTCATATATATTTTATCAGATCATTTTTTCATTCTCATTTGATATGTTTTTTCATTCTCATTTGATATGTTTTTTCATTCTTGCATTTTTGGACTTACAGTTTTGAGGACTAACAGTGTTCATTTTGTGATTGTGATTTGTTTGATTCAATTAGGTTGGATTTTTAGCAGATAATATGAATGGCCCGGGCTAAAGGTATGTTTTTGTAAACAAGTTATTACTATTAAAGTATTCTACATTAATATATCTACAGTGGCACAATAATGGGTACATTTGAAATGTGTGTATTCTACATTAACGAGTGATTGTAATAATTATTATTGTTTGTCACTTTGATTTTGTGTTTTGGTTGTGGGGGAATTAATGTGTTTCGATTGAATTAGGTATAAAATGTCATACTAATCAAGTTAGTGCCACCAGATATGAGTGTACTATTGCCAATGGTATGTATGTACCCTTTTCATAAATTTTAACATTTAACGATGTTACATATTTCATTATTTTTTGTATATATTACTTGTAGTGGTGATAGGTGGTTGAGGGTGAGCCAATTGAAAATTCGGATTGCCAATTGGTTATTGTAATATAGATTTTAGATTAAGCTACAAGAATATTTGTTTACTAGTTTGTGTGAATTTGTTTATCAGTGTTACGCGCCAGGAAAAAATCAAGATTATAAAATCAAGAAAGATTGGATTTTACTATAGTGAATTGTGAAGTTTCATGTGATATCGATTAAGGAATAAGTCCAAATAGGCCATTTACAAAGAAGATATGGGAGGAGAAATTAGACATAGCCTTGTATGTTTCAAATATTCCATATACGTATCCATTTTGTTAACCGATAAATTTGATTTTTCAAATATGACATGGATACGACTGGTTACACAAATGATGCACTTATGCATCTAGGATACAATTGGTTTGTTTTCTAGTTATTCATCAAAGCGGGTTTGAGAGTAATTGTTAAAAGTTGTAGGACTTAATATAAATACAAATGGATTTATATTAACAAAAAAGAACTTTACATTTTTCTTGATTAACGAATCACCTATTGAAAGCAATCATTAGCACACATGTAAGAAAATATTAACCACTAAGGCCATCAACTAATGCAACCTAAATCCACGCTAGGGTCACCACCAGTTTTATGTATATTATCTATACTAATATAGAAAAGGAAGAGGAGGGTTGGCGGTGGGCGAACTAGTTAATTTTATATTTCAAATATACCCTTCAACTCCCATGCACAGTGTATTTCAAATATACCCTTCATTACATGTCTCTACGCATAAAGCTCAAAAGCCTCACATTGTTGTGCCCGTTGAACCTTGTGAATGTTGTGATACTGATCCAGAAATTTCCATCTGGTCAAACAAAATCAACATAACTAATCAGCTTCTCCTATTGGGCCATATTTTCTTGAGACCATTAACTAACCAGTCCTTGGCTGCTCTAAACTCAATTAGTACCCTCATTAACAGTAAAATCAATTACCTAGTAATTATGACTCCAATGGGTCGTTCCAATCAACAGCTGAAATGTTCTTTGCCGAAGGGGATGTGTACTATGAATATATTTGCCAAGTTAATTTTTGGAAAGTTTGGTATGTTGATGATTTCTGTTTGAGCCTATCACTTTGGACGTTATTATCTCAGACTCCTTCAGCATTGCCATCTTATCCTCACATTATGGTGCCTTGGATTAAGCCACCTAAATTTTGTCAGCCTCACCCTCGGACTATGTGATCTTAGCATTGAGTTTTTTCATATTAAGCTTGAAACGTAAGAGGCCTACACCAACATGGTGAATTTTGACTTCTCCAGCGGGTTTCTCTGGACAAATGAGTTAACGTTTGAGCAAGTTCATCTTTTTGCAACTTAGGTCTAGTTTGTTATACCCATTAGTCTGAGTTCTAACATCATCCCACAAATTTATTCTTCACACTGCCAGTCTTGCCCTTGAGAGGCCTACTTGCTAGGACAAGTTTCAGGTGATTTTTCATTAGGGCCTCGTTCGCTAAAAATTTCGCCATTTATCAAAAATAAGATCCCAAATGTATGGACGTACAATACCAAAAAGAAAGGAGAACTGAGACGTATGATCTTCTGCTGGAGTTGTGGTCCACCTCAAGAAAGGTTTTAAAAAACGCGGGGCGTGACCGAGGCATGGAGGCCAAGCCTTAATCCTTAGAAGCTTATGTGGGCTTTAGGCATAAAAAGGCGTGAAAAGGCGTTTAGGCCTTTTTAATAAATTTAAATATTTTTTAACCATAACAAGGCTATTATAAATACTAAAATTGTACATACCTTAAAAATATGTCTGAATATTTGCAACTTAAAATACTATTTGATTGTTTTGGACGAGATATTGGTTCGATTTGTAAAAAAAAGTCTTTAAAAGGAGATATCGTTTCACTAAACAATCTTTTATTTTAAAAAAAAACGCGCCTCGAGGCTTAATACGGAGCGTTTCTCCCAAGCCTCAAGCCTAGGTGTGTTTAGGCGGAGCCTAGGCATGCCTTGTAGAACACTGACCTCAAGTGATTTAAGTGTTTATCCTTGCATGCAACAGTTACTACATCCATCGAGGTGGTTGTCCAAGAATAAAGCTCTGTGTTGGAATTGATCTTGTAAACTATGTAGTTCAATCTTTATCATCTTCACGACTTCTTCAATATCCAAATTAATTTCCTTAATACTCTTTATTTATTGTAATATCAACATATATTTAGCAAATGTGAATTTGAGGTATATTGTGAGAAATTTGGTAAAAAACGTGAGTTGAATACACTTGGGCAACATGTGCATGAATATAATCATGTAGTATTAGTTATGAAAATGTGTGTTGATGTTTGTTTATTGATTTTAATTTTATTTTAGTGATGTAGCCATGGGTTATCACGGGTGTGTGGGTGTGTGCGCATACAGTTATAGAGGGGCATCATATATTTATATAAGTGAAAGAAGAGAAGGGCTATGGGTGTGGGTGCGGCGGGTGCCTGCGCATACATTTTGGGTCCAAAGTTTTTAAGACGACCTTTTTAGATCCTTGAAGTGATGGCAGGTGACCTCTTTATCTAGCATATCTGTTGGAATTTTTTTGAGTTTAGTATTCATTATATAAAAATCTGGCAGACATGAATTGTATCTGTTGTATCAATCAAGTATTGTTTAGTAGCATGGTGTAACATTTGTAATGCAATTTCAACCTGGTGATCTCTTATGTTTCCCCTCTTTTAGTCTTCCCAATTTACCTATTCTTTTGAATCATTTAGAACAAATGGTAAAGAGCACTAATTCTTTTTAAAAAGATTATTTCATTTTGTTAAGTAAAAGTCCTAGTCAAATCGTTAAAGTCCTCTAGAAACATATGAGACTACTGATCATTAAGTTAAAACACTATATGAAAAATGTACAAGACACACAAGGAGACATTTGATCTTTCAAACTTAAAATCATTGTGTGAGATCAGGAGAACTACAAAGGTTCACGTGTCCTTATTTGAAGAAGCTTCCATATGATCATCACAACTAGTAAGTGTTTAAAACCTTCCTTTTATTTTTCCTATATCATTGTCATTTTCCTTAACATGACTAATTAGAATTTTTAGTCAAATCTTCTAATTAATGAACGTATCCAATAAGGCCAATAAACACATATCATGTCTGGGAGCATACTTGCATAGATAGGGGAATAGTTTTTATGATACCCATTGGAGTGTGTAAATTAACTACTAAAGTGCTTACATCTTAATAATTGTAAAGACATTTTAAAAACATATAGCAGGTATAAAATGACACTGAACTGATGATAATACCTTCTAGTTTTCTGATAAGTGCTTGTTGGATTGAAATTTCACTTTATTAACACTTGACACGTATATCTCAAATTTTTTAATGACAAACATATGATTTAAAGAGTAATTTTTACCATGAGAAACTTGATGCAGTTTTTACCATGAGGAACTTGAATTTCTAATATATAAACCTATGGATTTTTTTTAGATATGAATCTATGTTGAATTTCTAATATATGAACTCGATTCAAAGCATTGTTCAATGAACCTATATTGTTCTGACCCCTACCTCCAGTCATGCTTACTGTCTTCTATGTAAAATTGGTTATGTTTTATGTAATTAATTAATCATCAAATAAGAAAAATGTGTCCTCTATAATTGTCATACATTACCGAAAAGAAAAATAAGAGAAAATAATATAAATGTTACTTTATGTTCATTTCATTTTTATGTGAATAATATAAACTTTCCACAAGGGAAGTGCGTAATTTGTCTTAATTATTCTTGTGGAGAAAGAGTCGTGTTAATCCTATATATTTTTGTGGCCTCTTCAAGGGATGAGATACTGATTTGTAATTATTCTCATAAGTGGATTAGCTGAACCAAGAAAACAAGTCGCTTAGTGTCTTGGGGAGTTAATTGAAGTGATAAGTGAACAAGCAATGAAGGTTGTTGTTATTCCTGTTATAGGGTATGTACGATGAATTATTTGCACAAACTTTCCTCTGGAGGGTTTTGATATATTTGGCTTTCTATGGTCTGATAATCTATTTTTCAGCCCATTCATTAAAATTTGTCTTGACTACAAGCAAGTTACCTATTTGGATGTAGTGAAATCTAAGAGTAGCTCAACTCTGTGGGAGTTTTCATCTTTCCGAGTTGTTTTCGATCATAAATTACTTTAAACATAAGTAAAACTCATTAATGCGATTCACAACCCATGTTGATTTTATTACATGAGAACATATGTTTTTTTTTATTAGTAGCAATCACAATTATGTTTAGCGAGATGGCTTCTTTTCCAGGTAGATTGGGGAGAAGCCATCATGATCCAGGCATAGAGTATTCTCCTTCAAAATACACACATTGATCCTTCTAATGAACGGTTTCTTTATTCCTTCAGACATGTGACTTTTGATCTCTTTAATGACTTCTTGGATATTAGTTAGTAGCTCATAATTTACATTTTCAGACTTGGATAGATATCATAATTTATTATAAATCTGGTACCTTGTTCATCGTTAATTGGTTAATGTTTCACCACTGAAGATAACATTTAGCAACAATATCCAATATAGATTAAAATTGTTATGAACTATAAAAATGCAAATTAGTGAGGTAAAAAGTAATTAAAAAACCTTATTTTTTTGTACTCTTTACATCATGCAATTATTTTTAATAAAAGAGAACATTGTGGTTTCAGATTGTCAATCTCAAAGCAGCCTTAGCAAGGAAAGAATGGGAACACGAACCCATACAGCGTACCATGTGGCTTGTTATCATCACCTTTTCAGTCTAACTCACAAAGCAAAGATATGTTTAGTGATCAGCGCAGTCATAGAAAACCACTCGAGGTTGTAGGCAACACAGAGGTAAATTATCTCCAACCACTATTGAAAAGTTTTTTTTTTACTGATTGTTCATTTTATAGTTCGAGTATTACCTGATTAGTGTTTATTTTGTAGTTAAAATGATTTTTGGTTCGTGTAGTGTAGTGCTGGAAACTATACAACATCACCTACAAGTTTGATTTGCGAAAGTATTACCTTATTTAACTTCCGTGTTACCTGTGGTCTTAGTATAGATAGAGAAAACCATTTAGATATTCTTGCCATTTCATGATTTTGATTCTCTTTTAATAATTGGTTGCTCTAATCCGTTTTCTATGTGAGACAAAGACAAGATGCCTTGTGTGTTGGAGAAAATTCTTTTTGAAGTCATTTTTTTGTCAATTTTCATTTTCCCTACCTTTTATTTTGGAAAATTTCCTTGTGTTGATTTATGGATGCTCTTTACCTAGAAAGTTTTAACACTTGGTTCAATATGAGCCCCTTTTCATAATCAAAATCATCACGACATAAAGTGAGTAGTTGTAAATATTGAAACTAAGGCTGCTAGAAGCAGTCAAAAGCCTTTTATGGTGAACTTTAAACACTACTAATACAATTTAGAGAGGTACTAAGTCAGAAATGTTCACATAATTTTGTTTCAATGATGTCTCACCTTTTTGTTTTAAATTCTAAATGAGAATAATTCCGAACTACAATTATAATTATTAAAAGTGAAGAAGATGAATTACACACTTGATCAAATTCCCACTAAATTATGGTTCAATTTTTGCATTGATTTTTATGGATAAGATGATTGGGAAAGGGGGACATGTAGAGGTGTACAGAGGGTTCTTACCAGCTGGTTAACGTGTTGCGATGAAGAAGATAATAAAGACAGAGAAGAACGATAAGGACATGGTTGGATATTTCTTATCCGAGCTTGGGATAATTTCTCATATCAACCATCTAAACACAGTGAGATTGGTTGGTCTCAGTATTGATGGTGATTTGCACCTTGGATACACTTATGCACCATATGGCCCATATTCACCAGCTGCCTCCCCTGTTCCATTAGTGGGCCATGATAGTGAACTCTATGGTGCTCAGTACTACAGTATCCTACTCCTTATTTCCAACCACTAACCCCGACTGGTGGACCATAACATGTCACATAATTTATACAATCATGTGACATGCTTGTTACATGTATTGTGATTTCAACACTCATAACATTTATAGAGGACAACCTTATGTTATGAAATGGGAGTAAAGGCCCTGATTGTTTTATCTTTAATCTCAACTATTTGTTTGCATGTCAAATAGGGATGTGATGTCTCGATTATAATTCAATCAAGTGCAAACAACGCAGAGAAGGATCGACCAAAAAATCTATTATTGGCAGGAGATGGGTTCGATACGGTGACCAAAGCTAAATCTACCATTGATGCAGTGCCAAGTTATCGAAATAAGGTCTGATGTGCTGACATTCTTACCATAGCCACCCGAGATGTCATTGCCCGTGTTTGTATATTCTTCTACATTCTTCTTTCTTCTCTCATATACAAACATATAATAAAGTTAAAACAATAATCTTTCTGTGAAATGTAAATATGCCATATGCCTGCAACCAAATCTCTCTTGTGATTTTGTTCTTCTTCCATAATCTCTTAATTTAATATTTACATTGATGTTCACATGTAAAGTTATAATATCATCCAAGTTTAATTCAGTGTCTATAATGATGACAATATCAGGGGAGAACAGAAATCACCTAATCATGTATGGCTATGATCAGGTGGAGTAGTGTGCGTGTATGAGCAAAAAGTTCAAATCCTTTACGATCAGATTCATTCAATATCTTATTTATATACCTTTTTTAAATTTCAATTCGAAAACCTGAGGAACAGTTATCTAATTAGTTGTGTACTGTTGTATTAATTACCGATGAAGTAACACATTTGCTGGTACTTTAATTTAGTTATGCTATTTGGATGCTTTGGAGATTAGAATCTTTATTCTGTTTTAATTTTCAATGTCAAATGTATGTTATTAGTTCTTCTATTAGTTCAATGTCAGCTATTAGTTCAATGCTTGCTATTAGTTCTGTTATTAGTTCAATGTCTGCTATTAGTTCTTTTATCATATAGGCTGTTATGATGTTATGGCTATTCAATGTCAAGTGTCCTCATATTCAATGTCAAGTGTTTTAATTTTCCTCAGAAGTCTTTCCCTTTATGATGTTATGGCTAGGTATTGATAAAAGTTGTTGATGGTCCTCTTTATGACTTGTTTCTTGAATTTGTAATTGAATTTCTCTTTCTCTCACGTCTCAATTTGCAGAGGAATTAATGTTATAACATAACTGTTATAGCATTGAATTTCTCTTGCTCTTTATAACGTGTCTTTCATGTCTCGATTTGCAAATTCAATTGAATTTTTATCTCTCATGTCTCGATTTGCCAATTCAATCGAATTTTTCTTGCTCTCATGTTATAACATAAATGCTATAACAGTTATGTTATATAAGTTATAAAACATAATTGTTATATAAGTTGTACATCTCATATAACAGTTATGTTATATAACTTATATAACAGTTAGCTCTTATAACAATTATGTTATATAACTTATATAATATAACAATTATATGAGTTGTATAACTTATATAACTTAAGTGTTATATAAGTTTTATAACTTATATAATAGTTATGTTATATAAATTTATGGAAAATACGGCATTGTCGGCTAGTGAATCGTCGCTCATGGCATTAGAGAAGTGTGACACCCCGACTAATTAAATACCGGGTAGCTACTCCTTTATTAAATCTATACAAAATGTCAAGTTGGTTCAGTTAATAGCATCACTGTCGAAAACATTTTAATAATTACTAACCACCTAGTATTTAAAAAGTAAGTTGCCAAATTTTAAATTAAGTCTGATTAACATGCAATAAAAGAATAATGGAAGAATAACATAATTCATTCACCATAACGAAGTAATGAAATAACCAGCAAATAATAAGAAGTTCTGAGGAAAACTCCTCACAACAATCCCACAACTGAAAATAATATGACAAGTCTGAATCCTGAATTAATTACATGCCAGAAGTCTGAATAACTGAAATAAATGAAATGTCTCTAAAAGAAATGGGCGACATGCCCTACAACTGATAAATGCTGAATATAGAGTCAAGATAGATGAAGCGTCTACAAGCAAAGTCCTGTAACTTTCACAAACAGCTACAGCTCGTCACCTGAATGAGGATCCTAAGCATGGTGTCCTTGTGGCTGGGCACCTAAAATGGTTTTTACAAAAATATATTTGATAGCAAATGGGTCAGAGCCCGAAAGTGGAAATCATTTTAAAAACAACAAATGTTTTAATAACATTAAAACATAAAATGCAAAATACATGTTAGGACGTGCACTCACATGAAATTCTCACCTCTCGACTACATGTTCACTCCTAACGTACCGTACCCATCTAAATGACATACATACCTAACCAAACCGTAAGTTCTACCCCTTACTACTCGATTCCCATATTACATTCTAGCGTTAACAATTAAATAGAGGTCTATACTTAAACTCAGATTCTCAATTAGTAATACAATTTACTATCGGTTAACCCGTTATGTTTTCTCACAACATTACCATAATTATATTCACAATACCAACATGAAAGTTCCTATTAATTAAGTGTATATTATTCACGTCATAAATATACAATACAAGCACCCCGAGACTACGCTGCGGTGCACACATACTCTGCTATCCATCCCGGTACATCACGTACATAAGGATCACGCATTCCGAATCTCTCAGGAATCGTTCTCAGATAACAACATCACAAATAATGGAGGCGAACACAGTCACATCACATGGGTCACGCACATACCTGCGCTCCCACGATCAGCAGACTTATTAACGTCCCAATAAGTCCTTCTCTGACCTATGTTCATCGAGGTACTAGTCTAAATCCGGGAAACACAAGGATTAGAGGGCCCTAAGCGAACGTAAACCTCCCGTGATAGCAAGTATGGTAGGTATGTCATACACATAAAATCAATACATACACTAAGTATGCACACATCTTAGTAATCACCATAATTTATTTGTAGTACACTTCTCATTCTCGTACCTACGTATAATGTTACACAATTTACATATTTCCGGTTGATACAATTATACAAGCCATTAATTGTTCTCACGTTTTAATAGACACTCACGTCCTAATCCATAATTTCCATTTGGTTCGAATCACACTTCTAGGTTTTACTCCTCTATATATCTCAAATGTCCCTACTATATCAATTTATCATCAAGGGAATGTTATCTCTACCATTAAATTAGGTTACGGGACACGCGAAATCAAAACAGGCTAAAAAGCCTAAACTGTCAACTCGTTAGAAGTCTCGTTCGAACGAGGCTGTTCTAACGAGAGTTCGTTTGAACGAAGTGGGCTTTCTAACGAGGTCTCGTTCGAACGAAGTCATCGAACTAACATCACCCTCGTTAGAAGTCAAAGGTCAACTCGTTAGAAGCTCGTTCGAACGACCTGGGCAGGTCTTCTAACGAGTGGCCAGATTCGAGCCCAGATTTTCCTTAACTCGTTTTTCCAACTTTTCTTCACCTCTAATCTCCTGTAAACATCAAACCAACAATTTTACATGGGTTCTAATCAATCCTAAACATACTTAGGTCATATATTAACGTTTATATAGGGCCAATTCTTCCTAAACATCATTGAATCATCAAATCCCTTCATTTAACCCCAAATCATATGAACATGAACCCTAAAATTTTAAAGTCACCAATGGGTATAATTAAATCCGTTTTTGATATCCTTTCATCAAAATATAAAGTTCTAATTCCAATTAATGGGTTTTTATCAAACTCCCAAGAACACTACAAATTCTGTCAATTTCCTACGCATGGAAGAAACATTCTTTGTAAAAACGAAATTAAACCACTTGCCTTATGTGTATCTTTGATTTTGATGTCGATCTGATGAATGGTTCTCTCTCTCTCTGCAGAATTCTCCTCTCTTCTCTCTCTACAAGCCTTCTTCTCCAAAGTGACAATGGTGGCTAGGGTTTTCCTTAGGAACTCTTTTGGAACTAATTTCAATAACCTCCGTAGCCCATAAGGTTATTAGTGGGTTTAGTGGGAAGTTGCCAGATCAGATATTAATTCCTGATTTTCGTGTGTTTTAATTCCCAAAAATCCAAAATTACCAAACTACCCTTATACGTTGCCGGTATGGCCTAAAAATGCCCCGGGACCCAAACTAAACCCCCGGCTAGTGTTTTCTAACTATTTCGACCCTTCCGGACGCGTTGGCGTACTCAAAACGACTATACGGTTAATAGAAATAAAATTCACTTTTTAATTAAAATAAATATATTCCTGACGCGACTGTAACACGCGTCTCAACAAAATTTCCAGATTGCCGTATTTCAATCTCACGACAAATTTCATAGTTCAATATTCATATATAGCCATATATACTCATTATAATCAAATACCAACTCGCATCTCGTTAGTATTTTAATCCGGATTAATTTCCAATTAATACACATTTAATTCAATTAATCCCATAAATAAATATCACAAAAATACAGGGTATTACAAGAAGGTGAGAGTAGAGGATTTAGGTAATTGGCTTGAAACGAGTACTATAGGCTGCATTTGAAACCAGCACTCGAACAAATAAAATGCTAATGGATTTAAACCAGTACTTTTGTTAGCGGTAGGAAGATTTTGATCCATTTATTATTTCGAGACCTACTGTACATGTAGTTTTATGCATTGGTTTTCCTAGAAAACATGTAATATTTTATATTTATTATTTATCCCTACAGCGGCTTCCATTATAATGTGAGAAGCTGCACAGGTAAATATTTGATATTTATTATTTATTGACAGGTTCAACGAATGGTTTTCTTTATTATGCCTCAGTATAACGTAATGAATTACACGGACGACATTATATCATTTGGTGTGTCTTAATTGTCTCACACGTTGTCTTAATTATCTCATTTGGTGTTTATCTTTATTGTCTCACACATTGCCTTAATTATCTCATTTGGTTATCTCATTTTGAATTCAATTATATTTTATTATTTGCAAGTTTACACATGGCATACTCGACATACGTATTATTCAGAGGCTTAAATCCAGCTGTTTAAACTTTGTGGCAAGCAACACAAGCACAAGTCAATAGATATCGAGGCGCCGTTTTCAACAAATTTCAGTCCATTGAACTTGCTCAACAGGCGTACTCTGAGTACACGAGAGAGGAAGTCACTGCATCAATACCCCCCATGGTTGATATACCTAGACTTCACGAAGGGTATCCACCACGTGGTGACCCCCTAGTCTAGGTTTAGAATGATTTGTTACATGTTCATGATATTTCATGTCATTGAAGTGTTGTGTCGTTATTTTTGTTAGTTTATTTTTTTATTCTATGTTCATTTTGTATTTGGCGCTCAAGAAGGGGTTGTTTGATGCTAAATTAAGTTTAAACAACTTTTATGTATATCAGATATTTGGAATATTAGAAATATAAATGAAATGTTGTTAATTTTTTTAGACTTGTTACATGTTCATGATATATATTTTACTCTCATCATTTCTTCATTTTGTGAAAATCTAAAGATATTTATAATAACTCTTACCACATTTAACAAATTCAACTTTTGTAACTCCTAATACCAGTCACAAATTTATCACTACTATCAATTTTATAACAGCTAACAGTAGTTACAAATATAAGATTCGTAACTACTGACAGCAGTTATAAATATAAGATTCGTAACTGCTAATAGAAGTTACAAATTGGGGTTACCAGTCATAACCCCCATAGGGGTTATAAAAATTTGTGACTGCTGTGAGGAGTTATAATTTTTCTTTTGTTACTCTCTAAATTATGACGGTAAATAGCAGTTATAAAGGTTATTTGTGACTGCTAACAGTGCTCACAGATCTCCCATTTTGGTGTAGTGTGGGTTTAACTGGTAGAAATAAAATATATACATCTATTAAGGGGGTATCACATTCCAAGATATCTCTTACACGCGAATTCCTCTGAATTGTGATCTCCCACCTACTAACACAATGATTGCCAACTTGCGGGGATCTATTGCCCAATATATAATTGTATCGCACCCATAGCAATCAAAGAAATAATTATGTAAACCTTCGAATCATCATATCCTTTGGGAGTAAGAATCTATGCACCATTTGTAAATGGTGTGAGACTACCCCGGTCTAATTTAGGAAACCCTTAAAATTAAATCTCACGGGTAGTCTTATTCAATACGTTCATGGATGTAGTAGTCATAATCCTCTATTGAACAATCAAACAAGTTCTCGACCCATCAGATAGGTTCTCATAGTTTGAAAAAAACTACTAGGATTGCACACTCAACTATACAGATAAGATGTCACTTACCATCTAGGGCGTGAATTTGTTTAATTAAACTAAAATCGAATTTTCGCTCTTGTGTGATTAAGCCGAACCCAACTCACTAGAATTTCTACTAAATGCAATTGACCATACAAAATATCTAAAACATAAATATAAGGCATTCTCGTAAACATTATTATTATTTCAAAATAAACTGACACACATTTATTGAAAAGTAAACGTCTTACATGATTAAGCCGAACCCAACTCACCAGAATTTCTACTAAGTGCAATTGACCATACAAAATATCTAAAACATAAATATATGGCATTCTCGTAAACATTATTATTATTTCAAAATAAACTGACACACATTTATTGAAAAGTAAATGTCTTACATGATTTTAAGAATTCCCCCCCTCCCCCCCCCCCCCCCCCCCCCCCCCCCCCCAACACACACATACACACATAAGTGTTCTTTTAAATAGATTGAAAAAACATACAACATTTGTCTTGATCCAAATCCATGACAAATGTTGTTTCTAATCTTAAAAAGAAAAACTGGATCATTGCATTTGTCATGACTTTTGATCGTGACGAATGTTGTCTTCTTTTTGTCCACTTTTTCTAGCATGTTGTCGATAATTTGTGTATATATAAAGATGTGTATTTAGACTTTAACTTCCATTGATAAAGCTTCAGATTCGACCTCCCGGTGAAAAAAATCATCTATGATCCCCATAATTGAAGCCCAAATACAAAATTTATATGTAAAAGAAAAACAAAAAGGTTCTAACCCCAACTTACCATAAATGAAACAATAAAATACTAAAAAGGTTCACCAAGATCATTAAAGTAAGAAAATGTAATAATCTAATAAAACAAAACGATCAATAATTTAAAAAATAATCATTAAAAGAAGAACAACGTAGTCTAGATGCCCCGTCAAATCAACTACTAAGCTCATCTGTCTTCCACCAAAATTAGGAATATATCCTACCTCTATAAGCACGTGGACCCTACCATCACGTGACAATTTGCCACCCCAATAATGGACACTCTTCTATAAATATTAACCTATCTCAACTACCAAGCTTCATATCTGTTGAGGCATTTCCCTAACAAAAACATTTTTTTTTTTGTTAGGGATGAAACCTCCACATATCTCCGGTGATAGTTCTTTGATAAATGAATCAAAGAGAACGGTCGGAGAAAAGCTCCGGCAGGCTTATCAAACGGCAATTGTTGCCGTTGCCGGAAAAGGGCCCTCAAAGGGCCACCGGCTTTTAATTTCCGGTGAAATTGAGAGACTAGACCGGAGGTCTAACATAGAAGACCCAATAAGGACTATGATGTTCTTGGGATCATGGAGTCACACATAGGTTTTCTTTAGTGATAAAAAAATAAATCTGTGACACTTTGTAGTAATTGTCTGTAATTATTTGTAGCTTATTATTAATGTTACAAACTGGGAATATATATCAGTTACTATCCATTTAACTACCAAGTTAAGAGTATGTATGTAAATATTGCATGGTTATGTACTTCAGTGAAGCTTTTAGTTGGATGTTTATTCTGAGATTTTTAAAGTTTCATCAAAGCTTTCTTTTTCTCATTTTGCTTCTATCATTGTTTAAGAGAAAATTAAAATAAGCATTTTTAAGGATTAAGTAATTCATTTATATAGTCTATATCTTCTGTATAACATACATTTAGTTTCAGCCCAATAATGTGAAGGGATCGTACAATTATTATAATTTATCAGATAAAATAATTTATCACAATTATTTTTCTAGATTCTTTAGCTCCTTTATTGAAGACTTTGATATTTCAATCTCTAGATTGTAAGCCATGGAGAAAGGTTTTTTTTCTCTTGCATTTCAATAAACTTCATCCTTATTTAAAAAAAATAAAAATAAAAAGTAGCTACTATGAAATTAATTGTTTTTAGTGATTTTTTAGTAATGACATTATTTTTAGGAAACTGTTTTTATTTTTTTCTTGAATTTTTACCCCTGGTTGACTGCGAGTCGTCGGTTGGTGTTATGTGGACCACCTTTTAATTTTTTCCATTAAAGCTAGTTTTGTCCTTATGGTTATGTTTGAATATTAATCAGATACCAATTTTTGTACAAAAATTAATTTTTGTTTGAAGATCTCAAGGAAATGAATATTGGTTTTGAAATTCATTAGGTTCTAAATATTAAGATCCGTAATTTCATTCTTGCTCAACTAGGTGTTCCAATGAAATTAGGCAATCTCCAATAGTGGGCAAAAGGGCAAATTGGACATTTTTCCACTGAATATCACTTTGAGGGTCTCTGATAGTAATAGCTAGAGCATGATGCCCATTTGTTATCTCAATGGTCAAATAAACAGCTAAAATGGCTTTTGAGAGCAGGCAGTCTACACTTCAATTAATTTCAGCTTTAGTTTCCCAGAAAGCAACG
The DNA here is from genome assembly GCA_949130495.1 of Sambucus nigra. Lineage (NCBI taxonomy): Eukaryota > Viridiplantae > Streptophyta > Magnoliopsida > Dipsacales > Adoxaceae > Sambucus > Sambucus nigra. The sequence goes on along the minus strand of OX422218.1, from coordinate 103,549,163 downwards.
TATGTGCTCAAAATTTGGCTGCATATATGTAGCTCAGTTGGATGGCTCTTTGTATTGGTTAGATGGAGCACCTTAACGGCTGCAGTATTATTATTTTTTTTACTTTAATACTTGCATAATTAGCCTCTTTTCATTGCTCTCTATAACTAATCTTATTTGGTTTTAGTATATTTTTCATCGATAAATCTGAAAACTTCACCTAAAAAAGTGATATTTGACAATAATTGGTGATGAAAAATGTACAAAATAAAAAAGTAGTAAAAAATATCATGCTCAAAACGAAATAATTATGAATATATTAAAGTGAAAGAAAACTTTTATTTTTAAAAAACTACTAGAAGCTTTATTTAATGAAAAATGTATTACATAAAAATAGTTTCCCCGCAATCCTACATAACTATTACATTACATACCTTTCAAAATAGATTTGAGGAGAAATTTAGGAGCTAATAGAAAATTGTTAGGGCAATTTACTATTAGATCTTTGGTAATAATTTTTAAATATTTAAGGACAATTTACTATTATGTTCACTTATTATGTCAGTAGTGCGGACTTTTACAAGAAGAAAATTAGTGGACTTAATTATTTAAAATTTGTCAAAATTCTTTTAGTGTTTAAAATTTATTTGTGAGGAACCTAAGAGTGTTTTCCTCAAATTGTTATTTAATTTACATTCACCGCTACTTTTTGTCAAAACATTAGCTACAACATTAGTTTTTCGATAGTAAAAGGAAAATCTAGATATTCTTAAATATTCCCACTTCCTCAGAGCATCCTTATTGGTGATCTCACACGAAAGGCAAAGATGCTGAATGAAAAGTTATTTTACCTTTCGTCAGGTATAGTCATCACATTGGTGGAGCAAAGAAAATTGGCAAGTAAGATTCCTACGAACTAATGTTGTTCGTAAGAAATTCTTACAATAAACATTAGTTCGTAGGAACTAAAATGTGTAGTAAAAACTAAGTGTTTATATTTCCTACGAACTTTATTTATTCGTAAGAGTTCCAACGAACTTCAGAAGTTCATAGGAATTCTTACGAACAAATAAAGTTCGTAAGAACGCTTTACAAATTCAGTAGTCGTTCAGTAAATTTAGAGAACCCTTACAAATTTATCTACGGAATTTGTAAACTACAACCCACCATTGCAGCACTCAAAATTTGCAAAGTTACAATTTCGTTTGGATTTTAGTATCCCCATTGTGGATGCTCTTAGAGGAGTCTGGTTACCATTCCATTATGTGCTAGCTGGAACATTGGGTCATGTCGTACAAAATAATTGATAATTTGACATATAATGATTTCCACGTGAATATTAAGGATACCTTTTGAACTAGCAAGATTAAATCCATCTCTTATTGCCCATAATTTTGAAAAGTCATTAGTGTTCGATCCTATGTAATTAACATAAGTCCAAATAAAATTTCCTCTATTATTTCAAAGGACTCTACCACCCCCCTTTGAATTGTGAACTTTAATACTATAACCATTTGTATTTAATTTAAAGAAAGTAACATCCAATGGATTCCACTTTGGTCTAGTAAAGTTCTTATCACGGCTAACCGATGAATTATTAGTAAAATACCTCATATATTTATTGATATCCTCATTGATTTGTAATTTAACTCTCAAAGATGAATATAATTATTATTAGAAATAACATTGTTCTTCATAATCCATAGATCCCAACAATAATATAATTTTGTTTTGTACAATCAAAGGTATTCCTCCTATCCATATAATTGTGATTGGCGTGTAAGAGAAACTAACTAAATTATGAATGAGCAGTAACGAAACTACATGGGGGCCATAGGGGGCCATGCCCCCTCCAAAGCTTTTGAATTTTTTTTGTTACTGTCTGTAATTTAGACTCAGTTAAGACACATTTGTTGTTTCATTCTTGTTACATTCGTCTCAACATGATTTGAAAGTCCTTATCTCCCGCTGTCAAGTTCACAATTAGATGCATTATTTTAATTAATATATTCTTTGAAGATTCTAATTTGATGTATGTAATGTTAAAAAAATTAATAATTGTGCTCGTTCCAATTGATTTAATTATTGAACTTTATGATATAAACTATAAATTTAATTCTTACTATTACTTAATACAAATTTAATTTTGTATTTACTTGTTTATTATAATTAAATACAAACATTGAATCGTAATTAATTATAATTGCAGATTTTTCATTTCCACGTAGTTTTTACTTTTTTGTGGATGAATATATCTATGTCAATCTCTCACTCTCTCTCTCTCTCTCTAGAGAGAGAGAGAGAGAGAGAGTTTTTAACATACCTCACTTAACATACCTATTAACATATCCATTTAAAAAAAATAGTAAAAAAATGTATTTTTCAATCAAATCTGTATACATGATCTATATAATAATTGAATCATCTACAAAGAAATTATAAGAAAATTCAACCTAGAAGAGGGTGAAATAAAAAGTGGGTATATATGTGCTTTTTCAACCGTTCCAATATTTTTCATCATCTCACCTAGTTCCAGGTTGAATTTTTTGATGATTTTTTCGATGATATCCTTACATACCAAATTTTGTGGAAACATATATATTTACTATATTTTTAAAATAGGAATGTTCATAGGTATGTTAAGTTAGGCTTGTTGAAGAGCGTTACTCTCTCTCTCTCTCTCTCTATATATATATATATATATATTTATATATATATATATATATATATATATATATATATATATATATATATATATATATAATTTTTTTATATAAATTTTGGCCCCCTTTAAGGTAAAATCCTACTTTCGTCCCTGTGAATGAGCATTAAGCATAAAAGCATTCAAAACATTTGAAAAGATCGGACAGTCATTAAGAAAATGAACATTCAAATCCGTAAGAATACACAAGTAGCATCGATCACAAGGAATAATATGTTTTGTGAATAATATGTTCGCATTTGAGAGTGCATTATGAGCTAAAGATCCAAAGGAAAATATTAACTATTGAGTCACATTGAAGATTCTATAACCTAAACCAAGGAAGCATTAGATGTAAAAAATCCATTTTTTCAATAATTAAATAATAAGTTACTTTTAATATTGAATAATCGTTTTTTATTCAAACTCCAAAAAGGCTTATCTCTATTATTCTTGTTATGCCAAGGAATGCTAGTTACCAAAGGAATGAGATAATCCGATATAACCTTTTGTAATTCTAAAATATTCCAACTATTAGTATCCCATAATCTATACCTCACAATGTTGTAAGTCTGTTATAAATTGAAGCGATTCATTTCTGAAACAATTATCTGTCCAAAATCTAATATTTCCCTAATTTGGAGACAATCGTATCCCATATTTTAAAAGATCCAATCCTTTGAAAATATTTTTCCAAGCCCAAGAGCTCATATTTTTTTCATATTAGAGTTAAACATATTAATTTGGCAATATTAATTATTTTTAATAATCGAAGCCTAAAGAGAATCTAGGTTTTTACGGTCTAGTCCGTTGACTAAACATTTTGGACACTTTAACTAGGCCAAACAAATTTTAAATGCCTAGGTCCTTCTATATATACCCTTCAAATTACACGGAGTTCATTTTTTCCATTCGTGACATAGTCCCTTCTCCAAGTCGTCGACCCCAACTCTATTTTCCTCCAACCGTTGGATGATAAATCTCCATCATTATTTCTATTATTATATCTCTCGATAATTCACTACTGACTATTAAGATTAGAATCATAATTCGTTAATGTTCATATTTGATTTATTGCCTTTTTGATGATTTGTAGAATTCAATAGTGACCAGATTGCAATTTTAACTTAAATTAACTAGGTCACGGCTAATCTATGAGATTTTCATAGGTGATCAGCTTGGATAATTTAACTTATATTACGATTCTTTGATAAGCGTGTAAGTTTTATCCATTTGAAATAATTGCCTAATACCGTTGCTCAAATTTTTTGGATTGTTACCTTATGTTTGGATTGTTACCTTAACAATATCAAATTGTATTTTAACTGATGATATCAAGTTATATTATTTATTATTGATGAGAAAAGACATTGATGGTACGAGAAATCGTCCACTAGTCGTCCTCGTACCCTCAAATCAAGTGTAAAGTGTATAATAAGCTAATAGAGCATGCAAAGAGAGATAAAAGACAAGATATAGAGTGGTTCGGCTATAAAAATGAGCCTACGTCCACTTTGGTTCAACACTTTCATTATATATGTTGTTTGGTACATAGTAAATTAGGCCTAAAGAGCCGTACAAGCATGAGAATAGAATATAGTATATGACTATGATGATTTCGATGGCTCCGGGATGGTAGCTGTGATGCTCCTAGCAGTAGCCCCCAAGTTATGCTTAGTGGCGTAGAGAGAGTAATAAGATCCAAGCTTGATACTGATGTAGGAAATGAACCCAGATCCGGATGAGAATAAAATGAATCTCCTTATATCCCGATGTGTGGACCTCTATATATAGGAGATATAGATGTTGCACTGCTGCTGTGAATAAAAAGGGGTTGCGACCTATTAGGTGAATGAACTAGGGCCGCACCCTACAGCATGTGGGGGCACATCCTGTGCTGAGAGGATATGGCAGTTGAATGATGAGGCTGGGGGTTGCAGCATGTAGCTCATAAGTGGTCGCAACCCGTATGTTTAGGGTTGTGGCAGGCCTGTAAGGTACTCATTGTGACACCATAGCCCATAGCAAGTTAAGCTGCGATGGTTAGGCGATATCACTTACTATAGTATTACTTCCGCGGCAGGGGTACGATATATGTGCTATAAATAAGCCCCCAAGGCATAGTGCCAAGGAATTGGTGCTGCGTCTCGTTACTACTAGTTCCGCGGTGCATATCCTCTGCGGTAGCTTCCCAAAATGACGGTTCGTCTTCCCGTGCCCTTTTATATAAATAAAATCAGTCGTGGACTTCATTACGTTTTCCAACTCTTGAGAGCAAATCGAAAGAAAAACTTTGTTCATTCCTCATCTTGAGTTTTTCAGCGACCTTTCAAGCTAGTGTGTGGTGGTATTGAGGAGGCATAAAGCTAAGCAACTGGATTTCACCCATTTCCAGGTAATTTTTCGACCAAAAACTTCCTGTAGTTCAACCTTTTGTTGTTTGTTTTTTATTTCTTCTTGTTAGATGGTCTATTCGAACTCATATCTTGTAAAATAACTATGGCAATCACATTATCCCTCATCTAAATCAGTATTTGCTAACTTCATGACGAAATGAACCCATTAAAAATTCAATTGACTGCTTGGGTTGTAGTGGATAACTGATTTGAAATTAAATCAATCTTGAATTGCTGAAATAAACCCTTAATTGATAAGATGGGCTGTTAACATCCATGTTAGGCCAATGAAAGAAGTCTCCCAATATTTCATTATTAGCTCAAGAAACGAATATGGTTAGCTAAGCATGGATCTGTAAGGTTTTTTAATTCCAGTATTGGATTGTATTTGCTGGCTTTAGCGTGATACAATCATTGGAACATACCACTGTTCTTAATGTTCTTAAGAAAACTCTTCAAATTCTAGGGCTTCAATCACCAAATTTAATCAACATCAAATACTAAACTGTTTGATTATATAGCCGCGACATGATGAATATCTGGCTGCAACCCTCAATTGCTGCGGCATGTAGATTTCTAGCTGTGGCATGTAAATATACCCTAGAGTGCCCTTAGATTAGTGTCCGCAGAACTTATACCCTAGTCCAATTACTACAGCATGTAAGATTATAACATACGTCCTTCCTCAAAACAATATGTCACGGAGGAAGTTAACTTCTAGGATGAGAGAGACTAACACTTGGTGTAGTTAGCCAAATTTGCCTAATATTTTTTGTTTATCCTTCAAACTTGATACACTATTATTCCTACCTCGACCTCTAAGAGGCTTATATATGACCATATTGGCTGTGATGCCTAACTGCAGACTCTCTGCTTTTCAGGTATTGCTGCATCCATATGAACTTTGACCCAGACGAATTTCTGAGAGGATTTTTAAACAAACATTTTGGAGCCTCTCCTCTTGAACTTCCTTCAATGCGTCCTTTGAGGACAATAAGGTCGTGGCAGTTGAGAGATTGCCCTAATTATGTAGTGTTATATTCAGACTCAGATTCCACGGTCATGGAGGAAGAGGTTAATTCAAGTAATCAACCAATGGATATAGATGTCGCGAAAGTGGGTACATCTGAGGTTAGGGACGCACCTGTTGGCACATCTAGGAGGGCTAAGAAACCTCTTACTACACTTAGTGTCCGCAGCACTATGAACCAAGAGTCGATTGATCAGGTGGATGACGCCTTTGAATTTCCTGAGAATTTGATGTGCTCAGCACCCGCCGTGGAACAACGGCCATGCACGACACTTACTGATGATGGGGTCTACTTCCCCCTCCACATTTTCATTTATGGGCTACGATTACCTGTCCCTATTCCAGTTAGAAGAATTTTCCAAACGATGAGGTTAGCCCCAACCCAATTGGATCCCAATGGCTGGAGGGCAATTCTTGTAGCTATTATACCGTGGAAGAAGAAATTCAAGAGAGACATTACTCCTGCGAAGTTTTTCCACTTCTACCGCCCAAAGGAAAACTCCGTAAAATTTATGGGGTACTATTACTTTTTTGCCCACGACAGAGATGAGACCCTTTATTCTGGGAGGCCTATAAGTGTAAAGAACTGGAAGGGTAAATGTTTTTTCATTTCTCGAGAAGGGTGGTAGATCCACCCCAAGAGACTGAGAGGGAGAGAACCTTTAGGAAGCCGCGGCTGTGGGGATGCCCCTCTAAACTTGGTAAATATTTTTTAAATACGGTCGCGTCCCCTTCTTACAGTTGCATATAATTTTCCATGTTTTGCTTTTGTACTATCCTTTGCATTTTTCTGCAGTTCTTAAAAATTTGCAGTTGAGTAAGCGGTAAGAGAAGAGGGTTGGTGAGGTCGCGATAGTTCCTGCTGATAAGAAGAATTTTATCACTCTTGTAACCTCTGCTTCAATCTACAATAGAGGATTCTACCCTGAAAAATATATTCCCAAAGAGATGGGTGCTGAAGGTAATACTATTTTTTTGGCTTTTTATTCCACGATAATTGTTTTCAAACTTGGATATTAACCTTCCTTTATTTCTTCTCAGGCGAGGAGATTGATAGATCTCTATTAGCAGCCCAGCTTACTGAGATGTATGAGGATGCATCTGTCCTCAATAACACAGTCAGGCAACGAAAAAGGAAGAGGACGAAGTCCAAAACTCTTGCCGAAGTAACTTCTAGTGACCAAGTTCAGCCTATCGCACCGACCATGCAGTCTGCAGATCAAAATAATCCTGCCATTCCCTCCAACCAACCTAAGGGTCAAACAAATCCTACTGCATCTATCACGCAGGTTGAAGAAGTAGCTCCTCACAAGAGGCTTGAGGATAATTTTTGACGATGATATTAGAGCTAATCTAGAAGCGACAGGTCTAATGTCAGCAGTAGGTCTAATGTCATCACTCTCTAACCAAGGTGGCCGCGACACTTCACCAGTTCATGTGATAAATTCTCCTATACCTCCATTAATAATTATTATCAATACAAATATGGCACCTCCACAAAACAGACGTCTGCAGCCACCACTATGAAGTCCGGATCCATAGTATTCTTGGGACACAACTGCCCGTGTTGTCCATAGGATAAAAAAGACGATTGATGGAGTCAACCTAGATCAGTTGGTGGATGAGGACCACAAGGACGTGGAGTCTTATGACTTCCACAATCTGCTGAGAGTAAGTAACTCCATCTTTCCAATAATTCTTCTTTGTAGCTTCAGTTTTATTTTCTAACTTTCAATACACTTATAGGCTGCAGAAGTTGTGATGATCCAGAAACTCAAGTATGAGGGTCTATATACGCTTAAGGAGGTCGCAGACAACGTTCACAATGCTAATTTGGTGAAGGCAAGGGTTGACTCCTTTGAAGCTGGAAAGAAGTCTTCTACTGCGGCCCTTGAGTTATGTAAGATGAATGCAGATGCCACAATTAAGGCTGCAGAACAAGCCAAGCGAGATGCTAAGGAGAATTTCAGGTAGGTTGCGGAGTCCCTCAAGGTTGCCTAATCTCAGGCTTTGGAAGCTGCCAGGGCTGCGGAGTTTACAAACAACAAGCTTGAACTTCTTCAGAAGAAGTATGAGTAGCTGGAGACCAAGGTTGCTAGTGATTCCCAGGCCCATACCACAGCGATAAAGAAGATGGAGGAAGATAAAATTACGGCCCTTGCAAGAAAAGATGAACAACATGGTGAAGCCTTTCAATTAGCCATTGCTAATGTTGTAGCATCATATAAAGGCTCCCCAGACTTCTTCCTCATCAATAACAGAGATTATATTCTTGGCTATCAAGAGCTAAGATATAGGGTGGCAAAGAACTTCCCAGATGCCGCAGCCATAATTAAGTCTTGAAGCATTGGGGATGCTGAGCATGATGCCTGCATGGCTGAAATGAAGGCCACGACAGAAGAGAGAGCTAGGCAAAGGGCAGCGGCGGAGGCAGGGGCAGCCAAGGAGGGGACCATTACTACCGCGGATGGATATGAGGAGGAGGAAGAAGATGATGTTGCATCTTAGTCTTCATTTCTGATCGTTGGGGTTGCGTTCCTCTTAACTTGTAAACTTGTTAATTTTGAATGGCTAGGGCCTTTTGTCTGTTAATAATATTTTGACAAGGCTTTTACCTTTTTACCTTTTCTAATTTTCCTTCCTTGCTCTTCATTTTTTTTCCTATGCTTCAATACTTGCAATGCTTTTTATACCCCTTCATATTTGTATAGATGTTTGATTTCTTGATTGAGTAGCTTGCAAAACTTCTTCAGTAATTGTAAATGCATATAAGGCCGCGATAATATTATATAAGTATTATCCAAACAAGCTGCGACCTGCTATGCTTTGCCTCAGACCTTTCACAACTCGTACTTTCCTTGGGTTTTCCAAATTTTCACTCTATCTATGGCCCTAATCCCCCAAGTGGTAGTGCCAAAGAAAAATGACGAGTTATGGGTCAACTTCTCTATTATTTCAATACATTCCAAGCCTTCATTATAACTAAGAGGCTGAGGTGCCACTGCACTTTAACACTTTGGCACTTTGTTACTAGCACTTTAGAACTTCATTGTAGATCTGCTTTATCTTCCAAGTGAATGAATGAGCTACATCCATATTGATGGGCTACAACCATTTTGAATATTTGAATACCCTCTGTTGTAGCTTTATTTGGATCCAAATCCTAGTCACCACCACAGCAACTCTTAGTCTCTTTAATCTAGTTTCTTGAATAGGGCTGCAGCAAGATGTTCTTTTTCGGAGGTTGCGGTAGGTTGATAAGGTCGCGAAACCTTTCTAACCCTTTAAGAAATTGATGACAGCATACTGGGCTGAGGCCATCCTCTTTTTGAAACTTTGGCATGCTTCATGATAACAATAATACAACATCCTTTAGTCGCTTTAATTGCCTTTTATGGATTTCCTTTAATCGTTTTAACTGCCTTTTACGGATTTCCTTTAGTCGCTTCGATTGCCTTTCATGGCTTTCCTTTAGTCGATTGAGTTATTTTCAAGCCCCCGGGGCTAGGTATTATAAAGCTTCCCCAAGCTATATTTGGATATATATAATGCCTTCTGAGGCTATAATAGGATTATTCACAGATAATGAAGTCTTAGACCCCTTCAAATATAGGATTATCCGTAGACAATTAAGTCTTCGACCCCTGTAGGTTATTATCAGGACTTTCGGGGACAGGTATTATGAAGCTTCCCCAAGCTAATATGTGATAACCAAGTTAATGATGTTTTGTCTCTATCCACCAAGTTAATGATGTTTGCTGGGGGAGTAACCTCCATGGGCTAATGACGCATTCCGAGAGCTAAGAACGGGCACTTGAAGCCCCTGATTCTTATAACGCATTCGGAAAGCTAAGAACGGGCACTTGAAATCCCTACGGCTAAGGATACATCCCAATAGATGTTTTCAAGAATGTAATCATTGTACGCTGAGATATAGTCTCCATATGTGGCATTATAAGCCAATTTTCGTATCGCTCTCAATAGTTGCTTTCGTCATTTTCAATTATCATTTACCTTCATATAGTCAGGCGTCACGGCGGGCGTTGTGGGTCCATTTAGATATAATTTTTTTCGATATAATACGTTAGCTCCGTTTAGAATCTGTTTAAGATAAAAAGCCTTTCATAAGATATCATTTAATGGAATCGAGAAATTAAAATATGGTACTATAAAGTGAACTTGATTTCATATATCTATTCATATATTCAGGACTTTGCTAGTTCAATACAAAGTTAAAATTTAACCACTTAAAAAGAGTTTTCACTAAGAACAGAAATAGATGAAACATAAATATGGGCATAAAGAGAGGAATGTGGCCTGTCCAGCTAGGTTGCATCCCTTAGGCATCCTTGAGGAACTTCTTCAGCATCCCTTGCCTTATGAGCCTCTCAATTTCATTCTTCAAAGCATGACAGTGTTCAGTGAGGTGGCCGTGGTCATGGTGGAATTCTCACCACTTGGCTTTGTCCCTTTTTATGAGGTGGATCTCTCTGCTTCTTTGGCCACCTGAGCAATTTCTCCTCGATGCTTCCAAGGATATCCTCCAGGATAGAGTTCAGCGGTGTGTAGTTATCATGAAGATCCCTTTCTTCTTATTTCATCTTCCTCTTAAGGGATCTTATCGCGGCATTGCCTTTTGCGGTCAGTGCTTTAAGCTAGGATATTTCCTAGGTTTTCGATGTTACATCCGTGACAGTGATGGGAGCTGCAACAATGATCTTGGGAGCCACACCCCCATTGGATGGGGCTACGACCTCTAGCATGAGGACCTTTTGGTCCAAATAGTTGACTTGGGTTTGTAGTTAAACATGACTATCGTAGAGATAGTTGAGGTGATTGTACAATTGCAGAATCTCATCTTTGACTTCTATACTCTAGCTGGATTCTCCTTTCATTTTTTTCTTTATTAGTCTTTAGAAATATATATAATCTGAGACAAAACTAACAAAAGTGAGTGATCACTGAAATATAGTATGAACAGAGTATAAAGTTGGGATGCAGCACTTGCACTGCTGCATGATATTACTGCTGAGGTCAAGACCAATGAAGCACATAGGTGTACTGCCGTGGCCTTTGAACGATATTCACTAAGGTTCAACTGAAGACCAGCTGAGTCCATTTCCCGATGATTTGAAGATGCTATAATGAAACCGCACTAGTAGAGGCTGCGACAGGACATGTAGTTGAACTACCAGACCGCATCCCTTTCTAGGCTGTGAAGGGAACAATCCCAAAAATGAAACCCCAAAATTGAGTTTTTCTCCCGAAACACATGGAGAGCATACCTACTAGGGTTTATCCACGATAAAACAACCTCTTGGTGAACAAAACGACACAATTTGAATTAGAAGCCCCAGATCATAGGTCAAGAACAGGAAAAAGGGAGTAAATATAATTCTTCCCTAATCACCCACCTTTATGATTTTCAACATTATCTAGATGAAATGATATCACAGGGGTATGTAAAATATATCTAAGGTCATAAAATGGAGAACCACGAGCAGATCTGAATATACGAAATACCCATTCAAGGGTGTAAATATACAATAGAGCTCAATTAACCAAACTCCCCCATGCGATGATCATCCAAAGGATCCCCATGAATAAAATGAGGTGTTCGAGAACTCAAAATATATAGAAACAAGGCTCAGATACCTTGTTTCCCACAGACGGCGCCAAATTGATGATACGAGAAATCGCCCACTAGTCATCCTCGTACCAGCAAATTAAGTGTAAAGTGTATAATAAGCTAATAGAGCAAGTAAAGAGAGATAAAAGACAAGATATAGAGTGGTTCGGCTATAAAAATGAGCATACGTCCACTTTGGTGCCACACTCTCATTATATATGATGTTTGATATATAGTAAATTAGGCCTAAAGAGGCGTACAAGCATGAGAATAGAATATAGTACATGACTATGATGATTTCGGTGGCTCCGAGATGGTGGTTGCGATGCTCCTTTCAGTAGCCCCCAAGCTATGCTTAGTGGCGTAGAGAGAGTAATCAACTCCAAGCTTGATACTGATGTAGGAAATGAACCCAGATCCAGATGAGGTTAAAATGAATCTCCTTCTATCCCGAGGTGTTGATCTATATATATAGGAGATGTAGATATTATACTGTTGCTGTGAATAAAAAGGGGCTACGACCTGTTAGGTGAATGAACTAGGGTTGCACCCTACAACATGTGGGGGCGCATCCTGTGCTGAGAGGCTATAGCAGTTGAATGATGAGGCTGGGGGCTGCATCATGTAGCTCATAAATGGCCGTAGCCCGTATGTTAAGGGCTGTGACAGTCCTGTAAGGCACTCATTATGATACCATAACCTATAGCAAGTTATGTTACGACGATTAGGCACTATCACTTACTATAGTATTACTTCCGCGGCAGTGGTACGATATCTATATTATTAGACATTATGCATCTAACATCTACATTTATTTTTTTATTTTACTCAACAACATAATTTTCATGTTGATTATGGTTCGCACTAGCGGTATTAGTTGATGAATGCGAATAAGTTATTGCAATTGGATACATCTTGTTTGGATTTTTCTAGTTTGTTATCCTTATTACATGCATGTTGTTTGCTTGCATGTGCTTTGTTCATTTATTTCATTTTTATGTATAAAATTATATAGATAATTAGACATTATGTTGAGAAATGTGAATAAGTGCTGACATCAGATTATCTTGTTTGATGTTGATGCGAGAAGACATTATGCGTCTATGTTTTAAGTTCCTTTCTTTATTTTTATGCAAGAATACATCTTTTATGTTGAATGTATATGCATGAGACACATCTTTTATGTTGAATACATATATGCATTCTCTCTATATTTGATACCTTTTATAATGTTTTGGTCTGCACAAACGACATTAATTGAGGAATTTGAATGAGTTTTTGAATTGCCTACATCTCTATTTTTGATTGGATTTTTGCTAGTTTATTATGCTTATTACATTCATGTTGTTTGATTGCATGCACTTTCTGTTGAGTAATTTTAATTGTTTTTCTTTTTAATGTATAGGAAAATGGATGGTTATAGGATTGCTAGGTATTTTTATTTGTGCAATATGGTTTGTATTGAGATGTATGAGGACAACTCGTTAGATTCCATATGCAAGGAGTTGTGTATTAGGTTTACGGGTTTCAAAATTGGGAAGTTTTCATTATGTTATTCTTTTAGTGATGAAAGTCGGTTCATGTTAGTATGTGAAAAAGTCATCCGTTGTATGTTGAGGTCTCAACTAATCATCAAGGCTGATTTTATTTTGATATATGTTGTGGAGTTGGGAGTTTTGATTTCTTATTCCAATTGTGAAAGCTTTGATGGTTCATCTCCAAGTGTTATGTTTGATGGTAATAGAGGTGTTGAAAATGATACCTATATTAGTGGGGTGGAGTCGAGTCATTTCAATATTTATCTTTCTAACAGTTGGAAGATGTACATATGTCACATTTATCAGTATTTTAAAGGAAGCATGGAAGATTTTCGAGATAAATTGAGGAAGTACGCTGTTGAGGTTTGGTTTAGATTTGTTTATTTAAAGAACAAAAAAACACAAGTGATTTCAGCATGTTCTAAGAAGCTATAAAAATGTACGTGATGAGTTTATGCTTCTATATGTGGTCAAAATTGTTTCTTTTACATACGAGCATTGAATAACTTGCATACGTATAAAGGTGTTATATGTAGTCTGTGGCACAAAATAATGGACTCCAAGTTGGTGTCAAGTTTGCTGGTTAAAGATAGGCCTTTGATTAGGCCAATTGATATAGTGAGAGATGTTAAGAAGAACTATAATTTTGATAGAGGTTATCATCATGTATGGAATAGGAAAGAGATATCAAGTAATAAATTGCATAGTGATGAGAAGGTGTCATATGTGCTGCTTGTTATATATATGGATACGTTATTGCAATTTAATTTGGGATCGCTTTGCATTCTTGATATGGAATCCAAAAGTATATTATTCAAAAGGATTTTTATAAAGTTTGGAGGATTCATTTTTGGGTTTTCCTACTGCGGCCTGTGTTGTTTGTTGATGGCGCCTTTTTGAAGAGCCCGTACCCAGGTCAAATTTTTCTGCAACCGCAAGGAATGGTAATAATGGTAAGTGAATTTTACGTGTACCTTGTATATTTTCGTGTACTTTATGTGGAACTATAGGTACTGTTTTGAAATTACATGTACTATTTTGAAAATGCATGTGATACTTTTATAACTTTTGTACTATTTTCATATAATGAATGTACTTCATTTACTTTTTTGAAAAATGCGTGTACTTCTTGAACCACTGCATGCACTTTATTTAAAAATACATATATTGCTCTGATACCTGGATGTACTTTATAGTAGTCCGTGTATTATATAGTTTTCATGCATGTACATTGTAAAAAATTATATTTATCACAATGTACTTATTTTTTGATGCATTTAATTTTGTTTTTAGGACTCTTTCCTCTTTTATTTTATGTTGTTTGATTCGAAGACGATGGATAATTGGTTGTGGTTTCTTCAAAATTTACATGATGGTTTGTCTTATGAGCGTAGAAATATCACATTTTTATCTAATAAAAACAATGGTATTATTGAGGCTATTTCGAAGGTGTTCTCTAGGTCTGTGCATTCCTATTGTATGCATCACTTGTAGGGAAATATTAAGAAGAAAATTTACGGGAATTGTGGGAAGAATTTTCGGGAGAGGATGGTTGGGTTGTTTCTCTATTGTGCATATATTATAATAGTTGATGAATTAAAGAAAAAATATGGATGAACTAAGGAAGGAATGGGTAATGGCTGTTGCTTAGTTCCTTTACAATTTTCCTACAAAAATTGGTCTTGCACAATTTTTCATGGTAAATGCTATGGTGACATGGCATCCAGTTTTACAGAGTCATTTAATTCTTAGATATTATAATAAAGGCAATTACCTATCATGCATATTATTGATAAACTAAGGGTCAAGATTCTGAACTTCAATGCACAAAAAATGGTTGAATCGTAAATGTGGACAACAGAGTTGTGTCCTACTTTTAAAAAGTTATTGATGGATTTACGGGACAAGGGTCGACATTAAACTATTAGGCACTTAAGTGAGTTTGTATTCGATGTACATTCAGAAGAGAGGGTCACATTTGACTTACATCATTGGATGTGTTCGTGCAAGCATTGGAAGATTCGGTGTTTTACATATTCTCATGCTATAACTATTGTACGGAGGGGAGGGGATAATATTTATGACTATATCAAGGGGTACGATAAAGATTCTTTTTACAAATAGTCGTACTCATTTCCTATATTTACTACCCCTGATTTGACGCCACTAAACATTCTTGTAAGTGGAAGAAATCACAATTAATGATTCTAAAGAGTAAAGGAAATAAGAGAGTAGGAAATTATCACAACACACAATATTTACCTCATTTGGCAACTTCCTACATCCACGCAGAGTTTCTTAGTTATTATTAATTCTTCAGAGGTTAATAATCTCATGCCCTATTACCCCACGGTGAGGTTGTATTTATAGTAATAAAAAGTAGTTGATCCATACGAAAACTCTCCTAGCTCTTCATTGGAACGCTAATGATTCTTGTTGATTTCCTCCAAGAATGTAGCTAAGTAAATAAGTCTTTAATTATCCATGTGATATATTCTTATATTTATCCATGCAATGTTGAATTTGACTTGGGTAGTGTGTTGGGCATGCTTGGACTACCGGAACATGGGCCTCCATGATTTTGCATCCATAATTGCCCCTGAAATTCTTTTTCAAAGATGGGCTAAAGAATTTTACACCCTTTGTTGGCCTAAGTCGAGTCCAAAGCCTAAGATGTGTGCTCGGACATATTTTTAATTATTAAAAACATCAAGGGTTAACTGGTCTATATAGAAAAATGAACCGCCAAATTTGCTCTTAAGTTTTGTTCTTTATGATTGAACTCTTGGAACTCGATCCTCATTCATCTCAATCTCTGTATCATCATTTTTCTTCCTTCTCCTGCTCAAAAAGACTTTTCCGGAGCTCCTATATTTCTTAGTTCATTCTGTAAGTCTTCTTTGTCTTCACTTGTTTTTTCTATCTCCATAATTCCTTCTTTTTATATTTGTTGTGTAGCTTTCTTTCATTCTTTTCTTCTTTGAAGATGGTTTTCACTATTTATGAGAAGAACTTGGAGGAGTTTAGGAAAACTTATTCAATTACCTCTTGGGTTACGATCGAATGTGCACCCATGCCCAAAAATTGTATCGCTATTAATGGTGGACATTGGATCCACATCTTTTAAGTAGTATGATTAGTCATAAATTCTTCTCAATTTATCCCGTTAATTTAGGTATATTTATCATATCGAATAATGTAAAATATGTTGATTTATATCATTTCCTTGTTAATGACTCCTTCTAATAAGTACATCTAGTTTCGTGTATTTTTCATGAAGTTTGCAGGAAATTAAAGTATCGAGAAAGAAAGAAATTAGAAGAACATTGAAAGAAATCAAGGAAGAAAAGTCAAAAGGGCAAAAGCATAATTTCCATCAGAAATCTGGACGAGAACCCAAAATAAAAGTTGAAGACCTTGAGTCTACAAGTGCGTAGGAAGAAACAGTGTCCAAATCTGAGATCCGGAGCAGAAGTTACGAGGTTCTAAAGATGTGAAAATTCAAGAGAGGAGTTATGGATGAAAAATAGGAGCGATCCGGACCTTTTTAAAATTAAAGGATCCGGAACGGTTTGGCAGAAAAGTTCTGAATGAAAAATAGAAGCGAACCAAACCATTTAAAATTAAAGGATCCGGACCGCCCCTACGCAGAAGCCTCACTCAAATAAGGGGGCGATTCGGATCGCCCAGCCACGCCCGTCCGGACTGCTATGGATTTTCTCAGAATTTTGATTTTTAAGAATTTTATGATTGGCTCAATCTCTTATAAAGTTAGAAGAATAATTATTCAAGGTTATTACACAATATTAGGGGTTCGAAAATTTGATTTCCCGGCAGTAGGAGAAGGGTTTTGTAACCAAAAACCCTAATTTTGTAAAAGAGTGAAGATTTAAATTATTTATGGGATTTCTTTAATACAAGTAATATTTTTCCTTTACTCCCTCAGTTTTACATTGATTAATTATTTGTTTTAATGCATCACCTTCTTGTTCGTACCCATTCTTCATATAGCATGATATTTTGCTTTTCAAAAATTTTATTTTTATTTAGCTTAGTTATGTCTGGCTAAGTTTTTAAGGGTTGGGGTGCATGAACCCAACTCGATGTAATTCATCGTAATGGGAAATACATTTTTGAATTAAAATCGTAAAGGAATCGTGTCGTGCAACTATCGCAACCGTCGTAGGACTTTTGATCTCGTTTGGCCTAGGTAATCGGGATGCTTAAGAGTGCGACGTGTTTGTTAGTTATTGTGACACCGCTTTATTCATGCCTTTGATTTCATATGATGCGGGCTTCGTTCCTTCATATATGTAATGCTTAGGATTAATAAAGATCGGAGTCGTTTAAAGCTTTAATTCCGAAATTTAGTATCCTACTAGGTGAATTACTAGGGTTTGGGGGATTGTAACCCGACCTATTGTTTCCATTTGTAGTCAATTCATCCATATAATTGTCCTCTGTTACTAGATTAGATAAACTAGTTGCATTTCAATAGCATTTAATTTTTTTGTAGTTAATTTAAATCTTCATTTAGTTCGTAGAGATACTCCCATTCAAAGCATCTTTTCGTTTCTTTTTATAGTCAAGTTAGGATTTTCTATCTCTCCAACGTCGTCACGTCTCCGCATCCTATTTCCCTGAGGATCGATACCCCATCTTATCGGGTTTATTACTTCCGCGATCGGTTTGCACTTGAACCGTAATTAGCACGCACTTTAGACACAAATTGAGTCGAGTCAAGTTTTTGGCACCGTTACCGGGTATTTAGGTAGACTGTAGGGTAGATTTAATTAATCCATAATCTTGACCAAAATTTTATTAAAAATAAAAAAATAAATTAAAAAAATAATAAATAAATAAATAATGTACTTCATCTCTCAAAAGCCTGTTAATGAAAAATCCGCAACAAACTACTCAAAGCACTCCTACGCACATTCACGAAAGCTCGATTGTCGAGTACAACCCAGATAACCCACACATGCCTAACCATCCTCAATTTTGGGTTCCAGCTCCTACACTGCCAAACTCAACAGCAAGCTACCCATTTGGTTACACTTTAGGTTACACTCTTAGTCCACTTAGTGAGGATAACGATTCGCTAAGTGAGAGAGCTATGTCACAGCACGGAAGTGTAGGCGCGAGTGAGGGAGATGCACCTTATCGTCCCTTGAGAGAATTCTTGTACTCTGAGCGGTCAGTCACTCCGGGCTGCATGTTGCTCCCATATAATGAAGGGAAATTCCATTTTCGGAATAGAATGATCCAAATCCTTCCCACATATCATGGAATGGAATCGAAAAATCCCTATCTCCACATTCGGGAGTTTGAAAGCGTGTGAAACGTTCAGCGATTAAGTATGCATGAAAGATGTGATCCGTCTCAAGCTTTTCCCATTTTCTCTCAAGGATAAAGCTAAGACTTGGGTATGGTCTTTACTTCGTAATTCGATTACGTCATGGAACGAGTTACAATCTAAGTATCTCAAGAAGTTCTTCCCTTCAGATCGGACTAACTCCATTAAGGCTCAAATTCAAACCTTACGATAATTACAGAATGAGCCGTTTGATCGATGTTTAGAGTGTTTAAATGAGTTAGTTACTTCATGCCCTCATCATGGACTTGATAAACAATAAATCATTTCATTCTTCCATAATGGGCTGAACATTAACTCCAAACAACTTGTTGAAATAATGTGTGATGGCCCATTTATCTAATTAAATGCTAATGATGCTGAGCTGCACTTGAGGTATGTCGCCGACACCACTCAATCATAGGATACATCTGATCCTAGCGCTCAGAATCAAACTCATTAAGTGGCCACCATTCCATTGGCATCCATTCTATTGAACGTCGAAAAATATACCATGACAATCCATCGACTCGATCAAATTGAGAAAGGTATGAGAGAGTTACTCTCTATGCGCACTCCAAGAGTTAAAAATATTTTAAAATCCGTTTTAACTCCGATTTCGAAACCGTTTGAAATTCTCGCCTTTAAAAATAACATTCAACATATTTGAGCAATAAAAATAATTTTATCAAAAATTTTATTTTCCTCCATTTTCAAGAAATTAATTAAAATATCCCAAAATTACGCGGGTTATTACACTTCGTTAACCTCCCACTAAAAGAAAATATGGAGATTGATTTTAGCGAGGATTGTTTGGGAAAGATTTGTATTATTTTGATGTATAGAGCTTTGGAGATTTGTATTTTTATTCGAGTTAGATAGTTGTAATTTTAATTCGAGAGACTTGTTGTATTGATTTGAAGAGATTGAGATTAGTGGATTTATATTATTGTGGATTTATTTATATGCTCTATACCTTGTTATATTGTGGATTTAGTTTAGTTTTATCGCATTAGCGCTCCGTTCGCTCTCTTCGGGCGGGCGGGGTGTTCATCCACATCCCCGTTGAGAAGGTATGTGCTATTTGTGAAGCGGGACATTCAATAAAGGAATGTTTGATGATTGCCACTTATAAAGTTATGCTTAGTGAGAAGGTAAGTGGTGTAGGAGGATTGAAAGGTAATTTCGGTGCCCCGCACGAAAATTCTTTTAACCCTTCATGGAAAAACCACCCAGGTTTTAGCTAAGGGAAACCACAGGCTGCATTGAATCCTAATTCACATGCTGCCCCTCCTCCACATCCACACTTTCAACTAGCACCACCTATGCAAGGACATGGGCCAACACTACCTCCTCCAGCTCCATATATCACTCCTTCACGTAGAACTCTCGAGGACAGGATACTCCAATTCATAAACTCCCAAAGTGAAACCAATGCTAGATATGAGCGCATGTTCACCAACATAAATGTGAACATGTAAAAATTGCAATCGTCGTTGAGTGTTTAAGAGAAGGGAAAGTTTCCTGCTCAGGGCCAAAGATCTCCCCAAGGTCAAACTAGTGTTAAATCTACTTCCACATAGCATCAAGATCATTGTCAAGCCGTAACCACTCTACGTAGTGGGAGGTTATTGATTTATCACCTCCCCCATATAACACACTGAAATACAAGGAGATTTTACCAGGAATGAAAGAGGTCAAAGATGTCCCCTTGAAAGAGAGTGAAAAGGAAGACACTAGTGAGCCCGAGACAGTACTGAATCCACCCACCGTAGTGCCATTTCCTCAATGGTTGGTGCCTTCCCAAAAAGGCAACCCCCTTGATGATATGCTAGAAGTCCTTAAGAATGTGAAGTTAAACTTACCTTTCCTCGATGCCATCAAGAAAATTCATGATTATGTAAAAGTTATTAAAGACTTATTGACAATGAAGAAGAGGCTTAAGGTAAAGAAGAACATGTTTCTAGTACAAAATGTGAGCTCCGTGCTACTCAATGATCTCCCATCAAAGTTCAAGGATTCGGTTGCACCCACCATTTCCTGCATCATAGGAGAGAATCGAAATGAAAAAGCCTTACTCGATTTAGGGGTAAGTGTTAATATCCACCCCTACTCCATCTATAGGAAACATGATTTGGGTGACCTCAAGCCCACAAATATCACTCTCCAACTAGCGGATCGAACTGTGAAGATACCAAGAGTTATTATAGAGGACGTGATAGTTGAAGTCGACACTTTTTACTTCCCGATAGATTTTTTCATTTGGGACATGGAGCCATCCTTTTCCTCGAGTAATCATGTTCCCATTATCCTTGGTTGCCCATTCTTAGCTAGGACAAGTTCGTTGATTAACACTCGAAATGGGCAGATGCAGCTCACTTTCGAGAACATGACTTTAGAGACTAACATCTTCAACATATCCCAGCATGTGGGGGAAGAAGATGATCTTCATGCAGTGATCCTTATTGACGAGATCGTAGAGGATCACATAGAGGAAAATTATAGTGGAGATGCGCTAGAAGTTTACCTTGCATCGAGCAATGAGAGTGCGGGAGTGTATACCGACTTTGAGAAAGAAATAGAGGAGTTGAGAGATATACTTAATGAGAGAGCGTCGGGCGAGGACGTGAGAGATGTAAGTTGAGTTTCTAGATTTGAGGAACTACCACCGAGGGAAGTACGCATGGTTACCTCCAGTGAAGAATTTCCTACCCTCGAATTAAAGAAACTACCCTCTAATGTCAAATATGCTTATTAGGAGAGAATGAGATATTTCCTGTTGTTGTCTCATCTAGCGTAGATGAAGAGCAAGAGGGTAAATTGTTGGAAATTGTGAGGAAGCACCAAAGTGCTTTTGGTTGGTGCATATATGATTTGAAGGGTATAAGTCCTTTGATTTGTACCCATAAAATCCACCTCGAGGAGTATGTGAAGACCTCGAGGGAAATGCAAAGAACATTGAACCCTACCATGAAAGAGGTAGTGAGGGCAGAAATTATTAAGCTGTTGGATGTCGGGATTATCTACCCAATCTCGGATATCAAGTGAGTGAGTCCCATACAAGTTATCCCGAAGAGTTGGGCATGACTATGATTGAAAATGCTAAGGGTGAGCTAGTCCCCTAACGTACCACCACCAGGTGGCGCATTTTCATTGATTATCGAAACCTCAATGCGAGAACTAGGAAAGACCATTTCCCCTTGCCATTCATTGATCAGATGCTAGAGAGAGTAGCGAGACACCCTTATTATTGCTTCCTAGATGGTTATTCTCGATATTATCAAATAGAGGTAGATGTGATTGGCCAAGAGAAGACTATTTTCACACGTCCTTTTGGTACGTTTGCCTATAAGCGTATGCCATTCGGATTGTGCAATGCACCCGCGACCTTTTAAAGGTGCATGTTAAGTCTCTTTAGCGACATGATTGAGAGAGGACTTGAAGTATTCATGGATAACTTTAGCATTTTTGACACATATTTCGATCTTTGTTTAGCAAATCTTGAAAAAGTACTTGTTCGATGTGTGGAAAAGAACTTAGTGCTGAATTGGGAAAAATGACACTTTATGGTCACTGAGGGAATAGTTCTTGGCCACATTGTCTCATCCAAAGGAATTGAAGTTGATAGAGCTAAGATAGATGTCATAGCTGAACTAATCCCACCGAAATCACTAAAAGACGCGAGCTCTTTCTTAGGCCACGTGGGGTTTTATAGAAGGTTTATTAAGGACTTTAGCGCCATTACTAGACCCTTGAGTAAACTTATCATGAAGAACACCCCATTTGAGTGGAATGAAGCATGTCAATGCGCTTTTAAAAAGTTGAAAAGCATGCTTATTTTTCTCCCATCATGCAAGCTCCGGATTGGTCCTTGCCATTCGAGCTCATGTGTGATGCAAGTGATTTCACAATAGGGCCTGTTTTGGGCCAAAGGAAAGACAAGAAGGCTCATGTCATCTACTACGCTAGTCGAACTTTAATCGGAGAAAGAATTGCTAGCGGTAGTTTTTGCTCTAGACAAATTTCGTTCCTACCTCATCGGTTCACCCATTACTTATTTCACCGACCACGCGACGTTGAAATACCTCCTTACAAAGAAAGATGCAAAGTCGTGCCTCATAAGGTGGATCCTACTCATACAAGAGTTTAATCAATCCATTAAAGATAAAAAGGGAGTAGAAAATGTCATTGTCGATCACTTATCCCAGATTTCGTCCGATGTGCCTAGCGATCCTATACCCATAGACGAATATTTCCCAAATGAACAACTCTTTGCCACCTCGTCTCTCCCCTGGTTTGCAGATATAGTCAATTATCTTATCACGAGAGCCATCCCTCCCAACTGGACACCGCTAAAGAAGAAGAGGTTCATTACCTGGTCACACATATTTTTCTATGATGATCCATTCCTCTTTTAAGTATTGTGCGGACCAATCGGATGATGTGTAACGGATGATGAAATACTCAAAGTCATCCAATTTTGTCATTCAAAAGCATGTGGAGGCCATTTCTCGACAAAATAGACGGCCGCTAAAATTCTCCAAAGCGGTCTATACTGGCCCACAATGTTTGGGGATGTGATCAATAATTGCACATCATGCGATAGATGTCAACGAATGGGGGCCATTACCTGATGGGACATGATGCCATTATCCCCCATACTCATTATTGAGATTTTTTACTGATGGGGTATTGACTTCATGGGTCCTTTTCCCCCATCATTTGGATACACATACATCCTTGTTGTGGTAGACTATGTTTCTAAATGGGTGGAAGGTATAGCTACCAAAACAAATGACAATAAAATGGTGATACATTTCTTGTCGGAACACATACTTTCCTGCTTCGGTGCTCCGAAAGCGAGAATTAGTGATAATGGCATGCATTTTTGCAATAGGCCATTTGAGAAGCTTATGAGAAAGTATGGCATCGTTCACAAGGTTGGAATGACCTGTCACCCGTAAACGAATGGGCAATCCGAGTTGGCGAACTGAGAAATCAAGAATGTCTTCGAGAAGACTGTTGATCCTAATCAGAAAGATTGGTCCCTTTGATTGAATGATTCGCTATGGGCCTATCGTACCGCATATAAGAATCCACTTGAAATGTCCCCGTTCCGCTTTGTGTATGGCAATCCTTGCCATATTTCCATCAAGTTAGAACAAAAAGTGTATTGGGCCATTAAGAGGTTGAACTATGACATGGATAAAGCCGATGAAGCTCGTAAGCTTCAGTTAAATGAGTTGGAGGAGATATGCAATGACACGTATGAAAATGCTAAAATATCCAAGGAAAGGATGAAACTCGCACACGATAAGATTATCCAACAAAAAGAGTTTCTTCCCGGGTAAAAGGTACTTCTATACAACTCTTGGCTTTATCTATTTCTGAGTAAGTTACGGTCTCGGTGGATTAGCCGATCTGTTGTAAAGAATGTATTCCCCCTCGGAGCTGTGGAATTGGAAGATCCAAAGGGGGGAAGTATGTTCAAATTTAATGGACAATGCTTAATGCCATATTTAAAGGCGTGCTTAGAGGATGTAGACACCATTTGGTTGTCGGATCCTGATTATGGGTTTGAGTGATCTGCAGTTGCGAGGTCGTCGCACCCTTGACGCGTATGGGGTAATTCTTGTGTATAGTAGAGGTGCATCGGTTATGATAGGTAGAGTAGGTTGAGTCAATAAGAGTAGATCACACTAGTCAGGTTTGGAAGCACATCGTATTATCAGAATGCCTAGGGATTCGAAACTAGGATTAAGAGAAATCGGGTTCATGTTGAGTAGAGATGAGAGTGGAAGAACCTTAAGCGTATGAGGAGGGAGTAATAATCCACCACAGGGAAATCTATTAAAATTTAGGCACCGGTCCGGACTACCCCTTGGCAACCGGTCCGAATCGCCCTTAAGGAGAAATCTGTTGAAATTTAGGCACCGATCCGGACAGCCCCTGGACCCCTGTTCGGATCGCCTTTTATGAAAATCTTCTACAAATCAAGGGTCGGTTTGGACCTCCCCTGGGCACCGGATCAGGATCGCCCTTTGGTTTTCTTCGACAGTCTTCTTCTCCCCATTCCCCTCATTTCCCTCCATTTCATTTTCCAGATCCATAAACCCCCCAATTAATTTCCCCTTTTGCCTTTATTCACTTTCCCTCCAATTCCAACCCTTCCCTACCCAATACCCACCTACAAATACACACCCTTACCCCTCATCTATCCCCAACCATCTCTTCTAAACTCTCCTCTTCCCTATACTCTAATTTGCTCCTGCCCACACACCATTTCTACCATGGAAGACCAAGCCCAGCCCTAAAAGTATAAATTCATCGAGTTCATCAACAATAATCCTGCATACCGCTCTGATCAAGAGAAACGGTGGTGCGAATAGTTTTTCGGGCCATCTCGTAAGATCCAAATTTTACGAGCGGTGCTTTGGCAAGAATTTCCAAATTCCTTCACCAACCTTTTTTCCCCAAAGGGTTGGTGCCGCTATCTAAATGAGCCTCACAATGCCGTTTGGGCATCTGCGGTTTGAGAGTTTTATGGAACCCTTGTCTGCACCGATGAATTTGTCACCGAGGCACGTGTGGACAACCAACGCATTCCCTTCTCCGTCGAGACCATTATCGAGAAGCTTGCCGAAAAGGATCTCCAAAATCCCGCCAACTTCACCTACCCCAACGCTTTTGCCTCTATCGATAAAGATATTTTCATCCAACGTATAGCGCCCGATGAAGTTTGGGGTTCGGGAGTTTTTAGGGTCGGTCGGATGAGCGAAAAAACGCGTCTCACCTTTCAAATCATGTACGCCAACATATTGCAAAATTCCAATAATTTCGGCATGCGACCCCGATAAGATACTCTCATTTATCAGCTATTTGACCGCTCCTCCTCCATAAATATGACATGCATATTTTATCGAGATATTTTCTTTACTGTACTAGACGAAAAAGGCACTACTCCTCTTCCGTATGCACGGCTCATTACTTCTATTCTCGCCGAAATGCTTATTGTCCCACAAGCCTATTCCGGTCACCCCCCCAATCCTATTTGGGCAGGCCACCCGAAATAAGAGCGAGATCCAAAGAGCGCTTTTACTTATCCGGGAAGATGAGGATTCCGATGATGAGGAGAGCAACGCTGAGGAGGAAGACGATGTTGAGATGGGAGAGCAGGAAGAGGAATATGAGGAGGAAGTTGATTCTGATTTTGAGATTCCTTGGATTGATTTTGATAGGCGCCTCACGGCGCTTGAAACCAAAGTTGACCGGTTCATTACTCAATATACCAGTAATCAGCAGGCCAACCAACACACATATCAAAGTAATACGAGCATGATGCATCGCCTTTCAAGCTCAAATGTATCAATTGTCATTTGGTACCCCCTCCGAGCTATTTCTATGATCACTACGACCCGAGTGCGCTCGGTAGTTCCCACCCACTGCCCTAGTGAAGCATTTGTATGGTGATTGTGTTGGTTGTTTGTGATTAGGCTTGGTTGATTTTAATGCCTGTGTTTCCTTGATCAAGTGGTCTTGCTTCTATATAAAATTCAACATTTTCCCAATTTGTTTGTTTTATTTATCGCACTTCTTATTTTTCCTTGTTTAGCTTTTAATCCTTTTGATTAGGGACAATGCAAAAGTCTAAGTTAGGGGGTGGGGGTGGCGAGTGCATATTTCTAAAACTTCACAAATTTCCAAAATGCGCAGAAAAATTAAAAAAAATGGAAAAATTTGAAAAAAAAAGCCAAAAATATTTTTCTTCAAAATAAATAAAAATTGGAATTTAAATTCTTCACAAATATCATTAAAATTCGGTTTAAAGTCTCAAATTGTAAAAATCAAGAGAACAAAGCCAAAATTGACCAAATATGGAAATTGAAAGAAAATTGACGACTTTACGAATAAGTGTGTAGATTAATCAACCCGGTAAGATTTCGAGCCTATCAATTTTTTTGAGTTTTTAAATCAATCGGAGTTAATGATTAACTCAAAGTTCAATTCTGCATTTTAACAAGTCGTTACGATCTCAAAGTTATTATTTTGATCGGTAACGAGAATAGTGTATGATAATGCCTCGAAAAGCGCGCTAAATATATCTCTAAACTTAAATTAATCTCAAACACATATGGTAAACCATTTAGCAATTTGGACAATGAAGTAGGCCCTAGTTTGACACCCAAAAAAATATTTTCCATAAAAGTTATGAAAAATCATCCCTTTTGCAAAACCATTTGAGCCGAGTAAACATTTCTCTTTTCATTTGATTAACTGAAACACCAAATTAGCCCGAGATTGTGAAAATGAAAAATTCAGAAATTTAGTCCTAAAAGGTGCGATAAAAAGGGGTAAGAAAAAAAGAAAACTTCTTAACAAAAATAGCAAGAAAAATGTGAAAAATAGAAAATGAAGAGAAAATGAGCAACTGCCCGAAAAAGCACTAATGGACATTCTAAGTAAATTTTATAATTCTGAAGTCCCCACCATATCTTTTTACCCATTATACCTTATAACAAGAAAAAGTCCTAACCGAGTTCAATTTACGAATTTGGTTACCGCGTGGAGAGTTAAGGAACAAAAAGATAATAAAAGATATTAAATGTGTGAGTACGAGGCAATGTTTCCGCTTCCCAATGACCGTATCCCGATGATGAGATCTTTTCACCTCAAATAAACCGTCTCTCATAATTGTGTGCGTGAACTTGTGTTCCATGACATTTATTCTTATAAATAACGCATACCGAGAGAATAGCCACATTCCGAGTGATTTATTTATGAGAGTATTCCATGAGCATTTGAATCAAAATGAATTTTCAAAAAAGTAAGGTAATGATCAATCAATGAAAATTAACGGTTGAATTTCTGTCTTCGCGCGCGCGCACACACATATACACACACTATGATTTCAGACTGTTGAATATGAATTTGTGGTGACTATTTTCTAGAAGGTTTAAATTGTGCAATTTTTAAGTACTTTGATTTTTCTTTGAGTCAATAACGAATTTTGTGGGTATATTCACTACAAACCCTCATGCAACACATCTCGTCCTACTAGGGTAACCTGGAGGTTTAAAGGCTTGTTTCATACGCTAAATGTAATCGCTTGCCTGCGAAAGTGGTATTCTATCCTAGTAAAAAGAATTTTGAGAGTTGAGACTTAATTTGATTCTTTTACATTTCTCGAGATGCGCAAAGTTCTAAGTTAGGGGGATTTGATTAGGCATAAATTCTTTCGAATTTATCCCCTTAATTTAGGTATTTTTATCATCTCGAATAATGTAAAATATGATGATTTATCTCATTTCCTTGTTAATGACTCCTTCTAACAAGTACATCTAGTTTCATGTATTTTTCATGAAGTTTGCAGGCAATTAAAGTATCGAGAAAGAAATTGGAAGAACATTGAAAGAAATCAAGGAAGAAAAGTCAAAAGGCCAAAAGCGTAATTTCCATCAGAAATCTGGACGAGAACCCAAAATGAAAGTTGAAGATCTCGAGTCTACAAGTGCGTAGACAGAAACAACATCTAAATCCGAGTTCCGGAGCAGAAGTTACGAGGTTCTAAAGATGAGAGAAGTCAAGAGAAGAGTTCTGGATGAAGAACAAGAGCGATCCGGACCTTTTAAAATTAAAGGATCTAGACTAGTTTGGCAGAAGAGTTCTGAATGAAAAATAGGAGAAATCCAGACCTTTTAAAATTAAAGGATTCAGATCGCCCCTATGCAAAAGGCTGACTCAAATAAGGCGGCGATCCGGACCGCCTAGCCCCGCTTGTCCGGACCGCTTTGGATTTTCTCAGAATTTTAATTTTTAAGAATTTTATGATTGGCTCAATGTCTTGTAAAGTTCGGAGACTATTTATTCATGGTTGTTACACAATATTAGGGGTTCGAAAATTATATTTCCCATCAGTAGGAGAAGGGTTTTGTAAAAGAGTGAAGATTTAAGTTTATTTCTGGAATTTCTTTAATACAAGTAATATTTTTCTTTTACTCCCTCAGTTTTACTTTGATTAATTATTTGTTTTGATGCATCACCTTCTTCTTAGTACCCATTCTTCATACAGCATGATGTTTTGCTTTTAAAAAATCGTGTTTTTATTTAGCTTAGTTATGTCCGGCTATGTTTTTAAGGGTTGGGGTGCATGAACCCATCTTGATGTAATTCATCATAATGGGAAATAAAATTTTGAATTAAAATCTTAAAGTTATCATGTCGCGCAACTATCGTAACCGTCGTAGGACTTTTGATCTCGTTTGCCCTAGGTAACTAGGATGCTTAAGAGTGCGACGTGTGTGTTTGCTATTATGACACCGATTTATTCTTACCTTTGATTTCGTATGATGCGGGCTTCGTTCCTTAATATATTTAATGCTTTGGATTAATAAAGACCGGATTCGTTTAAAGCTTTAATTCCGAAATCTAGTATCCTTCTAGGTGAATTACTAGGGTGTGGGGCATTTTAACCAGACCTATTGTTTCCATTTGTAGTCAATTCATCCATATAATTGTCCTCTGTTATTAGGTTAGATAAACTAGTTGCATGTCAATAGCATTTAATTTTAGTTGTGTTTAATTTAATTCTTCATTTAGTTCGTAGAGATACTCCCATTCAAATCATCTTTTCGTTTCTTTTTAGAGTCAAGTTAGGATTTTCTATCTCTTTAACATCATCACATCTCCACGTCCTATTTCCCTGAGGATCGATACCCCATCTTACCGGATTTATTACTTTCACGATCGGTTTTCACTTGAACCGTAATTAGCACGCACTTTAGACGCAAATTGAGTCGCATCAAAGTCCATGGGGGAATAACATTTCCCCCAAACCAACTTTTCTTTTTTTAGATTTTGTGAGTTTTTTATGTCGTTCCCGCACAGTGTGATTCAATTACGTTGCAGATTGTTAATGGAGTTCATAGAATAAATGAACTTCATAAGACTAACATAAATATTCCTGAGAGTAGATTTTATTATTCCTAGTCCCACACAACAGATGGTGTTTCATATCTGAAGGCGAGGAAGGCTGATAGGATTGCAGTAGTTAGCTTTTCTGATTTCAACAAAGGGTATTGGGTTGGGATTAGGATTTTATTGCTTTAAATTGGTAACATCCTCATCTCCCAGAGGGCGATCAGTACCAAGAGTTCTTGTGCCTAGAATGGGGGAATGATATAGGTTAATGTTTTACTTTTATGAGTTTTGAATTTTTGCTTGATTGCCTAATTGTTGATTAAATTTCCTCCTTTTTTTCCAGCTCGATCGAAGAAGAAGGTGCCTTCTCTTTTCCATATTAACAAGGAGGAACTGGTCAAGGTCTAGAAGTGGAGGAAGCCACTGTTTTAAGGTGGTGACATCCCCATTCTTCCTCTTTTTTCTTGAGTACAAGAATTCTACTCGCAGTTTTAAAGCTCTTCCATTAAACACAATTCCTGATCTTCCTCTTCTTTTAATAAGTGAGGAAGCTTCTACCACATTCTCTTTTGAACATTTTAACATTGAGTCCATTCCTGCGGAGGAACATGACTTAATGACTCCCGGGAAAAGAATTTTGTTGATCGAATACGATGATGTCAATCCCTCCTCCCCCAAGGCTAAGACATCAAAGATGACTCAATAAGACGTCCCCTCTTCCACCGAATTAAACTTATCAGTCCAAGAAAAGGTAAAAAAGGACAAGGCCCCTTCCTCCGTGCATCAACAACCTTTTAAAAAGGTGATAACACCACCTCTGAGAGAACTCAACAGGTAATGTTTGTGGCCAAGAACCCCTCATTGGCCTTCAGGTTGTTGAAGGGGGTGTGCTCGCATATGATCATGAGAAGGTTGTATAACTATCCTTCAACCAACTCTCAATTCACGCCACTCAAGCATTGTCTTTAATAATCCGAATCTCTTTTAGTTTGCTTGAAGATGTTGGATTCTTTATTCTGTATTTTGATATACTTTTTATTTATTTATTTACAGTTTGTGGTGGACTTCATCGCTATTTTGTAGAGTCACTTAGATCAATCCAAGATAAATAATAATTTAATGAGGCCCTTACTGCCGCCAAGAGGATGTAGGATGATGAAAGAAAGTCCACTAGTGATGCCATGAGCACATTGAAGAGCGACCTCGATAAGCCGAAGGTCGTCAATGACCAGCATGTGGCCGAGCGTAATCATTTGAAGAAAGAGTGTTAAGACCTTTCTTCAACCAAGGAGGCTAGTTATAATAAATTCTACATTGAGGTCTTTGAAGATGCCAAGCATCAATCGACATATATTAGGAAATCCAACTTCAAAAAGGATTGGGACGCTGCTTTGTATGGGGGAATGTCCTTATTAACTCTATTTTTTTTGGCAAGCATAACCCTAGTTCTTTTCTAAAAGCTAATAAGGAGGCGATGACTGATGCCTGAGCCCATCTGACTTCTATTGCACCAGCCAAGTGAAAAGCCCCGGAGACCTAAGAGTAGGTGAAGAGTAAGGAAACTTAGTTAGGAATGATTAGATTATATGCTCTTATATTTTTCCCTTGGTCTCTGTTAGTAAGGGTTTTATCCATTTTTATTATTAATGAAAGACTTTTGTAAATTTCAATTACATGTTGAATTATTGAATATCCCCCCTTGTTATTACTTTTTGAAGTACACAAATATTACCGAGGACATTCCTTCTTTTATAGGTAGCCTTGACGTCATCCTTATTCTGGATGCTAGCGCTCAAGCTCGTTGTTCCTTTGTTTCTATTAGAAAGGCCTTAAAGAAGATTATTGGTCCTTATAAAGACTAGTTTGCCTTAGTGGCCATGCTGAAAGATGATGTAAAAGACATGTGAGATGTGGGCACTCTTATGGAGGAGGAAGTGAATTCCTTAAGTGCGGATTACTGAGGCCAAGGATGGTAGGGATGTTGGGTCCCTTCTCCAAACTGAAAATAAATCCCTTAAGAAGAAAATTGCTAAATCATAGGATTGATGCCAAAGTGCTTAAGTTATGACAATGGGCTTCAGTCGCGACATCGTCAAAATTCGCTATCTTTTCAGAATGGGTCCTCGAGAAGCATGGTCTGCTAGCTATGAGGAAGGGTGGATGGATGCCCCCATTAGGCTAGATTAGGAAAAGTAATAGCTTATAAGAATGATTGGATAAATACCTTGGGGTGTTAAAAGTTCCTAGGAATTCTCAGTTTTGGTATAAGTACCAAGGTGATTGTCCGTCTTAAAGGCACCCACCCTTTGGCAGCAAAGAAAGATGGGTTCCATTAGATGTTATTACTTTCCAATTGGATAACGAATACTTCTCTTATCATGAGAGAAACAATGGTTTTTGACCAAACTCTGATGGCAGTCGAAGAAGAGCCATTACTACTTCTCTCGCCAGTCGATAATAGTTGTTATCTCTTTTTTGTATCTTGGTCATTGTAAATGATCTTTTTGTAACTTATAACTTTGTGTAACATGTTACTTGATTACTATCATCGTTTTTCATTTTTTCATTCCATTATCCCGAACATGTATTTTATTATCTTATCTTACCTTTTTGGTTGTGTCATCACACCACCTTAGTCCTAGAATATACAATGGAAAAATGCACCTAATTTTTGGGCCATCTACCTGTTTAGGATTTTTATCTGACCAAAGTTAGGTTCATTCAGTGCTTAGGAATCTCCCGTAGGTATTTTGTTTGTCTGGGCAATTCATGAGGTCAATGTGTTTTTCATGACGAAAACTTGAAGACCTTAGGTTTAATTATAATTAATTAATTTGCAATTATTATTAAATTAAGGTACGATCTCTACCTTAAAGTGTAATCTTGCCATTTTGGAATAATGTTAAGCCACCAATTGAGTCGCTAGGCTTTTATTGAAAATCCTAGATCAAATCGAGAGCAACATAAGTTTTGAAATAAAAACTTGCAAAAACTAATTAAGCACTTGAAAAAATTAATTAATCTATAGATAACTTAAGATAAAAATAACTTAAGCAAGTGAGAACTCAAAAGTAAAATTTCTTAAGATTATATGCATTCCAAGCCTTGGGTATCTCCCTTCCCTCCATTATTTCTAAATGATAATCTCCTTGAAGATCGCCATTGATCACCTTGAATGGTCCCTCCCAATTAAGTCCCAACTTGTAATATGAAGGTTTTTTGGCGTTACCAAGGAATTTTCTGTGGACATAATCACAGATATGAAATTTCCTCGAATTAGTTCCCTTGTTGTATTCCTTGGTTAACTGTTGTTGGTAGGAGGAAAGTTTTATCATGGCATATTCCCTTAATTCTTCTACTAGGTCAAGTTCGACGCTCATGGCTTCATCAGTCAAACCTTTCTCAGCAATGGTGGACCTTATGGTCGGCAGACCAGCTTCCATAGGGATCACAACTTCCAGTCCATAAGTTAGAGAAAAGGGAGTTTCCCCATTGGGCATCCTAAGTGTCGTAAAATATGTTGGAAAAATAAAGAGAAACTCATCCTAAGTGGAATTTCCCCATTTTGGGTCGTCGAGCATCGTTTCATTGGAAGGATCTTCTTGGCCATTAATTTGAGGGTAGGCTAGAGAACTGAAATGATGCTTAATTCCATGGTCGTCGCAGAAACCTTGTAAAGGTCCTTTTTCAAACTGTGTATCGTTGTCCATGATGATTGTCCTTGGTAATCCAAATTGTGTTATAATGTTCCTTCAGATGAATTTGATCATATCAGTATCTCTGATGTTCTCCAGTGGCTCTGCTTCAATCTACTTTATAATGTAATATGTGATGACTAATAAATACATGCGATTTGTTGGTTCTGTTGGGAGTGGTCCCATAATATAAACCCCTACTGCGCAAATGACCATGGACTAGTTAATGACTTTAAGTTGCTGGTTGGTTAGTGAAGCATTGGAGAAAATGTTTGGCACTTTTCACACTTCTGTACATAAGCTCTTACGTCTTTCTGTATATATTCCCACCAATACCCTTCTTTGATTTCTTAAAAATAAAGAGATCATCCTGCCATCTGGCTCCTCAAAATCCCATCATGTAGTTAGTTGAGAACTTGGTTGATGTATTTTGGCACACATTAGAGGTAAGGTCCTATCAATCACCTTCTGTTAAGATTTTCTTTAGGTTTCAGATAAAATCATGCATCTTTAACCTTGATCTGATGGTCTTGCTTTTTATCGGTCGACAAGATATCTTTGAACAAATAGGTAATTATCGAATCCATCCCGCTCGGACCTTTTTTTATGGCAGAACGTGCTTGGAGACCACATGATCATAATGATGGGTTTGCCGAGGAATTTTAATTTAATTTTTCTCTTTAAATTGGAGTCCACTGATGAACTTAGGACTGATAAGGCATCGACGTGGATATTATTCCCCCAAGGGAACTATTGAATGTGGTCTTTCTCAAATTTTAAGCTCAGATCACAAGCCATCTGTAGGTATGCTGCCATTTTTTCATCCTTGGCATTAAAGTCTCTAATAACTTGGTTGGACACTAACCTTGAATTGCAATATACATCAAGGTTATTTTCCCCCAACAAGTGAGCCTTATGTAGTCCGGATATGAAGGCATCATACTCAGTTTCGTTGTTGGATGCTTCAGAGTCTAGCCTGATTCTTTACTCAATAATGGCATTCTCTGGTGTGATGAGAACAATCCCTACTCTAGAACCTTTAAAGTTTCAGTCATCATACACATATAATATCCACTTCCTAGATTGGTTAATCTCGTGACATTTTAATTAATCGTCAATCTATTGGTCGCTAGGTACTTATTCTCCCATAAATACTGCCCCCACCTATCACTTGATTGTTGTTCTCGGTTAGGAGTTTATATCAAACCTCATGAGTTCGATTGACCATTTGGACATTCATTCGGATAATTCGACCTTGAAAAGAATAACTTTATGGGGAGAGGATGTGATGAATATAATGGAATGGGCCTCAATGTAGAGTTTTAAATTTTAAGATGTGATGATCGGAGAGTAGGCCAGTTCCTCTTGGGGGAGGTAGCGCTGCCCGACGTCCAAGGGCGTCTTACTGATGTGGTAAATGGAGGACTGTCGTCCTTATCTTTCACAAATAAAGGATGAATTGACCGCATGGATTGAAGCTTCTAGGTAGAGGTAGAGAGGGTCCCCTCGATCCGGGATTGCCAACTGAGGAGGTTTGATTAGATATAATTTTATTTCTTTGAGGGACTTTGTAAGGACATAATTTCCATATTCCTTATTTACATTGAGTAAATTGTATACCGCTACAACCGTCGAGAGAAGCTCACGATAATTTGATCAAGATGAAAAATCTGAATATGAAGTTTCTTCAACAACGGACATCTACGAGAGTGATTTTGATAAAAATTATGTTTATGTTTCAAATTTAGTTTATGATAGTATTGGGATATTTTTTGAAACTGTTTTTTTTCAAAATGAGGCATTTTCCTAAGTCAAAATAATTTTTGGAAGACCTGTAGGTGAGCTTTTTAAAATATTTATTTTTTACTTTTGTCGCTCAAACTACAAAGAAATTTCTTTCAAACGACATTGATATGTCGTTCAAACGACATTGATATGTCGTTCAAACGACCCCTTCGAACGACATCACATGTCGTTAGGTCAAGAGATAGGTCGTTCCTTGGCTGCTTCAAAGGACATACTTTTTTGTTTTTAACACACTGTTTCTTAAGTCGTTCCTTCCCTAATATAAATACATCTAATATCTTTCAAATGACATCAAGAGGTCACTTTAACGACCTGTGCCTCCTCAAGCTATTTACTTTTCTATAAATACCGATTTTGGAAGACCTTTTAATTAATACTTTTGCGAAACGAAAACTGCAAATGTGTAGAATTTTAGGCTTTAATTTTTGGGAACAAAACATTGATTTTTATTCACACAAAAGATCCCATATACATTTGTGAATCTTTTGGAACCCAAAAACACTTCTTGTTGAAGTTTCTCTTCTAGAGAAGATTTCTCTACTGCTGGATTGATAGTTCTTGTGGGGGCTATGTGCTGACGACTGTGGTCATTGGGGCATACTCGATGGTATTCACTACTGAGGAGGAGTTGCGGTTCTTAAGGTTCTTAAGGTAATCTTTAATGGTGATAGGTTGCGGTTTATGTGGATTTTATGTGGGAGATTCATTACAGATTTCATTATGTAATTGTAAGTTGTGATTTAGGTTAGATAATGAAATAAAATGTTTTACACGAAAGGTTTTGTTTCCTTAATCTTGTTTGTTGATTGATTTATGATTGAATGTTTAATTTATCCACATGGATGCATGACTAGGGTTTAATAAAATTTGGATTAAAGATTGAATCTAATTAAATAAGTTTAAAATTAGAAATTTGCAAATCCCAAAAATACTCGGTATCAGAGCTTTTAGCTTGGGACTTTTACCTCTATAAATTGGTATCAAAGTCGGTTGCTCTAAATTATCAGATGATTTTTTTTTTTGCAAAAGTTTTCTGATATCGATTTTTTTTTTGAAAAACTTGATTTTCAAAATTTTTACAATTTTTTGATGGATAACTTATATAATCAGATGCCCATATATGATGGCATGAATTATGCCTATTGAAAATCCCGGATGAGATCTTTTTTGAAAGATATCGATGAACGCGTTTGGCTTGTTAGTGAAAGAGGTTGGACTCCTCCCACTGTCACCGTTGAAAATGTCACCAACCCCAAACTTGCATCTGACTGGACTGAGGATGATTATAAATGGAGTACCTATAACTCCCGTGGCCTGAGCAATGTTTCTAGATCCATCACTCTTGACGAGTTTCGCTGTATTATGACTTTCACCATGTTTAAAGAGGCATGGGATATCCTCTAATTGACACATTAGGGTATCAACGCAGTTAAAGCGTCTAAGTTACAAAATTTGACCACCCAGTTTGAGGCCATCACCATGTTAGAGTACGTGGATTTTGACGAGTTTTATTCTAGGTTGTCGGATATAGTCAATACGAATTTTAATTTGGGTGAAAAAATTGAGGAGACGATAGTTGTTAAACATATTTTGAGATCACTCACATCATGTTTTGTTCCCAAAGTCACAATCTAAAAAAGGTGAGTAAGTGTCTAAAAAGAATAAATAGAGAGTTTGTGAGTCCGAATCTAAGGGAGAGTTTGATTTTGATGATGTGTCCATGTTTGCTAAAATTTTAAAATGTTTCTCAAGTTTTCCAAAGAAAATTCTTCCAATAAAAGGATGTTTGAGAAAAATAAAAAGAAAGAAGAGGCCAAAGAGAGCGGTAAGAAAGAGGAAGAGGCGAGATGTTTTTAGTGCGAGGAAAAAGGGCACAAAGTGCTTGAATATCCCACTGTTCTAAAGATAAAGGGCATGAAAATTGCTATGCCATCCACTCTTAGCGATAGTGACAATGAGGAGAATGATTTCGGGGATGAATCATCACATTATATGTGTATTACCATTTTGTCTAGTCACGTGATCACATCTAGTTTGTCCCACAATGATGAGGAAACTTGTATATGTGAGAGGCCCGATTATAATTTGAGTGTTTCAAGTGTGTGAGAGTGATATTGAAAGTGAGGGTGAAATCGATCTCCAAAAAGAGTTTAGATATTTATATGGCAGGACCTTGAAGATGAAGAAGTTTAATAAAGAGTTAGGTCTTAAGGTGTTAGATTTGGAGAGAGAGAGATAGAAGTTTTGAAGGGATGTGAGGGGTCGGCGAGTCAACTCGATAATGTCAAGGTTTTCTTAAGTGAGAAGTTGATCATCTTAGGTCGGGAAAGGAGTGAACTTGAATCCCGTGTGTCCCAACTCGAGAGAGATCTCAAACGTGTCAGGTAGGTCAAGGTTAGTATAGAGGATACATTTAAGAAGGTTGGAAAGATGCTTCTCGATCCCGCTTTGGGTAATGTTGAGAGATTAGGAATAGGTTATGACGGTGCGTCTACTTACCATGTTGCATCCGAACCAGTTCCCTAGTTTGTGATAGATCCATATGGCTCTCGACCTAACCCACCTAGGCATCCATTTCTATGTCGGAGAGCGCATCCTAATCGTTTTAAGAGAGGTGTTCCTAGACTCATTTATGTTTGTTCCCATTGCAAGAAAGAGGACACCTTAGGGAATTTTTCTTTAAGCTGGGTGGTGTGTCTCATAGGCTTTTACCTCGTTTTACTACTACACATGTTCCAACACGCACACCCACACATGATACTTTGCATGCTCCTACACATCACATGTAAGCTTTTAACCATTTTAGAGATCAAGTTGAGTATTTGGTAGAGACTTCACATGATTTGATGGATTTTTTCATAGGATGTCACCACCTCTGAAAAACACC
This sequence comes from Sambucus nigra, assembly GCA_949130495.1. Lineage (NCBI taxonomy): Eukaryota > Viridiplantae > Streptophyta > Magnoliopsida > Dipsacales > Adoxaceae > Sambucus > Sambucus nigra. Next base: position 103,511,232 of record OX422218.1, on the reverse strand, counting down.
TCCGCACTTAATGGTTGAAAATTAGACTTGTTTGCTAGCATAGGATTATTTTCATGATGATATTCTATGCCTATTGCTAGTGTGTACCACTTTTTTATTTATTTTTTCATTTTGATATTTTTTTGAAAAACCCAAAAAGATTTTTGTTTTTGAAAACTTTTGGAAAAATACAAAAAGATTTTCTTCTTTTTTTGCGAAAAAATTGAAAAAGCCAAAAAGATTTTTTTGAATTTTTTTTTGAAAAAGACAAAAAGATTTTTGTATTTTGTTTTATACACCGTTTATGGATGGACATTTAGGATTACCAAGTCACATCATTATTCCATATCCATGTGACTATTTGATAGTGTTTTGAGACGATGCATCATTTCATCCACGTGCTTTATAATGTTATGAGTCATTAAGATGAGATTTGCGATTACTTTCTACATATGTGACTCATGATTTCCTTTAATGCACACTAGCATGGATTTATTTGATTATTGTAGTTGTCTATCACATGTTGGTCGAATTTTTTTTTTATCTCAATCATGTCTTTAAAACAAACCATATGCGATAAAACTTGACAATGAAAGTAGTGCATGTAAGAACCATTGCCCATGAGGAATTTGTTTTATAAAAAAAATTATGAGTGAACACGGGAAAGGGCGACGAAAGGAGCCAATTACCTTTGTGTGGAAACCACCATTTGAAAAGAGCCAAAAAAGTGTGGCATTATAAAAAGTATCCAAGGACAAAATAATTTAGTTTGATATGATCATTCAAAATAAAAGAATTGAATAGAAAAATATGATCATTTTTATGCATGAGGGAGTTTGGTTGGAAATAAATCAACGGGTTTGCACGTCGTGACAAAGTCTTGAAAAAGCATTATGTAGTTTTAGACGTTATTGGTGTGGAAATCATGTTAAACTTTGATTTGTTGATTATATTGAGTCAGTGTCATTTGAATTCAATAATTTTTACACCTAAGGATGTTTTTGGGTGCATTTGTTAGGAGTATTCATATTCATTGTGCACATATGTTACGAATGTTTGAGTTGATTTTCCTATCGAATTAGTTCATACCCATTCATTCCATTTCCACGATTTGGTTATATTAGTGTAAATTCATGGTGTGTGTTATTTTTGTCAATTATCTTTGCTTGAAAGATTTTGAAAACTCAAAAAGAGATTGTGAAAGCCTTTTGAGTATGTACTTGCATGAGCGGTATTGATATATTTGCTATACTTATCGTGACACTCTGTATTTTTTTTATTCTTTTACTTGTCTATTTCAGACAAATAAAAAGGGAGAGAATGAATTATTAATTATGGGGGAGTGGGAGTTTGAATTATGGCGGAGTTTTGAGATTTACTTGATTTGATTTATGCTTATCTCACTTGAAACTCGATACGTCACGAATGTATTTGTTTTGTTTATTGTGTGTAGGAATTTGATGACCATTTGGAAAGCACACAAAAATAAGATCAAGGAAAGCAAAGAGATTTAACGTTGAAGATTTTTGAAGACTTACAGTTTTTTAGTATCTTTCCACTTTTGGGTTCATAGGAGGGTATTAGATTTGTATAGGTATTTGATTGATAATTTGGAATTTTTTTTATTTTGTACCGACATAGACATAGTGGGATATTTGTAAGCACATAATTTTCAGAGTCCTAATTTTATATTACGTATGTCGTATACCGCTACAACCATCGAGAGAAGATCATGACCATTTGTTCAAGATAACGTACCTGAATATCAAGTTTCATTAACAACAGACATCTACGAGATTGATTTTGGTAAGAATTATATTTAATTTTTGAATTAGGTTTACGATAGCATTGGGATATTTTTAGAAATTACTTTTTATCAAAATCAGGCATTTTTCTAAGTGAAAATAATTTTTGGAAGACCCGTACACTATCTTTTTAAACTATTTATTTTTCGCTTATTTCATTCAAATGACGAAGCAATGCCGTTAAAATGACAAAGCAATTCCATTCAAACGACATTGATATATCGTTCAAACGACATCACTTGTAGTTTGATAGGTCGCGAGATAAGTCGTTCCTTTGCATATTCAAATGACATGCTACTATTTTGTTTTTAACGCGTCGTTTCTTAGATTGGTCCTTCCTTGATCTAACGACATCTAATGTCGTTCAAAAGACATCAAGAATTCATTCTAATGACATGCGATGCCTCAAGTTTTTTTCTTTGCTATAAATTCCTGTTTTGGAAGAATTTTTCATTAATACTTTTACAAAACGAAAACTACAAATCTGTAGAATTTTAGTCTTCACTTTAAGTCACAAAACTTCGTTTTTGATTCACAAAAAATATCCCATATACGTTTATGAATTGTTTGGAACCTAAAAACACCTTTTGTCGAAGTTTTTGTTGTAGAGAAGATTTCTCTACGGCTAGATTGATAGTTCTGGCGGGGGCTATTTGCTGATAAATACGGTTATTGGTGATACTCGAGGGTATTCGTTACTGGGGAGGAGGTGTTGTTCTTGGGGGAATATTTGCTGGTGCTAAGCTACGGTCTATGTGGATTTTCAGCGGGAGATTCATTGTAGATTTCATTATGTAATTATAAGTTGCGATTTACATTAGATAGTGAAATAAAAGGTTTTACTCGAAAGCTTTTTTTTTTTTGAATCTTGTTTGTCGCTTGATTTGTGATTGCATGTTTAATTGATCCACATAGATGCATGATTATGGTTTAATAAAATATGGATTGAAGATTGACTCTAATTAAATAAGTTTGAAATTTGAAATTTGAGAATCGCAAAAATAATTGGTATTAGAGCTTTTAGCTCGGGACTTTTACCTCTACAGCCGTTGAGCATTCATCAATCAAAGTGAGGACTTTTCCTTCTTCAGTAGTTAAGAGAATGGTTGCCAGCGTTCGAATGACTTAGAGATGAAATGGGTCAAAGTTTCTAGCATCCCAGTTAACTTTTGGATTTCTCGTAATGTCTTTGGCGGCTGAACATTATTGATCACAATTATTTGGTCAGGGTTTGATTAAATCCCTCTTTTTTTGGCCAAGGAGCTTTCTAGGCTGGACCCCAAAGGATAATTTTCTCGTATTAAGCTTCATCGGATAACGTCTGAGGATTCAAAATATTTTCTCTAAGTCATTAATACGATCGTCTTTGCTCCTTCTCTTAATGAGCATATTATCAATGTATACCTCCATTCTCTCTCATTTGTCTTTTGAACATCTTAGTAATTAATCTCATGTACATGGATTCAACATTTTTTAGGCCAAAGGGAATGACCTTGTAATAGTATAAGCCTAGGAGAGTGATACATGAGGTCTTATCTTAGTTGGGCCCGAATATTTGGATCTGGTGGTACCTGAGTAGTCATCCAGGAAGCTCATCTTGTAGTGGGTTGTCGTGGCATCGACCAACTGATCTATCTTCGACAGAGGGAAGCTGTCATTGGGATAATCCTTATTAAGGTTAGTGAAGTCCATACATACTCTCTAACTATCATCGCTCTTTCGTACCACCATTGGGTTTGAGATCCATTTTGGGAATTGAACTTTTCTGATAGATCTTCCTTCTAGAAGTTTCCCAACCTCCTTTTCAACTCCCGTGGCCTTTTTGGGACAATCCAGTGAGTTGTATGTGTGATTACAAAAATGTTAGGTCAATATGAAGTTGATGTTAAGTGACTCTAGGATCGATCCCTAGCATGTCATATAGTTCCCATACGAATACATCTAGGTTTTTCTTCAGAAAAATAATTAATTAATTCCTTTGCTTGTCGGAGAGTGTGGTGCAAATAAAAAATTTCCTCTCTAGTGTACTCTCATCCAAAAGTAATTCCTTAAGTTTTTACACAACTATGTCTATGGTAACTCTTGTCTCTTCTATCGCTGGTCTACTATACCTTAGTTCCTATTTGGATGGAGTGGTTCCGTCTTGAGATGTTTGGGGATGAATTTCTTTTCTTTCATCTTTTCTTACCTAGGCCTAATGGCAATAATGTATCACTTTCGAGCAATGACTTGATCGCCTTTGATATCCATTATTCCCCGCTCTATGATACACTTGAGTTTTTGATCGTAGGTTGAGGGCACTGTCCTCATGGCATGCATCCACCCTCTTCCGAGGATGGTATGGTAGGGTGAGTCAATGTCCACCACCAGAACCTTAATGGTTTTAGTGACGTTCCTTGACCTTATTGGCATAACCACCTTTCCCAACGGTATGATCATCTTTCCAGTAAAGCCGACTAGTGAGAGAGTCATTTTCATCAGTTTGTCATCCTTAGTTTGATCTTATGAAAAAGCTCCGAGAACATTACCTATGAATAGCTACCTGATTCATCCTAAATCATAGCACTTATTACCCTCGAACTTAGGCATTTTAGCCCCCTCAAGCACCGTAAGTGCTATAATTATGCTCATTAATCGAAAAACTTCCATTTTATATGCTAAAATATTATTTGAGGTATTATTGAGCTTTTATATGTGTTATGGTGCTCCGTATGAAGTTTGAACGCGTTCTGATAAAGTTCTATCGTGATTCGCACGTTCAGGGGTATTTTTGTAATATCACACTTTAGTATTTTTGACTAAAATCTTCACGAAAGTTGTAACCCTCGGGCCAAGATTCGTGTGGCCATGCACGGCGCTCGAATCGGAGTTCGAACGAAGAAAGCACGGACGTTTAATCGAAGAAGAATTATAAGTTATTTTAATTTAATATTTTATTAATATTTTAACAATCTATTTAATACACCTTGTGTCCTTCTTATCTTTTATGCAACAATCTCACTTTAGAGATAACGATTTTGATTTTTTGAGGTGAGCCAAATTGGAATGCCTTTGGCCAAATTAAACACATGATTATGGATTGCACAGAACATTCACGAGCTCAAAATGGGTCTTGGCTCACCATTAATGGAGGGTTTTGGCCATTTCGAACATGAGGGTTTTTGGACATCTTTGGACAACGAAATGGGTCTTGGCTTGGTGCTGCTGTGCATAGTGGTTGTTCCATGGAGGTTGGGTTGTACAAATTTTAGAGGTTACGAATTACGTGGCTGACCTGCTATGACCGGTCGACCACGCCCCTACCGCTGGTCTATCGGGTTTTTGATTTTTGTCGTGGGTCTTTTCCAGTTTCTCTTGACTTGACACGCGATCGACCGCGAATTGGCTACCGGTCTACCGGTGTTCTGTTTTTGTCCGAGATTGTTGTTGCTCCTTTTCTTTATTTTTATTTCTTTTTCTTTTATTTTTAATTAGAATTATTCCCTTTTTCTTTTCTTATTTCTTTTTCTTTCCTTCCTTTTTTCCAACTTATTATAAATACACCCTTTGGTGTATTTTAGTAGAATAGGACATACTATCTAGTTTTTTTCTCTTTCTCTCGCTTAGTGTAGTTAGGGTTTGAGAATACTTTGGGGTTTATTGTGGAGACCGCCCCTCTCCTCATTTTCCACCATTAATGTAAGTGTTACTTTACTATTCATTGTCCCTCTTTTTGATCTTTGTGTGCCCTAATTTCCTTGCTTTATTTATTATTTCAAGCTTAGTTTAATTTGTAGTGTTAATTTAATTAGTTGTTTTAATTAATTAGCTAGTTTAATTTATGCTTTTAGTTATGTGTAGTGACTAATTTAATCTAGGTTGTGTTGGATTGAACTCACCTAGCATTGATTTAGTTGCTTTGCTTTGGTGATGGAGTTGTTTTGTTCTTGTCTTGATTGGGTTATCCTAGTTAATATGCCTAGGAGATTTAATGGTGTATATCATGTATGCTCTGTATTTACGACCTTGCGTGCGTAATTTTTGGGGTATTTGCTAATGCCAAAATCTTATTATACTTTTATGAGAATTTAGGGGCATGACAACTTTGAATTTAATTAACTGTCGAAACGAGATGCAACTTCATAGACTCGTCGACCCATGTAACAATTTATACCAATTAACTCTAGGTGAGGGATATTCGGTGTAACCTATAGTTTTTATTCCGTTCTTAAATTTAGTTTAAATACACTCATGCCTAGTTTATCTTTTCTTTCTTTTTAGTTAGCACAATATATTTTACACTTTTACTTTTGAAGTAATAAACCAATTAAATTCCACAACTAGTTTCTGTGGATTCGATACCCGGATTGGCTGCTATACTCCCTTAAAAGAGTGTAGTCATAGTTTAGGGTTTTGTATAGAGTTGGTGAGCCAAAAATAAAATGACCGACGCGTAGGTGACTCTCGCACGGAGGCGAAACCCAGCCTATCAAATGGGGTCATTGCCGGGGATGAGTTTGTTTTAAAATTTATTTGATTTAGTATTTCATAGTATTTTTTTTTGTCTATTTTTTTTTTGCTAACCTTTTGCATGACTTTTACATTTGAGCGCTAAGAAACGCTTAAATTTTTCGCGCACACATCACTTTGTGGAATTTGCCACTTCGAGCCATCTTTTAGGTAAGCGTGTCTTATTCCAATCCTTTTGGTAATCATTATGATAATTCTCAAAATCCCCGTAAACCTATGGCTTTTGGTCAATACTTAGAGTCCCAAAAAATTGCAATTTCAAAAATATCTTTGGCTGAGTATAACAAAAGTCGAGCTTTGGAGTGCGTGTATTTTGAGGATGATGATAATGATTTTGGGCCTCTAATTCGGTATAACAAGAAATTTGAAATGAATTTAAGTAGTTTTTAAAATTCTTATAATAATGAGTTTTAGTATAGTTTCGATAATAATTTTTAAACTTCTCATTTCCAAGAATCCACACCCCGATCTATGACTTTCGGTGAGGGATTGCCCATGCTTGAAAGTGAGAAATATGAAAATCGTTATCGGGAAGAAAATCATTTGTGGGAACATTAATTGGATTTATTATTTGAATCCGACGATGATTTTTCTTCTGAAGCCTTTGAAGTCGAGGAATGTTTTGAACCAAATGAGGGCTTTGCGCCTACTTTGGAACAAACCAATCTTGACTTGGACCATATTTTAATAGAGAATGAAAGTGAGGATGAAATGGATGTAATATCCATTTGCAAGGAAAATATTTCTTCTTTGGCCCCCAAAGAAGAATATTCCATTGAAAATGATCTTATTTCCTTTGAAACTCAATCTTCAAGCGATGATGACTCATCTCTTGAGTTTGAATTTCTTTCCTCCCCCTTTTCATTCTCCATTATCGTACCATCACAAGTACCCAATGAATCGGTGCCATACTTTAAAATGTTTAACTCATTCACTGACGAGGAGTACTTGCTCGAGTTGCACTCCATGAAGGCATCTTTGCCTCCATGTGCGCCACCTCCCAATCCACTTGCTAAATCTTTGGGAGATGATTCAATTTTTCTTGGCCCCCATGTATATTTGTCACCCGTCTTATCCAAATCCCCCATTCTCCCACAATTTTTTTTTTAATTAGGGATGGTTCGTTTCTTACGCCTTACACATGCCTTCCGTTGTTCAAACAGAATTCCTATTTTTCGGGAGGCATGCATGAGAGGGAGGGTTCACCATGGATCTTTCAAAGCCAAATCGTATTTTGGATGGACCCTCAAAAATATCAACTTCTAGTGTATAGTTAATTAGAAGTTAAAATTATAGGTTGTAAATAGTTAGTTGCTATTTTTATTTTTATTTTTCTTCCCTATCCTTACTTACAATCTAGTGTAATTAGTTAAAAATTTCATTCTTTCTTTTTGTTATGCTTTGGTACTAACATGTTTGGTAGAATCTTTGGACTCGTACTTTACGAAGATCGCTCCATTATGGGTAATATCGTTCTTTTCCTCTCTTTAACTTGGTTCTTAATTTACATTGAGGACAATGTCAGGTTTTAAGTTAGGAGTGTGGGATATTCTATACATTTATTGGTAATGTCTTTGATTTGATTACATGTTATTTCCACGCTTGATTTTCTTGTGAAAATTAAAATTTTCAAAAAGTTTTTCTTTCTTTTTTCTCCTTTATTGGGCATTTTTCCTTTGTTTTCGATGATAAGTTTCAATAATTTCCCGATCCATTAGACAAGTCAACGATGCATGTTCTCGATTTTAGAAGTTATTAGACTTTAGTCCTCAATTGTAGATATTATGAATAATTTCATGAATTAAACTTTTATCCTGTGAGCACATTCGATTTTCTTGCTTTATTGATTTGGTTTAAGATTTGTATAACTCGATAATATTTTATTGCCTTGTATATACTTACACTGAGTGAGCTTTGGGCTTTTCTTCGTTTGTGTGTGTTTATACACCTCTCTTTCCTCTTTGAAAACGTTACAATCGTTGGTAATCTCTCTATTCTATCATTTGATCATTCATTAATTGAGTTCATTCTTGAAATGTATTACTTAAGCATGATTTTCAAAGTTTGTTTTGACTCGAGAATTGCGTAAACTTTAGGAAATGATCATAGGAAATCTTTGTTATATCACCCATATTAACCTTGACCTCACCTTATATGTTTACCCTCGTCAACCCCTATGAGCCTAAATATTAGCCTTTCGTTTCATAAACCAAAAATCTCATACTAACTCCACTTTGGAGTTTAAGCCATATATATGTGACACCCCCCTAATTAAATCCCGGGTGATCAGTCCTAAATCAAATTAAAACAGGTTTCTTAGTTGGTTCATTCTTAGCATCACAGTCGAAAACTTTATAATTACTAACCACCTAGGTGAAATTAGACTAGTGCCAAATTTTAATTTTCATTAAACATACAACAACATGTCGAACAATGTATAGACCAAATACCAGCATAAAATTCTGAATATATCAACTAAGGTAAACAAGTGTTGGCGAATAAACCATCGGCCCAAAACCAACAAATGAAAAAATCCTAACTAAAGAAAGTACGGCGGACAACATGTCCATACTAAAAATGAAATCCTACACTAGATCAGAAATGATAAAAGAAGTGTCTAATCAATGTCCTGCAACATCCACATGTGCTACAACTTCGAAATCTCTGGAATTAATTCATGCTTGGCGTCTCTGTGGCTAGACACCTCAAAGGTTTTTAAAAATATTATACATAGCAAGAGTTAGTACTCAAAACATTTTGAAAATATTTAGCAAGTAAATTTATTGCAGTAAAGATAAGTTATTGATTACACATGTTATACTTACGCACACTCACTTGAGTCTCCTGACCTCTCATCTATAGTGCACACCTAACGTTCCATACTTAGTCTAATTAGCTACAATGACCTAAGCTATTTAGACTATAGTACTCATCTGAACTCATCTACACATCTAAGTTCTCGTACCACCCATACAATACTATGTTTCTTTAACACTTTTCATTCAGTTAATAAATTTCCAAGTAACATTTCCCATATTTTAGTTTTTGATTTGGAAGTTAAGTTTGACCACTTAATCTTGTTCATTAGATGTTCACTATCTAGTATTATATTTTTCCAATTAAGCTTTCTCCACTTAAGTTACTATTTAGATGTATTCACGTCATCTAATTATCTATTACTTCATCCTAGTAGATTATTCATATAGTATATGTTTCACAGACAATATAGACTATAAGGATAATTGTCCCGGTCTAATCATCGACTCCAATTATCTTAAATTATTTATCTTTTAAATGTATGAACATACTATAATCATTTACCATTCTACCCAAGTCGATTATTTATATAGTATATATTTCACTCACAATATATATACTATAAGGAGTATTGGCTCGGTCTAATCATCAACTCCAATTCTCCTATCATTTACATTGTCCGGGTCTAATCCTTGACTCCAATTGTAAATGAAATAATACAATATTGTCCCGATCTAATCCTCGATTTTATTATCATATAGACACTATAGGTATTCACCCAACCTAAGTACAAAATTTATAGGTAATCACACAACCTAAATATTTACATTAGTACGTAGTATATTTATCTCTAATACATACCGTACCGTGCATTTTTTATTTCTCTCTTTATCGCATTTTCTCGAGTATTCACCCAACTCTAAGGGACCTAGTGAACCCCTTCTTAATTTCATTTTCTAGGCCTAGCTTACTCTACTGGTATGTATCATGGATTAATATTACTCTCTCTATATAACTCATGCCACGCATTTCCCGATACACATCCCAATCGATTTATCCTCGTCGGTCCCTACTTTAAGTCTCACTCTGAAGGATCCTATCAGACTTAAAAATATACCTACTGGTATTTTTTATGTTCCTGACTATGTATAATATCATCCCTAAGTTTCCCCTCGGTCGTTAGGAATAAAATAACCATCAATGCATAAAAGTGCCTCAATTAAGCTTTAGTCGATCGATCGAAGGTTTTGGTCGATCGATCGACATTCATGAATCGATTGATCGATCTACCAGATACCAGCAATGCCCTGTTATGGTTTTCACCAAGTTCGATTTTTCTAAACCTCATTAAACTGTATGAAAATTTCTACCAACATGACCAAACATCCACTACATGTATAGAGACTATCTCCAATGTAAATACATCATCAAATCTTTACAAAATTCATTAAAGAACCACCCAAATCTAAATATCATCGAAAACCCTAGATATGCATGTTCTTCATAAATTATCCTCATTAATCCAGATTAGATTTCATAAAAATGATTATGAAAACACTGATTTATATTCCTTTACAATTGTTCATACAATCTATAAGTGATTTCCTACCCAACATGTATTTAAATCATTCCTTTTCACCAAGAATATTCATATGAGGAACTATTCATAAAAATCCTACGCATGGGTATTATAACATCAATTTAATTTTGCAAGAAACCACTTGCCTTATACATAGGTGATCCGATTTTGTGATGAAGATGATGATTTGATGTGCTTTTCTTCAAATCCCCACTCCTTAGATGCTTAGGGTGCAAGAATCCTCCTTAAGCTTTTGGGAAAGGTTCTTCTCTTCTCTGATGGACACTCTAAGATTTTTGAGTTAAGAACCCTAATCCCCAATCCTAATTATCAGATATAGGACTCTAATTTTCGTAGGTACTTTAACCTCTATTTTTCAAATGACCAAATTACCCCCGTAAGGTGCCGGTTTGGTCCAAAGTTGACCCGTGATTCAATTGACAACCCAGGTATACTATTTTGACTAATTCGCCCCTTTCAGACTCATCCGTGACCTCTAAATTATCATTCGAGTCACTCAAAAGATATTTCACATTTCTTACCTCGACCTAATCTAACATGCGACTCTCGATGAGATAACATATAATACGCCCACATCACTTGCTATGACGTATAATCTTAATTATCAATTATTTAATATTCACACTTAGTAAATATCATATCAGAAATATTAATCAGTCTCTATCTCTCGATTAATATAGAAATAATCACAATTATTATGTTACGCTTAATAATAGTAATTATTATTAAATCATATTAAATTACTTTACTCACGTTATTTAAATTAAAATGTATTTTCTATTTAATTACCCAATTAATTAAAATCTAAATATGCAGAAATGCAGGGTATTACATACTTCCCCCCTTACAAAGGAATTTTGTCCTCAAAATTTAGATATACCTATGGTGAATAATTCTCGATATTGTTCTCGTATATCCTCCTCTCCCTCCCATGTCGACTCATCAACATTGTGGTGTCCCCAATGTACTCGCCCTAATGGATCGAAGATTACGCTCGCTATGATCCAGGATAGCCACAAGTATCTCCTCATATGAGACATCTGGCTGCAAATTAATCTCCTCAAGTGGGACATTCCAAAAGGCTCTCTCGCTCCTCCTGTATTTCTTCAGCGATACCACATGGAACACATCGTGTATCCACTGCAGATACTCTAGGAGCCCCAATCTGTATGCTATCGATTCTAGCCTCTGAATAATAGGGAATGGTCCCACATATCTCGACGCTAACTTCCCTTTCTTGTCGAACCTCATAGTCCCCTTCATAGGAGATACCCGAATCAACACTTGGTCGCCCACTTCTAGCTCCATGTGTCTCCTATCATCGTCATCATAACTCTTCTGCATATCCTGAGCTATTCAAATACATCCTCGAATCGACTCTATATTGACATAAGTCTCATGCATCATCTCCGACCCCAATAGTTTTTTTGTCCCCCACCTCTAACCAGCAGGCAGCCGAACGACAAGGCCTCCCATAAAGTTCCTCAAAAGGAGCCATACCGATAGTGAGTTGGTAGGAGTTGTTATACGCAAACTCTACCAATGGGACGTATCGCTCCGATCCTCCCCCAAAATCTAGGATACACATCCTCAACATATCCTCAAGCATCTGATTTACCCTCTCAGTCTGCCCGTCTATCTGAGGGTGATACGCTGTACTCAGTCGTATTTCTGTGCCCCTGGCCTCCTGAAAGCTCTGCTAGAAATGTGCTACAAATATCTTGTCTTTGTCAAACACAATATTAATAGGGACCTTATGCAGCTTAACAATCTCTGAAATGAACAACTGCGCGTACTGCATCGTATCAAAGTCAGTGAGAACTGGAAAGACAGGAGCTACCTTGGTCAGCTGATCCAATATCACCCAAATGGAATCGTGACCCCTCTGTTATGTCGGTAGTCCAGTAATAAAGTCCATCGAAATGCTCTCCACTTACACACGAGAATCTCTAGTGGTTGTATCATCCCTTAAGGTCTCTGATGGTCAACTTTCACCAGTTGGCATGTAACAAACATTGAGACAAACTCTGCTATGTCCCGCTTCATACCCGATCACCAATACTGTTGCCGCATATCCTGGTACATCTTGTCCCCACCGGGATGTACCGCAAATCTAGTACCGTGAGACTCGATCATCACTGCCGGCCTCAACTCCTCATCTTCGGGCAGTACTAACCTCCCATTAAATCGTAGACCTCCTTCTGAGCTGACTGAGTAAGTCTCTGCACCCTCGGGTAATAACTGTCTCACCCTGTCTTGATAGAACTGGTCCTCTGCCTGAGCCCTTACTACTCGCATCACGATCTCGAGAGTGATGGTCATAACTACCATGTACGCCCTGACCACGTTATCCTCTTGTTGGAGTTCACTTCACTTAGCTTTCCACAAGTTAGATACATCCCCAGTAGGTCGTCGTCTCAACGCGTACGCCATTACGTTAGCCTTACTAGGATGATACTATATATCAAATTAGTAATCCTTAATGAATTCTAGCCACCTTCTCTGCCTCATATTTAAATACTTCTGTGTGAAGAGATACTGAAGTGACTTATGATCCGTGAAAAGAGTGAACTATTGCCCCGAAAGATAATGTCTCCATATCCTCAAAGAAAAAGAGACCACTTCCAACTCGAGGTCGTGGGTGGGGTAGTTCTTCTCATGTGGCTTTATCTTTTGAGAAGCATAAGGTATCGCCCTTTCCTCCTGCTGTAACACACCCCCAAGTCCCTGCAGGGATGCGTTAGTGTATACTCGTTACTCCAATACACTCCAAGGTAATACCAGTATGGGTGCTGATGTTAGCCTGTCTTTTAGCTCATCAAACGCTAACTGACAGTGGTCGCTCCACACGAATTGTACTTCCTTTCGCGTCAAGTTCGTCAAAGGACCAACGATCTTTGAGAACTCCTTGATGAATCGACGGTAATATCCAGTCAAACCTAAAAAGTTGTGAATCTCGATCTGTGTTGTGGTCTGTCCCCACTCCCTCATCGATAATACTTTACTTGGATCAACAACAATGCCCCGGTCGGACACTCTGTGGCCAAGATACTTAACCTCCCAAAGCCAAAATCCACACTTACCAAGTTTGGCGTATAACTTGTGGTCCCATAATGTCTGATGCACCAGACGCAAGTGCTCAGCATGCTCCTCCTCCGTGAGAGAGTAAACCTAAATATCGTCTATGAATACGATCACGAACTCGTCCAAAAACTCCATTAATACCTAGTTTATGAGATCCATGAATACTGTTGGCACATTAGTGAGTCCAAACAGCATCACCTTGAACTCATATGACCCGTACTGTGACCAGAAAGAGGTCTTAGGTACATCCTCCTCTTGAATGCACAGCTGATGGTAACCTGACCTCAAATCGATCTTAGAAAAGTATGTAGCCCCTCTCAACTGATCAGATAAGTCATCAATCTTAGGCAACGTATACTTATTATGTATCATCACCTTGTTCTTCTCCCTGTAGTCCACACATAAATGGAGAGAACCATCCATTTTCTTCATAAATAACACCGGTACGCCCCACGATAACGTACTCCATGGTTAGAGTTTGTGAAGGACTATCAGTTCGACATACAGTACCATCCGGGGAAGGCCAACGTAGTTGCGGATACGTTGAGTCGTAGATAGGTAGACGAGGTAGGGGACGTCTGGAAAGCAAAGTGGAAGGAGTTAGGCCACCAGGATGCAGTAGCCCGTTCCTTCATATCTGTTATGACAGTGACACCCGAGATTGTTATGAGGGTGATACAGGCACATACCGCAGACCCGTTTTTCTAGGAGTAGATTGTACGACTTTTAGCTAGGGGTGCTGAGTCCTATTCTGTTAGTTCTAATGGGGGTTTGAGGTTTAATGGGAGATTGGTGGTTCCAGAAGGAGCAGAATTATGTCATGCAGTGATGACCCAGTCTCACGGGTCCCAATTTGCGATGCATCCTGGAGGGGATAAGATGTACCAGGATATGAGGCGGCAATACTGGTGGAGTGGGATGAAGAAGGACATTGCTGAATTCATCTCCAAGTGTTCTACCTTCCAGCTGGTAAAGGTGGACCATCAGAAACCGTCAGGGTTGCTTCAGCCATTGGCGGTACCCGCGTGGAAGTGGGAGAGTATTTCCATGGACTTTATTACAGGTTTTCCTATATCACAGCGGGGCCATGACTCTATCTGGGTGATTGTAGATCGTTGGACCAAGGTAGCTCATTTTCTGCCGGTGCGGACAGACTATACCACGGGTCACTATGCTCAGTTGTTCATTGCTGAGATTGTCAGATTACATGGGGTGCCCCTGAATATTGTGTCAGATAGAGATAAGATTTTCGTGTCGCATTTCTGGGAGAGATTTTAGGAGGCTATGGGTACTGAGTTGAGGTTGAGTTCAGCTTATCATCCACAGACAGATGGACAGACAGATCTTACTAATCAGATGTTGGAGGATATGCTATGCATGTGTGTTCTTGATTTTGGAGGAGTTTGGGAGCCGCACCTTCCACTGGTAGAGTTCACTTATAATAACTCTTATCAGTACTCTATTGGCATGGCTCCATTCGAATCTTTGTACGGCAGGCCTTGTCGTTCCCCAACTTGTTGGCTCAAGGTGGGGGATAACAAGTTGCTAGGACCAGAGGTGATTCAGGAAACCTACGCGAGGATTGATATGATCAGGAGTCGCATTCGAGCAGCCCAGGATAGGCAGAAAAGCTACGCCGACGCGAAAGGGTTCTTTCGGGAGTTTAATGTGGGGGACCAAGTGTTACTACGTGTATCTCCTATGAAAGGAGTGATGAGGTTCGGGAAGAAAGGGAAATTATCCCCGAGGTACGTGGGACCATTTATTATCATCGAGAGGATTGGGCCAATAGCATACAGATTGGGACTGCCAGAGCATTTACATTGCATTCACGATGTATTCCATATCTCGTCGTTGAGACGATATCTTCGGGATGATATGGCCCATACCCACATTGCGATAGATGAGATAGACTTACAGCCTGACAGCTCTTACGAGGAGAGACCGGTGGCTATCCTAGACCATAGAGAGAGAAGATTGAGGTCGAAGGTAGTTCCACTTGTACGGGTCTAGTGGGAGCACCATAATGTGGAGGAGTCCACTTGGGAGCGCGAGGCAGATATGCGCGAGAGATACCCAGATTTATTCTTACTAGGTACGCCTTATTTTTCGAATTTCGGGACGAAATTCTATTATTAGGGGGGAAGTATGTAATACCCCGTATTTTTATGCTATATTAATTTGGGGATTTATTAAATTTAATGTGAATTAATTATTTAATATAAATCCGAAAATTAATTATGTTATAATTATTAACGTGATGAGAGTTAGTAATTATGGGAAATTTGTTGAATATTACTAATGAGAAAAGTAATATATAATATCGGTTATATAATATTGGTTATATTAAATGTCACGAGTGAATAAAATGACAATTTTGAAAATTTGAGCCGGGACGCACCCGTGTCGCGTCGGGACTAAATATTAATGAATAAAGTGAATATATTATAAGTCTCTCGTATGGTCATTTTGAGTGCGCCAAAGTGTCCGGAAGGGTCGAGATAGTCAGAAAAGTGTACCTGGAGGTTTAGTTTGGGTCTCGGGGCATTTTTATGCTTAATTAGTACCCCGGGAGGGCATTTTGGACATTTCGCATTTTTGGGTAATTAAACCCACGAAATTTCAAGGGATATATCAGATGTCTAAGGTTGCCTTCTAGGGTTAAAACAACCAAAGACAAGTGACGGCCATAGGAGAGGGAAGGAGAGAGCTTCCAAAGCAATCCAAGGCCCAAAATCCATCAGTTTGCACTGCCACCACCACCAACGCGTAGATCACGCGACGGGGAACGCATCCACACCAAATTCGTCATCAAACCAGAACTCTGGAAATCCCAGGAAAGTGTTTATCTTGCTTATTTTCATTAATGCATCACTCATATTAGTCTAGGGACGATTAGGATGATATTTATGGAAGAAAACCCGAATTTGAGATAGGAAATCGCATGTAGTAATGATTTGAATGTAAATCTGGAAACCTCTTCACATGTAGAGGACTAAACCACGAAATTATGATGTTTTAGAAGAAGAAAATTTTGGAAAAGATTGATTAGAACCATGTTAAAGAGATTCTAGGGTTCTAGAGATTTTTATGAAGTTTTTGCCTATAAATCCATGATTAGTGACGAAAATTTACATGCTTTACGTAGAAAATACATAAAATGAGATTATAATGTTAGTAGTACAAATTTCTGGGCGATTCGGAATGAAAATTTTGGATTTGGAGGAGGTTATGTGATAGAACCCGTAACTGATTAACTGCAGAATTCGCCATACCTGTTTGATCGATCGATCGAGCCCCAGACCTCGATCGATAGACCCCTTCTGGCAGACTCATATTTCCCCTTTTTAAATTAGTTGAATTCAATTTAATGAGAAATAATTCTTGGACACCCTTATTAAAATGTTTTGGGAGATAAAGAAGACCAGTAGGACATATGAATAATTTTGGGACCTTTAATATAGGACAAGAGTTGTAATTTTTTTGGGCCACTTACATATAAGGGATGATGAAACTATGTATTAAAGGGAAAGACGCGTAAGATAGTTACGTTGGAACATAAATGAATACCTACTGAATTTTTCACTTGAGAGGATAGAGTCCATGAGTATTACGTAGTAAGTTGGAAAAATCCCTCGAATCAAAGTAAGAAATGAATGGTTATACGTGAGAACTAAATAATGAGATATGAGGACAAATGTCGTAATTATGGGATTTGAGATGTACCTAAATTGATATGGTAATATTAGTATAGTTATATGACTGTGTTTATGCATATACTATCTATCTGTGAAAATCGTGATCGCACTACTTGATATCCCTGAGGTTACCGTGCTGGGACAGTCTTATCTCGATGGGACCTTTATGGGGGATATTGACTTGTACCCTAGAAGATAGATATCCTTGGTACAGGCTATCGAATCGATAGTTCAGACGGTCCTAAGAGACGTGGGGGCATGTGCTATCCTCTTAGAGACTTGGAATCTATGCTTCGCCTCAATATTGTTTGTGTATGTGTTAATACAGTTCGAGAATGATTCTGAACTTGTATTTCCCTTAGTATGAGAGATACGGGGATTGGATAGCAGAGTATGCACGCATTATAATTTTTATGTTGGGTGCTGTTAGAATATATATATTATACGAGTAATTAATATATGTATGAAACTCTGAAATTTGGAACTGCCTACTGTGCTATGGAAAGTAAGAAATAAATTTTTAATTTAAATTTGGAAATACTTGTGCTGAAAAAGTATAATATGACACTGGGAAACTTTATTAATAAATAAAGTTAAAATGAGAACTTCGTTACTAAAGGAAAATTTTCTTTTAAACAATTATATTGTTCAGTTTTAAATCTTACGATTAACCTAAGATAAGTTAAACCATCGGGAAGTTTAGTGCGATATAAGATAAGATAATCTGTTGGGAAGGTTAGTACGATAGGCGTGCATATTAGAAGAGAGGTGAGAATTTCTCAAGAGAGTGCCGCACTAATATGTTGTTGCATTGGCCTGTAAACATTTTAAATACTTGCAAAACGAATTTTAAATCATTTACACTATCGGGATCTGACCCGTTTCTATTTCTCTTTATCTCTTGTATATATATGTATATATTACAGGTGCCCAGCCACAGGGGCGTCTTGCGTAAGATCCCTTGGAAGGAACGCGCTGCAGCTTAGGTGGGAGTTGTAGGCCTCTTGCTTAGACGACTTCATTTATTTGACTCCACTCATAGCATATTCATTTAGTGGGGCATGTGTCGCCCTTTCCATTATTCAGTTGTTTATTTGGACTTTGTGATTTAGTTATTTCTCGTATTGTCACGTTGGGATTTATTACTGTCTGGATGTTTTACTTTTAGTTTTAATGTTGGGATTTAGTTGTTGAATGTTTAAATTATTTGGATTATATGTTCCAGGATTATTGTGGTGTGATTCTTTAATATTGAATTGTTGTAAATAATTAAATCTTTGTTTTTAAAATAAAATTTGGAAATTAATGTTTAAAAAAATTGGTTTTGACACTTACCTTAATTAATTAGGGTGTTTAAATTTGAAAAGTTATTTTTACGACAATAATGCTAAGAATGAACCAACTGTTCACCTTGATTTTAATTTAATAAAGGAGTGATCGCCCGGTATTTTATTAGGCGGGGTGTTGCAGGTGGTATCATAGCATCAGGTTCTAGTGTCGTTCGGATCTTTATGGCTTATTTTGCTTTCAGCTTAACATTTTTTGCTATAGAGCCCTGTTTTAGGATTGTTGTATTCCTGCTTTTACATTTAAGTCTTCAGCTATTTGAGATTTGATAATAACTGTAGACTAATGAATTTCTTCGCGTTTCAGATGCCTCCGAGACGCGCACCAAAGGATAGACGTGCCCAAGCCGAGCAGCCAGCAGCTCCGGCCAGGGTACAATGAATGCTAATGAGGTAGCCGCTATTGTTGTTCAGGCGGTGAATGCTGCGCTAGCGGTGGTTCAGCAGGCTCCACCCCAGATTCAGGCAGTGGCGCCAGTACCTGCACAACTTCCATCTGTGTGGGAGCGGGTTAGGGATACCTTTCAGAAGGCGCATCCCCCTGAGTTCTCTGGTAGTTCAGATATCATCATCGTCAGCCAATGGAAGAAAGATATTCAGCGGCATCTTCGTATGTATGAGTGCACATACGTGCATAAACAGTTGTTAGCTGCCTTTAAGCTAGTGGGGGCCGCTTTGCACTGGTGGGAGTCCACAACCACCTTGGAGGAGAGGGACACGATCCCGATTCAGTCATTCTGGGAGCGGTTTGACCGCAAGTACTTTCCACCCGCCCTGCAGACTGAGATGAGGCGGAAATTACTGAACTTGAAATAGGAGAATTCTACCATTGCTGAGTATGAGGAGGAGTTCACGAGACTTCTCACCATAGTGCCAGATGAGGCACCCACTGAGGGTAAGAAGATAATTATGTTTGTGGACGGATTAGCTTGGAGGATCCGTCAGCACCTTATAGGGAATCTGTCTCTTAGTACTTTCACTAATGTACTCAATGTTGCATTACTGCATTGCCAGGATTATCGCTTCCATCTGCAGGGAAGCAAGAGAGCAGGAGAGTCCAGCCAACAGGGAAGGACCGGGGGTAGTAGTGCTAGTGGAGCACCGACATCTCAAGGACAGACTCGTTAGCACGAGCAGAGTTCCCATCAGGGGGACTCTGCTAAGAGATTCCATTTAGGTGATTCCAGACAGGGATTTGGGGGCTATAGGCAGGGCCAGCAAGGCCAACACCGATAGCAGCAGGGTCAGCAACAGGGCCAACAACGTTTTCACCACGGCCAACTAGGCCAGTGGCGGGGTGGTAACGGCCAGCAGGGCCGTGGCCAACAGAGTGATAGGGGAGGAAATTTCAAAGGCCGATGTTTTAGGTGCGGTAAGCATGGCCATAGGCTCCACGATTGTCCAGAGGGAGAGAGGGCCCCACAGCAGCAGGGTGCCCGAATGAGCCACAGATGCCACTTTTTTCAGCTGCCCTCCCAGCACCAGCCCAGGTGCTAGCCCTACCAGTCGTTCCAGCAATTCCAGTGCAGTAGGGGTACTTACAGTATGGATGTGTCTATAACGTTCACCAGGCAGCATCTCCATAGGCACCACCCACGATTGAGGGTATGTTTCCTATACATGGTACTATGGGTCGAGTTTTGTTTGATACTGGGGCAACGCATTGTTTTATAGCTACGCATTTTGCTAAGGCCTTAGGTTTATTAGCCACAGCAGAGAGCACTGTAACGTGTGTAGACTCTCCACTGGGGAATGGTTCGCTTATTTTCTTTATATGCCGGGGAGTGGGGGTAGAGATTGGTAGCTTGGTATTACCTGCAGATATGTTAGTCTTAGATATGCATGAGCATGACGTTATTATCGGTATGGATTGGCTCGCTGCTTACAGGTCCATGATAGATTGTTTTGGTGGGAGTATTGTCTTTGCCATTCCGGGGCAAGAGATGTTTGTAGTGGCGATGCCTCGCCCAGAGGGAGGCCTGACCGCTCATTTGTATTACATAGAGGAGGATACCTCTAAGGAGGTTGTGATTCCCTTAAACTCAATCCCAGTTGTTCGTGAGTATTCCGATGTATTCCAGGAGATACCAGGCCTACCCCCCAGTCTAGAGATAGACTTTGTCATAGATTTATTACCGGATACTAGACTGATAGCACGCGCTCCATACCGTATGGCTCCGGCAGAGATGCGAGAGTTACGAGATCAGATAGAGCAGCTGTTAGGTCAGGGCTTCATTCGCAGGAGTACCTCACCTTGGGGCGCTCCAGTCTTGTTTATGAAGAAAAGAGATGGATCACTGAGGTTATGTGTGGACTACCGGGAATTGAACAAGGTCACGATACGGAATAAGTATCCGTTGCCTCGAATCGATGATCTGTTCGACCAGTTGAGGGGAGGAACTTTCTTTTTGAAGATAGATCTGAGGTCGGGGTACCATCAGCTACGTATTAGGGAGCAGGATGTTTCAAAGACTGCCTTCTTGACGAGATATGGGTCTTACGAGTTCAGAGTAATGCCATTCGGCCTCACAAATTCTCCAGCCGTGTTCATAGACTTAATGAACCAAGTGTTCAGAGAGTTCTTGGATCAGTTTGTCATCGTCTTCATAGATGACATTTTGATATATTCACACTCTGAGGAGGAGCATGCCGAGCACTTGAGATAGGTTCTTCAGACTCTACCAGAGCATCAGTTCTATGCTAAGTACGAGAAGTGCGGATTCTGATTGCGAGAAGTTCAGTTCTTGGGGCATGTTATTTCTGAACAGGGGATAGCAGTTGACCCATGTAAAGTGTCAGCGGTGAGGGAGTGGGGACAACCCATGACACCGACGGAAGTGCGTAGTTTCTTGGGGTTAGCCGGATACTACAGGAGATTCATTTGGGGATTCTTCAAAATAGTGGGTCCATTGACGAACCTAACTCGCAAAGGGGTACCATATATTTGGGATGATGCTTGTCAATTATCTTTCGACGAGCTGAAAGACAAGCTTACTTCAACTCCAGTCCTTGCCTTACCGAAGCCGGGTGTGGAGTACCTGGTTTACACCGATGCCTCTTTACAGGGACTCGCGGGAGTACTTCAGCAGGAGGAGAAGGCTATAGCTTTTGCCTCCCGCAAGCTTAATCCGCATGAGAAGAATTACCCCACCCACGACCTAGAGTTAGCAGCGGTCATTTTTTCATTGAGAATATGGAGCCACTATTTATTGGCGGAGAAATTCTGCTTGTTCACATACCACAAGTCACTGCAGTACCTGTTCACTCAGCGAGAGCTGAATATGCGTCAGCGCAGATGGTGAGAGTTTGTGAAGGACTATCAGTTCGACATACAGTACCATCCAGGGAAGGACAACGTAGTTGCGGATGCGTTGAGCCGTAGACCGGTAGATGAGGTAGAGGACATATGGAAAGCAAAGTGGAAGGAGTTAGGCCACCAGGACGCAGTAGCCCGTTCCTTCATATCTGTTATGACAGTGACACCCGAGATTGTTATGAGGGTGATACAGGCACAGACCGCATACCCATTTTGCTAGGAGCAGATTGTACGACTCTTAGCTGAGGGTGCTGAGTCCTATTCTGTTAGTTCTGATGGGGGTTTGAGTTTAATGGGAGATTGGTGGTTCCAGAAAGAGCAGAATTACGTCATGCAATGATGACCCAGTCTCACGGGTCTCGATTTGCAGTACATCCTGGAGGAGATAAGATGTACCATGATATGAGGCAGCAATACTGGTGGAGTGGGATAAAGAAGGACATTGCTAAATTCGTGTCCAAGTGTTCTACTTGCCAGCTGGTAAAGGTGGACCATCAGAAACCGTCAGGGTTGCTTAAGCCATTGGAGGTACCCGCGTGGAAGTGGGAGAGTATTTCCATGGACTTTATTACAGGGTTGCCTACATCACAGCGGGGACACGACTCTATCTGGGTGATTGTAGATTGTTTGACCAAGGTAGCATATTTTCTGCCAGTGCGGACAGACTATATCACGGGTCAGTATGCTCAGTTGTTCATTGCTGAGATTGTCAGATTACATGGGGTGCCCCTGAATATTGTGTCAGATAGAGACACGATTTTCGTGTCGCGTTTCTGGGAGAGCTTTCAGGAGGCTATGGGTACTGAGTTGAGGTTGAGTTCAGCTTATCATCCACAGACAGATGGACAGACAAAGTTTACTAATCAGATGTTGGAGGATATGCTACGCATGTGTGTTCTTGATTTTGGAGGAGGTTGGGAGCGACACCTTCCACTGGTAGAGTTCGCTTATAATAACTCTTACCAGTTCACTATTGGCATGGCTCCATTCGAAGCTTTGTACGGAAGGCCTTGTCGTTCCCCAACTTGTTGGCTCGAGGTGGGGGATAACAAGTTTCTGGGACCGGAGGTGATTCAGGAAACCTATGCGAGGATTGAGATGATCAGGAGTCGCATTCGAGCAGCCCAGGACAGGCAGAAAAGCTACGCCGACGCGAAACGGTTCTTCCGGGAGTTTAATGTGGGGGACCAAGTGTTACTACGTGTATCTCCTATGAAAGGAGTGATGAGGTTCGGGAAGAAAGGGAAATTAGCCCCGAGGTACGTGGGACCATTTCCCATCATCGAGAGGATTGGGCCGATAGCATACAGATTGGGACTGCGAGAGCATTTACATCGCATTCACGATGTATTCCATATCTCGTCGTTGAGACGATATCTTCGGGATGATATGGCCTATACCCACATTGCGATAGATGAGATAGACTTACAGCCTGACAGCTCTTACGAGGAGAGACCGGTGGCCATCCTAGACCATAGCGAGAGAAGATTGAGGTCGAAGGTAGTTCCACTTATACGGGTCCAGTGGGAGCACCATAATGTGGAGGAGTCCACTTGGGAGCGCAAGGCAAATATGCGCGAGAGATACCCAAATTTATTCTTACTAGGTACGCCTTATTTTTCGAATTTCAGGACGAAATTCCGTTATTAGGGGGGAAGTATGTTATACCCCGTATTTTTATGCTATATTAATTTGGGGATTTATTAAATTTAATGTGAATTAATTATTTAATATAAATCCGGAAATTAATTATGTTATAATTATTAACTTGATGAGAGTTAGTAATTATGGGAAATTTGTTGAATATTACTAATGAGCAAAGTAATATATAATATCGGTTATATAATATTGGTTATATTAAATGTCACGAGTGAATAAAATGACAATATTGGAAATTTGAGCCGGGACGCGCCCGTGTCGCGTCGGGACTAAATATTGATGAATAAAAGTGAATATATTATAAGTCACTCGTATGGTCATTTTGAGTGCGCCAAAGTGTCCGGAAGGGTCGAGATAGTCAGAAAAGTGTACCCGGGGGTTTAGTTTGGGTCTCGGGGCATTTTTAGGCATAATTAGTACCCCGGGAGGGCATTTTGGACATTTCGTATTTTTGGGTAATTAAACCCACGAAATTTCAACGGATATATCAGATGTCTAAGGTTTCCTTCTAGGGTTAAAACAACCAAAGACAAGTGACGGCCATAGGAGAGGGATGGAGAGAGCTTCGAAAGCAATCCAAGGCCCAAAATCCATCCGTTTGCACCGCCACCACCACCAACGCGTAGATCACGCGACGGGGAACACATCCACACCAAATTCGTCATCAAACCAGAACTCTAAAAATCCCAGGCAAGTGTTTATCTTGCTTATTTTCATTAATGCATCACTCATGTTAGTCTAGGGATGATTAGGATGAGATTTATGGAAGAAAACCCGAATTTGAGATAGGAAATCGCATGTAGTAATGATTTGAATATAAATCTGGAAACCCCTTCACATGTAGAGGACTAAACCACAAAATTATGATGTTTTAGAAGAAGAAAATTCTGGAAAATATTGATTAAAACCATGTTAAAGAGATTCTAGGGTTCTAGAGATTTTTATGGAGTTTTTGCCTATAAATCCATGATTAGTGACGGAAATTTACATGCTTTACGTAGAAAATACATAAAATGAGATTATAATGTTAGTAGTACAAATTTCTGGGAGATTCGGAATGAAAATTTTGGATTTGGAGGAGGTTATGTGATAGAACCCGTAACTGATTAACTGCAGAATTCGCCATACCTGTTTGATCGATCGATCGAGCCCCAGACCTCGATCGATAGACCCCTTCTGGCAGACTCATATTTCCCCTTTTTAAATTAGTTGAATTCAAATTAATGAGAAATAATTCTTGGACACCCTTATTAAAATGTTTTGGGAGATAAATAAGACCAGTAGGACATATGAATAATTTTGGGACCTTTAATATAGGACAAGAGTTGTAATTTTTTTGGGCCACTTACATATAAGGGATGATGAAACTATGTATTAAAGGGACAGACGCGTAAGATAGTTACGTTGGAACATAAATGAATACCTACTGAATTTTTCACTTGAGAGGATAGAGTCCATGAGTATTACGTAGTAAGTTGGAAAAATCCCTCGAATCAAAGTAAGAAATGAACGGTTATACGTGAGATCTAAATAATGAGATATGAGGACAAATGTCGTAATTATGGGATTTGAGATGTACCTAAATTGATATGGTAATATTAGTATAGTTATATGACTGTGTTTATGCATATACTATCTATGTGTGAAAACCGTGCTCGCGCTACTTGCTATCCCTAAGGTTACCGCGCTAGGATAGTCTTATCTCGATGGGACCTTTATGGAGGATATTGACTCGTACCCTAGAAGATAGATATCCTTGGTACAGGCTATCGAATCGATAGTTCAGACGGTCCTAAGAGACGTGGGGGCATGTGCTATCCTCTTAGAGACTTGGAATCTATGCTTCGCCTCAATATTGTTTGTGTATGTGTTAATACAGTTCGACAGTGATTCCGAACTTGTATCTCCCTTGGTATGAGAGATATGGGGATTGGATAGCAGAGTATGAACGGACTATAATTTTTATGTTGGGTGCTGTTAGAATATATATATTATACGAGTATTTAATATATCTATGAAACTCTAAAATTTGGAACTGCCTACTGTGCTATGGAAAGTAAGAAATAAATTTTTAATTTAAATTTGGAAACACTTGTGCTGAAAAAGTATAATATGACACTGGGAAACTTTATTAATAAATAAAGTTAAAATGAGAACTTCGTTACTAAAGGAAAATTTTCTTTTAAACAATTATATTGTTCAGTTTTAAATCTTACGAGTAACCTAAGATAAGTTAAACCATTGGGAAGTTTAGTGCGATATAAGATAAGATAATCCGTTGGGAAGGTTAGTACGATAGGCGTGCACATTAGAAGAGAGGTGAGAATTTCTCAAGAGAGTGACGCACTAATATGTTGTTGCATTGGCCTATAAACATTTTAAATACTTGCTAAATGAATTTTAAATCATTTACACTATTGGGCTCTGACCCGTTTCTATTTCTCTTTATCTCTTGTATATATATGTATATATTACAGGTGCCCAGCCACAGGGGCGTCTTGCGTAAGATCCCTTGGAAGGAACGCGCTGCAGCTTAGGTGGGAGTGGCAGGCCTCTTGCTTAAACGACTTCATTTATTTGAATCCACTCATAGCATATTCATTTAGTGGGGCATGTGTCGCCCTTTCCATTATTCAGTTGTTTATTTGGACTTTGTGATTTAGTTATTTCTAGCATTGTCACTTTGGGATTTATTACTGTCTGGATGTTTTACTTTAAGTTTTAATGTTGGGATTTAGTTGTTGAATGTTTAAATTATTTGGATTATATGTTCCAGGATTATTGTGGTGTGATTCTTTAATATTGAATTGTTGTAAATAATTAAATCTTTGTTTTTAAAATAAAATTTGGAAATTAATGTTTAAAAAAATTGGTTTTGACACTTACCTTAATTAATTAGGGTGTTTAAATTGGAGAAGTTATTTTTACGACAGTGATGCTAAGAATGAACCAACTGTTCACCTTGATTTTAATTTAATAAAGGAGTGATCGCCCGGTATTTTATTAGGCGGGGTGTCACAGGTGTCTCTAAATGGCCGACTGTCCATGCAAATCTAGTGGCAATAAAAGAGGGTGTCTCTCCCATGTCAAATAGAATACTACCCTCATTCCCATGGATAGGAAACGTACTCGCGACTGCCGACGGTGCTAGAGGTACTGGATGGAAAGGCACGTTCCGAACGTTATACACACATTTGTATTGCATCTAAACTGGTTGTTGCTGTGGGGCCTATGCTGGTGCTGGGGTAATGGAGTCTGTTGCCCCTGTTGGGCACCCTGATGCTCAGCCCCGTTTTGCTAGGGGAAAGATCTACTCTTGTGGCCTTGCTGACCATATGTAAAACACTGACCCGGGAACTGTCTCTATCCCTGGCCCTGCTAGCCCTAATGCTGGCCATGATGGCCTTAGCCCTGATGGCCTCCTCCCTAGTTCCCTTGGCCCTGTCAGCCTTTGGGAATCTGGTGCTGCTGGGGACCCTGCTGACCCTGCTGACCCTTCTTAAATCCCCCGTCGTGTCGGTACTTTCCAGATTTAAATCTCTTGGCAAAATTACTTTGTTGGGGATCCTTCCCCTTCTAACCTACTATCTGTTGTTGCAGGGATGGAGCCCCATTACTAGCACTCCCCCCGGCCTTGCCCTACCGGCTGGGCTCACCTCTCTTGCTCCCCTTAGGATAGAAGTGGTGATCCTGACAATGTAACAGTGCAGCATTGACGACGTTACTGAAAGTCTTCAAGGCAGGATTATTGATTAAGTGCTCCTTAATCTTCCAGGCCAAACCATCCATGAAATTTTCTTTCTTCCTCTCTTCGTATCTCACCTCATCTGGCATAAATCTTGCCAAGCGGGTAAACTCTTCCTCGTAGTCTACTACCGAGCGATTACCCTGACATACTTCTCCAAACTTCTTTCTCAACTCAGTATCAATGGAAGGTGGGATGTACTTGCAGTCAAACCGCACCCAAAAATCAGATATCGTCATCAAGTCCCTCTCCTCGGTGGTGATAACTGACTCCAACCAATGTAAAGATGCCCCTGACAGACGAGAGGTAGCAAGCATCTATTTCTACACATCAGTACACTCAATCATGCACAGATGGCACTGAATGTTCTTCTTCCAATCACAAGCCTCCACCACATCGGTACTGCCCCGGAACTCAGGTGGGTGGCCTTTCTGAAAAGTCTCCCTAACTCGCTGCCAAGAAAGTGTCCCTACTAGGGCCTGAACTGCTGGTTCCACTGGAGGTGGTGCCTGGGCTGAGGGAAATGGGCTTCCATGGCCCTCATTGTTGTCTATACTGCCTGAACCACTATCACGACCACCTGAGTAGTAGAGATTAACTCGGGTGGGGGTGGGGGTAGAGGTATTTGTGGCTCCTGATGAGACTCCTCCCTCATCTCATCCCTAACCTCGGCCCTCTTCGCTCTCTATCTCCTTGGTGGCATCTAAAAATAGAACGAATTGTATAAGTACTCATTTTATACAAAAATCCAATAGTAGAAGTATGATATCTCAAGAACATGAAGATAAAAGCAATAGTATTGAAATAGGTCTCTATAACAAACGAACGACACTAGAACCTAAAGCTCTGATACCATATTTGACACCCCGCCTAATTAAATCCAGGGTGATCAGTCCTAAATCAAATTAAAATAGATTTCTCAGTTGGTTCATTCTTAGCATCACTGTCGAAATTTTTTTAATTACTAACCACCTAGGTGAAATTAGACAAGTGAAAATTTTTAACTTTCATTAAACATACAACAACATGTGGAACAATGTAAAGATCAGATACCAACATAAAAGTCTGAATATATCAACTAAGGTAAACAAGTTTTTCCAAATAAACCATTGGCCCAAAACTAACAAATAACAAAATGCCGACTAGAGAAAGTAAGGGCAACAACATGTCCATACTGAAAATGAAATCCTACACTATATTAGAAATGATAAAAGAAATGTCTAATCAATGTCCTACAACATCCACCTGTGCTGCAGCTTCGAAATCCTTGGAATGAATTCACGTTTGGTGTCCCTGTGGCTGGACACCTCAAAGGTTTTTAAAAATATTTTACATAGAAAGAGTAAGTACTCAAAACATTTTGAAAATATTTAGTAAGTAAATTTATTGCAATAAAGATAAGTTATTGATTACACATGTTAGGCTTATGCACACTCACTTGAGTCTCCTAACCTCTTATCTATAGTGCACGCTTAACGTTCCATACTTAGTCTAGTTAGATACAACTCCCCAAGCTATTTAAACTATAGTACTCATGTGAACTCACCTACACGTCTAAGTTCCCGTACCACCCATACAGTAGTAAGTTTCTTTAACACTTCTCATTCTGTTAATAAATTTCCATGTAACATTTCCCATATGTTAGTTTTTATTTGAAAGTTAAGCCTGACCACTTAATCTTATTCATTAGATGTTTACTATCTAGTATTATATTTTTCCAATTAAGCTTTCTCCACTTAAGTTACTGTTTACATGTATTCATGTCATCTAATTATCTACTACTTCATCCTAGTAGATTATTCATATAGAATATATATATCATAGACAATATAGACTATAAGGATAATTGGCCCGGTCTAATCATCGACTCCAATTATCTTAAATTATTTATCTTTTAGATGTATGCACATCCTATAATCATCTACCATTCTACCCAAGTCAACTATTTATATAGTATATATTTCACTCACAATATATATACTATAAGGAGTATTGGCCCGGTCTAATCATCGACTCCAATTCTCCTATCATTTACATTGGTCGGGTCTAATCCTCGACTCCAAATGTAAATGAAATAATACAATATTGGCCCGGTCTAATCCTCGATTCCAAAATCATATAGGCACTATAGGTATTCATCCAACCTAAGTACAGAATTTATAGGTAATCACACAACTTAAAGATTTACATTAGTACGTAGTATACTTCTCTCTAATACTCATTGTATCGTGCATTTTTCGATTTCTTTCTTTTTATTTGTATACCCTATATGGTGATGGTCAGTGCCAACGATGCAATTCCATGAATATTACGTTCAAATGAAACTTGTATGGTAATAACCTATATGGTTATGGTCCGCGCCAGCAGAAAAACTCCATGAATATTAATACATGCAAATTAAAGAAAATCAATACACATGTACCTAGTGTTTTGATGCATGTACCTCGTGTTATGACCCTCGTGCATTTTCTTGAATAGTTCTTTCTTTTGTATAATTTATACGAATAGTTTTACGAGTCTTTTCATTTGTAAACCCTATATGGTTATGGTCCATGCCAATGGCACAATTCCATGAATATCACATTCAAATAATTATCATGTATGGTTATTACATTCATATAATTACCCTATATGGTAGTGGTCATGCCATGGACATAATTTATTGAATAATGAATGAAAATGGAAGAAAACTAATACCTATGTACCAAATGTTTTGTTGAATGTACTTTTGTTATGAGTTGCATGTACTTAGTGTTATAACGCGCATGCACTTTTCTTTTGACTCATTTCCTTTATATCATTTATATGGATGATGTTATGAGTCTTTTCATTTGTATACCCTATATGGTTATTACATTCATATAATTACCTTATGCGGTAATTATATGAATAATTACCATTCCCTGAATATTAATAAATGAAAATTGAAGAAAAAAATACACATGTACCTAGTGTTCTGATGCATGTACTTTTGTTATGAGATGCATGTACCGAGTGTTATGATGCATATACTTTTCTTGAATAATACATGAAAATTGAAGAAAATCAATACAAATGTACCTAGTGTTTTGATGCATGTACTTTTGTTATGATATGCATGTACCTTGTGTTATGATGCATGTACTTTTCATGTGTATTAATATTGCCGTTCCTCATCCGAGTCCATCTCAACTAGTTTTTTCAATCTAGCCTCAATTTTTATCTTATGAATTTTTGTATTTTTAGAGAAGTATCGGGTGAAAAATTCAGGCTTAGAATTTGCCCCTAATGTCCTTTTCAATTTAATAGACTTTTGTCCCTCCTATCTTGAAATACAAAAAATCTCACTCATATCATTTGGTGTGATTTTGGTAACTCTCTTCACCTAAAAACTCTTTGTCTCCTTCTTGTAAAACTTCACAGCCTTAAGAATATTTCTTTCCAATTTCTTGTGTTTTGTAGTTACTATTGAAACTCTCCCAGAAAGGGGTTTTCTTCAAAACCTCAAGATGATTATCATTTGCCTTTCTTTTAATTTTAGCATAAATATGGTAGAAAGAAACAATATTTGACCTAAATGAGTCACACCTATTAACAAGCTTGCAATTCTTTGACTCCTCATTTACTACATGATGTGATCCATGGCTTGCTGCTCATGTTGATTTTGTAACAAGTGTGCTTTTAACATTTTGGATCCCTCAGCATCTTTACTTTTACTCCTTTGCATTCTTGAAACAGGAGTACTTTTATTATTTTTGATTTCAGCGCATCTATACTTGTATCCCTTTGCTCTCTCTCACAATATGGGTGTTCTTTTACCGTTTTTGTCTCTTCTTTTAAACCTCATTCATATTTAATAAAAGGTGTTCCAACGTTAATAATTAACACCACAATGTATCAAATGAATATTCTTATATAACAGAGTATATGTAGATTACAAGAAAGTATATGTAAATACAATAAAATACACGCACAAAACATAAAAGTACATGCAAACCTAAAAATGGACATTATCAAATAATAGAGTACATGCACATTACAAGAAAGTACATGTACATTACAAAAAGTACATTCTGGTCACAAGAAAGTACATGCACAAAATATAAAAGTACATGCAAAAGTAAAAAAGAACATTCCCATATGACATAGTACATGCATAATACAAGAAAGTACATGTACATTACAAAAAAATATATACAGGTTATAAGAAAGTACATGCAGAATTCAAAAAAGTACATGCAAAAAATAAAAAAGTACATGCAAAACTAAAAATGAACATTCTCATATAATAGAGTATATTCAGATTACAAGAAATAACATGAATAAATAGTAAAAAGTACATGTACAAAACAAAAAAGTACACGCAATTTTTTTTTAACATTTCATACTAAACAACTTGATAAATTAATCTATTACATTTTATATTATTGCAATAACAATATGTCAAGTCACATTTTCAATCCTATAAATAAATTCAATAAACAATTTCTCTCGTGTGTGTTTCATGGTAATACCTAAAGCCTATTGTCCTACAAGATAGGAACTAAGAATGAATTTTTTTAACATATTCGAAAAATGGTGATAAAGTAGCTCCATGCTAAACATGCCAACATTTTCAAAACCTCTTAAGCAAATTTGTTCAATTCATTTAACTAAATCATTAACTTTCACTACATTCATTTGGAACTTCTGTTCATCAAAAGTACACTTCGTGTCATCGTGGTAGTTGTAAATACCTAGTAATTCTTTAGCTCTATCATTTATTCGAAGAAGAAAATGGATAGTGTCATCATAAGTGAAATTCCCTATCAAAGTGAATGGTTTTTTTAAGATCTTTAAAGGTGCATCCAATAGTTTTATAGTTGAACATACTTGATTATTTGTTACAAAATAATAATAAAACTTACACACATAAAAAAACAATGTACATGCACACAAAATAACAAACATAGTATATTCAGAAAAAAAATCGACATATACAACAACAAAAAAATTACATATAATTTGGCATAATAATCAATTAAAATTCTCATATTACATCATAAATTCCCAATAGTCAACAAAAAGTACCAAAAATAATAGTAAATCAATCATATTCCTCAACAAATGGAGCTGGCACAGACCATAATGTTATAGGAGGTATTAAACATAAAAATCATGTATATACACTCAACATGCAAAATGTGTTTGTCTAAAATCAAGGCAACAAATGTAGAAGTTAAATGCATATTGTATTTTTGCATCAACAACAAATAAGATAATATGATTTCATAACTCCATACATAACGTCTACAAATTTATACACATGAGAAAACAAAATACATAAAATAGGGAAAAGTTAAAATAAAACCTAAGAACACAAAAATTAGTACATGGAATACACAACAAAAAACTCAAAATACATGCACAAATATATGAAAGGAGAAATATAAACCTAAGAACACAAAATATATACAATATAGGAAAGTTAGTGGTATAAACTTAAGAACACAATAAATTACCAAAAATACACCAAGGAATCATGTGTGTACATTTGTGTTTTCAATTTGAGTGAGAAATTAAGTGAAAATGAGGAAAAAATTTCATCAATTTAGTGTTTACAAAATAGAAAAGATTGAAAAAGCAATAAGCATAATTAACATACATTTGCATCGATTAATACCCGATAATTTTTTTGGATTTGGAACTGAGATCGTGAATCGTTTATTTTTGAAATTATATATTTTCTACTTAAGAATCAATTAATTAAATAATTACCCAGATTGCAAAAAATAGTTTAAGCCATTCTTAACATGCTTGTCAATTAATCACCGATTTTAGTCTTCATTAACTTAATTACTAAGTTTCCATGCGAGATTGGTTTTGATAATAACAAGAAGCAAAATCACGCGAGATGACGATGTAGGAAAAAAATCCAAATGGAAAAAATCTCGGACGGCCAGGCCTAGACAAATTCACTATAATCAAGGTTTGACAAAAGACACAAAAGACTTACGACACTTGACTCTTCAAGCCTAAGATGATGATGTCTTCACACCTCCTCTTATAGCAACTGTGCAATCCAAAAATAACTTCAAAATAACTCCATGCCTCGAAATCCTCCAATAACCTCAACTGTCACCCATAGTGCAGATCCACCTCACAATCCAAGAAATATGAAGAAAGTATTTTATAGGTTTAAATGATGAAAACTAGATCATGATTGATCAAAGATAAATGCAGATGTTTTTCCAAAATGTATTTAGGCTGTAAAATACATGAAAAGGCATATTTTAAAACTGCTCCCACGCCCTCCTTATATAGGAGAAGGAATATGAGATACTAGGGTAGTGGAAGAGTGCAAAAACAATTGTCAAAAAAATGAATTATTCAAAAAATTCACCCGCTCATTTGAATGACATGGCATCTTGTTCAACCTAAGGGAATTCTCCCGTTCAAATGTCGATAGATTGAATGAGATTCCAATGGAGGTAAGAATTCGAAGAATTCATCTCGTTTGAAGCTTGTTCGAACAAGGGTACCAATATCATTGGAACAACCTTTGAACGAGGTATCCAATGAGATTCAGGAGGGAATAGGCTTTGTGGAAATATTACTCATTGGATATCTCGTTCGAACGAGATATTGACCTCGTTCGAAAGACCTTAGAGAAGTCGTTAAAACGACCTACAAAACCCCCATTTTTTTGCAAATCATTTTAACATATTTTAAAGCCTGAAATACTTTTCTCCAATTATCAAATGGGCTAGTATACCTCAGGGAATGAGAAAGCGACAAGATGAAACTTTGAATGTGCTTTACAAACCAGCGATTGTTTACTTATCTTCAATATTAGGCTTGAGTATATGACACCCTAGCAACATACATTTTTTTATCAACGAAATAAGCCAAAAATATGGATTGACTTGATGCAGAAATATATCCTTACAACTCGTCCCTTTTGTCTATTTCGGGACAAAACACAATAAAAAAAAGATTAATTCTCTAAGCCGGGTCATCAAGCCAATCTAATGATCATCCCAAACCCCCAAAAGGAAAATACACAAGATAACCTAACAACCAAGGTGCAATATATCTCTGAGATACTTCGATGTAATGTATATATAGAAGATGAACTACACACCTGAATCAAACTACTTGTGAAGCATGGGGTATATAAATAATGATTTGATGCAATAAAGTCAAATCTCCCCTAAAAGATGTTCTCCCCTTTTTGCCCAAAAAAGAAAAATGGATAGAAAATAAACATCCAAGGTTAGTATATATGATAGAAAGTACGATACCTCACAAGTAATTGGGAGTGAAATATCTCTATGTGAGAGAACGAGAATAACAAGAAAGATAAAATCACCAAACAGAAGCATGCAAAGAAATGATAAACAATATGAATCGCAACTGAAATATATATAATGACATCTAAGTGTAGGTACAAAATGTGATCCGTGTAAAGGGATGTGCAATATCGATTAAATGATTAATTTGCAAATTTCCAATTTTAAACTTATTTTATTAAATGTCAAATTTTTCTCCAAATTAATTAAAACCTAAAATATGCATCTAGGTGAATAAATTAATCATGCCATCATAAATAATCACAAAATTGCTGGACACTAATTTCAAGAAAAATCTCCCGAAAGGGAAAAACCTTTATTTCTATAAATGTTTGCAAATCGCAATGTACAATACACTTAAAGAAATTTGCAATGAATTTACCGCAGCAAACTCACATAGATTGCAACCTCAAAATAAAAAATGGACTCCCGTAAGATCCCACAAGAATCGATACTTTATCTTAAGTAAAGAACACCCTCGAGTCTTCCCAAGTGATCGCAATCGCCAGCAAACAGCTCCCTGAAGAGCTACAATTCCAACAGTAAAGATGGAAATCCACATGAACAAACTTCAATAGAAGTTTTTTGGTTCCACATATTGATTCACAAAGAATTGGGATTGAATTTGGTGACTAAAAAAACATAAAAGTCCTAAACTTTGAAGGCTAAAAGGTCTGCCAAGATGCTGTTTTTCTTTGCAAAAAGTTTTGATGAAAAAGGTCTCCAAAGCAGGCATTTATAAAAACCTTGAGTCGGAGGGTCATTCGAACGACATTAGCGAATCATTTGAATGACATCTATAGGTCGTTTGAACGACATCTCATGTCGTTAGATCCAGGAATAAATGACCAAATGAAAACCAAAATAGTATGCTGTCGTTCAATACAAGCTTTAAGCAACTCTTTAAATGACCTTTCAAACGACATCCAATGTCGTTAGATGAGTCATTTGAACGTCTTGTGTCTGACATTAACGATATACACTTTTCATTTGAACGATTGAACTGTCAAAATTTTTTATTTTAAAACTCCGCCAACAGGTCTTGAAAAAATAATTTTTCCTTAG
This sequence comes from Sambucus nigra, assembly GCA_949130495.1. Classification (NCBI taxonomy): domain Eukaryota; kingdom Viridiplantae; phylum Streptophyta; class Magnoliopsida; order Dipsacales; family Adoxaceae; genus Sambucus; species Sambucus nigra. The sequence continues at coordinate 103,475,359 of OX422218.1, read as the reverse complement.
AAAAAATGTCTCATCTTATCCCAACACTTAAAGTAAATTATTTTACGAAACATAAACACATTCTATGAAATTTTACCTCATGTCGCGCAAATGCTGAAGTGTGCTTTAAATTTGGATCCTTCATCTTGAATAAATGAACGTGAGCTTCTTCAACGGTTGTAGCGATATACGACATATCCTATGTAAACTACAAATAATGGAAATAATGTCCTTACAAGTGCATCAATAATAAATAACGTATAACAGAGAACCAAATACATCATGAATAATAAGAAGAACCGTTCACTAAAGAACAACACCTAAACAACTCTCAAAAATAAAAAAATCACTAAAAAGCACCACCATCAGCATAATTTGTCCAATCAACATGTCTCGATACTGAATGAGATGAACTAGATCCTCGGCACTTCTCCTGCATCCCATCTCCTTAAAATATTGCATCATCATAGAGTCCATGAAATCTTGTCTCTCCTTATCATGATGCATATGGGCCATCGGTTCATAAAACATTTGGTGATCCTCCTAGCACTCAAAAGAAATATGATGTACATATTCACAAAGAATCCTAAGATCCTCAGACTCTACGGGTGGAGGGGGAGATGGTAGGGACTGGGGTCGCAGGAGAGGAAACATATGAAGATTAAGAAGTTTCCAACTGAGAGGGTTGGATACCAGAATAATGAGTCTGGGTATCGGTAAGACGACTCCTAGACCTACTCAAAGAATGATGGACAGTCATCTGGAAGGTGGTCAAAGGAACATCTTATGGAAGAATGGGAGACTCAGTAACTAAAAAATGGCGTGTGATGATAATAACAAAAGGAAGAGCCTGCCTAGTAGGAGAAGACCCAGAGTTTCGAACCAGACTCGTAACAGAAAAAATATGAGCGAGGAGGTCGATGATCGCACACTTACTAATCGCATACATAAGACGTGCGTGATCCCATGTGATCTATGTATAATTCTCACTTGGAATGAGGCATGCGCAAATAATTCAATTGTAGCACCCCATAATTTTAATGATTTTTATATTTGGATTAATTAAATTAAAAAGATAAATTAATTTGGATAAAAATAAATATTAATTAATGGGATAAGGGTTAATATTTATTTTTTTTGAATATTACTTTGTGAATAAGTAATAAATTAATAAGAATATATTATGATTACCGTGAGTGAGAAATACAGTTGTTACGGTAAATTTAGTCTGGACGCACATGTTAATCGTGTCAGGACTTAATTTTATGAAATAAAAGGAAATTTCATTTTAGATAACTCAAATGATCATTTCGAGTGCGCTTATGTGCTTGGAACGATTAAAATAGTCAGAAAAGTGTACTTTACGTTTAGTTTGGGCCCCAGGGCATTTTAGGCCAAATCGGTACCTAGAGGGGTATTTTAGTCTTTCACAAATTTGGGGAAAAGATACCTACAAATTTTGGAGTGTATATCTGTAGTTACGTTGAGGGAACTAGGGTAGAAGTTACAAAACCATATATAGAGGCCACTAGAGGAGGAATATAGGGAGTTTAAAGGTCATTCCACACCATTTTTGCACCACCACTGCCACTGTTGTGTAGATCGAAAGGAGAAGAACACCACCCTACCACCAATGTACAGAAATTCAAACCAACAACTTGAGGCAAGTATTTATCTTGCTAATAACTGACCATATATATACCATCCATGTTAGGGTAGGATGAACAAATTGATGAATACATAAAGATTGGTATTAATTAGGGAGATTTAATTCATGTTCTTAGGTAAGAATCATAGTAGGTAAAATCTCTGTATGCATGTAGAACGAATTTGATGAATTAATAACGTTAATATGTGAAGAAATCATTTTTTTATTGAAGATCTTGAATAAAATTGATAAAGGAGGGTTTTTAAGGATTAAACTTGAATTTATTCGATTTAAAGGTGTTCTTTGACAATTTGATGATTCTATTACGTTGGAAATCATGTATATATGTTGGTATAATGTTTAGAGTGTTTGTTTTTGAGTTTCGAATCAAATAGGAAGGTTTGGAGGGTTAGCAACGGTGAAACCCGTAGCAGTGGTGAAGATGAACTGCCACATACCTCGAACCGGTTCGACCTGTCCCTCATATTGGCTCGGTGTACATCTCAAACCGGTTCGGATGTACCCTCAAAGTGGTTTGGATGACCTGTTAGTTTGGGACTTAGTTTGTCTAATTGTTTTAAATGGATGGGATTCGATCCATTGCCTAATGATTAGAATTAAGATTTGAAATTTATTGGACCTAGTTTGATATTAATTAACTTCGCGAGAATTAAAATGGGTCACGAAAAATACGGGTGAACCTTATACAGGAGCAGTAAAAGCGGGATATTATAATTTACTAAGATAATTTACTGGGCAGCTAGTTAGCTTTAAGGAGTGGGAAAATACTCGGGAACGTGCGATGAAAAGAAAAATCAAAATTTAATAATACATAGGATATTCGGGAGTTATATATACTACGTACGGAAAATATAGGTCGAGTGTATACCTATACTGATGTTATATATGTATATATAGGTTGTGTGAATACTTATTGTGTGAATTTGCATGTACAAACATACCTAGTCTACTTTATATCACGGGAGGTTTCGCGTCGTGGATAGTCTTATCGTGATAAGCCCATTGAGGGGGATTTTGACTTTAAGTCAGAGCATAGAATTTAGGGATTGAGAACTATTTGTGTGAATAATGTTGTGACCGGTCATTTGGGGTGCGTTAGGTGTGTGAGCAGATTAAAGTCTTAGAACTATGTTCGCCTCCAAATTTGTGTGAATTGTGGAAGTATGATTTGAGAGTGATTTCGAACCCTATGTCCTTACTTAGTATGTGATGTACCAGGACTTGATAGTAGAGTATGCTCCCATCGCAGGTCTCCACATAGGGATACCATATACATATATATTATAAGAGTGATGTGAATATATATATACATGTGACTTATTCTACTATGGGTGTTTTAGTAGATACTATAGATAGTGATATCTAAATTGATCTCAATATGTATGTGATCGGGCATAAATATTGTATATTTATCCCCTAATTTTGGTACCTTTGTGAACCCGAGTAGTGCAATTGATATGGATTTAACTCGTAATTATGATACTAACCTTCCTTGGCAAGTATTTCGTGTTTTGTGTTTCTCTTATGTGTTTTACAGGTAAAGTATGCAAGCGGTGCGAAAGAGAAATTGAAAAAATAAAAAAAGGCTAGGAAGGTAAGTTCAAGGGCATTTTCATAATTTTGCAGCCCTATTCCGGAGGTGGGTTCTTCTAGAAAGTTGAAGATATCAGAACAACGAGAATATTGGGAAAAAATGGCACCCCAGTCCGAGCTAGGGTGAATGAGTTATGATCATTTGAAGTTGAGAAAAAATCCAAGAGAGAAAAGAAGAAAGCTTGAAATTTTTTGAAGTGTTGAATTTCCAGAAAATTCCCCCGAATGACAGCCCGAACTGGTTCACCCATTTGTCAAGGACCGAATCCATTACAAAATTAGTCATGCTTTCTCAGTGTGACAAATTTCCAGATATGGGATTTTTATTTTGTCCTTATCTTTTAGCCAAAAGAGTTTTATGTTTTGGGGACTCTTCTAAACGACCCCTACCCTATATATTTAGTCATTAGGACTCTTTTTATTCAAATTTCATTGATGTAAAAGCTCCATAACAAGTAGGAAGATCTACGAGAAGAATTTACATACTTTGCACCATTAATTCCAGAGCTTTTCTGGTTTTTCTTCAATCTTTGATTTCTTCTTGCATGTTCTTATTCTTCAATCTTAGTAACCTTTATTTCTAGCACTTTTATTATTATTTCTCATATTTAATCTCTCTTTCCAAGCAGTTATGAGTTCATGCAATACAGGATTCATGTTTTTAATTAATTGCACCATGTTAGGCTATATTTCTAAGGGTTGGGGTGCATGAACCAAATCCGATGTACTTTAGCCATGTAGAAACTAGGGTTTGAATTAAAATTTGAATGAATCGTGTTTTGTAGTTGTCACAACCATCATAGACCTTTTTACCATGGATGACCCTAGGTAATCGTGGTGTTTAAGGATGTAATGCTCATGTAGCTATTGCGACACTACTTTACTCATATTTTGATTATGTATGATGCGGGCTTGAACCTCATATATGTAATACTTGGGAGTAGTAAAGACCGGGTTCAATTAAATTTCTAATTCAAAATTTTAGCATTCAATACAGTAAATTTACTAGGGTTTGGGGGATTGTATTACCAACCTGTTTTTCCTTCATTCTTATTAAGCCATTCTTAGTTAGTTAATTTTGCTCACATAGTTAATGCAGTAGTTTAATTTAGTGTGCATTTAGTTAATTAGTTATTTCCCATCTCAATCATATTTTTGTTTCTTTTTAGAGTCAAGTTAGGGTTAACAGTCTTACCTTTGTCGTTATGTTCACTCATCTTAGTTCCCTGTGGATTCGATACCCAGACCAGCCACTATACTCCACAAGAGTGTAGTTATAGTTTAGATTTTTGTATTAAGGTTGGAAGCCGATAACAACGACTAGCGTACTTACACAGACACTTGGTTTTCACCTCGATCAAAATGGTGCCGTTGTTGGGGAATTAGGTAGATGTAAGTTAGATTCCGTTAATATAAAACTTTGACTATAAAGAAAAATAAAAAAAAATCAAAATTTCAACAAAAATTTTAAAAAAAATGAGTATTACGAGGGAGATGCTGGATGAGAGCGAATGGCAAGATATAATAGATGAATTCCTTCGTAGTAACTATCCCTCCGCATAACAGAAACCTTTGGAGGAGAATGAGAGAGAGTATTCTGATAATGAGCAAGAAAGAGCATTAGGAGATATGACCCTAGAGGACTTTGAGAAAGAATTCGGGCCGGTGGATGAGAGCTTCACTATCGAAGTCCAATCACTATTGGACTCATTTTGTGTAAGGACATTTGTGTCCATTATTAATTATATGTCGTACGCCGTTACACCATTGAAGATATTCAAAGCTTGCATCGTCATCAATGGATCCGAATATCAAAGAAAGAAAGGAATCAATATTTCAGATAGCCAGACCAGTCCACCTATTTGGAAAATGAACCGATCCTCCCCCGGACTGATCCTCCCTCTACCCAGATCGATTCGCCTTGCTCTTGAACCAGTAGACCTCGGATCGAATGCAAACCAAAAAGACCACTTTCGAAAATGAACCAGTCCGACATCAGACCGATACGCATCCTTATCGGACCGGTCCGCCTGGGATAAAATCGTGCAGATCGTGTTCATTTATCTTCGACCCAGGTTTTCTTTTATAAACGACTTCGGAGATTTGTTTTGCAAGACTTATACAGACGATTTTCAGAGTCCAAAAACTCTAAGTCTTCACCTTTGTGAGTCCCAAGGCTCATGTTTTGATTCACAAAACTTTCCAAACCTTTGTGAATCTGTTTTCAACCCAAGAACACAATCGTGTGTCTGTTCATACCCTTGTGGAGAAGACCATTATTCTTCTTCTTCATTGCTTACCTCCTGGAAAGGGAAACTTCCAGCCGCCGACTACAGATCCGACGCCTGCGGGTAATTCTGTGTCACTGTATTTTCATTGTAATTTGAGAAATTGTATGTTACAATATTATAATGAAAATAAATGGTTTTGCCCCTTAGGGGGATTTTTCCTTAAATATATGTGTTTGAATGTTCTTACATGTTTCATCATCTTGTTCAATCACATAAAGCTGCATGTTTAGGACTTACACAACTGAGTTTAATTAAATAATATTTCTATTTGAACGCACGCGCACTCTTTCAAATTGGTATCAGAGCCAACTAAACAACTTTACCGTGTAATTTTTCGCAAAATTTTTTCTAAGATATCAATTTTCAGAAAAATTGATTTTTTGAAAACTAGTATGTTCATAATGGAGAAATTATAAAATAAAATGCCTATTTTTGACGGGACAAACTATGCATACTGGAAAACCCGCATGAGATCTGCTTTAAAAGACATTGATAAACGAGTCTGGATTTTGGTTGAAAGAGGGTGGACTCCTCCCTCCGTCACTGTTGAAAATGTGACTAATTTAAAACTTGTCACCTCATGGACTGAAGAAGAATTTAGATGGTCATCATTCAACTCTAAAGGATTAAGTGCCATTTCTGGATCCATCAGTCCTGACGAGTTTCGACTTATAATGACGTGCACCACGTCAAAAGAGGCATGGGATGTTTTGCAACTTACCCATGAAGGTACGGATGCTGTGAAAGAGTCTAAACTTCAAAATTTAACAACTCAATTTGAGACCATCACCATGCATGAAACTGAATGCTTTGATGATTTTTATGCTAGGCTTTCAGACATTGTTAACACTAACTTTAATCTTGGTGAACATATTCCTAATGCTACAGTTGTTAAAAAGATTCTTCGTTCTCTGCCTAAGCGTTTAACCCCAAAGTCACTGTGCTAAATTCTATGGGTAATTTAAATACGCTAAAATTGGAAGAACTTGTAGGCGACTTGCAAACATATGAAATTGATATGTTTCCTAAAACTGCTAAGCCTAAAGATAAGGGAATTACACTTAAAGCCCAAGAAAGAAAGAGTGAGGGGTCGGCAAGACAGATACGTCTGATTCTGAGTGTGATTTTGACTTAGATGATTTGGCTCTGTTTGCTAAAAATTTCAAGAGAATTCTCAAATTCAAGAAAAATGGTAATTTTAAAGATAAAAAGAAGTTTGAGAAAAATAAGTTTGAAAAGAAAAATGATTTTTTTTAAAGATCCTCCTAAGAAAGAAAGTGAGAGATGCTTTGAGTGCGATGGTAGGGGGAATAGAGCTTTTGAGTGTGCTACTAGGTTAAACAGAGAAAAGGTCAAAGCTTTCCTCAATGCTACCCTTAGTGACGACAGTGAGGTCGAGTCGGTGGATTCTAGAGACGAGCCATCGCATGATTGTAACTTCAACGCATTCATAGCTAGTCATGTGAACACTTCTATTTCTCCTCACGACAATGAGGATGCTGCATCACAGAGACATCTCGACAGTGAGACCGATGTGAGTGAGGGGAAGGATGACACAAGTGAGAGCGAGAGTGATCTTCAACGCGCCTATGCCGAGTTATATTCTGAGTCCTTTAAAACTAAAAAGCATAACAAAGCATTAGTTCTTAGGATCACTACTTTAGAGGAAGATTTAGGAAAAGTGAGAGAGAGGGAGTCATCCACCTACACTACCTTAAGAGAGAGAGAGTCTGCCTGTGTTGAGAAAGAGAGAGCTTGTTTAGAGAGAGAGAGAGAGAGTTGTTTTGAGAAAGAGAGAGGGGACTTGACTAAACAAGTGTCTAGTCTTACGAGTAAGCTCCATACCTCCGTGGAGACTTGGAAGAAACTTGAAGCCCTTATTGACCAGCTTACTCATGATCTTGAGAGAGCACGGGAAGTCAAGGTACAAATCGAGGACAGATCTAGGAAGATGGGAAAGATGCTCCTCGGCCCCGCTTTAGGTTTCGGTGATCGATAGGGAATTGGTTATGATGGTGCCTCCATGTCCCAAACTGCACTAGGACCAGTCCCTGAGTTTCCTACTACTCCTTATAGTCATCGTTAAAAACCTCGAAGGAAAGTTCGACCAAGAAAAGCAAACCAAGGTCCGCCTAAGACTGTGTTCTTTTGTACATATTGCAAAAGAAAAGGCCACCTTAGGGAGTTTTGCCATAGTTTGGGTCGGACACGACGTACTTCTTCTCCACCACGTCATACTGATGAGTTTGCCACTCTAAGAGAGCATGTTGAGCTTTTAGCTGCCACATTACGGAGTTTGATGGAGGAATTCCGACGGATGTCTTTGCCGTTAGTAAATGCTTCTCACATTACGGCTAAAACCAACAATAACAAGAGTAAACAAAAGGTTACCACTTCCTGGGTGCCTAAGAAAGATAAGAAAGCCCTTGTTGTTCATGTTTCTCTCAAAGCACATAATACCTCACAGTGGTATTTTGATAGTGGGTGCTCCAGACACATGACATGTGATGTCTCATTTTTTACCTACCTAGAGGAATATAAGGAAGGTAGAGTCACCTTTGGAGATAGGAGCAAGTATAGCATTATAGGATGAGGTACTATAGAGTTACCAGGATTTCCTAAGCTAAAAAATGTTTTGTACGTCAAAGGTTTGAAAGTAAACCTTCTTAGTATTAGCCAGCTGTGCGACGCTAACTTTGCAGTAAAGTTTAATCAGGACGCATGTAATGTCCACAATCAAGCAGATAAACTTTTAGTGCAAGGGGTGAAGACCGAGGATAATTGCTATGGGACTATGCCCACTTCCTCACTTGTATGCAACAGCGCCACAATCACTCCTACGGATTTGTGGCACCAACGTCTAGGGCATGTGAACGTTAGAGATTTGACTCGTTTAGCTAAAAAGGACCTAGTATGTGGCTTAGTATCTCTTGGAAAGTCAACTTCCACCGTTTGTGGACCCTGTCAGTTGGGAAATCAAATTAGGATCCCCCATAGGAAGTTACATTCCATTACCACCTCCCGAGCACTTGAGCTGATTCACATGGATCTTATGGGTCCTACTCGTACTGAGAGTTTGGGTAGTAAGAGGTATATCCTCGTGATGGTAGACGATTTCTCCAGATATTCTATTATATGTTTTCTAATGGAGAAATCCGATGCTTTTGAGTATATAACGACCAAGTGCCGTGTCCTATAAAATTAACATGGAGTCTCGATTAATAGGATCCGTAGTGATAACGGTACATAATTTAAGGAAGAAAAAGTAGATCTGTACAATGATAGCCTTGGGATCAAACATGAGTTTTCTGCTGTGAAGACTCCTCAGCAAAATGGGATCGTTGAGAGAAAGAATTGGACGATCCAGGAAATGGCTAGATCTATGCTTCAAGGTCGTAATGTTTCTAGGAGATTTTGGGCAGAGGCAGTGTCTATTGCATGCCACACGGTGAATAGGGTTTATTTGCGTCCACACACACTTTAAACGCCTTCTGAATTGTGGACTGGCAAGAAACCCAACCTTGCATATTTTCGTTTTTTGGGGAGTAAATGCTACAACCTTCGGGATAGAGAGCAATTAGGAAAGTTTGACTCCCGAAGTGACGAGGGAATATTGTTAGGATATTCATCGAATAGTAGAGCGTACCGGGTTTTTAACCTGAAGAGCTCTAAGGTTATGGAATTAATAAATTTCACCGTGCAAGATGACGAACCTCCGACGGTTATTGATTCTAACCTTCAGTGTGAGGATGAGGACTTTTCTGGTAGTGACTTACTTGTACCTTACCCACACTTAGTGGACCCTACTCCGGTGCTAGGGGACACTCCTGCTTGGGTTCGTAAGAGCCATGACCCTTCTGCCATTGTTGTTGATCCCACTCTAAGGGTCAAGACTCGTGCTCAGCTAGAGAACGTCGTTGGCCACTTTTCCTACACGTCCAAAGTCGAGCCCAATAATCATAAAGAAGCACTCAAGGATGAACACTGGATATCTGCTATGCAGGATGAGTTGCTTCAGTTTAAAAAGAATAATGTCTGGGAACCTGTCCTCCGACCTAGTGAGACTAATATGATAGGTACCAGGTGGATATTCAAGAATAAAATAAATGAAAATGGTACCATAATTAGAAACAAGGCTAGGTTGGTCGCTCAAGGCTACACATAGATAGAGGGTGTAGACTTTGGGGAGACATTTGCTCCTGTTGCGAGGCTTGAGTCCGTCCACTTACATCTCGCCTTCGCATGTCATCTGCACTTTAAGTTATATTAGATGGATGTCAAGAGTGCCTTTCTGAATGGCATTCTACAGGAGTAAGTTTATGTGGAACAACCAAAAGGGTTTGAAGACCCCAAGCACCCTGAGCACGTTTATTACCTGAGAAAAGCCTTGTATGGTTTTAAGCAAGCACCCCGTGCTTGGTACGAAAGTCTTACTTCCTGTCTCTTAGCCCGTGGCTTCAAGAGAGGGGGAGTTGATATGATGACGTTCGTCAGGAGAGATGACGGTGCTATTTTGGTTGCCCGGGTCTATATGAACGACATAGTCTTTGGATCCACTTGCTCCCAACATACTCATCACTTTGAGGAGGAGATGAAAGGTGAGTTTCAAATGAGCATGGTTGGTGAGCTTACTTTCTTCCTTGGTGTCCAGGTTCGTCATCTAGAGGATGGGATGTTCATCTCCCAATCCAAGTATGCTAGAGATCTAGTGAAGAAATTTGGATTAGACTTCGTTAAGCATGTGCGTACACCTATGAGTACTTCTATCAAGCTTAGTAAGGACACTTCAGGCAAGGACGTTGAGCAAATCTTGTATCAGAGTATGATAGGTAGTCTCTTCTACTTGACTGCCAGTCATCCCAACATAGCCTTTAGTGTTGGAGTCTGTGCGCGATATCAGGCATACCCAAAAGAGTCACACTTACTCGCTCTCAAATGTATTATCAAATACGTGAGTGGGACTCTCTCATATGGTATTTGGTATTCCTTTGATACCAATGACCATTTGTCAGCCTATTCAGATGCTGATTGGGCTGGGGATGTAAATGGTTGTAGGCCCACTTCTGGTGGGTGTTTCTATTTTGGCTCTGCTCTTGTCTCCTGGACGAGTAAGAAGAAAAACTCCATCTCTTTGTCCACTGCGGAGGCTGAGTACATTGCCACCGAGAGTTATTGCACGCAACTCTTGTGGATAAAGCAGATGCTGGAGGATTATGGGATTTCATAGGACACCATGACCATTTCCTATGATAACGCGAGCACGATACACATATCCTGCAATCCAGTCCATCATTCACGAACAAAGCACATCAGGATACACGAGCACTTTATATGTCAGTTAGTTGAGGAGAAAATTATATCCCTGAGCTTCGTACCCACCGACCGTCAGTTAGCTGATATTTTCACGAAACCTTTAGATGCCCTTAGATTTGAGAGTCTTAGGAAGTCTTTGGGTATTTTCACAGTTGACTGAGGAGTTGGTCTGTGTCTAGCATAGGATGCATTTTTTTTATCATCTGACGCCTGTTGCTAGATTGTATCATATGTTTAGTTTTATCTTGTTTTGCTTTTTATTTTTTTTGAAAAATCCAAAAAGATTTTCTTTTTCTAAAATTTTAGAAAAGCTCAAAAAGATTTTTTTTAATAAAATTTTGAAAAATCCAAAAAGATTTTTTATTTGCACCATTTATGGATGAGCATTTACGATAGCCAAGTCACAATTTCATTCCATTTATCCATGTGACTGTTTGATAGAGATTTGAGACGCTACATCATTTCATCCAAGTGCTTTACATTGTTTGGAGTCTTTGAGATGTGATTAGTGATATCTTTCTACATGTTTGACTCCTATCTCCTTTATTGCACACATGCACGGCTATATTTGATTGTTGTACTTGTCTATCATATATTGGCTAGAGTGTTTCCATCTCAATTCTGTCTATACAACGTACAATATGCGATAAAACTTGACAAGATTGGAATGCATGTAAAATACCCCTTTGGTGAGAATGTGTGATTATTTGAAGAACGGGGAAGGGTTGCGAAAGTTTCATTTAGCCTTTATGATTCTAAGCCACCGTTACAAAGGACCTAAAAAATGGAGAAATTTTATTATTCGAGGTCCAAAGAGGTTAAAAGAGCCCGAAAAATTTATAGGCAATCAAAAGCAATTCATGCCAAATCTGAGCAATTAGATTTCACCATCAATTCTCCAAAGTTTGAGAATTTAGATTACCTCTATTAAAAATATAAATTTGAGGGAGCTTGGTTGGATAATTAAACGGGTTTGCACTTCCTTGATAGTCCTGAAAAAGCATGAAATCGTTTTGGACGTTATTGGTGTGGAAATCACTTTGAGATTTGATTTGTTGATTTGATTTAGTCAATGTCTCATATTTCCATTTTTTATACCAAATATTCATCTTGCACATATGTCATGTTTGTATGCATTGATTTTCCTATCGAATTTGATCACACCCATTCGTTTAAGCTATCATCGACTTGGTTGTTTTGTGGTTCTTCGTGGTGTGATTTTTGTTTGCTATGTAAAAATTTCAAAAATAGTAGTTTATTCCTTGTGACACCCCGACTTTGTTTGTTTGATTTAATCTTCTCATTTGTCTATTTGGGGATATCATAAAAAGGTGAAGAAAGAATTATCATATTATGGGGGAGGTTTGAGTTTTTGAGATTTGATAAAGTATGGTTTCATCATATATTGGTATTTATGTTTATCTCATTTCAAACTAGATACGTCACTTGGTATTGGCTTTATCTCATGTGTGTAGGTACTACCTTGATGATCTATGAACTCCACACCCTGATGAAGAAAGCCTGAAGAGTTGAAGAACAAACTATGTAGTCTTATTCATTTCTACCTTTTCAGTTTTGGGTTCATGGAAGGGTAGATTTATATAGGCATTTGATAATTCGGATGTTTGTTTTTATGTATGTACCGGCATAGACATAGGGGGGATTTGTAAGGACAATTGTGTCCATTATCAATTATATGTTGTACGTCGTTACACCATTGAATATATTCAAAGCTTGCATCATCATCAATGGATCCAAATATCAAAGAAAGCAAGGAATCAATGTTTCAGACAACCGAACCGGTCCGCCCTCGGACCGATCCGCCCTCTACCCGGACCGATTCGCCTTGCTCTTGAACCAGTAGAGCCCGGATCGAATGCGAACCGAAAAGACCACTTTCAAAAATGAACCGGTTCGACCTCGGACCGATCCATATCCTTACCGGACCGCTCCGCCTGGGATAAAACCGTGCAGATCGTGTTCAGTTATTTTCAGCCCAGGTTTTCTTTTATAAACGACTTCGGAGATTTGTTTTGCAATACTTATACAGACGATTTTTAGTGTCCAAAAACTCTAAGTCTTCACCTTTGTGAGTACCAAGACTCATGTTTTGATTCACACAACTTTCCAAACCTTTGTGAATCTGTTTACAACCCAAGAACACAATCGTGTGTCTGTTCATACCCTTGTGAAGAAGTCCTTTCTTCTTCTTCATTGCTGCCCTCCTGGAAAGGGAAACTTCCAGCCGCCGACTACAGATCCGACGCCTGCGGGTAATTTTGTGTCACTGTATTTTCATTGTAATCCGAGAAATTGTATGTTACAATATTATAATGAAAATAAATGGTTTTGCCCCTTACGGGGATTTTTCCTCAAATATGCGTGTTTGAATTTTCTTAGATGTTTCATCATCTTGTTTAATCACATATAGCTGCATGTTTAGGACTTAACTGATAAAAATGAGTTTAATTAAATAATATTTCTATTTGAACGCACGCGCACTCTTTCATTTTGTCACTTAGAAGAGAGCGCATGGAAAGATAGGATGGATGATTTCCTTCTTTGTGACCATCCATCCATGCCACTAGAGTTCTTGGATTCAATCAAGGACATGGTTAGAGTATCGTCCCATTTAGAGCTCGATCCATGCATTATCAAGTTTAGGGACAATCTAGTCCATTCCAAAATTCACTTTTATATCCTCTCCAAGTCGGCCCATTTGTGCTACAAGGTGATTGCGCACCTCGTTGACTTCACTCACGTTATTCATCATATGCCTCCAGGTGTTCATTTTTTCTATTGGGTCGACTCCCAATTATTCAAACTTTTGGTTTACGATGTGAGGAAGACGAGTGAGACAAGAAGAGCACCATTACCCACGCAAGGGGTCAGGGGAGTTTATATAGAGAGATGAGTAGTAATCGTACCCCCGTTTCCTATGGGGTGATTTTTGTGATTTGTGTTGTATCTTTGAGTCATGTATGAATGTCATATAGTGTCTTGGTGCATTTCGATAATTTTCTTGTTTTATTTGTCGCACTTATTCTTTTTCTTCTTTAGATTTTAGTCCTTTTGATTGAGGTCAATGCAAAAGTGTAAGTTGGGGGGGGGTGAGAAATGTGTCTTTCTAAACCTTCACAAATCTTTAAAATGCCAAAAAAAAATTGAAAAATTTTGAAAAACCAAAAATATTTTTCTTCAAAAAAAATAAAAATTGAATTTAAAATTTTAAAAAATATAACCTTTATTCTATTTTTCCTGTCTCAAGTTGTAAAAATCCAATGCACAAAGCCAAAGTTGACCAAAGATGGAAATTGAGCGAAAATTGACGACTTAACAAATAAGTGTGGAGATTAACAAAACCCCGTGAGATTTCGAGCCTATCGATATATTTGAGTTTTTAAATCAATCCAAGTTAATGGTTAACTCATGGTTCTAATTCAGCGTTCTAAATAAGTCGTTGATGATCTCAATTCTTTGTTTTGATCGGTTATGAGAAATGGATAAATTAAATTAATCTCGAGATGCATATGGTAAATTAATAAGTAATTCGGACAATGAGGTAGGTCATCGTTTGTTACCCAAAAACATTATCCATAGAAAGATGTGAAAAATGATCCTTTTGATTAACCTAATTGAGCCGAATAATTTTTCCTTTCGTTTGGTAACCCGAAAAACCCAAGTAACCCGGAATTATGAAAATTGGTAATGTCATCAAACAAAATGCGATAAGTGCATAAAAAGGGGGCAAGAAAAGAAAAAATAGTAGAAAAATGCTTAACAAAAATAGCAAGTAGGGAAAAAGAAGAGAAAATGAGAAAATGCCCGGAAAAAAAAAGCACTAACAACATCATAAGAAAATTTTCCAATTTCGAAGTTCCCAACCATTCCCATATTACCCAATACACCTTTAACCTGAAAAAGTACTACCGAGTTCTAATTACAAAATTGATTACCGCGTGGAGAGTTAAGATACAAAAAGATAATACAAGAGAATAAATAGTGTGAATGTAAGGCGATGTTTCCCGTTTTCCAATTATCGTAATCCGATGAAGAGATCATTTCACTAAATAATTCCGTCTTGCATAATTGTGTGCGTGAACTTGCATTCCATTATATTTACACTTATAAATCACGCTTATCGAGAGAATAGCCACAATTTCGAGTGATTCGTTTTTGAGTGTATTCGGAGAGATTTTGAAATCGAAGCGAATTTTTGGAAAGTAACGTAATGATCAATCGGTAGAAATTAGCGGTTTGATTTTTGGCTTTGCACACACGCACGACAACTCGAGACTCTTTTAAATATGAAATTATGGTGACTATTTTCGAGGAGTTTAAATTGTACAATTTTTAAGTATCTTGATTTTTCTTTGAGTCAATAACGAATTTTGTAGGTATATTCATTGCAAACCCTCACGAGACACCACTCGTCCTACTAGGGTAACCTAGGGGCTTAAAGGCTTGTTGCATATGCTAAATGCAATCGCTTGCCTGCGAAAAAGGTATTCTATCCCAATAAAATGTTTAAAAGAGTTATGACGATATTCTTTTTCTTTTACATTGCTCGGGACGCGCAAAGTTCTAAGTTAGGGGGGTTTGATCGGGAATAAATATTATATATTTATCCCCCTAATTTCGGTACCTTTGTGAACCCGAGTAGTGCAATTGATATGGATTTAACATGTAATTATGATAATAACCTTCATTGGCAAGTATTTAGTGTTATGTGTTTCTCTTATGTGTTTTACAGGTAAAGTATGCAAGCGGTGCGAAAGAGAAAGAGAAAAAATGAAAGAAAGGCTAGGAAGGCAAGTTTAAGGGTATTTTCATAATTCTGCAGCTCGATCCTAGAGGTGGGGCCTTCTGTAAAGTTAAAGAGATCATAACAACGAGAATAGTGGAAAAAATGGCACCCCAATCCGAGCAAGGGTGAAGGAGTTATGATCATTTGAAATTGAGAAAAAATTCAAGAAAAGAAGAAAGCTTGAAAAATTTTTAAGTGTTGATTTCCAGCAAATTCCCCCGAACGACAGCCCGAACCGGTTCGCCCATTTGTCACACACCAGATCCATTACAAAATTAGTCACGCTTTCTAAGTGTGACAAATTGTCAAACACCGGATTTTTATTTTGTCATTATCTTTTAGCCAAAAGAGTTTTGTGTTTTGGGGACTCTTCTAAACGACCTCTAGCATATATATTTAGTCATTAGGACTCTTTTTATTCAGATTTCATTGATGTAAAAGCTCCATAACAAGTAGGAACATCTAGGAGAAGAATTTACATATTTTGCACCATTAATTCAAGAGCTTTTTCGATTTTTCTTCAATCATAGATTTCTTCTTGCATGTTCTTATTCTTCAATCTTGGTAACTTTTATTTCCAGAACTTTTATTATTATTTCTCATGTTTAATCTCTCTTTCCAAGCATTTATGAGTTCATGCAATGTAGGATTCATGTTTTCAATTAATTTCACCATGTTAGGCTAGATTTCTAAGGGTTGGAGTGCATGAACCCAATCCGATGTACTTTAGCCATGTAGAAACTAGGGTTTGAATTGAAATTTGAATCAATCGTGTTTTTTAGTTTTCAAAACCACCATAGACATTTTTACCACGGTTGATGATATGATCTAAATGTACCTGACAACTCAGAGACTTTAACCTCGGTATATTAGAGGGCCGAGGTAACAAAGGCTCCTGACTAACTACTAACACTCTCGTCCTACGTAAGGTCATCCATGGCCGACAGTACTAGTCACCTCATTGTCAGGCAGCATCAGAGATCTCATCTAGATCATTCATTAACATCGGATGGGGATGAGCCAAGGTAGCAAGGACCACCACTATCGTGATCAACCTCGGCTGGGAGTCAGCCGACGTTCCAGTTACTCCAATATAATCTCGGTCCAGGCCGACGTTATAACTCCACCTACCTTGGATCGACTTTCCTACTGAGTTGAGATCATCGTGAATAACCTCGGATTGAGTAGCAGGAAGACTTCACCGACCTCGTACTCTTCCAAGCCGAGGTTGGTACCAATCTAAGACGGCCAAGAATTTACACGCATATGCATAGCTTGGAACACGTGGACAAATCTGTTATAACCAAATTATTCCCTCCACGTGAGGGAATATTGAGGTCCTCATTATTTAGTTTAGATCAGCCAGGTGTCACCCTTATACTGGCGTGATGCTCATGCACATGCTCATTGTATGCTTGGGGGTATATTACACCCCCAAGCACTATATAGAGAGGCCATCCTCTACCTTGTAAAGGGATAAAAAATGACAACCCTAACTAAAACTCTGTCAAATTATACACTAGAGAGAGAAAGCTTGTGAGATTATATCCATGGTCGTTAGTTCCTTATTTTAGTGACCTTACTCACTCATTTTCACAGTGAACGTAGGCCTAATTGGCTGAACCACTTATATATTGGTGTTCATCCTCTTCTCCTCATCTTTTTCTCTTATACTTGTATATTCCTGTGTTATCTTTGTTATAGCTAATTTGAGCTTACTAACACCTTGAAGGGTGGTGTTGTTTCCAACATCATCATTTTGGCGCCGTCTGTGGGAATCTATCTCTTTCTCATTTTCTGTTTAACCTCACCGGAGACTCTGGTGGTGAACCAGGCCTCACCCCTTGCGTGGAGCTATTTCACCATTGAAAGAGGTCCATTAAGGTACTAGGCTCGTCTACTTCACAAGATCTTTAGTTGGCACCGGAATTACCACCACCTCTTCCACTGCCTGGTGCTGGAGGACCTAGTTCCATCCAGGCACCGCCTCAGTCCGAAATGGAGAAAGTGGCAGCAGCCTTGAGGTATTTGGCTGCAACACAACAAGCAATGAAGGAGAAATTCGCACTACTCACTCAAAATATGATGAGACCACCTGGGGTCTCACCGGAGATGATTACTCCGGAAGCTGTTCAACTCCATCTTGAGGCCAGGGGACCACCCCAGGCACTATGGAAAGACCAACCTACACCTTAGCGGAGGAGGGATGTTGCTGACCCTAGGCGTTTGCGTCTGGAGAGGCAAGGACACCCTTGCCCTGAGGATAGGTATGATAATTTGGAGGCAAAAAACGCTCCAGAAGATTGTTGGGAGCCGTATGAGGTTTCAAATAACACAATGCATCCTATCTAGTAGAGTCGAGGCTGTGAAGGAAGAAGAGGTGAAGGAGACCAACAAAGGGGATCATCTTTTGATCGATTGAGAAGAGGGTCGGCCTTTGAAAGGCTTGACCCAGTAAATGACCTAAGACAGAGGTTGTATAGGTTGAGAAGTGCAGCCGACTCACAAAGGGAAGAGGGGGAACATCGGCCTCATCAAGGCCGACCCCACATAGGACGAGGTAGGGACCAGGAAGAGGTCAATAACCAACGTTGTGCTGCATTTGGGGAACCCTCAGTCCACCCCTTGGAGGTGGTTGGGGAAAACCTTGGCTAGGCCGACGTTGCAAGACCATGGAATGACTCCATCCAACGTCTTGAAAAAACATAGGAGACCTCATCAAAAGATGAGACCCACTGCAAATAGGTTTCTCAAAATGCTCCCCATTCATGGCTAGGATAATAGGTTTCCCAACCCCTGCCAAGTTATAACTACCTATGGTGTCTCCCATGTATGACGGTAGCACTAACCCTATACATCATATTGAGATGTACCAGTCAGTGGCGGACATTTATTCAATACCAGATGAGATGAAGTTTCGGGCCTTCTTCGAGACTTTAACGTGAGCTACACACATCTGGTTTACCTCTCTTCCAAAAAATTCAATTGAGAACTTTAAGGGCTTGGCTGAACGATTCATTCACAATTTCTGTTTTGGGGTAAGACCTCAAAAAAAGACCACCCATCTGTTGTATGTCAAGTAAGGAGAGAACGCAAGTCTAAGAGACTACATTGCTAAGAAAAATCGGAGGTTAAAGATTACAAAGAGAATATAGCTATGATTGCTCTCATAGGAGGTCTTCAGAAAGGGAAGTTGTCATGGAAACTCGCAGAAGACCCTCCCAAGTGCATGGCAGAGTTATTAGCAACTGTAGGTAAGTTCATGAACGCTGAGGAGGCCATGGTCGCAAAGTATGAGGATGAGAACGACAGTGGCAGCGGGAAGTTTCAAAGAAAGAAAGACAAAAAGAAAAGGTCAGCTGATGACAAGTTTGCACACTATACACCTATAACTGTAAGCTGCGAACACATCCTCAATGAGATCAAGAATGGCCGGTCTATGAGATGTATGGAGAAGCTGAAGGATCCTCCACATAAGAGGAACAAGAACTTATAGTGTGAGTTCCACCAAGACCATGGCCATGTTATAGACAAGTACTTCGCCTTAAAGGATGAGATCGAAAATATATTAAAATTCAAAAATCTGACGAAGTATATAGATGGTAAGGCCCCTAAGAGGGGAATAGATGACCCTAAAAATAAGAAAATCGACAGATGTCGTGACGATACTCCAGCAAGAAGAGACGGTGACTCGGATGGTGATGATGAAGACGATCCAGAACTCCCACCAAAAGATGACAACGCCCTAGTGAAGAGGGTTGGTATGATCTCCTTCGGTGTTAACACTATATGTAGAGGACTAGAAGGGGGTGGCTCTAAAATGGATGATCGAAAAGCTCACATGGAAGAGGCTAAGTCAGTGACCAAACTAGAAGTGGTAAATCTAGCGTCTTCAGAAACCAAGCAGAAGAGAAAGAAAGTGGATATGGACACTCTTATAGTCGGGTTATCCTGACTTAACTTCAAAGGCATCTTAGCCCCGCATGATGATCCTTTGGTAATTACAACAAGAGTGCATGGATGCGAGGTACAAAGAATTCTTGTAGATGGAGGAAGTTCAGCAAATGTGATGTCCTGGACTTGTTTCAAAAGACTAGGCCTTAGCATATCTAGGCTGGTACCCTATCATCATCCATTAATGGGCTTCAGTGGTGGAAAAGTCCATCCATTGGGCAAGTATGAGATGGACGTGCGAATGGGAGATGAGTGGCCTAAGAGGTTGACCTGGAAGATAAATTTTTTCATTATGGACGAAAATGTCTTCTCGGCCTATAACCTCATCATAGGAAGAGTAGCCCTTAGGGATTTTGAAGTCGTGTCGTTGACGGTCGACCATATGCTAAAATTCTCGACCCCCTATGGGGTAGGGGAAGTGAAGGGTGACCAGAACATAGCACGAGAA
The DNA here is from genome assembly GCA_949130495.1 of Sambucus nigra. Taxonomy (NCBI): domain Eukaryota; kingdom Viridiplantae; phylum Streptophyta; class Magnoliopsida; order Dipsacales; family Adoxaceae; genus Sambucus; species Sambucus nigra. The sequence continues at coordinate 103,455,305 of OX422218.1, read as the reverse complement.
TGCTACTTCAACTGAGCCAAAGAGAGAGAGTCCCATAAGAGAGAAACCACCACGTATAAAATTGATACACTTGACCCTAGAGATGAAATGAAGTTGAAGAAAGGAGAGGCCGCGGAAGAGGTAGAATCCATCGTTCTCAATGAGGACGAACCGAAAAAAACCATCCAGATCGACAAGGCCTTAAAAGTGGAGATCAAGGAAGAGCTGATAAACTTCTTGAGGAAGAGGCAAAATGTCTTCGCTTGGAGCCACGTAGACATGCCTGGCATCGACCCGAAGGTTATGTGCCACAAACTCAACGTGGCAGAAGATGTTAGGCCAGTCAAACAAGGACAAAGAGTTTACTCTAGGGAGATGTATGACGTCATCAGAGAAGAGTCCAGGAAAATTTGAAGAAGCAGAATTCATCAGGGAGGTTATATACCCAGAGTGGTTATCAAACGCCGTCATTGTGCCCAAGGCCAATGGAAAATGGAGGATGTGTATAGATTTCACTGACCTGAACAAGTATTGCCTTAAAGACAGTTATCCCTTACCTCAGATCGATCAAATTGTAGATGCCACGATAGGGCATGAGGTCATGAGCTTCATGGATGAGTATTCCGGTTATAACCAGATCTTTATGGATGCTGAAGACTCAGAGAAGACAACCTTCATCACTGACAAGGGTACATATTGCTACAAGGTTACGCCCTTTGGCTTGAAAATGGAGGGGCAACGTATTAATGTCATATGAATAAGATGTTTGAAAATCAAATAGGCAAGACTATGGAGGTGTATGTAGACGATATGTTGACAAAGAGCTTAAAGACCTGCATTCATGTGGCAGACTCAGAAAGGACCTTCGATACCATGGATTCATACAGAATGAAACTCAATCCCGTGAAGTGTGTCTTCGGGGTAGGAGCTAGGAAATTTCGTGGATTTATTATCAATCAGAGGGGAATAGAGGTGAACCCCGAGAAAATTAAGGCTTTGCTTGACATGAAGACACCAAGAAGTATCTAGGACGTTCAGAGGCTCACTGAAAGAGTAGCTGCACTCAACAGATTTTTTTCCGGAGCGATGGACAAGTGTCTTCCGTTCTTTAAGGTGCTTAGAAAGGCCTTCGAATCGGACAAAGAGTGTGATGAGGCTTTTAATCAACTCAAGTCCTACCTCGGTTCTCCCTTGCTCTTCTCTCGGCCCATAGTGGGAGAGAAGTTGTATATTTATCTAGCAGTCTCTGAGTCAGCTATAAGTAAAACAATAGTATGGGAAGACGTTGGAGACCAAAGGCCTGTATACTTCAATAGTAAGGCCCTTCAAGGATCTGAACAGAACTATCCTCGGATGGAGAAGTTGGCCTATACTTTGATACATGCTTCCAGAAAGATGAAGCCCTACTTCCAAGCCTACTCTATGGTTATCCTCACTAACTCCCCACTAAGGTAGGTCCTCCACAAACCTGAGAAATTAGGTAGATTGATGACATGGGCCATTGAGTTGGGTGAGTATGGCCTTACTTATCAACCCGGGGTGGCCATTAAAGGGAAAGAACTTGCATATTTTGTTGATGAGTTCACTTAGGAAGAGACTAAAGTTGAGAATAATCCAGTGATCGCAGAGAGGATCAAATAGTAATGTCTTTCGAGAATCGAAAGAGGTTGTATCCAACAGAGACATAAAAGGAGTGGTCGAGAATGAGGAAGACATGTACCTCTTAAAGCAAGGAACCCTTTCAGAGGGAAGCTTCTCGACGAATGAAGACGTTTGGAACCTCTTCGTGGATGGGTCTTCTTACGAAAGTGGAAGCCGAGCAGGGATGATACTCTCAGCTCCGGATGGTACCAACATTGAATATGCACTAAGGTTCAACTTCAAGGCATCAAATAACAAGTCAGAATATTAGGCCATGATAGAGGTCTCTCCTTGGAAAAGACCCTTAGGGTTGGTCGACTCCTACTTCACAGTGACTCGAGATTAGTTGTCAACCAACGGTTTGGAGTTTATGAGGCCAAGGATGAAAGGATGGCCAAATACCTGAAGAGGGTAAGAATGATGCTAGAAGTTTTCGAAGAGGTAAAGATGAAGAGGGTACCTCGATAAAATAACAGCCACGCAGATGCACTTGCAAGGTTGGCTTCAGTAACAAGGACAGACATCAGAAGGATGGTTCCTGTCGAGATCCTGCTCAAGCCGACCATTGAAGATGAAGAGGTTAGCACCACTTACCTCAACTTGAACCTGGGGGACTCACGGATGGACCCCCCTCATCAGATATATCAGATAGGGATAACTTACATAATCAAAGCTAGAGAGGAGGAAATTGAGGTGCAAGCTACAAAGTTCTCAATAATAGGAGATATCTTATATAAGAAGGGATTTCTGTTACCCCTCCTTAGATGTGTTCATCCCACAGAGGTCCCCCATGTCCTATAGGAGGTACACGAGGGTTCCTGCTCTAGTCATATAGGAGTAAGACCATTGGCCAAGAGGATTATTATGCAAGGATACTGGTGGTCGACCTTGGCCAAGGATGCTGCAGCCTACGTAAAGAGGTGTGATAAATGCCAAGGATTCTCCACTATCCCACAACAACCTCATCATCCTATGACATCAATAAGTTCTCCTTGGCCATTTGCAGTATGGGGAATTGAGTTGGTGGGTCCCTTACCAAGAGCTGCGAACAACTAGAGGTTTTTGATAGTTTCCATTGACTACTTCTCCAAATGGGTAGAGGCCGAGCCGATTATCACGATTACAGAGCAGAAGACCTTCCAATTTATTTGGAAGAGCATCATATGCATACACGGCCTTCCAAACACCCTCATCTCGGATAACGGAACCCAGTTTAAGAATTCTTCCTTAAAAAAGTATTGCGAGAGAGTTATGATCAAGAAAATTTTCTCTTCTCCTAGCCAACCTCAGGCAAACGGTCAGACCGGAGTCACGAACAGAACAATCCTAGACGAGATTAAGAAGAGGTTGGAAGAAGCTAAGGGGAGATTGACTGAAGAGGTTTATAATGTGTTATGGGCCTACAAAACAATGGCTAGGACGCCAACGGGGGAGACCCCAATTATGTTGGCATATATCTTAGAAGTCGTCATACCAATAGAGGTAGGACTCCCCACTCACAGGGTTCAGACCTATGACCCTGAGAAGAATGGGGAGGAGAGAAGACTTCACCTAGATTTGATTTAGGAGAGAAAAGAAGACGCAGAGATCAAACAGGCAGCCTATCAGTAGAGAACAATAAAGTTCTACAATCAAAGGGTGAAATTGAGACCCATAGCCTTGGGAGACCTAGTGCTGAAGAAGATGTTGTAGAAGTTAAATGTGCTTCACCCAAATAAGCATGGCCCTTATAAAGTGATCGAGGATGTTGTACCCGAGAGCTACAGATTGGAAAACCTTGAAGGGGAACCTTTTTCCAATCCATAGAATGTTGATCATTTGAAAAAGTATTAAATATGATGTTGCAATGATTCCTATGTAAATGTATCAACTTATGAAGAGATTATTAATGAGAAGATTAGTTCCTGTGTCAATTCTTGGCTCATTATGCTTTGGTGAAAAATTTATGGGGGTAACATCTTAGTTGATGACCTCAGACCTTAAAGCATCATAGTTTGGTGACAAGGTATGAGGTGAACATCATACTTAGATGACCTCAGACCTTAAACATCATTAATTTGGTGAAATTTATGGGGGTAACATCATAGTTGATGAACTCATACCTTAAAACATCATAGTTTGGTGACAAGGTCTGAGGTGAACATCATACTTGGATGACCTCAGACCTTAAACATCATTAATTTGGTGAGATGTATGGGGGTAACATCTTAGTTGATGACCTCAGACCTTAAACATCATTAATTTGGTGAAATTTATGAGGGTAACATCATACTTGGATGACCTCAGACCTTAAACATCATTAATTTGGTGAACTTTATGGGGGTAACATCTTAGTTGATGACCTCAGACCTTAAAATATCATAATTTAGTGATAAGGTCTGAGGTAAACATCATACTTGGATGACCTCAGACCTTAAACATCATGAATTTGGTGAAATTTATGAGGGTAACATCTTAGTTTATGACCTCAGACCTTAAAACACCATAGGTTGGTGATAAGGTCTGAGGTGAACATCATACTTGGATGCCCTCAGACCTTAAACATCATTAATTTGGTGAAATTTATGGGGGTAACATCTTAGTTGATGACCTCGGGCCTTAAAACATCATAGTTTGGTGACAAGGTCTGAGGTGAACATCATAACCTCAGACCTTAAAACATCATAGTTTAATGACAAGGTGTGAGGTGAACATCATACTTGGATGACCTCAGACCTTAAACATCATTAATTTGGCAAAATTTATGGGGGTAACATATTAGTTAATGACCTCAGGCCTTAAAACATCATAGTTAGTGATGAAGGCACCATTATATTGAGGCTTCAAACCTTAATACAAACACATTGCATAACATATAAAACTATTCAAGGAACATTCAGCAAAAGAAGCAAAGTCCTCTTTAGAGGTTGATATAGCATGAAGTTAAGAATTACAAGTCAAAATGATGTTTCAAAAAAGTGTTGTCAGAGGTTACAGATCAGTATAAATCAGAAACAAAAATTACAGATAAGAGCTTCACAAAATATAGCCTAAGTGTCTGCAATCTCAGGGTTAGTGGCAATGCCCCCACTTCCTTGACCGAGGTTCGTGACTTCTACACCATAGCCCTGAGGATTAACATCTTTAGTCCTTGTATACTATGGTTGAGCAGTCTCGGCAGGCGCATCACCACCTTCCTCTTCGACCTCTTGTAAGGCCTGACCAAACTGAGGATCAGCATAGGCTAGATCAACGAAGTCCGAAGCTGCCAAGCTCCCTGACTCCTTCTCTTTCATTGCAGCTAATTTTCCAGTGTATCTTTTTGTATGTGCGTATACATTTTTATTAATTATGTTTGTTTATGTAAGTTTTTCTCTATGTGTGTGTAGATTTTTGTATATGCGTATACATTTTTATTAACTATGTTTGTTTATGTATAAATAGTCAAACTCCCCAATATGCCTCATTAAATATATAATAAAACACATGATATATTTTTGCATTTATGATATATATGTATACATTCATCTATCATGTATATGTGGAAGTTATATATATATGTTTGCCAATTTTGTCAAATTTTCAAAAAACTGTATTTAAAAACAAGTTTAGCAAACACACACTAATATTTATAAACACAGAAAACTAAATTTTAAAACTGTATTTAAAAATAGTGTTTAAATCGATTTTTCGAAATACATAACTAAATAAACCCTTAATTATTTACTAATACAATGTTTTCTTAATACATAATCAAACGGACCCTTAGTTATTTACCAATACACTTATACATTTCTATGTACTTGCAGGATCGATGTCATACTTGTAATTAACCTATACTCTCCTTTTTTTAAAACTAAAAGTAACAAAGCATTAGCTAATATCAAATAAACTTAATGGGAATTTAACAAATTAAAGTTGATAGTTTTAAATATGGTCAAACATATTATTATCTATATAATGGTTGTGTATGTATTATCTAGTTTTTAAAAATCCCCTTGATAATCTAGTGGCTTTAAACATTACTATAAAAATATATCATTCGAATTATAAATATATGCACGATTACTAACCCAAATCATTCATGATTTTAAATCAAATATTATGTTGAATTTAAAATTTAGGGAGTTACTCAACTCAGCCTCTAGCTGATAGGATTTTTGGGCCCTATTAACCGAAATTATTATTTAAGCAAACACCTTGAATTTATAAGTAGTGATTGGGATAATCATGCAAATGTAGACACCATGGATCAATCTAGATGTTGATACCAAATTTAATCTGCTGACATGGACCAGTTAAGTGGAGACACGTGTCAATCTACATGGCATTAACAAACATTTATGAACAAACACCTTGACTTCGAGGAACTCAACCTCCCCGACCAACTCAGATACTCTGAGCAGTAGGTGCTCTCCGAGGAACTTTACTGCACCGATCAACTCATGGATACCGAACTACTTAGGCGATCCCAGCAGCTTAGGCGGTCCGAGCTGCATCTCGTACAAGATCATTAATGTCCGGATACTTAACAGATCAATTGTGCATTAAATGCACATTATTATCATACAGATCTATGCGCCTATTGAAAAACTATGTATTACCCTTTCACATGTATAGCCTCAGGGCTGTAATTACATTGTATCATCCTCATTGTAAGGGGACTCGAAATTTCTTGGTAAAATCTGTTATCGAGAATTCCCAAACAGTCAGTGATAACAAAACAGTGGACGTAGGCCATTCCTTTAAGGCTGAACCACTTTAAAATTCTTTTGTCTTACTTATTTTTATCTGTGATTAAATAATTAGAGATAATCTAATTTTTTACATCAACAGATTGGCGCCGTCTGTGGGAAACAACAGAAATTCTCATTTTTCACCAAAACAATTTATCATCCATGGCTGATAATCTTGAATCCAGTAATCGAAACGCTGGAAACCCCCCGAATCCATCCGCTCCTTCAAATGTTCAAGAGTTGGCTGGAATTATGGCTAATTTGGCTCAAGGCTAGACGACCATGCAAGATACTATGCGACAACTCATGCAAACTATCTAGGGTGGAGCGTCAACCCATTCAGGACAACGAAGTGTTCAAAGAAATACTCGTTTACTTTCTTCGCATATTAGGCAGAGCGATTCATATTGCACGGAAAGATCTGATGATTTTTCTTATCAACATGGTCGAACTTCGTCAGTACGAGCCACAGATACTGAGCACCACATCACTCTCTCTCCAGAAAGGTCTAGTGCATTAGAGAGATTAAGTATGGTCTCTCCTTTTGATCGATTGGGCCCTAGGAAGAATAAAAGTCCTCCTAAGGCTATGTCGAGAAACTTTCGATGACCACCTGATCTAAGAGAGGGTTCTGCCCATCACAACTAGTTGCTCAACATGATAGATCTCAGGAAGAGACTTCAACCCGATCAATTGCTCGAACCAATAGGCCCGAGGAAGGAAAGGATGCATGGAAAGGCTCTATTCAAAGGTTGGAAGATAGACTAGGGGAAATGGATAAGACTAAGAATCCTCTACAAAGAACCTTTGTCCAAGGAACGCCTTTTATACAGGCAATTGTGGATTTTCCCACACCATCGAAGTTCAAAGCACCTGTTGTGACCCCTAAATATGATGGAAAAACTGACCCTGTCCTTCATTTAGAACAATACCAAGCTGCTGCCGACATTTATGCCGTGCCAGACGAGATGAGATGCAGGGCATTTTCGGGAACTCTTACCGGATCTGCACAGATATGGTACAATAATCTTACTCGGGGGAAGATTTCAACTGGTCGAACTCTTCATTGGAAATTTCTGTTTTGGAGCAAAATCAGTTAAACGAGTGGCACATTTGTTAAGTGTTAGACAAAAAACAGGTGAGAGTACCAGGGAATACATAACTCGTTTCAATAATGAGAAGCTCGAAGTTATTGATTACGAGGAAAAAATAGCAATTACTACTTTGATGAGTGGACTGTTGCCCAATAAATTGTACTATACTTTGGCCAAAGATCCACCCAGAACCATGTCGGAACTAATGGCAAAAGCGGCCAAGATCATGAATGCCGAGGAGGTTATGGCTGTGAAGAAGAATATGGACACCAAAGAGACCAAGGTGGAGGTTGATAAAGCTAAAAAGAAAGAGCATAAGAACAATGGTGGCAACAAGCAGTCAAAAACAAAGCCATCATGGGAGGTATTGAAGAAATTTAAAAATTATACTCCTTTAAAAGTAGACATAAATCATGTTCTAGAAGAAATCAAGAACGAGGAACTAAACTGGCCTGAGAAAATGAAGTCAGACCCTGAGAAGAGGAATAAGGCCAAATATTGTGAGTAAAGACCATGGTCACACGACCAAAAATTATATATCTCTTCAGAATGAAATTGAAGCACTTATTAGACGAGGAAAGTTGTCCAAGTATGTTGATCGGAGAAATAAAAGAAAAAGAAATGACCGAGAAAGACAGAGGTCTAGATCTCCTCATCGAGCAGAAGAAAATAAGAAAAAAGATCATGAAGATGATCCAGAAGATAACCCCGATCTCCCCAAGAGACCAAGATAGCCAGAGCGTGAGGTATTTTCAATTCGTTTTGGATCATTTGATTGTAATGTTATTACAGGTGGAGATGCAGGAGGTGGAGACCTTAATGCAGAGAGTAAAGCTTACCTTAATGAGGCTCAAGCTTGTTCATACATTCAACGAATAAATCTAGCTGAAGATGATCGCCCGAGGAAGGTGAACAAAGAAAAATTAGTCATCGGTTTCTCCAAGAACGACCTCGCAGGTGTACTATATCCTCATGATGATCCATTGGTAATCAAAATGAGGATGAAGGAAGTAATAATCTTAAGATTACTGGTAGATAATGGTATCTCGGTGGATATCATGTTCTACTCATGCTTCGATAGTTTAAATCTAAAATTGTCTCAGTTGGAACCTTACTACAGGCCCCTCCTCAGGTTTGCTGGCGAGAAAGTTTTTCCACTTGGGACGATCAAGTTGGATATGTTCATCGGTACATGGCCTGCTTGTCGAACATAAAGAGTACGTTTCTTTGTGATGGATAAGAATGTCCAGTCAACTTATAATATCATCATGGGAAGAGTAGGATTGAAGAAGTTCGAAGCAGTACCATCTACCGTACATCAATGCCTGAAATTTCCAACCAATTTTGGAGTGGGAGTTGTGAAGGGCGATCAAAAAATAGCTCGGGAATGTTACTACTCATCTACCGAGCAGGAAGAACTGGAGGAATCTAGGAAAAAGACAACTACCTACCAAGTGGATGAAGGTGCAGAGATTGAAACATTGGATCCTAGAGACGAGTCGTAGCTCGTGAAAGGTCAGGTGGTGGAAGCTATAAAAAATATCATTCTGGACGACGAGCATCCAGAACGAACAACTCAAATAGGTTCGTCGTTAGATGCCTCACTAAAACAGGAATTGACAGTTTTCCTAAAAAGCAGAAAACAAACTTTTTCTTGGAGTCATGAGGATATGCCAGGAATAGACCCAAATTTCTTATGTCACGAGCTCAATGTGAATAAGGAGATCAAGCCAGTGAAGTAGAGAAAAAGAGTGTTCATCCCCGAGAAGAACCAAGCTATACAAGAGGAGGTCGAGAAGCTCCAGAAAGATTTCTTTATTGACGATGTCAAGTATCCAGACTGATTGGCAAATGTAGTAATGGTGAAGAAGAAAAATAACAAGTGGAGGATGTGTGTAGACTTTACCGACCTTAACAAGGCATGCCCAAAGGATCATTTTCCTTTACCCCGAATTGATCAATTCATGGATGCTACCTCAGGACACGAGTTGTTGAGCTTCATGGATGCTTATTCTGGTTACAACCAGATTAAAATGAAACCTGAAGACAAGGAGAGTACCTCTTTGATTACCCCTAGGGGAACTTATTGTTATAATGTTATGCCTTTGGGTTTGAAAAATGCAGGTGAAACATATCAGCGGCTGATGAACAAGGTGTTTGTAGAACAAATCAGTTGCAATATGGAAGTTTATATTGATGATATGCTGACGAAGAGAAAGAAAGTTATTGACTATCTAATGGACTTAGGCCAGACCTTTGATCAACTAGATAAATATCAAATGAAGTTGAATCTCACCAAGTGCATATTCGGAGTACGAGAAGGCATATTCCTCGAGTATATTGTCAACCAACGAGGTATTGAAGCAAACCCTGAAAAGATCAAGGCTCTATTGGGGTTGAGATCTCCAACGACAAAGAAAGAAGTCCAAAGTCTCACAGGGTGAGTTGCAGTACTTAACCGATTTGTATCACGAGCAACTAATAGATGCCTCCCATTCTTCAAAACACTCCGAAAAACGTTTGAATGGAATGAGGAATTTGGGAAGGCCTTTCAAGAGTTGAAGAAATACCTGGGAACGCCTCCACTGTTGTCCAGGCCAGTGATGGGAGAAAGATTGTATTTATATTTGGTAGTATCATAGAATGCAGTTAGCTCGGCATTGATAAGAATGGAGGATGGAGTAAAAAAACCAATCTATTACACTAGCAAGGCCTTCCGAGGAGCAGAGATCAGATATCCAAGACTGAAAAAGTTGGCGCTAGCATTGATCGAGGCGAGTAGGAGAATGAGGCCGTATTTCCAAGCTCATACCATAGTTGTCTATACTGATATGCCATTGAGGCAAGCTCTTCATAAACTAGAAAAATCAGGGAGATTGATGTACTGGGCAGTAGAACTTAGTGAATATGATATAGTTTATGAGCCTAGATCATCACTAAAAGGGAAAGCAGTAGCAGATTTTATAGCAGAGTTCACCTATTCTGATACCTCCTAGGAGCAAAAGTTGCACACCGACCAACCTGTGGATATTACAGGATCATCAAATTCAAACCCCGATCAACTTAAAGTGACCGGCGAGCAAAAGAAGATGGTCGATGAGCAGCAAGAAGTGCTAGAAGAGGATAAAAGGAAGCAGCAAATATTTCATCGAGGAACTCTGTCCGATCAAAAATTTGAAGATGAGGTACCTATATGGAATCTATATGTAGATGGATCTTCGTGTATTGCAGGTTGTGGAGCAGGGATTGTTTTGAACAGCCCGGATGAGGTCGATGTGGAGTATGCTTTGCGCTTCCAATTCAAGGCTTCTAATAATGAGGCTGAGTATGAAGCTATAATTACAGGTCTTAGTTTAGCAAAAACTATGGGGGCAGAGCAGGTCGTCGTGTTCAGTGATTCATAACTAATCGTGAATCAAATATTGGGGGTATATGCAGCCAAAGGAGAATTAATGATCAAGTATCATAAAAAAGTAATGGAGATTTTATCAAGTCTGATGGCAGTGCAGATAATTAGAATACCAAGATTGGAGAATGCAAGGGCAGATGCCTTAGCTCGGTTAGCCTCAGCAACACGCACCGAGCTACAAAGAATAATCCCAATAGAAATCTTGGCTATTCGGAGCATAAATGAAGACTTGATGATGAATTTTATTACCCTTGATTTAGAACCATCTTGGATGGATCCCATCAGGGCATATATTGAAGAAGGGGTTTTGCCAACTGATAAACTCGCAGCCAAGAAACTGAAGTTTAAAGCTGCTCATTATGTACTGACTAATGGCATTCTATATAGACGAGGAATCATAACAGGTTTGCAGAGATGTGTCCATCCCTCCAAGGTGAAAGACTTGATTGAAGAGGTACATGAAGGGTCTTGTGGAGCCCATGTAGCAGGTCAGACGCTTTTGCAAAGAATAATGACACAAGGATACTATTGGCCAATGATGAGGGCTGATTGCATAGCCTATGCCAAAAAATGTGACAAATGTCAACGCTTCTCCTCTATCAGAAGAACTCCCCAAGCATTGTTGACACCCACTACTTCCCCTTAGCCATTTGCCATGTGGGGAATTGACTTGGTCGGGCCACTTCCAACGACCAGAGGAAGGTTTAAATATCTCGTCGTCGCAGTGGATTACTTTACTAAATGGGTGGAGGCCGAGCCTCTTGTCGACATGACATACGAGAAGGTATACCAATTTATTTGGAAGAATATCATCTGTAGATATGGTCTTCCCCATGCATTCATCACCGACCATGGAACACAATTTGACAACGAAGAGTTCGATGCATATTGTCATCAGTCGAACATATTAAAAACCCACTCTGTACCAGGACATCTCCAGAGCAATGGGCAAACTGAAGTGACGAACAGAACACTGCTTAATGGTTTGAAGAAAAGATTAAATGATGCAAAGTCAAATTGGATCAACGAGCTACATTCTGTACTGTGGGCTTATCGTACTACTCCCCGAGCAGTAACAGGAGAATCTCCATATATGTTGGCATTTGGAAGTGAAGTTGTTATACCTGTCGAGCTGGGTCTCCCAACACACAGAGTAATGAATTTAAATTCCCCTGTCAGTGACTTGATGAGAAGGTTAGACTTGGACATGCTCGAGGAAGTTAGAGAAGAAGCAGCAATCAGGAATACTGCATACAAACAACGGGCAGCTCTGTTCTACAACAAAAGAGTAAAGAAATGTGATTTGAAAGCAGGGGACTATGTGCTAAAGAAAGTAATTTAAAAGCACAATAAACTGGAAGCTAACTGGCATGGGCCCTACAGAGTAACATAGGTTGTTTGACCAGGGACATATAGGATTGAAACTTTAGAAGGGGAGGAGTTTAAGAATGCATGGAACACAGAGCATCTTCGCAAATATTATCAGTAGTTGGGGATTCCTATGTAATGTAGTTTTCTTCAATATAAATAAAAATTATGGATGTTTTGCCCAATTCTATCCTTTTGTTGAAATTTTTTCGAAGTACTAGTGCTACACACTACGCATCAAGCCCGGAAATACCAACTACGGTTGGTTGGGAAGAAAATCCACCAATTAAGGTTGGTCGGGAATAAAAAAATTCCCAGAAATACCAACTACGGTTGATTGGGAAGAAAATCCACCAAATAAGGTTGGTCGAGAATAAAAAATTTCCTAGAAATACCAACTACGGTTGGTTGGGAAAAAAATCCACCAACTGAGGTTGGTCGAGAATAAAAGATTTCCCCGAAATACCAACTACGGTTGGTTGGGAAGAAAATCCACCAACTAAGGTTGGTCGGGAATAAAAGATTTCCCAGAAATACCAACTACGGTTGGTTGGGAAGAAAATCCACCAACTATGGTTGGCCGAGAATAAATAATTTCCCAGAAATACCAACTACGGTTGGTTGGGAAGAAAATCCACCAACTAAGGTTGGTCGGGAATAAAAGATTTCCCAGAAATACCAACTACGGTTGGTTGGGAAGAAAATGCACCAACTAAGGTTGGTCGGGAATAAAAAATTTCTCAGAAATACCAACTACGGTTGGTTGGGAAGAAAATCCACCAACTAAAGTTGGTCGAGAATAAAAAATTTCCCAGAAATACCAACTACGGTTGGTTGGGAAGAAAATCCACCAACTAAGGTTGGTCGGGAATAAAAGATTTCCCAGAAATACCAACTACGGTTGGTTGGGAAGAAAAACCACCAACTAAGGTTGGTCGGGAATAAAAGATTTCCCAGAAATACAAACTACGGTTGGTTGGGAATAAAATCCACCAACTAAGGTTGGTCGGGAATAAAAGATTTCCCAGAAATACCAACTACGGTTGGTTGGGAAGAAAATCCACCAACTAAGGTTGGTCGGGAATAAACAATTTCCCAGAAATACCAACTATGGTTGGTTGGGAACAAAATCCACCGATTAAGGTTGGTCGGGAAAAAACCATCAACTCCGGTTGATCGGAAGCAGTGGGTTAAACAAATGAAAGTCATTTCAAGGATGGCATTTTAAACTACCAACATAATTGGTCAAAAAAACGAAATATCACCAACTCTGGTTGGTCGTCAGATGATTATCATCAATTCAGGATAGTCAACAATAAGTTTTCACCAACTTTAGTTAGTCAGCAATTTAAAATAACACAAAATATTTCCATCTTTCTAACAGATATACATGCACATTCATTAGTAAATAAAAAGAAATGTCTTACAGAATATTTCCAAGACAATGACAATGGAAATTGCAAGTAAAATTAGAAGTTTTTCATTAAATCAAGAGAAAAATACATCGAGAATGAAATACATATTACATAAAAATTATTACATCAAGATTCCTATTCTATTAGTTTCTTCCCCTTTGCCTTTGAAACAGGTTCTTCGCCAGCAGGAGGATCATCTAAAGCATAGGGGGAATTTATGAAATTAAGGTCTTTGAGCATCCTGATGTTCATCATTGATGGTCGATCAAGTAGGTGCTCAGGGCGAGATATCTCAACGTTGGAATGAAGACTCTAATCATCGAGATATTTGGAGATCAAGCACCGAGGGATTGCCCGAGTAGGAATCCAGCTCATGTCGAGTTTGAATGGTGGCACTGGCAGGTTGAACAACCCAGGATTATAGTAATCCCATAAATAGTGACCCTGTTCCAATTGTAGCACACCCAAGGCATTTAGCCATCCTTTCTTGTACCCCTCGTTGTTCGACTGCTGGATCCGGTCATCGAGGTGATAGAGGGCTTCATTATAGCCAGCCATCCAAAATTCTCTAGGCTGCTTGTGGAATTGATAAGTCAACCTTTCCAGCTGCTCGTGGAGATTTTTTATAAAAAGTTCTTTATTCTCCAAGGCAGACTTTTGTGCAGAGAGCTGCTCATCCAGATTCATAATCTTCTTGGACATCTCAGCTAATGCTTGATTCTTCGCCATTAACTGGAAGGCCTGATTCTCCAGAGCTGATTGAGTTCTTTGCTCTTCAATAGTAAGCCGAGCAGCCCTTGCTCGTCCCCGAGAACCTCTTGCTCGACCGCGAGCAGAAGTAGAGGCTCTAGTTCTCTTCAAAGTCTCCAATTCGTCTCTAAAATTGGCATTTTCGACCTCTAAGAAAGAGAAACCCTCGTCGTTGAAAGTGACCAAAGCGTTCGAGGAAGACGCTACAGATTTCAACTGAGATATCTCTCCTCGCAGGTTATTATTTTCCTGCTCCAGCAACTTAGCTATCTGCCTGTGCTCTTCGACCTCGATCTTCAAAGTTCTCTCCCTCACATTATAAGCAACGAACAACTTATCATATCCCTTATCAGCACTTAGTTGCTGATACTTCTTCTCATATCCCTGGTGTAAAAGGGCTGAAGATTCCTTGTATTGTTGTTGAAGCTCCTCGAGAGTGCCCTGGAGGTCTTCAATCATCTCATACTATGCTACATTATTAGCCACTGTTCGGTCGAGCATACACTTTAAATACTGATAGGCTTCAACTGCTCGCTCTGAAGCATCTGGACCGAGGATATCAACAGTTTGAACTTCAGTCATATCTGTATGACCACCTTTGAAGTATTCATTGCATTATTTCAGTAATTTTATATCATAAGCTGATAACAATTCCATCCTGGCCATAAACTAGTAAAAGGAATAGATAACAAGAATCAATAAGAGTGCAAACAGAGCAAGAAGAAGAGAATCAACAGTATGAACAATAAAAATTTCAATTTTTATTGCATCATAAAAGAGAAGTACATAGTTCAGAGTTACATTTGACAAAAATAAACAGAGAGAAAAGTCCGAACAACTCTACACCTTCTCCTTGTTTCCCAAAACTTTCTCGGGAAGCTGGGACGAGGAGGTAGGTTGCTCGGATGGCATAAAAGGTTGTTCGGTGGGTGCTAGAAGCTGCTCGGTTGAAATGTTGGTTGATTGAAGCTGCTCGGTAGGAGTAATAATTGGTTGGGGCTGTTCATAGCGAAGTTCAACAGTAGGGACCTGATCCCCAACCATCATAGAAGATTCCTCGGAGGCAGCTTCGTCCTCTTCTTCTTCCCCGGGAGAAGAAGGGGGGACAGGAATGTGTCGCTGAAATAAGTCTGAATTCTCATCGACGTTCATCTCTTTCAGAGAAGCAACCTAGCCATCCTTGAAGTATTTGAGGCTGCCATACTCCATTTGTGAGATCATGGAAGCCAAACCCTTATTCCAACCTTTGTCCCATCCAGCACTGAAGGACTTTTTCACAGCCAGTTTCCTTTTCACCTTCTCCGAGGAAAGCTTCTCAGATAAAAGTTCCTCGACAGCTTTCAATTTCCTTTCTGCCTCTTCCTTCTGACGACCAGCATCACGAAGTCTACTTAGCTCTTCCTCAGCAGATTTGAGCTTGTTTTCAAACTCTCCAGCATGTTGGAGCTTCCCCTAGAGCTCTTTGTTCTTCTTCTCCAAGTCTTTTATTTTCTTCTCCAACCCCTTAGAAACTTCAACAGCCTGATCCCTCTCCTTCTCGGTGGAATTAAGTTGCTTCTCCCAAGCAGCTTTATCATCGACATACTTCTGACGAGAATCCTTTAAAGACTGCGCCAGACCGATAAAAGCCTCCTCTACACCACCCGAGGAGATGGACGACTTGATAGCTTCGTCCTTCTTCAAAATAGTATTAAAGAAAGTTACCAACTGGGAAAAGAAAACGACTGTAAGTCAGTGCAAGGACATAACATTGAAAAATGAAAATTTAGATTAGCAATACTTACTGAGGCAATATGTTGAGCTGCTAAGGTGGTAACCCTATCCCGAGAAAGATTTTCTTTAATACCTTGGATCTCGGGGATGATCCAAGACTTCACCAAGCTCATGGCAGAGCTCGGAGCAACGAAAGTGGGAATACCACTTCCAGTAGTTAGAGGCTGAGAGATGGATTCAGCCAAATTGATCGAGGAGATTTTCTTCAACTTCCTCGTGGGAGCAGGAACATTCTCGACCAAGGACGTCATCTTGGTCGGTGATATAACTACAACCTAGCTTGGAGAGAAAACAGCTGCAACCTTACCTGGAGCCACAGGGGGCTTCTCAGCAACCTTCTTAGTAGAAGCGGGAGGAGGTGCATCAATTTGTCTTGTCCCTTCTTCTAGGACATCTTGCTTTCTTTTCTTTGCCTTTCCAGCAATAGAGGTCGATTTCTCAAAAAGGGCAGGAGCTCTTCTTCTCTTCATTCTGTCACTAAGAGGAATATATGACTCAGGATAAGAACCTTCAGAAGCTGGTACTGGTTCTATGTCACTTATTACTGGACGAGCAGTAAAAGACGAGATGTAACTCTTGTACTGCAACAAGTATGAAGCTGATCTGATGTGTTCGTTGGCAACAGTTTGATGTAAACCCCAGATAAGTTTCATATGCTTTAAATTAACTTCTGTCTCTTTTGGAGACCTTCTTTTGCTGTCAACTACAAATAAATGAAAATTAAAATATCAGTGACACATTTTATCAAACACAGAGAAAGCATAATTTCAAAAATAAAGTAAAAACAACATATCCCATTCCCATAGGGATGACATCTAGGGCCCTGATACACATCATTTCCAATTAGTGGAGCATGTTGCCAATTTTTCATAATAACACCATGCTTGAAGTAATCCCTGTTGGCATCTGGGAGATTGACGACTAAAGCCTTATTTAAAAATCTATTTTTCAAATAAAAAGTATTGTCACTGACAGCCCATCTATAGCAAAACATAATTTCTGGAATTCCTATATGAGTTCCATGAATCTAATTTAACCTATTGACTCCATTAACTATTCTCCATGTATTGGGGGCTATTTTTGCAGGTACCACGTCAAAATATTGACAGAATTCCAAACACAAGGGGTTTGGAGGAAAAGAAAAGCCACATTCGGTCACAAAGAGACTGGGTAACCAATGTCCCTCAGCCAAACGAAAATAATCTGAAGGTTCATAAAGTTCTTCCAATATAACCCATGGAGGAATAGAAAAATCAGAACGAAACTTATCAAGCGACTCAACGAGGTAAACCATGATCAACAAAGAAAGTAAAAGAGAAGGAAGAAGATCTTACAGAAATAGGGTGGATCAGTTGATAGCGAACGATGGAAGGAATGAATTTACAAGATGGAGAAGGAATGGAGAGCTCAAAGATACAGATTTGAAAAAGGTAAAGAGACGATACGATTTTCTGCAACGCTTAAATACCTTACCTTGGGAAGGGGTAAAAATAATGATTACAAAGAGAGACGTTTGCGCTACCGGCGGCTAAAAGGACAAAAAGGGCACGAAGACCGAAGCAGTTAGAAAAATTCAAAAAGTCTGATTCTATGAATTCGAAAGGAGAAATAAATACAAGGAAAACACTCATAAAATTCAGGATGACCATTTAATCCTGCCATATTTCGAGAAGAATGTTCCACACTCCTCAACCTCGAACTGTGAAACATTGGGGGCTTCTGTTGATACCAAATTTAATCTGCTGACATGGACCAGTTAAGTGGAGACACGTGTCAATCTACATGGCACTAACAAACATTTCTGAACAAACACCTTGACTTCGAGGAACTCAACCTCCCCGACCAACTCAGATACTCCGAGCAGTAGGTGCTCTCCGAGGAACTTTACTGCACCGAGCAACTCATGGATACCGAGCTACTTGGGCGGTCCGAGCAGCTTAGGCGGTTCGAGCTGCATCTCGTAGAAGAGCATTAATGTCCGGATACTCAACAGATCAGTTGCGCATTAAATGCACATTATTATCATACAGATGTATACGCTTATTGAACAGCTATGTATTACCCTTTCACATGTACAGCCTCAGGGCTATAAATACATTGTATCATCCTCATTGTAAGGGGACTCGGAATTTCTTGGTAAAATCTGTTATCGAGAATTCCCAAACAGTCAGTAATAACAAAACAGTGGACGTAGGCCATTCCTTTAAGGCTGAACCACTTTAAAATTATTTTGTCTTACTTATTTTTATCTGTGATTGAATAATTAGAGATAATCTAATTTTTTATATCAACACTAGAGTTTGACTGCGTCCATGGGAAAAAAAAGGGGTGAGTGTATATGATAATTAAACGGAGTGATTACAAAGTTGCTTATTAGAAGGATCTTTTTCCTTTATTCTATTCCACCCTCATGGATTTATATAGTAGCCATATAGTTAATTCATTCCCCAGCCAACTAACTTCTAAGAGTTATATGAAGAACATTGTAACATCCCTAATGTTTCATATATCAGGTGTCCAAACATCAACCCCAGAGATAGGACGCGTCAATCAATTATTACCATTATCAACATTAATAATAAATTAAGAAAATGAAAACCATCCAAAAAAATATATATTCGATATGAATAGGCAAAGATAATAAATAAGAGTCCCCAAAACTGAATAAGTATCCATAATACAAATGTCTCAATTGGTCCAAAGCCAAAACAGAATATAAACAACTCTTTAATCTACCATGGGTCCATAATAAAAATATCTAAATACTAAATTGGAGAACTGAAATGCAATACTAAAATGAATAAAAATCCTACTTTATAGGATAAATGAACTGAATGATCGAAACATTGCAGGTGTCCCCGTCCAATCATCCTACTCTGACTTAGTAACACCTGAAAAGGATTTTATGAAAACAATGCATGTTAGACTCCACAATTTTCAAGAAATAACTTAATTTATTGAACAATATTTAATGTGACTCGTTTACATCTCATGTTATCCCCACCGACACCCACACCCAAGATACATCACTTCACCTTTACAAAGGAATATCCTAACCATAAGACAAACCAAATCCAAGTAGCGTAAGTACTACAATCCGAAGACTAGTCGTGTACCTAGCGTAAGTCCTACCTGGAACTAAAATGTAATGTCGCCACCGATAAACAAATGTCATGCCATCACTGAACCTGAAGTATCCAAAGATATATCGAACAAACATAAAAACTAACACCAATCTAGTAGTATTTTTATACCACTTAATGTCTAACTCGTTTAAGTCCCTCTCTATGGACCAATTACTACCATGCATAGTACCTTTATAAGTTCTACTCATTTATAGGCTAACCATAGTACTAAGAACCATTTATATGAACCATTCATAAATATAATCAAATTGCTATATCAAATGTTAGTCATACAAACTAAACCCTAATTGGTCTACTTATAAAACTCATAAATCCCTAGTAGGTTATGCCCCTAGTTCGATAAATTTCCTAATATACACAACATAAGTAAATATTAATTATCCTAAAGTAGCTATAAATTTCCACTTTGTTGTACAACACATTATCATAATCACTAGTCATATGCTAGATGCCAAATGTATATGTAGCACCCATATACGACATCATACTCTATAAAAAAATAATTCTTAAACCATAAGTATATGTTCTAATATTATGATATAAATACGTCCATCATCATAGGACTAGCTATACATATAAGTCGAACATGAAGACATTAGTTGTATCCACATCACCCACCCCACCATATAATCACTAACCCAATTACGAGACGAATCTGGCGTCTTATGTCTCCTTCATATGAAATAATTTACAAACAATACATAGAATTTGGAAAATAGACCTATACACAACTTGCATTACCAATCAGAGTTATAGTTAAACGTCCCGCAAACTATACCATTCAATCCCACCAATAGGTTCCTCATGAATAGCCACACCCCTGATGACTGAACAAATAACACATAAAACATGCACACGACCAATACGCATATACTAATACGATTTACAATCTTAATCGTGCATAACATACTATATTTTTTCCTAAGTTAACCTCATTTCCACACACACGCGCGCGCACGCACGCACACACACACACACACACACACACACACACACACACACACACACATATATATATATATATATATATATATATATATATATATATATATATATTTCCATTAAAAATAAAGGATTAGAACTACATGATCATAAATTAGAAATACCCCTAAGTCCAACCTCTTAAGTCCCATATTAAAAATCCTTACAAAAATCTCAAAAGACACCCCTATTGCCTAAGGCCACGCCTATGACAATAAGAGGAGTAAACGTGGCCCTGAGTGGGGTGATCACATACCTTTTCTCCATGCCCAAGGATTCTGGTACATATTCCAACACAAAATGACATCGTAATAGAAAATTGATTTAGAACCTAACAAAATTAAGTTTTACACACACTAACTCGTAATTAAGGCTTCTCCTACCCTCGAATGGTTCTTAAGAATATTTCTAATATTTTACATCCACTAACTAGATAAAATTCTTAAAAATATAGGTTAAATCATCATTTTCAACACATGATTAATTTTGGTTCATCTTAAATATGGATTTAATAATTTATCATGGATTGTAATAATCAAAGTCCAATCCTAATCATGTAAATTATAAATCAATTATAAATAAGTTACGTATAATATATAGTAAATCAAGTTATTCCTTTTCTGAAATCAAAAGATATAATCCTTGATAAAGTCCTCTTGGTGTTGCTCTTGTTCTCCCAAAACATTCTCTGCTCATAGGGTTTTGTCTTATATTTTAGATCCGTTATTAATGAGGGTTAAGTATCTATGTAACCTCTTAACCTGCAGATCTTAACGAGCCTAATTTAAGACCTCTAAATAAGCCTAAAACAATATCCAAATACTCTAAAGATTAACCCAAAGGGAGACCCAACCTGGGGGGCAATCTGGCATACTAAAAAGAGCACTACGGGCCTTTGTATCCCCTACGCAAAATCTAACGATACACATTCATAATAATAAAATAAAAAACGCGTTATTGTTAATTTACGAGTTGTTCACATAGTTAAAATTCTCAACATAACTTCTATTATAACGCGAAATTATTGATTTCAATAAACTGCACAACAACAATACAAACGACCCAATTTAAAATAATTTATTGAGTAACCATTTGTTTTATTGATTCAAAATATAGGGAATTATCAAAAAAATTATCCACGTGGCAGTCGTTGAATGTGAAAAACTGCCTTTGTTTCTCTAGCAAGTGGGGAAGTGGCCTATGACAGTTGGTTTGTTATGTGCGATGCGTGTAGTAGGTGATACCGATGTAAAGTAATGGTTCCACACTTTCCGGTATCCTATCATACTGGGATAAACCCAATATATCATGGTGATAGGTTATTCTTCTAAGTGTTCCAATGAGGAGACAAAGCCAATAAACTCACGATCCTGAAAGTGGTTCCTTAGTCTTTGAATATGACATTCATCCGTCAAGTTTTATTAATTTCCTTCATTAACTTCCCCTAATAGTTTTGTATGTCACGACCAGTTTCGAAAGGATTTATTAGAGGTTAGGGGGACTATAAATCATCTTCCTTACTTGTCTCGTTTTGAAGGGGCTTGGGTTAGTGCAAAATCATTGCACGTCAGCCTCGGCGTTATTTCCTAGGCTACACATGGACACTAAAATAGTCAATACTTGGGTGGTTCATGTAAGGACTTGGATATTTAATGAAATGATAAATTGGAAAAATAATATAAAATTGCACTATTCAAATAATTAATTACTCTAGGGTGTTAATTTTTAACATAAATAGAATATTAAAATAAGTAATAACTTCACTGTGTTAGATTTTGTATTTCTAGTTGGTGATGAGTGCATTATCTTGTATCATTTATACCCAAATCTAAGGCTTGTTAATCTCGTTACATCATTAATAAAAAGTTCTTAAAGTTATTTTTGTTATTTAAAAAAAATTACAAACTTCAGAATAAATGGGGTTAATAATGCAATTTTGAGAACTTCACGCTCACAATTTATATTCATGGCTAATCTCTTGTGAAATTTTATTTTTGAGTATTAAGAAGTTTAAAAAGAAAGCGGTGAAGTCCGGACGCAAATTGAGCATGAAAAGCTCACTTACACACCTTCAGGGGCAATATTATAAATTCAGATGACTTAATTCGGACTCGGACCACGCATAGAAATTGAACGCCGTGAATCAAGGGACGCCTGGGTTCAAACGGCGTATCAATCAGAGTTCAAACGAAGAAATTATGGTCGTGCAAAGTTCGGAACTGAAAGAAAGTCAAAAGTTATGCCCGAAGTCAAATACATTCTCCTAACTCAAACCAACCCATACCTACACCTTGTGTGTGTGTTTAGTTTCTATTTTTAGATTTTTATTAGAGTCATGTACATATTTTTTTGTAATGTTTTATTTGTGTGCCTGTCATATTTATTTTATTCTATTTTTAGTGTCATTAATTTTTACTATAGTATTTAATTATCTTATGTAAATATCATTTAGAGTGTGCCATTTCATATGTCGTAGTGTTGTTTTAGTGTGATTTATGTTATTTGAGTCATTGTACATTTTTAATGTCATTATTGGTTATTGTTTCTAGATTTATTTTTTTAGTTTTATTAATCTATTTTTATTTTTTTTTAGTCTCTTAAAATTTTATAAGTTATAATTTATTTATTTTTAGTTTTATTATTTTTATAATTTTTAATTGAGCACTAAATATTGTAGTTAACTTTTATTAGATATAAATTAAATACACACTCACACCTTAACACCCAACACACACCAACACCTAAACTAACCCCACGCAACTATTCATCATCATCCTCAAACCACCTAAAGTAAAACTCACTAACCAACCACAAAACCCACCTCCTTATTTCTCCAACCCACTGCCAAAATCTTCATTAATACCCACATCTCCAATAAAATCATACACCCACTAACACACCATCATCCACCTTACTACCTATAACCCCAAAAAAACCTCCAAGCCAAATCCACCCTACTCCACACCGAAATTCGGACCCAACCCGAGACTCGATTCCGTCACACACCACACCCACTACCTCACGCCTTTAATACCCACTAAACCACCAATACCCTATTTTTTCCTATTTTTATGTGTGTATCAGAATTGTGGGGTTATAAATTATGGGTCAATTTCGATTTTGAGATGGGACTTTACACTTGTGTGTATGTTAATAGACACACTTTGAGAGATAAAATAATCTGTGTAGAGAGTATTTTTTAGGCATGAGCATATTGTGTATTATAATTCACATCTTGGACACGATTTTTGTAAGTTGACATTTATTAATGAAAATTATTATTTCATCCTGCAATATTTGTGTGTTAAATATGATGTGTGAGTAGTTTAACTACTAGAACATAGGTGATGTTTGTTATGACTAATTAAATTACACATGTTAATTTAATTTCGTACATATTCCGACGTGTTTTAATTTGAAATAAAAAATTCGATATTCGCTTAAAATTACACGGAAGTGTATTTTTAAACCTCAAGAATTAATTATAAATTCATGCTTTAAAAATTTTAAGTTGTCATTTTTTATGGGTTATGCTTACACTTAGATATTTTGATATCTCATGCTTAAATACACAGTAAAAATTTAGAATGTGATATTTTCGAGGGAATATGAATTTATGGTGTCTAATTCAAGAGACGTTAAAATATTTTGAATGCATGTAATGTTATATTCTCCGAAATGTACGCGACAAGAGTCGGTATATTTTGATTTATAAATTCGGAATTACGAAATTAAATTAATGTGTTAATTTAATTAGAATTGACAAACAGATCCGACGTCCTAGTTTCTTCCACATTTGATATTATCTCTACTTGTTCGTTTATTCTGCTTTAATTTTTATTTTTATTTTAAAACTTAAATCACATTTATACACTCATATTTCTAGTTGGACAATCAATACTTTATAAAAATTGACGAAATCTCTGTGGGTTCGACCCGTACTTACACCCGCTATATTTCAATAGCTCGTGCACTTGCAGTAATTTTAACATTTAAAATTTGACAAAAAGTTTTTGGCGCCGTTGTCGGGGATTTCGGTTAATTTTAATAACATTGATTTTCCAAGTAGTTTTATAAAAAAAAATATTCCAGCAACATTTTTTTTTATTTTCAGAATAAAAAAAACATATTTAATGTCTTTTATGAATAACTAGTTGTTTTTAACACTAGTTTTGTCATAAAAGTACTCAAAAATACAAAAAAAATCGAAAAATCCCAAAAATTCAAAAATTTCAGCAGTATATATATTTTTCCATAATATATAAAAAAAACATAGATTTTAAGTCTTTTATGAGAAACTAGTTGTTTTAACACTAGTTTGTCACAAAAGAACTTAAAATTTTGAAAAACTCCAAAAAAAACAATTTTTTTTTTGGAAACTCTAAAGATTTCTTACATTCTGAAGAAAAAAAATCCGAAAATCCAATTAAAAAAAATAAAAAAAAAGGAATCCCAAACAGTCAAATTTCCAGCAGTGAATTCTTTTATTATTATTTTCAGAAAAAATAAATAAATTAAAAAAATATCAGATTTAAGTCTTTTTGTGATTAAATAGTTGTTTTTGACACTAGTTTTGTCATAAACTACCTAAAATTATGAAAAAATCGATATTAATTTTTTTCCAGGAAATCTTCAGAATTCAATGTTGCTGTAATTTACACAAAAAAATCGGATTTAAAGTGTTTTATGAATAACTATGTGTTTTTAATACTAGTTTTGTCATAAAAGTACTCAAAAATACAAAAAGCCAAAAAAAAAATATTTTATTTATTTATTTCCAATAGAATTTTTTTTCTAGTATATATATATTTCAATCTTAGAGTGTGCTTTTATTATTATTCTTTTTTTTCTTTTTTTCTCTGAAACAAAAAAATACATTGTAAGTGCATATGTAAGTATTTTTGTATTTAATAATTTTTGTTGCACTTTACGCTTGGTATCGTTTTTGTGTTCTTTTTCAGATAAAAAACAAAAAGAAGAGACTAAAAAAAAGAGTAAGAAAAGAGAAAAAAATATGGAAAAGAAAGCAACCGTTGGAAAAGAGCTAAAGTTACTTGTGCAATCTTGCCACGTACATAAGGTACTCTCGGAGACGATTGAAATGTAAGCGACGTTTCCTTCCGATTGACGTCAAATAAAACTTCGCCTGGCGTAAACAAGTGACTGTAAAAAGTTCACGCCGGAGGTAAGTCTTGTGTGCTCCTACGTGAAACTATTTTCGCAAATTTTCATAAGCACGTTGCATAATTTGACTTAAGGGCAAAACCCAATTTTAAGATAAGTAGGGATTTCATCACCCTTCCTTGACCCACAAATCATTACACTACTGGAGCGTTTGCATTACCCGAGCGAAAATTTTAATTTAAAATTGATTAAACATTGGTCATAGGATGTCACATAGCTAAGAGGCGTATTCTTTTCAAGGCTAGGATTAAAAACTAATCCAAACACGGAATTACCAAATCGATGCCATTTTGACATTGATTAAGATCGGTAGTTTTTAATGAGTCTTCGTACCGACCACCTACCTGGAGAAAAAATTTGGTAATTGAGGCGATAGTCTGGAGTTGGTCATCTTTTGAATTCTCACTCCTCAAGAATTATGAGCTTTTTAATTTGGGAGATTATTTCGAAAACCCATTGTCATCGAATAATCTCGAGAAAATAGATCTTAAATATTGAATTTTCCCTCACCTATCTTAGATAAACTCAAATTGCTTTGTGCTTGTTTAGAAATTATGTGATCTTAAGTCGGATTAATTTGCTTTCCTTATATATATCAAAAAATAAATAAATAAAATAATAAAAATAAAATTAAATAAACAAATAAAAAATCAGAATATATATAAAAAAAATTCTAGTAGTATATCAATTTTTTTTCAAAAAAAAATCCAATAATGTGCTTTTTGTTGTAATTTTTTTTTGCTTTTCAAAATACACCATAAGTGCATGTGTAGTTATATGTATAATTAATATTTTTGTGTCGCACTTTACAATTGATGTATCTATTTTGTGTTATTTTTCTGTAGCACGCCAAAAAAATAATTAAAAAAAAAAGAGATTGACGTAATAAATTACAATGGGTGATCCCAATATTGTTATCCCGCCATATTTTTTGGATTCCTATATTGATCATGTGGATGTGTGGTTAGAAAATATTGAAAATCCGGATGACTACATATTTCGATTTGAGTCGGATGGATCTGTAATAATTTTTAAAGAAGTTAAAGATGGTATGGACGGGAGTCCAACCCTTTTAATTATTATTTGTCCACCACAGTGTATCAATTGGGAAGAGGTAAATAACCGTTGTAATGACGATATTTTTTGAAATATTCATGAAAAAATTGAGGATAATCAATTTTGTGATAAGAAAATTGACAAAATTAACACTTGTAAAACTTGTGATGATTTGGATGTGGATTTTTGTCAAAAATTTTCTTATGATGTTATTGAGAAAAATGCTACTTCACTTTATATGTGAAAAAATTTAATTGAGGACTTGTCATTCGATTTTATCGATAATTTTAGTGAGAATGATGATCCTCCAATTTTTAATGAAGAAATTGCATCCCTGCGAGATACCTCTTCATTTTGTGTTTTTTGCAAAGTCTTACATTTAGGAGTGGAATATGTATCTCAGTTTTACATGACTATTTTAGAAATATGGATAATAAATATTTGGATTCTTATTGTCATTTGTTACCCCAGTGTGATACATCGACATATGATTCGTATGATTTAAAATTCTTTCTTTTTTATGATGTCGGTGATCACTATTATGACCATTATTTTAATTTTTCGATTTATATTGTGTGGTCATATTCTCAAGTTTATGGTACTTCTTTACTAAGTATTATAAAAATTATTAATTGAAATGATCCACAACTATTTCGATTATTAATTTATGGTGATGGTGATAATTGTCATGACCTTGTATATAAATATGTACATATTTTTTTTTAAGATTTTTTTTTCTTCTAATTTTTTTTAGGTTGTTTAGTTTTATTTTAATTATTTTATGGCTAACATACACTTGTATTGGTGGGAAGTTGGTAACGTAAGTGGAAATTCATGGGTAATACCATCCATTTACTTCTATACTTTAGTTGTTTTGTCCATATTTCTAGTTTGAGCATACATTGAGGACAATGTAAAATTTAGTTTTGGAGGTAAGGATGGTATTTTTGAAAAAAAAAACAAAAAATTTTCAGAAATTCAAAAATATTTTCAATATAATTGAGTGTTGAAACGATTTCTTAATATATAATTAATTTACAAATCTCTCAACTTATAATTTTTTTTACACTTAACCATATAGTATGATCGAAAATGGATATTGAGGCGAAAGTTAATATGCTTAACGAATAAATGTGGAGATTTGACCCCGGTGAGATATTTTGCTATTCATCGTTTTTGAAAGATTTAAATCAATCCAAGTTAAAAAACCCAAACTTTCCTTCAGTGATAAATTTGTTGATGATCTCAAAATTTTTGTTTTGTTGGATTACTGAAAAGTGAAAGTCAAAATGAGAATCGTACACACTAAATACCTTAGTCAGTTGACTTGAGACAAAAAATTGACTAAACGGAACTTGAGAAATGATATTAGGCCATCATTTTGAAAGTCCCAAAATAAAGCTTCAATTGACCTTTTTACATTATTCTGTTGCAAGCCCATTTGTGCCAAAATGAAAGCGGGCCTTTTATTTAAAGCACAAAAATCCATACCCATTTTTATTAGAATATCAGGGTAAAAATATGACAAAAGGCAAAAAAAAAGAATGTTTGCTAGAATAATATATGAATAGAAAAGAAAGAAGAAAACGGAAGATAGATAGAAAGAAAGAAAAAAGAAGAAGAAGAAGAAATGGAGTACGCGAGTCGAAAAAATGGAGGTTGGAAAGTGCCTAAAAAGTCAAAATCCTGATAATCTCTATAATCTCAGAAAATTTTTGAAACTCCAAAATCCGTTCTTTCTAGCCAAAATCGAGCCTATAATACAACTGAATGAAAGTCCTAATTGATCTCAAGTGAAGTTAGTTATAGTGTGGAGAGAAGATGAATATGATATTTTAGCGTGATTCAAGTTTTCAAAGTAATCGATTTTTCATTCGTGAGATCATAATCATCCATTATAAATTGTCCGTCTTTCATTATGTATATGTGAATTTTTCTCATTAAGTTTACTCTTTTATTCACATATACCGCGATAAATTATCCAACTACGAGTGTTCGTTTGTAAGCTCATCCCGTGAGAATTTGAATCAAAACGAACTTTCAGGTAAGAAACTTAACGATCAAATCTTTTAAATTGGACGGTTATATTAGCTATGCACACACGCACAATAAGTTGAGATTGAAAAGTGAATTTTTACTATATTTATGAAATTTGTATTTAAGACTTGGTTATATTACAATTGTGTCTTTTGTAAATTGTGTCAAGTTTTTGAATTTTGTGGGTATATTATTTGCAAACCCTCGCGAGACAAAACTCGTCCACTAGGGCAACCTAGGGGTTTAACGGCTTCTTGCACATGCTAAGTGCAACCGTGATTCCTACAAAAATTAGTTAGACTTTAATTTTTTCTCGAGGACTAGAAAAGTTTAGGTTTGAGGGTATTTGATGAGTGCATTATTTTGTATCATTTATACCCAAATCTAGGCCTTGTTAATCCCATTGCATTATTAATAAAGAGTTCTTACAGTTATTTTTGTTATTTAAAAGAAAATTACAAACTTCAGAATAGATGCGGTTAATAATGCAATTTTGAGAACTTCACGCTCACATCTTATATTCATTGCTAATCTCTTATGCAAGTTTGTTTTTGAGTATTAACTGGTTCATAAAGAAAGCGGTGAAGTTCGGACGCAAATTGAGCATGAAAAGGTCACTTACACACCTTCAGGCAATATTGTAAATTCAGATGACTTAATTCGGACTCGGACCAAACATAGAAATTGAAGTTCGTGAATCAAGAGACGCCTGGGTTCAAACAGCGTATCAATCAGAGTTGAAACAAATAAATTATGGCCGAGTGGGAAGTTCGGAACTGAAAGAAAGTCAAAAGTCATGACCGAAGTCAAACTCATTCTCCTAACCCAAACCAACCCAT
Source organism: Sambucus nigra (assembly GCA_949130495.1). Taxonomy (NCBI): domain Eukaryota; kingdom Viridiplantae; phylum Streptophyta; class Magnoliopsida; order Dipsacales; family Adoxaceae; genus Sambucus; species Sambucus nigra. The sequence goes on along the minus strand of OX422218.1, from coordinate 103,425,918 downwards.
AAACCGAGTCCAACACATACTTACACCTTATGTGTGTGTTTAATTTGTATTTATATATTTTTATATTTTTATTTGAGTCATGTACATATTTTTTTGTGATGTTTTATTTGTGTGTGTTTCATATTTATTTTATTCTATTTTTAGTGTCTTTAATTTATACTTTGAGTATTTAATTATCTAATGTAAATATTATTTAGAGTGTGTCATTTCATATATCGTAGTTCTTTTTTAGGGTGATTTATGTTATTTGAGTCATTGTACATTTTTAATGTCATTATTGGTTATTGTTTCTAGATTTATTTTTTTAGTTTTATTAATCTATTTTTATTCTTTTTGTTTATTTTATAAGTTATAATTTATTTATTTTTTGTTTTATTATTTTTGTAATTTTTAATTGAGTCATAAATATTGTAGTTAACTTTTATTAGATATAAATTAAATACACACTCACACCTTAACACCCTACACACACCCACACCTAAACTAACCCCACATCACTGTTCATCATCATTCTCAAACCACCTAAACTAAAACTCACGAACCAACCACAAAACTCACCTCCTTATTTCTCCAACCCAGTGCCAAAACCTCCATTAACACCCACATCTCCAATAAAACCACAAACTCACTAATACACCATCATCCCCCTTACTACCTATAACCCAAAAAAAACCTCCACCCCGAATTCACTCTACCCCACACCGAAATCCAGACCCAACCCGAGACTTGATTCCGTCACACATCACACCCACTACCTCACGCCTTTAATACCCACTAAGCCACCAATACCCCATTTTTTCCTATTTTTATGTGTGTATTAGATTTGTGGGGTTATAAATTATGGGCCAGTTTTGATTTTGAGAGGGGACTTTACACTTGTGTGTATGTTAATAGATACACTTTGAGAGATAAAACAATCTGTGTAGAGAGTATTTTTTAGGCATGAGCATATTGTGTATTATAACTCACATCTTGGACGCGATTTTTGTAAGTTGACATTTATTAATGAAAATTATTAATTTATCTTGCAATATTTCTGTGTCAAATATGATGTGTGAGTAGTTTAACTACTATGACATAGGTGATGTTTGTTATGACTAATTAAATTACACATGTTAATTTAATTTCGTACATATTCCGACGTGTTTTAATTTGAAATAAAAAAATTTGTATTAGCTTAAAATTACACGAAAGTGTATTTTTAAACCTTAAGAATTAATTATAAATTCATGCTTTAAAAATTTTAAGTTGTCATTCTTGATGGGTTATGTTTGCACTTAGGTGTTTTGATACCTCCTGCTTAAATACACAATAAAAATTTAAAACGTGATATTTTCGAGGAAATAGGGATTTATGGTATCTAATTCAAGAGACGTTAAGAAATTTTGAATGCATGTAATGTTATATTCTCCGAAATGTACACGGCGAGAGTCAGTATATTTTGATTTATAAATTTTGAATTACGGAATTAAATTAATGTGTTAATTTAATTAGAATTGACAAACAGATCCGACGTCCTAGTTTCTTCCACATTTGATATTATTTCTACTTGTTCATTTATTCTTCTTTAATTTTTATTTTTATTTTAGAACTTAAATCACATTTATAAACTCATATATCTAGTTGGACAATCAATACTTTATAAAAATTGACGAAATCTATGTGGGTTTGACCCGTACTTATACCCGCTATATTTTAATAGCCCGTACACTTGCGGTAATTTTAACATTTAAAATTTGACAAGATTTGGTATCTAAATAATAGTTTTTATGTTGAATAACTTAATAAAGTTCTAGTAAAAATAATAACATATTAGTTGGACCTAAAATTAATGTGAATTAAATGGATTTAGGGGCTTATTTAGGAGCCTAATTAAGCTAAAAGTATTATGGAAGTTCATTCATGGGTTGGTTAACTAATTGGGGTAAGTTTGGTAAGGTTTTGAATGGGTTTATAGGACCACGTGTATGTTTTATTTTTGGATGAATAAAAGTTACAACTTTGCAAGTACTTAAACATCTTAATAGCTAAACCTAGTTTCTTATCTTATTCATCTAACCCTGGTCTAGTCAGCTCCTCATCATCTTTCTCTATATCCTAAACTAATAACTAAAACAAGAAATGTCTAATTAGAAGAGGTTATCTAGAAGAGTTTACTTAGAGAAAAAGGTATGTTTAAGAAAGGGTATTTATACTTAGAAAAGGATGGTGATTACCATCACCAAAATGGGTTTATCTAAATTTAAAGGAAAAAACTTATTTTCCTACTTTTATCCTTTGATTTGATTCAATAATATTATAACTTTATTTAGAAAATATTAATAACACTAATACATTTGGTTAAATCAAAATCTTGTAATTAACACTAAAGTTGGGTAATTTAATTGTTAAAATCAACAATTTGAATTGGGCCATCTTACATGTTGATATTAAAATTTAATTACGATATCACGTCATCTTAATCTAAAAATAAGAATTAACAATATGAAAAATTGAAATTTCGTACGTTTTTCTTATGAAAATCATGAATTTGAACTCATGTTATAATGGTGATAAATTTGATTCTTGATTATTCACATGATGCAATTGATTTTAGTAGAATTTTAAGTAGATGACGAAATCGATGATTGGTACATGTAAGAAATAATATATATAAATCGAATACCTACTAAAATCATGTTATTTCATCAAAAAATCAAAGTCAAAATGTTAAAATCCATGAATTAATATTCTTATAGTTCATATTGTTCTTATACTTAACAATGTTAATAACGGTTGTTATACTTGGTTAATTCATTATTTAGATCGATAAAATTATTAGTTTTCAGCCCCTAACAATGATTGTAATTTGCAGAACATGTTCATATTGGTTTTAATTGAATTAAGGTGGATATTTGGGTAAAATCTTTAACAAAATGAAACAAAATTGGGCAACCGTTCCATCCTTGGATTGAAATGGCCTGGGATTTAGTTTGGTTTTAGGTTGATTTAAAGGGGTAATTAAATATTGTTTTTATCAATGTTCTATACTATAAAAAGAGGATTTAATGAGAAAAAATCATTGATATCTAAAATTATGAATTAAATTATATCAAATGGATGTTCGGGATTACTTTAATGTTGTAAAATAATAACTACCAAGATTAAAATGAGAAATTTAATATAATAAGTAAATGGATCAATAATTTAACTTTAAATTATGATATATTATGCTTCAGCTATGAGGATGATCTATTGATTAAGGAATGTAGGGATGTCCTATATATTATATATTGACATGAATAAGCCTTGTATTATATACTTGAGCGATGTGGGTGATCTATTCATTTTGAGGCAATCAGGATGTCCTTATACAATACATATTGAGTTGAATAAAACCTATGTAATATATGTGAGATGCGTATATGCGCAGTGGTTAAGGGTTGTAAGGATACCCCATATATACATATATACATATATATATATATATATATATATATATCTATATAATATGGGACAATGGCCTAATGAATAGTGTCATCTTATCTTATCTTATCAAAAAAATCAAAGGGTCTATATTTTGCCACCAAAGCTAAAAATCAAGGGTGGAGATTAAAAGAACCCTCTTTTTCTCTTTTATCCCTCAATTATTTCATTTCCCCCTCTTTTTTTTCACTTTTCTTCATCCCAAAATTCAAAATCGAGGATAAAATAGTAAAATACACATGTTTTCTCTCTTAATCGAACGATTACTCCTCTCCCTCTCAAGCTATCACTACTCTCTCTCTCTCTATGCCTGTTCTCTCTCTCAAATCAGCAAGTAAACCTACGCCGCCACCGCACTACACACATTTTTGCATCCACACGCACCCACAACACACACCCTAACTATAACATTCTCCGATAAACAAAACCCTCCTTATCCACCGCCGCCGTCGTCATCAGCTTACATTGCCGCTGTCATCAGCTGCAGGTATGAAAATAGTTTTCCTTACTGTTGGCTTTGTAGTTTAGGGCTTCTCCCCACTCATGAACTCCATTGAGATTTCATAGCGATAATACCAATTACCACTAACACGGCTTATCTAACCTTTTTGGGTTCGATTTTTTTTATATATATTTTTGAAAACACATATGTTTACATTTTGCAGATCTGAGCTCTTTTGGATCGATGAGATTTATTTGTGTTTACATACATGGTCAAGGTATTTTCTTTTCTTTCTCCCTCACACACATACGCCTAGATTTGAAAATATTTAGGGCTTCAATGAATCTTTACCCTTTCGGTAGTTTTGAAAACACGGATGTTAATTGTTTATCAGTATAACAAATCAACGTCGAAGATATGAAAGCCATATGTGTCTTAACTTTATTTATGTAAGCCATGTGGTTTTATGGGGTTTAGGATTTGGCCAACATTTTTAGGGGTTTAGGATATGGCCATAGTGCTACTGGTAGTTGCATATGTTTTGAAGATATGAAAGGATTATAGGTTGGCAAGGGATACTTATATGTGTTATCCTTTATGGGCTCTGTTTGTAGGTACACGAGGGCTCGACATCAGTTACACCTATTAGTGTCGTTGCATTATTGTCGTCGGAAAATGTGGAAAAAGAAGAAAAACATAGTAGTAGCGTCGTCGAAAAATGCTGGGAACAATGTTCTACCTAAAATGAAAGAGCTATTGAGAAGGGTTACTGCTGCCAAGGCTCAGAATGGAGGAAAGTACATTAGTAGAAAGGTAAAATTACAAATTTAAAAGTGGCTCCTTTCTCTACCCGATTCCCTTTTTGACAGTGGTTCCATGCCATTTAATCTGCATTTTTCAGGTTTTACAGTTCATGAATAGAGCAATGTTAAAAGCACCAACTGATCAGTTTTAGATACCTGCTGCTGCCCCATATATCAACAAAGATGTTCTTATACCCTCAAGCCCTGCCAATTCAGCCTTGCCGATGCCGATGCCGATGCAATGTTGCTGCCAATTGATGTTTGTTGCTGCCTCGACGATGACTGCTACACACAGACAGGCCCTGACAATGCAGCCCTAAATGTTGGCCGATGCTTGATGTTGCCTCGCCGTGCTTACCTCATTGATGTTGCTACCGCCGGTGAGAGGTAAGATCTTACTTAGAGATAAGTTCCAAATTAGTTAGAGATTGTCGATAACATTTGATGTTGAGAAACTCATTAAGCCTGTTTATCATTTGATGTCTATTTATTGAATCGTCGAATGTTTCAACCGTCTATTTTACACCTTGGGTTAAATCTTTGGGAATTAAAACTTCGTATGTCATTTTGTAAATCATACATTATTGAATTGATGTTTTGGTCATTTTGTTCTTTTGTATGTCATAATCATTGATTTGTTTGGTTGATATTGTCGATTACAAGTAGAGTTTTTTTGGAAACAACCATCAAAGCATGACGGGGACTTAAAATTCCACTCATCCAACTACATGTCCCCTTGGCCCTTTAATTGGCTATGCCACTATTCCAATTTTTTTTAAATATATGAAGCCAACCCACCAGCTATTAAATATCTTGCAACTTCATATCATATATGAAAATTTATAAATTGTGTACACCTTTATGTTGTAAATTTTTTACACGATTCAATATATTTTTTTGTCCTGTCTACAATCTTGCAGCTTCATATCATATCTTTTTTGTGTGTTACCTAGCTTCATATCATATTGTTTTTTGCGCAAAGCTCTCGGACCTACTTTTGTAAACGAAGTGTCTCAACTGTAGCTCTCGGACCTATTTTTAGTAAGGTATTTTGGTGTATTTAGAACTTTTGCCGCCATTAGTGTAGGCCTTAGCATTATGGTATTTGCTACAACTGTTGAACTTCTAGCGGCATTTAATGTATGTGTGTGTTGGTAAGGTAATGTATGTCTATTCAGTATTGGTAAGGTATGATATTCTAGACTTTGAGTTCTAATTGAGGGACTACAAAATCTTATATGAGTAGTTCAATATTTTTTACTACACAGTAATCGTTTTGAAATGTAGAGCAACCATGATGTGTTTTTTTATTCAAATGTTACTTTTAACTTATTGTATATATTTGAAATGTAGCTATTGATATGCAAGGTTTACAAGGTTTCTACTTGGTACATGTCATAGAAGTTTGGGCAGTTGATCTAATGGATTTTTTTGCCAATTAACTTTTCTTATAAATTGGGCTTTTGGTTAATTTTTTGGTTTTCCTTTTATCCTTTTGACATCCAGCGTAGCTACCTAAGTTCATTTCAAAGATTCAACATCTCATCTCTTCCTTGCAACCGATTTATTTTGAAAAACAAATTCTCCCTGGTAAATCTTACATTAAATTTACATGCTCCTAAATAATGTATGTTTGTATTATAAATCCTCTATGTTAGGATTGTGATCATCACTATTGTTGAAATTTTTGGTCAGCCCCTTGAGAACTTGGTACACGAAATATTGCACATGAAAAGGGGAGTTTCAAAATCACAGATTTTTGTATGTTATATTCTCTATTTTTTTCTTCCCTTTTTTAAATTTCATTACTTTAATGTTTTTATGTCTTTGTGTGGGTTTGCTTCTGTCCCACATTAGTGTCATCTTATTTTGTATTTCATTTCATTTCATGTTTTTCTTGGCACCTTAGTTTAACATGGTGTATGTCATTCAAGTGTGAGATTAGGTATTTAATTCTATTCTTTTAGGATTTGTGTGTATCAAAGGGTTCGAAACTATTTTTCTACATATTAGTGGGTTGATTACAGGTAATACTAACTTGATTTTATTTATAGGAAAATCTGGACGCGTATAAGCTATAGAACAAGATATTCTCTTATTGAGGTAATCTTGAGTTTCTCCCTTTTTAGTTTTTTATCTTTAATTATAATGAATTTATTAATTATATTTATTGGATTTCATGTTGTGCTTTAATTATGCTTTTCATTAAGATTTTACAAGCTCAAAAACAACCCTTAAAGTTTTTGGTAATTATTTTCATGAATATTGGTTATTTTATATAATTTTAACTCGCTAATTGCATGTTTTGATGTTGGGTTCCAGAACTTGGTCTCCAGAACTTTTATTCTGGGATGGTTAAGTGTTGTCATCAAAAGAGCTTGCTGTGAGTGCGGACCAATTCATTGGCCCGATCGTTATGTTCCTATGTTCGGAGAAATTGAGTATGACCCAATCAAACAATTCTTATGTTATGGTATTTAAATTTCATTTCGATTTGAATTATTCATTGTTTCTTCTTAGCAATTTGACGTCAAATATGCTGCAAGATGTCATTCCATCCATAACTGGGGAACTAAAGAAACTAACACAGTCGCAAGATGATTTTTTTGGCAAATTTTTGACATTGCGCTGCCTCCATTGGCAGTTTTTGGCTGTTTAAGACTTAATTTTTTTTGTTTGAGAATTGGTTTTGTTGTTTCAGACTTTCTTTTTTCCTTTATATTCAGTATGAATATCATTTGTTCACGTCTCCCGCTTCTCTGATTAATACAGTGCAGATTCACAGTGGTACCTGCCACCATACAGTAGATTCGCAGTGGGTTGTAAAGGCAATTCACAGTGTTACCTGCCACTGTCTCGCAGATTCAGTTATCCGTTAGAATAATCCTTTTTTTTTAATTTTGAAACTCCTCATTATTGAACGTTCAATTGTACTTTCATCATCTTAATTAACTCAACAGTCTCATTTATTTTCCTTGCTATAAATTCAAGTTTGTATAAATATTTCATTTCAGCGAAGAAACAACTCCCTTAAGTGAAGACTCGGACAAAATTGATACCAAAACAACTGAGTCACTAAATTTCGCCGGAAGAGGAAATTGAAGAGTTCTTTTTGGTAGCTGAAAAGTGTGAGCAGACTTCATCACTAACCGAAGTGAAGGATCTATGTGAACGAAGACTTCAGCTAATACAGGATGGGAATTCTGAATTTTATGACGAATATTTCACCAACGTCATGACCATCACTAACACTTGAGATGGAATTCTAAGTTTTCTTGGGAGATTCATTTCAAAAAAGTTATATGTCGTTGTGCTTGGGTCCTACGTAAGCTAGATATACAATTCTCATAAGCTTTTCTGAGTTTGCAGTCATATTTCATTTGCTGCTGTGATCTTTTCAATTGATGAAGTTTTCTTCAGATTTTTATATGAATACGAAGATGGCATAGGGTATCGAATGCTCGGATCAAATTCTGGACAGGTGTAGCTTATCGTTCCACCAAATGGGAGCAAATGCTCGGATCAAAACCAGGTGTAGCAGATCAGAGGTCCCAATAAAAAGAGATTTTTTTTTCGTTTGAAAATCCGAAATGTATCTTTTATAAAGGGTCTATAAAGGTTCTATTCGAACTTCATGAGATATTTTCTTAGTTACATTTCCTAACCTAAATTGTTGGCATTTCTTTACTTACCTAATCTAAATTTAAAATTTTATGTCCTGTTTTTTCTCCGATTTATTACTGTTCAATTGAGTTGTACCTTCCAGAAGGGGTGCAGCATCTAACCAAGCTACAAACCGTGATAATTAAATATTCTGAATACCTGAGTGTAAGATGCAACGCATTTACGGGAGAGCACTGGGATAAGATAATTCATGTGCCCAACATTACTACTGATTTTCAGCGCAGGTTCTAATATCATGACTCATCCTTCTTCATATCTCACTTTTAAATCCATATCGAGTGCTTGAAGTATTAGTAAAGTTTCGTCTTACACATTTATTAATGTATATAACAATTTCTTTTTGTGTATCTGTAGCTTATTCCACATGAAAGCCAATTGATGCAAAATTGAATTAAGCAGAAGCATTTAAGTTGGCTGAAATGAATAATTGGTAACACTCTCTCTCTCTCTCTCTCTCTCTCTCATGCACACATGCGCGCGCGCACACGAAAAGGAGAGCTAATATAAAAAAGGATTTTTGATGCCATAATTGGATTGATTTAAGTTACGAGTTCTCTGTTACAAAGAAAGTTATTAATTCCATAATTGGATCGATTTAATGCATATGAAATTTCATATCCATTTTGCGATTCAATTTTTATATGTATAAGCATTGTCAGAAATTATATTTTTCGCATATCCATTATACTGCGTCTGCGTTTGAGAGATTCATTACCGCGTTTGGCTTTCTCCTTTTTTGCATGATGTTCCGAAAATACCTCTCAAGTCTCATAGTTGGGAGAACCAGCTGGCGTGATTGTTGCTCAATCGTGCCAAATGATGCAATTTTGTAATCGTAGCATTACTCTAAACTAAATGGTGAGAATTTACATTGAGAAAAATGTGCATTGATGTATTATTTAGATGGAAATTGCCATGGATTGCAGATTTCTGTCCCTATCCAATTCCATGGATGAAATCCATTTTTTTGTAGGGATAATCAACAGATGTTCAATATCCTTGGTTCAATGTTCTCTGTCGTGATCTTGTGGCATAAATAATTCCTCTTCGATTTTACAATGTGTTAGCACAGAGCGAAATGTTCTCTATCGTGAAAGATTTTCTGGAATGTACGCTTCGTGGGCTTATGCCCTCGCACAGGTATATAATTCTTCGTAACTTGAGACCCTGTTTAGTTCAGGGTGAAATATTCTCACATGTGAGCAAAAAAATGGTAAAACTACTGTTTCACTTTTCATCAAAGTGAATAAGAATTCATCATGTTCCCAACACAACCTAAGTGATAATAATTTTGCAAGAACCGTTGGTGTTTCCTACTTATTGAATTGTGTGTGTTGATTTTATATGTGATAATTGAGGTTCCTTTCCTCTTTGCCCAATCACTTGCATTTGTGGTCATTACATTTCCCATGATTGGGTATTATTGGTCAGGTCATAAGGTTTTCTGGTACTTCTACTCCATCTTTTCTACATTACTCTACTTCACTTATTTGGGTATGCTCAGAGATAATGGACAAACTAGCAAAGAATGTGAAATTGGTGTTTGCATTTAGTTTATGTAAATTTATTAATTGTTATATTATTAATATCAATTATTGTTTGAGTATATGTTTAATTTGGTTAATTAATTTATTTACATTGTATTAAAAACACAGGAGCCAGCTACAAAAGAGGAAAAGAAAGAAGTAAAAGATAAGGAAAGTAAATAAAAGACTAAGCCATCATCTCCTTTGGTGCTCTTCATGTGTGTTGCATTGGCGGGATGGTTTTGAAGATTGAAAAGAAGCTCTTGGTTGGTTCCTGAAATAATATTTATTGATGTATTCGTGTTTAATTATTTGTTGATGTATTATTTTTTTTAACGAATTGAGTGAAATTGATCAAGGATAGTCCTATAAACAAATGGAACTTTTCCAAAATTTTATTTATTTAATTATGTATTGGTTGTATTTCAGCAAGTTGAGTTCCATTGATAATGATGTTTATAAGATGTCAATGATGGCCTATTACTATTAGTATTATTGGAGTATTTCAATTTGTTAACTAGGGTGGATAGTCCTATAAACAAAGGAGATTTTGCCCAAGTTTTTTAAAATTATTTACACATTTGTGTTGTAAAAGAAACTTTAGGATTTAAATTAACATGAATCAATATTTTTAAAATTTACACTACTAATATATAAAACATTTATTATGTAAAAAAAACTTACAAAAATTGTTCATTTTTTTCAAACAAATAGGTTCTACCGTAGGTTATTTTAAAGTTGTTTGTGTTACGAACTAAATAAGATGATGACTTTACCATATGATTCATACTCGAAAGTCGTGCCTTCAGGTACGCACACGACTTTGGAAATTATGACCAAATTTTTTAAAATTATACTTTCTTTTTTTGTGGAAGGAATTTTTTCATTTTGTAATTACGTACTTTGAACATTTTCGCCTTTTTGCGATTACGTGCTTCAAAATTTTCGCCGTGCCTTCAGGCACGGGCATATACTAGTATATATATATATATATATATATATATATATAGAGAGAGAGAGAGAGAGAGAGAGAGTCGTGTGTGAGGCCTTATGTAATATATGTGAGCTGTCATGATGCTCGATCATTATGTTGGATGTTGGGATGACTTACATATTATGTATGGACTTTATAATTACGACACTGTGTAATTATTCTCATATTCATGTGGATTTTAATAACTTATAATAAGACTAGAATGAGTTAGTAACTACAAAATCCATGAGATCAACAAGGATGATATACTTATATTTGGTTTGGGGTATTAACCTAATTAATACATTATGATGGAATCTTTATTATTACTGTATATCTTCCCTATTTGGAATCATGTAGTGAGGTTCTTGTTAGGGACTGGCCGTGTTTATATTGAATACCCAGCACAATAACAATTCAAGGGTTAATTGTTTTCGGATCCGACTTTAGTTTCATTCAGCCATTCATCCAGCTTATGTATGTGTCGAGGGTTAAATCACTCTTTATCCATTTATTTATTTCAATCATATTTTTTTAAATTATGTACGTGCATTGTTTGGCACCCATTTATGATTTATATTCTAGTATTTTGTCATGAGTTATAATTGAGTATTGTAAAATTGTGATGGTGGTTTAAATACACTTATTAATTTATTTATATTAGTGAATGGATGGACCTTATCTTAATTATCTATTTCTTTAATTATCATATATGTCTTTATTTTATTCTTACATGCTTATATAGACTTTATTAATTGTTCTTGGGTTAGCCACTTGATGTGATGAAAATAGGGGCATCACAGTTGGTATCAGAGCACTCTAGCTCCTAGTGTCTTAGGGTCGTTGAGATTAGTTCACCATTTTCACACAGGGTTCTTCGATATTTGTAGAGATGTCAATTGTATGACTTGTATTCTATCCATATTATGTATGATATTGATGTTATTTTTAAACTTACCTTTTTCAAATGGAAAAGACGTACAAATATCATCGTCATAGGCATCCTATTATCAATGATCCACAACAGTGTAGGAATAGCCACAACTTGTAAGGACATAAATTTCCAATTGAGTCCCTGTATTGTTTTGACTTAATTCCGTGAACAAAGCTATGTTTGTAATATGTCATAAGGAGATTTTATTTTGTCATGATCCCTCTCGGTCTATGACGTATTAAAGAAATTGAAGACGTTGCGGCAAAGCTTCAAAGAATTAATCATACCGAAGTTTAATTGGTGCAAGTTTATTCGTCTTCATGTTAATTGCATTGCGAGATCACACAGGTATGAATGTGTAAAATTAATGGAGCTCGAAATAATTTTTATAAAAGGATAAGGATGAATTTTTATAAGGAAAATATTTTTAAACGTGTTTTAAATGTTTTACACTTCGTTTTATTCTGATAAGCTTGAAAAAGAGCTTGAATTAAGTGGATCTCTTTTGAAGAAACGTTTTAAAGAAAAAGTCAAACTGACGCGCACGTCGTTCGAACGACAGCGTAGCTCGTTCGAGTGAGATGGCTATATCGCGCGAACGACTGGTCAATCTCGTTCGAACGACACATTTTTTGAGCCGTTGATGTTTTCCTATTTAAAGCGTGGTTTCGTCAGAATTTAATGACATTGCAATCTGGAAAATAGTTTTCAATCCAGTTCGAGTTTTGCACATGTTTTTCTAAGGTTTCAAAGCTTAAACACATCCTTAGAGTTTGCAAAGATCCGAGTTATCATTACTATATGTTAATATGATCTTACTTCACCAAGAAGGTTTTTTCTATACTTGAACATATGGGTTTTACGGTGAAGAAAAGAGAAGGACTTCTTGTTCGATATCGTAGACGTATCAAAGCCATTCGGTAGACACCGAGACATACGTAGACGCGTGTGTTGTGGACAGATATCGTGAAAGATGGACTTTATGCATGGGCACTATGCGAGGAGTGGTTGAAGATAAAAAGAGCATCAAGACCCATGGGGGTTGAGTCGTTGAGTGAGTCTTTTGTCTCTTCGTTGTAATTCCACATTCATAGTGATTGTCTGGCTTGGGCCGTCCGAGGTTTTTGTAATACCCCGTACTTTTGGCTATATTTATTTTTGGGATTAATTAATTAAATGCGTATTAATTGGAAATTAATCCGGGTTATAAATACTGATGTGATGCGAATTGGTATTTGATTATGTGCATATATGATTATATATGTATTTGGTATTATAAAATTTGTCGTGGGATTTATACACGGCAATTTGGAAATTTTATTGAGACGCGTGGGACCGCCGCGTCACGGTATAATATTTTATTAATAAAAAGTGAATTTAAAATCGATAATCCGTATGGTCGTTTTGAGCGCGCCAACGCGTCCGGAAGGGTCGAGATAGTCAGAAAACACTAGCCGGGGGTATAGTTTGGATCCCGGGGTAATTTTAGACCGTACCGGTAACTTAAAGGGTATTTTAGTAATTTGGTATTTTTGGGTAATTAAAAGTGACGAAAATTGAGAGTTGTAATCTGATAAGGATTGACCCCAACCAACCCTTATTAACCCAACAAGCTACGGAGGTTTATTGAAATTAGGTTTCATAAGTTTCCCCAAAGCAAACCCTAGCCACCATAGCCTTTTGGAGAAGAAAGCTTGGAGAAGGAGAGAGAGAGAGAGATTCTGCAGAAATTCTACACCGAATCCACACCAAATTCAGAAATCAAACCAAGGCAAGTGACTTTATTTCCATTTAATTACTGAGAATGTCTTTTCCATGTTAGAAATTGAAGAATCTTAATTGTTCTTGAAAGATTAAAAGAAAACCCATGAAATTTGAAGTTATTATTGAATGTTGGGATAGGTTTGCATGTAGAAACATTGTTGGGAGATTCAATTTCGGATATTTGATATCTAGGTGATGTATAAACGAATTAAAATCTGGGAATTTATGATGAGTAAAAGTTAGGGTTTATGTTCTTGAAGAAAATTGGGAATTAGTATAGAAATTGTGATTTAATGATGTTTAGATGATATCAAACCCTTTAATGATGTTAGTATAACCCCTTAACATGTTTGAGGATGTTTAGAGAACTCAATATATTGTGGGAACGAATTTTAGAAGAGGTTTGAGGAGTAAAAATGGTGAAAAAACGATTTTTGGGAAATTCTGGGCCGAAACTGGCATCTCGTTAGAAGCAGCCCCCAGGTCGTTCGAACGAGCTCGTTCGAACGAGCTTCTAACGAGTTGACCAGTCGTTATTAACGAGTAGGATTTTCGTTCGATATCTCGTTCGAACGAAATATCGTTAGAAGGGTCAGTTCGTTCGAACGAACTGGGATCTCGTTCGAACAGCCTCGTTCGAACGAGACTTCTAACGACCTGACAGTCCAAACTCGTTCGAAGCCTCGTTCGAACGAGACTTCTAACGAGTTGACAGTTTGACCCTTTTTGGACTGTTTTGACTTTTGGAGTTCCGGGAGATGGTTCAAGGGTAGAGTTAGCATTCCTTTGATGATATAGTGATTGATTTGGGACTTTTGGGTTATTGAGATGAGTAAATCATATACGAGAGTTATATTCAATGTATCATTTGGGTTGAGACGTGAGTGACTACTACGACGTGAGGATGAATTATAGCGCGTATAATTATGAACCGGAATAAAATAAGATGTGATAATTATCATTAGTACGAGAGTGCAACATGTACTACGAATATAATACGGTATTACTAAGATGTGTGTTTACTTAGTATTGATATATGGATTGTATGTATGACATACCTACCATACTTGCTATCACGGGAGGTTTCGTTCGCTTAGGACCCTCTATTCCTTGTGTGCCTACGGGGGGGATATAGACTGGTACCTTGATGAACATAGGTCATAGAAAGACTTATTGTGATATTAATAAGTCCGCTGACCATGGGAGCGTAGGTATGTGCGTGACCCATGTGATGGTGACTATGTTCGCCTCCACTATTTGTGATTTGTGTTATCTGAACTATTCCTGAGAGATTCGGAATATGTGATCCTTATGTACGTGATGTACCGGGATGGATAGCAGAGTATGTGTGCACTACAGCTTAGATTGCGGGGTGCTTGTATCGTATATTTATGATGTGAATAATATACATTAAATTAATGGAAATCCTCATGTGAATGTTGTAAAAATATTACGGTATTGTTTCGAGTTATATAATGAGTTAACTGATAGTTATATCATTGGCGTATTTAGTAACTGTGTTCACAGTAAACCTCTACTTGATTACGAGAGTTGTTATGTTATATGGAACCGATTACATGGGTAGAACCCGTGGTAGTCTAGTTAGTTATGTTGTCAGTTAGCTAGTAGTATGGGTAGTTATAGATGGGTACTTGCGTTAGGAGTGCACAGTTAGACGAGAGGTGAGAATATAATGTGAGTGCACGTCCTAACATGTACTTTGCATTTAATGTTTTAAATGTTTTTAAAGCACTTGCAGGTTTTTAAAATGATTTCCACTTTCGGGCTCTGACCCATTTGCTTTCAAATATATTTTCTTGTAAAACCTTTTTAGGTGCCCAGCCACAAGGACACCAAGCATAGGTACTCATTCAGGTGACGTGCTGTAGCTGGTTGTGGAAGCTACAGGGATTTGCTCATAGACGCTTCTATCTTTTGGATTCCAGAGTCACTATCTATCAGTTGTAGGGCATGTTGCCCATTCCTATTTAGAGCATTTTTACATTTCAGTTTTCAGACTCTAGCATGTATTGCTCAGTATTCAGTTTTAGTTATTTATTTCAGTTTACATATCAGTTGTGGGATTTGTATTGAGGAGTTTTTCCTCCAGGTTTTATTTACATATTGTGATGGTTATTCTTGTTACTTCAGTATGGTGAATGGTGTTATTTAGTTATTCATTACTCTCGTTGCATGTTAATCAGATTTAATAAAATTTGGCACTTACTTTTTAAATACTAGGTGGTTAGTAATAATAAAACGTTTTCGACAGTGATGCTATTAACTGAGCCAACTTGGCATTTTGAATTAATTTTATAAAGGAGTAGCTACCCGGTGTTTAATTAGTCGGGGTGTCACAGTTTTTTCCCGTCTTGAGTTTTTCCTCGTACATCATGCGTTGTGAGAATTCTTTACTTTACTTTACTTGCTTTAATCACTAGATGCATGTTTAGGATTAATCAAGATAAAATTGGTTTTTCACAACTTGGTTTGGTGCTAATTAAAAGTTGGATAATTTTTTATGAAAATTAGTTTGATTTGAAACACACTCATGTAGGCCCACTCTTCACAACTATACTTGAAGACAATTATTACTCATTTTATCATCGTTATTATGGCTATCATGTTGCAAAATCAACCAATATTGTCACCTATTATAGTTTCACTAACACTAACTCAGAGTTCAGGATAGGACAAAACATGTAGTGCCTTTAACAAGGGAAATTCCCTCGAGTTCACAAGGTCAATTGATCCGATGATTGATTTTTAGTGAAATTGAGATATTGAGTACCATTTGAGGATGGTTGAATTTTTAAGCATATAGTGATAGATGCTTGCCAAATTTTGATTAATAAGGGTTGCATGACAGTGGTGGGAATAAGTGGATGTCAATGCTTATTACTGAATTTTGGAAGTTATTTTAGGAAAAGTATTTTCTATATGTAGTGCGATCGATATTGAATATAAATTTCCTTACCTTGGTACATGGTGATCTCACAATAGCCTAGTATGAGAAGGAGTTCACTGGACTCTCACTATTTATTCAAGAGGAGGTTAACATAAAGTTAAAGAGGATGGATCATTTTATTTAAGGGTTGACATGGTAGATTAAGCATAATATTTTGGGGAATCCAACATACACCACTTATACTCAGATTGTAAATGAGGCACTGATGTCTTTCTAGGATCATAGATATTTCCAGTAAGGCAGGGGAGAATAGAAATAGAGGAATGGGTTTGTTAAAGGTCTCGAGGCTAGGACAATAATGAGTTATCACTTACTTAAGATGACCAATATAAGCCAAAGGATCACCTACAAAAAGACTAGATTCCTAAGAGACATCTAGGGGAGGATGATTATAGAGGAAAAGTTTAGTAGGACTAAGGATACCAGGACAATTAGGGTTATAAGAAGAATGGAAAGGGCATCAGGATTGAAGCCCACCAAGCCCAATAGTAAGTCAAAAGACACAATATACAATTTACTAGTGCGTGTTATACATGTGGGAGAATAATACACTTCTATGACGTGCCCAAAGGGTAATAGGGATACCCAGGGACACCAATGATAGGTAGGGAAGGAGGAGCAGCATCAGTAGTTACCAACCCTACCACTGAGAGTAGCATTATTAACACCACATATTTGGGATCATCCACCAACCCCCTATAGTCACAACTTCAATATAAATGTATATACAATGTTATTACCAAAGATTATTATAAAGGGTAGGTTCGTTTATTTATAGTCCTATGGTGTGTTTCGAGAATTGTAGGATTTTCACAAAGTCGAGAGATATATTTTTCATTAATTTAACTCCAGGTACTAGGTCGATATAGAGGGCACCGTACCATATAGCACCACTACAAATTAATGAGCTTAGAGGGAATATTCATTAGTTACTCGGTCAAAGTTTTATATAGAGGAATGCATCTACACAGAGATCCCCATTCTTATTTCTAAAGAAAAAGGACGGATCGATTCATTTCTGTTTTGATTATCAAGAATTTTACAAATTCCCAATTCAAAATAAGTATTCCTTGTCATGTATTGATGATTTATTCGATAAATTGAGATGTGTCTTGTACTTTGTAGAGATAGACTTGATGTTTGGGAATCATCGATTATGAGTTAGGGATGAGGAGATATCGAAGACCTCTTTTCTTACCCAATACGAATTATATGAGTTCATAATTATGCCAGTTGGGTTAGCGAATGCACCAACAATATTTATTAACCTTATGAATAGGGTGTTCAGATAGTATCTAGTCTATGTAATCAATGTTTTTATAATGACATATTATTTTATTCAGGGACTGAGTATGAGCAGGCCCAACATTTGAGGATTTTTCTATAAACATTGCGGGACAACTAATTGTATGGTAAATTCTCAAAGTGTTGATTTTGCTTATGAGTGGTTCAATTTTGAACCTCATTTTTACACCAATACTCTCATTTTAGGAATTGAAGATTAAGCTCACTTTTACACCAGTACTCTCATTTCCACGTAATGGAGTTTACTACGTAGTGTCTGCCGATGGTTTACTATAGGGGCCTTAAAGGTGTGCTGATGCAAGAAGAGTAGAATACAACCTATCCCCAAACTCTCTAACTTAGGTTAAATATCTCTAATCCTGACATTAGGCTAACATGTCAAGCCCAAATGACCCGAACACCCCCGTGTGGGGTCGATTATGACTAAAAAGCCTTCGGAACCCAATTACTACCCCCGTGTACACTATTTCGACTATTTCTACCGATTCGGAATCAACTGTGTCCTCGAAATGGCCATCCGAGTCACTCTATAATAATTTCCTATCTCAACCTCATATAGACTACAGGCAAGTCCCGGTTGAGATATAACATTGACACGTCATTATCACTTGCTATGACGTATAATAATCATTTACTATTCACTTAGTAATTTTATTAAATAAATATTAATCATTTAATATTTTAATAACCACATAATAATTAATTTAATTAAATTATAGCACACGTATAATTTAAATATATCTGAATTAATTAAATCATAAATAATCAGAAATACGGGGTGTTACATACTTCCCCATTATAAAGGAATTTCGCCCTCGAAATTAGGATAAGTCTGGTACTAGCAGCTTCGGATATAACCTCGCACATAGGGACGGGGGCAGGTGGGGGCCTGTGGGGGCTTGAGCCCCCACGTTTTAAAAAAAATTGTAAGTATAAAAATTTTTAGGGGTAAAAACTAATTTTTTATAAAACTTGGGATAAAAAACATAAATACCTTAACTTAAATTCTTAAAGGTTAAGACCAATTTTGAGCCAACAGCATTTTAAACACTCGAAGAAGTACAACACGCCGCTTCTTCTTTTGAACTTCCATTCCATTCTTTTTCGAAGTTTAGTTCCATTTAATTTCCATTCTTCCAACTTTACAAGAGGCACGAGGAAGCAGGGAAGCGACGTAGACAAGATTTCCTTCTATCTATTATATCCATTTGGTTTGGTAGCAGCTGATATGCCCAAAGTGCACCCTCGTACTCAAGGTCATTTTCCTCCACCAGTGCCACAGTCGAGTTAACATGAAGCTTATAACAACCATTAGAAAGGTCGTCTTTTGGAAGGTCGGCCCCTCTTTTACTAACTTCGGTTGGCCATCAACTGAGGTCAGCAGCGTCTCATGGGCTTAAGCTATTGCCAACCTTGTACTCTACCTCAGCTAATGTTACACTCTACCTTGTAACCTCGGCCAGTCTCCCAGATCGAGACTATATAGATGATTGACAGGACAAATAAACTATCGGTGTGACAACCCGAATATAATTATGATAAATTATGTTTAAATCATGATTAGCTTATGTGATATGGATAATATGTTATGAGTATATCTAATTTTAAGTAATTTTGTTTAGTCGAATTCTATTTTCATAAATCATGAAATGTTGAATTATTTACAAACACGAAATTTTGTTATTTTTGATAAAAATGTCCCTGTTTAAGACTAGTTTTGACCTTTATAACATGACAATTGACTTGAGGTGAAAACTATATAATTGTAGACATATGAGATAGGGTTGTAACATAATAAACGGTACATCAAACGGATGTACGAGTAAGAAGTTGGGCCAAATTTACGAACAAGGGGCAAATATGGCAATTCCCTTTAAGTGGTAAATTGTCTTTTATTAAACCAAATGGTTTAATTTGATTGGTTGGCTTGGGAGGCAGCTTTGACCGACTTAAACTCTCCCTCTAACTTATTTCTTCATCAAATCAATCCCTAGGTTCAGTTTCAAGTGTTGTTAGCTTGAGGAAAGAGAAGGTAGAAGTTTAGGAAGAAAAGTGAGGAGAAAAAAGTGTAGAAAAATCTGTAGAAATTATGTAAAAGTCTCGAAGGTAATCCTAATTGAAAATCTTGTTATTTTTCATATATTTATGATTTATATGATATGAATCCTTGATTTGTTTATTTACCTTTCATGATTGGGTGCATATGTATGGATATATGCAAGTTTAAGTTAGGTTGAATGCATAAACCCTTAAAATTGCTTTGTATTGAAACCCCTTGCATTCAAACTTGAACATATTTTTGTGTGATTACTGGAATTGATAAATTCCAATTGTATATGAAATTATACTCATATATTCATATCATATCCGATAATTAGGATTTAACTCCTTATGGTTAGGCCGTAGTGATGGTTGAAAGTTGGTATATAGTTGTTGTTTGTATATTTCATTTTGGTATGTCCTGAGTTTTGTCAAGCTTTTGACATAGCAAATGAAGTCAAACATTTATGAAACTTTAATTATGTACTATTCAATATGTGTACTGAAAATGGGTTGAAAATAATGGAATGTTATGCTGTAGAAAAATTATGAAAATTCTGGGAATTCGAAGGAACAATAGAGGGGCTTGTAGGGCAAATTTCTTGTGTTGTAAAGAAATGGTCATAACATGCTTTAGGAAGCTTGAAAAATTACACTGTCACTTGTACTGGAAAGTATATTCATATATGTTTTCATATTGATAAGGTTCGACCCCTGTATTTATACAATTTAGGAATATAGGATGGTTGAGTATAGAGGGCAATAATATGAGGCCATACTGGATACCCCATGAAAGAATATTGTTATCTCCTCTTTACAAAGAGTATTTTGAGTACATGTTTCATGTGTATATACATTGAGAAGTATAATTTCATGTTACTTGGTTTTGGTAATAAATTCCTTATGAGGTATGTCTTACGGTTGAATGTTCATAACTTTATTAACATGTATAGCATTGTTTTGTCTTTACTCATGTTTCATGGAATGTGACTTAAGTGGAATTATATTGTTGTTGTATAGTCATTGAAAGTTACATAATTATGTTAGTATAATACTTATGATCGAGATTCAGTACTAATTTAGTTGGATTGACCGGTGTAAGGTCTAATCAACCAAGTTCAGTTCCTCCTGAAGGAAACGTGATTACGTAGTTGACAACCCAAGGTGAGTGTACTAACTGGGAAGAGATAGTTGTATCGTGTTGTTGATATGATCAGAATATAATGAATATGAAATTATTCATTTCGATTTACCGAAATGATAGGTTACTCCCTGACCCGGAATGGGGGAGATTTTTCTATTAATGACAAGGGTTTACTCCTCGACCAGGAATGGGCGAGAATTGTCTATTTAGACAGGATATGTGAATCATGATTCGGAAAAGTTGGTCATTCATTATGAATGAGCCGGATAAGTTAATACATAATTATATGGACATGATTTATTGCATTTAAATTCATGCAGTAGTATAGTAGTGATGCATTCACTGGGCTATTTTGCTCACAGTTCCTATGTTCACATTTTTCAGGTAACGCGATGTCACTGCCAAATCTAGGAGGTCGGGTTGGGTCAGCCAGGAACGGAAGAAACAATGATTTTGTGTAAATGTAAATGATGTAATTAAGTTAACTTATCCTTCAAGAAAGTTTTTATGGACATGACTACTTTGATGTTGTAAAAAGGCTTTCAGTTATATGGATTTACAATGATGACTCTGAAATTAAAACTCGTGTTTATGGTTTGGTTAGATTAATTGTGGTTTGACTCACTTTGACTTTCAAACTTAATTATAAGTAACAGGGTTGGGGTGTGTCAATCGGACTCCTCCAACCTCGTACTCGGCCTGGCCGAGGTTACAACAAATGATATTACAGGCCACATGCAAGACTTGGAGCACATGGCAATTCAGTTATAACCGAATCATTCCCCTCACGTGGGAGAATATTTGGTCATCATCCCTTACATATAGCACAGCTAGGTGTCCACTTATGATTGGTTTATTCAACTCATACATGCTCAATGCATGATTGGGGGGTACATTACACCCCCCAAGCACTATAAATATATGCCTTCTCCTACCTTGCAAAGGGATCGATAATTTTAACCCTAGCTGAAACTCTGCTAGTATACACAGTAGAGAGAGAAAGTGAGAGATTGTATCGCAGGCCATTAGTTCCCTCATTATAATGAAATCACTCACACACTCACAGTGGACGTAGGCCAGATTGGCTGAACCACTTATATACTAGTTTTTCTCCTCTTCTCCTCACCTCCCTCTACTAAATATTTACTCTTGTGCTGCCATTGTTATTTCTAGCTTGAGCTTATCAACACCTCATACTGGTGGTGTTGCTTACAGCATCATCATATTGGCACCGTTAGTGGGAACAAGAGGATTCATCTATTCCTCCTTTGCTACTTATCCACATCGGAGACTCTGGTGGTGAACCAGGCCTCACCCTTTGCGTGGAGCTATTTCACAATCGAAAGAGATCCTTAAAGGTATCAAACTCTGTAGTGTTTTCATTTACAAGCTCCATAGTCTTTCTCCATGGCACCAGAGTTACCACCCCCACCATCTGGTGTTGGAGGACCCAGTTCTAGCCAGGCACCACCCCAGTCCGAGATGGCTGAGGTGGCAGCAGCCTGGAAGTCCTTAGCTGTAACTCAACAAGCGATGCACGAGAAATTTTCCCAACTAAGCCAGAACATAACAATGAGACCACCTGGGGTATCACAGGAGACGATTACTTCAGCAGCTGCTCAGCCACAGCACGAGGCCAGGGGACCACCCCAGGCACCGCAAAAGGACCAACCGACTCCTCAGCGGAGGAGGGATGTTGCTGATACTAGACGTTTATGCATGGGGAGGCAAGGAAACCCTTGCCCTGAGGAAAGGTACGATGATATTGAGGCAGAGGATGCTCCAAAAGACTTTTGGGAGACGTATGAGGTCTCAAACAACGCTTTACGTCCTATACAACAGAGTAGAGGTCAGTATGAAAGACGAGATAGCGATGCACGAAAAAGAGGATAAAATTTTGATCACTTAAGTAGAGGGTCAACCTTTCAAAGGCTCGGCCCAGTTAATGATCTGAGGGAGAGGTTGTCCAGGTCAAGAAGCATAGCTGGATCACGAAGAGAAGGTGGCAATAATCAAACTCATCATGGCCGACCCCCATATGGTCGAGACTGTGGTTAGGGGGAGGTCAATAGAAGACGTTGTGCGGCAGCTGGGGAACCCTCAATCCACCCTTTGGAGGTGGAGGGGGACAACCTCAACCAGGACGATGTTGCTAAGCCATGGAATGACTCTATTCAAAGGCTAAAAGAGAATATAGGGGATCTCATAAAAAGTCGAGACCCATTACAAAGGGGGTACTGAGAGGGTTCACCATTTGTGGCAAGGATTGTCAATTTCCCAACCGCTGCCAAATTTAAACCTCCAGTGGTGTCTCCCAAGTACGATGGAAGTACCGATCCAGTTCATCATATTGAAATGTATCAATCTACAACGAACATTTACTCAATCTCTGATGAGACGAGGTGCCGATCTTTCTCAAGCATGCTAATCGGGGCTGCACATATCTGGTTCACTTCTCTTCCTAAAAATTCAGTTGAGAGTTTTAAAGGTTTGGCTGAGCGATTTATTCACAACTTCTATTTTGGGGTAAGACCTCAGAAGAAGATGACTAACTTGCTTTATGTAAAGCAAGGGAAGAATGAAAGCCTCGGAGATTACATCGCGAGGTTCAACAAGGAAAAGCTGGAGGTAGAAGATTATGAAGAGAGTATAGCCATGACAACCCTTATTGGAGGACTTCATAAGGGAAAGCTACTCTGGAAGGTTACTGAAGGCCCTCCTAAGTCTATGGCCGAGCTGTTAGGAACAAATAGAAAGGTCATAAATGCAGAAGAAGCATTGGCTACAAAGTACGAAGATGAGAATGGAAAAAGAAGTGGGAAATTTCAAAGGAAAAAGGATAGAAAGAAAAGGACTGCAGATGACAAGTTTGCAAACTATACTCCTTTAACTGTGACTTGCAAACACATCCTCAATGAAATAAAGAATGATAGATCCCTGAGATGGCCGGAGAAGTTGAAGACTCCTCCATATAAGAGAAACAATAACCTATGGTGCGAGTTCCATCAAGATCACGGCCATCTAACTGACAAATGTTTCACCCTGAAGGACGAGATTGAGAAAATGTTAAAGTCTAGAAAGCTCAGAAAGTATGTGGATGGTATAGCTTGATAGAAAGAACTTTTGCATGTATATCTTTGTCGTTGTTGTACAAACTCCTTCTAATCAAAACCTTGAATTACCTACAAAATATAACAATCTAAAGTGTAGCGGTAAGTAAGGATGTCAATCCACTTTCTAGGGAGTAAAGCAAATGGAACAAATTCAATCGTAATTAACTTTTTATTTTCTTTTTGTGATTTTTAACTTTTCTAATTTTTTTTAGCTTTTTCAAATATTAAAACAATAGGGTGAGGTGAGATTTTAAACTAAACTAAACTAAGATGAAAACTAACTAGAAAGTAATTAAAATGAATATTAAAGTCTAACAATAAAATAAAAGATAAAGTGAGGTAAATAATTGTGAGAACAATCAAGGAATGGGATTACACCACAAATTTTAGTTATTCTAATTAATTGATTTAATTATTTGAATACTCCCAAATTAATATCAAAATTACAAACCAACTCTCGTTGCAAGTGTAATTAGAATAGTAATCTTTTAGAAAGTTAAGTTTAACACCCCACAACTCTAGAAACATAGATTCACACTCCTTTTAATTAATCACCCGCTAGGATCGATCAATTAGAATTTATGTCAATCTTATAAAATAAATTTAGAGTTGAAATTCAAGTGATAATACCCCACTTAAGAAACCCCTATCTCTAGTTCGAATCTAAAATGGGTATTATCACTAGAATTTCGATTTTCTCTCTAAAATCATTTACCCTCTCTCGAGGCGTAAATCTAAGGGTGAGGGATCAAAATTAACATTCAAAGGGAAATTTCAAGTAATCAAACTAATTAAACTAAAGTAATATCAAATAAGGGTTTCACCCCACCCCTTGAAAGGGGATTTAGCCTAACATGGTATAAAATTTGACAAATTAATAATCAAAGGCATAAACAAATAAAATTGAAGAGTAAGAGGACAAATCTTCAAACAAGTCTCCTTGATTTGAAAAATTGGACTCTAATCCTCCATTGAAATTGAGCAACATCCATTTAAAATGAACTTTCCACAATATTCAATTACATACAAACACTCATTTGAATCACTTAACAATTAATTTCTCACAAATATCTAAAAAAATAAAAAGAATAAAATAAACTATTTACAAAGGATAATTTTCTCTACAATTCTCTCTCTAGAATTTTCTTCCTAAAAACTCTTGATATCCTTGAATTGGGGTCTTCATCTTCATTTTATACAAGGCGTTAACGCAAAAATTCTCCATCTACGAGGACCAATCAGAAAAGGACACATGTCATCCTACGTGGCAATATTCGACACCCGAGGAGAGTTGGTCGGAATTCGAGGAGAGTTGGTCGGCACCCAAGGAGTGTTAGTCGGCATCCGAGGAGAGTTGGTCAGTACCCGAGGAGAATTATTCGGCACCCGAGGAGAGTTGGTCGGCACCGGAGGAGTGTTAGTCGGCACCCGAGGAGAGTTGGTCGTCATATCAACCAGGAAGATCAAAGGATAACTACGCATTTAATGTGAATTAATGAAGATGGCAGCGCATTGAATGAGCCTTAATATACATTTATACTGTATTAGATTCGTTGAATGTAGACATAAATGTCTACATACAATGAATCTCTTTATCTCCCATCACTATAAATACATGTATCCCCTTAGCTAAAAGGAGTAGATCCGAGGAGATCCGGGGAAACCTAGAAACCCCATACACAAGATACACCCTTTTTCTCCCTCTCTCTACCACATTGTGCTATTTTAAACCCCTGGGAATAAAATAACAGTGGACGTAGGCTTTTCCTTATAGCCGAACCACTTTAAAAATCATTGTCTCTCATGTGCTTGATTGGATTGATTTTATCTATTTATCTATGATCATAAAAACGGGATTCGGTCCAATTTCTTGCATCAACAGATTGGCGTCGTCTGTGGGAACGTGTTACAAGCATTGTTCTCCATCAAAAGCTAAGTTTTTATTTTCTCTACATACAATCAATTATACATATATCTTTTTGATTCAATCATGATTTTTATGTTTATATACATAAATTAATTGTCCAATTTTTATCTGCAAAATATTGCATATCATGATTTTAAAATCATAACTGTTAGATTAATTCTTATTTAGAAATCTGAAAAATAATGGATTTCATAAATCATAACTTTTTTCTTGATTCTCAAGTTTCAATTTTATATCATGGAATAAATATTTTAAATGATTACATATACCAATATATATGACGGTGGTAAGATTTGATAATTTTCATTATAAATTTTGTAAGATCTTTGATGACTATTCAAATTCCCATTACATTTTTAATCAGAGAATGGGAAAAGGTTAAAGACAATAAAAAATTTTCTCATGGAAATCATGGCCCGGATCTACTTTCTCTCTCTTTAAGTTTGAGTCTCTTTGTATTCATTTTTATGAACTATATACTTAATTTGGTTCATATTCCATCTATGTCAATAAAGTCAAATTGATTGATTTTTGATATAAATTTGGTAATAACTTCGATCATTCACCATATTTTTATCTCTCCAAATAGGGAATAAGAAGGGATCATTATAAAAAATAATTTTCTCTCATTAGAAAAATCATTACCCACCTCTTGTAAAAAAAGATCAATAAAACAAATCATGACCATATCAAGACTCTTTGGCACAAATATGATATGTTGGCCCTTCGTTCATCACATCACATGGTTTCTTTATCGGAATCACACGATATAGTGGATTAAATAATTATTCATTTAATTAACATTCTTAATGCTTAAATTTTACATCGAATGTTATTTTTTTTATCTAAGGATTCGAGATATTCTTATCAGCCATCTATATTGTTGGTCGACATCATCTTGGGCCATATTTTATTAAAGAGAAGCTTAACCAAACTATTTTTGTTTGTCGGAGATAAGATGTGAAGATCCATCAGCAACGTTGAAATAATTTTATCCAACTACGAGGTATCTTATTGTTGGTCGGAGACTCATATTGTAGCTCGGTGGAACCAATTGCAGGTCGACAATCATCTACTTCTTGATCGGCGACATCTTAGCCTTGTTCAGAGGGTTCAATTTACTGGTCAGCAACTATCCAACCATCCACTTTTTGGTCGGTGACATCTAATGTTGTTCGGTGCTGTCAATGCACCATTTTTGTTGGTCGGCGAAATTGCTCAGCTGGTCGGGGACCATTTGCTTCTTGGTCGGAGGGTTCAATTTACTGATCGGCAACTATCCAACCATCCACTTTTTGGTCGGTGACATCTAATGTTGTTCGGTGCTGTCAATGCAGCATTTTTGTTGATCGGCGAAATTGCTCAGCTGGTCGGGGACCATTTGCTTCTTGGTCGGCACCATATATTCTATAACTTGAGATATCCTTAAATGTTGGTCGGCAACATCCATGCCGTTTGTCGGCAGCAGTAGAATCTCGGGGTATTAAAAAATGCGAAGCACCCCAGATATTTCTTTAAATACGAGTTCATCTCGGGGACAAACAGGGGGCTTAAGTCTTTTTTAACTTGTGATCACCCCAAAAATATTTTTAAAACCAAGTGATAAATAATTTTCAAACAACAACTTATACCTGATTAGTTGTTGGAGATTAAATAACTTTACAAAAACTCTATGTCTTATTTATGATGCATATCTGATAAAAATTTGTCCATCTCACACACATTTGGCATAAAAATATTATTTCATATTTTGAAATTTTTATTATTTTATGCTGATACACATCACATATTGTTTGGCTGAATAATTATTCTCATGATAATAATTATTTTCTCTAGTCTCGACAGGTGCTTGGGAAGCTTATTAAAATTTCATAGGGACGAGATTCCATCCCGATGAAAGCTCTCGTAAACCTCTGGAAAAGTAGTATTGCTCGACATCAGGCAACTGTGCCTCGACATATCAGCCAACATATATTATTTTATTTTTTGAAATTAATATTTTTATTTCTCAAGCATATACATATCATATATTGATTGGATGAGTAAATTATTCTCACGACTAATCAATTCAGCCTACACATATGGTAGAGCAAATTATTAATTTTTACAGGTACAAGATTCAACGCCGACGAATGCTCGAAAACAATCTGGAAACTATTATCATTTCACTCGGAGATATCGGCTCAAGCACAAATTATTCTATATCCCTTGGGATTCATATTCTATATTCATCTCAACATGGAGCTCGGCGAAATACTTATTATCATATTCAGCTCCGAGGAAAAGCTACAACAGTTATTATATTTCACCCCCAACGGATAGTTGGTCGGGGCAATTCTTATTTATATTCAGGCCCAGATATCGGCTCAAGCACAAATTATTCTATATATCCCTTGGGATTCATATTATATATTCATCTCAACATGGAACTCGGGGAGATACTTATTATCATATTCAGCTCCGAGGAAAAGCTACAACAGTTATTATATTTCACCCCCAACGGATAGTTGGTCGGGGCAATTCTTATTTATATTTAGACCCAGATATCGGCTCAAGCACAAATTATTCTATATATCCCTTGGGATTCATATTCTATATTCATCTCAACATGGAACTCGGCGAGATACTTATTATCATATTCATCTCCGAGGAGAACTATAACATTTATTATATGTCACCCCCAACGGATAGTTGGTCGGGGTAATTCTTATTTATATGCAGTCCCAACAAAGTTCTCGGCCATATTCTTATGTTTTGAAAAATATTATTCTTATTCGGCATTATGCAATTGTGCCCCGACAAGATACTTATTCAGCTTTGAGGAGAATTACAACATTCGTTGTATTTCACCCCCAACGGATAGTTGATCGGATAATTCTTATTTATATTCAGGCCTGACAACGTTCTCGACCATATTCTTATGTTCTGGAAGATCTTATTCTTGTTCGGCATTATATAATTCTACCTTGACAGATCAACGAGGCACTTTATTATTTTTAATTATTTTTTATATCTATTTGGATGCATATTCTATTCTTATTTCAACATGGAGCTCGACAAATATTTATAATCATATATTCAGCTCCAAGGAGGTCTCCAACATTTATATTATCTTATTTCCAACAATCGGTTGGTCAGCTCCAAGGATGTATCCAGCATTTATTATATCTTATTCCAACAATCTGTTGGTCAGCGCCGAGGAGGTCTCCAGCATTTATTATATTTTATCCCCAACAATCTGTTGGTCAGCGTCGAGAAGGTCTCCAGCATTTATTATATTTTATTCCCAATAATTTGTTGGTCAGCGCCGAGGAGGTGTCCAGCATTTATTATATCTTATTCTATTCCCAACAATTTGTTGGTCAGCTCCGAGGAGGTCTCCAGCATTTATTATATCTTATTCTATTCCCAACAATCTGTTGGTCAGCTCCGAGGAAGTCTTTATCATTTATTATCAAAACTTGTATTCCTCAGGGAAGTAAAGCTACTTGTATTCCTCCGGGAAGTAAAGCTACTTGTATTCCTCCGGGAAGTAAAACTTGTATTCCTCCGGGAAGTAAAGCTACTTGTATTCCTCCGAGAAGTAAAGCTACTTGTATTCCTTCGGGAAGTAAAACTTGTATTCTTCCGGGAAGTAAAGCTACTTGTATTCCTCCGGGAAGTAAAGCTACTTGTATTCCTCCGGGAAGTAAAACTATGTATTCCTACGGGAAGTAAAACTATATATTCCTAAAAATGCCAACTTATCTTGGTTAGGAAGTAAATCTATTCCCAAAAATGTCAACTCAGGTTGGTTGGAAATAAGAAGCTGTCAACTACAGTTGGTCGGAAACATTTTATGAGTATGTGAAAGCGATCAAGCAAAAAGCATTCAAAGTTCACATTCCACACTTGGGGGCTTCTATTACAGATATATTTGTTCATTCGGTGGAACATTCTTATAACATCATGAAGTCGAGCATCAAATTCAACTCCACAAACTCACACGGTCGGGGCCCCGACTAATTATCATTCAGGAGTTATTTTTCTTGCTCATGAATTATTTTTGATATTGAAGTTCAGGAGTTATTATGCACATACTATTGAAGTTCAGAAGTCAAATTTAGCATCTACAGCACTGAGATCTTTACTACTACAATCCCGACCAACATTGAAGAAGAAGTTGTATGAAAATGTTTCGAAGTCCACCACTAGCTTGGTACTAATCAGATTGAAGAGTTGGGTTCAAAAGCTAGTATGTTACTCGACAAAGTATTCAGAGGAGCATAAATCAGAAGAATCAAGCACGTGAAGTTAGCACTCAGTTGCTCGGCACAGGAGGCAGTTGGTCGTCTAGCAAACCAATCAACATACTTGAAGATTATGACAAGCTACAAGCTGCATACTATGGCATGGCTGCATCCAAATTCCCAGGGGTGATACATAGCACACGGAGTTCCTCAAAAGAAAGATTAGCAACCATCGATCAGCCTGCATCATATGTCGTCCAGGAGATAATGCACTTTATGTTGAACAAATCAAGAAGGTAGATCAAGAATTTCACGAGCACCAAGCAACACTGCAGAATAAATACTCCATCCTTTCAAGTAAACCATCAAGCATGGAGCATTGGGGGCTTCTGTTAACGCAAAAATTCTCCATCTACGAGGACCAATCAGAAAAGGACACATGTCATCCTACGTGGCAATATTCGACACCCGAGGAGAGTTGGTCGGAATCCGAGGAGAGTTGGTCGGCACCCAAGGAGTGTTAGACGACACCCGAGGAGAGTTGGTCGGCATATCAACCAGGAAGATCAAAGGATAACTACGCATTTAATGTGCATTAATGACGATGGCAGCGCATTTAATGAGCCATAATGTACATTTATACTGTATTAGATTCTTTGAATGTAGACATAAATGTCTACATACAATGAATCTCTTTATCTCCCATCATTATAAATACATGTATCCCCTTAGCCAAAAGGAGGAGATCCGAGGAGATCCGGGGGAACGTAGAAACCCCATACACAAGATACACCCCTTTTCTCCCTCTCTCTACCACATTGTGCTATTTTAAACCCCCGAGAATAAAATAACAGTGGACGTAGGCTTTTCCTTATAGCCCAACCACTTTAAAAATCTTCTCTCATGTGCTTGATTGGAGTGATTTTATCTATATATCTGTTATCATAAAAATGGGATTCGGTCCAATTTTTTGCATCAACAATGGAGTTAGGGGTAAAAATGAAAGGATAAAGGTTCAAGAGGTATGGAAGGTATTTGAGTGAGGGTTAATTAGGAATTATGCACACATATGCATGGGTTGTGTGAGGTCATGTGGGTAGTGAGGTGAGGGAATAAAAATTTGATATGGTGAGGGGTAATTTTGGGTATTGGGTAAAAATAGGTAGTTGGGGGTATTGTAGGAAAAAGGGGTAAATGGTTTAATTAACATGTGGTTTTTTGTTTGGTTTTATCTTTGGTTTTGGCTTTGTTTGTTGGCAGGTAGAAGAGCTAAGAAATCGTGAGTCATTGGAAATGGGTTGAGGAGAGAGAGAGGGGATCGGAAGAGGGTCGCCGCCGGAGATTAAGGCTGGGCGGAGATGGCTCGGGATTTCAGCGGCGGGATGGAACGCCGGCGAAGGTGACGTAGACGGGTGCACCGGAGGCGAGTTGGGAAGTCTGGCGACGGCGGGATCGGTGGTGTCACCGCGATCGGAGTTCAGGCGCGACGCCGGCGGAGTAGGCAGGTTGAGGGCTGTAGGTTCCGGCGTAGGATGGGGTTAGAGGGTAAGTGTTGGTCCACTTTATATATTGTGATTAAAAAAAAATCACATCAAAGAGTTTTATGGAGAAATCGAAAAATAAAATCATTAATTAATTTTAAGTCTACTGCTCAAAATTAAATTATTACCTCATATGATTATCGCAAAATATGAACCGCATGCGTTGAATTCAAATATTTACTGCACAATAAAAAATAAACAATATTATCTCAATCGTTTATAAATTCGTTGTAGACGATTCTTGGGTTGAGTCGCGAACTAGGTCGCTCTCTTTAAGACGTTTCGCGGCTCTACCCTCTTTGTGCAGGTAGTATTCAGTCACGCCGTCCCCAGGATAAAACAAGCCCAGAATCACTTCTGTATCATATAACCATGCACCGTAGTTATATGTCTTCTAACACCCATTCCAAATTAATTGCTCAATATCCGAAATTTCAGTTTGGAGGAACAAACTGTTCTAAAAAAAATTTAGAGGAATAAATATTTTCGTGAAGAAAATATTTTCAGTTTTAGAGGGAGAGAATAAGTGATTTTTCTTCTCTTTAATTTTCTCTTTCAAAAATTCTGCACTCCCTCCTCATTTGATTTCATTTTTTCTTTTCTTTTCAAAGAACCAAACTCAAATTCTAAAACTCTCTCAAGCTCATTTGTTTTGGCCGAATGGAGAGAATTCTTTATAGAAGGTTGAAAGAGGTTAGAGGATAGTGGGGTTAGTGGGTGATTTTTTCTTTAGCCGAAATTTTAGGAAAAGTAGTGGGTCTCCCACTTGTGTATTTAAAATACATTTATACAACAATCCCCCACTTGGATTTTAAAAACACAATCATCGGTAACAATCTCCCTCTTGAAAATTTTGAAAAATTATTGAGCAATAATTATTAATAGAATTGTGCATAAGCAAAGGTGTCTTTCGACTTGAACCTTTACGTAGTAAAGATTATTCAGATTATACTAGAGTAACTCGTAGTTTTGAACTCTATCTCTGACAACATCCCACACACAACCTTACTTGGGTGTAGTCCTCAAGCCAGCACGTTACGACCATGTGCTTCCATCCCAGTATGTGAACGCTCTAGGGAATTTGCCCAAAATTACCATAGGAAGCGGCCATACTTACACATCCACATAGGTGAGTCTATCAAGGATACTCCCGTAGCTAGGTACCCCACTCAAAATAGAGCTATAGATCATCATTAAGAGTTATAATTAACTCAACCTTAACTCGCTTCAGGATATCATGCTCCATAGGGATGGACTCGGAGTAAAACCCCGTAAATAATAATTAGCATGATTCAACCCATATCACTGTGACTTATTATTACCCTTTGAACCTATTTCTTGGGATCTCCAGTCTATAGGTTGGGTTACCACCACAAATGATTCAATATCAACGGGATTTAGTCCGATCCCTTTCTAGGTGTTAAACACCTTCTCCCGCACTAGTCCTTTCGTCAAAGGATAAGTCAGGTTCTATTCTCATCAGTCCGAACATAATCCACACACACAACTCATTAGTTTTAAGTTCTCAAACTATGTTGTGCTTACGACATATTTGTCGTTCTTTCCGTTATGATAACGGTTCTAAAATTTTACAATAGCCATGGTTCTATTGTTGTGGATAAAATGACTGTGTCAATCTCTACCATAAATGGTATCTTATAATAGGTCTTTTAACCTTTCATTTACTCACTAACCATAGCTAATGGTATCACCATATACTCCATCATTAATTATGCCAATAATTAATATTTCTTGGACTTCCAAAAAATAGCAACATAATATGTGTTAAACACATATCCATTATTGATTCAGAATCAATTCTAGGTTCGTGATTTTATCAAAACACATAACCTTTCTCAATAGCATAAGAATGCACTTTTTAATTATAAACCTTCAGAGTACTCCCACAAAAAATTATTCCAAGCCAACTGTATTTAGTAGCTCAATTGAGACTACTTAATATGTTCGCATATTTATCTTTTCTTATCACTATATATAGTGTTCTTATACTTAGATCATGTGGAGTAAAAGATGGTTCATAATAAGCATATATCTAATAAATAGATATTCTTGTATTTCAATGTACTCGATCAATTAATTGATCCATATAGCCTTATAATATTAATAAGTAATATTATTGTTTCATTGAAACTCTTTATGCCAACACTTTGACTTAGCATGAATTTGGTTTTCTAGGCAACAAAGTATTATAACCAAATATTAACTAATCATTCTTGCATAATAAATAAGAGTGCATTCATATTTCAACATGCTTAGTGATAAACACAATTCATAATATTCTCAATTCATTCTCATTTGATGATTTATCAAAATATCATGCCATTTATTGGTGCCTTCCATATTAATTTTTCAACTTCAAGTTGGTCCATGTAAGTTGCCTTACATAGGTCACCATTCGAAAAACACTATTATATATATTTAGTTTTTAACTCAACATCATATATAATATCAATGGCATTTAAATTAAATGAAGCTTCTTCATTTTCATGAGAATAATTTAACGTGCATCATGTATAATTCAGTTATATCGATGAATTTTGGCTATTAAACAAAGCTCATATTCATAAATGATAATGGTCATAATATTCCTTCAAATGGTGTGTATACACCTCTTTATCTTAAAGTTATAAGATAAGTCAATTATAAACTAATTTCTAGTTTATTCCAAGGAATTCAATCAATCATTTATGACATGACTTCTCTAAGGATTTTTCGAATCCTTTTCATTAACATAAGCAAGTTTTTATTTTTAACTCATAACTCAAAAATTAAGAGTTCTCTTGAACACCAAAGTTTCAGATTCTATTAAATGTTCTTTAATTATAGTTGAGAGGTACTCGATTGAGTGCCCCCACTATTCTCTAGGTATAGCATTGAGAAGCAACATGTAATGTGCCCCCACTATATCTTCAATTCATAAAATGAAATCTAAACTTGTGAGTTTCAACATTAAATAAGAATTAATCTTATTTCTTAAATAAATACATGCTTAATGTCATCATGTATAGCCGAATCAAAAAATACATGTTCATTTGTTTTAGTCATAAATTCAGATTTTCATGTGTCTGAAAGTCACATATAGATTATACAATCTATTTTATAAAAAATTATAATATACAATTTTTCACAATGTACAAAATAATACTGCGTATTAGAGTTTAATCCTCTATTCCAAATCAAAGCATACGGTCAAAATAATTTTATCCAACTAAATTATTTCTATATGCGTATGAAGCACACCAAATTGATTCCAACATTGCATAATACAATTTTATTCTATACATTTTTCAACTCATATAAATGAATAAATACAAAGAATTATTCGTATAAAATTCTAGCGGTTGCGCTTCAAACTCAAATATTGCATAAGTTCTTATACAATTTCTTTGAAATTCATCTTCCATAAATTTGAGTCCAAATTTTTTCTAAGTACTTCATAAATACTTGAAAAAGAAATTTATAAAGGCTTCAAAATATTTTGAATCCGTTGGGAACACGACATGATACATTTTTCTAAGAAAATGTTGTCCAAAATCATTGTTCAAACCGAAAAACTTCAAGTTTGAAATTTCACCACGACCAAACCGCTTATTGAAAATTTATAAAAATTTTCAGAATTCATCCTTTATGAGTCTAGTCTTATCCAAAATTGGAATCACTCAAAAATATTAAGTACAAGTGAAGATAAACTTATTTTACTACAAGCTGTCCAAAAAATTCAGAATTGCGCATCGCATTTGTAAAAATCATCATAAAAGATATACAACTCTTTTTTCAGAAATTTCGAAGCCCAAAATTTATAATCTCAACATACTATATGCATGCCAAAATTCACGAAATTTCAGTCTATATATCATCAAAAAACTGAGATGATATTCCAACAAAATTCATAACAAAAATGTCAGTTTTTTTTTTCATCATCGATCACTTTAGTGTGGTTGAAAAATATCAACTACACTTTCACATAAACTCTTCAAAAAATATTTGAACAATTTTTTTTTTATAGTAACCATAGCGCAAGGCGCAAATGTTTATAACTTACCCGTCGAATCCATATAAAAAACGTTCACATTTATTTTTCATATAACAATTTTTCATTTGTTTCCAAATATCAAATTTTAATTTGATTCTATATGATAAATTTTCATTTATTTTCATATAACAAATTTTCATTTGTTATCAAATATCAAATTCTAACTTTGATTCCATATAACAAATTTTTAATTTGTTTTCTTAACCACAAGTGGCTCAAAATGAATTGTCCAAAAACAGTATACAATTCCATTTCCAACAATAACATCTTATGTGAAATAATATTTCACATTCATAACTAAAAACTAGGATTGACCTATTTAAAAGTTTTCCATGAAGGGGTTCATTTTTGTTCAAATTCTAATTTCTCACGAAATTATTGATCGATTCCGAATTGACCAAAAATTACTGAAATTTATGTATCTACTTCACAAAATGTAATATTTAGGAAGTTCGGGGGCTAAACGGTCATTTCTAGAGGTACAAGGTCAAAATTATAATTTCTAAACATAGAAACTTAGTTGGCCTTTTTTCATTTCGACATCATAAAAATAATCATATATGTCCATAAAATTTATTTTTCGGTCTCCATGGTAGACATAAAACGTCTTAAAATTGTTGGTCCACTTTATATATTGTGATTAAAAAAAAAATTCACATCAAAGAGTTTTATGGAGAAATCAAAAAATAAAATCATTAATTAATTTTAAGTCTACTGCTCAAAATTAAATTATTACCTCATATGATTATCGCAAAATATGAACTGCATGCGTTGAATTCAAATATTTACTGCACAATAAAAAATAAACAATATTACCTCAATCGTTTATAAATTCGTCGTAGACGATTCTTGGGTTGAGTCGCGGACTAGGTCGCTCTCTTTAAGACGTTTCGCGGCTCTACCCTCTTTGTGCAGGTAGTATTCAGTCACGCCGTCCCCAGGATAAAACAAGCCCAGAATCACTTCTGTATCATATAACCATGCACCGTAGTTATATGTCTTCTAACACCCATTCCAAATTAATTGCTCAATATCCGAAATTTCAGTTTGGAGGAACAAACTGTTCTAAAAAAAATTTAGAGGAATAAATATTTTCGTGAAGAAAATATTTTCAGTCTTAGAGGGAGAGAATGAGTGATTTTTCTTCTCTTTAATTTTCTCTTTCAAAAATTCTGCACTCCCTCCTCATTTGATTTCATTTTTTCTTTTCTTTTCAAAGAACCAAACTCAAATTCTAAAACTCTCTCAAGCTCATTTGTTTTGGCCGAATGGAGAGAATTCTTTATAGAAGGTTGAAAGAGGTTAGAGGATAGTGGGGTTAGTGGGTGATTTTTTCTTTAGCCGAAATTTTAGGAAAAGTGGGTTAGTGGGTCTCCCACTTGTGTATTTAAAATACATTTATACAACAGTAAGGGTGTCGGATGTAGGAGAGAGAGAGAGAGGGGGTCGACAGTGGGTTTTGCAGGGCAGCCCGCCGGAGGTGGAGGCAAGGGGAGAGGAGCTGTGGGTGGAGGACAAGGTGGCGCGGGTTGGTGAGTTGGGGACGACGCCCGCAGCGGCGAGTTCGGCCAGTGGGGTGTCGGGGGTTGACGGCGGGTTATTGCCGGAAGGGGCTGGAGTTGGTTTGATGATGGATGTGTAAGAGAGATGTGGTAATGTTTGGTTTTTGTGTTTGTTAATGGTGGGTGATGAGAAAGAGTGGGAGTGGGTGTTTGGAAGATGAGGGTGAGGGTAATTTGGTGTGGTAAGGTGTAGGGAAGTATCGGTGTGGGTGAGTATGAGGATAGGTAGTGTTAGGGTTAGGGCTGTGTTTCGGTCGGATCGGATCGGAAAATGCCTATTCGGAAAAAATTCCGATTTTTTCGGAAATAAAATAGCAATTCCGATCCGATTTTTTCGGAAAATTAAAAAAAATTCCGAATTCGGGAAAATCGGAAAATCGACAAAAATCGGAAAAAATCGGAAATTCACAAAATATATTAAAAATCCAGAAATTTCGGAAATTCCAAAATTTCAAAAAAATAAATTATGGATTTTCGATTACTCGAAATTCTCATTTTAAAGAAACAATGAAAATGGCTTAACCCAACATGTAAACACATGAGGATTTGGCTCATTTTTCATTTGTGTAGAAGTTAGGAGGATACTCTCCTTTTATAGAGCATATTTTGGAGCCCTCTCCCTCTCCCAACCGATGTGGGATATGAGAAACTTTCAAAAAATCGGAAAAGAAATCGGAAAAATCGGAAATCGGAAAATAATTCCAAAAAAATCGGAAATAATTCGAAAAAAAATCGGAAAAATCGGATCGGCATAGTTTCGAAAAAATCGGATCGGAAAAATTGGAAAATCGGAAATTCAGAATTATTTCCGATTTTCGATCCGATTTTTTTTCGGAAAAATCGGAAATCGGAAAATCAAAAATCGGCAAACTAAAATTTCATTCCAAATTCGAAAAAAATCGGATCGGAAATCGGAAAAATCGAAAAGTTCGGAAAAAAAACACAGCCCTAGTTAGGGTGTAAGGTAATTGGTGTATGGGGTTAGTGTGTGTGTGTGTGTCAAATTAGGACATTAATTAAAATAATAAAAAGACTCAACTAAAATAAAAAATAAAATCTAATTAAAAATAAAACAACTAAAAATAATAAATAATAAAAATATTAAAACTAAAAAAATAAAATTCTAAGCTATAAAAAAATTAAAATAAAAGAAAATAAAAACTTAAAATCTAAATGAACACTAAAGGCCTAAAAAAATATAAAATTTAATAAATTAAAAATAAACTTCTAAAATTAATCCTAATAAAATAAGACTAAACTAAAAGCTAATAAAAATCAAAATAAAATAAAATTGTACTAATAAAAATAAAATAGAAAAATGAAAAATAAAACCTAGAAAATACTAAATAAATCTAAAATAAATCCTAAAAATAGAAATGACTCAAACTAAAAATCTAAAAAATAATAAAAGGACAAATTAGACACACACGGGGTTCGGGCTAGGTTTAGGCTCGGGTAATGTTACGGGGTTAGTATTTAGCTCCATAAAATGCACAATTGCCTTGAAATACGCGTTTGAACATCGCAACGCGCATTCGGCCTACAATATAAACATTTAAGCACATAAGACCCGTATTGTCGAGAATCAACAACAAAAGTATGTCTATTCGGGGTATAAATTGTACAGTTTTGGGTGCTTATCATAGCTTTTAAGGGGGGAAGAGACGACCCTAAAAAAAAAAGAAATGATAAATTCCGGGAAGATGCCCCTGCTAGAAGAACTGATGACTCAGATGACGATGACGATGACCCTGACCTCCCACCAAAAGATGACAATATCCCAGTGAAGAGGATCGGTATGATCTCTTTCGGTGTGAACACTATCTGTGGAGGAATAGCAGAGGGTGGCTCAGAGGTAGTTGATCGCAAGGCTCATGTGACAGAGGCCAAAGCAGTGACTAAAGCTAAGGTTGTGAACTTGGCATCTACATAAGTTAAACGTGAGAAGACAAAGAAGGTAGATATGGACACCTTCGTGGTCGGCTTCTCGCGACTTTATTTCAAGGGTATCTTAGCTCCCCACTATGACCCTTTAGTCATCACCACAAGGGTGCATTGAATCACCTTATACTCTTGATTCACTTGAGTTTATATTGTATAAGTGTTCATCTAATTTGGAAATTGTGACAAAATTATGTCTAACCTAGAATCCAAAGAACCTCACAGCTTGCATTTCTATTTTATCTTTGATTGAAGGGACCTAGACCTAATTACCAACACTCACACACAGTAGAATGAATCATTTACATGTCATATTGCATATTTGTGTGTGTTTAAATCCCCAATATTGTTTTTAAATATTTTTTGGGATTTTTTAAAACATTTTAAAAATAAGGTTTTATTAATAAAACTTGGTTTTAAAAGGTTATGGGGTAAATCTGCTATTTTAGAATGTTGGTTTAGTTGTCTCAAAGTTGGTTTGGGTACAAACCAAAAGCGGCAGAGACTTCAGGGTTTACATTGTAATTACTTTAGACGTGCGTTTTATCTCGCCTCATATGCCAACATGTGTTAGCTTCTGATTGGTGAGAAGTGTGTTTCCTTCCTGAGACAAATCGAGTGATCATTCTCATCCCTTGGATCGTTCTTATCAACGTTCTGCATGTCTTCCATTATAATCCCTGTGATCCCCTTTGAACCAATCAGGAGATCTTTAACCACCGCATATCGTATGCCCTTGGATCTAAGTCAATTGAACTTGACTAAATCTGGTCCCTTGATTTCAATCCTTATTCTCGAACCTTCCTAGCCTCTTATAAAAAGGCTCCTACTCTCAGCATTCGAAGACTTTTTGCCATTTCGTCCTTTGAGAGAAAAGAAAGAGAGAGTAGAGAGAGAAGAGAGAAACCAGAAGAGAGAGAAAGAGTTAGAAACCCTAACCCTAACCCTAAATCGTCTACACAGTTCAAACCAAATATAAACCTTCAAACCTCTATACTTTACCAAACACAACCTTGAGTGTTTGAGTGTTTTGAGAGATGATTTGAGAGTTGGTTTGTTGCTGTAACCTCTTCTTCTTTGGATCTTGTTTCCAACTTAATCATTTTCTTAGATCTGTTGTTCTTGTATATAGAAATTTTCAGATCTGAGTTTTTCATGATATATTACACTTAGTTTGCATGTTTGTTTCTCAGCTTGAGAAATATTTTGTTGATTCGTTTTCTGTAAATGTTTTTAACTTTGAAATCAACAAAAATGTTTTCTGTTTCTAGTTCTCTTAAAACTAAACCTTTGACCTAGTTTGGAATCACACTTGGAGGTTTTCAATCTCGAAAATCTTTTCAAAACTCTGAGATTGATTAAGATCTTAACTGTCTTCTAAGCAAGATATCCGTGGATTCTGGGATTGATTTAAAGGTCAAACATATTCAAAGTTTTGTGAGAAGAGAGAAAAAGAAAAATCACAGCATATAGACTTATATGTAATTTGCTAGGACTGTTTGTATGTAATAAGTGTGAGTCTGTGCATGCATGTGTTAGAGAGCACCTCCACAAACACTTTCACACTACAACACGAAAAGTGTTGGTAATAAGATCTTGAGAAAAAAGAGTCGACGTAAAGAGCTTGAACAAATTGGAGTTAACAAACTGAGAGGATAACATCAACAATCAGAACTGCAGAGAAGTTATAAGGACACCAGAGGGTACATTCCTAAACTTATATAGGTCTGGGTTGTATGCATGTTTGTTATATAGTTCGTAACTATTAAATTTGTTTATAGTGGATTTTTTTTTACTCCGTAGAGGGAGTCGTGGATGTTTCCTCAATTGGTGAGGTTTTACCACGTAAAAATCTTGTACTTAATCTTCCTACATCTTCTCATCTCATTCTTGGTTGTGCTGGGTTTAAAAGTTTGTTTAAAACTGTTTAATAAACCTGTTATTCAAATCTTGAATAGATCTCGTACATATTGTTTTGTTAAACACATCTTGTGTTCAAATAGTTTTATTTTTTTTAAGAAAAGAGTTTCCTAAAAAAAACAGCTCAGAGTTACTTAAACAGTTTATTTTTAATAAACGACTTTAGTAACAGAATTTCATGCATGGGTGTGAAGTTCAGAGGATCCTGGTGGATGGGGGAAATTCTGCAGACATTATGTTTTGGCCCTGTTTCAAGAGTTTGGGCCTCAGCAGAGCTAGGCTTGTCCCTTATCATCATCCCTTGATTGGCTTCAGCAGTGAAAAGGTTCATCCATTGGGTATGTATGAAATGGTGTGAGAATGGGAGTTGAATGGCCTAAAAGGTTAACCAGAAAAATCAATTTCTTTGTGATGGATAAAAATGTCTTCTCAGCCTACAACCTCATCATGGGACGAGTGGACCTCAAGGAATTTGAGGTCATGCTTTCAACGGTCCACCAGTTGCTAAAATTCCTGACTCCCTATGGAGTAGGGGAAGTGTAAGGTGACTAAATATCGGCACAAGAATGCTACTTTAACTCTACAGAAGATAGAGAGACTCATAAGAGGACAATAACCACGTATAACATCGACACACTTGATCCTAGAGATGAAATAAAACACAAAAAGGGAGAGGCCGCAGAGAAGGTAGAATCCATCGTCCTCAATGAGGACAATCCAGAAAAAAATCCAAGTCGGCAAAGCCCTAAAGCCTGAGATCAAGGAGGAACTAGTGAAGCTGTTAAGGAAGAGACAAAGTATCTTTTCCTGGAGTGATAGCGCGCAAGAAGTGTGTGCGTAGAAGTGCAAAGTCGTTGTTTTCTGTCTCGTCGAGACTATACAAACAAACCTAAATTACTACTACACTTGAGAGGCAAGCATAGCGGTAAGTCGGGTATCAAAAATCCACAGGGACGAGTTGCTAGAA
This sequence comes from Sambucus nigra, assembly GCA_949130495.1. NCBI lineage: Eukaryota > Viridiplantae > Streptophyta > Magnoliopsida > Dipsacales > Adoxaceae > Sambucus > Sambucus nigra. The sequence goes on along the minus strand of OX422218.1, from coordinate 103,383,616 downwards.
TTTATAAGATTTAGTGCTCCGAAATAAAAGTGCTAAAGGTGATTAAAAACTAAAAAGTAAAAGATGAATGAAAGGGAAATGATTATCTAGGCGAGGGTATTGAAACTAAACTAACAAAGCGATAAAGCTATAGGTTGCGTCGAATATCCCTCACCCGAGTTAATTTGTATAAAATGGTTACATGGGTCGATGAGTTATTACAAATGCATCTCATTTCGATAGTTAATTAAATCAATGGTTGTCATGCCCCTAAATCCTCGTAAAAGCCTAACAAGATTTTGGCGTCAACAAATATCCTGAAAATTATGCGCGAAAGGTCATAAGCACGGGACATACATGATATGCCCCGTCAAATCTCCTAGGCGTAATAACTAGGACAACGCACCCAAAATACACCCGTAAACACTATCACCAAGCAAAGCAATGCGTTAGCCCGAGTGAGTTCCATTCAAACACAACCTAATTTGAATTAGCTAGAAAGCATGTTAAAAACGTGATAAATGGAAAGTGGTAAATAAACGCGATAAATCTACCTAGAAAGCGATTAAAGAAAGCAAGTAAACTAATTAAAAAAGCATGCAAATCTAATTATCAAAGAAAGAAATAATGAAATACAACTATATTAATTGGTAGGGAAGATGAATAATGCAACTTACAAACCAATTGGGTGTCAAACCAAGAAGAATAAAAAAAGAACTCTTCAAATCCCCCAAACCCTAAGCTATTCTAACCTAAAATCTATTCTAAAACGTTCATATATGATTATTACAACAAAAAATGCTTTATATAGTAAGTGGGAAAATAATAGAGTAGAAAAGGGAAAAGAAAAGAAAAGGCCAAAATATCTCCTGAAAATAGGGGATCGATCGATCGGCCAAAATCGTCGATCGATCAGCCAAAATCGTCGATCGATCGATCAAGAAGAAAAAAGTCCACTGTCAAGAAGGATCGATCGATCTACCAAAATCGTCGATCGGTCGATCAAGAAGGTATCAACCACTGCATTGTTGTTTTTGCATGCTTGCATTTACCGTCCGCTAGAATTGCCGTAACTTCTTCATAAGGACTCGGAATCGCGTACCGTTCACGGCCACGTGAAGCTTACAAGGAGGGGTATAACTTTCGTGCAGATGTTGGACCAGGTTCCCAATCTTTGAAAAGACTAAAATATCCTTGAACGTGCGATTGCATATGGAAATTGAGCGAAATGCGTCCGAACTTCAGACATAGCATCCAAATACCTATAAAAGCTCAATTAACCCCTACAAAACATGTTAACGTAGAAATACGAGGTTGTCTGGTTAACGAGCATAAATATAGGGAATAAGATATCTGAGGGGGCTAAAATGTGCAGGTTCGAAGGATGAAATACGCAATATTTGCGTATCATCACACCCTCTAACTTACACATTGCTAGTCCCTAGCAATGAAATAGGATGCAACAAGAACTACAAGCAAATAAAAAGCAGGAGATAGGTACAAAAGTATGGTATAAAAGGAAAAGGCCACTTTTGCGGGCGATTCGATTGCATTTAGTGTATGCAATAAGCCGTTAAACCCCTAGGTCACCCTAGTGGACGAGTGTCGTCTCGTGAGGGTTTTCAGGAATGGTACCCACAAACATCACATGGTTTCCTCAAAAAATGCCCAACCCAACATGCGACAATCCCAACAATGGCGAAAAGGATTTCATACACATTATTAGTACATTGAACGAATTCAAACAAAAGTTCGAATCATTAACATTATAGAATGCACCTCATAAAATTGAAACATTAAAATGTGGGAGGGGAACGAGCATATGCAAAGTGTGATTTGGAAAAAACTTAAATAAACCAGACCCTAAATTAACGCAAGCATATATTCAATCCTCACGGGCATTACACTCATCAAGCGAATTCAATCGAAATAGGGAGGTAACACATGGAACATGAGGGCATAAGGAGTAAATGTAAATGAAAACTAGGCCGCACACATGTCAGAAATGAAGAACGCTATATATAAACTGAAAACATGTAATCTCAATGAAAGGATACCGCCCATTAAAGGAGGCAAAATGCATTTTCACAGATTATCAAAACCATTTGAACCTTTGAATTACATCAACCTTTGCATGTGACGTCTCATATATGTATACACACATACACACACAAAAGAAAGAGAGAGAGAGAGAGAGAACGTATCTGAGATATATGGAGAGAGAACGTATCTGAGATATATGGAGAGAGAGAGAAAAAGGAGGGAAATGAAACGAGAAAAAAAGAGACGGTAGGGTTTTTTAGTTAACAGGGTTGTCACGAACCTGTCAAGGTCTTTGACCTTGACAACTTTCTAAAGTTATCACAATCAAAGACCACGACAAGTCCGTAACAACTGTACTTTTCACGCTCAATGACCATGATAAGTCTATGACAAAGAGTTGTCACAAACTTGTCACGGTTAATGACCGTGGTAAGGCTGGTCGACTCAAAGGTGAAAATTTAGCCCTTTTGTTGTAGTGTTTTCTCCCAAAACTTTCACTATAAACCCTAAGCATCCACTTAAACATATTTTCAAGCTTAAAATCGGGGATTTTGCAAGAAGAATTTGAAGAAGAGATATGATAAGAACTTGTAGATTTTAAAGAGAGGAATCAAAATTACAAATCATAATTCCAAAATTTAATCAAAAGCAAGAATATTCTACCTTTCTCTTTTAATATTTAAAATGGCTTAGATATTGTCTAAACATATTTGTTAATTAATTTAAATTAATTAGAGATTAAATTAGGGAAAGATGAAATTAATTAACCCCATGTTGTTATTTGTTGATATTGAACATTTGGAATCTTTAGGAAGTAAAGAACTCCTGGAAAGAGTATTATAAGAATCAAATGGTATAATCGTTTTAAAGACGGGTAGTTTAATATTTTAATTGGCCAAGATTTGATATATGTGTCCTACGAACATTGATAAATGAAATATGAAACATGAATATGACTAGTACCGTGAAATTTTAATATGAATCGCTTATAATTATTTTGGAACACTTTTAGTCATTGGACAATTCATATGAATCCAACTTTAAATGCCTATAAAAAAACATGCAATGCTATTATACTTGAAAACTTGGAAATTGGGTTGATAAGCATGTGAATTGGCAATCATAATTATTATGAATAAAAGAGGATTATCTTCGAGACTAAATTATTATGTAAAAACTCTAGCTATAAACCTAGGTTGTTGGAGTTGAAAATTCTATGTTAATTCGTTGTTACTATTGGCGAGATTTTTATTGTGACTTATGGGAATTTATCATAGATATTTATGATTGTTGGGTGTTTGGTGTCATTAAGTATTAAAGGAATATGGTATGTGCTACATGCGAATATTGTGGTTAGGTGATTTTTTAAATATAGGATTTTTTTCATTTCTTCTTAATGTCTATTGTTGGTAGGACTTAAGCTATTGGATAATGATGTCGTTAGTGAGATTTTATTTATTAGATAAAAGTTGGGGTGATTGGCAGTTATGATAATAAATTTATGATGTTTATGAGAGGGTTAGAACCTTTAGTATATATTATACTTATGAGTGGTTATTTATGCTATTTGGGATATGTACATATAGGGTTTGAGATAAAGAAAATAGTGTTTGAGAATATTCAAATTAGCATAAAGATCTAACTTGAGACTTTAATGTAGTAGTCATTATCTATAAGGGTTGTTACAATAATCAATTTTAAGGAAATATATGAGTGTAGTAACTCACAAATTTTAGAGTAAATGGGACGCTTGGGAGAATGATGAAATTGTTAGGTGAGACCATGTAATGATGTTTTTTGTTAATCATAGAATAAATTATGGATTTCGTGTGGGTGACATGTGTTGGGTTATGTAATTTTAAAACATATAAGATATAAGATTATTGGTTTTTCTTTTGTAGATAATTGACAAATACCTAATCTAGATATAAGTGTATCGGGGGGCCCTTGTTTGGATTTTATTTATGAGACGTCACATGCATGGATTCCAGATAAGTCTTAGAGTTAGGAATTTAGGAGATGTACGTTTTTTAATAGATCTTCAGTAAGTATTTATGTTCTATACAATTATTATAAAGTCTTGATAAATATCCGACCTAGGCAAAAGTCTATTGCGGGTCCTTATATGGATTTCATTTATGAGACATCCGATGCATGGATTCTAGGGAAGTTTGGGAGTTAAGAGTTTAGGATATTTAGGGTATTTAAATTCCTATAAAATGTTTTCTTCGAGTCTTTAACGGGATATCGTATCGACTGGATATGCAATAATCCCATGTGCAGGGCTTAAATTAGCTTACTACTTTGATGGTTAGTGATTATTTTGTGTAGCTATTGGTGTGGATCTAGTGTCAATTGGATATGGATATATCATATGTGTAGGACCTAGACGATCTAGCGATCGTAATGGTTTAATCAGTGCTAGTTTATAAGGTAGTTTGTTGGAGGGGAATAGGTTGATGGTTTATATCATTATAAATGTAAATATGAAGCATATACTATATGCTAGCTTGGGGTCGGGTATAGGTCAGTGGTCTATATTGTTATGAATATAAATGGGAAGAATATTATATACTAGTTTAGGGCAAGCGAATATGTCGGTGTATTATGTCGTTATAAACAAAAGATGGGTCATACCATGGGATATTTTGGGCCGTAATATATGTCGGATAATAAAAATAAATTTATTAGGATGAGGGTGATTAAGATCAAATAGGAATATATTAATTAGTTTACATATAATTAACATGATAATTAATGAAGGGTCAATTGGCTGGATGGGAATTGACATAAAAATGATATAACTAAATGAAAGTGAATTAATGCAATTAACAAAATATCAAATGGAAAGTGGATAAAGGTTGTAACAGTATTTTGAGCTGAACATTTCGTGATTTTGGTATATCAGTGAATTAACCGATGGTTGATAATATTCATTTGGTAAATACATGGTGTATATAATGGTAAGTGAAATGATGTTATGTGACTAGTTGTTTGACCTTGTTAATAACTAGATAAGCCTTTGTACTATCAATGTAATATGAAATAATGACATACCCCATTGTGATTCAAATAGTTAATTCTATGGCTTTTGAACATTGATGGATCCTATTGTTATTCAAATAGTCATTCTTGTATATTATCTAGTACATATTGATAAGAACTCCAAGTTTAAATGTTATAATTATATAAGAGAATTTATTGTGATATTTATTTCATTTAATATTTCAGGTTGGGTTGTGTTACCCTATTAGGAAATGTAGCTAGTATCTTTGTAACTGGGTGAGTTGACTAACCTCTTAGGTTAGGTTTAAGTTTTAGAAGTTATTGAATCTTGGAATAAGAGGGTGATGCTTTCGAGATTTATTTTTATGTTTCAATGTAAATTCATTTCCATTGTATTTTATATGAGACGACTATTGGATTTATGAGTCGTTTGTTACTCCAAAGTTGTAATTGAGATTTTATATTGAGATGTTTTTATTATTTTTAACTATTTGAGAAAGTTGGAGTTAAACATTATTATTGGTTCTTGGCAATAAATAGAATATATGTTTCATGCTGAGTTCTTCAAACTGATCCAAATATATCAATGGATGACTTAGCTAAGATAAGACAAATGTTAGAGGAAAAGGCCACTAGTTTCATAAATATTTTCAAAAGGGCTAGGAACAAATGAAAGACAATATTACCTTACCTAGGTTTGAGTTTTTCAAAATGGCCAAAATGGGCTAGAGTTTAGGCTTCGAAAGAACTCTGATGCGACAGAATTCAGATACTTTCTAGAATTGACTGCCAAAATATCAAAATACGAAGCCCTATTAGAGTAATAGCATGAAAGGGATACTTACTCATTTAAAACAAACTATAAATATCCAAATTCATAAACATATGTTGCTCAAGTAAAGGGGACTGAGTCCATAATATTGAACCTTTGTTTCAAAAAGACACAGCAATAGAATCATATGCACACGAGTCAAAGGGAATGAACAAGAAATAATATTTTGATATATCCAAGGGTGAATAATATTTATATTACCTTTTAAGAGTCAAAATGATAAAAATGCCTAAAGATGTAAAGAGGTAAGGAGCAAATGAAATTAATTGAAAAAATATAGTAAATGACAATATCACTCACTTAACTAATTATTGTTTTGTTTTTTGACTCAGGGGTACATGAGTTAATAAAAATCAAACTTCCAGACAAAGAAGGGAATACTATGAGGGTTGATGAAGACCCATTTCCTAAAGTTAAAGAAATGGGAGATAACATGCAGCCTATCTAGTTACTAAGGAATAAGGTACATATTGAGTTCAGAATGAAAACCAAAGCAGACACAAAGACTTCAAGCCCTAGATAAGTGAGGATCCAGATCAAAAGATCCTAAAGCATATGTGAATTAGGTTTGGAGAAAAATACTATGAGATGTATCAGTTTGTTTCTTCAAAAGGAACACAATAACAAAAATTTAAGAAGGAAGGAAATAGTGGTCACAATGCCAAACCTCAAGGTCGGGAAAGTTTACAGAACTTTCAAAAGCTTTTACTCGGGGCAGGTGAGGGCATTTTATGGTCCTCATCACCCATTAAAAGAAATAAAATAACCAATGAACCTCTAATTTGTCGAGAACGTCCTCCTGGATGTTCAATCCAACTAGTAAATATGGAATTAAATGCCCACAGGGTTTGATAAACTGGCACACATGGTAAAGGTGGTACCAGATTTGTTTGTGTCGTAAGAGCCTAAGGTGATCAATAGTTCAATGAGATGCTTAGGAGGCCAAAGGTAGTATAGCCTGAGAAAGTGTTTATGTGGATATGGCACATAGTTCAAACAATCAAATCAAAGTGGAGAGAACCAAAAATTAAGATCTCCCATACCCAATAAAGGAGAATTTATAGGAAGTATAGGGCCTCAAAAGGGGCCTCAGAGATTTTATGCCTAAATGGATTTGAGGATATTGCATCTTCATCTTCAAAGCTAAACCCAAAGTTCCATACAAAGAAATATTGAAGCTACACTTCTTCAAATATATTAGGTGAAAAGATTAAGGAATTATAGAAGACCATGTGTGTGGAAGAAGGAAGCGCGTCTAAAAATGGCTCTTCTAGTTAAAAAGAGAAAGAATAAATTATAGGTGTGGATGTAGTAGTACCTATACAAGTACCTAGCCAACATTATCTCATTTAGTTTTGATCCTTGCCAAAACAGGTTCCAATCAACATAACAATTCTCCTCCTACATAGGTTCAAAGCTGAAGAAGGTCAAGTGGTTCTAGAGCCATAAACGGAAGAAAATGTTGGTTCAAAGGTAGATGACTTTAACTTGTTTGTTTTTGCCTTATATTTCATTGATGGGTTTAAAGATCCCATTAGGGACATGACTAATAACATTAAGCCCTTATTTATAAAGGCTTGGGTGAAGGGAGCCTAATAAATAAAATAATGGTAAATAATGTTTTATCTTAACTAAATAAATAAACATGTTAAATTGTTTCACATCTAAATAATAATATCTGATTTTGATGGAGATAAAAAGTCAACCAAAAGCACACTACAAGTCAATACTAAAGTTGGCACACAAAAGTCTAAAATGGTTCTCTTAATAATTGATGGAAAATTAAGTTTTAATGCCTTACTTATCCGATATTGGATTCATTATAACAAATGCATCCATTCTTCCATGCACGAGAAATTATTGCTAATGAAGGAAGATGTGAATGTTGAGGAAGTGGAATTAGACCCACTACCATTCCACACTTGTTATAATCGCATCAAAACAGAACTTTACCCTGAGAATGTGGGGAATGTTAAAGTAGATACATTATAACTGATATGTCAGGAGAAGAGGTTTCATATAAATCTTAGGAAGAGTTAGCTTTTGGTATATTAGGACCAACTGAAAAGGATAAAGTGGTTATTTAATGGCTATCACACCCTTCAGACTGGAAAAGGCTAAAGAAACTTTGGCCATAGTATTGTACAAATTTATAGAGCTAGAGATAAGAATAAAAATTAGTGATGAAAGGAACATTAATTAGGTTAATTGCATATTCAAAGAAGACAAAGAGGAAGAAAATACTCAAGACACTGTTGATCTAGCAAGTTAGTTAGTAGAAAAAGTGGATCTGACAATTAACTAGACGGATCCTTTGATATAAATAAAGTTAGGAACCAAACAAAACAAAAGGGTGATGTACATCAATGTCAATATTATCAAAGAACACCAACAATTAGTTGTGGACCTTTTACATCGATGTCTCAGATAGAAAATTGGTGAATCATATACTGACAGTTAAGGAAGGATACAAGCATGTAAAGCATCTACCATGCCAAATGACCCCAGAGTTCACAAAAAACATAAAAAAAAAAAATTAACATTGTTAAAGGTTAGGTTCATTTGAACTTCCAATCATGTTGAATGGCTCTCTTATATAGTACTAGTTATTAAAAATAATTACAAATTAAGAGCGTGCATTGACTTCAGAAATCTAAGTGTCGTCACTCCAAAGGATGAATATCCAATGCCAATAGTAAGATTTATTAGTTGATTGGTTTTTCAGGCTATCATGTATATTAAAAATGGTAATTTGGGGTATAACCAAATATCCATAGTTGAAGGAGATGTACATAAACTAACTTTAGGTCCCCAGGCAATTTGAGAACCTTCAAATGGATAAAAATGGCATTCATTTTAATAACTGCAAGAACTACTTATAAAAGAGGAATGAACATCATTTTTCATGATATGGTTGGCACATTTTTGGGGTGTTATATTGATGACGTAATTGTAAAATAAAAAATAGTAATAAAACATATAACACGCCTACAAAAGTACTTTGACATAATAAGGATCTATCAACTCAAGATGAATCCTTAGCCATTTAGGGGATAGGATATACATGTCTTCTATTTATCTATTGTTGATGTAAAAAATTAGATCACTCTAATAATTCAATCACAGATAAATAAATGAGACAAAATATTTTAAAGTGGTTCAGCCTTATAAGAATGGCCTACGTTCACTGTTGTTTTATTGCTGAGTGTTTGGGAATTCGTGATTACAAGAAATTCCGTTCTGGATTCAGTCCAGGGGTCCTGGATTCGATCCCCTTACAATGAGGGTTGTACAATGTATTTATAGCCCTGAGGCTGTAATGTGAAAGGGTAATACATTAAATGATATACATATGAAAGGGTAATACATTTAATGCCCTCTTTGCGTGTGCGTCTGAATGATAAGCATTTAATGAATCCGTTGAACTGTTGGTTATCCAGCTTTTAATGCTTTGTTCGAGATGCAGCTCGAACCGCCTGAGCTTCTCGGTACTCAAGAGTTCCTCGGAGAGGTCTGTTCCTCGGAGCGTATGAGTTCCTCGGAGATATCTATTCCTCGAAGCGTATGAGTCCTCAGAGTAACATGGTTCCTCGGATCGTGTGATTATCTCGGAAGTGATTGTTGTTGCCATGTAGATAGCCACGTGTCTTCATATGATTGGTCCAAGTCAGCAGATTAAATTTGGTATCAACAGAAGCCCCCAATGTTTTATAGTTCAAAATTTGAGGAGTATGGAACATTCTTTCTCGGAATATGGTAGCTTTAAATAGTCTTCCTGATTTTTAGGAGCATTTCCCTTCTATTTATTTCTCCTTCCAAATTCGTAGAATCATGGTTTTTTGGACTTTTTTGCGTGCTTCGATTCCCGCGTTACTTTTCATCTTTTTGGCCGCTGTTGACCGCTTTGGTTCCCGCGCCACTTTTCATCTTTTTAGCCGCCGGTAACGTAATCATCCTTTTTGTAATCATTACTTCGCCAGTTCCCAAGGTAAGGTATTTAAACTTCACAGACACTCCCATTGTATTCTATCTTTTCAAATTTTCATCTTCGAGTTTTTCATTGTCTTCTACTCTCTTGTGTATTCATCTCTTCCATCGTCTGTCGTCATCAGCTCTACTCTTTTCCTGTAAGATCTTCTTCTTTCTTCTTCATTTCTTTTAATCACCATGGTTTACCCTGTTGAATCTCTTGACAAATTTCGATCTGATTTTTCCATTCCCTCTTGGGTTGTCTTGGAAGAGCTTTTTGAGCCTTCTAATTATTTCAATTTGGCTGAGGGACATTGGTTCCCCAGTCTCTTTTTTGCTGAGTATGGATTTTCTTTTCCACCAAATCCTCTGTGTCTGGAATTCTGTCAGTACTTTGATGTTGTTCCTGCACGAATAGCCCCTAACACATGGAGAATAGTTAATGGGGTGCATAAATTAAATCAAGTGCATGGAACTCGTATAGGAATTCCAGAAATCATGTACTGCTATAGATGGGCAGTTAATGATAATATTTATTATTTAAAAACTAGGTTTATAAATAGAGCCTTAGTAGTCAATCTCCCTGATGCCAATAGGGATTATTTTGAACACGGGGTTGTTGTAAAAAATTGGCAACACCCTCCATTAACTGGAGATGAGGTTTACCAGGGTCCCAGATGCCCTCCTTATGGCAATGGGATAGGTTATTTTTATTTTATTTTATTTATTTTGAAATCATGTTTGTTTTGTGTTTGATAAAATGTGTCACTGATAACAATGTTTGTTTATTTGCAGTTGACAGTAAGAGAAAGTGCCCAAAAGAAACAGATGTCAATATAAGGCATTTGGGACTTATCTGGGGTCTGCATCAAAGGGTTGCCGACGAGCATATCAGGTCGGCTTCGTATCTGCTCCAGTACAAGAGCTACACAACTTCCTTCACTGCTCGTCCAGTGATCAGTGAAGCAGAGCCAGTACCAGCCTCTGCAAGTTCATCGCCTGAATCCCACATTCCTTTGAGCGAAAGGATGAAGAAGAGAAGACCTCCCACCTTGTTTGAGAAGACTGCCTCCGGTTCTGGTGAGGCAAAGGGAAGTAGGATTGATGTCCCAAGGGAGGGGACAAAGAAAACTGCTGCAGCTCCTCCAACTGCTCCTGCAAAAATTGCCGAGAAGCCCGCAGTGGCTCCGAGTAGGTCTGCTGCTCCTGGAGAGGTGATTGTGATATCACCGACCAAGGATTCTTCCTTGGCTGTACCTGTTCCCTTGAGGAGGATGAAGAAGAGATCCTCGATCAATTTGGTTGATACCATCATTCAACCCCCAGCTGTTGGGACTGAAGTTCCCACTTTTGTTCCCCCGAGCTCTGACATGAGCTCGGTAAAGTCCTTAACCATTACCGAGGTCCAAGGTACTGAAGATAACCTTACTCGGGACATGGTTACTTCTTTGGCTGATCGTTTCTTTGCTTCATTAAGTCTCTTTACTTTAAAATTTTCATAGTTTCCTTTGTCATTTCTTGTTTCTAACTTGCTTTCTTTTTCTGTTCACAGTTGACGAGCTGCTTTAACATAATCCTGAAAAAGGATGAAGCCATTAAAGCCTCATGCTCCTCGTCCAGTGTGGAGGGAGCTATGGAAGAGGCTATTAAATCTTTGGAAGACTCCCGCCAGAAGTATGCCACTGATAAGGCTATCTGGGAGAAAAAACTTTCCTCCTCCGAGCAAGAAAAAGCTCGAGTTGCTGATGCCTCCAAGGAGTTGGAGAAGAAAAAGAATGATTTGGAGAAGGCAAATAAAGAGCTTGAGGAAAAGCTCAAAGCCGCTGGAGAGATGGAAAATAAACTCAAAATTGCTGAGGAGAGGTTGGACCAGCTCCAGGAAGTAACTCGGCAGAAGGAGGAAGCTGAACAAAAACTGAAAGCTGCTGATGATTTGCTGTCCGAGAAGCTTGCCTTGGAGAAGGCCAAAAGGAAAGCTGCTGCGAAGAAGTCCTTCAGCTCTGGCTGGGACAAGGGGTGGGATAAGGGGTGTGCTGCCATGGTCTCTCAAGTGGACTATGGTAGTCTAAAGTATTTTAGGGATGGATGGGTTGCTGCCCTTCAGGAAATGAAGGTCGACGAGTTATCCGAGCTCTTCCAGAGACACATCCCTGGTCCCCCTCCTACTCCAGAAGAATTAGAAGAGGACGAAGCTACCTCTGAGGAGTCTTCAATAGTAATGGGAGAACATGCCCTAACCAACCAGCCTACTGCCGAGCAAGTCGTTTCTTCTTCCGAGCAACAGCTGGTGGTTTCCGAACAACCCACAGTTCCCTCCGAGCAACCTGATTCCTCCTCCCAACCTTTCGAGAAGGATTTGGGAGATAAGGAAAAGGTGTAATGTTGTTCGGTTTACCTTTCTATTTTTCTTTTTTGTCAAATGTAACCCATAATTTGTACTCCTGAACTATGATCTAATAAAATTTGAACTCTTTCTTTGCATACTGTTGTTCATCTTTTCTATCCATATTCTGCTTGTAACTTTTATTGATTATTGCCTCTTCTTTTTCTGCTAGTTTCTGGCCAGGATGGACCTGCTATCTGCTCATGATTCAAAATTACTGCGAAAATGCAATGAGTACTTTAAGGCTGGTCACACAGACTTGAGTGCTGCACAAGTTGCCGACATCCTTGGCCAGGATGCTTCAGAACAGGCAGTGGAGGCATATCAGTACCTGAAGTGTATGCTTGATCGGGCTGTAGCTAATAACGTTGCCTATTATGAAATAATCGAGGATCTTCAAAGCACCCTCGAAGACCTTCAGAATCAGTACAAGGAATCAACTGCCTTGTTGCATGAGGGGTATGAAAAGAAGTATCAGCAGATTTCTGCCGAGAAGGGCTACGATAAGCTCTTTGCTGGGTACGATGTCAGGGAGAGAACCCTAAGGGGTAAAGTTGAAGAATGTAGACAGATTGCTGAGCTACTGGAAAAGGAAAACAACAACTTGCAGAAAGAGCTATCACAGTTGAAGTCTGCAGCCTCTTCTTCAACAACCCTAATCCCAGTGACTGACGAGGGATTTTCATTCTTAGAAGTTGAGAATGCCAAATTGAGGGAAGAGTTGGAGACTTTGAGGAGTTCTGGTACCTCGACATCTTCTCGTGGTCGAGCAAGAGCTCCTCGGGGACGAGCAAGAGCAGCTCGGGTGCTTGTCGAGGAATAGAGGACAGCATCTGCCTTAGAGAACCAAGCCTTCCAATTAATGGCTAAGAACCAGGATTTGTCTGACATGTCAAAGAATATAAGGGACTTGGAGAAACAGCTCTCTGCGTAGAAGTCAGTCTTGGAGAATAAGGAGCTTTTCATCAAGAATCTCCATGAGCAGCTGGAAAAGCTAACATATCAATTCCACAAACAACCTAGGGAATTCTGGATGGCTGGATACAACGAAGCACTATTCCACTTGGACGATCGTATCCAGAATGCCAACAATGAGGGCTACAAACAAGGCTGGCTGAATGCCTTAGGTGTGCTGAAGCTCGAACAAGGACACTATCTGTGGGACTACCATGATCCCGGGTTGCTCAACTTGCCTGTGCCACCGTACAATTTGGACATGGAATGGATCCCAGCTCGTGCCATTCCTCAGAGCTTAATTTCAAAATACCTCGGTGACTACAATTTACATTCTCAAATTGAGGTATCTTGTCCCGAGCATCTTCTAGATCGACCTTCTGTGATGAACGTCAGGATGCTGAAGGATTTGAACTTCATCAATTCCCCTCAGTCTTTAAATGATCCGCCTGCTGGCGAGGAACCTGTATCGAAAGCTGAGGGGAAAAGACCAATAGAATAGGAATTTTTAATGTAACAGTTAGTATACATATCAATGTAATTTTCATTTTATTATCAATGTAATTTGTAATTTATTTCGAATTTAATGAAAGACTTTCATTATTGCTTGCAAATCTTAATTGCTATTGTCTTGTAAATATCAAACACTTTACATTTATGCATATCTGTTAAAAAGATAATAATAGTGTTGTTCATCGACCAACTTAGTAAAAAAGTTACAAGTATCAATAATTGCTTGCAAATCTTAATTGCTATTGTCTTGTAAATATCAAACACTTTACATTTATGCATATCTATTAAAAAGATAATAATAGTGTTGTTCATCGACCAACTTAGTAAAAAAGTTACAAGTATCAGTAATGTTGCTCGATCACTTAATAATAAAGTAATGAGTATAAAAATGTTTAAAATTTTTCCAACCAACCAAGGTTGTTAAATTGTGCTCGTCGACCAATTATAGTTAGTGAGAGTTTATCCCCGACTAACCATACTTGGTAAATTTTTGTCTTTTTCATAAAATGTGTCTGACCAACTGTTGATGTAAAAAATTAGATTACTCTAATTGTTTAATCACAGATAAATAAATAAGACAAAATATTTTAAAGTGGTTCAGCCTTATATGAATGGCCTACATCCACTGTTATGTTATTGCTGAGTGTTTGAGAATTCTCGATTACAAGTGCTATCCAGAAATTCCGGTCCCCTTGAATGAGGGTGATACAAGGTATTTATAGCCCTTAGGCTGTACATGAAAGGGTTGATACATTAAATGATATACATATGAAATGGTAATACATTTAATGCCGCGTGTGCGTCAAGATGATAAACATTCAATGAATAATTGAACTGTTGATTATCTGGCAATTAGTGCTACGGCCGAGATGCAGTTCGGACCGCCTTAGTTGCTCGTTGATCAGGAGTTCCTCGGAGCGCTAGAGTACCTCGGAGTGCTGAAGTTCCTCGGTGTATCCTCGTTGCTCGGAGAGAACATGAGTTGGTCGGGGAAATGAACTTCCTCGTTACTATTGTGCCAAGTAGATTGACACGTGTCTTCATATTATTCGTCCATATCAGCATATTAATTTTGGTATCAACAGAAGCCCCCAATGTTTCATATTTCGAACTTTGAGGAGTATGGAACATTCTTTCTCGGTATATGGCGATATTAAATGACTTTTCTGGGTTTTAGGAGCCTTTTCTTCATATTTGAATTTCTTTCAAATTCGCAGAATCCGCCTTTTTCAAATTTTTATGAGTGCTTCGATCTTCGTGCATTTTTGTCCTTTTAGCCACCGGTGGCGTATTAGTTTCTTTTGTGTAATCATTTCCTTCGCAGCTTCCCAAGGTAAAGTATTTAAACTTCTTAGGTAACCATACCGTCTTCTACCTTTTCCAATTTTCTGCATTCAAGCTTTCTGTTCTCTCTCTCTCTTGTGCGTTCATCTTTTCCTTCGCTAGTTGTCAGCTCTTCCTTTTTCCTGTAAGATTCTCTTCTTTTCTTCTGTATTTCTTTTATTCACTATGGTTTATATTGTGGAGTCTGTTGAGAAATTTCGTTCCGTTTTTTCCATTCCTTCCTGGGTAACTCTGGAGGTTCTTTCTGAGCTTTTAGATTATTTTCGATTGGCTGAGGGACATTGGTTCCCCAGTCTATTCATTGCTGAATGTGGATTTTCTTTTCCGCCAAACCCCTTATGCTTAGAGTTCTGTCAGTACTTTGATGTTGTTCCTGCAAAAATAGCCCCCAATTCATGGAGAATAATTAATGGGGAGTATAAATTAAATCTAACTCATGGAACTCGTATAGGGATTCCTGAGATAATGTATTGCTATAGATGGGCTATTTTAGATAATGTTTATTACTTAAAAACTAGGTTTTTAAATAGGGCTCTTGTAGTTAACCTCCCTGATGCAAATAGAGATTATTTTGAACATGGGGTGGTGATTAAAAATTGGCAATATGCCCCCTTAGTTGGAGAGGCAGTATACCAGGATCCTAAATGCCCCCCATATGGCAATGGGATAGGTTTATTCTCATTTTCCTTTACTTATGAAATTATTCTTTTATCATATTTGACAAAATGTATGACTGATATCTTTTATGTATTTATTTGCAGTTGATAGTAAAAGAAAAACTCCAAAAGAATCAGAGGTTAATATTAAGCATCTAAAACTTATCTGGGGTTTGCATAAGAACGTTGCAGACGAGCACATCAGGTCTGCATCATATTTGCTGCAGTATAGGAGCTATACGACTTCTTATACTGCTCGTCCTGTGATTAGATCTGTTGAGACAGCCTCAACTCCAGAGGATTCTTCTTCAGATTCTCACATCCCTTTAAGTCAAAGAATGGGCAGGAAAAGAGCTCCCCCTGCTCTATTTGATGACACTACTTCTGTTGCTGAAGCCAAGAAAAGCAAAATTAATGTCCCAGAGGGGACTAAGAAGGTGGATGTTGCACCTTCCAAAGTTACCGAGAATCCCCCAGTGGCTCCGAGCAAGAAGATTGCTCCTGTGGAGATGACTGCTATCTCTCCGATCAAGAGCTCTTCCTTGGTTGAAACTACTGAAGTCCCTTTGAGGAGATTGAGGAAATTGTCCTCAATCAATTTGACTAAAACTGCCAATCTGGCTGAAACCATCTCCTCTCTACCAGCTGGTGGTGTTGGTGTTCCAACCATCATTCCTCCGAGCTTTGCCATGAGCTCGGTAAAAAATTGGATCATACCCGAGGTCCAAGGAATTAATGAAAAGATTTCTAGGGATATGTTGACATCCCTAGCTACCCGTCACCTTGCTTCAGTAAATTTCTCACACTCTGAATTTCCTTTCTTTCTTTGAATACTTGTATTGTTGTACTGACCTGTCACTTTTTCCTTTGTTTAGCTGGTGAATTGTTTTAACAACATCGTGAAGAAAGATGAAGCAATTAAAGCTTCCAGCTCCTCGTCGGGGGTAGAGGATGCTCTGCTGGGTTTGACCCAATCCTTGAAGGATTCTCGTCAGCAGTATAGTGAGGACAAAGCTGTCTGGGAGAAAAAGTTGTCTATAGTTGAAGCTGAGAAAGTGAAGTTGGCTGAGATCTCCAAGAGTTTGGAGAATAAGGTGAAAAGTTTAGAGGCTGAGCATCAAAAATATGACGACAAGCTCAAGAACTTTGGAGAGCTTGAAGATAAGCTGAAAAAGGCAGAGGAAGAGTTGTCCGTCCTACGAGATGTAAAGCGCCAAAAAGAAGAATTGGATGTGAAGTTAAAGACTGCCGAGGATCTTCTATCCGAGAAGCTCTCCTCGGAGAAACTAAAAAGAAAGCTCGCAGTTAAAAAATCCTTCAGCGCTGGCTGGGATAAAGGATGGGACAAAGGGATTGCTGCGATGACATCCCAAGTACAATACGGGAAGTTGAAATACTTCCGAGATGGCTGGGTAGCTGCCCTGTAGGAATTGAAGATCAAAGACGACTCTGGGCTATTCCAGCTACACCTCCCTGGTCCTCCCCCACCAATTGTAGAAGAAGAAGAAGATGAGCCTATCTCTGACGAATCTTCCATGGCCATAGGTGATCAAGTCCCTGCCTATCTACCTTCTGCCAACGAGGACATTTCTTCCATGCCTCCTCCTCCTGAGAAAATTTCAACTCCTGCTGATCAAGCTGCTGTTACCACTGAGCAACCAAGCTCCTCGTCCCAGCCTCCCGAGAAAGTCTTGGGAGACAAGGAAAAGGTTTGAAGTTGTTCGGTATCATTTATATCTTTCATTATTTGTAATCAAACAATGTAATCTTTTTGTGATCTAATAAAATACATCTTTGTTCATCTCTGTTGTTGATGATTTGTTTTTGTTAACTGTTGTCTTCTTTTCATTATTAGTTTGTGGCTAGAATGGAACTGATATCTACACATGATACAAAGCCGATGCAGCAATGCCATGAATATTATAAAGCTGGTCATACAAATTTGAGTGTATCAAAAATTGCTGACATCCTTGGCCATGATGCCTCAGAACAAGCAATTGAGGCTTATCGGTACTTGAAGGATTTACTTGACCGAGCTGTGGCCAACAACGTGGCCTACTATGACTTGATTGAGGAGCTTCATTATTCCTTAGAAGATCTTCAGAGTCAGCACAATGAATCAACTGCTTTGTTGCACAAGGAATATGAGAATAGGTATCAACAGCTTTCCTCTGAGACAGGTCACAAAAAGATCATCGCTGGGTATGATGTTAGGGAGAGAACCCTAAAAGGTGAAGTTGAGGCCTGCAGGCAGATTGCCGAGTTGCTGGGACAAGAGAACAATAATTTGTAGAAAAAGTTGGCACAGTATGAGTCTGCAGCTTCATCTTCCATGGCTTTAGTACCGGTTACCGATGAAGGTTTCTCGTTCTTAGAGGTTGAGAATGACAAATTAAGGCAAGAACTGGATACGTTAAGAAAATCTGGCGTTTCTACTACTGCTCGGGGACGAGGAAGAGGGTCTCGTGGGCGAGGAAGAGCTGTTCAAAATGTTGTCGGGGAGCAAAATTCTCCACCTGCTCGGAGTCGATCAAGAGTTCTCAGCCGTAATGTTGAAGAATCTCGTACTCTGTCAACATTGGAAACTCAAGCATACCAATTGAACGCCAAAGATCGGGCTTTATCTGAAATGTCCAAGAAAAACCTATCTTTGGAAGATCAACTTACTGCGACGAAGTCTGCTTTGAATGATAAAGATGTTTTTGCCAGGAACCTTCACGAGCAACTAGAGAGAATAACTTTCCAATTTCACAAACAACCTCGTGAGTTTTGGATGGCAGGCTACAATGAAGCCCTTTGTCACTTGGATGCTCGTCTTGAAAGTGCCAATAACGAAGGTTATAAACAAGGATGGTTGAACGCCCTGGGTGTGTTAAAGCTAGAGCAGGGCCATTTCATATGGGATTATCATGCTCCTGGGTTACTAGACTTGCCTGTACCGCCTTATAAACTAGACATGGAGTGGATCCCATCTCGTGCCATTCCTCGGAGCTTAATTTCAAAATACCTTGGCGACTATAGTCTTCATTCTCAGATTGAATTATCTCGTCCCGAGCATCTCTTGGATACACCTTCTGTGATGAACGTCAGAATGCTCAGAGATATTAATTTCATTAATTATCCTCTTTGCCTGGAGGATCCTCCTGCTGGCGAGGAGCCTGTTTCAAAAGCTAAAGGAAAGAAACCAATAGAATAGGTTTTTCAATGTAACAGTTAGCACATATATGTAGCTTGTAATTTATTTTGAATTTAATGAAAGACTTTCATTTTCTGTTTGCAAATCCGTATTGCTATTGTTTTGTGTTTATCAAACATTTTTACATTTGTGCATATGTATCTGTTAAAAAGATGACAATATTATGTTGTTCATTAACCAACTTAGTAATAAAAATTACAAGTATCAATGTTTCTCAATCACTTAATAATAAAGTAATGAGTATAAAATGTTTAAAATGTTTCCAACCAACCAAGGTTGTTAAATTGTGTTTGTCGACCAACTACAGTTGATGGGTTTTTATCTCCAATCAGCCATACTTGGTAAATTTTTTCATAAAATGTGTCCGACCAACCAAGGTCGATAATTTATCCTCGTCGACCAATTACAGTTTTGATCACCGACCAACTATACTTGGTTCAGTTTGGAATTCTTTGTATTTTCTGGAATGATTTTACCTTTTGACCAACATAAATTGGCATATTTTGTTTCTTAACCAGCCAAAATTGGCATTTTTAAGACTGTTGTTCTTGCCCTCTTACCAACCGGAGTAGGTCATGGGTTTGAACTATCGGGTTCTTTCGAACTATCTTGTTCACAAGCTCTTTTACCAACCCAAGTTGATCACGCAAGTGTACGCCTCCTAACCAAAGGAGTATAATTTGTTCTCGCTATTTTACCAACCGAAGTTGATCACGCTCGAACTATCAGGTTCTTTCAAACTATCTTGTCCACAAGCTCTTTTACCAACCGAAGTTGATCAAGCAAGTGTACGCCTCCTAACCAAAGGAGTATATCAGGTTCTTTCGAACTATCTTGTCCACAAGCTCTTTTACCAACCGAAGTTGATCACGCAAGTGTACGCCTCCTAACCAAAGGAGTATAATTTGTTCTCTCTATTTACCAACCGAAGTTGATCACGCTCGAACTATCAGGTTCTTTCGAACTATCTTGTCCACAAGCTCTTTTACCAACCGAAGTTGATCACGCAAGTGTACGCCTCCTAACCAAAGGAGTATATCAGGTTCTTTCGAACTATCTTGTCCACAAGCTCTTTTACCAATCGAAGTTGATCACGCAAGTGTACGCCTCCTAACCAAAGGAGTATATCATTTGTTCTCGCCCTTTTACCAACCAGAGTTGGTCGTGGGTCTGAACTATCGTCTTCTTTTTGCTGTCGAGCAGCGTAGTGTACAACACTAGTATTCCCCGAAAAACTTTCAAACAAAGGAGAGAAAAATGGTGAAAACATCATCATTTTATTCATATTGATGGAACTGTTGTACATTTTACATCATTCATAATACTTGCGAAGGTGTTCAGCATTCCAAGCATTCTTGAATTCCTCTCCTTCTAGAGTTGCTATTCGGTAAGTTCCTGGTCGAACAACTTCTGTAACTCGGTAAGGTCCATGCCAGTTGGCTTCAAGTTTATTGTGCTTCTGAATGACCTTCTTTAGCACATAATCCCCTTCTTTTAAGTCGCATTTCTTCACCCTTTTGTTATAGAACAGAGCTGTGCGTTGTTGGTAAGCAGCATTCCTAATGGCTGCCTCTTCTCTAACCTCCTCGAGCATGTCCAAATCTAATCTTCTCATCAAGTCACTGACTGGGGAATTGAAATTCAGCACTCTGTGTGTTGGGAGACTCAACTCTGCAGGTATTACAGCCTCACTTCCAAATGCCAGCATGTATGGTGATTCTCCAGTTACTGCTCGGGGAGTTTTTCGGTAAGCCCACAATACTGATTGTAGCTCATTAATCCAATTAGCTTTAGCCTCATTTAGCCTCTTCTTCAAACCATTTAGTAGCTTTCTGTTTGTCACCTCAGTCTGCCCATTGCTTTGAGGATGACCTGGTGCTGAATGGGTCTTCAGGATGTTTGATTGTTGACAATAGGCAGCAAACTCCTCGTTGTCAAATTGTGTTCCATGATCTGTGATGAAGGCATGAGGGAGACCATATCGACAGATGATGTTCTTCCAAACGAACTGGTATACCTTCTCGTATGTCATATCAATAAGTGGCTCAGCTTCTACCCACTTAGTAAAATAGTCCACTGCGATGACGAGGTACTTGAATCTTCCTCGGGTGGTCGGCAGTGGTCCAACCAAATCAATTCCCCACATGGAAAATGTCCAAGGGGACGTTATGGGTGTCAACAATGCCTGTGGAGTTCGTCGGATGGAGGAAAAACGTTGGCACTTGTCACATCTCTTAGCATAGGCTATACAGTCAGCCCTCATCGTCGGCCAGTAGTATCCTTGAGTCATTACCCTTTGCAAAAGTGTTCGACCTGATACATGAGCTCCACAAGATCCTTCATGGATCTCTTCAATCAATTATTTCACTTCGGAGGGGTGTACACATCTCTGCAAACCTGACATAATTCCTCGTCTATACAAAACACCATTAGTTAGTACATACCGAGCAGCTTTATACTTCAATTTCTTGGCAGCGAGCTTATCTTCCGGTAATTCGCCTTCTTCCACATATGCCCTGATGGGATCCATCCAAAATGGTCCTAAATCGAGGGTAATAATATTCATCGTCAAGTTTTCATCTATGCTCCGATTTTCCAGTACTTCAATTGGTATCGTTCTTCGCAGCTCGGTACGAGTAACTGATGCTAGTTGGGCCAGTGCGTTTGCTTGTGCATTTTCTATTCTGGGTATTCTGATCAACTGAATCGCATCAAATTCAGCCAATAACTCCAGTACCTTGGCATGATATTTGACCATTAATTCTCCTTTAACTGCATACGTTCCCATCATCTGATTTACAATCAATTGAGAATCACTGAATACCATCACTTGTTGCGCTTCCATAATCTTCGATAAATTAAGACCTGCTATCATGGCCTCATACTCAGCCTCATTATTGGAGGCTTTGAATTGGAATCGCAAAGCATATTCCATGTCAATCTCGTCTGGGGTGTTCAAAACAATTCCTGCCCCGCAACCTGCTGTGCAAGATGAGCCATCTACATATAATCTCCATATGGGCAACCCGTCTTCAAATTTCTTATCTGACATAATTCCTCGGTGAAAAATTTGTTGCTTCTTTTCATCCTCCCCTGACACTTTTCGCTCCTCGTCGACCATCTCTTCTCGCTCTTTTACCAACCGGAGCTGGTCTAAGCTCGAAGTTGATGATCTTTCTTCATCTATAAGCCCTTTTACCAACCGGAGTTGGTCTGGATTTATGTCTGTTAATCCTGTAACATCCACAGGTTGGTCATCGAGCAATTTTTGTTCCTCGAGGGTATCAGGATATGTAAACTCTGCTATAAAATCTGCTACAGCTTGCCCTTTCAATGATGATCTGGGCTCATACACAATATCATATTCACCGAGCTCTATTGCCCAGTACATTAATCTCCCTGACTTTTCTGGCTTATGAAGGGCTTGCCTCAGTGGCATGTCGGTATAAACGACGATGGTATGGGCCTGAAAATATGGCCTCATTCTTCTACTTGCTTCAATTAATGCCAATGCCAATTTCTCCAGCTTTGGGTACCTGATTTTCGCACCTCGGAAAGCCTTACTTGTGTAATAGATTGGTTTCTGGACTCCATTCTCCAATCTGATTAATGCTGAACTGACTGCATTCTCTGATACGGCCAGATACAAGTATAACTTCTCTCCTGTTATTGGCCTGGACAACAATGGAGGTGCTCCCAAATACTTTTTCAAGTCTTGAAAGGCCTTCTCACATTCATCAGTCCACTCAAAAGTTTTTCGAAGTGTTTTGAAGAATGGGAGACATTTATCAGTTGCTCGGGACACAAATCTGTTGAGCGCTGCAACTCGTCCTGTAAGACTCTGCACTTCTTTCTTCGTCGTTGGGGATCGCAGCCCTAAAAGATCTTTGATCTTCTCTGGATTTGCTTCAATACCTCGTTGGTTGACGATGTATCCTAGGAACATCCCTTCTCGTACTCTAAATGTACACTTCGTTGGGTTGAGCTTCATTTGGTATTTATCCAGTTGATCAAATGTCTGAGCTAAGTCAACTAGATGATCTGTAGCTTTTTTGCTTTTTGTCAGCATATCATCAACATAGACTTCCATGTCGCAACTGATTTGTTCGGTGAAAACCTTGTTCATCAGCCGCTGGTATGTCGCTCCTGTATTTTTCAAACCAAAAGGCATAACATTATAGCAATAAGTTCCCCTAGGGGTAATAAAAGAAGTACTTTCCCTGTCTTCAGGTTTCATTTTGATCTGGTTGTAGCCAGAGTAAGCATCCATGAAGCTGAGCAGCTCATGTCCCGAGGTAGCATCCACTAGTTGATCAATTCTGGGCAATGGAAAATGATCCTTTGGGCATGCCTTGTTAAGATCGGTGAAATCAACACACATTCTCCATTTATTATTTTTCCTTTTTACCATCACCACGTTTGCCAACCAGTCTGGATACTTTACGTCTTCAATGAATTGGGCTTTCTGGAGCTTCTCGACCTCCTCTTGTATAGTCTGATTCTTCTCGGGGCTAAATACCCTTCTTCTCTGCTTTACAGGCTTGATTTCCTTATTCACATTGAGCTCATGACATAAGAAGTTTGGATCTATTCCTGGCATGTCTTCATGACTCCACGCAAAAGTTTTCTTCCTGTTTTTAAAGAAAGTTATCAACTCCTGTTTTATTGAAGAATCCATCGTAGAACCTATCTGGGTTACCCGATCAGGGTGCTCGTCGTTCAGAATAATATTTTCTGTAGATTCCACCACCTGTCCTTTTACAAGTTGGGATTCATCTCGAGGATCCAGTGTTTCAATTTCTGTGCCTTCATCCACCTGGTAGGTAGTAGTCTTTTTTCTTGAATCTTCAAGTTCCTCTTGCTCGGCAGACGAATAATAGCATTCCCGAGCTACTTTCTGATCACCTTTCACAACTCCTACTCCAAAATTTGTTGAGAATTTTAAGCACTGATGCACTGTAGATGGAACTGCTTCGAACTTCTTCAAACCAACTCTTCCCATGATGATGTTGTAGGCTGACTGGACATTCTTATCCATCACAAAGAAGCGTATTCTCTCTGTTCGACAAGCAGGCCAAGTTCCAATGAATATGTCCAACTTGATCGTCCCAAGTGGAAAAACTTTCTCGCCAGCAAAACCCAGGAAGGGTCTGTGATACGGTTCCAATTGAGATAATTTTAAATTCAAGCTGTCAAAGCATGAATAGTACATGATGTCTGCCGAACTTCCATTGTCTACCAACACCCTTGAAATCACTACTTCCTTCATCCTCATTTTGATCACCAGAGGATCGTCGTGAGGATAAAGAACACCTGCTAGGTCGTTTTTTGAAAAGCCAATGACCAGCTTCTCTTTGTTTACCTTTCTCGGACGATCGTCCTCGGCCAGATTTATTCGTTGAATATATGAACAAGCTTGAGCCTCTCCAAGGTAAGCCTTTCTTTCTACAGTAAGGTCTCCTCCTCCTGCATCTCCTCCTGTAATGACATTACAATCAAATGACCCAAAACGTATAGAAAATACCTCTCGTTCTGGCTGTCTTGGTTTCTTGGGAAGGTCGGGGTCATCATCTGGATCATCTTCATGATTTCTCTTCTTTTTCTCTTCTGCTCGACGAGGAGATCTAGACCTCTCTCTAGTTCGGTCGTTATTTTTTCTTTCACCTCCCCGATCAACATATTTTGCTAGCTTTCCTCTTCGGATGAGTGTTTCAATCTCGTTCTGAAGAGCAATGCAATTTTTGGTCATGTGACCATGATCTTTATGAAACTCGCAATATTTATCCTTACTCCTCGAATCAGGGTCTGACCTCAGTTTCTTTGGCCATTTTACCTCCTCGTTGTTCTTGATTTCTTCCAAGACATGATGAATACCCATTTTCAAAGGAGTATAATTATCGTATTTCTTCAGGACTTCCCATGATGATTTATTATTTCTGGAATGTTTGTCACCGCCATTGCCCTTATGTTCTTTATTTTTAGACTTGTCGACGTCCACCTTGGTGTCTTTATCCATGTTCTTCTTTGCAGCCATAGCTTCCTCGGCATTCATGATTTTGGCCGCTTTTGCCATCAACTCTGACATAGTTTTAGGTGGATCTTTCGCCAAGGTGTAATACAATTTATTAGGCAATAACCCACTCATCAAGGCGGTGATTGCTGTCTTTTCTTCGTAATCTATGACTTCCAGCTTCTCGTTATTGAAACGAGTTATGTAATCTCTAGTACTCTCACCAGATTTTTGTCTAACACTTAACAAGTGTGCTACTCGTTTACTGGCTTTGCTCCAAAACAGAAATTGCCAATAAACAACTCGGCCAACTGAAAGAAAGTTGAAATCTTACCCTTAGGAAGATTGTTGTACCATATCTGGGCAGCTCCAGTAAGAGTTCCTGAGAACGCTCTGCATCTCATCTCGTCTGGGACGACATAGATGTCGGCAGCAGCTTGATATTGCTCTATGTGAAGAACAGGATCTGTCTTTCCATCATATTTGGGGGTCACTACAGGTGCTTTGAACTTTGACGGTGTAGGAAAATTCACAATGGCCTGTACAAAAGGCGTTCCTCGAACAAAAGTTCGTTGTAGGGGGTTCTTTGCTTTGGCCATTTCTCCCAATTTATCCTCCAATCGTTGGAGAGATCCTTTCCACGCTTCATTTCCTTCCTCGGGCCTATTGGTTCGAGCAATTGATCGTTCTGAGGTAGCTTCTTGAGATCTATCTTGACGAGCAGCTGGTCGTGATTGTGATGATCCTTCTCTTAGATCTGATGGTTGTCAAAAACTCCTCGACATGGTCTTAGGTGGACTCCTATTCCTCCTAGGGCCTAATCGACTGAAAGGAGACACCCTACTCAGTCTTTCTAAAGCACTGGGTCTTTCTGGAGATAGAGTGATATGTTGATCAGTATCTGTAGCCCTTATTGACGAAGTTCGCCCAGGTTGATAAGAGAAATCATCAGACTCCTCATTACGACGTGACTCAGTATGCCTGGATCGTGAAGAAAGTAAATAAGTTTGCCTTTGACCACTTTGCTGTCCTGAACGTGCAGGTGCACCACCATGAAGGGTTTGTATGAGTTGCCTCATTATTTCTTGCATGGCGATTTGTCCTTGAGCCAGATTTGTCATGATCCCGGCCAGATCTGGAGGTGCAGAGGGATTTGGAGGATTTCCAGCATTTCCAGCGTTTCGATTGCTAGATTCTGGGTTATCCGCCATTGACGACGAATGATTTGTGGTGAAAAACGATAATAAGAAGTCGTTTCACACAGACGGCGCCAATCTGTTGATGTAAAAAATTAGATTACTCTAATTGTTTAATCACAGATAAATAAATAAGACAAAAGATTTTAAAGTGGTTCAGCCTTATATGAATGGCCTACATCCACTGTTATGTTATTGCTGAGTGTTTGGGAATTCTCTATTACAAGTGCTATCCAGAAATTCCGGTCCCCTTGAATGAGGGTGATACAAGGTATTTATAGCCCTTAGGCTGTACATGAAAGGGTTGATACATTAAATGATATACATATGAAATGGTAATACATTTAATGCCGCGTGTGCGTCAAGATGATAAACATTCAATGAATAATTGAACTGTTGATTATCTGGAAATTAGTGCTACGACCGAGATGCAGTTCGGACCGCCTTTGTTGCTCGTTGATCAGGAGTTCCTCGGAGCGCTAGAGTACCTCGGAGTGCTGAAGTTCCTCGGTGTATCCTCGTTGCTCGGAGAGAACATGAGTTGGTCGGGGAAATGAACTTCCTCGTTACTATTGTGCCAAGTAGATTGACACGTGTCTTCATATTATTCGTCCATATCAGCATATTAATTTTGGTATCAACACCAACCAAGGTCAATAAATTCTCCTCATCGACCAACTGTAGTTAGTGGGTTTTTATCCCCGACCAACCATACTTGGTACAGTTTGGAATATTTTCTCCTCGTCGACCAACTACGTTGGTACAGTTTGGAATATTTTCTCCTCGTCGACCAACTAAGTTGGTACAGTTTGGAATATTTTCTCCTCGTCGACCAACTAAGTTGGTACAGTTTGGAATATTTTCTTGAGTAGTCTGCCGAGCTGTGCTGAGTAGTGCGTAGCACTAGTATTCCCCAAATTTTTTTCAATAAACAGAGAGACTTGCAGAATATTTTTATTTTATTCATACTGATGGAACTACGTTACATATACATCACTGATAATACTTGCGCAGGTGCTCTGCGTTCCATGCATTCTTAAACTCCTCGCCTTCTAGAGTTGCTATTCGGTAAGTTCCTGGTCGAATAACTTCTGTAACTCAGGATGGTCCATGCTAGTTTGCGTCCAGTTTGATATGCTTTTGAATTACTTTCTTCAGCACATAGTCTCCTTCTTTCAGGTCGCACTTCTTCACCCTCTTGTTGTAAAATAAAGTTGTTCGCTGCTGGTAAGCAGCATTTCTAATGGCTGCTTGTTCTCTGACTTCCTCGAGCATGTTTAAATCCAGTCTTCTCATTAGATCGCTGACAGGGGAATTGAAATTCAATACCCTGTGTGTTGGGAGACCCAACTCGGCAGGTATGATGGCTTCACTTCCAAACGCCAGCATGTATGGTGATTCTCCAGTTGCGACTCGGGGAGTAGTTCGGTAAGCCCAGAGTACTGATTGTAACTCGTTGATCCAGTTTGCTTTCGCATCATCCAATCTTTTCTTCAAACCGTTCAGCAGCGTTCTATTTTTCACTTCCTTTGTCCATTGCTTTGAGGATGGCCTGGTGCTGAATGAACCTTCAAAATGTTTGACTGGTGACAATAGGCGTCAAACTCCTCGTTATCAAATTGTGTTCCATGGTCTGTGATGAAAGCATGAGGAAGACCATATCGACAAATGATATTCTTCCAAAAAAATTGGTATACCTTCTCGTACGTCATGTCAATGAGTGGCTCAGCTTCTACCCACTTAGTAAAATAATCCACTGCGCCGACGAGGTACTTGAACCTTCCTCGGGTCGTTGGCAGTGGTCCAACCAAATCAATTCCCCACATGGCAAATGGCCAAGGGGAAGTTATGGGTGTCAACAATGCTTGTGGAGTTCTTCAGATGGAGGAAAAGCCCTGGCACTTGTCACACTTCTTGGCGTAGGCTATACAATCAGCCCTCATCGTCGGCCAGTAGTATCCCTGTGTCATTACCCTTTGCAAAAGCGTCCGACCTGCTACATGTGCTCCACAATATCCTTTATGGATTTCTTCAATCAATTCTTTCACCTCGGTGGGATGTACGCATCTCTGCAAACCTGCCATAATTCCTCGTCTATATAAAACACAATTAGTTAATACATACCGAGCAGCTTTAAACTTCAATTTCTGGGCTGCTAGCTTGTTAATTGGCAATTCTCCCTCCTCGATATACGCCCTGATGGGATCCATCCAAGATGGACCTAAATCAAGGGTGATAAAGTTCATCGTCAGATCTTCATCTATACTCCGACCAGCTAACACTTCAATTGGGATTATGCGTCGTAGCTCGGTGCGAGTTGCTGACGCTAGTCGAGCTAGGGCGTCTGCTCTCGCATTCTCCATTCTAGGTATTCTGACCAGCTGAATAGCGACAAATTCTGACACCAGCTCCTTTGCCTTTGCATGATATCTGATCATTAATTCTCCTCTAACTGCATATACTCCCATCATTTGGTTTACTATCAATTAAGAGTCGCTGAAGATCACAACCTGCTGAGCCTCCATAATTTTTGCCAAGTTAAGCCCTGCAATCATGGCCTCATATTCAGCCTCATTGTTGGAAGCTTTGAATTGGAAATGCAAGGCGTATTCCATGTCGATCTCGTCCGGAGTGCTCAAAACTATCCCTGCGCCACATCCTGCAGTGCAAGATGAGCCATCTACATATAGCCTCTATATAGGTAACTCGTCTTCAAATTTCGAATCAGTCAGAGTTCCTCGGTGAAATATTTACTGCTTCTTTTTATCCTCCTCGGATTTTTCTCGCTCCTCGTCGACCATCTTTTCTTGCCCTTTTACCAACCGGAGTTGATCTGAGCTCGAATTTGATGATCATATAACATCCACTTGCCCTTTTACTAACCGGAGTTGGTCTGAGCTAGTGTTTGTTGATCCTGTAACATCTACTGGTTGATCGACGAGCAACTTTTGCTCCTCGTCCGGAATCCTCCCAGCTATCTTTGCATCACATCTTGTAACATCCACACGCCCTCTTACCAATCGGAATTAGTCTGGGCTTGTGTTTGTTGATCCTGTAACATCCACAGGTTGATCATCGAGCAACTTTTGCTCCTCGGGGGTATCAGGATAGGTGAACTCCGCTATAAAATCTGCTACAGCCTGCCCTTTTAATGATGATCTGGGTTCATAAATTATATCATATTCACCGAGCTCTATTGCCCAGTACATCAATCTCCCTGATTTTTCTGGTTTATGAAGGGCTTGCCTCAATGGCATATCGGTATATACTACTATAGTATGAGCTTGGAAGTATGGACTCATTCTCCTACTCGCCTCAATCAGTGCCAGTGCCAATTTCTCCAGCCTTGGATATCTGATCTCTGCTCCTCGGAAGGCCTTACTTGTGTAGTAAATTGGTTTTTGCACTCCATTCTCCACTCTGATCAACGCCGAGCTAACTGCATTCTCGGACACTGCAAGGTACAAATATAATTTTTCTCCCATCACCGGCCTGGACAACAGTGGAGGTTCTCCCAAGTATTTCTTCAAGTCTTGAAAAGCCTTCTCACATTCATCATTCCACTCAAAAGTCTTTCTTAGTGTCTTGAAGAATGGGAGACATCTGTCAGTTGCTCATGACATAAATCTGTTGAGTGCCGCTACTTGTCCTGTGAGACTCTGTACTTCCTTCTTTGTCATTGGAGATCGCAGCCCTAATAGAGCTTTGATCTTTTCAGGATTTGCTTCAATGCCTCGTTGATTGACAATGTACCCGAGGAACATGCCTTCTCGTACTCCAAATATGCACTTCGTCGGGTTCACCTTCATTTGATATTTATCTAGTTGATCAAAAGTCTGACTTAAGTCAACTAGATGATCGACAGCTTTCTTGCTTTTTGTCAGCATGTCGTCAACATAGACTTCCATATTGTCACTGATTTTTTCGGCAAAGACCTTGTTCATTAGCCTCTGATATGTCGCACCTGCATTTTTCAAACCAAAAGGCATAACATTATAACAATAAGTTCCCCTAGGGGTAATGAAAGAAGTACTTTCCCTGTCTTCAGGTTTTATTTTGATTTGATTGTATCTAGAATAAGCATCCATGAAGCTCAGCAACTCGTGTCCCGAGGTAGCATCCACCAGTTGATCAATTCGGGGCAATGGAAAGTGATCTTTTGGGCATGCTTTGTTGAGGTCGGTGAAGTCTACACACATCCTCCACTTGTTGTTCTTCTTCTTTACCATCACCACATTAGCTAACCAATCTGGATATTTAACATCTTCAATGAAACAAGCTTTCTGGAGCTTCTCGACTTCCTCCTGTATAGCTTGATTCTTCTCGGGACTAAATACTCTTCTTCTCTGCTTCACAGGCTTGATCTCCTTATTCACATTGAGCTCGTGACATAAGAAGTTCGGGTCTATCCCAGGCATATCTTCATGACTCCACGCAAAAGTTTGTCTTCTGCTTCTAAGGAAAGTTATCAATTCTTGTTTTAATGAGGCTTCCAACGATGAACCTATTTGAGTAGTTCTCTCAGGGTGCTCGTCGTCCAGAATGATATTTTCAGTAGCTTCCATCACTTGACCCTTCACGAGTTGTAACTCATCTCGAGGATCGAATGTTTCAATCTCTGCACCTTCATCGACTTGGTAAGTAGTAGTCTTTTTCTTTGATTCTTCCAGTTCTTCTTGCTCGACGAATGAATAATAGCATTCCCGAGCTACTTTCTGATCACCTTTCATAACTCCTACTCAAAAGTTTGTTGGAAATTTTAGGCACTGATGCACTGTAGATGGTACAGCCTCGAACTTCTTCAATCCTACTCTTCCCATGATGATATTGTACGATGACTGGACATTCTTATCCATCACGAAGAATCGTATTCTTTCTGTCCGACAAGCAGGCCACGTACCAATGAATATATCCAACTTGATCGTCCCAAGTGGAAATACTTTCTCGCCAGCAAAATCGATGAGGGGTCTTTGGTAAGGCTCCAGTTGAGATAGCTTTAGATTTAAACTATCGAAACACGAGTAGAACATGATATCTGTCGAGCTACCGTTGTCGACCAACACTCTTGAAATCATTACATCCTTCATTCTCATCTTGATCACCAGTGGATCATCGTGAGGATATAAAACTCCTGCAAGATCATTTTTTGAGAAACCGATGACCAATGTTTCCTTGTTCACCTTTCTCGGGCGATCTTCCTCAGCTAAATTTATTCGTTGAATGTACGAGCAAGCTTGAGCCTCACCGAGATAAGCTTTTCTTTCTGCAGTAAGGTCTCCTCCTCCTGCATCTCCTCCTGTAATAACATTACAATCAAATGACCCAAAACGTATTGAAAATACCTCTCATTCTGGCTGTCTTGGTTTCTTGGGAAGATCGGGGTCATTATCTGGATCAACTTCATGGTTTCTCTTCTTGTTCTCCTCTGCTCGACGAGGAGATCTAGACCTCTCTCTAGTTCGGTCGTTGTTTCTTCTTTCGCCTCCCTGATCAACATACTTTGCTAGCTTTCCTCGTCGGATGAGTGTTTCAATCTCGTTTTGAAGAGCTATGCAATTTTTGGTCATATGGCCATGATCCCTATGGAACTCGTAATATTTCTCCCTATTCCTCGTGTCAGGGTATGATTTCATTTTCTTTGGCCAATTTAACTCCTCGCTGTTCTTAATTTCTTCCAGGACGTGGTTGATATTCGCCTTCAAAGGTGTGTAATTATCAAATTTCCTCAAGACTTCCCATGACGACCTATTTTTGGAATGTTTGTCACCACCATTGTTCTTATGCTATTTCTTCTTAGCTTTATCACCTTCCACCTTGGTTTCTTTGGCGTCCATATTCTTCTTCGCAAACATAGCCTCCTCGGCATTCATAATCTTGGACGCTTTTCCAATCAGGTCCGACATGGTTCGAGGTGGATCTTTGGCCAAAGTGTAGTACAACTTGTTCGGTAGTAGTCCACTCATCAAAGCAGTAATAGATGTCTTCTCCTCGTAATCAATGACTTCGAGTTTCTCATT
The DNA here is from genome assembly GCA_949130495.1 of Sambucus nigra. Taxonomy (NCBI): domain Eukaryota; kingdom Viridiplantae; phylum Streptophyta; class Magnoliopsida; order Dipsacales; family Adoxaceae; genus Sambucus; species Sambucus nigra. The sequence goes on along the minus strand of OX422218.1, from coordinate 103,351,518 downwards.
ATTAAAACGAGTTATATACTCTCTGATACTTTCACCAGCTTTTTTTATAACACTTAACAAATGTGCTACTCGTTTAACTGGCTTTGCTCCAAAGCAGAAATTCCCAATGAACAACTCGGCCAGTTGAAGAAAAGTTGAAATCTTACCCCGAGGAAGATTATTATACCATATCTGAGCAGATCCGGTAAGAGTTCCCGAGAATGCCCTGCATCTCATCTCGTCTGGGACAGCATAGATGTTGGCAGCAGCTTGATATTGTTCTATATGAAGGACAGGGTCAGTATTCCCATCATACTTGGGAGTTACAACAGGTGCTTTGAGCTTTGATGGTGTTGGAAAATCAACAATATACTGGACAAAAGGCGTTCCTAGAACAAAGGTTCGTTGTAGAGGGTTCTTGGCCCTAGCCATCTCCCCTAATCTATCCTCCAGCCTCTAAATAGATCCTTTCCATGCATCATTTCCTTCCTCGGGCCTATTGGTTCGAGCAACTGATCTCGTTGAAGTGGCTTCCTGGGATTTATCTCGACGAGCAGTTGGTCGCGACTGGGCAGATTCTTCCCTTAAATCTGGTGGTCGCCGAAAACTCCTCGACGCTGCATTAAGAGGACTTTTGTTCCTCCTAGGGCCTAATCGATCAAAAGGATAGGCCCTACTTAATCTTTCCAATGCGCTGGCCCTTTATGGGGAGAGGGTGACACATTGTTCAGTATCGGTGGCTCGCACTGACGAAGTTCATCCAGTTGATAAGAAAAATCTTCAGATTCCTCATCGCGATATGAATTAGTACGCCTAGTACGCGAAGGAGGCGCACGGGTATTCCTTTGAATGCTTCGTGATCCGGAATGGGCTGGCGCACCGCCATGGAGGGTTTGTATGAGTTGTCGCATCATTTCTTGCATGACGGTCTGGCCCTGAGCCAGATTTGCCATTATTCAGTCAGATCTGGAATAGTTGGTGGTGCAGATGGATTTAAAGGGGTTCCAGTGTTTTGATTGCTGGATTCAGGAATATCAGCCATTGGTAATGGATTGTTATTGGTGAGAAAAAGATATTACCAGTCGTTTCCCACAGACGGTGCCAATCTGTTGATGTAAAAAATTAGATCACTCTAATAATTCAATCACTGATAAATAAATAAAACAAAATATTTTAAAGTGGTTCAGCCTTATAAGAATGGCCTACGTCCACTGTTGTTTTATTGCTGAGTTTTTGGGAATTCGTGATTACAAGAAATTTCGTTCTGGATTCGGTCCAGGCGTCCTAGATTCGATCCCCTTACAATGAGGGTTGTACAATGTATTTATAGCCCTGAGGCTGTAATGTGAAAGGGTAATACATTAAATGATATACATATGAAAGGGTAATACATTTAATGCCCTCTTTGCATGTGCGTCTGAATGATAAGCATTTAATGAATCAGTTGAACTGTTGGTTATCCCGCTTTTAGTGCTTTGTTCGAGATGCAGCTCGGATCGCCTGAGCTTCTCGGTACTCAAGAGTTCCTCGTAGAGGTCTGTTCCTCGGAGCGTATGAGTTCCTTGGAGAGATCTGTTCCTCGGAGCGTATGAGTCCTCGGAGTAACATGGTTCCTCGGATCGTGTGATTATCTTGGAAGTGCTTGTTGTTGCCATGTAGATAGCCACGTGTCTTCATATGATTGGTCCAAGTCAGCAGATTAAATTTGGTATCAACATCTATAATATGTGATAATACTATAACTAATTAGGGGATGGTAAATTGATGTTATTGGTAAAATCTACCCACCATCTTCAAAATTACGTATCTTTGTATTAGTAACCATAGATTATTCTACCAAATGGGTAGAAGCTAAGGCTCTAAAATTAGTTACTTATAATGAATTGGTAGACTTCTTCCGAGATATTGTATAAGGATTTGGGATATCTAAATTATAAATTCAAATAATTCAATTATTTTTACTCAGAAATAGTGATTGAGTTCACTTTAAGGTTGGGAATAACCTTGATTAAGGCAAACCCTTATTATGATCAATCATCTGGACAAGTACAATCTACAAATAAAGTGATCAAAAACACCTTAAGTATGGTTATTGAAAAGAATCCAAGAGATTAGAACAATTTGTTGCCAGAAGTATTATGGGCTTATAGGACTTCCAAAATTCAAGCACTAGAGTAATTCCTTATGCCTTAACTTATGGACATGATGTTGTCCTGCTAGTGTAAATCACTCTTAGTTCACTAAGAGTGTTAGCCTAAAATGATTTAACTATAGAAGGTTATGGCCAATCCATGCATATGGGATTGGAAAAATAGATAGAGATAGAGTCATATCCTTAAAAACATATTGGTCCAAAAGAAGAAAATAGCTGAAAACTATAATAAGAAAGTGAAAAGGAGGACCTTTATTGAGGGCAACCTTATTTGGAAGACAATATTACCCTTATGATCAAAGGATCTAGACTATGGAAAGTGGTCCCTAAAATGGGAAGGACCATTCCAAATATATAAAGTATTCAAAGGTGAATCGTACCATTTAAGAGATATAAATGGTCATATTCACATGAGGAAAACAAATTATGGATTCCTAAAAGCATATTATCCAACCATATGGGAATCAAGTCAATAAAAACACAAGAATAGAATAAATAATACTTCATTTATAATCGTTAAAATGTTTGTCTCTAACGACCTAAATTTGGTGCAATACTCTTGATATATTTTCTTTCTTATGATTATTTGAATATGTCTATCTTCAAACAAAGTTTCATTCCCAGTAGACAGTTGCGTATCACCAACTAGTAGATTTAATCTGGATTGGAAGTCAGTCTCCTCCAAAGCATTTATTTCCAATTCAGAATTAACTTAGGCTAGTTTTTTCTCTAATTATTCTTTCTTTACAAGAAGAATATCCCCTCTAGCTTTAATGTTTCACAATTTATCAAGACCATTAGCTTCCTCGCCCTTCTATTTAGAGAATTAGGCTTGATAAACAAATAGTGTCCTTCTATGTATCAACTTAAGCTCTCTACCCGAGGTAAACTAAAAGATAAGAAACAGTAGTCATCCACTCTTTTAAGATGTCTGATCCAATGCCCCCAAGTTACGAAAGATTGAAACGATATAATTTCAACCCAATTAGAAAAGTAAAGCGAGCCAAAGCCTCAAAAGAAAGCGTGGCATATATTCGAAGCAAGCTCAAAGCTTATAAGGAATCCAAATGCCAAAAGGAATAAGATGAACAGATCTGAAGAAAATCTTGCAATTGTTCCTCCACAATAGAAAGGGACACTACTAGTGCTTGAGAGGAGGCTTAGGATATCACTTGGTGGAGTTCCTTTTAGAAATCATTAAGCTCTTCATAGTACATTAACTCATAGATGGCCATTGATTAAGCGCGAAAGGTAGCGTTGCATCAAAATGCTAATCATTGAATTCGTTTCACCGCCTTAATACAATAACCTAAATTACGACTGCACTTGCGATAAAACTGTAGAGGTAAATCGGGTATCGAAAATCCACAGAGACGAGTTGCTAGAATTTATAAGATTTAATACTCCTAAAATAAAAGTATAAAAGATGATTATACACAAAAAGGGAAAAGATGCATAAAAGGGAAATATTAATCTAGGCGAGGGAAAATAAAGCTAGATTAAGAAAGCGAGTAAAAACTATAGGTTGCGTCGAATATCCCTCATCCCAGTTAACTAGTATAAAATGGTTACATGGGTCGACGAGTTATTACAAATGCGTCTCGTTTCGACAGTTAATTAAATCAAGGGTTGTCACGCCCCTAAATTTGCATAAAATCCTAATACGATTTTGGTGTCAACAAATACCTCGAAAATTATGCACGCAAGGTCGTAAGCATGGAACATACATGATATTCCCCGTCAAATCCCCTAGGCATAATAACTAGGACAACGCACCCGAAATAGACCCGTAAACATCATCACCAAAGCAAAGCAACATATCAACCCGGAATGAGTTCAATCTGACACAACCTAGACTAATTTAGCTAGAAAGCATGGTAAATGACATGTATTTAGGTGAAATAAATAAATAAAGAAAGTAAACTAAATTAGAAAGCAAGTAAATTAACTACAAAGCAAGAAAATAAGGAAATACAACTTAAATTAACTGGAAGGGAAAATGAGTAGTAACCTTACAACACCCAAATGGGGAACACACAAAGAGAGGAGAAGATGAGCTCTCAAAATCCAAAATCCAAACCCTAAACTAAGTATCTAAAATGAAATATATCTCCCAAATAAAAGCCCCCAACATTCTATTTATACCCCAAAATAAACCCCAAACAAAACCAAGCCAAAAAACCCAAAATAAGTCAATTTTCATCCATATTTGATGGGACCGGTCGACCGCACTTTTGGAATTTGCCTTGGGCTGGAGGGATCCCCCTTTTCCTTCCGAACCAATTTTGACGCGTTGCACGAAAACGGCTATAACTTCCTCATACGGAATCGAAATGAGGCGTGGTCAGAACCGACGCGAAGCTAATTCAATTATCTACATGATTCTGTTTTGAAACCCTCCAAATTATGAAGTATGAAATTACCAAAATACACTTGTAGTAGAAGAAAATACCAAAACCTTTCGAAAATGGCCATAACTTCCACATACGGAGTCAGAATGACGCACGATTAGTGGACACAGAAAGATAATTAGATGATATACATGTTGGTAACTTCATTCCATAAAAATAGTGAGTTTGAAAAGACCAAATTACCCTTGAAGTAGCATTCGATGATGGAACTTCTCTGAAATGCAATTGAACCTCACTTTTAGCGTTCCAATACCTACAAAAGCACAATTAACCCATGCAAAACATATATATCCAAATTCGAGGTTGTCTAGTTAACGAGCATAAATATAGACATTAAGAACGTAAACGTACTAGAATGCATAAAGATAAAGGACGCAAATATGAAATATTCGTGATGTATCACACCCCCTAACTTAGACATTGCTAGTCCCTAGTGATGAAACAAGCAAAACCAGTCCACAGAAGGAAATACAAAAATGTATATATGCATTGAAATATAATTACGACTTTCATAGGGAACACAATTGCATTTAGCGCATGCAATAAGCCGTTAAACCCCTAGGTTACCCTAGTGGATGAGTGTCGTCTCGTGAGGGTTTTCAGGGATGATACCCACAAACATCATATGGTTTCCTCAAAATATACCCAAACCAATATGCAACAAGCCTAACAAAAGCGAAAAAGATTTCATATGCATTATTAGCAAAGTGAATGAATTCACACAAAAGTCAGAATCATTAACATTATAAAATGCACCACATAGAATTGAAACCTTAAAATGTGGGAGGGGAGCGAGAACATGCAAAGTGTGATTTGGCAAAAACTTATATAAATCGGATAAACATTAAAGAAAGCATATATTCAATCCTCACGGGCATTAAACTTATCAAGTGAATTCACTCAAAACAGGGAGCTAACACACGGAACATGCATGCATAAAGAGTAAATGTAAATGGAAACTAGGCCGCACACATGTCATAAATGAAGAACGCTAAATATAAACTGAAAAACTGTAATCTCAATGAAAGGATACCGCACACTAAAAGAGGCGAAATGCATTTTCACAGATTATCAACACTATTATGACTTTTGAATTACATGCACCTAAGATTACATAGGACTTGTATAGGGTTATGATGTAGGCTAGGCTAGGGTATGAAATGAAAGGAATGTATGTACTGATTCAAAGTGTTCGGGATGAAAAGTCGGGATAATGGGAAAATGCGGGCAATATCAAAATTATAAAACAAATTCCAAAACGGTATTAGATATATTATCGGGGAGAGTAATCAAAGCTTATTGAACTATATACAACATTTACAAACTTCTCTTTCTTTTTCTTTTCTTCTTTTTCTCATTTTCTCTTTTGTTTTCTTTTGCTTTTTGTTTTTTCTTTTTCTTCTCTTTTTTCACTACTTTCTTTCTTTACTTTTCAAACTCTCATATGCCTAAATTGCAACCGACATCATAACAACATCATTCAATCCCAAGTAACAAACCAAACAAAGGTACGTAAGGTGTATGTATGGTTTAAAACTCAAATGTAGAGTTGGTTCTGGGATTTGGGGTTATGAAATGAAAGGCTGTATTTAGGCTCAAAGTGGTTAACGAGGGTAAACATATAAGGGTGAGGTCAAGGCCAATATTGGTGATATAACAAAGAGGGCCTATGATCATGTCCAAAAGTTTACGCAATTCTCGAGTCAAAACAATATATGAAAATCATGATCAGGTAACACATTTCAAGTATGAACTCAATTAATGAATGGTCAAATGAAAGAATAGTGAGATTACCGACGAATTCAACGTTTTCAAAGAGGAAAGAATAGTGTATATCACTCACAAACGACGAAAGGTACAAAGCTTACTCAGTGTAAGTATATACAATGCAACAAAAGATTACCAAGTTATAAAAATCTTAAACCAAATCAATATAACCATAAAAGTGCATGTGCTCATGGGATTAAAGTTTAATTCATGAAGTTATTCATAATATCAATAATGGAGAATAAAGTCTAATAACTTTTAAAATTGAGAACATTCATCATTGGGTTGTCTCTTGTAACGGGCAATTATTGAAATTTATCATCGAAAACAAAGGCAAAACACCCAAAAAAGGAGAAAAAAGAAAGAAAATCTTTTTGAAATTTTTAAATTTTTCTAAGAAAATCTTACTAAGTAACTAACATGTGAGCAAAAATATGGACTAAATAAAGAAATGGATAGAATATCCCACACCTCTAACTTAAAACTTGACATTGTCCTCAATGTGAATTAAGAACCAAGTTAAAGAGAGGAAAAGAGCGATATTACCCAGAAAGAAAGAATAAAAAGCTAACTATATACAACCTACTATTTAGGCCTCACACTAATTATACACTAAAAGTCTAAATAGCTGAGGGTCCACCATAAGAATGATTTCGACTTTGGAGGATAACCGGTGTACCCTCACATACAAGCATGCCCTCCGAAAAATATGGATTCCGCTTTAACAACGAAAGGCATGTGTAAGGTGTAAGAAATGAACCATCGTCAATTAAAAGTTTTGGAGGGACGATGGGGGGTTTGGATTGAACGGGTGACAAAAATATGTGGGGACCAAGAAAAGCCGAATATCCTCCCAACGATTTTGAAATTGGAGTGGGAGGTGGCGCACATGAAGTCAAAGATGCGATCATGGAAGGCGACTTTAGCAAGTACTCCTCATCGGCGAAAAGGTTTAAAACATTAAAGTTTGAAACCGAATCATCGGTACTTGTGATGGTGTGATAATAGAGAATGAAAGTGGGGATGAAAGAAATTCAAACTCATGAGATGAATCATCATCGCATGAAGATTGAGTTTCGAAGGAAATAATATAATTTTTAATGAAATGTTTTTTTTGGGGGGACAAAGAAGAAATCATTTCATTACAAATAGATATTACGTAATTTTAATCCTCACTTTTAATATCTATTACGCAATGGGTAAAGTCTAGAATGGTTTGTTCCAAAGTAGGCACAAGTACCTCATTTGGTTCAAAACATTCTTCGACTTCGAAAGTCTCGGAAGCAAAATCGTCGTCGGACTCAAATAATAAATCCAACTCAAGTTCCCAACAACGATTTTCTTCCCAATAATGGTTTTCAATTTTCTCATTCTCATACATACGCAAACCCTGACCGAATGTCATAGGTCAAGGTGCGGATGCATGAAAATGAAAACTTTCAAAATTACCACCGGACTTAAAGGAAAACTCATTATTATAGAAATTTTGAAAACTATTGCAATTAGTTTCAAAATTCCTATTATAAGTAGGTAAAGGCCCAAAATCATTATCATCATCATCAAAATTCCAATAACCCAAGTTTTGACTTTCTTTATACTAGCCAAAAGTGATATTTGAATTTGTTATACTTTGGGATTCTAAGTATTCTCCGAAAGTCATAGGTTTGCGAGAATTTTGAGAATTATAACAATGATTACCGAAAGAATTGGAATAAGACATGCTTACCCCAAAAATGGCTTAAAGTGGCGGATTCCACAAAGTAAGTGCGCGCGGAAAAAATTCGAGCGTTTATAAGTGCTAAAATGTGGAAGTCCTGCAAAAAGATTAGAAAATAATACAAATAGAAATAAAATACTATGAAATAATTAATCAAATAAAGTCTAAAACAAACTCATCCCCAACAACGGTGCCATTTTGATAGCGCGTGAGAAGTGTGCGCGTGTAAGTGCAAAGTCGTTGTTTTCTGTCTCGCCGCGACTATACAAACAAACCTAAATTACTACTACACTTGCGAGGCAAGCACAGCGGTAAGTCGGGTATCGAAAATCCACAGGGACGAGTTGCTAGAATTTATAAGATTTAGTGCTTCGAAATAAAAGTGCAAAAGGTGATTACAAGTTAAAAAGTAAAATATGCATGAAAGGGAAGTGATTATCTATGCAAGGGTATTGAAACTAGACTAACAAAGTGATAAAACTATAGGTTGCGTCGAATATCCCTCACCCGAGTTAATTTGTATAAAATGATTACATGGGTTGACGAGTTATTACAAATGCGTCTCGTTTCGACAGTTAATTAAATCAAGGGTTGTCACGCCCCTAAATCCTCATAAAAGCCTAATAAGATTTTGGCGTTAACAAATATCCTGGAAATTATGCGCGAAAGGTCATAAGCACAGGACATACATGATATGACCCGTCAAATCTCCTAGGCGTATTAATTAGGAGAACACACCCAAAATACACCCGTAAACACTATCACTAACCAAAGCAACGTGTTAACCCGAGTGAGTTCCATTCAAACACAACCTAATTTAAATTTGCTAGAAAGCATGTTAAAAACGCGATAAATGGAAAGCGGTAAATAAACGCGATAAATATACTTAGAAAGCGATTAAAGAAAGCAAGTAAACTAATTAACAAAGCATGTAAATCTAATTATCAAAGCAAGAAATAATGAAATACAACTATATTAATTGGTAGGGAAGATGAATAGTGCAACTTACAACCCAATTGGGTGTCAAACCAAGAAGAATCAAAGAAGAACTCTTCAAATCCCCCTAATCCTAAGCTATTCTAACCTAAAATCTATTCTAAAACGTTCATATCTGATTATTACAACAAAAAATACTTTATATAGTAAGTGGGAAAAGAATAAAAAAGAAAAGGGAAAAGAAAATAAAAGGCTAAAATATCTCCTGAAAATAGGGGATCGATCGATCGACCAAAATCGTCGATCGATCGATCAAGAAGAAAAAAGTCCATTGTCGAGAAGGATCAATCGATCTACCAAAATCGCCGATCGATCGATCAAGCAGGTATCAGCCACTGCATTGCTGTTTTTGCATGCTTGCATTTCCCGTTCGCTAGGATCGCCGTAACTTCTTCATACGAACTCGAAATTGCACCATTCACGGCCACACAAAGCTTGCGAGGAGGGATACAACTTTCATGAGATGTTGGACCATGTGCCCAATCTGTGAAAAGACTAAAATGCCCTTGAACGTGCGATTGCCTACTGAAATCAAACGGAATGCGTCCGAACTTCACACTTAGCATCCAAATACCTATAAAAGCTCAATTAACCCCTGCAAAACATGTTAGCGTAGAAATACGAGGTTTTCTGGTTAACGAGCATAAATATAGGGAATAAGATACTCGATAGGGGCTAAAATGCATAGGTTCGGAGGATGAAATATGCAATATTTGCGAATCATCATGGAGCCATGCAGAAATGCCAGGTATTGATCCTGAGATTATGTGCCATAAACTCAATGTTGTAGAGGATGCCAGGCCAATCAAGCAAAGAAGAAGAATATACTCAAGAGATAAGTATGATGTCATCATAGACAAGGTTAGAAAGCTTGAAGATTCCAAGTTCATCAGAGAGGTCATATACCCTGAATGGTTATCTAACGCTGTCATAGTGCCCAAAGTTAATGGGAAATGGAGGATGTGTGTAGATTTCACTGATTTAAATAAGTGTTGCCAAAAAGATAGTTTTCCCCTGCCTCGTACAGATCAAAAGGTGGTTTCCACAGTGGGACATGAGCTTCATGGATGCATATTTTGGGTATAATCAGATCTTCATGAATTCGAATGACTCAGAGAAGACAATCTTTATCACAAATAAGGGGACCTATTTCTACAAGGTCATGCCCTTCGGCTTGAAGAATGCAGGGGCTACTTACCAACGTCTTGTAAATAAGATGTTCGAGGATCAGATAGGTAGGTCCATGGAAGTTTATGTGGATGACATGCTTACGAAGAATTTGAAGTCCAACACTCATGTGGACGACCTTAAAAGGACTTTTATCACCATAGACAAATACATAATGAAGCTTAACCCGACCAAATGTGTCTTCGGGGTAGAAGCAGGAAAGTTTTTGGGCTTCATCATCAACCAAAGGGGAATAGAGGCTTACCCTAATAAGATCAAGGCTTTGTTGGAAATGAAGACACCCAGAACTATCAAAGACGTTCAGAGGCAAACCGGATGAGTTGCTGCACTTAACAGGTTCATCTCAAGAGCTATAGATAAATGTCTTCCTTTTTTAAAGTTCTTTGAAAAGCCTTCGAATGGAATGGGGAATGTGATAAAGATTTCAAAGAGCTCAAGTCCTACCTCGGATCCCCTCTACTCCTATATCGACCAGTTCAGGGAGATAAGTTGTACGTATATTTAACTATCTCAAAGTCATCCATCAGTGCTGCAATAGGAAGTGAAGAGGATGGAGTACAGAGACCAGTGTACTTCAATAGAAAAGCACTCCAAGTATTTGTGTAGAAGTAACCTCAAATTGAAAAGTTGGCACATGCTTTGATACATGCTTCTAGGAAAATGAAGCCATACTTCTAATCCCATTCCATTGTTATCCTCACTGATTCCCCACTCAAACAGGTACTCCATAAGCCTGAGAAGTCAGGAAGGCTAATGACTTGGGGAATCGAGTTGGGGGAATACGATATTGTTTATCAACCCAGGGTTACCGTCAAGGGACAAGCACTCACAGATTTTGTGGCTGAGTTTACTTGGGATGAGGCCGATGTTGAGAAGGGTCACGAGGTCGCAGATGAGCTGGATGATGAAAGCATCGACTAAGCTTCAGACGAGGTTGAGTCAAGTTGATCCAGACAAAGAATAATTAATAATGAGGAAGATAGATACCTCTTCCAGCAGCGAACCCTATCAGAGGGAAACTTCTCTTCAAATGAAACCATTTAGAACCTCTTCATTGATAGGTTGTCTTGTGAAAGAGAAAGTGGAGCAGGGTTGATAGTGTCAGCAACAGATGGTACAGATATTGAATATGCACTGAGATTTAACTTTAATGCTTCCAACAATGAGTCGGCATATGAGGCATTAATATAAGGTCTCTCTTTGTTAAAAGCCCTCAGTGTTGGCCAACTCCTAGTCCACAGTGACTCAAGATTAGTCGTGAACCAAATCTTGGGGGTGTATGCAGCCAAAGATAAAAGAATGGCCAGATACCTTAAGAGGGTGAGATCGATGCTAGAAAGATTCAAGGAAGTAAAGATGAAGAAGATACCTTGGCTAGATAACTACTGAGCTGACGGAGCAATAAGGACAGACATAAGGAGAACCGTACCAATTGAGATTCTGGTTAGGCCGACCATTAAAGAGGAAGAGGTTGCTAGTCCTTGCATAAATTTGAGTATGAGAGTCTTATGGATGGATCCTCTTATCAAATACATCAGAGAGGGAGAGTTGCTAGAGTTGAAGTTAGAAAGGAGAAAGCTAAGGTTCAGAGTCGCAAAATTCTTAATTATAGGAGATGTCTTTTATAAAAAGGGATTCCTCCTCCCCCTCCTCATATGTGTCCACCCTTCAGAGGTTCCACACATCTTGTACGATGTGCATGAGGGATCTTGTTCAAGTCACATAGGAGGGAGGTCGTTAGTTAATAGGATAATCACTCAGGGGTACTGGTGGCCAACCTTAGCTAAAGATGATGCTGCGTACGTGACGAAGTGTGATAAGTGTCAGAGATTCTCCACCATCCCCCATAAGCCACACCAACCTCTAACTTCTATCAGTTCCCCTTATTCGTTTGCAGTATGGGGCATTAACTTGGTAGAGCTGTTTATAACTATCGATTCTTAATAGTGACAATTGATTATTTCTCCAAATGGGTAGAGACCGAGCCAATGATCACAATCACTGAGCAGAAGACTTTTCAGTTCATCAGGAAGAACACCATATGCTGGTATGGCCTTCCAAATACCCTCATCACAGACAATGGAACCCACTTCAAGAATGTTTCCTTAGAAAAATACTGCGAAAGAGTAGGGATCAAGAAGTTTTTCTCTTCTCCTGGCCGACCCCAGGCAAACGGTCAGACCGAGGTCACAAATTGAACAATCCTTGATAAGATAAAGAAGAGGCTGGAAGAAGCCAAAGGAAGATGGATAGAGGAGGTATATGCTGTGCTTTGGGCCTCCACGACGACAGCGAGGACATTAACATGAGAAACTCCATTTATGTTAGTGCATGGCTCAAAGGCAGTCATCCCAACAGAGGTAGGACTTCCCACTCACAGAGTTCAGACATATGACCTTCAGAAGAATGGGTAAGAGAGAATATTTTATCTTGATTTTATTGAGGAAAGAAGAGAGGATGCAAAGATAAGACAGGCATCCTATCAGCAGAGAAGTGCGAGATTCTACAATCAAAGGGTAAAGTCGAGGCCAATAGCTGTGGGAGACCTAGTCCTGAAGAAGACGTGGCAGGGAATAAATAAGCTCCATCCTAATTGGCATGGTACCTACCGGCTAGAAAATCTTGAAGGAGAACCTTTCTCCAACCCCTGGAATGTCGATCACTTAAAGAAATATTATTTATGATGTTGCAATTGTTCTTATCTTCTTATAACACATGTATCACTTTATACAGAGGACGTTAATGAAAAGATAGCAATGTTGTGCTGATACTGTTATTATAATGCATGTTTTAAACATCATTAATTTGGTCAATTATGAGGTAAAACATCATTAACTTGATGACCTCAGATCTTTAACATCATTAATTTGGTGAATTATGAGGTGAAACATCATTAACTTGATGACCTCAGATCTTTAACATCATTAATTTGGTGAATTATGAGGTGAAACATCATTAACTTGGTGACCTCTAGCCTTTAACATCATTAATTTGGTAAATTATGAGGTGAAACATCATTAACATAGTGACCTCATACCCTTAACATCATTAATTTAGTGAATTATGAGGTGACACATCATGAACTTGGTGACCTCAGACCTTTAACATCATTAATTTGGTGAATTATGAGGTGAAACATCATTAACTTGGTGACCTCAGACCCTTAACATCATTAATTTGGTGAAATATGAGGATGAACATCATAATTTGGTCGCCTCAGACCTTTAAACATCATTAGTTTGGTGAAAATAAGAGGTGAAACACCATAATTTGGTGACCTTATACCCTTAACATCATTAGTTTGGTGAAATATGAGGGTGGACACCATAATTGGGTGACCTTATGCCCTTAACATCATTAGTTTGGTGAAATATAAGGATGAACATCATAATTTGGTGACCTCAGGCCTTTAAAGATCATTAGTTTAGTGAAAATATTAGGATGAACATCATAATTTCTTGACCTCAAACCTTTAAACATCATTAGTTTAGTGAAAATATGAGGATGAACATCATAATTTGGTGACCTCGGACCTTTAAACATCATTAGTTTGGTGAAAATAAGAGGTGAAATACCATAATTTGGTGACCTCGGACCTTAAGTATCATTTATATTGTGAAAATAAGAGGTAAAACATCATAATTTGGTGACCTCAAACCTTTTTTATTTGGTGAAATATGAGGGTAAAACACTATAATTAGGTGACCTCGGACCTTAAACATCGTTAGATTGGTGAAAATATGAGGCAAAACATCGCAATTATAGAGCAACAAAACATCATATGAAGCAATAGAATCTGAAGAAACCAAGCTACTTATGATCATCATAAATAGGATTCAAAATTACAATCCAGAGTGACAAGAAGCTACTATCAGAGTTCATAAAAATAAGAGTTACAGACAAAATTCATCAAAAATTACAATTGTTAAGAATATGAACACTAAAAAGTTAATCAGCAAGGGAGCCTATGCCTTGACAGGAGTCAACCCACCAGCAACCGCAGTCGCTGGTCAAGGCCGACGTTTGTAACTTCAATTCCGTCATCGTGATGGGCACCGTCTTCTGTCTCAGTGACCTCAAGATGTGCCATCTCAGCTGGAGCAGCGTCACTCTCTTCAACCTCCTTTAAAGCCTGAGCAAACTGAGTATCTCCAAAGTCGAGACCAACAAAGTCCTTGGCAGTCAGGCTCCCAAGCTCACCCTCCTTTATAGCTGCCCATTTGTCGATCATTTTGATACCCCTCTCTAGGTACTCAAAGCTGAAGCTGACAAACTCCTCAGAGACCTTGTAATCCTCAATGGCTTTCTCTACGGCATCTTCTAGTGTACTGCAGAATCAACCTTCGATTGAAGAACGTCATCCTTTGCCTTCAGAGCTTTACTATGATCCTTATTGAGCTGAGGCATCTGGCTGTCCCTCTTCTTGTTGACTCCATTCAACATTTTAACCTCAGCATTCAGAGAGGCCTCAACCTTCTCAATTTACTTACCCTTTTTTATAAGGGTAATCTTTTTCGAAATCCACTCAATAAGACGATGAAAAGGCAAGACACCCTGTAGAAGAAGATCATACGTATGAATATATGAGTTACAATCTCTAAAAAGCCGAGGTTACACTTGGGTGAAAAATAGCCAAAAACTGATACCTGGATTAATTTGTGAAGAGCTAACTCTACCAATAAAGGGACATCCAAGGCACGAAGAAAATGCTTATCTTCCTCAATCATTATAGTACCAATAGCATCGGTAGCTTTTAGACTGTGGCCGATCACGCTATCTCCAATTTAAAGATGATATAAACGAACATCCAGGGCATCATCAGTAGAAATTGGTATGGCACAGTCTTTTTCTTAAGCCTTTCTCGGCCTTGAATATGCCAGCTCAATGGAAGGCTTCCTCTTCTTTCTAGCATCGGCCTTAGAGATGCTGATGCTCATTTGTGTGTTAGGTGGGGGTACATTTTTGCCACCTCTTTTCTCCATAATCTTCATAAGGCTGTGAGCAGACATCTCCCAAAAGTCGTCTGAGATACCTGCTGGATGCTCTGCAAAAGACAAGTCTATGAATTAGTCAGTCAGAGGTAAAAAAATATACGAGACATAACTTCGGTAAGGAAAATATTGAAGACTTACGAAGCTCTTCTAAGGGACCACCCCCCAAACCTGTCTGAGAAAGGTAATAGGGGGCCATCAGATGTTCATATTTAATGAGATAACCTTTATCGCCTTGATTGAAAATGTCCTCAACATTCTTATAATTGTCCTCGCTAAGGCCAGGGTCGGCTTTAGCCGTGAGACAGACTTTCCCCCATCTCAGAGGGGTCATGGGAACCGATGCTCCACCAGCCTCATCTGAACCAAACTCCCGTGCCCTAGAAACAAATAAGTACCGAGGTTTCCATTTATGATTTGAAGTTTGGGTAACCAAGATCATTTTCTTCTCTGATTTCCTGGGTAAGAAGTGATAGTAGCTGGGATGATTTTTGGCAGATGAGGGGACGTAACAGCTAGTAAAAACTCTAACTGGAAGGTCTGAATGGTGGACAACCTTCCAAAGGATGATGGCCCCAATCATAAACCTCCAAGCATTTGGGGACAATTGGGAAGGGGAAAAATTTATGTGCGAGAGTATAGCTCGGATGACTGGGTGGATAGGAAGACGAAAGCCCAACTTAAACATCTGCTCATACACGCAAATTTTTCCATCTAGGTCATCGAAGGACCTCTCATCCTTCAGAGGTTTCCTCAGGATGATTGAGGAATCTATAGAATAGAAGTGCCTGAAGGAAAGAAGGTCGTACTCATTCACGATACTCTCATACTCTGTAGCATCACAGGTATCGATTTCACTCTCCTCACCATCATCACCATCCCCCGTAACGTCGGCCTGGGCACTTATAGGGGGCCACCAGGAAACCTATTTGCAAACTCAACCTCGGTGGCAGCTGATAGGGGAATGACATCAATAAGAGGGGTAATTACCACATTGGTCCCTAAGATTTCAACAGAGGAAGATCTACGTGAAGTTCTAGCACCTTGGTGGGATGAGGCACGACTTGAAACCTCGGCTTCCTCGGAAACCCCACCTTACCTAGGAGAATAATCCATGGCCTCTTGAAAAGAGTTTATAGATTCGCCTGCCTCAAACGTTGACATTGGTTCTGAAGAAGCGTTATCCTCAGACATTAGTTTAGTAATCTCTGTAGGCTCAGGGTATATGACCTTTAAGGGAGGAGGAAATATTGGTCTAAGGGGAAGGCCTCAGCCCTATGAGCTTCCTCTTGAGCTAACCCTATCTCCCTATTATTTTCAAAGGTCTTCTCACGCAAAGATGGGAATTCTTCAATGAGTTTGTACAAAGGTTTAAGCATTTAGAAGATGACACTACACTTGAGAGTTCGAACTAAAAGAGGACAAACAGGCAAACAATTTGTGCTACTCAAGTTAAAGATTAAAACTTGGAATCCTCAGGTTTTTCACCAAGAACCTCAAGAACACTCGAGGATTGGATCATGGGAGAAGACAATCGGAGGGTCGTCGGGAAGTCTAAAAGCTTCTATTTTTGGCATAAGAAACCCTAAGACGACCTAGTATGGCCCCAAAGTCACACAAATGCTACAAAACTAACCCTATAGCCACCCAACAGTGGCGAAAAGATTCACCAGAAAAGAAAAAGGTCATCAAAAAACCAAAAATGCAAAGTAATGACCAGAAATGGAAAAGGAGAGGTCTAAGAGGAGTACCTGACTGATTGTGATTGAGGGAGGAAGAGGTTAAGAAGCAAGGAACCTTAAATCACAATAAATAATGGAGGTTTGAAAAAATCACAGTTGCAGAAGCTGTAAGTGGGAAAGTTGGAAGAAGAAAGAGAAAATGAGAAAATAGAAGGGATTTTAAACCTTCTCAATGATGGGGCACAATTTTCAAGGCACCCATCATTACCCTAGAGAACCCCAAAGAAGCTGTCAGAATTGTCATACCTTGGGGAGTACGTTAGCTAATTTAATGAGTGACATGTGTCAAGGGATCACTTCACGTCCCAAAACACCAAAAGTAACTCAGCCTCGGCCTAACCTACATACCCCTTAATCACCTACTCACATAGGAGACTAACGGCTAGGGGTGATTGATATGGCCAAAGTGGACCCTCGTACTCAAGGTCACACACCTCGGCTAGTCCCAAAGTCGAGTTGACAGGAAGCTCATAACAACCATCAGAAAGGTCATCTTTTGGAAGGTCGGTCCCTTTTTTACTAATCTTGGCTGGCCATCAGCCGAGGTCAGTAGCATCTCATGGGCTCAAGCTATTTCCAACCTCGTACTCTACCTCAGCTGAAGTTACACCCTACCTCGTAACCTCGGCCAATCTCCCAGGCCGAGGCCATATAGATGATTGACAGGATAAAACAACTATCAGACTCCTCCAACCTCATACTCAGCCTGGCCGAGGTTATAACAAATGATATTACAAGTCCGAGCATACGCAGCCACATGCAAGACTTTGAGCAAGTGGCAATTCAGTTATAACAGAATCATTCCCCTCACGTGGGGGAATATTTGGTCATCATCCCTTACATATAGCACAGCCAGGTGTCCACTTATGATTGGTGTATTCAACTCATACATGCTCAATGCATGCTTGGGGGTACATTACACCCCCCAAGCACTATAAATATATGCCTTCTCCTACCTTGCAAAGGGATCGATAATTGTAACCCTAGCTAAAACCCTACTAGTATACACATTAGATAGAGAAAGTGAGAGATTGTATCACAGACCATTAGTGCCCTAATTATAGTGAAATCACGCATACACTCACAGTGGATGTAGGTTAGATTGACTGAACCACTTATATACTAGTGTTTCTCCTCTTCTCCTCACCTCCCTCTACTAGATATTTACTCTTATGTTGCCATTATTATTGCTAGCTTGAGCTTATCAACACCTCATACTGGTGTTGTTGTTTACAGCATCATCAACCACTACTAGTAACAAGTAACTCTATTAATGGTTGAAATTAACTCTATTATTAATTGTTGAAATTTATTAACTCTAATTATTGAACTTTATTTACTATATTAATTGCTCAAATTTCATGGTTGAATTTTAGGGGTAAAATTGATGAAATTAATGGTTGAATTTTAGGGCTGAAGTTTTATGCTTGAATTTTGTAGGTTTTATTAGAATACACAATTTACGTTATTTTTTTGTAAATGCTAAAATATATCCTCAAAAAAATTCGTCTTGGGGGCTCCCTCCCACGAACCCCCAAAAATCACAGTGAAATTAGCCCCCACTATCAAAACTTCCAGAATCTGCCCCTACTCGCACAACATCCGTCTCTTCCTAAAGTCAAAATCATTATGTTGTTCTCGCTACACCTCTACTAACGGTATCCTTTAGTCTGATGGTCTATACACTACTGTTTAATCTAGTGACCAATCCGTTTTAGTCACTTTATTCCAAAATACTCCATCCTTTTATCTACCATTACTCCTTGGCAACTTCATAACACATTAATATTTCGTCCAAAATTTTCCATTACGATGAGACTATTGACTAGCGGATAAAGCATTCCCTCTATTGGGGAAAGTTCCAACATCCCCACGTGTCGACTCCCTTATTATTTACTCTTGAGTTACTCATACATTCCCATGTCTTTTCTTGGAGAATATACTAAAAGTCCAACTAACTAGGGTGCCCATACACCCTATATACCGCACATAACTGCATAAATGCTATGAGGCTCCTACAAGACTTAAATCATAAAATAACTCCCAACTCACTGTTTTAACTACACATCCATGCTACAACTAATGCACTAGATCCATGTCCTAAAGACCACTGAGAATGCGTGATATTGATTAAGTTCACAAATTTCTAATATAGCACACTTATTAAATTTCAGCCCCTAAACATGCATCTAAAGTGCGTGCGTGTGTCAACCCATAAACAAATAAATTATGTGACACAAAAATATGCTGAGACACAGAATTCAGGAAAAAACCCCTTTCGGGTAAAACCTTTATTTCACTATGAATATACAAGCCGCAACTTACAATTACATAGAGAAATCTGCAATGGATCAACGCGCAGCCAACCCACAAAGACACGCAGTCTTGAACTCAGCAAGAGAATACACGCAGCACCCTCCAAGGACTCGCAGCCCAAACAACGAAGAAAGAACCGCAGCTCTCCTCAATGACACGCAGCCATAAAACTTTGTAGAGACTCCCTCAGCAATGACACGCAGCCCTCGGTTGCAAAGATCTCTCCACAAAGATGAACAACAACAAAGCTTGTGTTCTTGGGTTCCAAAAGATTCACAAAAGTAATTGGGATTTTTGTGTGTGAATCAAAAAGATGTTTGGCACATCAAAAAGGTGAAGACTTAGAGTATTTAGGACTCTGAAAATCGTGTATGTAAGTCTTGAAAAATAACTCCCCGAAGTTGGATTTAAATAGGAAGTTTTTGAGCCTAAAAAATCTGCAGCGAATCTGGCAGTGATTATCCCCGTCGGATCGGTCCGGATTGAGGGCGGATCGGTCCGATTTGACCGGATCGGTTCTTTTATTAAGAGGCGGATCGGTCCGAATGAGGTCGGATCGGTTCGGCTATTTCTCCTCATCGGTTTGCCATCGGTCCGGGGTATACTGGCCTCCAGCAAAACGGATCGGTCCGTTTGTGACCGGATCGGTCCGGTTGACCCAGAATAATAAATGCCTCATTTTGCTTGAAAAAACTTACGCCTTATTTTTATAAAAAACATTTTATAAAAATTTCCCAATACTAAATATGAACTTTAAGGAACGTAGAAACAAAATTTTACCAAGTTCATTCTCGCAGAGGCTATGATGTTGAAGACGCTTTGATATTCGGATCCGTTGATGTAGATGGAATCTTGAATTTCTTCAACGGTGTAACGGCGTATGACATACATATTGATAATGGACAAAAATGTCCTTACAAATCTCCCCCTATGTCTATGCCGGTACATACATAAAAGATATCCGAATTATCAACTAATGACCTATACAAATCTACCCTCCCATGAACCCTAAAAATGGAAAGATACAAAGGTATAAATCTTCATCGTTTGTTCTTCAATCTTCAACAATGATCAAATCTCAAAGCTTTTCTCATCAGGGTGTGCAACATATTGATCTTCAATTTTCATACCTACACACATGAGACAAAGCAAATACCACGTGACATATCGAGTTTGAAATGAGATAAACATAGATACCAATATATGATAAAATCATAAGCAATATCTCAAAAACTCCCCCAAAATTCAAACTCCCCCATAAAATGATAATTCTTTCTCCCCCTTTTTATGATGTCCCCAAATAGACAAATGAGAAGAATGAATCAAATAAGCTAAATCGGGGTGTCACGGTACACAAAATAGGGCATCAAACAATTTTTTTTTGATTTTTCAAATTTTTCATACAAAGATAGGATACCAATTTGAACAAATATGATACAAAAATCACACCATGGATTTAAACTCAAACAACCAAGTCATGGAAACGAAATGAATGGGTGTGAACACATTCGATAGGTAAATCAACTCAATCAATCATATGTGCACGATGCATATGAGTACTCCTAACGAATGAACATCAAAGGTATCCTTAGGTGTAAAAATTTGTTGAATTTAGATGACATCGTCTTATTCAAATCAACAAATCAAAGTCAAAATGATTTCCACACCAATAACGTCCAAAACTATTTAGCGCATTTTCAAGCATTTCAAGGACGTGCAAACCCGTTTTAAATTCTCCAACCAAACACCCTCATATATATTTTCTTTTAGAGGTAATCTAAATTCTCAAACTTTGGAGAATTGGTGCAAAAACCTAAATGGCCCATATTTGGCATGAATTTCTTTTTATTGCCTTTCAATTTTTTTCGGGCTCTTTGAACCTCTTTGGACCTCGGATAATAAAATTCCTCCATTTTTTAGGTCCAATTTAACGGTGGCTTAGTATTCGCAAAGGCTAAAGAACCTTTCGCAGCCCTTCCCCGTTTTCAAACAAAGCACACAAACTCACAAAACGGTTTTTTATATGCACAATTTCCTTAGCAAAATTTATCGCGCTTGGTTCGTTTTAAGGACAGGATTGAAGTGAAAACACCCAACCAACATGTGATAAGACAAGCACAATAATCAAACAAAATCCGTGCATGTGTGCAATAAAGGAAACATGAGTCAAACATGTAGGAAGTAACACTTAATTACATCTTAATGACTCCAAACATTATAAAGCACATGGATGAATTGACCTATTGTCTCAAAACACTTATCAAATAGTCACATGAAAATAATGGAATGATGTTGTGACTTGGTCATCCAAAGTGTTCATCCATAAACGGTGCAACCAAAACAAATTTTTTTTTTTGTATTTTTCAAAAAAAAAATATACAAAAATGATACATACTAGCAATAGGCAAACAATGACATCATGAAAATCACCCTATGCTAGTAAACAAGTCAAACCTCAATCATTAGGTGCGGAGGGGTTTTCCAACTTATGAAAAACCTCCATCAATTCTTGTGAAGTTTTGACTAAAAACTTAACTTGCTCACCTAAATGTGCAAACTCTCTCATGTAGTCTCCGGGAGCATGTAAAGTATCATGTGTGGGTGCATGTGTGCCAGAAACACGTCTAGAAGCAAAACGTGACACATACCCCAACTTAAAGCAAAATTCCCTAAGGTGCCCTCTCCTCTTGCAATGTGAGCAAACATAAATAGGCCTAGGAACACCTCTCTCAAAAACTCTAGGACGCACTTTCCTAATAGGAATGGGACGCCTAGGTGGGTTAGGGTGAGACACATGTGAAACAGTCACTAAAGTGGGAACCGGCTCGGGTGCTAATTGGGAAGAAAAAGCACCGTCATGACTTATTCCTAACTTCTCACCTTTACCCTTAAGAACCACCTTTTCAACCTTCTTAGGTGCGTTCTCAAACTTGACTTTGACCTCCCGGGCACGTTCGAGATCACTCTCGAGTTGAGATACACGTGTCGTCAGACTAGACAACGTGTCGGCCAAATCACACTTCTCCTTTCTCAAAACCTCCTTCTCTTTCTCCAAA
Organism: Sambucus nigra; assembly: GCA_949130495.1. NCBI lineage: Eukaryota > Viridiplantae > Streptophyta > Magnoliopsida > Dipsacales > Adoxaceae > Sambucus > Sambucus nigra. The sequence goes on along the minus strand of OX422218.1, from coordinate 103,329,203 downwards.
TCTAAAACCCGACGACCTAAATCCCTATTATACTTCTTTGTTTTCAAGGTCTCGGTGTACAAATCTCTAAAAGCTTTTTGGAGCTCACTTTCATCTCCACTTTCACTCTCACTTTCTCCCTCACTTGAAGAACATGAATCACTATTATCGCTCTCGTGTGCACTTTTGTGAGACAAACTGGGTGTGCTTACACGACTAGCAAAGGCGATAACCATCCCATGTCCTAAATCTTTATCCGACTCATCTCCCTCATCATCACTAAGTGTGGCAGGCATGGCTACTTTCTTCCCTTTCTTTCTAAGCCAAGTAGGACACTCAAACGACTTATGTCCCTTACCCCCACATTCAAAACAGGTGATGTTCTCTAAATCTTCCTCACACTCCTCATCAGAGTCATTCCTCTCATCACTTTCTTTGCCCTTTCCTTTCCTTTTATTTTTCTCAAAAAAATTCTTTTTATTGGAAGAATTGTTTCTTTTCATGTTGAGAAATTTTTTAAAGTTTTTCGCAAACAAGGCCATATTATCAAAATCAACATCTTCCTCAGAATCAGACTCACAAACTTTTTCTTTCTTTTTCTTAAAATGAGTCTTTAAAGCAATACCATTATCCTTAGCCTTAATGGTTTTAGGAAACATGTCAATCTCATAGGTTTGAAGATCTCCTACAAGTTCTTCCAACTTAAGTGATTTCAGATTTCCCAAAGAGTTCAAAACAGTGACTTTAGGAATAAAGCGTTTTGGAAGAGATCTCAAAATCTTTTTAACGACACGCGTGTTATCAATCACCTCACCCAAATTAAAACTAGTGTTAACAATGTCCGACAAACGTGCATAAAATTCATCAAAGCATTCGGACTCAGACATGGTGATAGTCTCAAATTGGGTGGCCAGATTTTGTAACTTAGACTCTTTAACAGCGTTCGTACCCTCATGTGTCAGTTTCAAAACATCCCAAGCCTCCTTAGACGTGGAGCACGTCATGATTCGGCGATACTCATCAGGAGTGATAGCACCAGAAATAGCACTCAGACCACGGGAGTTAAAATTGGACAACTTATAATCATCCTCAGTCCAGGCTGACACGGGTTTTAGAGAGGTGATGTTATTAACAGTGACCGTGGGAGGAGTCCAACCATTTTCGCAAAGTAACCAAACTCGCTCGTCAATAGATTTTAAAATAGATTTCATACGAGCTTTCCAGTAGGCATAATTAGACCCGTCAAAAATAGGCATCTGATTATATAAGTGCTCCATAGGAAAAATTGCAATTTTTCACAAAACTGATTTTAAAAAAAAATCAATATCACACGATTTTGCGGAAAATAGGAATACGCGATAAATTAGCGCAACCTGCTCTGATACCAATGTGAGAATGCGTGATATTGATTAAGTTCGCAAATTTCTAATATAGCACACTTATTAAATTTCAGCCCCTAAACATGCATCTAAAGTGCGTGCGTGTGTCAACCCATAAACAAATAAATCATGTGACACAAAAATATGCTGAGACACAGAATTCAGGAAAAAACCCCTTTCGGGTAAAACCTTTATTTCACTATGAATATATAAGCCGCAACTTACAATTACATAGAGAAATCTGCAATGGATCAACGCGCAGCCAACCCACAAAGACACGCAGTCTTGAACTCAGCAAGAGAATACACGCAGCACCCTCCAAGGACTCGCAGCCCAAACAACGAAGAAAGAACCGCAGCTCTCCTCAATGACACGCAGCCATAAAACTTTGTAGAGACTCCCTCAGCAATGACACGCAGCCCTCGGTTGCAAAGATCTCTCCACAAAGATGAACAACAACAAAGCTTGTGTTCTTGGGTTCCAAAAGATTCACAAAAGTAATTGGGATTTTTGTGTGTGAATCAAAAAGATGTTTGGCACATCAAAAAGGTGAAGACTTAGAGTATTTAGGACTCTGAAAATCGTGTATGTAAGTCTTGAAAAATAACTCCCCGAAGTTGGATTTAAATAGGAAGTTTTTGAGCCTAAAAAATCTGCAGCGAATCTGGCAGTGATTATCCCCGTCGGATCGGTCCGGATTGAGGGCGGATCGGTCCGATTTGACCGGATCGGTTCTTTTATTAAGAGGCGGATCGGTCCGAATGAGGTCGGATCGGTTCGGCTATTTCTCCTCATCGGTTTGCCATCGGTCCGGGGTATACTGGCCTCCAGCAAAACGGATCGGTCCGTTTGTGACCGGATCGGTCCGGTTGACCCAGAATAATAAATGCCTCATTTTGCTTGAAAAAACTTACGCCTTATTTTTATAAAAAACATTTTATAAAAATTTCCCAATACTAAATATGAACTTTAAGGAACGTAGAAACAAAATTTTACCAAGTTCATTCTCGCAGAGGCTATGATGTTGAAGACGCTTTGATATTCGGATCCGTTGATGTAGATGGAATCTTGAATTTCTTCAACGGTGTAATGGCGTATGACATACATATTGATAATGGACAAAAATGTCCTTACAACCACACATCTCCCAACTTTCAACGTTCGCTAAGGTTCATGCGTGGGATGTCTACAAGCGAAATCCAAACAATGACCCCCCCCCCCCCCCGATACACTACTCCCTAACATTGTCGATGATCAAGATCCGTGGGTCCAAGCACATAACTAAGATACCTAAAATCCTGTCCCCCTACACATAAGTCAAATATCCCATGTCCATGTCACTCAAGGAGTCACACGATACATCACCCTCACTATCACTAAGTTCTCAATGCTTAAATAATATCAAGCTAATTCTCTCTGCTCAACGGTAAAGCCGATATATTCTGAATCATGTTAGTAAAAGTCCCGACACACCAGAATCAAAATGTAACGAGACAACTATTCTCTCTAAAGTATCCTTTATAACACAATGTATAATTATAAATATGAAAGCTCGACCCTCTTTCAGGTGATACCGTGCAAAGCAATACATCCTATCATGTGACAGCGAATACAATAGTCTTACTATAATAGTCCACTACCACTCAAACCCTTGTTAACCCGTCACTACTAAGGATTATAATAAACTGTACTTTCATTAATCTCAAAAGAAGAAAAACTAACACACAATACAAAAATCCTCTTAGTGCCCACACCCGCTCCCCTACAAGACGTAGCGAAGAGCCCCACTACCCAATGGTAAATATATACGTAATAATGTTGATACAGCCAATGCACTCACTAAACCCGGCTCAAAAGAGAATTTTAGTGTGATAATTTATATTGTAACTCACCTATGTCACCCAAATACTTTATACTCATAAGAATAAATAAAAATGTTACCTACATTTGTCGGGTTCCTAAACGTAATTCTTGCTTCGAAATTGACCCATGATCTGCAACAATGGTGATACATCCCGGACCTCATCATTTAGTTGCTCCTGCCTCACTTTGGGCAATCCCTCTTCATATGGCATGTCTCTCCAAAACTGAAACAACTTCTAAAAAAAATATTCTTGTCTTTGCCCCTGGTTCTGTTAGCCTCCCCCGTTATTCCCTTAGCCCTGTCAGCCCTGAGGAACGGGATGCTGCTACTATTGAGGACCCTACTAGTCTTTTCCTGAATCGAACACTCTTGGGTTGATAACATTCAGATCTAAATATCTTAGCTGAATCCCCTTGCTAAAAATCTTGTTTATGCTATTGTTGTGCCCTACTGGCATCGTTCCCATTTACCTTCCCAGTCTAACAAGTCTCACTAAATAGTTATGAATAGGATCAACACATGTGGTCCTACTCTTTATACATAATACACCTCTATGTTCGATTCATATTTCTCTGGCACCATTAGCCATGTTGAGGTTATTCTTCTCCCGAACTTGGTAGTTTTGGCTCCGATTTATACCCCCATTATTCCTTCGGCTCTATCGGCCCTATGAAACATACTACTGGCTCTGGTGGTCCTGGATGAATCCACCATCACTTAATAGGAATATCATTAATTTGAATTATTTAAATGGGTCATCTACTGGGTATCCTCCAGTCTTGCCCTTCGGATAGATTCTCTAACTCTCTTAGCTCCCTTCTCATGGAAGTGTTGATGTAAACTTATAAACGTATGACCTTGACAACATCAACACCGATCATCCCAGCCTGATTTACCCATTCATTATCATCTTATAAACCCTTTTTATTATACATATCCACCTTGTCGGGTACGAAGTTCACTAAATAAGATAACTCTCCTTCATGTCCGACCACTATTCGGCTCTTTTGAAACAAGTACTGAAATATCCTTTGCCTCTCTATTTAAACAGGTGATGAGAGGATTTACGATTAAAACACAACCCAAATTTCTCGTTATTATCGTATCTCTCCGTAGTTCCGGTGACTGATTACCATCACTACAACGCTGCTCCTATGAGCAAAATTTTTGCCCAAAATTTAATCTCGGGTGTTGATGAACTTCACCCTATGAAATTGCCTTTTGATTATATCCTTCCATTAGCCCATCATACTTACTCTCCTCCCCGAACCCTTATTGATGGCTCTTCAAAAGAGTCCCTCTGACTCCACCCATTATCGACTATGTTGGGTGAGTCTAAATTTGCACCATCGTTTTCTACGACAGTGCTTGGGGAAGCTACTGCACCCTAGTTTCCTATCATCATCTAACTAAATAATATTCATGTTTACTTCTATCACGGTCACCGTTCATAGAATAATCTATGTCTTCTACTGAGCCTTTCTTCCCATAGTCCTTCTAACGGCCCTCGTTAGTCGTCTTATGTTGTTCGGTGTATGAAGACTAACCAAACTTGTGTATGATTCACATCAACTATACTTAATAACAGGAGAACGCATGTCACATTAAGAATTAACAGTCCTAAGCATAGGGATGTATACTAAAGAAACGCAATGTTGAAACGTAAAAAGTCGCACAGATCCTAAGGACACTAAAACCTAATGCTTTGATACCATATGTGGCACCCCACCTATTTTAATCACGGATGATCATTATTTTATTAAAATAATCAAGAATCTCATTTGGTTCATTCTTAGCATCACTGTCGAAAACTTTTTTTCACTAACCACCTATCTTAAATTAAGCCGGTGTCAATTTTTATCTTTCATTAACATAACAACTTGCAAAAATTTAAACTGAATAACTCAACCACAATAACAATAGAAGTCTAAATCATTACACGATAAATATGTAGATACTAAATACCAAATAAACCATCGGTTCCCAAAACAAATTCCAAATCATAAGTCTAGTGCAATAAATTAAATTCAGGTACATCGTCTGATAAATAAAACTGAAATGTATTAACTAAAAAAGAGACATGCCCAAATAAAACTACTAAATCAACAACCTAGTCTAGGAATGAATAAGTGAGGCGTTTACTCAAAGTACCACAAGCCTTCAAAATGCTGCAGCGACGCATTCCTGGAATGAATCCTCAAGATTGGCATCCCTGTGGCTGGACACCTAAAATTGTTTTGGAAAAATATCTTTACATGGGTCAGAGCTCAAGAAAACCTTTTAAAAATATTTAGCAAGCAATTAAATATGCATTAATACTTTTCATATATAAGCGGGTGTCACACTCTCTTTAGATATTACTCACCCCTCAACTATTGTGCACACCAAACGCTGACCTTCTCACCCAATTAATTATATTATCCCACCAAACTAGTCCTATTACATATCTTTCTGGCACACTACTCTAACTCGAGTAATTTTTACTTTGATCGATAAGTTGTTCTACTCATTAACTTATTTAATCATTTCAACTTTAATTACTCATATAACGTTTACACAAGTTATATATGAAATACTACTCAATCATATAAAATTCACATTAGTTATAGATGAATTACTAATTAATCATATAACGTTCACACTAGTTATATCTGAAATACATTCACAGTTTATGTATTTATCCCGTATGTAATTATTTACTCATATTATATATGCACTAGTATACTACAACATTCATACACATGTCGCGTATAGTAACCATACTCTCGAGTAATAACTTACTGAATGCTTGCCTTTACAATGCTATCATATCCCAAGTATGCTCATTCTAACTCAGTTACCACAAGTCGGAATAGCTCACACCGAACTTTGATAAAAAAATGTCATAAACATAGTGGAGGCGATCATATTTTCCCGAGAGTGAGACTGAATCATACACAAAACGTCTCACCTCGAAAATAAATCACACAATAAAATAACGGACAATATGACATGGGGACTATACTGTCCCTACATTCACTAACCAGGGGATTCACCCACATCGCGCAACCTCCTAGCACTAAAGGGGTATGCTTTCACATAAATATCATTCACACCGATATATATATATATATATATATATATATATATATATATATATATAAAATTAAATCCATCTAACCTGTGCCAAACTCTAGTAGCACTAGCCCATAAATCCTAAGTCTATCTCACGACTATTATTTTATTTAATATCACATCCATTAAATAATTTACATAGCTTCACTTGCTAAAATACCCAGACTCACTCAATCGACCCATGTATAACCGTTCAAGTTTATCAAATAACATCACTTCGATAAAACACCCGAACAAAACCCAACAAGCTCGTCCATTTATTCCCGCATTTAACTCATCCATTCGATATGTAAACTTTGTCGTCAATTATCTCTCTCACGATTTATAATTCAAATTTAATTACCCACTCACCCCTAGGCAATAAATATCTTTAAATGACCCCACTAAACTCTCTCTAACCTTTAGGGCTCATAAATTTCATTTGGAACTCTCCGAAATTTACCCAATATCCAGACCCCAAAATTCTTCAAAAATAAGTTTTCATCGATGGATCGATAATCCCAAACTACTCAAGTTATGGTTCCAATAATTTATTTTAAGTTTTTCACCTAAACTAATAAAATTTTCCTTTTCTAAGTAACCGACTTGGGACGTAAATTTTCTGGTATATTAAACACCCTGTAGAAAAATTATGATTTATCTATCTACCGATGTCCAAATGAGCTCATTAAAATCTCATTAGAAAGTTAAGACCTAGATCTTTCCAGAAATCGATGGGACACTATCTAATTCTAAGTACAATTAAAACGACATACGTTTAAAGTAACATAAAAAATTCAGGCAGATAAAACACCCTTTAGTTAAATCATAATTTCTCCATCTAGAGAACTCCATATGACCTCATTCAAATCTCATTGGAAAGATAAGACATAAATCTTTCCAGGAATCTATGGCACGCACTCTTATTCTAAGTAAAATTAAAATGGGAAAGGTTTAAAGTAACATAAAAAATTCTGGCACATTATCATCTTATGTTCATCAGTTAAACCGTAAGTTATTCAAGACTCATGTTCTTTAATAAGGAACTCAACAAGATTCCATCTTTATGTATCTTGATACTGAAATTTCAAAATATAATCTAATTCTAACAATAATAAATAGTTTTACTTCATCAATTGATCATCTAAATAACCCATGGTATCAATTTTATCAAAACCCCCCATTTACATGTGACAACCCTTCCAAAGTGAATTTGTCTATGCCTACCATGATATGAACATGAGTTTTTCAATTAAAATCAGAATTACGATAATCACTTGCCTTTTAATGTTCATAGATTCTTATTACACATTGCAGATGATGAACCGATGATCGTACACCCAAATCCTCTTGGAATTTGACTCCTAAAGCTCCCTTCTTTTCTTCCTTCTTTTTTCTCTACAATTATAGGGTTTAGACTAATTACAATGGTTGCCCCCAAACTCTCTAACTTAAATGTCTCTAATCTAAAAATTAGCCTAACAAGACAAGTTACAATGACCCGAACACCCCTGTATGGGATCGATTATGACTAAAAAGGCATCGAAACCCAATTACTACCCTCTGGTGCATTATTTCGACCATCTCGACACATTCAAAATCAACCGTGACCTCAAAATCATTTGTGACAACTCAGATATAATTATGATAAATCATGTTTAAATCATTCTTACCTTATATGATATGGATAATGTGTAATTAGTGTACATAATGTTAAGTTATTATGTTTAGTCTAATCCTACCTTCATAACTCATGAAATATTGAATTAGTTACAAACACAAATTCTTGAAGTTTTCAGTATGAGTGTTCACATTGGAGACTAGTTTTGATTATTATAATATAATAATTGACTTGAGGTAATACTATAGATATGTGAATTAGGTTTGTAACATAACAAATGGTGTGTTAAATGGAGGTCCGAGCAAGAAGTTATGCTGAAATTACAAAACAAGGGCAAATTTGTCCAATCGTTAAGTGGAATTTTGGCTTATATGTACAACAAATGGTTGAATTTGATTGGTTGGAAGGGGAGGCTGGTTTGGACGACTTTAAACATTTGAAATAAACTCCTTATTCATCCAAACTCATCCATTGGAGAGTTTGTCCTGAAGAGAGAGAAATAGGAAGTTTAGGAATACAAAGGCGAGGAAAAGTTGGAGAAAAATCCATAGAAAATTACTTCAAAGTCCCTAAGGTAATTCTATCCACAAATCTTGTTTTTTTATATTACTGATTGAAATGGTAAAAACATAGATATTTTAATAAACTTTCATGCCTTTATGTATATGTATGGATAAATACCAGTTCGAAGAAAGACGAAGGTGTACATCCTTTAAATTATGTTGTTTAGAACCCTTGTTTTCAAAATTTTCATAAGTCTGTGTATACTCACTAGAATTGAATAATTCTAGTTGGAGATGAAAATAAACTCATATATGTAAAATAAATCCAAAAATTATGTAAAAATATCAGGAAATGAATCTTTGGTGATAGTTTGAAGTTTATAGAATCTGCCCCAAAAGTATAAGTATGCATACCAAGTGTTTGACGTTTTTCTTGACAAAGAAAATGAACTCTAAAAATTATAAAACTTTAATTTTGTATTATTCAATATGTTTATTGATATTGGCATGAATATCATAGAAATTTATGATATATAAAAATTATGAAAATTCTTGGAAGTTGATTGAACGATAGGGGAGCCTATAGGGCAGATTTACTATGTAGTAAAGAAAATGGCATATCTTGCTTTAGAAAACTTAAAATGATGACCCGTCTTTTGTATTGGGAATGTAATATGTTAAGGATAAAATTACTAAGAAGAAATTAAAATATATTTGGCCTATGATTTGGATATGGTAAATATCTTACCATGAATTTAGATTGGACTTTATTTACGATAAATGACTTGAAGGAGATTATATGATGCTAATGAATTGGGTTAAGTTTAAGTTATTATTTGTATTTTTAATATGGTTATGATGGTACTAATATTATAATAATTATAGTAAAGGGAGGACTACCAGTTGAACAAGTGCCAAACAAAGGCAAGGGAAAACCTATTAAGTTTCCAAGGTGAGTGTACTCACTGGTCAGATGCATTTATACATGGATATGGATAAGTTCAGAATATTAGTCACTGATAGGATGTATTTATGCATGGATATGATCCTAATGTTATGAAAATAAAACTGTTCATTTCGATTTACCAAAATGGGAGGGTACTCCCCGACTGATATGACCAAAATATACCCTCGTCTCTTAGGACGACGGGCATCACATATCGTGAGAGCCTCACATATCCTCAGCAGGGTCATCCAGATAAGGGTCGGCCTCAGTAAGGTCGGCCTCAACAGGGTCGGCCTCAACAGGGTCAACCACGACTTGATCCTCAGCAGGGTCATCCAGATAAGGGTCGGCCTCAGTAAGGCCGGCCTCAACAGGGTCGGCCTCAATAAGGTCGGCCTCGACAGGGTCAGCCACGACTTAATCCTCAGCAGGGTCATCCAGATAAGGGTCGGCCTCAGTAAGGTCGGCCTCAACAGGGTCGGCCTCAACAAGGTCGGCCACGACTTAATCCTCAGCAGGGTCATCCAGATAAGGGTCGACCTGAGTAAGGTCGGCCTCAACAGGGTCGGCCTCAACACGGTCAACCACGACTTAATCCTCAGCAGGGTCATCCAGATAAGGGTCGGCCTGAGTAAGGTCGGCCTCAATAGGGTCGGCCTCAACAAGGTCGGCCATGACTTAATCCTCAGCAGGGTCATCCAGATAAGGGTCGGCCTCAGTAAGGTCGGCCTCAACAAGGTCTGCCACGACTTAATCCTCAGCAGGGTCATCCAGATAAGGGTCAGCCTAAGTAAGGTCGGCCTCAACAAGGTCAGTCTCAACACGGTCGGCCACGACTTAATCCTCAGCAGGGTCATCCAGATAAGGGTCGGCCTGAGTAAGGTCAGCCTCAACAGGGTCGGCCTCAACAAGGTCGGCCATGACTTAATCCTCAGCAGGGTCATCCAGATAAGGGTCAGCCTGAGTAAGGTCGGCCTCAACAGGGTCGGCCTCAACACGGTCGTCCATGACTTAATCCTCAGCAGGGTCATCTAGATAAGGGTCGGCCTCAGTAAGATCGGCCTCAACAGGGTCGGCCTCAACAAGGTCGGCCATGACTTAATCCTCAGCAGGGTCATCCAGATAAGGGTCGGCCTGAGTAAGGTCGGCCTCAACAAGGTCGACCATGACTTAATCCTCAGCAGGGTCATCTAGATAAGGGTCGACCTGAGTAAGGTCGGACTCAACAGGGTCGGCCTTAACACGATCGGCCACGACTTAATCCTCAGCAGGGTCATCCAGATAAGGGTCGGCCTGAGTAAGGTCGGCCTCAATAGGGTCGGCCTCAATAAGGTCGACCATGACTTAATCCTCAGTAGGGTCATCCAGATAAGGGTTGGCCTGAGTAAGGTCGGCCTCAATAGGGTTGGCCTCAACAGGGTCAGCCATGACTTAATCCTCAGCAGGGTCATCCAGATAAGGGTCGAAACAGAAGACGTTGGCCTCAGCCTCAACCTCATAACTCTCATACAGCAGCTGAGACTCGACCTCAATAGTTGCCTCAGCTTCACTTAAGCTTGGACCATAATGACTCCTCTCGGATTGGAAGAACAATTGGACCTTACTAGTCTCGGCCTCATCCAGGCCGAGGTCATGACGAAGCATCGAGGCCGAGCTCTTATTGGCATATGTGTGGATAAGGACACGTGGACTCAATTCAGTTATAACAAATCATTCCCCTCACGTGGGGGGAATATTTCATCACCATTCTCTACCTGTGACAGTGACAGATGTCTTCATCAGATTGGCTAGATCAACACACACATGCTCATTGCATGCATAGGGGGTACATTACACCCCCCATGTACTATATATAGAGGTCATCCTCTACCTTGCAAAGGATCCCAAAGATAAAACCCTAGCTGAAACTCTGTCTAGACACACAGTAGAGAGAGAAAGCTTGAGAGATTGTATCCATGGCCATTAGTGCCTTATTGCAGTGAGATTATTCACACACACACAGTGGACATAGACCAATTTAGGATGAACCACTTATATCCTGGAGCATTCTCCCCTTCTCCTCATCTCATTCTCTTATCTTTTTACATTACTGTGCTGCCATTGTTGTTCTTAGATTGAGCTTGAAAACACCTTACCCGGTGGTGCTGATTCTGGCATCATCATTTTGGCGCCGTCTGTGGGAACGAGAAGCTATCTCTTCCTCTTTTTCTGCTTAACCTCACCGGAGACTCTGGTGGTGAACCAAGCCTCCCCCTAGCGTGGAGCTGTTTCACCATTGAAAGAGGTCCTGTGAAGTACTAAGCTCATCTGCTACTGAAGATCTATAGTGTTAACATATGGCACTAGACTTACCACCGCCTCTTCCGCCGCCCGGGGGTGGAGGGCCTAGTTCCAGTCAGGCGCCCCCCAGTCTGAAATGGCGGAGGTAGCTGCAGCCTTGAGATCTTTAGCAGCAACACAAGCAGCCATGCAGGAGAAATTTGCACAGCTCAGCCAAACTATGATGAGGCCACCTGGAGCCTCACCGGACATGATCACTCCCGCGGCAATTTAGCCTCATCCTGACGCTAGGGGACCACCCTAGGCACCAATGAAGGACCAGCCTACACCCCCGCGGAGAAGGGACGTTGCTGACCCTAGGCGCTTGCCCCTGGGGAGGCAGGGAAACCCTTGCCTAGAGGACAGGTATGATGATATAGAGGCAGAAGAAGCCCAAGAAGATTGTAGGGAGCCGTATGAGGTGTCGAATAACACAGTACGACCTCTTAGGCAGAGTCAAGGTTGTGTCGGCCAAAGAGGTGATGAGGCCCAACAAATAGGGTCAGCCTTTGATGGGTTGAGCAGAGGGTCGGCCTTCGAGAGACTGGGCCCGATAAATGACCTAAGACAGAGACTATCGAGATCAAGGAGCGCAGCAGGCCCTCAGAGAGGGAACAGGCATGGTCGGCCAGACCAAGGCCGACACTGTGAAAGAAGAGGCAGGGAGCAGGAAGAGGTCAACAGCCAACGTGTCGTGGCAGGGGAACCCTCGATCCATCCCAGGGAGGTGGCAGGGGATAACCTCGGCCAAGTCGATGGCCGAAGACCATGGAATGATTCTATCCAATGCCTTGAGGAGAAGATAGGAGACCTCATTAAAAGCAGGGACCCATTGCAAAGGGGTTACTCAGAGGGCTCCCCATTTGTGGCTAGGATAGTGGGACTCCCTACCCTAGCTAAGTTCAAGCCTCCTACGGTGTCTCCTAAGTATGATGGCAGCACTAACCCTGTGCATCATATCGAGATGTATCAATCGGCAGCAGACATCTACTCGATACCCGATGAGATGAAGTGTAGAGCCTTCTCTGGGACCTTAAGAGGGGCAGTGCACAGTTGGTTTACCTCTCTTCCGAAGAACTCAGTTGAAAACTTCAAAGAACCGACTGAATGATTTATCCACAACTTCTGCTTTGGGGTGAGACCTCAAAAGAAGACAACTCACCTGCTGTATGTCAAGAAGGGCAAGCATGAGAGCCTAAGAGACTACATAGCCAGGTTCAACAAAGAGAAGTTGGAGGTCGAAGATTATGAAGAGAATATAGCCATGACCGCCCTCATAGGGGGTCTACAGAAAGGGAAGCTGTTGTGGAAACTCGCGGAAGACCCTCCCAGGTCCATGGCAGAGTTACTGGTAACTAAGGAAAAAGTCATGAATGCCGAAGAGGCAATGGCCGCCAAGTATGAGGATGACAATCGCGGTAGTAGCAGGAAGTCCCAAAGAAGGAAATATGGAAAGAAGAGGTCAGCCGATGACAAGTTCGCTCACTACACTCCTCTAATTGTGAGCTGTGAGCACATCCTCAATGAGATCAAGAATGACAGGACTCTAAGATGGCCGGAGAAACTGAAAGCCTCTCCACATTAGAGGTTAAAAAACTAAGAGACTGCAGAGGGGTCAAATATAAACGTCTTCCGAGATCCGAAAGAGGTTGTATCCGAAGAGACCGAGATTGATAATAACTAAGAGACTGTAGAGGGGTCAAACGTAAACATCTTCCGAGATCCGGAAGAGGTTGAAGCCAAAGAAACCAATATTGATAATAACTCAGAGACTGCAGAGGGGTCAAACGTAAACGTCTTCCGAGATTCGGAAGAGGTTGTATCCGAAAAGACCGAGATTGATAATAACTCAAAGACTGCAGAGGGGTCAAACGTAAACGTCTTCCGAGATCCGGAAGAGGTTGTATCCGAAGAGACCGAGATTGATAATAACTCAGAGACTGCAGAGGGGTCAAACGTAAAAGTCTTCCGAGATCCGGAAGAGGTTTTATCCGAAGAGACTGAGATTGAGAATAACTAAGAGACTGCAGAGGGGTCAAACGTAAACGTCTTCCGAGATCCGGAAGAGGTTGTATCCGAAGAGACCGAGATTGATAATAACTAAGAGACTGCAGAGGGGTCAAACGTAAACATCTTCCGAGATCTAGAAGAGGTTGAATCCAAAGAGACCAAGATTGATAATAAATCAGAGACTGCAGAGGGGTTAAACGTAAACGTCTTCCGAGATCCGGAAGAGGTTATATCCGAAGAGACCGAGATTGATAATAACTCAGAGACTGCAGAGGTGTCAAACGTAAACGTCTTCCGAGATCCGGAAGAGGTTGTATCCGAAGAGACCGAGATTGAGAATAACTCAGAGACTATAGAGGGGTCAAACGTAAATGTCTTTCGAGATACGAAAGAGGTCGTATCCAAGGGGACCAAGAACGGAATAGCCGAGAATGAGGAAGGTCGAAACCTCTTCAAGTAAGGAATCATGTTAGAAGGGGGCTTCTCATAAGATAAAGACATCTAGAGCCTCTTTGTTGACAGGTCTTCTTGTGATAGTGGAAGCGATGCAGGGCTAATAATACTTTCAGCTCCAGATGGTATCAACATTGAGTATGCTTTGAGGTTTAACTTCATCTAATAACGAGTCGAAATATGAGGCCATGATCACAGGCCTCTCCTTGGCAAAGACCCTTGGGGTAAGACGACTCCTACTTCATAGTGATTCAAGGTTAAGGATGAAAGGATGGCCAAATACATGAAGAGAGTGCGAACAATGCTGGAAGGTTTCGAAGAGGTAAAGATTAAGAGAATAACCCGATAAAACAACAGACACACTGATACATTAGCAAGGTTGGCCTCGGCAACAAAGACTGATATCAGAAGAACAGTTCCAGTCGAGGTCTTACCAAGGGGGACCATCGAAGAAGAAGAAGTTAGTAACCCTTGCCTCAGTTTGAACCTGGGAGACTCATGGATGGACCCCCTCATCAGATATATCAAAGAGGGAGAGATGCCAAAATCCAAGATAGAGAGGAGGAAATTAAGGTACAGAGCTGCAAAGTTCTCCATAATAGGAGACGTCCTATATAAGAAGGTATTTTTATTACCTCTCCTCAGATGTGTTCATCCCACAGAGGTTCCTCGCGTCCTACAAGAGGTACACGAGGGTTCTTGCTCCATCATGGTTGATGACCTCAGACCTTAGAACATCATAATTTGGTGATGAGGTCCGAGGTAAGACATGATACTTGGATAACCTCAGACCTTAGAACATCATAATTTGGTGACGAGGTTCGAGGTAAGACATGATACTTGGATAACCTCAGGCCTTAAAAATCATTAATTTGGTGAAATTTATGAGAGTTAACATCATTAACTTGGTGGCCTCATATCTAAGACAAACATCATTAACTTGGTGGTCTCATATCTGAAACATCATTAACTTGGTGACATGAGAGTTAACATCATGAACTTGGTGGCCTCATATCTAAGACAAACATCATTAACATGGTGGTCTCATATCTGAAACATCATTAACTTGGTGACATGAGAGTTAACATCATTAACTTGGTGGCCTCATATCTAAGACAAAGATCATTAACTTGGTGATCTCATATCTGAAACATCATTAACTTGGTGACATGAGAGTTAACATCATAAACTTGGTGGCCTCATATCTAAGACAAACATCATTAACTTGGTGATTTCATATCTGAAACATCATTAACTTAGTGACATGAGAGTTAACATCATTAACTTGGTGATCTCATATCTGAAACATCATTAACTTGGTGACATGAGAGTTAACATCATTAACTTGGTGGCCTCATATCTAAGACAAACATCATTAACTTGGTGGTCTCATATCTGAAACATCATTAACTTGGTGACATGAGAGTTAACATCATTAACTTGGTGTCCTCATATCTAAGACAAACATCATTAACTTGGTGGTCTCATATTTGAAACATCATTAACTTGGTGACATGAGAGTTAACATCATTAACTTGGTGGCCTCATATCTAAGGCAAACATCATTAACTTGGTGGTCTCATATCTAAAACATAATTAACTTGGTGACATGAGAGTTAACATCATTAACTTGGTGGCCTCATATCTGAAACATAATTAACTTGGTGATCTCATACTTGGAAAACCTTTATCTTGGTTAGAGACAAAAATCAGTGATATGCCCAAATATACTTTATCCCTTAGCCTTCTATCTACATTAAAGACTAAGGGCTAGGGGTAATTGATATGACCAAAATATACCCTCGTCTCTTAGGACGGCGGGAATCACATCTCTTGAGAGCCTCACATATCCTCAGCAGGGTCATCCAAATAAGGGTCGGCCTCAGTAAGGTCGGCCTCAACAAGGTCAGCCACGACTTGATCCTCAACAGGGTCATCCAGATAAGGATTGGTCTCAGTAAGGTCGGCCTCAATAGGGTCGGCCTCAATAAGGTCAGCCTCGATAGGGTCAGCCACGACTTAATCCTCAGCAGGGTCATCCAGATAAGGCTCGGCCTCAGTAAGGTCGCCCTCAACAGGGTCGGCCTCAACAAGGTCAGCCACGACTTAATCCTCAGCAGGGTCATCCAGATAAGGGTCGACCTGAGTAAGGTCGGCCTCAACAGGGTTGGCCTCAACACGGTCGTCCATGACTTAATCCTCAGCAGGGTCATCCAGATAAGGGTCGGCCTCAGTAAGGTCGGCCTCAACAGGGTCGGCCTCAACAAGGTCGGCCATGACTTAATCCTCAACAGGGTCATCCATATAAGGGTTGGCCTGAGTAAGGTTGGCCTCAATAGGGTCGTCCTCAATAAGGTCGGCCACGACTTAATCCTCAGCAGGGTCATCCAGATAAGGGTCGGCCTCAACAGGGTCAGCCTCAACACAATCGGCCACGACTTAATCCTCAGTAGGGTCATCCAGATAAGGGTCGGCCTGAGTAAGGTCGGCCTCAATAAGGTCGACCATGACTTAATCCTCAGTAGGGTCATCCAGATAAGGTTCGGCCTGAGTAAGGTCGGCCTCAACAGGGTCGGCCTCAATAGGGTTGGCCTCAACAGGGTCAGCCACGACTTAATCCTCAGCAGAGTCATCCAGATAAGGGTCGGAACAGAAGACGTTGGCCTCAGCCTCAGCCTCATTACTCTCATACAGCAGCTGAGACTCGACCTCAATACTTGCCTCGGCTTCACTTAAGCCCGGACCATAATGACTCCTCTCGGATTGGATGAAAAATTGGACCTTACCAGTCTCGGCCTCATCCAGGCCGAGGTCATGACGAAGCATCGAGGCCGAGCTCTTATTGGCATATGTGTGGATAAGGACACGTGGACTCAATTCAGTTATAACAAATCGTTCCCCTCACGTGGGGGGAATATTTCATCATCATTCTCTACCTGTGACAGTGACAGATGTCTTCATCAGATTGGCTAGATCAACACACACATGCTCATTGCATGCATAGGGGGTACATTACACCCCCCAGGTACTATATATAGTGGTCATCCTCTACCTTGCAAAGGATCCCAGAGATAAAACCCTAGCTGAAACTCTGTCTAGACACACAGTAGAGAGAGAAAGCTTGAGAGATTGTATCCATGGCCATTAGTGGCTTATTGCAGTGAGATTATTCACACACACACAGTGGACGTAGGCCAATTTAGGCTGAACCACTTATATCCTAGAGCATTATCCCCTTCTCCTCATCTCATTCTCTTATCTTTTTACATTACTGTGCTGCCATTGTTGTTCTTAGATTGAGCTTGAAAACACCTTACCCGGTGGTGCTGATTCTGGCATCATCACCGACCTAGAATGGGTAAGAATTGTCTATTGCAGATAAAATATATGAATCATGATTTGGTTAAATTGTTCCTTCTTTAAGAATGAGCCGGATAAGTATACATATATCATCATAGGGATATGATTTATTGCATTTAATTTTATGCAGTAGTGTGGTAATGATGCATTTACTGAGCTATTTTTCTCACGGTTCCTATGTTTATGTTTATCAGGTATTGTGATATCACTGCCAAATCAAGGAGGTCGGTGGGGTTAGCTAGGGATGCATAAAATCATGATTTTGGTCAAACATAAATGGGGTAATTTAAGCCTACTTATCCTTTCAGTAAGTTTGAATAAGCATAATTACTTTAAAATTGTGAAAAGTTTTAGTTTGTGTGATTCATGTTAATAACTGAAAAAGGATACTCGTGTTTATGGTTTGGTTAAGGTAATTATGATTTGACTTACTTTGAATTTCAAACTTAATTATAAGTAACTGAGTTACGGTGTGTAAACTTTGGTATTAGATCCTAGGTTTTAAAGGTTATGGGGTTAAGAGCGCCTAAATTTGGCAGTGGAAGTAGGAATTGTTTTAACTCATAAGTATTTGATTTTAAAGGATACAAATATGTATGTTGGATTCTCGAGACATGGACATGAAGGGTTGATTATGAAGTTTTAAATTGGATTTATTAACTAACATCTGTTAGTTATATATATTTATTGTTATACGTGATATGTAGTGTTAGGATCTTGCATGAAAGGAAATAAGATGTTGAGGTTTATTTTGGGATGACATCGAAAATAGGTATTTGAATATGAATTATTGCATTGCTTTATATGTTGCATTGATAAACGTATCATTGTAGAGAATTTTTAAAGACAAAACATGGTACGAAAAAATTGTGAAGTATTCGAAGTGATGTCTTCCTATACTGATATATATGGACTTAAGTTGTGTCACTTGTTAATCCATGATTTGGTGTGCGCCCCAATTATGTGGGAGAGTGAGGTACGGGAACCCATATTCTATTGAAGGATGAGAAGTGAGGAGACATATTATTTCATGATTATGATGAAACTTTAACTGTTAGAGTGTGAATAAAATGAAGATTCACATAGTAAAGGTGACATGAGAAGAGTAGTGGTCGTAAATGTTTAAATTTAATATGTGAAATGGTCTAAAATGTAATAAATTATTCAATTACTAGTCAATATGTTACAATTGATTCGGTTATGGGTTCATAGTGAATTATGATGAGTATAAGAAAAGAGTAATGAGAGTTGAGATGTACGTCTTTAACAGTATGAGTATATGTAATGGATATTACTCTTGTGATGTTTTGGGATGCTTATATGAATAGTAAAGTTGAGACGAGGTATTAAAGAGTTGGAAGTTTAAAATATTGATGATTCCTTTCAAGGGTATGTGTTGTGTATTATGGCAATGGATTTCTTGTCGGATCAAAGGTAAGAGTTGTTTATGAGAATTGAAGATGTATTTGGGAATAAAGGGTGGAAAATAATAGATATCTAGTGGATATGATAACTGAATAGGAGTTGTTAAATAAAAATAGAGGGGGAGAGTGTATACTTATACTTAATATCAACAAAACCTAATGGGATGTTTCCATGATGAAATATAAATGAAGTATGATGGGGTGTGATGACTTTGTGATAAATATAATCGGGGCTAAGTGATATTTCCATAGTTAATAAATAAATAAGATCAAAACTTTAACTAATGACGAATAAGGAATAATGTATCAGTATGAGAAGTATGTTAGTTGGATTTGAATATCAACAACTAGTTTGGGGGGAGGGGGGATATTGAGTTGTATTGGTCATTTTACGTACGTGTTATCACTAAGAGTATGACATATAATGAATATGACTGACATTATACGGAGTCACCAAGAAGAAGGATAATGTGTTATGTGAGATACCATAATGTGATACATTAAGGTATCTGTACATGTTATTTGAAAGAAATACGACATATAATAGTTAGAGAAGTATTGTGGGGTTGGTAAGTATGGTTAAAGTTTTAAGCGGTGATGTTATGTATAACATTCATGTTACCAAACGGGTAAGATAAGTGTATTAATGATGTTGAATAAGACTATTATGTTAATAAGGACTGGGCAAAGATTATGATTGTAAAGTTATTGTGTTGGATAAATGAATTGTTAAGGTCGTTGTATGTTTAGTTAATAAGCAATCAAACGATATTGAAAAGGAATATAGAGAGAAGTTACATTGAGTTCACTGTGCATGACTGCACAATATACATGAAAGTGAATATGAAATCTTGATTAAGAATAAACATTTAGTTAATGATTGTTCATTATCGATATATGAAAATTATTGAGGCTATATTTAGATTAAGGATTGTAAGGATGATATTTAATGTACTCTTAAACTTAAAAAATGATGCGGATAGTAGTTAAAGTTAAACACGTGTATTTGGTATTGAATGGAGATGAAAATATGACGTGTAATAAGCTAGTCTGGTAATATGATATTTATGAATTGAGATATTGAGAGGAAGTTGAAGAAATAAAGTACAATAAGATAGTATTGTAATAGAATAATTATGATTTGAAATATTACACAATGATAAGGATAGACTATAGGAACAAAATGGATAAATGTAAAGAATGATATCAGGTTTATTAAGAATGTTCACTCATTGTGAATATATGATGATACAAATGATAATCTATTATGTGTGAATGTTTGACATACGTATATAAAGGTATGAAGTAATATATGAGTTGGGAGTTTGTTTTCATTGATAAGGAATCATTAGAATATTATCCTTACATGTAAATGATAAAGAAACCGAAGATATTATGAAAGAAGATTTATCATACATCGAGGAACCAATGGAAATTCTTGATCGTAAGGCGCAAGTATTAGGGAATAAAGTCAGTCCCACAGTTAAAGTGTTGTGGAGGATCCATGAAATTAAAGAAGTAACTTGGGAAAGGGAACATAGCATGAGGAAATAGTATCCTCGATTGTCTGGTAAGTGAAATTCATACTAAATTTCAGGGACGAAATTTTCTAGGGGGGAAGTTATGACAACCCGGATATAATTATGATAAATCAGGTTTTAATCATTATTACCTTATGTGATATGGATAATTTGTTATTAGTGTACATAATGTTAAGTTATTATGTTTAGTCTAATCCTACCTTCATAACTCATGAAATATCGAATTAGTTACAAACA
The DNA here is from genome assembly GCA_949130495.1 of Sambucus nigra. Lineage (NCBI taxonomy): Eukaryota > Viridiplantae > Streptophyta > Magnoliopsida > Dipsacales > Adoxaceae > Sambucus > Sambucus nigra. Next base: position 103,308,474 of record OX422218.1, on the reverse strand, counting down.
CAAAATTTTGAAGTTTTTAGTAGGAATGTTCACGTTGGAGACTAGTTTTGACCATTATAATATAACAATTGACTTGAGGTAAAAACTAGATAGTTGTATATTTTTGAATTAGGTTTGCAACGCAACAAATTGTGTGTTAAATGGAAGTCCGAGCAAGAAGTTATATGAAATTACGAAACAAGGGCAAATATGTCCATTCATTAAGTGGAATTTTATCTTATATGTACAACAAATGGTTGAATTTGATTGGTTGGAAGGGAAGACGGGTTTGGACGACTTCAAACCCTCTAAATAACCTTCTCATTCATCCAAACTCATCCATTATAGAGTTTGTCCTAAAGAGAGAGAAACAGGAAGTTTAGGAAAAGAAAGGCGAGGAAAAGTTAGAGAAAAATCCATAGGAAATTGCGTAAAAGTACCTATGGTATTTTTATCCATAAATGTTATTTTATATTAGTAATTGAAATGGTAGATATTATAGATTGTTTAGTAAACTTTCATGCCTTGATGTATATGTAAGGATAAATACCAGTTCGAAGAAAGACAAAGGTGTAAATCCTTTATATTGTCTTGTTTAGAACCCTTGTGTGTTCAAATTTTCATAAGTATGTGTATACTCAATGGAATTGAATAATTCTATTTGGAGATGAAAATATACTCATATATGTATAGAATATCCAAATATTATGTAAAAATATCAGGAAATGAATCATTGGTGATAGTTCGAAGTTCCGGTATAGAATCTACTCCAAAAGTATAAGTATGTATACCAGGTGTTTGACATCTTGCTTGACATAGCAAATGAACTATAAAAATTATGAAACTTTAGTTTTGTATTATTCAACATGTCTATTGAAATTTGGTAGAAGATCATAGAAATTTATGATATGGAAAAATATGAAAATTCCTGGAAGTTGACTGAACGATAGAGGAGCCAATAAAGCAGATTCACTATGTAGTAAAGAAAAGAGCATATCTTGCTTTTGGAAACTTGAAATGGTGCGTCATCTTTTTGATTGGGAACCTAATATGTTAAGGATGAAAGTAATAAGAATAAATTAACATATATATGGCCTACGATTTGGGTATGGTAAATATCTTTCCATGAAGTTAGATTGGACTTCATTTACGATAAATGACTTGAAGGAGATTATATGATGTTAATGAATTGGGTTAAGTTTAAGTTATTCTTTATTTTGTTAATATTCTTATGATGAAACTAATATTGTAAGAATTATAGGAAATGAAGGAGTACCAGTTGAACAACAGCCACACAAAGATAAGGGAAAAACCCATTAAGTGGCCAAGGTGAGTGTACTCACTGGTAAGATGCATTTAGACATGGCTATAGATAAGCTCAGAATATTACTCACTAGTAAGATGTATTTATGCTTGGTTACGGATATGATCATAATGTTATGAATATGAAACAGTTGATTTCAGTTTATTAAAATGGGAGGTTACTCCCCGACTCGAAATGGGGGAGAATTGTCTATTACAGACATGATATGTGAATCATGATTCGGATAAGTTGGTCATTCTTTATGAATGATTCGGACAAGTATACATATATCATCACAGGGAGATGATTTATTACATTTAATTTTATTCAACAGTGTAGTAGTGATGCATTTCTTTAAAATTGTAATAAGCATAATGTAAATTTTAATTTGTTTGATAAGCATAATTACTTTAAAATTTTAATAAGCATAATTACTTTAAAATTGTGAAAAGTTTTAGTTTGTTTTATTTATGTTAATAACTGAAAACGGATACTATAAGAGGGTAGTGAGACTGGGGTTTATGAATAACTGGAAAGGTTATCAAGAACTTCTGAAGCAGCATCTGGTAAAAATGGAACTCAAGCTATAGCTCACTCCCTGCAAGAAGATAAACTTCACAACAATAATAGTAAATTTTCTTAAGAGGAACTCCGAAGAGTGATGGATGTCAGTGGGGAGTGAAAGAACAAGGCACCCAGCACTTAGAGAGAGAGAAGGGAGAGAATACAAGATAGGTTCTAGTGTGATTTTGACAGAGTAACTTTGCAGTTGAGTTTTTGTATATGTTTTGACCTTGACCATGGGTCTTTTTTATACTTGGGTACTAGGGCTGAGTTGGTACCTTTGGGAGCCAAAATTGAGAGGGTAGGTGGGGGACAAGGTTGGAAGTGTACCATTTATCCCTACATGTGTGTAGTAGTCTGTCCCCTCAGACAAGTGCCACCTGCTGCCAACAAAAGTCAAAAAGAAAATATATCTCCTAATGGAGACAAAATATCTGAGTTGGTAAATATCTTTTGAAATGGTAACTTGTGGTACAAACTTTGTAAACTTGAGATAGGAGGCCTTGAGAACCTCCTTCTCTAAAACTGTCAATCTTGAGGGGAAGGGTCTTGAGGACCCCTCTCCTCTAAAATCATTTTTTATTGATAGGGGCCTTGGGGGCCTCTCTTCTAAGAGGATCATTTTATAAAATATTTTTTCTTGTGGGAAGCCCTTCGGCTTCTCACTTCACTTGTTACTAAGTGTGAAATGTGTGTGTTCTCAAGTGACTTGTGGGGTCTTTCTACTAGTATTATCTCAATCCTAAAGTGCTAAGTGGTTGAGCTTGCCCAACAAACCTTGTTCCTCAGCAGCCAAGCCAAAACTATTAAGAGATCCCAACTGGTCTATTTGATCCCTACTTACTCAACTAGGATACATGTACAATAAAGTAAAGTGTTAATATTATTGTTATTTAAAAGAATAACTTTTCATGGTGAGGGGTTGATCAGGGTAGCCAATCCCTCGTCCTAGGGTCTCTGCCTCAGGTTTTGGTTAAAGGACCCTTTAGGTTCCTTCACCAATATGACTTTTCTGTCTTTGAGGGACCTGAGTGCTCTTTCACCGATTATTATTTTTTTGCAGCCAAGGGCCCTATCTTCCCGCACCAATATGATTTTTCTGCAGCCGAGGGACCTTGGGTGCATTTTCATTAAAAGTCCTTTTCTGCGGCTAGGGGGGCTAGGTTCTCGCACCAATATGAATTCTCTACGATCGAGGGACCTTAGGTGTGCTTTCACTAATTATGCATTTTCTACGGGCAGGGGCCTAGGTCCACGCACCAATATGAATTCTCTACGGTCGAGGGACCTTGGATGCACTTTCACCAATTATGCATTTTCTATGGCAAGGGGCCCTAGGTTCCCGCACCAATATGAATTCTCTGCAGTCAAGGGACCTTGGGTGCACTTTCACCAATTATGCATTTTCTGTCTAGACCCTGGGTTTCTTCTCAATATGAATTTCTATCATAGAGGGACCCTAGTGTTCCTTCTTAATATAAATTTCTGTCGGGACCCTGGGGGTTTCTTCTCAATGTGAATTTCTACCGGGACCCTGGGGTTGCTTCTCAATGTGAATTTCTATCGGGACTTTGGGTTCCTTCTCAATATGAATTTCTGTCGGGACCATGGGTTCCTTCTCAATATTAATTTCTACCATTGAGGGAACCTGGGGGTTCCTCAACCTTGTATTTCGTGGAGACTACGGAGGGGGTATTTAAGGGTCCCTCACCCCAAAATATAGTGGTGAAGCTTGAAACACCATTCTATATTAGCCCCTCATGCAAAGTCATTTGTGTTGGGTAGACCAAAAGCTTTTGTTCGCCATAAATTTGATTTTCAATTTTAAGGGACCTTAGGGTTCCTTCATCATTCCCCCTAGGGTCATTAAATGCTCTGTCACTTCATCCCAGGTTTTGTAGATGAGGCCACTTATAGTGGACCTCCTTATCTAGGCATCAACTTGGGCAGAGGGGTTGCTCGCGGTGAGCCCCTCATCCTTGGCCTTTTTCTGTGGGCTTCTATCTTTTTTAGAGGGGTTACTCATAATGAGCCCCTCGTCCTTGGCCTTTTTCTTTGGCCTTCTATCCTGTTTAGAGGGGTTGCTCATGGTGAGCCTGTGACACCCCGCCTAATTAAACATCGGGTGATTAGTCCTTTATTAAATTATAATTAAGGTGAATGGTTGGTTCATTTTTAGCATCACTGTCGTAAAAATAAGTTTTCCAATTGAACACCCTAAATAATTAAGCTAAGTGTCAAAACCATTTTAGACATTACTTTCCAAATTTTATTTTAAAAAGAACAACATTTAAAACTTTAACATAATTCATAGTTAAAGAATCACACAACAACTAATCTGGAACATATAATCCAAACAATTAAACATCCAACTGATTGATTTCAACATTTAAAACTTAAAGAAAAAACATCCTGACAATAATAAATCCCAAAGTGTAAATACTGGAAATAAACGAATCATAATATCCAATAAAACAACTGAATAATGAAAAAGGGCGACACATGCTCAGCTGGATAAAATAATGCTAGAAGTGGAATCAAGAAATGAGATCGTCTAAGCAAGTGGCCTGCAACTCCACCTAAGCTGCAACGCGTTCCTTCCAAAGGATCCTATGCAAGATGCCCCTGTGGCTGGGCACCTATAATATATACATATATATAAAAGAGAGGAGAGATAACAGTAAATGGGCCAAAGCCCGATTGTAAAACAGTTTAAAATTTTAGTTTAGCAAGTATTTAAAATCTTTACTGGCAAATGCAACAACATATTAGTATCGACACTTACTTGAGAACGTCTCACCTCTCTTCTAGTGTGCACAACTATCGCACTAATCTCTCCAACAGTTTAACTTCTTTTATCTTAAGTTACTCGTAAGATTTCAAGTTGACGATTTCCAATGTTAAGGAGGTTAATCTTATTTAACAGTACGATTCTTACATAAGCCTTATATGATAATAAAGTTCCTCAGTAATATATCATACTTTTCAAACACGTATTCCCAAGTTGAAATAATTATTCTTTTACTACATACCATAATCACAGCAGGTAGTTCCAAAATTCCATATTTAAATATATATATTAAATACTCATATAATATATATATTCTAACAAATCCCCACATAAAATCTATGGTGTGGGCATACTCTGCTATCCAGTCCCCGTATCACTCGTACTAAGGGAAATACTAGTTCGGAATCACTCTCGAAATCAACACAAAACACATACAAAATGAGGCGAAGCATAGTTTCCAAGTCACTAAGAGGATAACACATACCCTCACGTCTCTTAGGACCGTCTAACTATCGATCAGATAGCCTGTACCAAGGATTTTTATCTTCTAGGGTACGAGTCAATATCCCCCATAAAGGTCCCATCGAGATAAGACTGTCCCAGCGCGGTAACCTCAGGGATAGCAAGTAACGCGGCCATGATTTTTACACACAAATAAAATATATGATCAATCATAGAGTCATATAGATATATAACTATTCACATTCATAAGTTAAGTACGCCAACGGCCCAACATTATATTATTCCATTCTTAGTACATTTTTATTCGATTATTTCTTATAATGAACTTATTCATTTTTATTTTTCGAAATTTAATTTATTCCAACTCACTTCTCATCTCTCAAAGTATTTTCCTTAGCTAAGTACAAATTCAGTAGGCCCTCTCTCTTACCTTCTAATCCAACTCCTAGATATTTCGATTATTAAATCTACACACATTAAATTTCTTAGGTATGAATCTTTCCCGTTTACCCTTCATTTTTCCCATTTCATTAAATTTCCACTAAACGGGGTTTACCTTGACCCTACTGGTCCTTTTTATGTTTCATTATGTTCTAATAACATTAGTCATGATTTATTACGCATTTAATCGGATTAGGTGAACTTAAGCAAAAATCTAGTTTTTTCTAGGAGGGGTCGATCGATCGATAGAAAGGGGTCGATCAATCGAACCGTCGATCGATCGAAGCTCTTGGCTCGATCGATCGATCAAGCAGGTATGGAGAAAACTGCAGAATACCAGTTACGGGAATTATCATCCAAAATCATCCAAATCCAAGTTTTTAACTCCCAAACTCCAAGAAATTTATACCACAATCATTATAAACCCAAATGAACCATATTCTACGTAAGGCATGCGAATTTTCATCAAGTATCATGGATTAAAAGGGCCAAAATTCATAAAATTCTCATGAACCCTAAAAATTTCTTTAACTTAATTCTTCTCATTCTTTTTTCAGAATTTCTACTTCTAACCCAATGTAAATTAGTGGTTCAACCTCTACATGTGAAGGGAATTTCCAGAATGATGTTTATATCTCTACAACATGCGATTTCTAACCTCCAACATAGGTTTTCTTTCATAAAAACTCATCCTAATCAACCCTAAACTAATATGAATGAGGAATTAACTAAATTAATCAAGATAAATACTTTCCTGGGAATTTTTGTTTCTGATTTGTGGATGAAATCAGTTTGGTGGTGATCCTTGTTGCGCGATCTAACGTTTGGCCGTGACGGCGGTGCAAACGGAGGGGTTCTTGGCCTAGAACTCCTTGGTAGGCTCTTCCTTCCTTCTCTAACGGTCGTCTTTTATTTTTGGTTGTGTTAACCCTAGAAGACAACCCTAAGCATCTGATATAACCTATAAAATTCGTAGGTTTCCAAGCCCAAAAATACAAAATGCCTAAAACGCCCTCCCGGGGTGTTAATTAAGCCTAAAAACGCCCCGAGACCCAAACTAAACCCCCGGGTACATTATTTTGACTATATCGACCCTTCTGAATACTTTGGCGCACTCGAAATGACCATACGGGTGACTTATAATTTATTCACTTTTATTAATCAAAATTTAGTCTCGACACGACACGGGGGCGTCCCGACTTAAATTTCCAAAATTGTCATTTTATTCACTCGTGATATTTAATAGAGCCAAATTTTATATTTTACTTTTCTCATTAGTAATACTCAACAAGTTTCCAATAGTTACTAACTCTCGTCACGTTTGTAATTAAAAATAATTAATTTTCGAATTTATATTAAATTAATAACTCACATCAAATTTAATAAATCCCCAAATTTAGAAAGCATAAAAATACGGGGTATTACAGAGCCCCTCCTCTTTGGTCTTTTTTTGTGGCCTTCTTTCTTGGGTAAAGGGGATGCTCAAAGTGAGCCCCCTCATCCTCGGCCTTTGTTCTGTGGCCTTGTATCTTGAGTAGAGGGGTTGCTTAAAGTGATCCTCCTCATCCTTGGTCTTTATTCTATGGCCTTTTATCTTGTTTAGAGGGATTGCTCACAGTGACCCCCTCATCCTTGGCCTTTGTCTTTGGATTTCTATCTTAGGTAGAGGGGTTTCTCGCGATGATCCCCTCATCCTTGGACTTTTTCTGTGGCCTTCTATCTTAGGTAGAGGGGTTGCTCTCTATGAGTCCCCTCGTCCAGGTTTTACACCTTGTCACAGTTCCACTCAAGGTGGACCCCCTCATACAAAAATCTTTGTGTTGGGTAGACCAAAGGGTTTTGTACGAAACAATCGCTTCATCTTGGAATGCGAAAGTTTCATGCCTTTACATCATTACACTGTTCGATTTGCAGTGACTGAGGGGTCCCTAGTGGTGGACTTCCTCATCCTTAGTCATTCTCTTTTCTGTATCGATTTTGGGCAGCGGGGCCACTCTAGGTGAGTCCCCTTGCCCTAACTCATTTTACCTTGTTTCCAGTTTATGCAGTGAGGGGGGGGGGGGGGGGGGGGAGACCTTGGGGTAGACCCTCTTATTTCTATGTTTGTCTCTGGCAGATGGGTCACTTATCTTGTACTCCCTTATCCTGGGTTTTTCTCTTTGTATTTGCCTTTGGCAAAGAGGGTCACTCGAAGTGAACTCCCTCGCCATAAACTGTTTGTGCCTTTGATTGTCGCTGAGGGGACACTCGTGGTGGACCCCCTCACCACCAGTTGTTTTGTAACGTTTCTCTTGGTCGAGGGACCACTCGTGGTGGAATCCCTCGACATAAACTATTGCTTGTTGTAATCTTAACTGAGGGGCCATTTGTGGTGGACTCCCTCATCCTCAAATTGTTACTTGTGTTGGCCTTGGCAGACACTATTAGAAAAATAACAATTAAGGACAACTAATTTGCCGTCCCAAAAGCTCATTTTTTGTCCCTGATATCATTTGGGACAGTCGTAAGGACAACAATAGATGTCCTAATAGATGGGCGTCATAAAAGGCTAAAAGGACAACAATTGTTGTCCTTTTTGAGTATTTATGACATCAATTGTCGTCCTTTTTGTTCCATCCTTTTAAATCGATGTATTATTACATATTTATAAGGACATATTTTGTTGTCCTTTAAAACGAAGTATTAGGGACAGAAGTAGCTGTCCCAAATATATTTTGGCGCCAAATGAATATTTTAAAAGACAATTATAGTTGTCCTAAAAGATATATATATATATATATATATTATAAACTTATATTATAATCCGCCTAAATTCAATCTCTAATATAACAATATTAAATTAAAAAACAAAAACACAAAGACATTGCCAAAATTTAACCTTAAATATAATAACAAAACCAAATAGTGTCTTATCACACTTCAAAAAATAAACACCACCACATACTTTCAAATTATGATTTCCACTTCTAAGTTAGTTACATTAATACATAGTCAAGCGTGGTTATCGATAGTATCAACTACGGCTGCTGATGCTGGTGGTAGTGGGATGCCCGCCTCTCGTATCATAGGAGCGATTTCAAGCCTAGCTTCTGCTAGAGTTTTGTAACACCCCGTATTTTTAGTACATTTAAATTTAATTAATTCGGAAATTCAAATTACTAGTGTGTTGTGATTTAATGAATTAATTATGGTAAAATAAAAATTTTAATATTAATCGGAGAGTAAATGGTTAATATTTAGGCAAATCAAATTACTGAGTGAATAGTAATAATCTATTTAAGTCATTTCGAGTGTCAATGACAAAGTATACACTTATCTCAACCGGAAGTCGGTATAGACAATATGGGGTGGGGGGATAAGTAATTTTATAAATTATTCGGATGCCAATTTTGAGTGTACAGTTGAGTCCGGATGGGCCGAGATAGTCGGAAAAGTGTACCCGGGGGTAGTAAACGGGTCACGGGACGTTTTTAGACATAGCCGGGCCCACTCGGGGGCATTTGGGTCACTTGGGCTTGGCCCATTAGTCAAAAAACGGGATTTAGTTAATTAATCTAATAAAAAGCAAATTAAGGGTTAGGAAACCCTAACAGCAGCCAAAGCCAATTGGGGATCAAAAGAGAGCCAACAAAGGTCATCTTCAACCTTGGGATTTAGCTCCAATTCAGACTCTACGAACCTTAAGGCAAGTGGATAAGTTGCAATAGCATTAAATATGTTTTCAATTCATATTCATGTGTAGTGAATAAGTAGAAATTCGTTTTTGGGTGTTAATGGTATGAACATGGGATTTTGAAAACAATAATTCTGATTTACGAAATTGGGTGGTGATTCTTGTGAAATCTGATAATTGTGAGTTAATGCATATCTGGTAGAATGATATCTGAATATTTGGAAACGAATTTGATGATGAGATTTGGAGTATAAATGGGCTTAGGGTTAATGATGAAACTTTCCCCAAATTTGGAGATTGGGGTTAATGGACGAATTAATAATGTTGATGACTGTTCTGGGGATCCCTAATGAGTTTCCTAATATGTACAAATGCTAAAAGGGATTTAGTTTTAGTGTAGAAGGAAATTAGGGCTTGAAGATTTTCGTCTATGGCTGTCTGTCTTCGCGAAGAAGACGAGTACCTGATCGATCGATCGATCGATGCCATGAAGTCGATCGATCGATGGTCGGCAGAAACTGACAGTTCGTCCAGTTTTGTTTATATAGAAAGAGAATTATATAAAAGTTGTTATGCAATTAATTATTGTTGAGAAATTAATGCATGAGTTAAACCTGATTAAATGTGAGTGAATTAATTAGGAGATGGGAGTAGAAATTTGGGTGGCACGTCAAAAAAATTGGTTGAGCGATATCGAGGTAAATTATTTCATTTAGTAATGGACTAAATAATTTATAGTCGGGATTTAGACTCGGGTGAGGTTAATTCGGGCTAAGAGATTGAGTCCAATTAAATGGTGAGGGCAACATCAAAAGTAATTGAATTTATTAATGTGTAAATTAATTAATAATTCGAGTTGGGTAACAACCTCATAATAAAAATGGAATAGGCTTGTGTCACGGGTTTAGTACACGGTGTAGCTGGAACATTTATATATGTATATATATATATATATATATATATATATATATATATATACGGTGTGTGATAGTATATATATATAGTGTATGCCTTAATATCAGTGGTTAGATATTATTATACTTTAGTGCTATAGGGGGAGGTTACGCGCAGTGGATGAATCCCCTAGCTTGAGGAGTAGGGCGAGTAGATTCCCAGGTCATAGCGTCCGTTACAGGGGGTGAGGGGCATCTCACTTTCCGGGAAGGAATATGACCGCTTCGAAACTTATACTAAACCAAGTTAGTGAGAGATTCTAACTTGGATAACTAGGGTATGTGAATATACCTAGTGTACTAGCACTTTAGAGAAATTATGTCCGGTGAGTATTTCTACTCGGGTGGATGTTAGTGATTTATGTATTTCAGTATGTGTGTGACTGCTGCAATATTTCTAAGTATATAATTAGGTGATTATTATATACGGGCTAAATAAATACAAGCATGAGTTGTTGTATATGTATAACGAGTGGAGAAGTTATATGAATTAAAAAGGGAAATGATTAATTAAGTTGATGTTATTAATAACTTAAAAATCATAATCACATTGTACTTAAATTAGAGTAAGGGGGGTACAAGGAGACTTTAATAATTATCTAGTCATGAGATAGGTAACTAGGTGATAATTAAAGCGTTAGTGGTGCACATTAGAGGAGGGGCAAGGAAGTTCTCAAGAGAGTGCGTCACTAACTAAAATATGAAGAGCATGCATATTTATTATTACTGCAAGTTAATCATTTGTTAAATTTTTTTTAAATGTTTTGGGTACTAACCCTTGCTATAAAAACTTTTAAAAAAAAACCTTTTAGGTGTCCAACCACAGGGACGCCAGCCTTGACTCAATTCCAGGGATTCGTTGCTGCAGCATATGTGGATGTTGCGGGGTTTCGATAGACGCCTCATTTTTCATTCTTAATGTAGAAATTTATTATTAGTTATTCGAGCATGTCGCTCACATTCCACTTATTTGTTTTAGACTTGTTGGGAGTTCATTCTTGTCTTTACGGGATTTATTTTGGACCGATGGTTTATTCGGTTAATTATTTCTATTTGTGGATGATTATTTCAGTTATCTGTGATTGTTGTATGGCTTTATTTTTTCGCATGGGTTTTTGTTTAATTAATGAAAGATAAAAATTGGCACCAGTCTATTTTTCTCACTTAGGTGGTTAGTAATTTAATAAAAACGACAGTGATGCTAAGAATGGACCAAATGAGAAACCTGTTCTAACTTGATTTAGGACTGATCACCCGGGATTAATTAGGCGGGGTGTCACAGATGGTATCAGAGCATCAGGTTCTAGTGTCCTTAGGATCTATGCGGCTTTCTACGTTTCAGCGTAGCGTTCTGTTGTTATAGAGCCCTATTATTAGGACTGTTGATTATATTTTCCGCTTGTGAGATATCGCACTCCTGCTACTAGTTTTTGTATAAATTGTGTACTTATATAATTCAATCTATTTAAGATGCCGCCAAAGAGACAGAGAGGAGAAAGGGCTGAAGCTAGAGATGAGGTGGGGGAGGCTCGCCAGGAGCCACAGGTACCGCCACCACCACCCCCACCCGAGTTGATTTCTACCAATCAGGTGGCAGTGATAGTGGCCCAAGCGGTCGAGACAGCGATGCGAGCTATGGCAGCTCATTTTCCACAGCCCCAGGCACCGCCTCCATTGGCTCCAGCAGTTCAGGCTCCAGTAAGGCCACCATCTTGGGAGCGAGTGAGGGAGACCTTTCAGAAGGGTCACCCACCTGAGTTTAGAGGTAGCACCAATGTGGTCGAGACTTGTGACTGGAAGAAGAACATTCAGCGCCATCTGCGCATGTTAGAGGGTACAGAGGTGCAGAAACAAATGCTGGCTACCTTTCGTCTGTCAGGGGCAGCCTTACAGTGGTGGGAGTCCGTAACCACCGCTGAGGAGCGGGATTCGATGCCGATTTCTGAATTCTGGGTGCGGTTTGACCGCAAGTACTTCCCTCCAGCAATAGAGTCTGAGATGAGAAAGAAATTCAGCGAATTGGTACAGGGTGACACGTCAGTAGCAGATTATGAGGAGGAGTTCACCCATTTGGCAAACTTTGTGCCAAATGAAGTAAGCAATGAGGAGCAGAAGAAGTCAAAGTTCATGGATGGCCTAGCTTGGAGAATCAGGCAACACTTGATTGAGAATCCGGCGTTAGTGACTTATACAGATGTCGTTAATGCCGCACTTGTACATTTCCAGGATCATCGTTTCCATGCTAAGGGGAACAAGAAGGCAGGTGAGCCGAGCCAGCAGGGCAAGGCGGTCACTAGTAGTGAGACGAGTGGCACACAGCAACAGGTTATCATTCATTAAGGGAATCAGGCTAAGAAGTTTAAGCCTATAGGGTTCCGACCGGGAGGACAGGGGTTCAGGCAGGGGCAACCAGGCCCTAATCAGGAACAGCAGTTTCCTCAGGGCCGTCAGGGCCAAGGGAACAACGGAGGAGGCCAATCGGGCCAGCAACGTCAGGGCCAGCAGGGCCAACGGCAGGGTGACGATCAGAAACGCTGTTTCTCCTGTGGCCAACCAGGACACTTCAAGAGGTAGTGCCCGCAGAGGGGCACATGCCAGCAGCAGGGTGCCCAACAGGGGCAACAGGGTCAGATGCCGCCAGCAGCACCAGCCCCACCCGCCCCACAGCAGCAGGGGCAAATGCACTACGGACGTGTGTATAACGTTCGGGATGTTCCTAATCCCCCAGCACAGCAGGCGCCGCCCGCGATCGAGGGTACGTTTTCAATCCATGGCACTATGGGTCGGGTATTGTTTGATACGGGGGCTACACATTTCTTTATAGCTACACATTTCGCGAAGGCTTTAGGGTTGTTAGCCACCGCGGAGAGCACTATTACGTGTGTCGACTCACCATTGGGGAATGGGTCGCTTATATTCTTTATATATCGGGGAGTGGGGGTGGAGATTGGTGGTTTGACATTACCTGCGGACATGTTGGTATTAGATATGAATGTCCACAATGTGATTATCGGTATGGATTGGCTCGCTGACTATAGAGCCATGATCGATTGCTTCGGAGGGAGTATAATTTTTGCCATTCCGGGACAAGAGATGTTTGTTGTGACGATGCCTCGCCCAGAGGGAGGCTCAACCGCTCATTTATATTACATTGAGGAGGAAACCTCACAGGAAGTGGTAGTTCCTTTAGACTCTATTCCGGTAGTGAGGGACTTTGAGGATGTATTCCAGGAAATACCAGGATTACCACCCAGCAGAGAAATCGAATTTGTTATCGATTTGGCACCGGGGACGAGGCCGATTGCTCGGGCACCTTACCGAATGGCCCCTTCAGAAATGCGGGAATTGAGGGAACAGATTCAGCAACTACTGGGTCAGGGTTTTATTCGGCGGAGTACATCGCCTTGGGGTGCGCCGGTGTTGTTTGTGAAGAAGCGAGATGGTTCACTCCGCTTGTGCGTGGATTATAGGGAGCTGAACAAGGTGACGATACGGAATAAATATCCGTTGCCTCGGATTGATGATTTATTTGACCAATTGAGAGGGGCGTCTTATTTCTCCAAGGTCGACTTGAGGTCAGGGTATCATCAACTGCGTATCCGAGAGGAGGACGTTCTTAAGACCGCTTTCTTGTCGCGGTATGGATCTTATGAGTTCAGGGTAATGCCCTTCGGGCTCACCAATGCACCAGCAGTGTTCATGGATCTAATGAACAGGGTTTTCAGGGAGTACCTAGATCAGTTTGTTATCATGTTCATTGATGACATCTTAATCTACTCGCGCACCGAAGAGGAGCATGCATAGCATTTGCGCATGGTTTTACAGACACTGAGGGATCATCAGCTCTATGCCAAATTAGAGAAGTGTGGATTTTGGCTACGGGAGGTACAGTTCCTTGGTCACATCATGTCAGATCAGGGTATTGCAGTGGATCCGAATAAAGTGTCGGCGGCGAGGGAGTGGGGACAGCCCACGACACCGACCGAGGTGCGCAGTTTTCTGGGTTTGGCCGGTTACTACAGGCGATTCATAAAAGGATTCTCTAAGATTGCAGGACCTTTGACGAATCTGACTCGGAAAGGGATACCTTTCAAGTGGGATGATAGTTGTCAATTAGCGTTCGACGAGCTAAAGGACAAGTTGACATCTGCACCAGTGCTTGCATTGCCAAAGGGAGGGATAGAGTACCGGGTTTACACAGACGCATCCTTACGGGGTCTTGGGGGTGTGCTCCACCAGGAGGAAAGGGCTATAGCTTATGCTTCTAGGAAGCTGAAGCCCCACGAGAGGAATTACCCCACTCACGACCTAGAGTTAGCAGCGGTCGTTTTTGCTTTGAGGATATGGAGGCATTATCTTCTAGGAGAGCAGTTTACTCTATTCACGGATCACAAGTCTCTTCAGTATCTCTTCACACAGAAGGATCTGAATATGAGGCAGAGGCGGTGGCTAGAATTCGTGAAGGACTACCAATTTGATATTCAGTATCATCCTGGTAAGGCCAATGTGGTAGCAGACGCATTGAGCCGAAGGCCGACTGGGGAGATAGCAGAGGTATGGAAAGCGAAGTGGAGAGAGCTTCGATATGAGGATGACGTAGCCAGGGCTTGCATGTCAGCTTTATCCATCACACCCGAGATCATTATGCGAGTTGTGAAGGCTCGGGCTGAGGATCAGGTTTGCCGGGATAGGGTGGGCCAGTTGTTAGCTGAGGGAGCAGAGGGTTACTCAATTAGCTCAGAAGGAGGCCTACGCTTTAATGGGAGGTTAATGGTGCCAGAGGATGAGGATTTGAAGCATGCGGTTATGACAGAATCCCATGGTTCGAAATTTGCAGTACATCCCGGTGGGGATAAAATGTACCAAGATATGAGGAGGCAGTATTGGTGGGCAGGAATGAAACGGGACATAGCGGAGTTTGTTTCGAAATGTGCCACGTGTCAGCTTGTGAAAGTTGACCATCAGAGACCATCAGGGATGCTACAGCCGTTAGAAATTCCCGTGTGGAAGTGGGAGAGCATTTCCATGGACTTCATCACAGGGTTACCTGTATTGCAGAGGGGGCACGACTCCATATGGGTTATTGTGGATCGGTTGACTAAGGTGGCCCACTTTTTACCGGTACGCATAGACTTTGAGACGATGCGTTTTGCACAGCTATTCATAGCAGAGATTGTTAAGCTGCATGGAGTGCCTATAAATATTGTATCCGACCGAGACAAAATCTTTGTCGCCCACTTTTGGCAGAGCTTTCAGGAGGCAATGGGCACGGAGTTGCGCTTGAGTACAGCGTATCACCCACAGATGGACGGACAGACTGAGAGAGTTAACCAGATGCTGGAAGACATGCTCAGAATGTGCATTTTGGACTTCGGGGGAGGATGGGAGAAATATCTTCCTTTGGTAGAGTTTGCATATAACAACTCTTACCAATTCACGATTGGCATGGCACCGTTTGAGGCACTGTACGGGAGACCTTGTCGTTCACCCGTTTGTTGGTTAGAGGTGGGGGATAACAAACTCTTGGGGCCGGATATTGTTCAAGAGACATCTTCCAAGATAGAGCTGATTCGAGGAAGAATTCGGATAGCTCAGGACATGCAAAAGAGTTATGCTGACGCTTCTCGACGACATGTGGAGCTAGAAGTTGGGGACCAGGTTTTAGTCCGGGTATCCCCAATAAAGGGGGTGATGAGGTTCGGCAAGAAGGGTAAGTTAGCACCGCGATACGTAGGACCTTTCCCTATTATTGAGAGGGTGGGACCGGTGGCGTATAAGCTTGGGTTACCAGAACATCTTCAGCGGATACACGATGTATTCCATGTGGCATCGCTGAAGAAATATCGAAGGAGCGAGAGAGCATTTTGGCACGTTCCACTCGAGGAGATCGACTTACAGCCAGACATCTCGTATGAGGAGAGGCCGGTAGCTATTCTGGATCATAGTGAGCGGAAATTACGATCCAAGGTTATCCCATTGGTTAGAGTACAGTGGGGTCATCACAATGTTGACGAGTCTACCTGGGAGCGGGAGGAGGATATGCGGGAACAATATCCAGAGCTTTTCAACGCGGGTACGATCTAATTTCGGGGACGAAATTCCTTTATAAGGGGGGGAGTATGTAACACCCCGTATTTTTAGTACATTTAAATTTAATTAATTCGGAAATTCAAATTACTAGTGTGTTGTGATTTAATGAATTAATTATGGTAAAATAAAAATTTAAATATTAATCGGAGAGTAAATGGTTAATATTTAGGCAAATCAAATTACTGAGTGAATAGTAATAATCTATTTAAGTCATTTCGAGTGTCAATGACAAAGTATACACTTATCTCAACCGGAAGTCGGTATAGACAATATGGGGTGGGGGGATAAGTAATTTTATAAATTATTCGGATGCCAATTTTGAGTGTACAGTTGAGTCCGGATGGGCCGAGATAGTCGGAAAAGTGTACCCGGGGGTAGTAAACGGGTCACGGGACGTTTTTAGACATAGTCGGGCCCACTCGGGGGCATTTGGGTCACTTGGGCTTGGCCCATTAGTCAAAAAACGGGATTTAGTTAATTAATCTAATAAAAAGCAAATTAAGGGTTAGGAAACCCTAACAGCAGCCAAAGCCAATTGGGGATCAAAAGAGAGCCAACAAAGGTCATCTTCAACCTTGGGATTTAGCTCCAATTCAGACTCTACGAACCTTAAGGCAAGTGGATAAGTTGCAATAGCATTAAATCTGTTTTCAATTCATATTCATGTTTAGTGAATAAGTAGAAATTCGTTTTTGGGTGTTAATGGTATGAACATGGGATTTTGAAAACAATAATTCTGATTTACGAAATTGGGTGGTGATTCTTGTGAAATCTGATAATTGTGAGTTAATGCATATATGGTAGAATGATATTTGAATATTTGGAAACGAATTTGATGATGAGATTTGGAGTATAAATGGGCTTAGGGTTAATGATGAAACTTTCCACAAATTTGGAGATTGGGGTTAATGGACGAATTAATAATGTTGATGACTGTTCTGGGGATCCCTAATGAGTTTCCTAATATGTACAAATGCTAAAAGGGATTTAGTTTTAGTGTAGAAGGAAATTAGGGCTTGAAGATTTTCGTCCATGGCTGTCTGTCTTCGCGAAGAAGACGAGTACCTGATCGATCGATCGATCGATGCCATGAAGTCGATCGATCGATGGTCGGCAGAAACTGACAGTTCGTCCAGTTTTGTTTATATAGAAAGAGAATTATATAAAAGTTGTTATGCAATTAATTATTGTTGAGAAATTAATGCATGAGTTAAACCTGATTAAATGTGAGTGAATTAATTAGGAGATGGGAGTAGAAATTTGGGTGGCACATCAAAAAAATTGGTTGAGCGATATCGAGGTAAATTATTTCATTTAGTAATGGACTAAATAATTTATAGTCGGGATTTAGACTCGGGTGAGGTTAATTCGGGCTAAGAGATTGAGTCCAATTAAATGGTGAGGGCAACATCAAAAGTAATTGAATTTATTAATGTGTAAATTAATTAATAATTCGAGTTGGGTAACAACCTCATAATAAAAATGGAATAGGCTTGTGTCACGGGTTTAGTACACGGTGTAGCTGGAACATTTATATATGTATATATATATATATATATATATATATATACGGTGTGTGATAGTATATATATAGTGTATGCCTTAATATCAGTGGTTAGATATTATTATACTTTAGTGCTATAGGGGGAGGTTACGCGCAGTGGATGAATCCCCTAGATTGAGGAGTAGGGCGAGTAGATTCCCAGGTCATAGCGTCCGTTACAGGGGGTGAGGGGCATCTCACTTTCCGGGAAGGAATATGACCGCCTCGAAACGTATACTAAACCAAGTTAGTGAGAGATTCTAACTTGGATAACTAGGGTATGTGAATATACCTAGTGTACTAGCACTTTAGAGAAATTATGTCCGGTGAGTATTTCTACTCGGGTGGATGTTAGTGATTTATGTATTTCAGTATGTGTGTGAATGCTGCAATATTTCTAAGTATATAATTAGGTGATTATTATATACGGGCTAAATAAATACAAGCATGAGTTGTTGTATATGTATAACGAGTGGAGAAGTTATATGAATTAAAAAGGGAAATGATTAATTAAGTTGATGTTATTAATAACTTAAAAATCATAATCACATTGTACTTAAATTAGAGTAAGGGGGGTACAAGGAGACTTTAATAATTATCTAGTCATGAGATAGGTAACTAGGTGATAATTAAAGCGTTAGTGGTGCACATTAGAGGAGGGGCAAGGAAGTTCTCAAGAGAGTGCGTCACTAACTAAAATATGAAGAGCATGCATATTTATTATTACTGCAAGTTAATCATTTGTTAAATTTTTTTTTAAATGTTTTGGGTACTAACCCTTGCTATAAAAACTTTTAAAAAAAAACCTTTTAGGTGTCCAACCACAGGGACGCCAGCCTTGACTCAATTCCAGGGATTCGTTGCTGCAGCATATGTGGATGTTGCGGGGTTTCGATAGACGCCTCATTTTTCATTCTTAATGTAGAAATTTATTATTAGTTATTCGAGCATGTCACTCACATTCCACTTATTTGTTTTAGACTTGTTGGGAGTTCATTCTTGTCTTTACGGGATTTATTTTGGACCGATGGTTTATTCGGTTAATTATTTCTATTTGTGGATGATTATTTTAGTTATCTGTGATTGTTGTATGGCTTTATTTTTCCGCATGGGTTTTTGTTTAATTAATGAAAGATAAAAATTGGCACCAGTCTATTTTTCTCACTTAGGTGGTTAGCAATTTAATAAAAACGACAGTGATGCTAAGAATGGACCAAATGAGAAACCTGTTCTAACTTGATTTAGGACTGATCACCCGGGATTAATTAGGCGGGGTGTCACAAGTTTCTCTATTAGACCTCGCGACTCTTTCTTGTATTTCATTTTTAAAATCAGCATGCACCATATCAATTTCTTCTTGATGACGATTCTCTTGTGCCTCTACCTCTTCCCAATAACGAGTATCTCGCTCACTGGCCTCCTTCTCTAGTCGAGCAATCTCACTATGATAATAATTAGATGATGTGGTTAAACGTGAAGAAGTTGGTTTAATGCATACTCCCATACACAATGCTCGTCCATGTTCATCAGGTCCTATCACGTCCTCAAATATAGCATCCCTCACTTCAATCAAATTTTATTGATCAAATGGAAGCACATGCAATTATCTTTTAATCATTTCCTACAAAGGGAGAAAAAACATATAGCACAATCAACCTCTTTTCATAAATGAAACTTGCAAATATCCACCAAAATAAAATTCGTAATGCAACTAAGTCGTTTGGATTGCAATTATCAACATATTTATACCTCTCTACCAGTCGCTCCATCATCGACATCGTATGTGAGATCCTTTTTCTTACGTGTCCATCTCCAAACACTCAATTTGTCGATGGGCTCTTATTTTTAATTCATCTAATTTATATATAAATAGAAAACATGTTAACAAAATCCTAAAAGAACATAAATATAATCATAGTTAAGGAGAACATATATATAATTATACTAAAGTGAGAACATATACTAACTTGTTGCTTTATTAGGGCAAGTGAAGTTCTCCCAATTCTAGGGTGGGAACAAAGATAAGCACGGTTAATGATATTCCTATTTGCCACTCGCTGCAAGCGACAATAAATAATGTTAATGACATTTCAAGTTACTTGGTGTTGTATACTCTCCTCACCAATTCAATGTATTATTTTTAGAAAATTTCGACAGAGTCTTCTTTATTTTTACATGTAATCCAACCTGTTTAATCATCAACATAACATCAATAATTAAAAAAATAACATGAAAAATTCCGTCTACCAATTCAATGTAATACCTTTGCTCTTTCTTGACCCCACTGTTTAACTAAGACTTTCCATTGATTCGGGGTGACTCTATATCCGTGTTCAATTCCGTATAATACTTCTTCTTGGTCTCATACTTAAAGGATCTCCATTGAATTCCAAGATTACGACAACATATATTTCGATAATTGTCTGGCGCATTTGTGTTAATCTAAGAAAAAAATACATTATTTAGAAATACAGATAATTTTAAATATTTGATTTTACTAATACGAGATTAATTTAATATTACCTTCACTTGTTCCCAAACAAAGTCAAGCTTTTGTCCAAGAAGGCAAAGTCAAAGGAAACAAATCCCCTTGACGTGCATAATATCCGAGTTGACTCGCCAACTTTGTCGCATATAGTCCAATTGGTTGGCAATCTTCATCCCAACCAAGTATCTTTTTCTCACCATTCATTCCATTATTTTGCACTCCTTCTAACTTTCCTCTTATGAGAGGACGTGCTATTAGTATCACCTGTTCAAAAGTAATGCGCAAGCATATATATAAATTTACAAAATTATGATGTATAGATATCTTTTAATATATACCATCATGTAAGATGCTCTGCAAGTCATTTGTCATTCCACAGGAGGGTGCACCATCAATACTTCCTGTTAAAAAAAAAGTATACTTGTTGTAAATGATTGTTCGATAAGTAAAGAAGTAGCAACAAATCAAGGCCAACTCTTGGAATTACAATATTTTTAGTTCAAAATGTTCATAATTTCAAAACGTTCAAAATGTTCATATTTGGCTAAGGGCTTAGACTTGAGTTTTGCATTCGAATATACCTCAGTATCATAGCCTTCAGATCAATTATCAGTACTAAATTTCATATTTAATGTTCGGTTAGCACTTTGAATGTTATCAGTTACCAAATTTCAGTTATGAGTGCAATACTAAAGCACCATGAATCTTATCAGTTACCAAATTTCAAGAGATCAGTTATGTTCAGTTAGCACCAAAGCAGATCATTTAGCACCAGATCATTTATCAGCAAAGCACCAGATCATTTATCACCAAAGCATCAAAGCATTATTTAGCAAGTTAACAAGGAAAATGCATACTTTGGTACCAAATCAGATCAGTATGGATAATTAAGACCTGCGTTAATTCAAATGCAAATGCATAATTCAGACCTGCATAATTCAGCACCATCTCATTTAATTCAGCAAATGCAAGTGGTAAATTCAGCACGATCTCATTTAATTCAGTAAATGCAGTAGCATTATTCAAACCAGATCAGTCGTGCATTTCAGTAGCATTATTCAAATCAAATCATTTGGTGAATTATGCATATCATTATGCAACAGATGACATCAATGTTGAGTTTTTGGTGCAAGTTTTGGTACAATTTCTTTGTACACAAAGCATCTTCCCTAATGTATAAACCGAAGTTAGTAAATATTGTGCACGCCCAAAATGAATTTGGTACAATAGAGCAAACATCAATGTTGAGCTTCTTCTAAGTATCCTAAACCCTCCTTTTGACTGAGCTTCTTCTAACTACTCATATGATGAAGCCAAAAATATAACACAATCCGATATGTCTTACCGGCTCAAAAGATCACCCTCTGAAGCCTTAACTAAATTCTATCCCCTGGATGGAAAAATGGAAGGCCAAAGCTTAGTTAATTGCAACGATTAGGGATTTTATTATTTGGAAACAAGAGTTGATTTGCAGCTTTTAGAGATAATAGAATATCCACAAGTTGAGATATCGGATCAATTTCTCCTATACAATTTGAGTGGTACTAAAGAGATCAGTGTGGAACAACAGTTGGTTATTCAGGTCAATTTGTTCGAGTGTGGTGGCATAGTAATAGGCCTCTACATCTCTCACATGATAGCTGATGCAGTTACATTATGCTCATTCATTAAGGGTTGGGCTGCAATGGCCAGAGGGGTACACAATTCGATTGGCCCTATCTTGGATTCGTCGTCTCTCTTCATGCCCGTTGATTCGTTCAATTATAGTCCCAATACTAAATATCTAGTAGCCCAGCCTCGGGTGGAAAAACTTGTCACCAAGAGATTTGTGTTCACTGCATCGACAATAGCTGCATTAAAGGCTGATGTGGCCGAAAGTTCCAGCGTGGTGAGGACTACACTCGTGGAGGCCTTATCAGCACTGATGTGGAAGTGTGGCATAGCTGCAACAGGGGTAAAAAAGGGTAAAAAATCAACGACATTTCATCCGGTGAACTTTAGGGGGAGGATGGTCCCACCATTGGCGGAATATTCTTTTGGGAATATTTTTCAAATGATGAGCACAATTTCGGATGGGGAAAAGGATTTGAGTTGCTTGTTGGCTAAATTGAGGGGTGCATTTGAGAAAATAGATTGTAATTATATAAGGGAACTAGTTGGTGAAACTGAGTTTGAGATTGTGAGGAAGAATTTTTGGGCGATTGGCAAGCTTTTATCCCAAGGGGATGTGCAGTTGGTGTAGACATGGAGTGTATGAAGAAGACTTTGATTGGAGAAATCCTGTTTGGGTGAGTATGGCTAGCTTTTACACCAAGGATTGTATTTTCTTAATGGAGTCTATATTGGATGGGGGAATAGAAGCATGGGTGGTCATGGATGAGCCAGCTATGGACAAATTCTAGCAAAATTCGGATCTCCGAAAATATATTTTATTTGCTTTGGAATAATGAAAAATAAATTTAAGTTATTATTTATGCTCGTTTGGTTTGGGACGAATTTAAGTGTTTTTAACTTAAATAAGTTGGAAGATATTTCATTACAAGGGGCATGTGTTTCTAATACTAAAGCTATGCCATTAAAGAAGTGTAACCATATAAAAGGTATGACTATTTGTCTCTAATGTTTGATGTAGTTTTACACATTTAACTGTAGTGATAGAGCCTATAAGACAGCTTTGAGAAATCAATCTCTACTAATTTATAAAGGATCATCCAATAGAAACTAAATTAAGACAGTAAGCATGTCAACTAGTACAAAATGGTCACACACACCTCTGACATATTCTTGACGTTCCTACATGTGGTTGTTCATCCATTTGCCCAACACATAAATTGATTACTCATATATTCATGAGATGCACGGGAAATTTGTAAGATTACTCGTATATTCGTGAGATGTACCTAATTTGAAATTTGATTTGAAATATATTCATAACAGAGTATACTTAAACAAAGTATACTTATAAACTGATTTGAAATCTTGAAAATGTACCTGACTCAAGGACAAATCATTGGCCACCTTCAAATATTGAAATTCAAATATGCTTTGTTATTTTAAAAGCCACATTTTCTCTCATTTCTCTAGACAAAAAACTTAACCTAACCAAATTTATTGTGTATGTATGGTGTTTCCTGGGCATCGATTGGAAAATTGGGATTCTAGTCGTAAAAACGCCTAAACTATATTTGGAGGGGGAGGTATTAGTACCTCTCTGGTACTAATTGAAGCCCCATGTCATGAGTATAAGACTCTTCCCAGGTATTAATACCTTCTCTGGTACAAACTTTATCTATTTTCCTCTAATCACACTACCCTTTGCAACCTTTCATTTGATAGATGAACTATCTATATTGAACTTGTATCAAACTCTAAATTTATTATTTATTTGATTCAAGGAAATCTTAAGAAACCTCCTCGGTCACTTATTGAAATTTTTTAGCTTATTAAGGAGAATGGTGATCAAGTAACAGCTTTATATATCCATTGTTAGAAGGAATTAAACTTTAAAGTAGGTTTTGTTCATTTATTGTTTGATGTAAACAACCTGGACTCATATATATTTATTTTCATTTCATCCAGAAAATGAAAGCTAATTCACCTTTATGAAAATATTAGCTTCATAAAAGCTAATTCACTCAATGCCTTATGCCCTAAACTAGAGTGGGAAGAATGGGTAATGATAGTTGCACTGAATACAGAAACATTTTCATTGCTACTATGGATATGTGAAGAGAATATGTCAACTCATGGTATACTTATGAACAACAACATTACACCCGCATCACCTCAACTCAATTCAACTCAACAAAGTCTTTTCCGAATTTTATGTGCAGAGCATCCATAGCTTGAGTAAGAGACCTGATACTTAAACACCCCTCATCTAAATGTTTACATATGGTATCATAATTGATCTAATGATGCTGTCTTTTTCCATCAGATATCAAAAGAAAATTTTAATAAAGTGAAGTAAAAGAATCTAGAATTGTTTTGGGAACACTTATCGCATAAATAATGTGAATGGGCATTGCAGTTAATACTGCTTTGCTCAAAGTGATTTACTTGCAAAATTCAGCAGCTTAGCTTTCTATCCTTCAATCCTCTTTCCTCATAGTAAGATGGGGGGTAATGTATATGGGAATTAGTCTTATTTTCAAGTGCAATATTTGAACTTCTCGAGAAGTAAAAATTTATATACCTGAATCTAAAATGGGGGTGATGCATGTGCCGCGCTTCTAGTAGACGAGGATCTAATCATACTAAATCTATTACAAAAAAACAATATATATGATTAGTTATAGTATTAATAAAAAATATGATAAAACATAACAAATCATATGATAAAAATAAGAGAAACATATGTCATAATGCTTACATATAAATTTACAACTTATCAACTCTCATTCTTCGTCCATATCATCCTCACAATCATCAACATCAGGCATAGATGTATCAATTACGGATCCATCTACATCTTATCTCACACA
Source organism: Sambucus nigra (assembly GCA_949130495.1). Classification (NCBI taxonomy): domain Eukaryota; kingdom Viridiplantae; phylum Streptophyta; class Magnoliopsida; order Dipsacales; family Adoxaceae; genus Sambucus; species Sambucus nigra. The sequence continues at coordinate 103,283,703 of OX422218.1, read as the reverse complement.
AGATACATTTTGATCATGGTCCAAGTCTTGCACACTAAACGGCTCGAATGGATGCACTTCTAATTCTTCTTATGTGGTTGAATAACTATTAAACATATCTCTAGGCGTCATGTGAACTACTACATGCCAATCCGGTTCCAAAGGGTCTTGCACGTACCACACTTGTTCCGCTTCGGATGCGAAGATAAAAGGCTCATCGCACCATCGATGATCTTTGTACAACAAGTGGTTGAAATTTACTAATGTAAAGTTGAACTCGTCTACTCGTTTCCCCAAACGATTTTCTATCCAATTTCATTTGAATAGTACGAACTTTTGGCCATTAAAATATTAAATTTCAATAATGTCAGTCAGTTGTCCATAGAAAGTAACATCCCCAGACAAAGGATTGGAGTCTTTTCGACTAGCGTAGCTCTTTTGTTCTGCTTTTAAAATAACTCCACTATTCTGAGTTTTTCGGCGACTATCAACTTCATTTGTTCAAAATCTAAACCCACGAATAATATATGACTTGAAGCTTAACTCATCCTACAGCGGACCTAATGCCAAACTCAATATTTCACTGATAATTCGATATCTATTGGCAATCCATCCACCTAATATTTCAATAAATAAGAAAACTGCGATATGGAAATATAATTAGAATACTAAAAATGAATTAACATACTTACATAATCCTTAAACCACGTGTGGAAATGTTCATTGTAAAGGCGTTGCACACAATGTTTTTTGTGAAACATGAGGATATTGTTTTGTATGTTCAACAATGTGTTTTCTGAAAATATCATACGTGTGTCAAGTTAGAAAGGGAATTCAATAATGCATTTTATATAAAAATTACTTATGGATAATATATAACTTACTTAATAAATGGCGCAACTGCATCACTGTTAGGAAGCACATATCGATGCGCTTGTATACGAGTTACTGAATCAACCCGAAATTTTTGACCTTGCCTCACACCATGCCCAAGGTCATTACCTCCATCATCATTATTGGAAGGCCGATTAGACTTAGTTTCCACATCTTCAGCCATATATCTCGAGCAAAAAGTGGTGCATTCTTCCATAATAATAGATTTAGCAATTGAGGCCTCAGGATGAGTACGATTATGCACAAAGAGTTTGAGTATGCAAATACCTTTCAATTGGATACATCCAATGGTAGATTATTGCACCGACAATCACTAACTCATCAACCAAATGTATTGGCAAGTGCTCCATCACATCAAAGAATCTCGGGGGGGAATATTTTCTCAATAGTGCAAAGTGTAAGAGCCATACGATCTTCCAATTTCTCTACATCAACCAAAGTATTTGTACTTTAGCACAATACTGAAAAATAGTTGCTTAGTTCAATTAATGCTTTGACAACATGTTTCGACAGTACCCTCCGTAGTGCTATTGGAAGTAATTATTGCATTAAAATGTGATTGTCATGTCTCTTTAGTCCCCATAAACTTCGCTCTTGAGGGTGAACACATCTTGAAATATTTGATGAATAGCCATCTGGTACTTTAACATCCTGCAAGACTTTTAGAAAAATATCATTCTCTTTGTTTCTCATTGTAAACTCTGCTAGAGCTATGTGCTCTAAATTTTTCCCGCGTGTTTAGGGATGTAATGGTCGTCTGATGCGCATCTCTTGTAGGTTTTTTCTGGCCTTCAAATTGTCTTTGGTTTTATCTTTAATGCCCAGCAATGTAAATAAGATATTGTCACACATATGTTTTTCAGTATGCATAACATCAATATTGTGGCGGATCAAATTATGCTCCCAATATGGAAATTCAAAAAAGATACTTTTCTTTTTCCAATTTAATCTCGTCTTCGGCACCACATCTTTTGTTGTCTTCGCAAGCTCTTTTTCTAATTGTTCTCTTTTCCTCTTTCTAAAAACATATTCCTTCTTGTATTCAGTTTCAATGTCGAGCTCATTTAACTGTTGTAAAACTTGTGATCTTGATAATTTCAACGGAGGTGGTCTAAAATCAGCATTGCCATTAAAAGTTATTTTCTCCTTTCAAAACCTATGGCACAGAGGTAAGAATCGACGATGACCCCAATAACAATACTTTTTACAATAAGTTAATCGAGTCGCTTGATGATCTTTGTTACAACAAGGATAATAAAATTAACCTTTCGTGCTCCATCCCGATAGCATGGCATATGCCGGAAAATCATTAATTGTCCACAATAACGCTGCACGCAACTGGAAAAATTATTTACTCGATACATCATAAGTAGTCACTCCATCATTCCATAACTCTTTTAGATTATCAATCAATGGTTGTAAAAATACACTAATTTTATCACCAAGCCCTTTTGGTGCATCAATAAGAATCGATAAAATTAGGTTTTGTTGCTTCATACACAACCTTGGGCTCACATTCAAGGGCATGAGTACAATTGGCCATGTACTGTGAGCAATGCTCATATTACCAAAAGGATTGAATCCGTCACTTGCTAGCCCAAGTCTAAAATTACGACTATCACTTGCAAAAGATGGATTACACTCATCAAATGCTTTCCAAGCACGAGAATCAGCCGGATGCCTTTGCACACCATCATCAATACAATCCTCGGTGTGCCATTTCATTAGGAAGCAGTATGTGATGACCAAAACAATCTTTACAATCTCGGTTTTAAAGGAAAATATCTTACCTTTTTAGCATCTACTTTTTTACTTTGATTACTCTGTTGCACTTGATCAACATCACTGCCAACATTTGATTTATATCTGGAAGCCCCACAAATGACACACTTCTCTAAAGTTGCATTTTCATCTCGAAATAACATACAATTGTTAGGGCACGCATCCCACATTTCATACTTGAATCCCAAATCAGAAATGAGCTTGTTAGCCTGTTAAAAGGATTTTGGAATTCTGGCATTAGGTAATGTCTTCTCTAATAGTTTTAGCAACATTGTGAAAGAACTATTCGTCCATCCATTAAGTTGCTTTAAGTGCAAGAGTTCAACTACAAATGAGAGTTCAGTAATACCCTCCGAACAATTTTCATATAACTTTATTTCCTCGTCTTTTAGGAGTTTGAAATATTTTGGCATGTCACCATCAGGCACCACATCTTGTACTCCATGTCCATCACTACATGAATTTGCATGCGTCTGTGGAACTCCCCTTCCCTCTTGAACCATTGCAATCATATTCCCCCCAAGCTCGATTCATATGATATATCATCAAGTGACACATCATTACCAAAATTACATGTATTGTCCTCCAATGCATCGACCAACTCCCCATGATAAATCCAATCCTTATAACTCCTGTCAAAACCATGCATCTCTATGTGACCCTTCTGTGACACCCCGCCTAATTAATCCCGGGTGATCAGTCCTAAATCATGTTAGAAAAGGTTTCTCAGTTTGTCCATTCTTAGCATCACTGTCGTCTTTTTAATTACTAACTACCTAAGTGAGAAAAACAGACTGGTGCCAATTTTTATATCTTTAAATTAATTAAAACTCATGCGGAACATAAAATAATACACAATCACAATTAACTAAAATAACCATCCACAATTAAAATACTTAACCGAATAAACCATCGGCCCAAATAACCAATACAAGTAAAGATAGGAAGAAAAATCTTAACAAGTCTAATACATGAACTGTGAGCGACATGCTCAGATAACTTCTAGAGAATTCCTACACGAACGAAAGAAGTAGGCGTCTATCAAAACCCCGCAACATCCACATGTGCTGCAGCAAAGGATACCTGGAATAGAGTCAAGCCTGGCGCCCTTGTGGTTGGACACCTAAGAGGTTTTTAAAAATTTTATAGCAAGGGTTAGTACCCAAAAACATTTGAAAACATTTAACAAATGCTTAACTTGCAGTACTAAATAAATATGCATGCTCTTCATATTTTAGTTAGTGCCGCACTCTCTTGAGGACTTCCTCACACCTCCTCCAATGTGCACTATTAACGCTTCCATTTAATTTACTAGGTCCTGCGCTCTTGAGCCAATACTTATTTTAACCTTTGAAATTTCCCTACACTAAATGAGTATGCCTTAATTCATGATTTTTAAGTTATTATAAACATCAAACTTAATTAAATCATTATCCGTTTTAATTTCATATAACATTCACAACCGTTATGCACGTAATACATTTTTCACTATGTATTAATTATTTCATATATAATTATATACCTAATTATATATTTAATCATTTTACAGTATTCACAAACATACTGAAATAACATTTAATACAAACTTTTGACCGAGTAAAAATACTCACAAAAATATAAATTTTTCCAAGTGCTATCCCACTAGGTGTATTCACATAACCTAGTTATTCGTGTTAGATTCGCTCACTAACTTAGTTTAACATACGAATTTGAAGGCGGTCATATTCCTTCCCTGAAAGTGAGATGCCCCTCACCCATATAACGGACGCTATGACCTGGGATTTTACTCGCCCTACTCCTCAAGCTAGGGGATTCATCCACTACGCGCAACCTCCCCCTATAGAACTAGAGTATATACTAATAATATCCAATCACTGATATTAATGCACACACACTATATATATATATACTGTCACACCCCGTACATATATATAAATATAAAATGTCCCGGCTACACCATGTACACAATCCGTAACATAAGCCTAGTTAATTTATTAAGAGTTTAGGGTCCAACTCTAATCATTAATTAATTCACACATTAATTAATTAAGTCACCTTTGGTGTCGCCCACACCATAAAATTGGACTTACTCTCGTAGTCCTAATCAACCTCACCCGAGTCTAAATCCCCGACTCTCAAATTATTTAGCTTTTACCTAAATAAGATTTATCTCTCGGTATTCCTCAACCATTATCCCCGTACTTGTTTTCTAACTATGTTCAATCCTTTCGAACTCTTCCCAAAAATTTACCCTTAGTGTATCACCTAATTTCTCCATAACCCGACGAATTTAAATTTTGATGTCACACTAAATCGTCTCCAAATTCTAATTAATTTTATTCACCATTAATTAGATTTAAAATACGTGTAGAAATTTCTCACCAAAATAATTTATGGAAAAAGATTAAATGAAATTTTCTTTATATAAAATTAAACTGGGCGAACTGTCAAAATCTGCCGACCTTCGATCGATCGACCCCAGACCTTCGATCGATCGATCGAGCAGGTCTTCGTCTTCTTCGCGAAGATATATTCTGCCATGGATGAGTTTTATAAAACCCTAACTCCTTCTACCAGCAATCTCAAGCTTTCTTAACAATAATACAAGTTAGAAACCTTATTAGGGACCTCCACAATGCCCTCCAACGTTATTAATTCGTCCATTAACTACAATTTCTGAATTTGGAGAAATATTCATCTTTAATTCCTTACCCATTTACATCCCAAATCCCTTCACCAAATTCGTTTCTAATTATCCAGATATCATCCTACCAGATATGTATCAATTTATAATATCAGATTTCTACAAGAATCCTCATTCAAATTCGTAAATCAGATTATTATTTTAAAAACCTCATGTTTATGCCATGAACACCCAAAACGAATTTTGATCAAACACATCACATCAATATGAATTTCAAAACAGATTCAATACTATTGCAAGTTATCCACCTGCCTTAGGTTTCGTAGTGTCTGATTCGGAGATGAGTTTCCAAGGTTGAAGACGATCCTTGTTGGCTCTCTAGTGATCCCAAAACTGCCTTTAACTGCTATTAGAGTTCCTTAATACACTTAGCCTTTTCTAAAACTTTATCAGTCGTTTTATTATTCCTTCCAATTCCTTAATTTACCTAATCCCGTTTTTTGCCTAATGGGCCAAGCCCAAGTGACCCAAATTCCCCCGTGTGGGCCCGGCTATGTCTAAAAATGCCCCGTGACCCGTTTACTACCCCCGGGTACACTTTTCCGACTATCTCGGCCCATGCGGACTCAACCGTACACTCAGAATTGGCATCCGAATTAATTCATAAAAATGTTTATCCCCTCACCCCTTAAGTCTATACCGACCCCCGGTTGAGATAAGTGCATACCCTGTCATTAATACTCGAAATGACTTAAATAATTAATTACTATTCACTTAGTAAATAACTTCCCGTAAATATTAACCATTTACTCCTCGATTAATATTTAAATAAAATTTCCTTAATTAATTCAATTAAATTACGACTCACAAGTAATTTTTAATTCCCAAATTAATTAAATATTTAATGCATGAAAAATGCGGGGTGTTACACCTTCACAGTGTGTAGGTTGTGGTAGACTCGATTTACACATTTATAACATGGGCATTTGATGCATGACGATTGCATATTTTTATTCCTATATGGAAAGCTAATAAACCTTTCAACCCCATCTATGTATTCTTTTGAATTCCAATCATGTGATTCGATCCAACTTTTATCCATATCAACTCCTAAGACGTAATTCGATAAACAACAAAAATTTATTAGCATACATATACAAGATATACAATTTAAACATAACAAGATATAGAGAGTTAGTGTGACATAATATTAATGGAAACATCATTTGAGAAATTCCGCACACACATACACAAACATACATGCGATTACTTCTAAATCTAAATCATTCCACAAGCCTATATTTTCTCATTCTAAAAAATCTTATCTTCATCATCACATTTTCAGACATACATAAATATAATTCTAAAACTACATCGTAAAAACGAAACCTGCAAACTCCTTTATTTCATTTCTACCCTTCCAACTACAATTCCACACACACACACACAAACATACATGTGATTACTTCTAAATCTAAATCATTCCACAAGCCTATATTTTCTCATTCTAAAAAATATTATCTTCATCATCACATTTTCACACATACATAAATATAAATCTAAAACTACATCGTAAAAAAGAAACCTGCAAACTCCCAAGGCTCAGACTTATAAATATCGATTTTCGAAACAGCTTGAAAGCGAAAGGCCTTGGCACACAAAATTTGTAATGTATGATTCATAACTGATTTGTATTGTAGTTCATAAGTTATAATTTGTTCCCTAAAAAATTAACAGAAATCCCATTGTGAGTTCACCCCAACTTTCGCACCTTAAACCCACAAATTTAAAGTATCCCATTGTGGATGGTCTGACATTCAAAATTTATTAATGCATGTTGAATTTCTACGCGCTGGATAATATTAGAATTTCACGTTATTTTATATATTATTTTTTAAAATAACTTTTAATTTCAATACAATCCAGAAAGTAAACATAATTGTTAATTTCAACCGAGAGCTTCAACTAGAGACAACATTTGATACCCAAAAACTAATCCTTTTATCTGACTTACTTAGTTGTCAATATTGCAGTGATTAATATCTTTTGGACTCGTATACTCATTTGGACACCACACATCAATTGATGCATTTTTAATACATTAGCTATGTCAAATAACAACCTAAAGTACTCATTCTGGCTTCACTTTCACTATCAAATTTGGACTTCAAAAATGTAAGGGACTTGTCAAATTCTTGTCTTAGACAAGAAACTCTCAAAAATCAAACATGGCATAGTTGGTATATTATACATTTCAAATAAATTGTTATCAGTAACCCCTTAAATAGAATACACTCTACATTTCTGAACAAGTTATTGCATTCTCTTGCATCAAGAACACCCCGATTTTAAAAGCACTTCTCAGCCAAAATCAGCAGTATAGAACCCACCAGCAATGAAAATGTTCCCCTTTTCAACAAAATTCATAAAATGCCTTAGTCTTGTGTACGAAATCCAATTTTTTCATACAAAATCAGTCTATAATCAAACACAAAATCTTTGCACACAAAATCAGTCTATAATGAAACTCAAAATTAGCTCTATAATCAAAAACAAAAATCATCTCTATAATCAAATACAAAATCAAATAAAAAATCATTTATATATGAGTAAGTCTTCATACCTTTATTCTTCAAGAGAGAACCCGACGGGTTTTACGAGAGAGAGAGAGAGAGAGAGAGCAATAGTGAGAGCGGGAGAACGGAGAAGCAGGTTTTACAAAAGCATCAAAGTATTGATAAAACCATCTGAAGATATCTATTTCACGAGAGAGAGAGAGAGAAATAGCGATTGAGAAGAGAGAGAGCGCGATTGAGAGAGCTAAGTGAGTGAGTCCGAAGGTATCTGCTTCACGATATCATGAAGATATCTGCTTCACGATATCGTGAGTCCAAAGGTATTTGATCGGGTGAGGAGAGAGATAAGAGGGTGAGTCCGTTATTTGATAGTAGAGGGAATGAAAAAATAAATAAAAAAATAATTTGGGGAATGGAGGGAAAAAAGAGGGAAATGAAAATTTTAAAGGACATGTATTTGTTGTCCTATCAGAGGACTTATAAAGGACAATAAATATTTGATGTCCTTAAAACTATTATAAAGGATGCTTAAAAAATTAGTTGTCCTTTCTAATAGATCTAAAAGTACAGCTATAATTTGATGTTCCTTATTTTTTTTTAAAGGACAGTTTTAAAGTTGTCCCTAATATCGGTGTCCTTAATTGTCATTTTTCTTGTAGTGAGAGGGGCCACTTGAAGTGGACCCCCTTGCCATAAGTTATTTCTTGTACTGATCTTGGCAGAGGGTACCACTCATGGTGGACCCATCGCCCTGAGTCATTTTCTGTAGCATCAAGTTTAGGAATAAGGGACACTCAAGGTCGATCCCTTCTCCTTAGGCTATTTTTCTATCAAACTTGCAATCTTGGACAGGTGGAACCACACTAAGTGGATTCCCATGTTCTAGGCTATTTATCTCTTTGTTTACTGGCTTGAGGACTTCTCAACATTAGCCCCTTCGTGCAAAAGTGTCTTTTAGTGTCGAGAGACTTGTGCACAAAATATCATAAACAAGATTTCTCTCTTTCTTTACGGGCTTGAGGACTTCTCAGCATTAGCCCCCTCGTGCAGAAGTGTATTGTAGTGTCGAAAGACTTATGCACTAAATATCATAATCAAGATTTCACTCTTTATTTATTAGCTTGAGGACTTCTCAGCATTAGCCCCCTCGTGCAGAAGTGTCTTGTAGTGTCGAGAGACTTGTGAACGAAATATCATAATCAAGATTTTGGTCTTTGTTCACTGGCTTGAAGACTTCTCAGCATCATCCCCCTCTCAAGCAGGATATAGGTTAATAGTATGGGCACTCCAATGCCCTTGGAGCCCCAGGTACTAAACTGTCGTACCTTTTATTTATACTTGATAGTTGCTTAAGACTGTGAGTGCTCCTATGCCCTTAGAGCCCGAGGTACTAAACTGTCATACCTTTGTTACTATTTAATTCATACTTGGAACTTGTTCAACTTCTCAGGTTGATGCTATGAGCGATCCTGTGCCCTTGGAGCTTTACGTACTAAACTGTCGTACCTTATATGTATACTTGGCATTTTCTCAAGACTGTGAGCACTCTGGTGCCCTTTGACCTGTAGGTACTAAAATATCGTATCTTATATTTATACTTGGCACTAACTCAATACTGTGAGCGATCCGGTGCCCTTGGAGCCTTTAGGTACTAAACTATCATACCTTATATTTATACTCGGTACGTGCTCAAGACTGTGAGCGCTCTGGTACCCTTGGAGCCTTTAAGTACTAAATTATCGTACCTTATATTTATACTTGGAACTTGCTCAAGAATGTGAGCGCTCTGGTGCCCTTGGAGCCTTTAGGTACTAAATTTTCGTACCTTAAATTTATGCTTGGCTTGTTCAAGACTGTGAGCGCTCCGGTGCCTTTGGAGCCTTAGGTACTAAAATGTCGTACCTTATATTTATACTTGCACTTGATTAATAATGTGAGTTGCTCTATTTTCTGTGAGAACTTCAAGTTGAACTTCCCTCGAAGTCTTTGGGGTACTTGCCTATGATCTGAGAAAGTTATCATTTTAGAGTTGCCCCCTCTAAATGAAGGGTACTTGCATATGAGATGAGCAAGTTAAAATGTGGAAGCTGCCCCTCTAGTTGTGGGGTACTTGCATATAGCCGAGCAGGTTAAAATTTTAGAGCTATCCCTCTAACTGCGGGGTACTTGCATACAACTGACTAAGTTAAAATTTTGAAGTTACCCCTCTAACTGCGGGGTACTTGCATATGAGTTGAGTAAGTTATTATTTCTGAAGATATCCCTCTAACTGTGGGGTACTTGCATATGAGATGAGCAAGTTATTATTTCTGAAGCTTCCTCTCTAACTGCGGGGTACTTGCAAATAATTGAGCAAGTTAAAATCGGGAATTACTCCTCTAACTGCGCGGTACTTACATACAACTAAGCAAGTTAAAATTTTGAAGTTACCCCTCTAACTGTGGGGTACCTGCATATGGGTTGAGCAAGTTACTATTTCTGAAGCTACCCCTCTAACTGCGGGGTACTTGCATATGAACTCAGCAAGTTATTATTTCTGAAACTTCCTCTCTAACTACGGGGTACTTGGATATAATTGAGCAAGTTAAAATTTTGAAGTTGCCCCTCTAGCTATGGGGTACTTGCATATAACTGAGCAAGTTAAAATTTGAAAGCCGCCCCTCTAGCTGTGGGGTACTTGCATATAACTAAGCAGGTTATGACTTTTTAGTGTAACCCCATGTGACTTTGAGGTATATTTTTTTTATAGAAACTCCGTGTGACTGTGGAGTATTTTGTTATGCACATTCATTTCTTAGGTAGTAACTAGGAGATGGGGTTAGCCCTTATCCTTCCCACAAACTTTGAATAAAATTTCACATATATCATAAATAAAGAAATAGTTGTTTCTTTATACCGAAAATTTCCCTTGTCCTGCAGGGTCCTTGTTCTAAACTTTTCTTTTGAACCTTTTTGTCTTATAAAAACAACAAGTTTAGAGGGGGGGGGGGGGGGGGGGGGTACACCCACTTTTCCCTATTTTCTGAAAACTCATCAAGTATTTTTTTTCTTGAGAACATAGGTTATGACTTGTTCTCTAGGCTATAAATCTGTATGGCATAATAAATAAATATGCCCAAAATGTAGTGAATTTTTTTTTATTATTACTAGGAGGGTAACCTCGTGCTCGTCCGGAGTAACAAATTATTTGTTGTGTTTGTAAGGACTTTGTTCAATATACTTTTTCCTTGGGATGGTTATTTCCCCAAGTATAATGAGGAAAGACCTTCATGTCATGGACCCTCTTCTAATCTAGTAGAGGATCTACTATTCTCTTAAGAAAGAGAAAACACTAGTTTGGTGTACCCTTTGTTCATCTTTAGCACTTGCTCAATACTGTGAGAGCTCCTATGCCCTTGGAGACTGAGGTACTAAACTGTCATACCTTATATTTATACTTCACACTTGCTCAATACTGTGAGTGCTCCGGTACCGTTGGAGCCTTAGGTACTAAACTATTGTACCTTTTTTATATACTTTAATTTATTTTTTGCAAATACTTTTTGTGTTCTCACACTTGTTGTCCTATTTTATTAGGTGGATAAATAATAACAAGTAAAAGTTCACAAGGAAGGTACCATGGACTACATAAGATAACTTGACATTTTATAAGCACTAAACTTTGCTAAGAAGGTATAGTTGATACCTTATACTTTTTGTTGCTAGGTCTTGCCTTTCACACTAAGTGAGAATGCTAACGAAGCCTGTTGGATTCAAGTATACTTTCATAAAGTCAATTTGAGACTTAAACTTTTTATCAAGGCTTAATACATCTGATTACTAGCCCTGTTGCTCGAATCCAAGCATGAGAGGGAATAATTTTTTTTTACTAAAGAAACTATGATCTTTTAGCTGCGCAACATAACTTTTTGAAATGAATGTCAACAGTGAACATTTCAAACAATTAACATGACTAAAAAATAATGCCCGTGGTATAGTAATAATTACTTTCAAAGTCATTTATACTTTGAACAAATGGGGCAAACATGTTCGAGTGAAGAATTAAGAGGTCTTATCTTTTTCACATAATGAATTACTCTTATTCAAACTATTTAACATTAATCAAATGTGAAATTACTCACATGAACTATCCTGAGTAAACAAGTTTGAGGATTATAGGATTATCGATTAACACTCGAATATTCTTAAAACAAACTTTATTAAAACACGCAAATATGCGAGTTATGAATTTGGACAACACTATTCTTCTGAACTTAAGCGTACAAATTTGGATTGTAAATTCGAGCAACCCCTGGTCACTTAAACACTCGGTTCATAAATTCAAATAATTCTTTTTTTTTTGTGAACTTAGAAAACACAAATACGTGGATTGTAAATTCGAGCAATCATATTCTTTCATTTGGAGAACTTTGTTATAAACGAACACTCAATACTTTTCTAGAAAGTTTATACTCATCATGACTATATGCGCTTAGACCTATATTATTTAAGTTCCACTAGATCAAATAATAATATGAAATTAATCATATCAAAGGAATAACTTTAAAAATTCCAAAAGTACCAATTTTGAAAATACTATTAAGAAAATAATCTTCAGCGTTGTATTAATACCTTTGCTCAAAATTTTATCATGAGCAATAGTGTGCTTTTATGATTTCGAGCGAAGAAATAACATTGGTTACTCGAAATTTGTTTAGAGTGGAAGGTCATTCCCTTAATTTCTTTAAATTTTACATCACAATTTCTTTCATTACACGAGCGATATTTGTTTATGTCTTTTCTTTTGGACCCCCTCGTGTAATTTTAAGTTACTCAAGTTGCATTCGCCTACTTGAGCTATGACTTCCTTATTAAAGGAGCATATTCTTGCCCATTTCCACACTCAGCGTTTGATGTACTCATTTTCTACGACTCCTTTGACACATGCGAGTGATGGGTCCTGTGGTGGGTCCCAACCATTAATAGAACAAAAATTATAGTCCACAATAATTGTTCGTTAAGTCCACAAATGAGATATTAGATAGTGGGATATAGAAACTGCAATAGAAACTCTATAAGGGAAAAGAAATATTAAAGAGGCCACACATAATATAGGAACTACAATAGCAACTCACCCCGTTTCACACTGAAATATTTCTTTCTTAGCTTCATCTAGTTGGAAGCTACGAAAACATTAAAAAAATCAGGACGAGTTTAAATCATTGGGAACCTGAGACTGGAAATATCAAACTGCTCAGCGAGAGTTTGCTTTTTAAGACTTGTCGCAACTATTGATATAACCCACCCAAGCCTCTTATACTTGGCTAGTTCTCTGTGCCATAAATAACTATCGGTTCTTGTTTGATGCTGATTTTGGCCCTCACAAGTTTACTGTAGGCTCTTCTCAATTTGAGGACGAGGAACCCATATGGTATAGGCTATAGCTATACGTTTGGATTTTTTTTCTTTTTTAATTAATTTTTTTTTATCATCAGTGATTTGGTAAAATGACCACGAGGAAGTGATTGAGATGCTCATAGAAGATATTTTGTAAATAGTTTCATTCGAGTAAATTGTTGACAATTTTGGTTTGACCAAATCTTGTAATAGTTTTGGTTCGTGTAAGTCTATTATACACGTGTAAGTCTATGTGCACAAAATTTCTGTAGGGGTTGTTCACTTAATTTTGGACGAGCAGGTCCTTCAAAACTTTTTGATTAGGTCAAGGAACTCATCTGGTATAGCTATCCGTCTGAAAGAAAATGGTCAACTTGACTGGAAATTTATCTATTTTTCATTTTCTTTTTATTTGGAGAGTCATTCCTCGAGAATAATTCTGATGCATTTTAAGTAAAATTCTTGAGTGTTTGTACATATGAGATGGATTATTTTTTTTTTACTTTGTTCTCATTTGTGAATCTGCGAATCTGTGAGAACTCGTACCAAAGTTGGTTCAAAGAGTGGACATTATTGTTTGTGTGAATTTGACTAGTGAGTCTCTTATTTGATGATTGAGCAACCCAACCAAGCTGGTTCTGGATTTTGGGAAATTTTATCCTTGCAAGTCTTATCGAGGAACCCAATCTAGGCTTAGCTGATTTTGTCTCTTATTTAATTGACGAGCAACCCGACCTTTTGTCATAAAGCATCTTGACAAAGGATAACTATAAAGTTGATGCTAACATTTATTTTTAATCAACTTGTGTATACTTTTTAGACTTCTCAATAGATGGTACTATTTATGGGTATAATAAATGTGATTACAACATTTTTGTGTAATCAACTGATCGGTCTTTGCCTTTCTATTTTATATTATTTTATCATAATATATATAAAATAACAAACAACATGCTTTGACTATCTTTGTTTTATTCATAATATTTAACAATAAGACACGTGGCTTTGAAAATTGTAAACATTTATGTGGATAAAATTCCCAAAATTAATAATGGGTATTTTTTTCAACTGAATTAGGTAGCATATATATGAAATGCTAGTAAAACATAAATCAAGAGTTGTGAAATAAGCATATTCAACAAGTAATAAAGCAAGACAGTTTACTTAGCTGATCGAGAATAAGATATGTTTGCACATGGTTCTTGAATACTCTATTTTTTTCTTCAGCATTTATATCCTTAGAATGGGTAGAGTCTCATCTGAAGTGACTTTGAGGGTGAATCCTCCACCTCCACTTTCTTGTCTAGAAGGTTACTCTTCCACAACCCTTTCTTTGTCATCGGCGCCACCTCTGGCGCCGCTGCTCTCCCGCACGGGAATCATCACTGGTGTAACTATTTACTGTGGTACCTCCTTCCGCGATGGAACCACCACTACTGTTGCCGATGCATAATGGCTACCCCTCCAGAGGGGGTTGCTGCTTTCAATAGAGCAACTACTGCTGCACTATCATGTCCTTGAGGAGAAAGTGCTCTAGCTCCGGTCACTACCACCTCCTCTTAGGTGGTCTGGTCATACTGAACTCCATTTATAGTTGGAGTGTCTTCAACGATCAGTTGCTTAGAAACATTATAACCTTTTTTGTCCATATAAGTGAGGATACCTCCCCAACAGAGTTGACAAATGTAAGAGGGTAGTGAGACTGGGGTCTATGAATAAGTGAAAAGGGTGAGGCGTGACCCACTTCAATGGACGTTGTCTGTAAGGTTTTTCAGAACTTTTGAAGCATCTTCTGGTAAAACCTTCTCCTTATGGTAAAAATGGAACTCAAGATAGAGTTCACTCCCTACAAGAAGATGAACTTAACAACAATAATAGTACCTTTTCCCAAAAGGAACTCCGGAGAGTGATGGTTGTCAGTGGGGAGTGAAAGAACAAGGCACTCAACACTTAGAGAGAGAGAGCAGGGAGAGAATACTAAAGAGGTTCTGGTGTGATTTTGACAGAGTAACTTTGCAGTTGAGTTTTTCTATATGTTTTGATCTTGTCCAGGGGTCTTATTTATACTCGGGAACTAGGGATGAGTTGGCACCTTTGGGCGCCAAAATTGAGAGCGTGGGTGAGGGACAAGGTCTGAAGTGTATCATTTGTCCATACCCGTGTGTAGTAGTCTGTCCCCTTAGACAACTGCCACCTGATGCCAACGAAAGTCAAAAAGAAAATATGTCTCCCTATGGAGATAAAATATCTGATTTGGTAAATATCTTTTGAAACGGTAACTTGTGGTACAAACTTTGTAAACTTGAGAGAGGAGGCCTTGAGGACCTCCTTCTTAAAAACTATCAATCTTTAGGGGAAGGGTCTCCTCTAAAATCATTTTTGCTTGAGAGGGGCCTTGGTGTCCTTCTCTTCTAAGAGGATCATTTTGTAAAAGCTTATTTCTTGTGGTAAGCCCTTCGTCCGATCAATTCACTTGTGACTAAATGTGAGATGTATGTGGTCTCGAGTGACTCGTGGGGTCTTTCTACTAGTATTCTCTCAATACTAAAGTGATAAGTGGTTGAGCTTGCCCAACAAACCTTGTTCCTCAACCCCCAATCCAAAACTCCCAAGAGATCCCAACTGGCCTATTTGAGCCCTGCTTGCTCAACTAGGCTACCTGTACAATAAAGCAAAGTGTTAATATTATTGCTCTCTAAAAGAAAGACTTTTCATTATGAGGGGTTGCTCATGGTAGCCACTTCTGCCTCGGGTTTTGGTTCAGGGACCCTAGAGGTTCATTCACCAAAATTGATTTTCTGTCTTTGAGAGACCTGAGTGCTCTTTCACCGATTATACATTTTCTGCAGTCGGGGGGCCTAGGTTCCCGCACCAATATGATTTCTCTACGGCCGAGGGACCTTGGGTACATTTTCATCAAAAGTCATTTTCCGCGGCCAGGGGGTCATGGTTCTCACACCAATATGAACTCTCTACGATCGAGGGACCTTGGGTGCGCTTTCACTAATTATGCATTTTCTGTGGCTAGGGGGCCTAGGTTCCCGCACCAATATGAATTCTCTGCGGTTGAGGGACCTTGGGTGCACTTTCACTAATTATTCATTTTCTATCGAGACCCTGGGTTCCTTCTCAATATGAATTTCTGTTGTAGAGGGACCCTAGGCTTCCTTCTCAATATAAATTTCTGCAGGGACCTTAGGGGTTCCTTCTCAATGTGAATTTATGTCGGGACCCTGGGGTTCCTTCTCACCGTGAATTTTTGTCGGGACCTGGGTTCCTTCTCAATATGAATTTCTACCGTTGAGGGACCCTGGGGGTGCCTCAACCTTGTATTTCATGGAGACTACGTAGGGGTATTTAAGGGATCCTCACCCCAAAATATAGTGGTCAAGCTTGAAACACCCTTCTACAGATACTCGTGTTTATGATTTTGTTAAGATAATTATGATTTGACTCACTTTGACTTTCAAACTTAATTATAAGTAAATTGGATGTGGTGTGTCTTCATCATTCGAGTCACTCTACAATAATTTTCTATCTTGACCTCATATCGTCTACACGCAACTCCCGGTCAAGATATAACACTGACACATCATTATCACTCGCTATAACGTATAATAATCATTTACTATTCACTTAGTAATTTTATTCCATAAATATTAGCCATTATTTTTCCCGATTAATATTTTAATAAACACATTATAATTAATTCATTTAAATTATGGCACACGTGTAATTTAAAAATACTCTAATTAATTAAATCACAAATACTCAGAAATATGGGGTGTTACACACTACACTAGATATATGGTTCTACTTAAAGGATACAGTGATGCTAATTGGATATCTGATTCAAAGGATTCTAAATCCACCAGTGGTGATGTATTTACACTTGGTAGTGCATCGGTGTCCTGGAAATCCCCAAAAAAGACTTGCATTGCTAGGTCAACTATGGAGTCTGAATTTATAACTTTAGATAAAGATGGAGAAGAAGAAGAATGGCTTCAGATATTTTTAGAGGATATTACAATGTGGACAAAACATGTACCTGCAATTTGCATACATTATGACAGTCAATCGACAATTGACAGAGCACAGAGTCATATCTTTAATGGTAAGTCTCGACATATACGTTGAAGACATTATAACGTTAAATACCTTCTCTCTAATGGAATAATTTTCATTGATTATATTAAGTCTAAGGACAATATTGAGGATCCGTTTAACCAAAGGGTTAAATACAAAGCAAGTGTATAACTTATTGAGGGAAATGGGACTGAAGCCTACAAAACAAAGTGTTATCTTAATGGCAACCCAACCTAGCTGACTGAAGATCCCAAGATCTAGGTTCAAAGGGACAATTGAATCTTGACTAACTATTTGAAAAGAGCACTGATGAGTTTCAAACTCATACTTATTCTTATGATAAAACAGTGATGCCTACAAAGTAAGTAAGGATAAGCTTAGCTTTTAATGACTCATCTACTTAGAAAATTCAAGTGGGGGTATAGTAGGATACTCTTAATGGGAAGTCACCTATGTGAGTGTGAAGGGATCGCTTCTATGAGAAATTTAAAAGGCTGAAATTCTTTAAACCACTCATGAAACCAGGAATTATTCAGGGCCAAAATGAACACAACTGAAATAATCAAATTTGTTTGAAAAATAACTATTTGAAGTCTATTTACTTGATTTACACAAAACACTGAACAGTTGAAGACATCTCATTCACTGGTCAGTAAGTAAATTCGATAGTCTCTCACTATGGAAGATTCCAGGCCAAAAGCTATCTCTCCCGATATAGAAATTTTTCCATAGAACTCCCTTACTGTCGGCATAGTCGTTTATGTTGATCCATCCAATTTTCATTCATATGAGTGATTGTTAGAATTTGTGGGTTTATTATTTAAATTGACAAAATCAGATTTTGGTCAACTTTAGGGTCAATTTCAAATGGGATCCACATGTCTTTTGTGACGGTTCGAAGTGGTAACGTGTTCTTTTTCGCGAGGAGTATATCGTGATATACTCACATACATAAAATCATAAATTAATTAATGAGAAATGTTATCTCAAAGTTCCCATAAATTAAATTAATTAATGAGAAATGTTATCTCAAAGCTGTGGCCCCACATAGGAAGAATGTGCAAAATTGGTGTTGTATGATATAACTCATTTTGACTTAAAGGCTTGGTTCCCTTGGGGTATACCAACTTTTTGAAGGAGGGAGGACCGACATGGGCTTGGATTGACTTCCAAGCCCACGCGCGCAGGCGTCGCCAGACCGACCCGACCCGGTTCGGCTCAGCTCGGCCCGTGCTCGTCCTCGTGGGTCGTGAGCCTTAGACCTTAGGATTTGGGCTTTAACTTGGCAAAAGTATAAACTTTTGGGCCAAGTTTTATTGGGCTTTTTATTAATTTTTGTGAGTTATTCTTATTGAATTTCAACCCAGTTTTATTTAGTTTTTTAACTTTATTTTTTTTATTTCTATTGACAGTTAATTTCAATTATTCTCGACAATTGGCTGCTGGGATTTCCAACCGTTTTTAACTGCCACTTGTTTTTGTATAAATAAGTGGTCCGGGGTCTCATTTTTTATATGAAATTAATCGAGACAGTCAACATATTTTTGTGAGTTCATATAAGAGGTCTCAATAGTTGGTTCAAATAGACTTGCGAATTGGGGTGGTACATTTGCAAGTAAGATTGTTGTATCATGTGAGATGATTGCCGCTGCGTCCAAGAAGTACTAATTCAGGAAAAAAATCGTCTTTAGGCCAGAGTGTTTAAAACTTTCCTTAATCGATATTAATTTTTTTAATTGCATGTTAATTCTGTAATTATTCTATAATTATTAATTTCATATTTGTTTTGTAATGTAATTACAAAATGATTTTGGATAACACAAATCGCACACCGTCTGCTTCCAAATCAACTCACAGGATAGGGGATTAGAGAGATTGTGTAACTGTCTGATTCAGACATTACTCCTTTGATAGTGTGGTTGTAGGCCACTCCCGCGTAACCAAACTCCATTGCTTGCATTATCAGCTTCAAACGAGTGATTTTTTTTGGGTTTGCCTGTCATATGTTTGTTTGATTCCAAGTAGGGAATGTTAAGATCAAAGAAACCCATGTTTGTTTATGGTATTTCTAAACTCAGGAGGAGGAGGAGGAGGAAAGGGAAGAGTTATTGTAATTGAAACTTTGCATTGGTGAATAAACATGGTGACCCACCCGCACCGCATCTTCAACTCACCCTCAACTAAAAATTGGGAGATGACATGGCGTTGAAAAATAGAGAAGGGGGAAAATCTTATGAAGCCGATCGAACTGGATCGGTGATGGGCGGACACACCAAGTTATTGATCTTAGTATCATCGAAGGGGATCATAGGGTGTTTGGAATCATGGTGGATCTACATAGATTTGACATCGGGGGCGGTGCTCTTGCAGTGAGGGAACTCGTACATGGGGAGAGGGAGCATTGGGTTTGTTAGATCTTAGGTTTTGAGACTGAAAGATGATAGAGTGTTTTAAGAGATTTTGGGAAGTGGGGTTGGATCTTACTTTGGGTGGTATCGTAGATTATTGGGACATATGATTATACAATTCAATAAAGGAACGTGCATGAGTTGTTTTGGGAAACTAACTAATTTTATGGGATTCATAAATTTTAAGACCAAGGCTTTTGGTGGACGATGGAGGGGAAAATTTGATGTTTGAAAATCAAACGTGATAGAGGCAGTTTAAGGGAAGTTTGTATATTGTTTTGGATGTGTGTCCTTTTTACACGTGTATTTCCTTGATTTTAAAAATGAAAAATCTGAGAATTTAGGATCATGGGTTTGGAGGATGCTGGATTAGACTACTACATATATATATGTGTAGCGAGATAAAGAGAGCGGCAGGGGAAGAGAGATAGTTAGTGCTTTTTTTTGTTTAAACTTTAATACACACATATAATTGATATTCCTCATAAGAAAACAAAAATAGTAAAATCCGTTCAGGATTAACAGTCTGCTCCTTTTGACTATTTTCATGGTAAAAATTGGATCAGAATAAGAAAGAATTGAATGTCATACTACTTTGTAATGCATCTCATTGTATGCAATATTAGTTTTTCAATGAAGTTACCATCTTTGTTGTGCTTATCTAGTGTTAATTTTCATCAATTAAAACTAGATAAGGGGAGTGAAATTTCTTTGTGCAGTTTTTTTTGCTAGAAAATTAAATGAAAATTATGGGGGTGAGGGTTTCTTCGAAAAAGTTAAAGTTGAGGGGAATGAGGAAAAATGGAAAATAGAAAATGGAAGGAGGAAGAGGGGAGTGTAGGGGAGGGTGGGGTGGTTTCATCGGAGAAAAAAATAGTTGGAGGGAGAGGTGAGTTAGCCGAAGAGAGAAAGGTACTAAGATATTTGATTTCGCTGGAAAAGAGAGTTGGGGTAAGACTGGGTTTTGCCAAAAACAGAAGATAGGGGAGGGTAAGTTTTTCTAAAAAAAAGTGAGAGGTAGGGGGAGGGATTTTCGTTGGTAACGAGAAGGGAAGTGGGGTGGTGACCTGGAAGGTGACCCGGGTGGGTGGGAGAGGAAAAACAAAAGGGAGGGGGGTAATTGTTTTATTATATAATTTATCTATGATTTCATAGTAAATTACACTTATGATAATGTTATTTTCCTATTTTTCCCTTAAATTGGTCATGTGCATGGCAGAGGAGTCATTTTCGACGAAAATAACGACCCAAACTGATAGAAGGGTCTTGTTCATAGTTCAAAGTCTCAGTATTGGTGCCAAAATCGAACACCCGATTTTCAACTCGATCACGGTATAATCTCCAAGATCTGTGTTTTGTGTGGCATAGTTATTTTCATTTCCTTATGACCATGTCATACCACCATCGTTTTGTATACCAATATTGTAAGAACCACCCCTTTGTTGGATACCACCAACTCCACTTCTTTGTTGGCTACCACTCGCGGTTCCCTTACTAACATCTCCCCTACCACCACCTTGGTCATTATCATCATTATCGTCATCATCATCTTCATGATTATCATAAGTACCAGGAATATCTTGTCAACCATCACCACCAACATGATCATCATCAGAACTAGAAAGAACACTGACTGGTGCCAGTTGATTGTGATCCCCCCTCCTCCTTCCCCTTAGTTTTGTTAAATACATTCATATAACCAATCTAAGTCATAGGCTGGTAAGACCATTTCATCATTCTCTCGGATCCACTCATCCAAGATGTTATCCTCCTCAAATATTGAATTCAAGCCTATCGGGTTGTAAAAATCTTCGGTATCTCGCATGTACAATCGATTTTATTACTTTGAGGGATTAATTGATCCATTTGATAATTCGGGGGCCATTTTGAAACAATTGTGATAGTTTAGGGGGCGAATGAGAAATTTACTCTTTTTTGAATGTGGGAGAAGAGGGGGATATGAATTATG
Organism: Sambucus nigra; assembly: GCA_949130495.1. Taxonomy (NCBI): domain Eukaryota; kingdom Viridiplantae; phylum Streptophyta; class Magnoliopsida; order Dipsacales; family Adoxaceae; genus Sambucus; species Sambucus nigra. Next base: position 103,261,989 of record OX422218.1, on the reverse strand, counting down.
ACTATATCCCAAACTTTGAATACTTTGAGGACCAAACACATCCCCATGTCACCATGGGTGAGTGTTTTACTTATAATCAATCGTGGCATATTGTGCGAGATTGTTCGAATAGCTACCGAGGACAACGACAAGAGCTGATACCTCCACAACAGCCTCCTAGAGCAGCTACTCAGCCCTTTCCACATGATTGTTTGTGACTTCCAAAGGTAGTAGGGCCTGTGTGTAAGGTAAATGATTCTTCGTGAGACGAGGATAATGTTCCTTTTTTGTTGGGGCATAGGATCGCGACAATATCTCAAGACTTTTGAGGATATTGTTGCGCAACATGCATGGGGACATTAAGGCGATGTGCCATTTTTTAGGGAAAGATGGTTCAGGATACTTTCTTCGATTGGTTAAACTATAGAAAAAATCTTTGAGTATAAGGGCATAATGATAATTAAATGCATCTATGTCGACAAAAATAAAGAAGCACCTTAGAGATGCATTTATATTAAAGACTTAAGAAAGAAATTTGCTTAAATGAATACAGTCCTTCCAACAAACCCTTCGTTAGTTGCCGACTACATAGAGGAGTTTCATCTTCTTTACACTCGGGCTAACTTGAATGAGTAGGAGGAGAAAAAAATTAGCCGGTACATTGACAAGTTACAATTGCAAATAAAAGCCGAATTGACATTGCGAGAGATCAGAACCCTTGCGAAGGAGGTTGAGTATGCACGTAACATGGAGGACGACTATTTTCGGATCACCACAAGCAACCAAGACAACAACAACACTACCGGGGCTGCACCTAACACTGGGAGGAAAACACCATTTTTAAGCGCTTTTAGTGTGGGGATTTGGGTCACAAAATGTCAGACATTATCCGAAAAAGAAGTTCATAATTGGAGGTGCGAAAGAAAAAGAAGTTCCACCGAAGAACAAGTAACTCTTACTTGTGTTATCATCTTGTCGGATACATATGGAATACCCATTTAATGCTCGGGATGAGCTTTTCTGCCGAGTGTGTGTGAGGAGAGAGAGGAGGGGGGGGGGGGGGAGGACAGTGATGCCAATGGATAAATAGGGAGAGGAAGAGTTTGTTTTATTTTTAATCCTTAGAATTATTTTAAGCTTTTTAGAATTATCTTAGGTATGTTTACTTATTTCTTTTAAGTAGCTCTTAGTGTATTATTTTAGGACTCTAGTTTAGGAGCCCATAAACAAAGATCTCTCCCATTGTAATTATTCATTCGAGTATCAGCTAAATAAAAGATTGTTTATTGTTATATTGAGATTTCATTTATTTTATCAATATTGAGATCGATATTTGTGTGAGAGTTTGTTAATTCCGATGCATTTTACATCACATTATATAAACCAATCACACTTTTTGAAAATAAACATAAATTTTATATATAGAGAAATATATGAGAGGAGAGCCCTTTTATTTTCGAAGTTTATATTATTACAATTTTCCCGTGTTTTTTGTTTTGAAACTTAAATCTGGCCTCAGCATGTCCCTCAGTCCGATTTTAAAGAAAGAAAATTTTGGGCATTCTTTTTTACCTGTCAGCTTTGTCTTCCTTGAAGTGCATCTGTTGAATATGAGAGTTTGGTCGATGAGTTGCATATGAGGCTTGGTTGAAGAGATGTGTTGGGTTCTCTGAGGCTTATGTTTGGTGTTGGTTGACTATCAGGTTTTCCGTGTTTGAGATTATTGGTCCAGTAGGTGTGTTGGGTAATGTCTTGTTCTTTGAGATTATTGGGTTGTCATCCTCGTGGCTATTCTGCGGCACTACTGGCTTCTTCTAGAATTTAAGATTCATTTCTTTTGATTTATTACATGTCTATATACATCTGATTTTTGTGTTTTCCTTTTTAATGGAAAACATAGTCATCTCAACAGAAAACATCGAATGCCAAGTTATAATGAAATGCTTTGTATATGTTCTATGTAGACTCTCTTTAATATTTACTTTGAAGTTGTACTTAATGAATATCGATATCATGTATAATATTTTCTAGAAAATGTTCTTAGGCCTATCCAAACATACAGATAATGACAAGTTAAACAACATTTGTAAAATAATTTATCATGTGGAATGCTTGTTTCCTTTAACATTTCTCATTGAAAAGAACAACGTGTAAATGAAATTGGGGGCCATGAGGAGTATTGTTTTGAATCATTTGAACGCAACATGCAACCAATTGTCCATCTCATTTTTACATATATGTCTGTGCACTTAATGCAAATTAGGGATGCCCAGAGTGGGGGTGGCCGCACCAAGTGAATAATTGGGGTCGATGTGTAATTTTTGTATTCGATTGAGACACTAGATATTTTATTGAATTAATATCGAGTAAGACATTGAAAACGTGGGGTTGATTGAGAGTAATTCAATTATTATGTGCTTGAATATTTGAGTATTATTTGCAGTTTATATCAAGGTTCTAAAAAACGCGGGACGTGATCGAGGCGTGGAGGTCAAGCCTTAGAAGCCTAGGCGGGCCTTAGGCGTGAAAAGGCGTTTAGGCCTTCTTAATATATTTTAATATTTTTTAACCATAACAACGCTATTAAAATATTAAAATTATACATATCATAAAAATATGTCTGAATATTTGCAAATTAAAATACTATTTGATTATTTTTGATGAGATAATGACCCGGCTAGTAAAAAACTTATTTAAAAGGCTATTTCGTTTCACTAAAGCATTGTTGTTTTTAGAAAAAAGTGCGCCTTAAGGTTACCAAGACTAAGGCGTAAAAATCTTAAGGCGAGACGTTTCTCCTAAGCCTTAAGCCTAGGCGGAGCCTAGACGGGTTTTTTAGAACAGTGGTTTATATTGATCAAGTATTAGTGGATACCCAAAAATAACTCAACAAAAATTGACTCGGGGGCAAGTCATAAGCTTTGCCCGCCCCCATTGAATGCCTGCATCCTCCCCTATTCGTAGCCTCTCTACGTGGATGGGGTTTGTACGTAATCACTCCCGGTGGTTTTGGGTGGTTAGAGCATGATACATTATTTAAAAGTTTGCACTGTTAGAGCAATTGTTAGTTTAATAATAACGTGTAAGTATCACGAAATTAGCTATAAGATTTTACAACAGTTGTTGAATACTTGAACCACGTAGTAAATCCTGAGCTTTAGATGTTTGATTATACAGCTCTATTAGGTATCAGGCTTTGCTATACTTAATTGGGATGCATAAGTATCATTATGTGATCAATGTTGAATCTGCTAGTGGTTTGGTGGAGTTTGATGAGTCAAATATTTCTTCTTTGCCTCAGAGAAAAAGAAGAGAGATTCGTAGTTGGGATGATTCTGTTTTGTTATTTTAACATGTTGCTAATTCTATTTGTTTCATACCTAATATCGTGCTTCTAGTATCTTTGTTTTCATATAAATTGCATTTTTGTCTATCTTTTTTTTCATTATTTCAAGATATACATAAACTCTTTAGTGACACTTTTTTGGGTTTGTGTCGTAAAAAGCCATTTTTGGGTCGAGGCCAAAAAGTGAGAACTTCGGAGGTCACACTAGGTTAGCACAAATAAATGGGGGTCAAAAAAAGTTTTATTAACCCCTTTTAGCGACACATATATGGTTTTTGCAACTTTGCCACTAATTTCGGGAGTTTGTATAGAAACTAGACATTATGTGATTTTAGCAACATAATTTTATAAATGATTATATTCAATTATCAACAGGGAACGAGAAATCCTCGAAGCCTTGAGGTTGGGAGAATGGGCACTGTCAACTATTTAGATGCACTTAAGGTGCAGGCTAAGCTGGTCTCCGATAGAAAAAATAGTGCGACTTCTGATATTCTTCTCTCCCTACAACACCCACGTACATACACACTTGGCAAATGTGGAACAGACCATAATTTATTAGTTCCCGAATCTGAACTTGAAACTATGGGGGACCAACTGAAAAACGTCGCTAATGCCGTTTAACACAAGGTTAAACTGTATAAGCAACTCCGAATGTTTGTTGGAGAAACCCTTTTCTTTTGAAAATAAAAATTATAAACAAGATTTGTTTACAAAGAAACTTATGTACGAGATTAATTAAGATTGTGTAACCAGTTTTAAAACTAAGGCAGTTTCAAAAATTCAGCACACTTAAAGAATGAGGTGAGTAGATGAAGATAATCAACACAATGGTTTTTAACGTGGTAAAACCTCTCCCAACAGAGGAAACATCCACGGTGACTTCTAAGTCACAAAAACAAAAGTCCACTAATAACAAAAATCAGTTACAAACAACACAACATGCAAGCACACAAATCAACCTATTCTAAGTTTAGGAATATACCCCACTTGCCTCCTTCTAACTTCTGATAGATCTGATTTGTTGATGACGTTCTCCGGTTTGCTAACTTCCTTTGCTTTAGCTTCTTTACGTCGACTCAATGATCTCAGATCTTAAACACAACACTTCCAGTGTAGTAGTCTGTAAAGTGTTTGTGTAGTGAATCCTATTCACATGCATGAACTCACACACACTTAGATTTACAAACAGACCTATACAAATTACATACAAAGTCTATATGCAGTGATTTTGGTTATCTTTCTTTCTTACAAAACTAAAAACCTTTTGACCTTTAAATATAACCCAGATTCCACGGAGATCTTGCTTAAGAAATAGGACAAGACCTTAATCAATCTCTTTTGAAAATATTTAGGAGATTGAAAACCCTCCAAGTGCGAATCCAACTAGGTCAGGTTAAGTTTTGTAAAAACAGAAACTATAAAACATTTTTAAAACCAAACCAGAAATGATTTTCTTAAACCAAGTTGAAAATATGCAGATCTAGTGAAAAATGTAACATGCAGAGTATAGATCTAATATTTCTATGAAAAATAAACTAGATCTTTACTCTAACGTTTAAGTTGTGTACAAGATCAGAAATCACGAGGTTACAGCAACTATATGAACAAACCACTCTATCTCTCTTTCTTTCAAACACTCAGGTTGTGTTTGGGTTAAGGTGTATTTGAAGGTTTGTTACAGAGACGAAGTGTTTAGGGTTAGGGTTTGATTTTGGCTAACTGTTTCCCTTTCTCTCTCTTCTCTCTATTCATTTCCCTCTTCTCTCACTTCTCTCTTCTCTCTCTTATTTTTTTCTCTCTGGAAGACGAATGCCCAAAAGTTCTCTAAGGCTGAGAAGTGAGGGGTATTTATAGTGCCTGGGGAAGGTTCTGGATGTTCGAGGCAAATCAAAGGCTGAGATCAAGTCTTCAAAGGATTTACTTGATCCAATGGTTATAGAAAAGCGGTGGCTTAAAAGCATTGTGATTGGTTCATATGTATGCACTGGGATTAACCAAGAACGCATGCAGGCCCTTGATAAGAAATGATCCAACGATCGATAATAATGCATCCAACCCTCTCTTATAAGAAGCACAAATACATAAGCCCGGAGTATGACAAGTGTTGGCTATTAATAGGCTCTCACACGCGCGTCAAAATAATTACAAAACCTCACCCTGAAGACTCTAGCGCTTTGAGATCGTACCCAACCAAACAATACAGTGAAAACAGAAGTTTCTAAAATAGTAAATTAACCCCAAAAACTTTATAAACCAATTTTATTAATAAAAGAAATTATTAAAAAATGTTTAAAAAAAGTTTAAAAAGATTTAAAAATTATTTAAAATTCCCAAAACAATTATTAAAGCTCCAAATCAAAGGGAATTAAACACACACTCAATTTTAGGCAATATTAACACATGTATGCACTTCTAATTGTGTGTAGTGTGATTTATTTAGTATCTTCATAGATCATTGAAGGGGATTAGAAAGATATGTTCTGAGGCTTTTTGGATTCTAGGATGGACTACAAATTTTGTCAATATTTCCAAATTAGTTGAGCACTTATACAATGTAGACTTAAGCAAGTCAAAGGTATAAGGTGCTTCAATCTCCCCCTTTGGAAATATGAGACAAAATCTCCTTTGAGTTAGCTTAAAACTCGTAGGGAACCAAAAAAAATAAAACCTAGCCCTATACAAAAGATACTATCTACCCAATTCCTAGAAAGTCAAAAATTACATAACTCAACTTTTTACAAATTTTTACACTAGAAGCGGTAGATAATCAGTAGAAGAGATTCCTATAAATATACACACTAAGATCAAGCAGTTTAGATGAAATGTGAACAAAAATGAACTTCATAAAACTCAAATTTTTCCCCCATTTTGTCTCAAATGGACAAAGGGTAAAACTTAAGGTTTTAAGTGTTTAATCAGCGCATACCATGCCTATAGAATTTCGCAAATACAGAAATCTGTTATAGTCTAAAGGTTTAGTGAACATGTCTGCAAGTTGAAGATCAGTAGGCAGGTAATGAATTTCTAGTTCCTTAGTTTCAACAAGTTCGCGAATAAAATGATGCCTTATTTTAATATGTTTAGTTCGCGAGTGTTGAACCAGGTTTTTAGATATCTTAATGGCGCTTTGATTGTCACAATACAATTGTAATTGATCTTCTTTAATTCCATAATCGCTTAACATCTGTTTTATCCATAATAATTGAGCACAACAACTGCCAGCTGCTATATATTCGGACTCAGCCGTGGATAAAGATGTGCAATTCTGTTTTTTGCTACTCCAACCAACTAAATTATTGCCGACATAATAACAGGCACCTGATGTAATTTTACTATCATCAGTACAACCGGCCCAATCAGCATCAGTATACCCTATGATGGTGCTACAGGTATCCTTAGTGTACCTAAGTCCAAGGTTAAGAGTGCCTTTTATGTACTTGATTATACGTTTTACACTCAATAAATGGCTCTCTTTAGGGTTATTCTGGTAACGAGCACACAAACATACAGCATACATTATGTCTGGTCATGAGGCAGTTAGGTAGAGTAGGCTACCAATCATACTACGGTAAAGTGTGGAATCTACTGACGTACCATTTTCATCTTTGCTTAATTTAACGGTAGTACTCATAGGTGTTTTGGCAACTTTAGCATTCTCTAAGCCAAATTTCTTAACAAGGTCTAAGGCATACTTAGTTTGAAAAACAAATAGACCATCAGAATTCTGTTTCACTTGAAATCCTAAGAAAAGCTGTAGCTCCCCCATAAGGGACATGTGAAATTTCTTATGCATACTAGCAGAAAAGGATTTAACTTCAGAGTTTGAAGTTGACCCGAAAATGATGTCGTCTACATAGACTTGGGCTATAATAATGTTTTTGTCAAAATGTTTGACAAATAGAGTCTGGTCATTTCCTCCTCTCTTAAAACCCTTATCCAACAAAAAGTTGGAAAGGCGTTCATACCAAGCTCGAGGAGCTTGTTTTAAGCCATACAAAGCCTTTCTTAGACGAAAGACATGGTTAGGGTATTTAGGGTCAATGAACCCTTTGGGTTGTTCTACATATGTTTCTTCGGACAGGATTCCATTAAGGAAAGCAGATTTTACGTCCATTTGATAAAGTGTGAATTTTAAGTAACATGCTATGGCGAAAAGAAGACGAACAAATTCAAGACGAGTGGCAGGGGAAAATGCCTCGCTGAAATCTATCCCTTCTATTTGAGAGTAGCCTTGAGCAACTAGTCTAGCTTTGTTTCTAAGAATCACCCCATTTTCATCAGATTTGTTCTTAAAGATCCAACGTGTTCCAATAACATTTTTGTTATGAGGCCGAGGTACGAGATACCAGACATCGTGAATGACGAATTGTAAAAGTTCTTCCTGCATAGCAGAAATCCAGTGTGTGTCATTCAATGCTTCATTAACATTTTTCGGTTCCACAAGGGAGACAAAACATTCATAATTAGCATAATTTCTTAACTGGGATCTAGTACGAACTGGCTCATTAGGATTACCGACCACGTTGTCAATGGGATGATCTTTAGAGACCCATCCAGGTACTTCTGGACTCTCAATAGGTAATGAGTCATCTATTTTTGGTGAATCAGTTTTGAAATCATTTTCAAATTCAACCACAATAGGTGATTCAGATATCTTATTTTCGACAATAGTGTCACTTACAATTACATTTATCGATTCCATAAGGGCCTTAGTACGCAGATTGTATATACGATAAGCACGACTGTTTGGTGAGTATCCTAAGAAGATGGCTTTATCACCACAAGTTTCGAATTTAGACAGATGTTCTTTGTCTTTACAGACATAACACTGACTTCCAAAGGTTCTTAGGTATTTCAGGTTAGGCTTCTTACCGTACCACAACTCATAAGGGGTTTGTTTAGAGTTTTTCCTAAGATAGACCCTATTAGTGATGTGACAGGCAGTTCTAATGGATTCTACCCAAAAGTATTTAGGTAGAGATTTGGCATGCAACATGACACGTGCCATCTCTTGAAGAGTTCGGTTTTTCCTTTCAGCAATACCATTCTGCTGAGGAGTTTTAGGGGCACTAAATTCATCTTTGTAACCGTTGTAGTCACAATATTCAACTATTCCTGTGTCTATGAACTCTCCTCCTCTATCACTACGAATGCGATTGATTTGTGTGTCCTTCTCATTTTCAATTCTTAGAAGAATTTTCAAAAAATTCTGAAACGTGTCAGATTTATGTTTCAAGAAGGCAACCCAAGTGAATCGTGTGAAATCATCAACCATGACAAGGATATAACTGTGTCCACATAGACTAACAGTTCTAGAGGGACCAATAAGGTCCATATGGATGAGATCTAAAGGTCTAGAGGTAAGGATGTCTTTAACCTTTTTATGCGAAGTCTTAACTATTTTTCCTTCCTCGCAATGACCACAGACAACACTAGAAATAGTTTTAATTTTAGGAATACCTCTAACTATCTCTTGACTAGACAATCTACCAAGGATATCATAACTTAAGTGACCCATACGATTATTCCAGATCTCATTGTCATCCATTCTGACAATGTTACAGGTTTCAGAACTAGTCTTGACAGTATAACAATTGTCAGGTGTTCTAAATCCTGTAATAATGCATTCACCTTTATCATTTAAAATTTTACAATTGTTCTTTGAAAAGGTGACTGTATGGTCAGAGTCACAAAATTGTGATATACTTAGGAGGTTGGCTTTAAGGCCTTTAACTAATAGAACATTTTCGAGAACAGGCATTCCTTCTTCTTTTAGGGTTCCTTTACCTATGATCTGAGATGAAACACCATCACCAAAAACTACTTTCCCACCAGAAAATCTGGTTTTGTTTAAAAGTTTGGTTTCATCTCCTGTCATATGTTTGGAACATCCTGAATCTAAGTACCAACCAGATGAAGTGTGTTCAGCTTTTAAAGCAGTGATGACAATGTTACACTTCATTTGGGGTAAAAGATCCTCTTTTCTAACCCAAATAGCTCTAGTTTTAATTTTGCGCAAGTTTGCTCTCATTTGATAAAATTTTCGAGACACGTCTTTTTGTCGAAAAACATTTGGAGCAGCAAACTGATTGTTGTGAAAAAGTTGAGCTTTTGGTTTAGGAAAGTTTCTGGGAGCCTTTCTCTTAAATGAACTCTTAGTTTTGGTCTTTCTATTTCTGTAGTTAGAGTTCTTATCAGGTTGTCTTGGAAGGACATAATTGTTACGACTTTGCCTAGAATAGTTAAAGTTCTTATAGACAGAAGTATTGTATATAGGGGTGTTTCGACGCCTAGCATAACAACCTTCAAAGGAATAACCATAAATGTCACAGTATGAGCAATATTGATTGCTTGAGGGATGAATTTCCTTAGGAAAACTTCTAAAGATAGGTTTGACAGCATTCTGTTCAGAAGTGTTCTTCCTAGGAGGTATGGTCTTATAGGTAGAATCAGCCTTTCTGATCAAAGGACAGACGTATTTAGTCTTAAGTGCAGTGTCAGCCTTAGAAGTACTAGACTCTCCAATGTCTTTCTGTTGTTGTTTTTGATCAAATTCATTTTTAATCAGATGAAAGTCTGGACATGTTTCAATTGGTCTTTTGCCCCCAGACACAAACTTAATAGGTTCAAGTTTTGTATTTTGAGATTTGTTCTTAGGGCAAAATCCAATACCGGTTCTATCATCAGAATTGGTCTTGGAGTCAACAACAAAGTCAGTAAAACAGTTTGAATTGTTTTCAAACTTAGAAAACTTTTTGAAAATAGTAGCTGTCTTTGTTTTTGCTTCCTCCAATTCTAATAATGTTCCCTTATATTTCATTTCCAGGGTTTCATTAGTTTTAGTCAACTCTTTTAATTTTTGATCAAAAGTTTCAATCTCAGATTGATGAGATAGACACTGGTTAGTGTACTCTTCAGCATTCAACTTCACTATAAGACTTAGATCATCTAATTTCTTAGTAAGGTCCCTAACAGTCTTCTCCAGTCTAGTGCCTTTTTTAAGAGTTTTAGCATACAAGGTATGGATATCAGGGAGGTCATCTCTGTCTAAGTCGCTAAGTGAAGTGTGTGTAGTGACCCCTAACGATTCAGTTTTAGTACTCACGCACCCACTGGCATCATCATTATCGAGATCACTTTGACTCACACACACGGAACTAGAACTAGCAACATTTTCAGACAATAAAGCATCTAGGCCAATCAAAGCAGTATTCACACAAGCAGAAGTAGGAGCATCATTATCACACACATGAGTATCATCATTGTAAATGATCTTAGCATAAAAGGACATGCAAGGGTCAAGTACATTAGATGATTCATGTTCCTCTTCATCAGAGTCACTTGAATCATTCCAAGTTTTACAGACATTGGCTCTATTGTGTGTGTTGGCTTTATTCAGATTAACTCTGCAGTCGTGAGCAATGTGACCTAGTTTCCCACATCTAAAACATTCAATCTTTTTAAGGTCTCTAGTGGGTCTGGAATTGTTGTCCTTAGGATGTTTGTCAAGTCCTCTCTCATGAGGTTTGGGATTAGACAGAGTAGGATAATTAGGCTTGCCTTGTTTAGTAGCCTGTTTGTTTCGAAATTTGACAATCTTCTTAAATTGTTTAGACATTAAGGCAATCTGATTATCAAGTTTGTCTATATCACACTCCTCATCAGAGTCAGAGTTGGTCAAATTAGACTCAAGTTTGGGTATCTTGGAGGCAAAACTCAAGTTTGAGTTGGGCTGTTTTCTTTGAGAATGATTCAATTATTTCTTAAAGTTTAATTCCATTTCCACAGTTCTAAGTTTGCTACTGAGTAACTCAGGAGTAAGGTTTTGATCATTCATTTCCTCAATAGCATACCTCTTACTGTCGAACTTTTGTGGTAATGACCTTAGGATTTTAGAAACAATTTCATTTCTATCATAAGTAATACCATTAGCATGCAACTTAGTGACTATATCAGTTAAGTTCATGTAAAAATCATCAAAAGATTCAGAGTCAGACATGATCAAAGAGTTGTACTGCTGGATAAGCATTTGGGTTTTAGCAGCTTTGACTCTTGAGTCTCCTTCATGGGCAGTGATTAATGTGTCCCAAGCTTCCTTAGAAGTGGCACAAGATGAGATTCTTTTGAACTCATACTCATTAATGGACATAAAAATGGCATTCTTGCCTTTGTTGTTATTTCGAGAAATGGTTTTCTCTTCTTGGGTAAATTCACTTAAGATTTTCTTTACCCTCTCATCACTTCCTTCAGTGGATGGTTTTGTAGGATAAGTGTATCCATTTTCGATAATATCCCAGACATCATCTCCTAAAGTCCCTTGGATGAAGGCAACTATCCTTACTTTTCAGTACGCAAAGTTATTTCCATCAAAGAGAGGAGGTCTGGACAGATTACCAAACCTTTCATTCTTCTCGTCCATAGTTAGGTTTTTCAGAAAACGATTTCAGAAACACAAGATCTTTGAAATAAAAAGTTAACAGGGCTCTGATACCAATTGAAAAATGTCGCTAATGCCGTTTAACACAAGGTTAAACTGTATAAGCAACTCCGAATGTTTGTTGGAGAAACCCTTTTCTTTTGAAAATAAAAATTATAAACAAGATTTGTTTACAAAGAAACTTATGTACGAGATTAATTAAGATTGTGTAACCAGTTTTAAAACTAAGGCAGTTTCAAAAATTCAGCACACTTAAAGAATGAGGTGAGTAGATGAAGATAATCAACACAATGGTTTTTAACGTGGTAAAACCTCTCCCTACAGAGGAAACATCCACGGTGACTTCTAAGTCACAAAAACAAAAGTCCACTAATAACAAAAATCAGTTACAAACAACACAACATGCAAGCACACAAATCAACCTATTCTAAGTTTAGGAATATACCCCACTTGGCTCCTTCTAACTTCTGATAGATCTGATTTGTTGATGATGTTCTCCGGTTTGCTAACTTCCTTTGCTTTAGCTTCTTTACGTCGACTCAATGATCTCAGATCTTAAACACAACACTTCCAGTGTAGTAGTGTGTAAAGTGTTTGTGTAGTGAATCCTATTCACATGCATGAACTCACACACACTTAGATTTACAAACAGACCTATACAAATTACATACAAAGTCTATATGCAGTGATTTTGGTTATCTTTCTTTCTTACAAAACTAAAAACCTTTTGACCTTTAAATATAACCCAGATTCCACGGAGATCTTGCTTAAGAAATCGGACAAGACCTTAATCAATCTCTTTTGAAAATATTTATGAGATTGAAAACCCTCCAAGTGCGAATCCAACTAGGTCAGGTTAAGTTTTGTAAAAACAGAAACTATAAAACATTTTTAAAACCAAACCAAAAATGATTCTCTTAAACCAAGTTGAAAATATGCAGATCTAGTGAAAAATGTAACATGCAGAGTATAGATCTAATATTTCTATAAAAAAGAAACTAGATCTTTACTCTAACGTTTAAGTTGTATACAAGATCAGAAATCACGAGGTTACAGCAACTATATGAACAAACCACTCTCTCTCTCTTTCTTTCAAACACTCAGGTTGTGTTTGGGTTAAGGTTTATTTGAAGGTTTGTTACAGAGACGAAGTGTTTAGGGTTAGGGTTTGATTTTGGCTAACTGTTTCCCTTTCTCTCTCTTCTCTCTATTCTTTTCTCTCTTCTCTCACTTCTCTCTTCTCTCTCTTACTTTTTTCTCTCTGGAAGACGAATGCCGAAAATTTCTCCAAGGCTGAGAAGTGAGGGGTATTTATAGTGCCTGGGGAAGGTTCTGGACGTTCGAGGCAAATCAAAGGCTGAGATCAAGTCTTCAAAGGATTGACTTGATCCAATGGTTATAGAAAAGCGGTGGCTTAAAAGCATTGTGATTGGTTCATATGTATGCACTGGGATTAACCAAGAACGCATGCAGGCCCTTAATAAGAAATGATCCAACGATCGATAATAATGCGTCCAGCCCTCTCACATAAGAAGCACAAATACATAAGCCCGGAGGATGACAAGTGTTGGCTGTTAATAGGCTCTCACACGCGCGTCAAAATAATTACAAAACCTCACCCTGAAGACTTTAGCGCTTTGAGATTGTACCCAACCAAACAATACAGTGAAAACAAAAGTTTCTAAAATAGTAAATTAACCCCAAAAACTTTATAAATCAATTTTATTAATAAAAACAATTATTAAAAAATGTTTAAAAAAAGTTTAAAAAGATTTAAAAATTATTTAAAATTCCCAAAACAATTATTAAAGCTCCAAATCATGGGGAATTAAACACACACTCAATTTTAGGCAATATTAACACATGTATGCACTTCTAATTGTGTGTAGTGTGATTCATTTAGTATCTTCATAGATCATTGAAGGGGATTAGAAAGATATGTTCTGAGGCTTTTTGGATTCTAGGATGGACTACAAATTTTGTCAATATTTCCAAATTAGTTGAGCACTTATACAATGTAGACTTAAGCAAGTCAAAGGTATAAGGTGCTTCACCAACTCCTGTTGGAAATTAATATTAAGTGTCGAAAATAATTTTTTAATTTCAATTATATTAAATTATGAATTTATGAATTTCCCAATTATGTGGTTTTGATAAATATCAGATAATTAATTAGGTACGTGATAAATACGAATATTAGAAGATTGGGTCAATCTTATCCGTTAGTCACATGATGGTTAGTGGCATTAGTGGGAGACTTGAAATAGAGCCCCACCTTGACTAGGATTCCGGCCCTCTTCCCCTTATAAATAGAGTAGCCCTACACCATCTGGGGTTATCTCATAACACACTATTTCTGAGGTGGGAGAGATATTATGAGATTCCAATTGAGTGTAATTTTCCATATTTAGGATATTGATGGAGTAATTAATCAAGATTAATCAATGCATTGGACCAATGTAAGTCTTATTTTCAATCTTTTAGACGTATTTTGTGAAAACATGAAGATCCAAGATCCTTTTATTAAGAACAATTGTATGTTAAAGTTTAATCATATTAATGTGTTCGTGATTAATATTAGGTGTTCTTAAGAATGTTTTTACACGTGGTATGAGAGCGATGTTTATAATCTCATGATTTTCCTTATTGATGATCGTCTATAATGAAATATGTGCTTGAGATTTTCTGCAAAATTTTTATTTATGTCATTAAATCTTCTTATGCTCGAGATTTCTACGACATTTTAATTTATGTCATTGAATCGGCTCTTAAAGTACGTCTGCGACTTTCTGTGACGTTTTTCTTTCGTCGACAATACTGTTAGAATGAAAAGTCAAAACTTACTCGGAATTTTACGAAACTTACATGGTCGACTGCAAACGTCGAAATAAACAAAACCCATTGTATACAATGGGCACCACCCTACTTTTGCATTTTGACGTCGTTTAGACCCTTAAAATTGCATTTTTTTTCCATTTTTGGTAATAATGTTGACGTCAATATCTCACTCCAGAAAATTGATTTTTGAATTTCGCAAGTTTTTTTGAGAATTTGCAGTAATTATCTACATCCATGTGGTGCTAACTCAAATTTTCTATTTTTGGTAAAAATTACAATTTTTTTTCCAAATATTATGTATTTTTTTCACGACGGGGGCTATTTTTTTATGTTCATAGTTGTTCTAATATTCATGTTATGTATTATTTGGTATTGATGAAAGGGTTATATATAATTTTGAATATTAGATGTATGATTATATGTTTGACAATAGCATTTCGATATATTAGGTTATTGTGCATAATCTATATTTGGTAGCCCAAAGGTCCTAATGTAATTATGAATTGATGTTTCGACAATAATATTTATATGATGTTGGATGTGGAAGACATGAAAATGTCTTAATCTATAATTGTAAATATTAGATTATTGTGTATGCATCTATATTTGGACCATTAATTATACATTAAGTTTTGAGTATAATATTTTTGGGGCATCGATTTTACATAAATAATGTTTACGACTTCCAAAAAAAAATATTTTTGAATTTCGTCGAATATTTGAGATTCTGGAGTAATTTTCTACAGTTCAATGATGCTAACATTTTTTTTTCGGGAAAAATTTAAGTTTTTCCATATTTCAAGTATGTTTTATCTAGAACTGTGATAAAACCTTGCTCTAATGATCCTTTTTTAGTTGAATATTCGTGCCAAACACAGGCCAACATATTTCATATGGTAGGATATTAGACTTACGTTATTGTTAATATTCATATTTTGATGAGTCTCGTGCCAAACACAGACCAATGATTAATATTGTTGAATATTATGATATTCGTGTTTTAATGATTCTCGTGCCAAACACAGGCCAACGATTCATGTGGTTGAAAATCAGAATTATTATTTATTCTAAGGCTAGTACTCCCATTAAGTTGAATTAAATGTCAAACACGGGCTACAATTCATATGTGCGGATACTAGATTTATTCGTTGCATACATGCATATTTGAATGCATGAAAAATTCATATGTGCGGATACTAGATTTATTCGTTGCATACATGCATATTTGAATGTATGACTTTCAAATTTTGAGACTCATAAGTAGGTATTCATTCATTTTAATCAAATGCCAAATACAGGCTAAGATTAAATGTGAAGATATACTTGTAGTCATTTCAGATTATCCTAATGTTTGTTATAAGGTTAAATTGAAGGGCAACACATGCTTTGGAATTTTTGTAAATGTTAAATAATTGGCATCAATGTTAAAAAGTCATATTTACATATGCCACTAGTATGATAATTGTGATTATAACCGTATGGTGCATTAAGACCATGAATGATTTGGGTCAATATTTCTGATTTGTTACTCATACATAAGTGATGAAGCGAAAGTAAATGATTTATGTCTTTCATTTACTATTATTTGTGCAATATGTCATGTAAACTCTTTGTCTATTTGATTTTCACATTATGTCTAATTTTCGTAAATTTCAAATTAAGGAATAGATAATAATATAATTATTCATGGATTACGGGTATTTGAACATGTATGCGTATCTCTAATATTTATATAATATAAGGTTTGGTGTTTATTAAAGTGCTCCATTCCAGAAGATATAAATATTTGACTATTGCATTAATATCATCCATATTTTGGTTGCTACAGGTCCATGTATGATATTGAATGCTAGAATGATGATACTTTATGGTGTTGCATACATATTATTGTTTATTAATTTATTGTGATTACAATAATTGAAAAAAATCTAAGTGGTGATATATATTTTGGGAAGGTAATAATGGTCGTCAACTGCAGATGTCATGGTTTCTTTCACTATCATATCACTAATTAAGTTTATGAAAGCCATAAACATGAATAATTTAGTTTATTGATCATGGGATATTTAATGAAAATAAGTGAAAAATTTATTGACTTGTGTATGTAAGTCTTTACGTAATGTAATATTCATATTATGAAATGTTTGGAAGTCACTACAGTGACCCAACTAGAATGGCAATGAATATTAAATGTAAAGATGATGGTATTAGTTACTCATGATGCTTATAATTGTAAAGATATTAATGGGGTATATTGAGTTTATTTCTTCAAGCAAGGTTATTCCTGACCGATAATCGATTTTGAGTGATTGAATGAACATCATAGATCACATACTTTATTATAGTATGTGAAAATAAGTTGTGCACAAATATCATGTACAATATAATGAAATAACATTATACCCAACAAAGTAATTTACAAGCATCATATAATTGATATTTCACGGTTACTACTGAAGAAAACTCACGGTTATGCACTCAATTTATTATCATGTAATCGTGTGTTGTTAAATCAAAGCATTAATGAAGTGAGCAATTTATCTCATTATCTTATCACATATTACTGTATCCCATTTTGTTTTTCTAAAAATTTTATATTTAATCTGGTTAAATAAATTAAGTTTGTTTACATGTTACACACTCGGACTAATAATGATAAAGATAATATGTATCTTTTATGATTTGAAATGAGTTTTTCATCTTAGTAGAGATTGCAAGTTATACTTACAGTGTTATAGAAAGTATTTACTTTTGATGCAAGGATTTCTTACAAAACAAACTAGAAATGCTAATAAGATTCTTTTTCTTTTGTTCTTGGGGAATCAAATTGCCATTTGTTTTCATAAACCCTCAATTTTTTTTGGAAAATGTTTGTCTAGACTTGATCGTTAGGGATATGTTCTAAAAAATCTTTTGATGTATATTTTTTTTCAAGGGTTATGGTATTCCTTTTGATGTTTTGTACAAATTAAAGTTTGGACATAGTTCTTTAAAGATTTGTTTGATCCCGCATCATAATCATAGCGTTATTAATGAAACTACTTTAATCTTATGCCAAATTAAATCTAGACTCCTTTTCATAATTGTCATGAATAAGATTGTTGTAATGTCTCTTACAAATTTTGATAGTCGAGTTGTGCTCTTAAGGTATTATGATGTCTAATATAAGGATGACCTATGTGGCCCAAGTGGGAGATTATAAGAAACTTTTCTTAAAGTGGACCTACATAGATCATATAATTGTCATTGACACGTATTTATTGTATTAAAGTCAAATTCATTATGAAAGGTGAAATTAGTGGTAGTAAAAAATCATGAAATATGGTTATAAAGGAAGGTAGGGTACTTATCCCATTACCGATAACCTTCTTGAATAATTGTTCTTTTAGTTGTTAGATTGTCTAAACAATAAAGAACAAATGAATGATCAACCACTAAATGATAGTATTGTCACCGTGAGAGAAATGTAGATAAAATCATAAGGAATAGTATTAAGAAGATCCTAAAAGGTCTACTATCCTGGATGATTATGTGGTGTATCTGCAAGAACATGAATTTGGCATAGGGATAAATAATGACATGGTTTTATTTTCAAAAGTCATAAGAAGTGAAACTAATGGACTACAACTAAGTTTAAAATCTCGTTGAATTACATAATTTATGCACTAAAGTCGGGTATGAGGGGGTCATCAAGACCAAACGCGACACTAACGATAGTTAAACGAGATAAAGCTAAATCACCATTAATGAAGAAAAGGTTATAAATGACCTTCTCAATTATATGTAAGGACATGGAATTCTTATGACATTAGTAGCTCATTATGATTGAGAGTTACATAAAGTGGATGTGAAAATCACTTTTTGGAGTCTTATAAACCATGTGTATATGTTTAATGGATCATTTTATAAACATAAGTTTCCCACATGACGTATTTTAAGAAATAATACCATTATTTTTTAATCGTTGTATATTTGTATACACCTTAAGATCAATGGGAGTAATTTTATATATTTTCTCTATATACAAGCACGGATTTCGAAAGTAGAGAATCAAAATAATTTTATGGGTTTAAAAGTTGTGTATGAAGTAATGAGATACTTAAAGGACTATATGCTCACATTTATGATGTATGTGTTCATTTAAATATGAACAATTATTGTGACTCGGATTTACTAGTTGTACGGATGGTATGAAGTTCACTCTTGCTTAAGTATATTTGTTTTGGTTTATCAGCCAATATAATGAAGGAGTGAAACACAATCCATCCATTAACTATTGTGAAAGCTGAGTTTGTAGCATACTTGATGCTATAACTTATGTATTTTGGCAGCGTGATTTCATTTAGGGACTTGGAGTTATCGACACTATTATCAAGCCGCTGAAATATTATGATAATATCATTGCAATCTTCTTTATGAAGAAATGTTAGGTATTCCTAAAGTAACTAAGCACGTTGAATCAAATACCTATCAGTGAAAGAAGAAATTCATAAACAAAGAGTGTCAATTGATCACATTAGTACGAGTGATAACATAGCAGATCCTCTTAAGAAAGGACTATCTCCAAATACCTTATGGAACGTGTCAAAGAGATGTGTCTCTATTAGTAAAATTATGATTGCTATTTGGCTTAGTTGTTTGACACTATTACTTGAATTCAATAAAAGTGTTTCTGATTTCAATTATTTCTGTCTTTTGTGAATGCATACATATGATTATGAATTATTGTTGACAGAAATAGTCCTTATTCAAAAGGACATAATGAGGCCATTATGATACCCAATATTAAAGGCTTAGTCTAATGAAACATTGGTGTTGTAGTACATGGAAGGAACCATGCTCTTGAATAGCATGGAACCGACATAACTCGCATCCATGAATTGTTTGATTTAAGCAAACTATATTTATCACTTATTGTGCACCTTATGGTACCTAATTTAATTATGAGGATTATTAAGACCAAGTGGGAGACTGTTGCAAATTAATATTAAGTGTTGAAATTAATTATTTAATTTTAATTATATTAAATTCTGAATTTATGAATTTCCCAATTATGTGGTCTTGATAAATATCACATAATTAATTAGGAACGTAATAAATATGATATATTAGAAGATTGGATCAATCTTATCCGTTAGTCACATGATGGTTAGTGGGATTAGTGGGAGACTTGAAATAGAGTCCCAAATTGACTAGGATTCCAGCCCTCTTGCCCTTATAAATAGAGGAGCCCTACACCATTTGGGATTATCTCATAACACACTATTTCTGAGGTGGGAGAGAAATTTCGAGATTCCAATTGAGTGTAATTTTCCATTTTTAGGATATTGATGGAGCAATTAATCAAGATTGATCAATGCATTGGGCCAATGTAAGTCTTATTTTCTATCTTTTAGACTTATTTTGTGAAAACATGAAGATCCAAGTCCTTTTATTAAGAACAATTGTATGTTAAAGTTTAATCATATTAATGTGTTCGTGATTAATATTAGGTGTTCTTAAGAATGTTTTTACATCTCCACTACACGCAAAGGGGAGGGGATATTACATTTCATGGCCCAGGACAAGTCATCTTATATCCCATTATTAATCTGAGGGATATTGGTCTTAGGGCTAGAAATTATGTGGAGAAACTTGAGTAAACTATGATTGAATGAGCGGCTATATATAGTTTGAAAGATCATGTTGGACGAGCGGGTGAACCTAAGGTTTGGGTTGTAGAGAGAAAGATTGGTACGATTGGGGTTCAAATTTCATCTGGGATTACGTTTCATGGGTTGGCATTTAATATTGATACCGATTTAAGCTACTTTAAGCTTATTGTGCCTTGTGGGCTTGTAGATAAAGAAGTTACACCTTTGAGAAGGGAAACTCGAACGCTTCTTCCTGCTGAAGAAGTGATTCATGAGATGTTAGTTTCTTGTTTTACAAGATTGTTTGGTTTTAGTAGTGTTATTTGGAAAGATAAAGCATCCATATCATCGGATGACCTGCAAGGTCGATTGAGTTGTAGTAATTATTTACCGAAATATATTGTGATGTTTCAATTCTTTAAATATTTACTCATTGTTTTGTTATAAATTTTTACCATCTTTTTATTTGGGGTTAAATTACAATAAAACTCAACTATTATGTTGACTGCAGTTGCGTCTTTGAAAAAATATAGGGCAAAATGCCATAAAAAATTGTACGAAAAGGCACCGTAAATTGTACCATATGTTTATAATGTTCTTAGTATTATTTGAGATCAAACAATGCATAAAAGGAAGCATGATGGGAGTTTGCATGCAAAAGTTTTCATGGATTTTTCTATAGTTATGAACTTGTATATCATTAAGGGACGATATCAGATTTTTTTTTTCGGTGCATGCAAATATCTTTCGAAAATGTTACCTAAAATGCGAATCAGCTATAATAATATATAAAATAATGTTATGCGTACCAAGTATTTTTAGCAAGTTTGTATCCCAAGTGCATCAAATTATGGTACTTACATTTGAGGTACAATATTTTAACACGCTTCGGATACAAACTTGATAAAAATATTTCCTACACATAGACTTTTCCTAAAATATAAGATTGATTTGAAAAATATAAATAGGTAATACATTGTATGATATTGTAAATATGTGAAGTTTTAATTTTAATTTTGGGGGTTTGGCCATATTAGTACACTCTAATAAAATAAAATACTCTCTAAAAACACCACCGCATTGGTTTCTTAGATGGCATTCACTATCTTTTGTATTTAATATTCACAAAAAAGAATGAAAACTTTATTTGTGATGAATTAGCAAAAAAAAAATTCACGAAAAACTACTATTATATTAGTACTTCCTTGCGATTTTAAAAGTACCATTGTTTGAAGGGCTAGATCATGTTATGCCTTCTCATATACTCTAATGTATATTCCATAAATGGTTTGGAATAATCACTGAAAACAATTGCAATACCTCATAGTATTTGAAGGTTTTAGTGTTGGATAAAGTGAGGAACATGAAAAAAATATATATACTCACTAATACATGTGACAAACTCTAGCGTGCGAGAGAGAGAGAGAGAGAGAGAGAGAGAGAGAGAGAGAGAGAGAGAGAGAGAGAGAGCACGTGTTGTGTCAATGGCATCCCTATATTTTCTCCGCAGCACTATAGCACAACTTTTTAAAACACAATGCACAATCACTGTCGAGGAAAAAATGGGGATGCCATTAGCAAAACCCTATATATCTTTTGTCTTTATATCTACAACTATAAAAGCGTGAAACATGTTTGGCCATGTAATTTACCATTCTACCCATAATGTTTGGAGTAATATCATTCTTGCCATCAATTCACATTAATTACCAAGTAATAAAACCCCTCGTTTCCTACAAGCTACAACCATCCCACTTACGAGACTAAATATCTCAATCGCCCTCATCCTCTCACCTCCCTCATCGATTCTCACCCTCAATTCGAATATACCTTAAATAGCAACCGATGTGTACACTCCACAGTGGCATAGGAACAACAACAAAACTTCCTTGCTTCTATTATTAGTTTCAACTCTCGCATATAAAACATTTATTCAACCATCTCAAACGGAACCTTTGTCTGAGATAATTATGCTTCTCAGATGTATTAAGTGTTCTATATGTATAGTAATGGCTTCCACCTGATTTGCAGTAGTTTTTATTTTTATATATAATTTGTTTGATATGATATGATATATTAGTATTTTTTATTAGTTTGTATTGTTTTGTGGGGTTTTTGTGTTTGTGTAAACCACAATGGCCAACATATACACAATTGTAGCATACAACTTGTTCATCTCTTCACTTAATCCCTACCCTTGATTTACATTGGTTTATTATTTTTATAAGTCCTTCTTCACCGATTAATAAATGTGACAGATAAAGTGAGACACACTGACGTATCCCACCCATATTGGCTCGTGTTCGGATCTAACAGTAGTGAAGTGAACACACAAACCAATGCGGGTGTGATACGTCAGTGTGTCACATTTATGAGTCGGCCTAGAATTATTGTATTTTTATTGATATTCTTACTGTATATCTTGTTCTTGCCCCCCCCCCCCCCCCCCCTTCCCCCCACCCCACCACTACACACACACACATACAATTTGTGAAAATGTCAAAAATTTTGTACGATTATTTAGGTGTGATCTTGGTTCCGCCCATAATTTTTTAAAGTAGATCCACTCAATGGGATTACTAAGTTAATCCACAAAAATGGGACATCTATCTATAGGCATCAAACTTTATGGGATGTCTCATTTTAGTGGATTAACTTAATAATTTTTTTGAGTGGATGTACTTACAAAATTTGTGGATGGATCCAAGATTACTTTAATTAGTAGTATACTGATATAAAGAGTTTTTTTTTCGTGTGTAGCGGTGTTTTGCGAACAATCCACAAATATATGTGAGATGTTTTCTTCGATTGTTTATCCCTACAATTTAACAATATCAAACCCTTATGAACTAATTTTAAATTTCACATGGAAAATTTTTGTAGGCATAATGTCTATTATATAATGGTGATGATATAATTATACATCATATAATTACATATGATCTAAGATTGGTGATTTTTGGTAAATGCATGAGAATGTTCAATTAAAAAATCGTGACTAAGCAAAATAAGTATTGTTAACGTCTAAAAATGGTTCTAGTAATGAAATTCATACTATCAAATCTATAATCATCAGTAAAAAATCACACAAGAGTTCAAAAAAGAGATAAACGCTAGATTGATAGTGGTTCGGCCACAAAATTGAGCCTACATCCACTATGGACCCTTATTCTCATTAGATCTATAAAATTGGTACAAGATTGGGGCCTTATAGGCATACAAGAGGAAAAATGGCCTAAATACATGAACATACATTTTACTATGTAGTTGAGGCGTGGCCTTGTAGTGTATTCTTCTATGAGGTCGCAGTTGTGTTTGGCTGGCATTGCCAGAGAAGGTGACAAAAGATGGTCTCAGGTGTAGAGAGAGGTTGAGGAGAATTGAGCAGAGCTTCGTTATTCTATTGTTTCTTACAAAATGAGAGGTGATCACCTCTATTCATAGGAGCCGGTTGGGAGCCTCGAATGCACTATTCACGTGACTTGTGGATAAGTGAGGATGATATGGAATATTTTCAAAAGGTCGACAATTGGACCTAGGATGAGGTGTAAAGTCTGCGGCCTGAGTCAAGGTTGTGTTAATGAGTGATGTTCACAGCCTGTCATGGTACTAGACGGAGGTCTTGATGATAAGTCGAGGCCTTTTGATGACAGGTTATGGCCTTTTTCTAGTACTTGTGTGAATCTCCATGCTACTTGTCAATTAGGTATTGGATGACATATTTTTGGTATAATAGAAGCCCCCCAAGCCTCAGTACTAAGAGGGTAATGATTTAGTATTGGGGCTTTAATCATGTCCGCGGGCGTCTTGATGTCTAGGCCACTGCTGTGACGTTCAGATTCTGTGATGTTTCGTCTTCTGAGAACTTTTAGGCCATCTCCAATGGCATATGTAGATGTGTAAGTATCCTTTATTTTTCCCACAATGGGTTTAATAAGATGAATTTTTTAGTGAGAGAAAATGTAACGGGTGTCTAAACATACATTACTAATACACAATGTGTAAACACGGGATCCACACCTGGACGAGCGACTGTCAACCGTCTAGACTATGGGATGGACCAGTGTCATCCGTCCACCAATTTAAATTTAAAAAAAATTCCTAATGGCTTTCTCACAATGTAACGGTAATTCATTTTCTTATAAATACATTTCCACCCCCAATAATTTTTCAAAATAAACCCAATATTTATTCTTTCAAATATATTCTTTGGATTCTCCTTCTGAAAGTACCCCGTCCAACACTTTTCGATTACCAAATTTCAATTCACATGATAAGGTGTTGTTGTGTCATGCGTACGTAAAATATTCCGTAAATGGGGTCGTCGGGACCAACCAAACCTATTTAACCATGTGGGAGAAAATTACTAATGAATATAACAATAGTGAGGGCGTTATTTACAAACACGTCGAGAATGCATTACAGGGAAAATTTTGAACAATAAAGAGAGAGTGTTTATTGTACTCGGCGAAGTTGTCTAGAGCATACGGAGCCGACAAAGATAGCGGCACGATGGAAGTTACTTGGGTAATTACACTTGTTTGTGATCAGTTTATTATTTAAATTTATTATTCTTAATTCACATTACTCATGATATAAATAATGTTTTTATCTCCAACGTTCTAGTAATAACTTTCATCTCGTCGCGGGTCATAAATTCGGATACGACCATTTCTATGAGGTGCTTAAGGATTTGCCAAAGTATGCCATGTCAACCATAGGATCACAATATATGGATGAAGATATAAATGACAGTCCCCTTCATTCGAACAATACCGACACATGAGACTTCAATAATACCTTAAAGAGATCGATGAGATGTAAAGAGATGAAACTGAAAGGGAAGAAAAGAGTGTCCGCCAACAGTGTGGTTGCACACACGATCCTGTTAGATAACTCTGAAGAATTCGACACAATTTATTTTAAAAATTTTGCAGAGTTGCAAGCAATCAGAAGAAATATGAATGACAAGATTGATAATTTAATTTTAATTCACAACAAAGAGTATGAAGCTCAACTCTAACGCGGTGAAGATCAAATTATGTAAAAGGATACTAGTAACTTCACACCCCAACAACTAGGTTTTCATGAGATGCAAATGAATGAGATAATGCATCGTCCTACTCAAGAATATCGAAACTTCTCATAATAATCGATTTACATGGTTTTATATGTTAAGCATTTTCATTAATTAGTAAGTTCTTTTCAATTGTTGTCAATTACTATTTATAATTAATAATATTTTAATTGCATGGATGAAAATGTGTACATGATTAAAATATTTGAAATTTAAAACCAAATTTCAGAACTCAAAATAGAATATTAAAATTTACATAATAAACACAAGTTACATATTAATTACTTCATGGTTTCCTGGTCAACCACCGGTCATAACAAAATGCATTCCCATCACCCATCAACATGTTTGGTAGATGTCGTACAAAATCCATGTAGGAATCATCCCCTTTGTAGTTCGAAAGTTTCGGATCTGATGCATACTCCGGATCGACAAGTTTCATATTTATTAAATATTTAAAATGCCAGTGATGTAATTTTTTTTTTCATCTATGAAATTTCCCATTGTAGTAGACAAATACATTTCTCACTATCTTTGATTGGATCTTTGCAATATTTTGCAGATTTTGCTTGTGGCACGGGTAAACCATGCCAATTATAGTTGCACTCCAAATCGCGTGTCTATCATATAATCTAGGCCATTTCAAATGATCATCGCAATGAATATTTTATTTTGTTGGAGGTAACCATTTCATCACATGTACAACATCGCCTAAAGAATGTAGTGTGCATATAGGAATATTTTTAAAAACCCTTTCCTCCCTAAACCAACTCCCTTCATGGGGATCTTCGTAGATTCTCGGGTTAATCAAAACGGGTCCAACATCCTTAACATGACCAACATTAAATGATGTTGATGCTATAGATTTACGCTTGACCTTCATGAGCTTTTTTTTCTTGCCTACCATGTTTGGGATGAAGTAATCCAGTAGCCCTCTACTGTGGTTAACATCATCGGTCTATTTCTGGATAGCTATTTGATAATGTGTGATATAACATTACCATCTGTTTTATACTAGTATCAAATTTATGTGTGGTTGAGAGTAATTGGACTTAATTATACATGAATTTTTGCTGTTTAAGCACGCGGGGTGCCATTATTGTGCATTATGACACACATTAATTTCAACTTGTTATGAATCAAACTATGTTTTATACTAGTATCATAATTGCATTGTTGAATCACATGCGTCTGTGCAATTGTTTATAGTTGAGAGTAGTTGGACTTAATTATTCATGAATTTTACTGTTCAAGCACGCGGGTGCCATCATTAAGCATTATGACACACATCAATTTTAACTTGTTGTGAATCAGACTCTGTTTTATTCCTGTATCAAACTTGCATTGTTGAATCACATGTGTTTGTGCAATTATTGTGCATTATAATGCTAATATTTTCAATTTCTTATTATAACATAAATTAATTGAACATAATAACCTTACAACCGACTCGTAATAAGATGTTGCAATAAACAACAAATAGCTCGCAATCAAGTTGATAATTCTGCATGACGATTCCAAATGTGTTCCATAAGGTCATCACATAACTGGTTGATATGCCCAAAGTGCACCCTCGTACCCAAGGTCAAATACCTCGGCCTGTCTCACAACCGAGTTGACTAGAAGCTTATAACAGCCATAAAAAAGGTCGTCTCCTGAAAGGTAGGCCCCTTATTTATCAACCTCGGTTGGCCATCAGCCGAGATCAACAGAGTCTCATGGGCGCAAACTATTGACCACATCATATTCTGCCTCAGTCGACGTTACATCCTACCTCATACACAACCTCGGCCAGTCTTCCATGTCGAGGCCACATCGGCGATTGATAGGACAAAGTAACTATCGGACTCCTCTAACCTCATACTCGTTCAGGTCGAGGTTACAACAAGTGACATCACACGTCCGACCATACGCAAGCACATGGAAAACTTAGAACACGTGGACTAGGAAGTTATAACTAAATCATTCCCCTTACGTTAGGGGATATTTAGTCATCATTATCTACATGAGAATACTGGTTCGATCTTCATACACATGATCATTGCATGCTTGGGGGGTAAATTCCACCCCCCAAGCACTATATATAGAGGTCTCCCTCTACCTTGTAAATCGATCGATAATTGCAACCCTAGTTGAAACTCTGTTGGTTTACACAGTAGAGAGAAAGCTTGATAGATTGTATTTATCATAGTGCCATCATCTAGTGAAATTTCTCACACACACACACACAGTGGACGTAGGCCAGATTGACTGAACCATTTATATACTAGTGTTTCTCCTCTTCTCCTCACCTCCCTCTACTAGTTTATTGCTCTTGTGCTGTCATTGTTATTACTAGATTGACCTTATCAACACCTCTTATCTAGTGGTGATATTTACAGCATCATCATTTTGGCACCGTCTGTGGAAACGAGAGGATTCATCTCTTCCTCATTTGGTGCTTAACCTCACTGGAATCTCTGGTGGTAAACCAGGCCTCACCCTTGGCATGGAGCTGTTTCACCATTGAAAGATGTCCTTTAAGGTATCAAGCTCTCTAATATTGTCATTTACAAGCTCTTTAGTCTTTTCCCATGGAAACAGATTTACCACCTCCACCATCTGGTGTTGGAGGACTCAGTTCTAACCAGACACCACCCCAGTCCGAGATGGCTGAGGTGGTAGCAGCATTGAAGTCCTTGGCTGCAACTCAGCAGGCGATGCAGGATTAATTTTCCCAGCTAAGCTAGAACATATTAATGAGACCACCCCAGGTCTCGCCAAAGATGATTACTCTGGAAGCTGCTCAGCCATAGCATGAGTCCAGGGGACCACTCATGCACCATGAAAGGACCAACCTACTCCTCAACAGAGGAGGGATGTTGCTTACCCTAGGCATTTACGCCTAGGAGGCAAGGAAACCCTTGCCCTGAGGATAAGTATGATGACATTGAGGCAGAGGATGCTCTGGCAGACTGTTGGGAGTCGTATGAGTTTTCAAATAACACTATACGTCCTATTCAGCAGGGCCGAGGTCAGTGTGAAAGACGAGATGGCGATGCATGACAAAGAGGATTAACTTTTGATCGCTTAAGTAGAGGGTCGGCCTTTGAAAGGCTCGACCCAGTTAATGTTCTGAGGGAAAGGCTATCCAGGTCAAGAAGCATAGCTGGCTCACGAAGACAAGGTGGTGATCATCGGCCTCATCATGATCGACGCCTACATGTCCAAGACTTTGCTCAGGGGGAGGTCAACAACCGATGTTGTGTGGCAGCAGGGAACCCTCAGTCCACCCTTTGGAGGTGGAAGGGAACAACCTCGGTTCGGTAAATGTTGCCAAAATATGGAACGAATCTATTCAAAGGCTTGAAAAGAAGATAGGGGATCTCATAAAAAGTCGAGACTCATTACAGAGGGGGTACTCCGAGGGTTCACTATTTGTGGCAAGGATCGTCAACTTCCCAACTCCTGCCAAATTTAAACCTCCAATGGTATCTCCTAAAGTACGATGGAAGTACCAACCCAGTGCATCATATTAAAATGTATCAATCTGTAGCAGATATTTATTCGATCTCTAATAAGATTAGGTGTCGACCTTTCTCAAGCACTTTGACTGGGGCAGCACATATCTGGTTCACTTCTCTTCCTAAAAATTCAGTTGAAAGTTTTAAAGGTTTGGTCGAGCATTTTATCCACAACTTTTGTTTTGGGGTAAGACCTCAGAAGAAGATGACTCACTTGCTTTATGTGAAGCAAGGGAAGAATGAAAGCCTTAAAGACTATATCGTGAGGTTCAATAAGGAAAAATTAGAGG
The DNA here is from genome assembly GCA_949130495.1 of Sambucus nigra. Classification (NCBI taxonomy): domain Eukaryota; kingdom Viridiplantae; phylum Streptophyta; class Magnoliopsida; order Dipsacales; family Adoxaceae; genus Sambucus; species Sambucus nigra. The sequence continues at coordinate 103,232,883 of OX422218.1, read as the reverse complement.
TAGAAGATTATGAAGAGAGCATAGCCATGACAACCCTTATTGGAGGGCTTTAGAAGGGAAAGCTACTTTATAAGCTTGCTGAAGACCCTCCTAAGTCTATGGCCGAGATGTTAGCAACAGCTGGAAAGGTCATGAACACAGAAGAAGAAATGGCTGCGAAGTATGAGGATGAGAATGGAAGTAGCAGTGGGAAATTTCAAAGGAAAAAAGATGGAAAAAAGAGGACATTAGATGATAAGTTTGCACATTATACTCCTTTAACTGTGAGTTGCGAACACATCCTCAACGAAATAAAGCATGATAGATCCCGAGATGGCTGGAGAAGCTGAATGCTCCCCCACATAAGAGAAATAAGAATCTATGGTGCGAGTTCCACAAAAATCACGACCATCTAACCGACAAATGTTTTGCCCTAAAGGACGAGATTGAGAAAATATTGAAGTTTAGAAAGATCAAAAAGTATGTGAATTGTAAAGAATCTAAGGGTGAAAGAGACGACCCTAAAAAGAAAATAAATGATAAATACCGGGAGGATGTCTCTACCAGAAGAGCTGATGACTCAGATGATGATGACGATAGCCCTGACCTCCCACCAAAAGACGACAATGTCACATTAAAGAGGGTTGGTATGATCTCCTTCGGGGTAAAAACTATATGTGGAGGACTAGCATGTGGTGTCTCAGAGGTAGCTGGTCACAAGGCTCACGTGGAAGAGGCCAAAGCAGTGACTAAAGTCGAGGTTGTGAACATGGCATCTACAGAAGTTAAACGTGAGAAGAGAAAGAAGGTAGATATGGACACCCTTGTGGTCGGCTTCTCACGACTTGATTTCAAGGGTATCTTAGCTCCCCACGATGACCCTTTAGTCATCACTATAAGGGTGAATGGGTGTGAAGTTCAGAGGATCCCTGTTGATGGGGGAAGTTTTGCAGACGTTATGTTTTGGCCCTGTTTCAAGAGCTTAGGCCTCAACAGAGCTTGACTTGTCCCTTATCATCATCCTTTGATTGGCTTCAACGGTGAAAAGGTTCATCCATTGGGTATGTATAAAATGAATGTGAGAATGGGAGATGAATAGCCTAAGAGGTTGACCAGAAAAATTAATTTCTTTGTGATGGATGAAAATGTCTTCTCAGCATATAACCTCATCATAGGGCGAGTAGCCCTTAAGGAATTTGAGATCGTGCCTTCAACGGTCCACCAACTGCTAAAATTCTCGACCCCTTATGAAGTAGGGAAAGTGCAAGGTGACCAAATATCGACAAGTGAATGCTACTTAAACTCTACAAAAGAGAGAGAGGCTCATAACAGGGAAACAACCGTGTACAACATCAGCACACTTGATCCTAGAGATAAAATGAAGCTTAAAAAAGGAAAGGCCGCAAAGGAGGTAGAATCCAGCATCCTCAACGAGGACGAGCTGGAAAAAACCATCCAAAACGTCAAAACCCTAAGGCCTGAGATCACGGAAGAACTCATGAAGCTATTAAGGAATAGACAAAATGTTTTTTCCTGGAGCTATGCAGACATGCCAGGTATTGATCCTGACATTATGTGCCACAAACTTAATGTTGTAGAAGATGTCAGGCCCATCAAACAGAGAAGAAGAGTATACTCAAGAGAGAAGTATAATGTCATCAGAGACAAGGTTAGAAAGCTTGAAAAGGCCAAGTTTATCAAAGAGGTCATATACCCCGAGTGGTTATCTAATGCTGTCATTGTGCCCAAAGCTATTGGGAAATGGAGGATGTGTGTAGATTTCACTTATTTAAATAAATCTTGCCCAAAAGAAAGTTTTCCATTACCTCGTATAGATCATATAATGGATGTCACAGCAGGAAATGAGATCATGAGCTTCATGGATGCATATTTCCGGGTATAATCAGATCTTCATGAATTCGAATGACTCAGAGAAGATAGTATTAATCACAAACAAGGGGACCTATTGCTAGAAGGTCATGTCATTCGGCCTAAAGAATACAGGGGTAACCTACCAATGTCATGTAAATAAGATGTCCGAAGATCAGATAGGTAAATCCATGGAAGCATATGTGGACGGCATGCTCACGAAGAGTCTGAAGGCCGGCAGTCATGTGGCCAACCTTGAAAGAACTTTTGACACCATAGACAAATACAGAATGAAGCTCAACTTGGCCAAATGTGTCTTCGGGGTAGGAGCGGGAAAGTTTTTGGGCTTCATCGTCAACCAAAGGGGAATAGGGGTTAACCCTGAGAAGATCACGGATTTTCTAGAAATGAAGACACCGAGAACCATTAAAGATGTTTAGAGGCTAACCGAATGAGTTGTTGCACTTAACAGGTTCGTATCAAGAGCTGCAGATAAATGTCTTCCTTTTTTCAAAGTTCTTAGAAAGGCCTTAGAATGGAATGAGGAATGTGACAAAGCTTTCAAAGAGATCAAGTCCTACCTCGGATCCCCTCTACTCCTATCTCAGCCAGTCCAGGGAGAGAAATTATTCGTATATTTGGTTATCTCAGATCATCCATTAGTGCTACAATAGTAAGAAAAGAGGATGGAGTGTAGAGACCAGTGTACTTAAATAGCAAAGCACTCCAGGGGTTTGTGTAGAAGTACCCTCGGATGGAAAAGTTAGCATATGCTTTGATACACGCTTCTAGGAAAATAAATCCATACTTTCAAGCCCACTCCATGGTCATCTTCACTGATTCCCCACTAAGACAGGTCCTCCATAAGCTTTAGAAGTCAGGAAGGCTAATGACTTGGGAAATCGAGTTGGGGGAATATGATATTATTTATCAATCCAGGGTTGCCATCAAGGGACACACACTAGCAGATTTTGTGGACCAGTTTACTTGGGATGAGGCTGAGGTTGAGATTAATGAAGAGATTATATATGAACCAAAAGAGAGAAATGTCGGCTGAACATCAGACGAGGTCGAGAAAAGTATAGCCCAATAGAAAATAGTTGAGAATGAGAAAGATAGATACCTTTTCAAGAAGGGAACCCTATTAGAGGGAAACTTCTCTTCGAACGCAACCATTTGGAACCTCTTTGTTGATGGGTCGTCTTGTGAAAGCGGAAGTGGAGCAGGGCTGATAGTTTCAGCACTAGATCGTACGGATATTGAATATTCGATGAGGTTCGACTTTAAAGCTTATAATAATGAGTTATAGTATGAGGCATTAATAGTAGGTCTCTCTTTGGCAAAATCCATCAGTGTTGGCCAGCTCCTAGTCCACAGTGACTCAAGATTGGTCGTAAACCAAATCATAGGAGTGTATGAGGTTAAAGATAAAAGGATGGCCAGATACCTGAAGAGGGTGAGGATGATGCTAGAAAGCTTCAAGGAAGTAAAGATGAAGAGGATACCTCGGCTAGATAATAGTCGAGCTGATGCACTCACGAGGTTGGCCTCATCAACAAAAACAGACATAAGGAGAGTAGTGCCAGTTGAGATTCTGCTCAAGTCGACCATTAAAGAGCAAAAGGCTGCTAGACCTTGCTTAAACCTGAGTTTGATGGATGCTCTTATAAAATACATTAGATAGGTAGAGCTACCAGAGTCGAAGTTAAAAAGGAGAAAGCTGAGGTTCAGAGCTACTAAATTCTCAATTGTAGGAGATGTCCTGTATAAAAAGGGATTCCTACTCCCTCTCCTCAGATGTGACCACCCTTAAAAGGTAACACTCATCTTGCACGATGTGCATGAGGGCTCTTGTTCAAGTCACATAGGAGGGAGGTCGTGGCTAAGAAGATAATCACTCAGGGCTACTGATGGCCGACCTAGGCCAAAGATGCGGTTGCATATGTGAAGAAGTGTCATAAGTGTCAGAGATTCTCCATCATCCCCCATTAAACTCACTAACCTCTGACTTCAATCATCTCCCCTTGGCCATTTTTAGTATGGGGCATTGATTTGGTAGGACCCTTGCCAGGAGCTATAAATAATTATCGGGTCTTAATAGTAGCAATTGATTATTTCTCCAAATGGGTAGAGGCCGAGCCAATGATCATAATCATTGAGCAGAATAATCATTAGCTCATCTGGAAGAACATCATAAGCAAGTATGGCCTTATAAATACCCTCATCTCAGACAATGGAACCCATTTCAATAATGTTTCCATAGAAAAATACTGCGAAAGAGTGGGGATCAAGTAGTTATTCTCTTCTCTTGGCCGACCCCAGGAAAACGGTCAGACCGAGGTCACAAATAAAACAATCCTTGATAGGATAAAAAATAGGTTGGAAGAGGCCAAAGTAAGATGGATAGAAGAGGTATATGTTGTGCTTTGAGCCTACAGGACGACAGTAAGGACACTAACAGGAGAAACTCCATTTATGTTAGCCCATGGCTCAAAGGATGTCATCCCAACGGAGGTAGGACTTTCCACTCATAGAGTTTAGACATATGACCCTCAGAAGAATGGGGAAGAGAGAAGACTTGATCTTGATTTGATTGAGGAAAGAAGAGAAGATGCCGAGATAAGTCAGGCAACCTATCAGCAAATAACCGTGAGATTCTATAATCAGGGGGTAAAATCAAGGCCAATAGTTGTAGGAAACCTAATCCTCAAGAAGACGTGGCAGAAAGCCAATAAGATCCATACCAACTGGCATGGTACTTATAAGGTTATTGATGAGATTGTGCCAGGTACCTATCGTCTAGAAAATCTAGAAGGAGAACCTTTCTCCAACCCTTGGAATGCCGATCACATAAAAAACTATTACGTATGATGTTACAGTTGTTCTTATTTTTTTATAATACATGTACCAGTTTATACAAAGGATGTTACTGAAAAGGTAGTAATGTTGTGCTGATTCTTTTGCTACATTATGTTTTAACACTTAGTTTGGTGAATTATAAGGTGAAACATCATATATTTGGTGACCTCAGACCTTAAACATCATTGTTTGGTAAATTATGAGGTGAAAAATCATTAATTTGGTGACCTCGGACCTTAAACATCATTGTTTGATGAAAGTTTAGGAGGTAAAACATCATAATTTGGTGACCTCGGACATTAAACATCATTGTTTGGTGAATTATGAGGTGAAACATCATTAGTTTGGTGAAAATATGAGGTGAAACATCATTAATTTGGTTACCTTAGACCTTAAACATCATTAGTTTGGTGAAAATATGATGTGAAACATCATTAATTTGGTGACCTCGGACCTTAAACATAATTATTTTGTGAATTATGAGGTGAAACGTCATTAATTTGGTGACCTTGGACCTTAAACATCATTGTTTGGTGAAATATGAGGTGAAACATCATTAATTTGGTGACCTAAGACCTTAAACATCATTGTTTGGTGAAAGTTTAGGAGGTAAAACATCATAATTTGGTGACCTCAGACCTTTAACATCATTATTTAGTAAAAATATGAGGGTAAAACACCATAATGTGGTGACCCCAGACCTTAAACATCATAATTTGGTGTGGTGAAACTTGTGAATGTGAAGTATCATAGTTATAGAACAATAAAACATTATATGAAACAATAAAATCTAAAGAAGTTGAACTACTTATGATTATCATAAAAAGGGTTCAGAATTACAAAACAGAGTATAAAGAGCCTTCATCAGAGTACATAGAAACTAGAATTATAGACAAAAGTTCATCAAAATTACAACTATTGAAAAGATTCACAGGGAAAAGACAAGAAGTAAAAGAGCCTATATCTCGGCAGGAGCTGACCCACCAACATCTTCAGTCATCTTGTCAAGGCCGACGTTTGTGACTTCAACTCCATCATCATGATGAGTAGCATCTTCGGTCTCCGTGACCTCGAGAGGAGCAGTCTCGACTGGAAACCCTCCTCTACTTCCTTCCAGGCCTGAGCGAACCGAGGGTCTCCAAAGCCGATACCAACAAAGTCATCAGCAATCAAGCCCCCAGACTCACTCTCCTTCATGGATGCCCATTTTCCAGTCACTTTGATACCCCTCTCTAGGTACTCAAAACCTAAGCTGACAAATTCATCAAAGACCTTATAGTCCTCGCTGGCCTTCTCAGCAGCATCTTCGAAAGCAGCATTGACTGCAGCATCAACCTTAGATTGTACAATATCATTCTTAGCCTTTAGAGCCAAGCTGTTATCCTTCTTGAGCTGAGACAGTTGGTCGTCCCTATTCTTGATGACTCTGTTCAACAAAACAACCTCTACATTCAGAGAGGCCTCAACCTTCTCAACTTCCTTACCCTTCTCTATAAGGGGGATCTTCTTCAAAATCCAATCAATAAGACGATAAAAAGATAAGACACCCTGCAGAAGAAGATCAGATGTATGAATATATGAGTTATAATTTCTAAAAATTCGATGTTACACTAAGGAGGAAATGAGTAAAAAATTAATACCTGAATTGACTTGTGGAGAGCAAACTCAGCCGATAAAGGGATATCCAATGCGCGTAGAAAACGCTTATCTTCCTCAGTCATTATGGTGCTAATAGCATCGGCAGCATTTAGACTGTGATCGATCAAGCTATCTCTGATTTTGAGCTAAGATAGATGAGCACCCAGGGCATCCTCTGTAGAAATTTGAATGGCACGATCCTTAGCCTGAGTCTTGCTCATCCTCGTATGCGCCAAGTCAGCTGTATACTTCCTCTTTTTATTATCATCGGCCTTGGAGGTGCCAATGTTCTTTTTCAATATCGATGGTGGTACACTCTTTCGACCTCTCTTTTCCATGATCTTCACTAAACTGGGTGCCAACATTTCCCAAACTAGTCTGGTATGCCTGTTGGGCACTCTCCAAAAGATGAGAATCTAAGTTGGTTAGTTAGAGATAAAAAATGCACGAGACATAACTTTGATAATAAAAATATTGAAGACTTGTGAAGCTCTTCTAGGGGACCACCCCTCAAACCTGTCTGAGATAGGTAGTAAGGGGTCATCAGATGCTCATATTTAACGAGATGACCTTTCTCGTCTTGATTACGAAGGTCTTCAATGTTTTTATAATTGTCCTATCTAAGACTAGGGTCGACTTTAGCAGCAAGAGAAACCTCCCCTATCTCAGAGGGGTCCTTAGAACCGACGTTCCGGAAGCCTTGTCTGAACCAAATTCCCATGCCCCGGAAATAAAGAAGTACTGAGGTTTCCAATTATGGTTCGAAGTTTTGTTAACCAAGTGCATTTTCTTCTCTAATTTCTTGGCTAAGAAGTGATAGTAGCTAGGATGATTTTTGGCAGATGAAGGGGTGTAACAGCCAATAAAAACTCTAACTGGAAGGTATGAATGGTGGATATCCCTCCAAAGGAAGATGGACACAATCATAACCCTCCAATCATTTGGGGACAATTGGGAAGGGTAAAGATTTATGTGGAAGAGTATAGCTCTGATGACTGGGTGGATAAGAAAATGAAATCCCAACTTAAACATATGCTCATAGACGTAGATTTTGCCATCTCGACCGTCAAAATCCCTCTCGTCCTTCAGAGGTTTACCAAGGATGATTGAGGAATCTATGGAATAGAGATGCCTAAAAGAAAGAAGGTCATACTCGTTCAAGGTACTCTCATACTTTGTAGCTTCGGAGGTATCGAGTTCACTCTCCTCACCATCATTACCATCCCAAGCAACGTCAGCCTAGTCATTTATAGGGGAACCATAAGGAAACCCCTTAGCAAATTCAATCCCAGTGGCAACCGATAGAGGAATGGCATCAATAGGAGGGGGAATTTCCACATTGGGCCCTAAGATTTCAACGGAGGAAAATCTATGCGGAGTGCTAGCACCTTGATGACATGAGGCACGACTTGAAACCTTGTCTTCCTTCGGAACATCACCTTGTTTAGGAGAATAATCCATAGCCTCTTGGAAAGATTCTATAGATTCTCCTACTTCAGATATTAACATAGGGTCTGAAAAAGATGACATAGACATTGGAACAGGGTCCTTAGGAACGTCTGCAGGCTCAGTAGGATCTGGAGGAGGAAAGATTGGTCTGAGGGGAAAGGTCTCAGCCCTGCGAGATTCCTCTTGGGCTAGCTTTATCTGCCTAATCTTCTCTAAGGTCTTCTCGCACAGAGATAGGAACTCTTCTATAAGTTGGTACAAGGGTCTGAGCATATGGAAGATGACACTACACTGAAGGGAAGGACTCAAACTACGAACTGGCAAAACAACTTGTTCAATTCAAACTAAAGATCAAACTAGGAAATTAAAAGGTTTTCACCAAGAACTTCAAGAACATTCAAGAACTGGGTCACCAGAGAAGACAACCAGAGTGTCGTCGGGAAGTCTAATAGCTAGTGTTATGGGCAGAAACAACTCCAAGATGACTAATATGGCCACAAAGTCACATAGGCACTACAAACCTAACCCTATAGCTACCCAACAATGACGAAAAGCTACGCCGGAAAAGAAAAAGCCCGCCAAAAAATAAAAAATATAATGAAATGACCAGAAATGGAAAAGGAAAGGTCTAAGAGCAGTACCTGACTGATTATGATTGAAGAAGGAAGAGGTTAGAAGCAGGAAACCTTAAATCGTAGAAAACAATGAAGATTTGAAGAAAAATCATGGCAGCAGAAACTTAGGCACAAAAATGAGAGATGAAGGGGAATAGGGAAAGAGAAAATACTTTTAAACCTTCTTAATGATGGGTCATGATTTCCAATACCCCCTTCATTACCCTTGGAAACCTAAAAGACACTACCAAAATTGCCATACCTTGGGGAGTACGTTAGTCACTTTAGTGAGTGACATGTGTAAAGGAATCACTTACACGCCCCAAGACACCAAAAGAAACTCAACTTTGGCCTAACCTACATACCCCTCAACCACCTAGTCACATAGGAGACTAAGGTCTAGGGGGTGATTGATATGCCCACAGTACACCCTCGTACCCAAGGTCACATACCTCAACTTGTCTCGTAGTCGAGTTGACTAGAAGCTTAGAACAACTATAAAAAAGGTCGTCTTCTGGAAGGTCGGCCCCTTATTTATCAACCTCGGCTGGCAATCAGTCGATATCAGTAGATTCTCATGGACTCAAGCTATTGACAATATCATATTCTGCCTCAGTCAACGTTACATCCTACCTCATACACAACCTCGATCAGTTGTCCAGGCCGAGGCCACATTGGCGATTAACAAGATAAAGAAACTATCAGACTCCTCCAACCTCGTACTCGACCAGGATGAGGTTGTAATAAGTGACATGACATGTTCGAGCATACGCAAGCACATGGAAGACTTGGAACACGTGGGCTAGGCAGTTATAATTAAATCATTCCCCTCACGTGAGGGAATATTTAGCCATCATTATCTACATGAGATCAACTAGGTGTCAATATGATACTTGTTCGATCCTCATACGCATGCTCATTGCATGCTTAGGGGTACATTAAACCCCCCAAACACTATATAGAGAGGTCTCCCTTTACCTTATAAATCAATCGATAATTGCAACCCTAGCTGAAACTCTGTTAGTTTACACAGTAGAGAGAGAAAGCTTGAGAGATTGTATCTATGGCTATTAGTGCTTTCATCTAGTGAAATTGCTCTCACACACACACACATAGTGGACGTAGGCGAGATTGGCTGAAACACTTATATACTAGTGTTTATCCTCTTCTCCTCACCTCCCTTTACCTTTTTATTGCTCTTGTGTTGCCATTGTTATTACTAGATTGAGCTTATCAACACCTCTTATCTGGTGGTGCTGTTTATAGCATCATAACTGGTTATGGGCATCCTTGTTCCTCAACTTATCCTCATGCACCTGGTAGTGATAATGGCCAACAAGACTTTACCTGCTTAAGTAGGGTGGTGGCTCACATAAGGGTACTTCAGCTCGCCAACTCCCATCTCGCAACTCTTCCTCGATAATCAAATAATGTAATATGACATATGCCTTCATAATTACACGTAAGTCTTTATATTCCCAAAAATTTATCGGGTTCCTGGTAAAATCGGACTGTTGTTGCAAGATGCCAAACACCCTTTCCACATCCTTTCAGGCTCCTTTCTGTGCTCATGTGAACACGCTTTGTTAGTGGTTAGTCGCTTGAAACTTTTGATAATTGTTGCGAGGGGCGTATAAATACCACCTGTAAGGTAGTACCCCGTGTCATACATGTTTTCGTTAACTTCGAAGTGCATAGGGGTACAATTTACTTCCAGAAGTTCTTAAAACACATGAGATTTGGCTAGAACATTCAGATCATTTCATGCACTAGGCATTCCAAAGAACACGTCAAATCTAAGTATCATAAGATGCCACGGCCTCTAAAACTATAGGGGTTGCATTTTAATTTCCTTGATATTGTCCTTTCTATGCATGTGGACAGTTATTCCATTTCCATTGCATGTAGTCAACACTACAAATCATCCCGGGGAAACCATGTCGCTCATTCTCAGGCTGCATACGGGAAATATCTTCGGCTGTAGGCGTGCGCCAATACTCTAGGCTAAACACATTCACTACGACCCTACAGAAAAGTTTTAAAGTCTCAATCATCGTTCTCTCATAATTTTTAAATATTTATCTTATGAATCCCTGCATCCATCGTACGCCAATATCCGGTGTTCACAAACGATCTTCTGGTGCGAGCTTAATCCCAGTCAACCAATTAATTAGTATTGCAATTATTAGAGTGGGACAATTAATTACCATTTATTAGGGTAAAACCATTTTCTTTTAGTACGATCAATAATAAAGGAAATAATTATTACATTGCAAACTATCACAACAACTAATCATATTACAAACTTAACTTTACATTGGATCATAACCCAAATATTGGTTATAAGGAAATGTGTTGAAAATTCCAAAAGCGTCATCGACAATAGATGGTTTTGTAGCCAATCCTTCAGGATCTTGTGAGGGTGAATGGGAAATATTAGTAGAAGAAATAGGATATTCATATCCAATATATGAGGTAGTGTTGGTTGAGAAATGGGGATGTGTCCTGGAGCCGAGTTCGATCCTGTGCCTCGTAAATGCGTAATATCTTCATCTTGCTCTTGCAATCACCTCTGAAACATAAGCTCCCATTCTAATGCTTTGGATTTCATTTTTTGGATGTAGTCCTCTTTAAAAAGTACCATATCACACCATTGTGAGCATGAGTAAAATTCACGTGGTGGTAAGTGATTCAGCGTATTGGGCGGATCTAATTGAATGACTGCTATGCCATTCCCACTTAAATCTGCAACTTCAAATTCACGTGATAAGGATATCAAATTTGAAGATGAAGATTGTCCATGTGTGTTGTACGTATATGGAGCCTCCCATATATATTATGGTGCGATGGGTACCCGTAAATCAGATGGTATAAGCGAGTCAAACCCAAACCCGTCGTGGTTTTGCCACCGAAATACTAGGGGTAATATTTCACCCTTATCTGCAACCTTCCAGTATGTAAGCCATTCCTCCTGGGATGACATTGTGACACGAGCAATTGCAGGTTACCAATTTATGATGTGTTTCATATATATATATATATATATATATATATATATATATATATATATATATATATAGGAATGAATCCCATAGGATACGGTGGGTTATCGGGAATAGCAATACGGCTTGTCAATTGACGGTTGCAGCGGTCTCCGAGATACCAAGTTCCACCTAACTCAGGATCGAAAATCATGTACCATCTTTGATCCAAATGATGCGCAACTCTAGCAATATGTAACTGGTTTTCAGGAAATACCATAAAAAATTGTCATATAATTGGCTTAGGAGATCTCATTTCTAGTTGCTCCTGCATGGAAGCATAGCTAAATCGCAGTTATTCCATTAGAGCGCCACATTGATTGGTCACCCATCGTAACATATGTGGACATCTTTCCATTGTGTAGTCGTGCAATATTGGAGCCATCGTGCGGACATACTCATAGTCGAGGTACTGTGAATTAAAATAACAAGTCCTTAATAATTGGTATATTCAAAAAATAAGTACATATATATTTTATTGACAAAATTGAAATGTTCAATTCGAAAAGACTTTACCTCTACAATTTTGCCAGAAATAATGAACTATTTTCTACCCATTTATAGTGCATGCATCAAGGGCGTAGTAAACTCGTGGAAGAATGGCAGAACTCCAATCCTTAGCAGCAATGTTGTTTAGGTCGTGTAAAAATGGCGCCCAATCCAAAAACACCGAATTAACATCTGTCGAAAAAAATAAGGAGCTCATCACAAAGACAATAAAACATCAAGTGATTTGTTTTATGCTTGCTATTCTATGCTCCGGAGCTTGTTCTCCAATGTAACATGTACGTTTTTAGTGTTTTGCACGATATATTCTATCCTTCGTGCTCTGGGTGGCCTATTCCGAGAAAATATAGTTCGAATATTTCCTCCATAGTGTAAGGACTACTCGTTGGAAAGAAGGGCAATATTGGATGGATTCCAATTTGAATTCCTATAATGAGAAATATTTATAAAGTATTAAGTATTGAAAATTTCATAAAAAAAATTAAATTAAATAAATTGCATAGTCATAATAAAATATTACCGAATAAATGGACAAAATCGAAAGGGGTAATCCCCAACTCCATAAACGGTAACTGAAATGTATGTGTTATCTCCGAACACCTACTAATTAACGCTCCCATCATTTGATTGTCCTAGTTAGAAAAAGTTTCCCTAAATAAATGATTGAAATCGAAATTGTCAATGGCAGCTCGTACTTCCGGAACATCGACGAATCTGGCATACATATCAATCGGACCTTGGACACTACCGCGCATGTGAAATTAACTCTCGTTTGCATCCGCATTAGGATCAACTATCATGTCTCTCGCATGTAGTTCACTATCGTCATAGACCCCAATTAATTTTCTATACACAATTGAGAAAATTGGCGGTAGAGGTGGATTTTCATTTGGTTTCACGATTTTGCCACACTATTTCCTTTGAATCGCATGCATTTTGGATAATAAAATTGACTATATGAAAAAAGAGGTATTGTATCTTGTATGAAAATATGGATTTTGGTTTGAAAAATATGAATGTGGAGGTAAGTAATTTGGTGTGAAAATATGAAGTAATAAGTAGTTTGGTATGGAAATATGAGGTAATGTGTAGGTTTAGTATTTACAAAGGTTAATTTATAATTATTTACGTTATAACGAATATAAGGCAACTGACAGATTTTAATGGCTGTAGTCTAACGGTAGGAATATTGGACTTCTGTCAGTTGTCCGTCCAGGACTTGAATAGATGCCAGTCGCCAGTCCAAGGGTTTCCACATCAACTTACATTCCCGTCTACATTCTCCCAGTGTGTACACTCTTTATCAAATCTAACCCCAAAAATGTAAAATTACATTTTTTAGCCTCTCCCACTAGATATGGCGTTGTATAAATGGTTTAGGGTCCAAGGTCAGATTACTCTTTATAAAATTTGAGAGAAAAAGACTTTGGAGATTTCTGGCAAAGTTGCAGTTGATTTCCGACAACTCTAGGAGATTCCCAACGGCTACTGAAGTGATTTTCGACGAACCTTTATTCTACCAATTTTCAGGTTCTTTTTTGCTTCTTTTATCATTGTATGACTTTTAAATATTCTTTGTTTTATAATTTGTTCCATTCTTGTGTACTGATTGAACGTATAATCCCACGAACTCAATCTTAAAAGTCGAAATTATAAACTAAGGTTACTTTGAGTTTTTCAATTTTTATGCAACCCGCCACTTCAATAGTAAAGTGATCTAAATCCCAAACTTTAACTATAAGCTCATTCAATCCTGCTTCTGAACTCGATTAGTCTCGTTAGTCATAACATTTACTTTGTGTTGATGTCTAAAATTTGATTGATTCCAATTTTATAATCATAGATAAAATTAAAGAGAAAGCACTTAAATCACACACACAAGACAAGAGATTTTAAAGTGGTTCAACTACAACTTATCCTACGTCTACCGTGATTATTATTACACAAAGGTTACAATAGGTCATCGTGCATGTGATTCAAGTTTTCCCTTGAGCTGAGGGATTATAGTACATTTATAGAGGTGTGAAACCCTAGAGAGGGAACACTTTCATATGCCAAGAATTTATATCTGTGTACATTAAATATGTCTCTTGGGATTCAGTATCTGTTGGAATTCTGGAATGAGTAACCTTTTCAATTCTAGTTGGTCGGCCTTCTGGCAATGGTCGACATTCCAGTAGACTAAGTGTATCTAATGCTGAGAAGGTACGTTGACTTGCCATGCTGGATGACATGTGTCTCTTCTTCGTTGGTCCATATTGGAGCATAATTTTTACATTAAACAGAATCCCCCAATGCTCTATGCTTGATACTTACATGAAAGTATGGAGCATTCAATCTCGTAAGTAGCTCGGCGCATTACCACGGTGCCTAATCGTTAGCTGACCTCCCACACTTATGCAATTTTACTGGTATTATTTGATGATGGTATTTTTGTAAATAATTTTGAATTTTAGTGAATATCCAAGGGGTATATCTATATTTTCCCACTTTTGAAACAGTCCGTCGTAAGAACACCAATCGTTAGTACATTTAATCATCACTTTTGCTATTTTTGAGGCAAGCTATAAAAGGTGGGTGACTTTCCCAGATTTTTACTTACCCTAAATCTTCGAAGTGTAGCAGGTATTTCTCAATTTTTCTCTTGTGAGAATTTAAATCTTTTCTTTTTTGTGCGATCGTTCGTCATTTCTTTTAATAGTTCTTACTGAATCCTTAAATCTCCATAAGAACTCTTTCTTCTCCATTATTCTCTATTTCATCTGTTTTTGAATCATGGTTCACATAGTTGATGAGGGTTCTTTAGAAGAGTTTAGGGGAGAAAGAAAAATTCCCTCTTGGGTCGATTTACAAATACCCAGCAGTCCACTGGAAGTTTATTCCTTGGATGGAGGCCAATGTATCCCAACTTTTTTCATTGCTAAGTGTGGCTTCACATTTCCACCAAACCCTCTTATTTTACATTTCTGCCAATATTTCGATGTTGTTCCAGCTAAAATAGCCCCCAACACATGGAGGGTGGTCAATGGAGTAAATAGGTTGAATAAAATCCATGGAACCAATATCGGAATTCCTAAAATCATATTTTGTTATAAATGGGCCATTGCTGGAGAAAGAATATATTATCTGAAAATTAGGCAAGCCAATAGGGATTTAGTTGTAAACCTGTCTGATTCTAATAAAGATTATTGGGATCATGCTTTGGTAGTTAAAAATTGTCAACATGCCCCTTTAGCTACTGGAGTTGCATATACTGGTCTCATGTGCCCTCAATCAGGGAATATGATAGGTTATTATTTCAGCACTTACTTTTCTGTATTGATTTCTTTTTATCACTCATGTTAACTGCTACTCCTTGTTATTTTGTTGTAAAAGAACGTACGAGAAAGTGCCCAAAACAGAGTGAAGTGAACTTGGAAGAGCTCAAGTTTCTCCGGAGCCTTAACCAAAGAGCCGTAGAAGAGCACCCCCAATCAGCATCTATCATGTCGGAGTATAAAAGCTCCATTACATCCTTTATTACCCGCCCAACATTTGTTGTTCCTCCAATTATGGTGAATTTGGAAGATGATCATGTAGCTACTACTTCCTCGACTATAAAGTTTGTTGCTGTTGAAACTTCTTCTTCTTTGGTTTCTAATTTGCCCATTTTCTATCAATATGGGTAAAAGGAAAATTCCCAACCTTTTGGAGGAAGGACTTGCTCCTTGTACAGAGAAACTAATTGAAATTGATACCAAAAAGAAGAAGGATGAGGCTGGCAAGAAGCCCCTAGCTAGCAAAGGTGATGAGTCTCCTCTCAAGAGACTAAGTAGAGGTTCTGTTGAAAATGGGTTGAGAAAGTTGTTGATGCCAATCAAAGGGTTGCTTGGTAAAGTCCCATCTACTGCCGGTTCATTTATACCTTTTAGTCTTAGCTAGGATATGAAGCTCATCAAAGCTGGTACCATCGACCATAGGGATGATGCTGCTCCTATGCCCCGATCAAGATTGTCGGAGAGGGCTAATAAAAGCTTAGCCTTGGTAAATTTTTATATCTAGAGTTGGTCGAATTTTGTACATATCTTTCTTGACTTATAATGACTTGGTTCTTTTATTGAAATTCCTGGTTGATTACAACCAGATGTTGGAAAAGTACGACCAGCTGCGTTTTTCTTAGGGAGGAGTGGAAGAGGCCTTTGAAGGTCTTAAGAAATCTTTAGAGGAGTCCCGTCAGGCCACAGAGTAAAAAAAACACTGGGACAAACAAATTCAAGATGCCGAGAAAACCCGGGTAGAAAGATGAAAATGCCTTAACTGTTCCCAACACCTTTGTTGCGAAAGTTGAGCGCATGGAAAAGTTGGCTAATAAGAAAGTGGTTGCACTGATCTAGACCCTATCCATTGAAATGGATAAAAGTAAAAAAGCCAAAGAATCTTCGTTTGACAAAGGATGGGAGAAATCCATTGCTGCTACCTCTGCTCAAATAGCGTATGCGAAGAAGAAATTCTTCAACAATGCCGACCTCAATGACAAAGAAAGTGAACTTTGGCTCTAGAATGACCCCGGTGTCTTAAACTGTCAAAAACCTCCTTCTGAATTTCCTCTAATTTCATTCCTCAAAGTTTAATATCCAAGTATTTAGGGATTATGAGCTGCATAAAGAAATTGAAATAGTTCATCCTCCTCATCTACTAACTCATCCGAGCATCATTAATAGGAGGATGTTAAATGACCTTAACTTTATCAACTATTTTTATACATTAGATTATCATCCTCTTGGCATGAACAAGGCCCAAGGCAAACGCCCAAATGAGTAGCTATTTTGCTTTAGTTTTTCTCCTTATGTAACTTGTAAGAAGCTTTTTTGGAATGAAATGATAATTTATCTATTTTTCCTTTTCATTATTCCTTAATATTTTTTAAATGTCTATGCTTGTAATTTGGATTCTGGTACTTAACCCAAAGATTAGTTAATCGACTAATCGACTAGGTAATCCTGCCTAATTACTATCCATTGTAATTGTAGGGCCTTGGATTCTACTAAT
This sequence comes from Sambucus nigra, assembly GCA_949130495.1. Classification (NCBI taxonomy): domain Eukaryota; kingdom Viridiplantae; phylum Streptophyta; class Magnoliopsida; order Dipsacales; family Adoxaceae; genus Sambucus; species Sambucus nigra. Next base: position 103,215,899 of record OX422218.1, on the reverse strand, counting down.
ATGCTTAAATAAAAGAAACTGCATAGTTTTTATTCAAATGTTGTCATTAGTTATCAGTGGAAAACCAAGTATATTAGGGATGTGTATGTATATCCCATTATGTAACTCGATTGGGTAAAACTCATAAAATTTTACAAGTTTCTCGTTCTTAACCCGTGAAAAAGGCAAAGTTATACAAGAACTAATGATCATTAATCGGCTTCCAGTTTCATGACCTAATGTTATTCATGAAGTAATGATCATTAGCAGCAGGTGTAGTGAACCTGATATATTAATACTTTTCTTAATTTGTAATTTTCTGTTGGGGATGTATATCACCATACTCCCCCAAAAAAACAAATTGTAATGAATCAGAAGTCATAACTTTTATGTGGATATTAAGAGAAAATGATTACATGAACATTTTTCCTTTACTCGTAGTACTTCCTTAGATGGTCGGCGTTCCAGGGATTCTTATAATCTTCTTCATCCAAAGTTCCTGGTCGAACAACTTCCGAGATACGATACCGACCATGCCAATTTTCTTCCAACTTACTTCCTTTATGGACAACCTTCTTCGGGACATAATCTCCTCCTTTCAAGTTGGTCGGCTTGACCCTTTTGTTGTAAAAAGGTGTAGTTCTTTATTTATAAGCAGTTAGTCTAATCGCAACATCTTCTCTGACTTCTTCTACCAAATCCAGATCCAATCTCCTCATTAAATCACTTTATGGAGAATCAAAGTTAAGCACCGTATAACTGGGTAGCCCTATCTCACTTGGTACTACAACCTCAGTGCCAAATGCAAGCATGTATGGGGGTTCGCCAGTGGTAGTTCTTAGTGTTGTTCGGTAACTCCAAAGAACACAATGAAGCTCATTTATTTAATTACCCTTTGCTGCTTCTATTCTCTTCTTTAACCCATCATTTTATTCATTATTTCAGTCTGATCATTGCGTTGTGGATGCCCAGGAGCATAATGAAGTTTATGGATCTTTGAATGAACACAATAAGCCTCAAAATCATCGTTGTCAAATTGAGTACCATGATCGGTAATGAAAGCATATATCATCATAATCCTACAAATGATATGCTTCCATATGAACTGAAAAACCTTCTCATATAGCATGTCTATCATTGGCTCTGCTTCAACCCATTTGGTGAAATAATTAATTTGAACTACTAAGTATTTGAACCTTCCTTTGGTGGTCGATAATGGGCTGACTAAGTCAATACCCCAAATAGAAAAAGGCCAGGGTGAAGTTATTATTTTCAAAGCATCCCTCAGTCTTCTATGTATCGCAATAACTTCTAGCACTTATCACATTTCCTAGAAAAAAATTTGCAATCTTCTTTCATGGTTGTCTAGTATTATCCTTTCATAGCAATTCATCGAACTAATGACCAACCAGCTGAGTGAGTTCCATAAGATCCTTCATGGACTTCTTTCATTAATTCTGTAATTTTTAAAGAATGAACACATTATAATAAGGAGACAGTGTATCCCCTTTTGTATAGAATTCCTCTCTTCAGGACATATCCAGTTGCTTTATTCCTCACCTTCCTCGCATCCTTTTGATCAGTAGATATAACACATTTTTCAATATATTCCCTAATTGGATCTATCCATGAAGGCCCCAAATTTATAACAATAAAATTGACCATGAAATATTCTTCTATGCTTCTGGATGCTAGAATTTCGATTGGTATGCTTCTTCGTATCTCTATTTTGGTTACTGAGGCTAGCCGAATAAGTGCGTCTGCTTGAGCATTTTCTATTCTCAGAACTCTTGCTAATTGGACAACTGGGTTTTTAGATATGACCTCTATTGTCTTAGCCGAGTACCTAACCATCAATTTTCCTCTCACTCCATAAATTTTGAGGATTTGATTGATAATCAATTATGAATCACTATGGGACCTTACTTGCTCGGCGCCCATTCACAAAGACAACTCTAATCGTGTTATTAGTGCTTCATACTCGACCTTATTATTGAAACTTGAGAGCATATTCAATGTCAAGATTATCTGGAGTAATGATAATAATTCCAGCTCCGCTGCCAGTTGTGCATGAAGATCCATCCACATATAATTTCCACAAGGGAGTTTCTCCATCAAATCCTTCGACATTCAGTACCCCTTGCTTGAAAATCTTCTTGCTTTCCTCCTCATATTTTTGAGCAAGTTCTTGAACAACAGACAATTCTGGTTGATCGGTAACAACCTTTGATTGCTTATAGCTCTCTTCTGAAGAAGTCAGCTTCATCGAACTCCCTTTTGAAGAAGTCTATTCATTGGGTAAGGTACTTGAGCTCTCCATCGAAGAAGTTTGCTCAGAATATGTAAATTCTGTAATAAAATCAGCTATTGCTTGTCGCTTCCATGATGACCTAGGTTCGTAAATTATGTCATACTCACCTAACTCCACTGTCCAACACATGAGTCTCCCTGATTTCTCTGCCTTATGAAGTACTTATGGAGTAGGAAAATGTATGTATACCACTATTGTGTAGGCTTGGAAATAGGGCCTCATTAGCCTGGATGCCTCAATTAATGTCAATGCCAGTTTTTCAAGGCTTGGAAAGTTTGAAAAAGTTCGGTATTGTTTGAGGGTTCTAATAAAGGAGATTTTTTCTTCGAAGAAGAAAATTCCAGGTTGATGTAAGAATTGGAGTCTTTTCAAGGAAAGAAAACAAAGTCCGTCCAGTCTTCTAGGGGAACTATAGTTCCTCGGTGAATTATTGATGAAGAAAGGACTCAGAAAACCCTGGTAGATCAAGATGAATAGTTGAAAGCCAAAACCTATGCCATAGTTGATCTGACCCTTTAGTTGGAAAGGAAATATTCCACTATTGCCGAGCAATTTACTCAAGCAAAAGTCAAGGACAGTGTGATCAAAAAGTTACAGCAACAAGTTGAGAGGCTTACCTTTTAGTTTCATAAGCAACCCAGTGAAGTATGGATGGAAGTCTATAATGAAGCTTTGTACTACATGGATGATCATTTATCTCAAACTAACAAAGAAGGGTACAATTAGGTATGGACCAACCTTCTCATTTTTCTTAAACATGATAAAGAAAGTGAACTTTGGTGCTGGAATGACCTTGGTGTCTTGGACTGTCAAAAACCTCCTTTCAGACTAGATATGACTTGGATTCCCCCTAATTCCATTGCTCAAAGTTCAATATCCAAGTATGTAGGGGATTATGAGTTGCATGAAGAGTTTGAAATAGTTCATTGTGACACCCTTCCTAATTAAATATCGGGTGATCAACCCTTTATTAAATTAAATCAAAGTGTCTGGTTGGTTCATTCCAAGCATCACCATCGAAAACAAATTTCATTGTTAATAACCTAATAAATAATTAAGCTAAGTGTCAAAATCAGCTATTGCCTGGTCCTGTTGAGCATCTTGATGAAAAACAATGTCAGTTTGAGGACAGTAGCTCCACTTGTGACCCTGTCGTACACACTTATAACAGAGTCCTAAAAGTTTTTGCGTCCTTTGGCCTTGTTGTCCTTATTGGTCGGGTCGGGATTTCTCTTCAGCCTGATCCGAACAAGTTTGACATTTATGGCCATCTTTTTCGCATTTGAAACACCTTCTTATTACATCACTCTGTCCCTGGCTATGTTGGCCCTGACGTTTTTGGCTCTTCATGGAATTTATATTACCTTTGTGGTCTTTACAACCATAAGGAACTTGTTGCTGTGGTATTGGGGCCTTCCCAAAATTTCTAACCTTCGTCATGCCGTATTTACTATCTTCTCTTATTCTTTTACCTCCTATAAGATGCATACTGTGATCTTCGTACTATAAGACTGCAGTGGGAACTTCTTGTACCACAATACCTGCTATTTCGACAATTGATACTCTCTCCGGGAGTACCTGAGGTATCAGTTACCTTGTTCATTGACTCCCCCAACAGTGTTAGCTCGTTCTTCTTGTTGTGCCATCTGAAAATTGGAATGGACTGTATGAGTTCAACATTCATACAATTAAATCGCAGAAGTACAAATTTCCAACGCGTAAGGATGAGTACAACATTCCTAATTTTATGGCTCTAAATCAAAAAACTCTAGGCGAAAAATATGATAATCCGTATAGATCCTAAAGGACACTAGAACATGATGTTTTGATACCACCTGTGACACCCCGCCTAATTAAATACTGGGTGATCAGTCCTTTATTAAATTAAATCAAAGTGTCCGATTGGTTCACTCTTAGCATCACTGTCGAAAATAATTTTCATTGTTAATCACCTAATAAATAATTAAGCTAAGTGTCAAAATATTTTCTCATTTAATTATACCCAATTAATCCATTAATAAATTCCATGCTTTAAGATATGAGCCATTCCCATTCCACAAGAATAAATACTGGACATTAATCGAATACTGAAATAAATGAGAATGAATAAAACATTCTAGTTCATAGTCTAAAACCAATAGAATAATAGTACTCAATTCAACAGGAAAAGAAATGCTAATGAGAAAGTACAATCTTTGAAATAACTAAGATGCAAACGGGCGACACATGCCTGTGACACCCCGCCTAATAAAATATCAGGTGATCAGTCCTATACCAAATTAAAACAGGAATACCAGTTGGTTCATCCTTAACATCACTGTCGAAAACTTTTTAAAACTTACTAGCCACTTAGTATTCCAAAAGCTGGTGCCAAATTTTAACTTTTTAATTAAACAAAACAGTACATGCAGAAATAAATATAAACCATTCACACAACTGAATAAAACTCAACTGAATAATTAATTAAACAATTTGCCGAATAAACCATCGGCCACCAAAGTGAATAATCCAATACAACCATCCAACAACTGAATAAATACATCTGAAAACTGTACTGAGAAGACTGGGAGACAAGCCCAAAATAAAACTGAATTTGATAAATGATTCCTACTCTAGAAATGAATAAACAATGCGTCTAATCCAAACTCCTGCTAGCATCCACATATGCCGCAGCACCGTGCCCCTGGAATAGAATATCAATCCTGGCGTCCCTGTGGCTGGACACCTAAAAGGTTTTGAAAATTGTTTTATAGCAAGGGTTAGAACCCAAAACATTTTGAAAATATTTGGCAAGTGAATTAACTGCAGTAATTTAAAATGCATGAATGCGCTTCATATTTAAGTTAGTGTCGCACTCTCTTGAGGACATTCTCACCCCTCCACTATTGTGCACACCTGACGGTTACCTTAACCCCACCTAGTTGTACTACCCCATCCAACTAGTCCTGGTATAACCTTCCCTTGCCATACTACTCTAATCCAAGTATAATTATTCATGAATTATAAGTTGTCTCACCAATTAACTTAATTAATTTCCTTCTTAAATAATAGCATATAACTGTGCCACAAGTTATATAAAGTAAATACATCACACACTGTATTATTACCCGCATATAATATTTAATACCATTATATATGTACCTTTACTAAAACATCCACACATATATCATACGTATATCCATCCCTCCGAGTATACCCTCGTCGGATGATTCCCTCTAAAGTGCTATCTCACTAGGTGTGCTCAGATCACCTAGTTACCCAAGTTGGAATCGCTCACCAACCTGGCCTAAAACATAAACGAAGTGGAGGTGGTCATATTCCTTCCCTGAAAGTGAGATAAACTCCTCACCCATATACCAGATGCTATGACCTGGGGATATACTCACCCTACTCCTCAAGCTAGGGGATTCACCCACATCGCGCAACCTCCCTTAATAGCACTAGAGTATATAAATTAAATAAATATTTAATCACTAATATTTAATATCACACACAATAAATACATATATATACTATCACTACACCATATATATATAATATAAACCCCGACTTTACCGTGTACTTAAGGATCCGTAACACTAGCCTGAAATTTTCCGAGTCTCTGTCCCGACTCACTTAATTAATTTTCTCATGTAATAATTTATCATCTTTCCGAGTCTATGGTCCGACTCTAATATATTTAATTCACACCTCAATTAATATAATATTTTCCCCGAGTCTATTGTCCGACTCTAATATAAATACTCTACACATAAATTTATATGAAATTTGCCCAAGTCTATGATTCGACTCTCATTTAATTAATTTACACATTAATTAATTAATACTAAGCAGAGTCTATGGTCCAACTCTCATTTAATTAATTTACACATTAATTAATTAATACTAAGCCGAGTCTGTGGTCCGACTCTCATTTAATTAATTTACACATTAATTAATTAATACCAATCTGAGTCTGTGGTCCGACTCTCATTTAATTAATTTCACATTAATTAATTTATTACCTTCCCGAGTCTACAGTCCGACTCTAATTTAATTAATTAACACATCATTTAATTTATTACTTGGTGTCGCCCAACCATTATATCCGGACTCTCTCAGTTGGCCCATAACTTAATATTTCCCCTAGTCTATATTTTTCCCCATAACTAATTTTTATTTCACCTCAACTCCTTTAATAATGTAGTGTCACCCAACTACAGTACATGCATATTTTTCCTCAGCCCAAAACCAATACTTATGAATTATTTCCCGAAATTCGTTAATCTCATGACATACAATTTTCTCCCTCCTAAACCCAATTATATCACCCTATAATTGTTAAGGAATATATACTACATATGAATTTATCACCACATAACAAGTGGGGGAAAAATCTAAACTAAAATTTCTCTTTATACATAAAACTGGCGAATCTGTCAAAATCCTGGGACCATTGATCGAACAAGTGATCGTCTTCTCCAGCATGCTGTTTCAGCCATTAACGAACCTTCAAGATTTTGTTTCTTCCCAAACCCTTATCCAAATACCAACCAACATATTTTCCACACAAGAAAAGGTTCTAAACATCGTAGAGACCTTAATCCATCAACAAATTTATACAAAACCCTAAGTATATTCGATTTGGGTTTTTCACCCGGGTATCGCTCTACCAAATCCGATCCCACCATATTCAGTCCATTTAATCACTAATACATATGGTAATCCACTCTACAATTTAATCTTAACAGTCCCAAATCATGACCTAAGATCCTTTGAGTAATTAAATCTAACCATTACTCTAATTTCAGAAAACCCAATTTTAATTATGGTTACACAGCCAAAATGAATTTTCATATACACACACTATGATATGAATTAATTATCATCAATTTAGGAATCACAACAGTTAACCACTTTCCTGGAATTGTTCGTAGAGTCTGATCCGTTGGTGTAGTCCCTTAATTTGACTCCAAAAATCCTTAATTGGCTCTTGATTTTCTTTCCCCTAAATTCCCTCTCAAGCCCTAGGTTAAGAATTTGTGTTAACTGTCGTTCCACACTTCCCCCAATTAGTTTTAAACTCCAAATCCCGTTTTTGGCCACATGGGCCTAATTAAAATGGCCTGAATCACTCCGTGTGGACCCGGCTATGCCCAAAAATACCCCGAGACCCAATTACTACCCCCGGACACTCTTTTCTAACTATCTCGACCCATCCGGACTCAACCGCGCACTCAGAATTCTCATCCAAAATACAGTTTGTCATTCTCAAATTTCGTCCTCAAAATGCGACACACATTAATTCGGACAATTAAACTTAAAGTCGCCAATTATAAATAATTATTCCCACTCAAATAAATTCTCCAAAATCATAAATTTAAGTTTCTCCAATTTAAATATTTTTATAACTCCCAAAAATAATTAAATATTAAATCCTCAAAATTACGGGGTGTTACAATTCCCTAACTGAAATGCCTGAACTAGGAACTGAATGAAAAGATAGAAGCATCCAATATCACTAACCTAAAGCTTCCACAACAACTGCAGCTCATCGAATGATCCACGCGTCTAAGTCTGGTGGTGACCCTGTGGCTAGGCACTTGGTATAATATATACATAGCAAAAGAGAAGAGAAATAGCAAGAAACGGGTCAGAGCTTGATTTGTAAAAATATTTGTTTTAGCAAGCATTTAAAACTGCATTAATGCAATTATTATGTGCATATTAGTTCCGAACTCTCACATGAGATCCTCACCCCTCCACTAATGTGCACGCTTAACGTACGTCTACCCTAACCAAGTTATCCATATTATTCCCAACTTGGTCATAGACGTAAGAGAATCCTGTATCGCCCATACAATACGTTATTTAATACCTCACTCCCATTAACTGCATTTGATATTCTATGTTCTAGTAGTAAATATTTTATCTCCTTAAGTTACTTTGATTACCAACATTTACATATTTTCTAATTTCGCACATTAGGATTATTCACTAATATAACTATATATATATAGTCAAATCATCCCTATACATATATATACAAATCTTGCACCCTTTGGTTAGGGCCACTTAACGCACTGCATAGTCTGTTATCGTGTTCTGGTGCATCGCCCGCAGCATAAAGGACAACTATTTTGGCGTCTCTCACGAACCATAAATCTCATAACACAAATATTGGAGGCGAGCAAACTCATCAACTAAATGTGTCACGCACATACCTACGCTCCCATTCAATTGTCAAAACTATCCTACATAACAAATATCATCTATCCAAGTTCATATGCTCTGGGTACAAGTCAAATATCCCCCCATTGGGTCACTCGGGATAAGACTGTCCACTGCGTGAAACCTCCTCCCGATAGCAAGCAGCATAGGTATGCTATACACACATCAATAATAAATATATAATAATAGGCATTCCCCAAGCCTTATAAAAATTCAGGTATTCACCCAACCCATATTTATATTTCTACACGTAGGATTCTTATCCTTACTACTTATGCAATTTAACTCGATTATTTAGTCTTTTAAAATTTCCAAGGTTAATTCACATATTCAATACTTAAGGTATTATCCTAGGAATGATTCCCAAATAATTCTACACTAAGCTAACATTAGTAAATGACAGTTTTCCTCACACAACTAATTGTGTAACATGATTTGGGGGAAAATGGGAATTTCTGTGTTTTCTGGGACATGTCGTTCGAACGATTTAGCAGGTCGTTTGAACGACTCGGCTTCTCGTTCGAACGAGATGGGGTTTTTATCTGGTTTGTCCAGCCCTGCTATGTTTTACTGTTCCTACTTCGTCTTCCTCAAAATTTCAGTCCTAAAACCTCTAAATTTCTCACCCCAACACCAAAACAGCAATCCTAATTAATTTTCTAACATGTATAAATGATTTTCCTTAACTTTGAAACATTAATTCATCATAAATCAGTGATAAAATCCAAAATCCCCAATTTAACAATTCAAAACCCTAGTTCATCAAATTTCCATACAAGAGCATCAATTTAAATTTCATCCATCATCAATAATCATCAATTTGGGATTTCTAATATATCTACATGAGGGATTCATCCTACTTTAATTTTCAGATCTTAATAAATGCCATTAATCCTCTAATTTCATCAAAACTTATGAATCGAATAGTGAACATAATACTCCTATACTGTTATGAACATATTTGTTGCTATAAATTGCAAGAATTAAACACTTGCCATAATTTCGATGGCCTGATCCGCTATTGATATGGGTATGGGTGCGTTTCTCGTCTCGCTATCTACACTTTGGTATAATTTTTGGTGTGTGTTCTTGAGTTAGGCACCAAGAACACCAATAGTCTCATCTACCTTTCTTTGTGTCGCTCTCTTTTCTCTCTCCTAGGTTTAGAACTAATAACTCTTATCTAACCTTAGTGCACCCATATTTTATTTCCCAATTTGTGTCCATATTATTACTCCAAAATTTCAAAGGACAAAACTACCCCTGTGGGGTGCCGGTTAGGCCTAAAAATATCCCGGAGTATAATTAAAATACCCGGGTAGAGTTTTCTGACTATCTCGACTCTTCCGAACTCAATGGAGCACTCAAAATTACCATACGATCCACTTAAAAATAATTTAATTTTTTAATTCGTTAAATTAGTCCCGACACTGCTCACACGTGCGTCGTTACTTAGAAATACCAAACTGTCATATTTCACAATCTGACAATTTATAAAAATTTATAATTACATATTACATATCCACACAGTAAAATTTTAATAATTTTCATCAATAACTATTAACCCTTGGCACGCTAGTTAATAAATATTTTAATCCGAATTGATTAATTAACCAATTAATGTCTCATCTTTTAATTTAATTAATCCAATAATAATAATAAATCTCAAAATTATTTAATGTAATAAAAATACGGGGTATTTCATTCGTCCTCCTCATCTTCTGACTCAGTTGAGCAGCAGTAATAGAAGGATGTTAGATGACTTCAACTTTATCAACTCTCCTTATACATTAGATGATCCTCCTGCCAGCATGGACAAGGCCCAAGGCAAACGCCCAGCCAAGAAGTTGTTTTGCTTTAGTTTTTCTCTTGATGTAAATTGTAAAAATCTTTTTTGGAATGAAATGAGAATTTGTCTGTTTTCCTTCTCATTATTGCTTATTCTTTTTTTAATATCTATGCTTGCAATCTGGATTCTTGTACTTAAACCAATGATTAGTTAATCGACTAACCGACTAGGTAATCTTGCTTAATTACTATCCTTTACTATTGTAGGGCCTTAGATTCTACTAATATACTTAATTAAAACCAACTGCATGGTTTTGATTCAAATATTGTCATTATTTATTAGTGGAAAACCAAGTGTATTAGGGATGTGTATATATCCCATTATGTAACTCGGTTGGGTAAAACTCATAAAGTTTTAAAGGCTTCTCTTTCTCAACCCGTCAAAAAGGTGAAGTTATACAAGAAATAAGGATCATTAATCGACTTCCAGTTTCATGACCTAAGGTCATGCATGAAGTAATGATCATTAGCAGCAGGTGTAGGGAACCTGATAGGTATAAGAAATAATGATCATTAACCGACATCCTGTTCATGTCCTAAAGTCATACAAGGAGTAATCCTCGTTAGTAGCAAGTATAGAGAACCTGATGAGTTGGTCGACGATGACTCAGTTGATGGACCGACCGACTAACTTGTGGTAAATTAATACTTTTTTAATTTTCAATTTTCTATTGGGGATGTATATCACCATACTCCCCAAAAAATAAAAAATAAAATTCAAATTTTAATGAATCATAAGTCATAACTTTTATTTGAATATTAAGAGCAAAGGATTACATAAACATTTCCCCCTACTGGTAGTACTTCTATAGATGGTCGACATTCCAGGGACTCTTAAACTCTTCTCAATCCAAAGTCTCTAAGCGACAATTCATGATCGAACAACTGTCAAGATACGATAGGGACCATGTCAATTTTCTTCCAACTTATTTCCTTTTTGGATCACCTTCAAGACATAATCTTCTTATTTCAAGTTGGTTGGCTTGACCCATTCGTTGTAAAAATGGGAAGTTCTTTGTTGATAGGCAGCTCGTCTAATCACATCATCTTCTCTGACTTCTTCCACCAAATCCAGGTCCGATCTCATCATCAAATCACTTTTTAGAGAATCAAAGTTGATCACCCTATGATTGGGTATCCCTATCTCACTTGGTACTACAGCCTCAGTGTCAAATGCAAGTATGTATGGGTTTTTTTCCAGTGGTAGTTCTTGGTGTTATTCGGTAAGCCAAAAGAACAAAATGAAACTCATTTATCCAATTACCCTTTATTGCTTATAGTCTCTTCTTCAACCCATCTAATAGAATTTTGTTTGTGATTTTTGTCTGGCCACTACATTGTGGATGCCCAGGAGTAGAATGAAGTTTTTGGATCTTTGACCGAACACAATAAGCCTGAAAATCATTATTGTCAAACTGAGTACCATGATCGAAAATGAAATCATATGACATCACATACTTACAGATGATGTGCTTTTATATGAACTGAAAAACCTTCGCATATGGCATGTCTAGTATTGGCTCTTCTTCAACCCATTTGGTGAAATAATCTACTATAACTACCAAGTATTTGAACTTTCCTTTGGTGGTCAACAGTGGGCTGACTAAGTCAATACCCCAAATAATAAAAGTCCAGGGTGATGTTATTATTTTCAAGCCAGTCCCCGGTCTTCTATATATTGCAGCGAACTTCTTACACTTGTCACATTTCCTTGCAAAATTTTTGTAATCTACTTTCATGGTCGGCCAGTAGTATCCTTGCATAGTAATTCGTCGGACTAATGACCGAACAATTGAGTGAGATCCACAAGATCTTTCATGAACTTCCTTCATCATTTTTGTAATTTCTAAAGGATGAACACATCGCAACAAGGAGACTATGTATCCCCTTTTGTATAGAATTCCTCTCTCTAAGACATATCCAACTGCTTTATACCTCACCTTCCTCGCTCCCTTTTAATCAGTAGGTAGAACACCTTTGTCAATATATTCCTTGATTGGATTCATCCATGAAGGCCCCAAATCTATATTAATAAAATTGACCATGAAATCTTCTTCTATGCTTCTGGATGCTAGAATTTTTATTGGTATGCTTCTTCTTAGCTCTATTCTGGTTGTTGAGGCTAGTTGAGCAAGTGCGTCTGCTCGGGTATTTTTTATTCCTAAAATTCTTTCTAATTGGACAACTGGAATTTTGGATATCACCTCTATTGTCTTGGCCAAGTACCTTAACTTCAATTCTACTCTCACTCCGTAAATTTTGAAGATTTGATTGACAATCAATTGTGAATCACTATGGGCCTTTACTTGCTCGATGCCCATTGACAAATCCAACTATAATCCTATTATTAGTGCTTCATACTCGGCCTCATTATTGGAGGCTTGAAATTAGAACCTCAGAGCATATTTAACATCAAGATTATGCAGAGTAATGAGAATAATTCCAGCTCCACTGCCAATTATGCATGAAGATCCATCCACATATAATTACCACAAAGGAATTTCTTTCGTCAAAGCCTTCGGCAATCAGTACTTCTTGCTTGAGAATCTTCTTATTTTCCTCTTCATATTTTTGGGCAAGTTGTTGAACAACAAATGATTCGGTTTAATCAGTAACAACCTTTGCTTATTTGGAGCTCTTTTCCAAAGAATTTTTCTTCATCGAACTATCTTTCGAAGAAGGTTGTTCATTGGGCAAGGTACTTGAGATCTCCTCCAAAAAAGTTGGCTCAGGATATGTAAATCTACAATAAAATTAGCTACTACCTAGCCCTTCAACGATGACCTAGGTTCATAAATTATATCAGACTCACCTAACTCCACTGCCCAACACATGAGTCTCTCGGATTTCTTTGGCTTGTGAAGTGCTTGTTGAAGAGGTAAATTCGTGTATACCACTATTATGTGGACTTGGAAATAGGGCCTCATTCGCCAAAATGCCTCAATTAATGCCAATGCTAGTTTTTTAAGGAGCGGGTATTGGATATCAGCTCCTCTAAAATCTTTACTTGTGTAATATACAGGTTTCTACCTTCCCTCTTCCAGTCGAACTAGTGTCGAGCTAACTGTTGATTCAGATATCGCCAAATATAAGTACAATTTTCCCCTCGTTGTTGGTCAGGAACTGAGATACTTTTTCAACTCTTGGAATTCCTTTTCACACTCTTTGTTCCACTCAAAAGTTTTTCTTAACACCTAAAAGAATGGTAGGCATTTATCCGTTGCTCTGGATACAACACGATTTAAGGCAGCTACTATCCCTATGAGCATTTGAACTTCTTTTTTATAGGTTGGTGATTGCATTTCTAGCAAGGCTTTGATTTTCACTGGATTCACCTCAATACCCCTCTAGTTTACTCAGAAACCCCTAAACACCCCTTCTTATACTCCAAACATATATTTGGTTGGATTCAACTTAATTTGGTGCTTCTTTAGTTGATCAAACGTCTGCGATAGGTCGATAATATGATCTACTTCCCCCTTACTTTTCGTGAGCATATCATCCACATAGACTTCCATATTTTTGCCTATCTGTTCTTCGAATACTTTATTCACCAGTCTCTAGTAAGTAGCACCTGTATTTTTTAATCCAAAAGGCATCACATTATAACATTAAGTTCCTCGATTGGTGATAAAAGAAGTACTTTCCATGTCTTTCAATTTTCATCTTGATCTGGTTGTAACCAGAGTATACATTCATAAAACTGAGAAGTTCGTTACCATCATTAGCATCGACCAATTGATCAATCCTTGTCAAAGAAAAATAATCTTTTGGATATGCTTTGTTAAGATCTGTAAAGTCCACACACATTTACCATTTGTTATTTTTGTTCTTCACCATTACTATATTGGCAAGCCAATTTAGAAACTTGACATATTCAATAAACTATTTTTTTTACAATTTTTCTACCACTTCTTGAATTGCCATATTTTTCCCGAAACTAAAAACTCTACGCCTATGCTTGATCGACTTGGCATCTTTGTTGATGTCGCACTCAGGACAAATTAAATTTGGAACAATACCGGGCATATCTTCATGACACCAAGCGAAAACACTTATCCGCTCCCTGAGGAATGTGATCACTTCCTGCTTGAGTGGTAGTGGTAATGCAGAACCGATTTGAGTTATTCTTTCCGATTTTTCATCATCTAATATCACACCTTCTGTGGCCTCAACTATTTTTCCTTTGACCAATTTAGCCTCATCTCTGGGATCCAGGGTATCTACTTGATAGGTGACAGACTCCATCTTCAAATCTATCACATCTCCTTGCTCGGCAGATGTATAATAGCATTCCCTCGCCATTTTTTGATCATTTTTAACTACACCAAGTCCAAAGTGAGTAGGGAACTTCAGGCATTGGTGGACTGTAGATGGGACTACTTCAAACTTCTTCAATCCTACCATGCCGAGAATAATTTTATAAGAGATTTATGATTTTTATCAAGTACAAAGAAATGAATATTTTCTGTTTGACTAATTAGCCATATGTCGAGTAACACTTCTAGTTTCACAATTCCTATGGGGTATACTTTTCCCCCAAAAAAAATAATCAAAGGCCTGTGATACGGTTCTAGCTGACTGACTTTCAACCCCATACTTTTGAAGCAATCAAAGAACAACACGTAGACTAATATTCCATTATCGAGTAATATTCTGGCAACTCTAGCTTCATCCATCCTGATAGTAACTACCAAAGGGTCTTCATGAGGATACAATACTCTAGACAAATAATTTTTTGAGAAACCGATGACCAGTTTATCTTTGTTCACCTTCCTGGGTCTATCATCATCGTCACAATTTAGGTTGATGCATTTGATGAGAGAGCAGGCTGCATTTAGATAAGCTTTTCTTTAGCAGCTTCTTCTCCTCCACCTGCACATCCACCTGAAATAACTTGATAATCAAAAGAACTAAAAGTAATGATTTGAATATCTTTCTCTAGGTGTTTGGGTTTTTTCGAAAGATCCGAATGATCTTCATAATCATCATGGACTCTTGGGTTGATTTAGAAATACCCAACGGTCCACTGGACGTTTATTCCTTAGTTAAAGGTCATTGAATTCCAACTCTTTTCACTGCTGAGTGTAGCTTCATATTTCCACCAAACCCTCTTCTTTTACGTTTCTGCCAATAT
Source organism: Sambucus nigra (assembly GCA_949130495.1). Classification (NCBI taxonomy): domain Eukaryota; kingdom Viridiplantae; phylum Streptophyta; class Magnoliopsida; order Dipsacales; family Adoxaceae; genus Sambucus; species Sambucus nigra. The sequence goes on along the minus strand of OX422218.1, from coordinate 103,200,414 downwards.
TTAGATGTTGTTCCAACTAGAATAGCCCCCAACACATGAAGGGTTGTTAATGGAGTAAATACGTTGAATGAAATCCATGGAACCCATATCGAAATTCCTCAAAAATTATGTTTTGTTATGGAATCCATGGAACTACATAATTTCAGGAATTCCTATATGGGTTCCATGGATTTCGTTCAACCTATTTACTCCATTGACCACCCTCTATGTGTTGGGGGATATTCTAGATGGAACAACATCAAAATATTGGTAGAAATGTAAAAGAATAGGGTTTAGTGGAAATGTTAAGCCACAATCAACAATGAAAAAAGTTGGGATCCAATGACCTTCAGCCAATGAATAAACGTCCAGTGGACCGTTGGGTATTTCTAAATCAACCCAAGAGGGATTTTTTCTCTCTACACTAAATTCTTCTAAAGAACTCTTATGAAATGGAGAATAACATAAAATAAAGGCTTCTTTAGAGAATCAAGAATTCAGCAAGAACTATTAAAAGAAATGACAAATGATCGCATAAAAAAGAAAATCTTGAAATTCGCACAAGAGAAAGCCTAAGAAATATCTGCTACAGTTCGAAGATTAAGGGTAAGACAAAATCTGGGTAAGTCTCCCGCCTTTTATGGCTTGCCTCGAAAATAGTGAAAGTAATGATTATATGTACCAAGGATTGATGTTTTTACGATGAACTATTTCAAAAGCAGGAAAAATACAGATCTACCCTTTGGTGGTTCGCTAAAATTCATAATTATTTTCAAAAATAACATCTTCAAACAATATCGACAAAATTTTACAATTGTAGGAGGTCGGCTAACGACCAGGCACCATGGTAATACGTCGAGCTACTTCCGAGATTGAATGCTCCATACTTTTATGTATTCATCAAGCATATAGCATTGTGGGATTCAGTTGAATGTAAAAATTGCACTCCCGCGTGGACCAACGAAGAAGAGACACCAGTCATCCAACATGGCAAGTCAACCTACCTTCTCAGCGTTAGATACTCTTAGTCGACTGGAATGTCGACCAACGCAAGAAGGCCGACCAACTATAATTACAAAGACTACTCGGCCTAGAATGCTAAGAGACACTGAATCCCAAGAGACGTATTTATTGTACACAAATGTAAACGCTTGTCATATGAAAGGGTTCCATCTCTAGGGTTTCACACCTCAATAAATGTACTACAATCCCTAGACTGAGGGGATAACTGGAATCACATGAACACTGAGCTATTGTGACCTTTTTGTAATAACAATTACTGTGGACATAGGCTAAGTTGTAGCTAAACCACTTTAAAATCCCTTGTCTTATGTGTGATTTAAGTTCTTTCTCTTTTATTTTATCTGAAATTATAAAATCAGAATCAATCCAATTTTAGACATCAACACTTGGGATGACACCGAATCGATTTTAGTTTTGGGTTTTGGGTTTGGGTCTCAAACCGTGAATAACTCTTTGATTTTTGTTGTTTTTTGGTTCCATGCTTTTTTTAGGTTTAATTATCATAGGCGGAGATTTATAGATTTTTGGATTGCCATTTTTGGCATGAATAGGTAGTTTTTGGAAGGATTTAGGTATGTTTTGTCATTCTTGGCGTGTTCTTGAACTGGAACCAATGGTTTTCGAATTTTTATCTTTCTATGCACATGAAAAATTAGAGAGGGCTATTTGTCAATTTAGTCGCGGCCTTTTATTGATGGTAGTGGCCTTTATTCACCTTGATTGCTTTAGGTTTCTTTAACATTTTGCCATGGGCATTCAATTGATATTATGGGTGTGCACGAACCCGAATAAATCAGACCAGGCCCATTTTTGCGAGTCTTTTTTAACTCGGTCTAAAAATATATAGGAACTCATAATTCAGTTCGGTCTCGATTTTGGGTCAAAAAAATGGGTTTGGACCAGACCAGGCCGCTTTTATTATATATAAATATATATATATACACCAAGTTTACATATCGATTTTTTTGAAATAGTAAAAGAACTATTTTTAAGTTGATTTTTTATAGGATCAAATATCAAAAAGTCCCTCAAATATTTTTTAAGAAACATTTAGTGCAAGTCTTTTTATTTTGTTCCGGAAAGTCCCTCAAAAATCCATTTAATCAATATTCTCTTATTTTTAAATTCTGCGCTAGCGGCATGTTGAGAGACTTTTTGGAACAAATAAAAAGTCTTGGACTAAGCGTGTATTAAAAAATATTCGAGGGACTATTTGGTATATGCCCCTTTTTAATATGCTATTTAAACATTACATTAAAAGTCGATCAAACTTTTATTTTTATAGCGTTTTTTGCTATTTTAAAAAAAATCGATCAAACTTTCGCAACTTTTAAAGTACTTTAAAAGTGCAAAAGTTTGACCTATTTTTTTAGATTAGCAAAATTTTGATTTTTTTTATATGTGTAATGCCCTGTATTTCTGCGTATTCGAAATTTAATTAATTGGGTAATTAATTCGTTTATGTTAAATTACACGAGTGATGTAATTTAATGGAATTAAATAATGAGGTGATGATTAAATATTAATATTAATCGAGAGAGATAATGATTAATATTATGAAATAATTTTATTAAGGGGATATTAAATGAGTAACGGTAATTATAACACGTCATCACGAGTAATATTGGCGTAGTTGGATTTTATCTCAATTGGGAGTCCCGTGTACACTAATTTGAGGTAGAGATGTGAAATATATGTAGAATGACTCGGATGATGATTTTGAGGTCACAGATGATTCCGAAAGGGTCGAAATAGTCCGAATAGTATACCTTGGGGTATTATTCGGGTCTCGGGTCAATTTTAGACCAAATCGGGACCTATTGAGGGCATTTTGATCTTTCTACAACTTAGGGTTAGGTGACCTACGAATTTTTAAACTGTATATCAGATGATTGTGGGGTGAGGCTAGGGTTAAGAGTTGAGAAAATGAAGAGAGGCCATTAGAGAACAAATATAGAGCATTCTGAGAGAGTAGAAGAGGAGCCTTGAAGAATTCTTTATCATTATTACACCATCATCAACCTAGGAGTGTGGATTGGAAGGGAATACACTCAAATACAACATTAAACCACAAAATCATATCAGACATCATAAAGCAAGTGTTTGTATTGAAGTTATAATACCCATGTGAGAGTAGGGTTGAAATATGTTGATGTAAATGATGAAAACTTGAAACAAATGTAATTAGAATACATATTTTGGGTAGGATTCATGTAGACTGAATTGATGCATGTAGAATAGATGAAATCCATCATTGAGTAATCACATATATGGGAAAAATCTAGATTTTATGTTGAACATGAGGAAAGAACATGAAAATCTAGGGTTTTGGTGAATAAGATGATTCGATCTATTTTATAATGAAAATTATGATGTTTTGATGTTATAAGTACGTTAGAAATCATCCTAACACATGTAGATGATGTTTAGGACAATTTCTTGTGATTTTTGTGAAGCATCATAAGCATTTAATGAATTAAAATGATGAAAAATGCACTTACATAGAGGAATAAGATGACCTGTAGAATTTCAAATTGATTCGGCCCAGAGGGCGAATCGATTCGAAAGGCAAATCAATTCGGCCTCCTGGTGAAACTATTCGGTTTCCCAAATAATGAGAAAATTTCCTGTTAAGCCTAAAAACTCCTAAATCGTTAATGGATAAAACTTTAGGAACGTTGTTATAATATAATGAGGGACTGGTTATATTACAGTAGGCTTGTGTTGGGGATTGGTGACTTAATCTTATTGAGGGAATTAAGACGGAAATTAAATGGGTTTAAATGTGTCTTAATTAATTTGAGAGGATGAGAATGGATTATGGATATTTTGAGTGACATTAGTATGTAGACTAGTAGTATAAGGTTGTGTTAACTACTGAAAATGAATAAGGGGTAACAAGCGCCCTTAGAGTTGTTAATCATACTTGGATAAATACGATGTCGTAAGATAAGAAGTATGGTGAGTATGCGAGAGATATATACTACGTACGGGCTATGATATATGGGTTATGTGTATACCTACTGATTATTTAAAGGTGGTGTAAATACCTATTGTGTACTTGATTGTGTATGTGAACATACCGCTACTTGTTATCACGGGGTTGTATGTATAAGGGTCAATCCCACCTTGGCGATGCCATCGAGGTTTTGGATTGTACCCAAGGGCATGGAACTTAGGGCTGTTCACTATGTGGCGTGTATTAGTGGGCTTGACAGGTCATTTCGGTACGTTAGGTATGTGCGTATCCCAAAGCCTTAGAACTATGTCCGCCTCCATTTGCTTATGATTTGATTTTGGGTTCGAGGAGACATTTTTGACACCCCACCTAATTAAATACCGGGTGATGAGTCATTTATTAAATTAAAATCAAAGTGCCCGATTAGTTCATTCTTAGCATCACTGTCGAAAATAATTTCCATTATTAATCACCTAATAATTAATTAAGCTAAATGTCAAAAATATTTTCCAAAATTAATTATAACCAATTAATCCATTAATTAATTCCATGCATTAACATATAAGCCAAATCAATTCCACAAGAATAAATACTGAACATGAATCTAATACTGAAATAAATGAGACTGGATAAAACATTCCAGTTCAAGGTCTAAAACCAAAGTATCATAATACTCAATCCAACAGTAAGGAAATGCTAATAAAAATAAAATCCTTAAAATAATTAATCTGGAAGCGGGCGATACATGCCCTACATGAAAGGTCTAAACTAAGAATAGAATGAAAGGATAGCAGCATCTAATATCGATAACCTACAACTTCCACAATAGTTGGAGCTCGTTGAATGATCCACGTGTCTAAGTCTGGCGATGACCCCCTGTGGCTAGACACCTGGCATTATATATATATATACTAGGATGTACCCGTGCCGATGGCACGGTGATAAAAATATTTCGGATATTTCGTGTTATCTATCAATGAAGTTTTCATTAAAATCAATCTATACTACATATATTAAGAATAACTTAAAAATTATCAATTCTGGATCATTTGTAAATTGCTCGTACTTAAAACATATTTCATAATTATTTGTCGGCAAATATAATTATCCTTTTACTTTTTCTATATCTTACAATTTTGATATACCCCTTTTGTACTATCAACAATACAAAATTAATGGAACACCTCAAATAGTGAACAATCCAAAACTTGATGATTTTAGTTGCTTGCAAAAAATAATTTCAATAAAAAAAATAAAACCTTTTTCTGTATCTGACAATTTCAATATACCCCTTTTGTACTATGAACGACATAAAATTAATGGAAAAACTCAAATAGTGAACAACTCAAAACTTGTTGATTTTAGTTGCTTGCAAAAAATAATTTCAATAAAAAAAATAAAACCTTAAACAAATAATCCCTTTTATCATCTTACATCTTTAAAGTCTAATTTCAAATGGAAAATGATATACTACCCCAGTGTTAACACCGGGTTAGTACATGGAGATCCCTTTCTTTTTCTCTCCATTAGTTTCTCATGTGAAATGAGATAAAGAAAATTTTAAAAAAATCTCATTAGAATAGTTTTTTTTTAATTAGTTTTATTTTGTTTTTTTAAAATTACTTTGAACTCTTTTAGTCCCTTAAATACCCATTTACTCAATATTCTCTTATTTTTAAAAATTCGCGTCAACGTCACCCTTTATTTTTTAAGCTTAATTTTTTTTATTTTTACAGCATTTAAAACAATTTTTGTATTTCTTAAAACCATTTAAAGGTCCGTGTTAAAAAACTATTCTAATAAAAAATTAAAATTTTAAATTATTTTTAACTCATTTAATTCCTCAAAACTCATTTACCTAATATTCTTTTATTTTTAAAGGTCGCGCCAACGACACCTCTTATTTTTAACCTTTTTTTTTATTTTACAAAATTTTAAACTATTTTTTGTATTTCTTGAAACTATTTAAAGATTCTCGTTAAAACTATTCTAATAAGAAATTATTTTTTTAGAATTATTTTTTGCTCATTTAATCTCTTAAACACCCATTTACCCAATATTATCTTATTTTTAAAGGTCTACACCAGCAACCCCCTTTATTTTTAAGCTTATTTTTTTTAATTTTACAACATTTTAAATAATTTTTGTATTTCTTAAAATTGTTTAAAGGTCCACGTTAAAAAAACTATTGTAATAAGAAACTGCTTTTTTTTTATTATTTTTATCTCATTTAGTTCATCAAACACTCATTTACCCCTATTTTTTAAACTTAATTTTTTTTTATTTTACAACATTAAAAACAATATTTGTATTTCTCAAAACTGTTTAAAAACTAAATTTTAGATTAAACTAACATTTAAAACATTTTTTTCAAAAAAAAAATTATATTAAAAAAATATTTTTTAACAATACATTTTTTCTAATTTATAAAAAAAATTCTTTTCTAATAAAACAGTTTTTTTTTAAATAAAAAAAAGTCAAATAATCCTATTAAACACTATACGATATTTTCTCCAAAAAAAACAGCCAATGAAAGAAGGACAACTCATCAACCGACACTAACCCGATTCTTCCTCCCGGTGTGCCTAGCATCACTCATTTAAAACACCCCAATGGCAAAAAAAATAGTAAAACCATGACAGTGTTAAAATGGAAAAAACAAAATAGAAAAAGAGTACCTCTAAAGAAAAAAAAAGAATGAAATACAACATTTAGAGAACTCTAATTATCTGTAATAAAATAAATAAATCAAATTTCTCCTTAATTTTAACACGAAAACCCATGAATCAGATTTAAACAAATAATTAATAACAATAATTTTGATTGAACCTGCTCAAACACCCTTAAATTCGAAATCCCCATGTTTTAAACTAAAAGATACCGATATATACCAACACATATTCTAAAAGAAGCCTAAAAAAAAATCTAGAAAATCTTTGAACATTGCATCAATTGGATCAAGCCTTATGCTTCTTTGAACATTCCATTAGATCTGCAAAAAAAATGAAATGCTTGGTTAAGAACACCTTTATACCATTTTAAGGAAACAATAGACGCTGCAGAAAAAAATTTGTATAAAAGAGAGGGGGAAGGATAAATATAGGTCCAAAATAAACACTTTTAAATGAACTTAAATAAACACGTATCATTATTAATCAATCTTTCCAACAAAAGTAGTCAATGTACTTGATGTATCATGTATATAATAGTTCAAAATAAATCTACCCAAAATAAATCATGAAAGAGTAATCAACCCAAAACAATTCATCAATAACTTAATCAAATTTAAAATGCAATAACTTGTTGAGTATCAAACCCACCTCACGGATTCTAAACTTAGCGTGTTTGCATATCATCCAAACTTCACATTAGCAACCATTTAAACTTGCAAATTAGAAATTACAACACAAAGACATGGACTTGAAAGAGAGGAGGACTCTGTATCACCCCTGCAAGTGGGTTAACCCACTTGATTCAAATCGATTTCTGTAAAAAAATAAAGATCGGGGTTTAGAGGTGAGCCTCAAACCGGCGACAACCAGAGAAAAACTGTTCAGACGCCCATAGAGAGAGAGAGAGAGAGAGAGAGAGAGAGATTAGCATCTAGAGAAAGACCATTTGTAGCCATTTGTATTCAGCTCAGCAGTTCCTACAGGAATCACAACTGGAGATCAGCACATCGGGCTAGAGCTGACGTCTTGCCGGTGACGTCTTCATCAGCTCACATCGGTGGCCACATATGTGGGTTTCGATGTATTTGTTCCATCATTTTTCCTCATGAGCTCACAATTTGAAAAAAATCAAAAAAAAAAACTGTAGTCCATCTTGAACATGTTGAAGATCAGAAAGGGGTTTACAGAGAAATGGGTTTTTCAACCCCTAAAAAAAGTTGAGATTTGGTCCCTCCAGTGTGCTGAGATTTGGTTCACAAACCCTGAAACATAATCTAAAACCGTAGCTTTGTTTACTTCATTCTTTCGAAAAATGATTCTTCCCGTAGAGAGAGAGGCAAAACCATAACTTCTTTGTTTTGCCTCTCTCTATACCAAAATCTCAGCATAGTATAGACAAAACCGTAGAGAGAGAGAGGTAAAAATCAGTTCACAGTTAGAAAGAAAGAGGTAAAACCAATTTTTTTTTGCCGATTGGGTCTTGGTCCCTTTGTGGTTTGCTGAGATTTTGATTTAGCATAGCTCTGTTTCGTGCCGTAGAGTGAGAAATAAGTGTATACAAAGTTGTATAGCTTTGATTTATCATAGCTATGAGTTGAGTGATAGGGGACGCCTTGAGCCTCGTGCTCTCGAGCCTTGTATACATGTACTTTTCTCTGATGGCGTGTACCACCAAATAAATACTTTTTGCATTTTTCAGCTGTTTGACTATTTATATAGATAGATAGATTTTGTAGCCAAATTATATGACGTGGCAAAAATCACTCTTTATAGGTTTTGTGTACAAAGTTGTATGATGTGGATATATGATGTGGCAAAAGTTGTATGATGTGGCCAAAACTCCCTCCTGCTTTATTATATAGATATATATATATATATATATATATATATATATATATATACTAGGGTATGCTCGTGCCTGAAGGCACGCTGATAATCGCAAAATGATAATAATTTTCGAAGTACGTAATTACATAATTTCCAAAGTACGATAATTCAAGGTCTTATCTGCCAAGCACAAAAACAAAAATCCAAAAGCATAATGTTAAAATTATATTGCTCAATACCCAAAAGCATATCATTATAAATATTAGTATGTACAAACATAACAAACATCTCATCTCAAATGTATTTTCTACCTCTAAAATATTCAACTACTTCCACAATTTAAGAGTGAAACTTACATTCAATTACTTGAAATTACAGTACATGTTAAATGAATCTCGATGTAAGAGCGAAACATCCATCCCAAACTTCCGCCCCCTTCTTCTCATACAGGTAGGGGAAGGAAAATGGATTTCAGAACTTTGGAGATTCCCAACAATTTATTCCCGTTTGCCACAAATGAGTTTTTAGCCAACTCTATAAGTCACTCAAATGGCGCAAAGAAAATAATTATATTTAGTCCAATACTGACTTATAGTGCTGCACAACTAAATATTATTCACTGAGTTGTGAGGATCGCAATTGTTATACCAACCCAATCATGGGAGAATCTGCATTGAAATTCGGTGCTTGATGGAACTTAGGAAGTTTGTGGATTCGAGAGTGCTAGCAATTTTTCAGTTGGACCGAATTATTGTTGTGAATGTAAATCAATCCGGACATCATTCTCTTCTCAAGACTATGTGAACGCTTCTAGGTATATCATAACAATCCTCTACAAATCGTCCAAGGCATTACCGAATTTCTGACAACCTGCAACAGATACAGAACTGTCTTAGGTAGTTGGTCAAGCGTCTACAAAATTTCTGGCTGATCACTCGAAGTGTTGCAGTTCTACCATCATCATATGTCCTGATTACTGGTCGTCTCTGTAGTTCATCTTTCCTTGGTGATGAGAGAGACCCCTCGAAGTGTTGCATTAATCTAAACAATATAAACAACCAATTCACTTACTACCAATATAAACAATATAAAACTTGCACACTGAAACAACTACCAAGATAAAGATTGATTTCCTAAGTTAATATCAAATCTAGCTCTAATTAACATTAATAAATTGTGTTAATTAATCTTAAATCATCCATGTATAGTACCATTAATATCTACATCAAAATAAATTGTCTACTTATTGATCAAAAAAAGTAAACCAACACCTTTAATTAAAGACCTGCCTAATCAAATGCAGTAATTAATTCATCAAATGCAGTAATTAATGCAGTAATTATTTCATCAAAAAGAAAATTAGAGATCTGGAAACCAAAACTCACCAACTCCCCACGGAGTAGATTTGTTAACACTTACCATCAGCTCCTGTCATGAGTTCATCAACACCAATAGTGTCGTGGACCTCGCAAAACTAACATCATATTTGTCAAATGCTTTTTTTCCCTTTGGATGGCACAATCATATTTTTTTTCTTCGGATGTTGTCCATGCCTATGACAGTTCCTGTGCATACTCTACGGTACATCTGCCAACCCGTAACTGAAATAAAAATACAAAACATTCTCACAGATTGAAAATTTTGGAGGAGAAAGTTTATTACTTAATAAAGAACTGGAAATATAAAGAAAAAATTGGAACAAATAGCTGATAAGTAAGGGGTCATTATTTTTTAAGATATAAATCCTAGCTGAATTATCATTGAAAGAAACTAATTTCATTTCTCCCAAACAATGGAGCCTTTTTGAAAAACCAGAAAAAAACATCTACTTATAAGTCAATGGAAATTTGAAGTAGCTACAGATGAGGGAAAGTTAGTGGTTCAACGGCAAAGCACAATATAATCAAATCTCAAATAGAACATAATCGGAGAATACATACTTCACCAATAATATGTAGATGACTCCCGATGAAAATCTTCTGACCCTATTTGCATTCCCTTTACATCAAAATGTTTTCCAGTCTGAATTAAAGATGGAACATTCCCTTTAGTTGCTCACCTCGTAACAACCTAGGCCACAACTGCTATAAAACTCAAGTTGCAGCCTTTTATTACACCTGATAGTCGTTATCTAATGTGGCTACTTCTGTTGCTTTTTGGATGGATGATATAAGCACATCCAAAGATAATTGCTTAGTTCGAGGGTCTCTTGGAACCTCAATCACTGGGATTGGACCGATGCTACAGAGTTGCCCGGCACTCATGAAGATCGTCACTTGGATTACACCAGCGTTATTGGTATATTAATAACCATCGAATTTTGGTTGTATCGTGCTCATTGCAATATCATTTCAGCAGATCAATCCCTTTCGAAAAGTCTGAAGGTTCCAACTTCCATCTCCATTCTCTCGATGGAATGTATGAGTATTGAGTAGTAGAAAAAAATGTAGGGACATCTCATACAGTGCACTTGAGAATACTTGATTCTTCACTAAACAATTGTCATCAAAAGCATTAAACAATTCCCATAAAAAATGCTCAAACTAAGCGTCCGCTTGGGGTGGTAATCACCTTGGGATGGTTTCTACCGATTGAACAAAGCGTCCGCTAAACACTGTAACAAATCAAGAAGAAAACATTTAGTTTTTGAAATCTTTAAATGCTAAAACAAATGAACAAAAAAAGTGTATAGAGATGGATAAAAGTATAATAGAAAAAATAAATTTACCAAAAAATGATATTACTGTTCTGAATAGTAATTCAATTGCAGCCATCTTATCTGCAACAATCACACCCGTTGAACCTTGTCTTAGTCTATTTGAACCTCGGAAACTATATTCTTTTTCTGATTCTATTGAAATCCTGTATATCAAAATGTAGAACAAAACATAAAATTTAAATATTTAGTCTTCATATTTTACTATAGCAAAAGAAAATTTTCATAATAATAGAAAATAAAAGGAAAGGAAACAAATAGAACTGAAGAATAACTTGAGATATTAGTCAATGAATCAACTACAGTTTTAAGGGTGCCTTTCCGTTGAGTGGGGAGATGGATTGCTGGTGAATAAAATCACCCCATGCTTATGGAGTACTGGACCTTCTTTATCGTGTATCAAGTCAACAAAATATATGTGGTGACTCTTCTAATTGGCGTCTCAGGTGTAAATACATTCATGTGAAAGGGCCCTAAGTTTAAGTAACATCAATATTTCTCGAAAATAATTATAGTGCATGGTTTTCTTAAGACAATAACACATATTAAAAAATAAAATGCGAATGAACATTGCTTCCAATTATCAAAATAAAAGATTTTGGTTCAGTTTGCCATCATAGGTATTCTGACTTGTTTTTGTAAAAGGAAAGTACCTCGGATACTCCTTCACATATATGATATGATAGTTCATGATTTACCCATCTTCGGTCCATTCGATCCGTTAGTTAAGTTGATCTTCGTATCGAAGCCATTACCAACTGCAGAGATAAGAAGTCGGTTACATATTGTTTGATTATCACCTACCTGCAACCACCACTGTATAATAACTCTGTGAACTAAGCTAGGCAAATACCTAAAACATGGGAATTGGACTTTGGACTTGGGTACCTCACTGCTGCTGCTGTAACTTAAACTTGATGAAGATCTCAGGTTCCCTCTATCTTTCTCTGGCTTGGCTTCATTGGTTGATCGCTGAAACAACGAAGCTTCATGATCATTTAATCGACAAAACACTCTTTCAACGGTTTCACTGATTTCTTTTCCCAATCCTTTATCGTCTAATATTAACCCCCCACACTGATTTTCATGCCTTCTCAAGCACTGGAGTTTCAAGTTCCTATCAAAGTGCATCAAACAGCTCCCTCCTTGTCTGCTTATCTGCACCAAGGGTATTAAGAACCTTACTCTGCTGCACCATTTTTATTGTGTTATTCTTTAGCTCCTGAGATCATTGATAATCTTGATTCTATTAGCCCATATAGAAACAGGTAATTATGCTTTGTCTGGATTGGTATTCAAAATATATATACATGTTCTTAAACAAAAGGGGGTGTTAAACATATTTACAAAGTGTCAATACATGTTTTATAACATATTTAGAAACAATGTTTCAGAAGGTACTGCTAATTTGGAACCCATTCTACCGCCAACAACATCGCCCGATGTATACTAAAAACTGTTTTTGGAACCAATTTTTGGAAACCAAATCACATACAAAAGCATATATAAAATTGACATAAATAGATACAAACAGGTATATACCAATTTTTGAACCCAAATCAGACATCAAGTCTAATTTTTATGACCCAAATCAACATAAATATAAAATCCACTTGACCCCAACAGCAGAGAGAGAGTGAGAGAGAGTACCCCTGAAATAGTGAGATGGGGAGGGTTCTTCCACTGCATCCAGGCCTCAATCATCTTCTAACACGAAGCAATGAACATCTTCTAGACAGTTTTAATATAATGTCTAGACACTTTTACATCCACTCGAGACTAATATTTTGAAGAAATTAAAATTAAAACCAAAACACTTTAGGATTCCAACTAAAATCTCGGGCATCGAACCCATGTAGTTACAAAAAACATTTGAAACACAAAGTTTAACTTTAAAATCCATCCAAATTTAGTTAAACTTTAAAATCAGTTGTGATACTGATACTGATTATAAGCCTTGTCAGTTGTTATACTGATTATAATCAGTTGTTATACTGATTATAAGCATACTTTGTGATACTGTGTATAGACAGTTCTAATTATAAGCTTTGTCAGTATTTGAAGTATAAGCTTATAATCACAACTGGTTATAATCAGTATTTGAAGCTTATAATCAGTATAAGCTTATAATCCTTAGTCCCCTGATTATAATCTTTGTCACGGTGGGCAAGCTTTGCCAGTATATAATCAGTTGTGATACAGATTATAAACTTATAATCAGTATTTGAAGTATAAGAAAGTACCCTATAAAAAGGGGCGAAGATATTTTTATTTCTGTTTGGAACCTACATCGCTGTCCTCAACGTTAGGAAGATGCAGACAAATATAATCCTGAAAGATGGCCTCTAGGCGGACCCAATCCAAATGAGACGAACCAAAATTTCAGTTACTTTACCTTTTTTGTGGTGGACCATGTAAATGTCTAGGGGACACGTTCGCTTCATTTGAGGTAAAATGTTGATACGGGGCTCATGACAGTACTGCAAAGGGGTTCGTAGATAATTTATGATGTGATCAATTGGATAACAATTTTCTTGATGAAAGAGTTTGTTTTTCACCGAGCCCAAGAAATTACACTGGAACAAATAACTCAACTACTAAGATACATATACTGAGTTGTAGGTTGTAATAGCATTCAAAACATCATAGACACAATGAAAGAATAGTTACACCACAATAGACGCAATCAAAACCTAAAATAAAATTTCCATGTAGCTGAACAAAAGTGAGAAACCATTAGAATCGTAAACTGAACTTGCAAAAACAATGAAGAATAATTAAAACATTACAATGAAGGGTAGGGAGTGAAATAACCTGTGAATAAATGAGTATGTGAGATAGTGATGACTTGAACATGTGACATCTGAGAAAGGTTAAAAACACACAATGTAGATTACCTAAGCAAATATATCTTCACTGTGAAAATAAAAAGTGACTGCCTTCAAGTACAAATTAAAAATAAACATAACTAAGAAAAAACCCAAATTAGTACCCGAGACTACTCAAATGCATTCCGTAAACACGACAAATAACACCAAACTCGCTGATTAAGCTGCCAATTAAAAAATTAAAAGAAAACACAAAACTATATTATCTCACTACAAAGCAGTAATAAACAGTTATGTCACTTCTAAGAAGTAATAAACAGTTTTTAAACATTAAAATAATGAAATTGCATGCTTAAAATACTAAAACAAACAAAATTAGGGACCATATTAGAATCAACATAGAACAAAGAAAATCAAGAACCATATTGTATACATGATTAGATCTGAAAATGAAAACTATATTTGATATTTCCAATTGCAAATCGCTAAAACCTTAGTTTCAAAACCCTTAGAAACCAAATCTAAAACGCGTAATGGAGAGAAAGAGAATCCGATATATCTAATCACCTGATTAGATTTGAAACCCAAATTAGTATCCGAGACTACTCAAATTGAGTTATATCAATAGAAAAACACAATATAGATTACCTAAGACTACTCAATGCATTCCGCAACACGACAAATAACACCAAACTCGTTGATTAAGCTGCCAATTAAAAAATTAAAAGAAAACACAAAACTATATTATATAACTACTAAGCAGTAATAAACTGTTATGTCACTACTAAACAGTAATAAACAGTTTTATAACATTAAAATAATGAAATTGCATGCTTACAATACTAAAATAAACAAAATTAGGGACCATATTAGAATCAACATAGAACAAAGAAAATCAAGAACCATATTGTATACCTGATTAGATCTTAAAATGAAAACTATATTTGATATTTCCAATTGTAAATCGCTAAATCCTTAGTTTCAAAACCATAGAAACCAAATCTAAAACGCATAACGGAGAGAAAGAGAATCCGATATATCTAATCACCTGATTAGATTTGAAAATGTAACTACAAATAATGAACTATGTATGTGGGATAAACATAGAACTATGGGATTTGAAAATCAAACTAAAAAACTGGGAAATATGTCTAAAAAGAAACATAATGGCTCAAGCCACAAATTATAAAAAAAAAACCCCAAAAAATTAAAAGGAACAAAAAATCAGAACTAATGAATCCAAACCATAAACTTCTTACCCAAAATAAGACTTGATATATAGGCTCCCGACTAGATTCGCGTATGAACAATTTGAGCAAAATAAACATAAAGAATCAAAGAGATCCCATATTGAAAATTCTAAATCAAGAAACCCTTACTGAAAAAATCGATACACATACATAAGCAATCAAACTTGGTAGACACAATAAAAATGTAATGAAGTATACCTCATCGATCCAAAAGAGCTCAGATCTGCAGTACGTAAACCAGATATCAGTGTTTCACTTATAGATCAAAAAATCGAACCTAGAAAGCTTTGAGTTTCAAAGATAAAATCGATCGAAAAGATCTCAGATCTGCAACATGTAAATCGTATATTAGTATTTCACATATAGATCAAAAAATCGAACCTAGAAAGCTTTGATTTTCAAAGTGAAAACCTATCATCAGTTGTTTGTGGGAGACAGACTCATGTTGGGGTGACTACAT
The DNA here is from genome assembly GCA_949130495.1 of Sambucus nigra. Classification (NCBI taxonomy): domain Eukaryota; kingdom Viridiplantae; phylum Streptophyta; class Magnoliopsida; order Dipsacales; family Adoxaceae; genus Sambucus; species Sambucus nigra. Next base: position 103,184,700 of record OX422218.1, on the reverse strand, counting down.
GAGAAAAGGGGAAGAAAGCTTGTTGGTTGTGGGTTGGTGGTGGTAATGAGTATTGGAGGTATGGAGGCTCGTAGGAGTTCAAGGCTCGAGGTGAGTGTGAGGGAGAGAGGGGGAGAGAGAGTGTGAGGCGGATGAGTAAGGAGGCAGAGATGGATTAGGGTAGGTTTGTAAGATTAGGTAAAGAGAGATAATGGGTGAAAATACTATTCTACCCCTGTGACATCATCAAGTAAACTTATGACATACATAAGTTTCTTACTTTATTTTATATATATATATATATATATATAGAAAAAGAGAAGAGAAATAACAGGAAATGGGTCAGAGCCCGATTTGTAAAAATATTTGTTTTAGCAAGTATTTAAAACTGTAAGAATGCAATTATTATGAACATGTTAGTTCTGAACTCTCACTTGAGATTCTCACCGCTCCACTAATGTGCACACCTAGCGTACGTCTACCCTTACATAGTCATCTATAATATTTCCAACTAGGTTACAGACATGAACTCCTAAATATAACTCAATGGAGTAAACCGAATTACCCATACAATAAGCTAATAATATTCTTTTATGCCACTTACCCATTTTATATTCACTATTTTGATAGTAAATCTTTTATCCTCTAGAAATTACTTTACTTATCCATATTTATACATTTTATAATTTCACGCACTAGAATCATTCAATCTCAAGTATATTTATATATATATATATATATATATATAACATGCGCCCCTTGGTTAGGACCACTTGGTGCAATGCATACTCTGCTATCGTGTCCCGCTACATAGCTCGCAGCGTAAATGATCATTGGTTCGGTGTCTCTCACAAACTGTAAATCTCATAACATAAATATTGGAGGCGAGCATACTCACCAGCTAAATGGTTCACGCATATACCTATGCTCCCATTCAACCGTCGAAACTATACGACGTAATAGATAGGAGGTATCCAAGTCCATATGCTGTGGGTACAAGTCAATATCCCCCCATGAGGTCACCAAGGATAAGACAGTCTACTGCGCGAAAAATCCACCCGGTAGCAAGAAGCGTAGGTATGTTATACACATAATAAATCAATACATTGGTATACACTCAACCTATTATAATCTCTAGGTATTCACACAATTAAGTATCATGTCCTATTCGCACTATTACTTTCACTTAATACTCTCGACGTTTAATAATTATGATTATGATCCCCCTCCAAATTGTTTTAAGGGTCATTCTTCCTACTTATGCCCAAGTCTTAAATTACCCTTGTATTAATATATCATCACTTCAAATCTCAGTGTACTATATCAAGATTCCCGCATTACAAGTCCCAAAAGATGTCTTAAGGGTCCACAAATCAATTCTAGAAAAATTTATAGGGCGGTTCAGACCCACAAGGAAAGCGATCCGGACCCTTTTAAAAACAAACGATCCGGACCTTTTTAAATAAAATGATTTGGACCTTTTGTTGAAAAACAGTCGGGACCTTTTATGAAAAGCGGTCCGGACCGCTACCCTTTTCGACGAAGATTAACCCAAAAACATTCTCTTCACCAATTCAACAACTATAACCTCTGAGAATCATTCCGAAACACCGATTAATCATACTAAATCAATTTCCTAACATGTATGTATGGTTTCCACTAATATAACATCATTAATTCATTTCTAATCATCAATGTAATCTAGAATCCCCAATTAATTTAATAAAACCCTATTTCTTCCAATTATCATCCAAGAACATAAATTTCCAAATTTTTCCGTCACAAAAAATCATCTATAGTGATTTCTAATCTATATACATAAAAGTTTCAACCTAAATTAATCTTAGATTCAATTCATGTATATCAAATCTCCAATTTTCATCACTTTTATTAACAATACATAGGTGTTTCATTCCTATACTAACATGAACAAGAGTATTGCTAAAGGAAAGCAAGTAATAAAAACTTGTCTCAAATTTGAATATGTCATCTGCTGGTGATGTTGGTAAGGATGCGTTCCTCACTTTTCGATCTACACGATGGTGGTGGTGGTTGTGCAAGTTGGGGTTAATTGGCCTTCCTACTTTGGGATTTTCTCTCCTCACCCTCTGTGGTTCTTTCTTGATTTCTGTGTAACTTAACCCTAATAGAACTCCCGTAACTGATATAATAATTACCTAATTTTCATCCATTTTAATTCCCCAAAAATCCATATGACAAAACTACCCCTACGGGGTGCCGGTTAAGCCTAAAATTACCTCGGAGTCCAAATAAAATGCTCGAATAGAGTTTTTCGACTATCTCGACCCTTCCAGACCCAATGGCGTACTCAAAATTACCATATGAGTTATACCAAAAATAATTTATCTTTTTATGCCATACAATTAGTTCCGACACGGCTCACACGCGTGTCCTGACTTAAAATACCAAACTGTCATATTTCGCACTCCGATAATTTATAAAAATGTTATAATTACATATTACATATACCCACAGTAATAATCAATGATTTCCATCAATAAGTATTAACCCTTGGCACGCTAGTTAATAATTATTTTAAATTCGGATTAATTAACAATTAAATTTCTCGACCTTTTTAATTTAATTAGTCCAATAATAATATTTAATCTCATAATTATTTAATAACATAAAAATGCGGGGTATTACATACTTCCCCCCTAATAACGAAATTTCTCCGCGAAATTAGAAAAGTAAACCATATCTGGTAGGAATAATTCTGGATATTTCTCGCGCATATCCTCCTCCCGTTCCCATGTAGATTCCTCTACGTTATGATGCTCTCACTTAACCCTCACCAATGGAACTACCTTTGACCTCAATTTCCTCTCGCTATGGCCTAGTATAGCCACGGGCCTCTCCTTATATGAACTGTTAGGTTATAAATCAATCTTCTCAATCGCAATGTGGGTGTGGGCCAACTCATCCCTAAGAAACCACCTCAATGATGAGACGTGGAACACATCGTGAATACGGTGTAAGTGTTCCGACAACCTAAGTATGTATGCCACCGGTCTGATCCTCTCGATAATGGGAAATGGTCCTACGTATCTCGGTGCCAATTTTCCCTTTTTCCCGAACCTCATCACCCCTTTCATAGGAGACACCCGGAGCAATAGTTGATCTCCCATGTCTAACTCCCTGAAGAACCTCTTTGTGTCGGCGTAGCTTTTCTTCCTATCTTGGGCTACCCAAATATGGTTCCTGATCATCTCAACCCTGGTTGATGTTTCCTGAATTACCTCTGGCCTAAGTAACTTGTTGTCCCCCACCTCTAGACAAGAAGTAGAAGAACGACAAGGTCTTTCGTACAACGCCTCGAATGGGGCCATGCCTATCGTAAACTGATAGGAGTTATTATAAGAGAACTCCACCAGTGGAAGATACAACTCCCAACTCCCTCCAAAGTCAAGGACACACATGCGCAACATATTTTCAAGCATCTGATTAGTACACTTAGTCTGCCCATCTGTTTGTGTGATAAGCCGTACTCAACTGCAGTTCAGTACCCATAGACTCCTGAAAGCTCTGCTAAAAGCGTAATACAAAAGTCTTATCTCTGTCAGACACGATGTTCAAGGGTACCCCAAGCAATATTACTATCTCGGTAATAAATATCTGAGCACACTGTCCCGTAGTGTAATCCATACGTACTGGAAGAGAATGAGCTACCTTGGTCAACCGATCCACCACCACCCATATAGAATCGTGACCGTGCTTTGAAGTAGGTAGCCCAGTGATGAAATCCATGGAAATTCTCTCCCATTTACACGTTGGTATCTCCAGCGACTTAAGTAACCCTGGCATCCTCTAGTGGTCCACCTTTACCAGCTGATAGGTGGAACACTTGGACACGAACTCCGCAATGTCCTTCTCCATCCCACTCCACTAGTATTATGGTCTTAAATCCTGGTACATTTTATCCCCTCCAGGATGTACTGCAAATCTGGATCTATGAGACTGTGTCATCATTGCATGACGTAAATCCTTTCCTACCGAAACCACTAACCTCCCATTAAACCGTAGTCCCCCATCTGAGCTCACTGAGTAGGACTCCTCTCCCTCCGCTAGAAGTCGTAAAATTTGATCCTGGCAAAATGAATCAGTGGCCCGAGCCTAGATCACTCTCATAACAATCTCTGGAGTGACTTTCATAATAGACATAAAGGATCGAGTCATGTTTCCTGATGTCCCAATCCTTTCCACTTCGCCTTCACACTTCTTCCACCTCACCAACTGGCCTATGGCTCAATACATCAGCAATTACGTTAGCCTTCCCCTGGTGGTACTGAATCTCAAACTGGTAATCTTTCATAAACTCCAGCCACCTGCGCTGACACATGTTCAACTCCCGTTGAGTGAACAAGTATCACAGTAACTTGTGGTCTGTGAAGAGGCGAAATTTCTCCTCCAACAAGTAGTGTCTCTAAATTCGTAGGGTAAACAAGACTACTGCTAACTCCAAGTCGTGGGTGGGGTAATTCCTCTCGTGATGCTTAAGCTTTTGAGAGGCATAAGCTATAACATATTCCTCCTACTGAAGTACTCCACCAAGTCCCTATAAAGAGGCGTCAGTGTACACCAAGTACTCCACTCTTGTCCTGCGTAAGGCAAGAACTGGAACTGACGTCAACTTATCATTTAGCTCATCGAAAGATAACTGGAAAGTGTCGTCCCAAATAAACTTCACCCATTTGCGCATTAAATTTTTAAATGGGACCGCAATCTTCGAGAACCCCCCGATGAATCACCTCTAAAATACTTCTAGCCCCAAGAAGCTATGCACCTCTGTCGGTGTCGTGGGCTCTCCCCATTCCCTCACTGTCAACACTTTGCTTGGGTCCACTGATATCCTTAATTTTGACACAACGTGCCCTAAGAAATTGTACCTCCCGTAACTAGAATCCACATTTTTCATACTTGGCATATAGCTGATGCTCTCGTAGAGTCATAAGAACCCATCTCAAGTGCTCGACATGCTCCTCCTCAATCTATGAGTAAATCAGTATGTCATCTATGAAGACGATGACAAACTGATCTAAGAACTCTCTGAACACCCGGTTCATCAAGTCTATGAATACTGCTGGAGCATTTGTTAGCCCAAATGGCATGACTCCGAACTCATAGGACCCATATCCTATCAAGAAAGCAGTCTTCGACACGTCATGCTCCCTAATCCGTAGCTAGTGGTATCCCGATCTTAAATCTATCTTTATGAAGAAGGTTGCTCCTCTCAACTGGTCGAACAAATCATCAATTCGGGGCAACATATACTTATTCTATATTGTGACTTTGTTCAACTCTCGGTAGTCCACACATAACCTTAATGAACCGTACCTCTTCTTCACAAATATAACAGGAGAACCCCAAGGTGAGGTACTCCTACGGATGAAGCCCTGTCCCACTAACTGCTCAATCTGATCCTGCAACTCCTTCATCTCAGTTGGAGTCATACGGTACGGTACGTGGGCTATCGACTGGGTGCCCGACATCAAATCTATAATGAACTCTATCTCTCGGCTAGGCGGTATTCTCGGTATCTCCTAGAACACAAAAAAAAACTCTCAAATAACAGGAATCGAGTCAAGAGGAATCACTACCTCCTTATAGGTCTCCTCCTCTATATAATACAAGTGGGTGGAAGATCCTCCCTCAGGACGAGGCATCGCCACTAGAAACATCTCCTGGCCCGGTATCATAAAAATAATGGTCCTACTGTAACAGTCTATCGTGGGTCTATAAGTAGCAAGCCAATTCGTGCCTATAATGGCATCATGCTCGTGCATATCTAGGACTAGCATGTCGGTAGGCAAAATTAAACTCCCAATCTTTATCCCTACCCCTCGGCATATAAAGAAAATTAAAGACCCACTACCCAACGGTGAGTCTACACTAGCCACTGTACTATCTGTTGTGGCTAACAACCCCATGGCCGTGTAAATCTAGTGGCTATAAAACAGTGTAATGCCCCAGTATCAAATAAAATATGCCCCATAGTGCAATGGATAGGAAACATACCCTCAATCGTGGGTGGTGCTTGCTACGGTGTTGCCTGATGGACATTATAAACACGTCCATACTGTAACTGTCCCTACTAAATTGGGGGTGCGGGAAAATCTGGGGCCTGCGCTGGTGCTGTTAGGGCTACGAGAAAGATGGATCTCTGGGGGTTGCTGGTGGGCACGCTGTTACTGAGGAAACTTGCCCTTGTTAGGGCAATCCTTCTTCTTATGGGTAGTCTTGCCACAAGAAAAGCACATGTCGATAAAGTTACCTCCCATCTACCCCTGTTGGCCTCGGCCCTGCTGGCCATTGTAGCCCCTCCACTGGCCCTGGTGATGCCTCTGTTAGTCCTGTTGCTAGCTGTAATGGCCCTGCTGATAACTATGTTAGCCCTATTGGCCATACTTACTAGACTGGCCCTAGTGGCCCTGTCATAACCCCATATCCCTGCCTAAAATCGCCATATCAAAATCGCTTAGCAGGGTCCCCCTGGTGGAAACTCTGCTCAACCTGACGGACCTTCCCCTAAGATGATGGTGACCTACTGGCACTACTACCTCCAGTCCGATCCTGATGGCTGGACTCGCCTGCTCGTTTGCTCCCCTGTTGATGGAAGCGATGGTCCTAGCAATGCAACAGAGCGGCGTTGAGTACGTCAGTGAAAGTACTCAATGATATATTACCTATGAGGTGCTGATGAATCCTCCCAGTCAATCCATCCATAAATAAAAAAATATTTTTCTCTTCAGTCGGTGCCTCATCTGGTACCATAGTAAGCAGCCTCGTGAATTCCTCCTCATATTCTGCAACTGTCATACCCTCCTGCTTCGGATTTAATAGTGTCTGCCTCATCTTTGTCTGCACGGCGGAGGGAAAATATTTGCGATCAAATTGCATCAAAAAGCTCTGAATAGGCATGCTAGCCCTCTCCTCCAAGGTAGTAGTGGACTCCCACCACTGTAATTTGACCCCAACTAGTTTGTAGGAAGCCAGTAACTGCCTCTGAATGTCGGTACACTCGTATATGTGAAGATGCCTATGGATATATTTCTTCCATTGGCTTGCTATGATGATGTCAGAACCGCTCGAGAACCCTGGGGGATGTGCCCTCTGGAAAGCATCCCTGACCCTCTCCCATGTAGTAGGAAACTATGTTGGAACTTGCGCCATATCCTGTATCTGGGGTGGGGCCTGTTGCACCACCGCTAAAGTTGCATTTACCGCCTGAACAATAATGGTGGCAACGTCGGTTGCGTTAATCATTTCCTGAGCCCGAGCCTGAGCCGTTGGCTGCTCTGGCTGGGCATTTCGGTTTCTCGGGGTTCTTCTCGGAGGCATCTGAAATGAGAAGGGATTTATTAGTCCATAATTATTATTAAATCCCAAATAGCTGAGGACGTAAACGAAAAACATGTTAAGCCGTACATATCCAAAAGGACACTAGAACCTGATGCTCTGATACCACCTGAGACACCCCGCCTAACTAATTACTGGGTGATCAGTTCTATATTAAATTAAAATCAAAGTGTCCGGTTGGTTCATTCTTAGCATCACTGTCGAAAACAATTTCCATTATTAATCACCTAATAATTAATTAAGCTAAGTGTCACAACATTTTCCCAAATTAATTATACCAAATTAATCCATTAATAAATTTCTTGCTTTAATATATAAGACAAATCCATTCCATAAGAATAAGTATTGAACATGAATCCAATACTAAAATAAATGAGACTGAATAAAACATTTCAGTTCAAAGTCTAAAACCAAAGTATCATAATACTCAATCCAATAGTAAGGAAATGCTAATAAAAATAAAATCCTTAAAATAGTTAATCTGGAAGCGGGCGACACATGCCCTAGATGAAAGATCTGAACTAAGAATGGAATGAAGGGATAGCAGCGTCTAATATCGATAACCCACAGCTTCCACAATAGCTGCAGCTCGTCGAATGATCCACGTGTCTAAGTCTGGCGGTGACCCTACGGCTGGACACCTGGTACAATATATATATATATATATATATATATATATATATATATATATATATATATATATATATAGAGAGAGAGAGAGAGAGAGAGAGAGAGAGAGAAATAACAGAAAACGGATCAGAGCCCGATTTATAAAAATATTTATTTTAGCAAGTATTTAAAACTGCAAGGATGCAATTATTATGAACATGTTAGTTCCAAACTCTCACTTGAGATTCTCACCGCTCCACTAATGTGCACACCTAGCGTATGTCAACCCCGACCTAGTCATCTATAATATTCCCAACTAGGTTACAGACATGAACTCCTAAATAAAACTCAAGGGAGTAACCAGAATCGCCCATACAATAAGCTAATAATATTCTTTTATGTCAGTTACCCATTTCATATTCACTATTTTGATAGGAAATATTTTATCCTCTAGAAATTACTTTACTTATCCAGATTTATACATTTTCTAATTTCACCCATTAGAATAATTCATTCTCAAGTATATATATATATATATATATATATATATATATATATATATATATATATATATATAACATGCACCCCTTGGTTAGGACCACTTGGCGCAATGCATACTCTGCTATCGTGTCCCAGTGCATCGCTCACTTCATGAAGGATCATTGGTTCGGCGTCTATCACGAACCGTAAATCTCATAAAACAAATACTGGAGGCGAGCATACTCACCATCTAAATGGGTCACGCACATACCTACGCTCCCATTCAACTGTCGAAACTATCCTACGTAACAGATAGCACATATCCAAGTTCATATGCTCTGGGTACAAGTCAATATCCCCCCATCGGGTCACCTGGGATAAGATTGTCCACTGCACGAAACCTACGCCCGATATCAAGCAGCGTAGGCATGCTATACACATAATAGATCAATACATAGGTATACACTCAACCTATTATAATCTCTGGGTATTCACACAATTAAGTATCATGTCCTATTCGCACTATTACTTTCACTTAATACTCTCGACGTTTAATAATTATGATTATGATCCCCCTCCTAATTTTTCTAAGGGTCATTCTTCCCACTTATGCCCAAGTCCTAAATCACACTTGTCTTAATATATCATCCCTTCAAATCTCAGTGTACTACATTAAGATTCCCGCATTACAAGTCCCGAAAGATGTCTTAAGGGTCCACAAATCAATTCTAGAAAAATTTGCAGGGCGGTTCGGACCCACTAGGAAAGCGATCCGGATCTTTTTCTAAAAAATGGTCCGGACCTTTTATGAAAAGAGGTCCGGACCGCTACCCTTTTCGACGCAGATTAACCCATAAACGTTCTCTTCACCAATTCAACAACTATAACCTTTACGAATCATTCCCAAACACCGATCAATCATACTAAATCAATTTCCTAACATGTATGTATGGTTTCCACTAATATAACATCATTAATTCATTTTTAATCATCAATGTAATCTATAATCCCCAATTAATTTAATAAAAGCCTAGTTCTTCCAATTATCATCCAAGAACATAAATTTCCAGATTTTTTTATCACAGAAAATCATCTATACGTGATTTCTAATCTACATACATAAATGGTTCAACCTAAATTAATCTCAGATTCAATTCATGTATATTAAATCTCCAATTTTCATCACTTTTATTAACAATACATGGGTGTTTCATTCCTATACTAACATGAACATGAGTATTGCTAAAGGAAAGAAAGTAATAAAAACTTGCCTCAAATTTCAATGTCTCATCTGCTGGTGATGTTGGTATGGATACGTTCCTCACTTTTTGATCTACACGATGGTGGTGGTGGTTGTGCAAGGTGGTGTTAATTCGTCTTCATCCTTTGGGATTTTCTCTCCTCACCCTCTGTGGTTCTCTCTTGATATATGTGTAACTTAACCCTAATGGAACTCCCATAACTGATATAATAATTATCTAATTTTCGTCCATTTTATTTCCCCAAAACTCCAAATGACAAAACTACCCCTACGAGGTGCCGGTTAGGCCTAAAATTACCCCTGGAGTCCAAATAAAATGCCCGGGTAGAGTTTTCCGACTATCTCGACCCTTACAGACCCAATGGCGCACTCGAAATTACAATTTGAGTTATACCAAAAATAATTTTTCTTTTTATCCCATACAATTAGTCCCGACACGACTCACACGCGCATCCTAACTTAAAATACCAAACTGTCGTATTTCACACTCCGACAATTTATAAAAATGATATAATTCCATATTACATATACCCACAGTAATGATCAATGATTTCCATCAGTAAGTATTAACCCTTGGCACGCTAGTTAATAAATTTTTAAATTTGGATTAATTAATAATTAAATTTCTCGACCTTTTTAATTTAATTAATCCAAGAATAATAATTAATCTCATAATTATTTAATAACATAAAAATGCGGGGTATTACAACATTCCGAACCAATAGTCCTTAATGTGTGATACGGGGACTTGATAGCATAGTATGCACTTATAGTATATATTAGCGTGTGAAATATATAAAGTATGGATAATCTACTTGTGCGTGATAGTAGACAGTTAGATGATGCATATTTAAAGGTTAAATTAAGTAGAGAAACTTAATTAAATGATTTAATGATAACATGTGGGTAATGTTACTTATGATGTTAATAACATATGAGAGATGTTAAATCTATCTGAGTACTATATGGGTGGTACGAGAACCTAGATGTATTGATAAGTTTAGATAGTTTCTTATGTCTAGTTAGCATGGTAGTATGACTAGGTGGTCTAAGTAGAACGTTAGGCGTTCACAATAGATGAGAGGCGAGGAAAACCCAGGGGAGTGTTCGCGAACCTAACATGTGTATCTAATAACTAATTTTTAAATTGTGATAAATACTTGATAAATATTTTCAAATTGTTATGTGTTCTAACCCTTGCTAAAAAAATATTTTCAAAACCTTTTAGGTGTCCAGCCACAGGGACGCCAAACTTCACTATCCATTTCAGGGACTCGCAGCTGCATCACTATGGAGGCTTGCAGAATTTGACTAGACGCTTCCCTTATTTCATAACTAGTGTTGGATTTCATTTCATTATTATATTTATGGACATGTTGTTTGTAACAAACCCCATTTCCTCACGTAAAGGCTGGTCAGACACAATATGCCGAAGATGGGCACATTCCCATATAAGTGGGAACATTCCCATATAAGGCACACCACAATGTGTGTGTGTGTGTGTGTGTGTGTGTGTGTGTGTGTATGTGTGTGTGTGTGTGTGTGTGTGTGTGTGTGTGTGTGTGTGTGTGTGTGTGTGTGTATGTGTGTGTGTGTGTGTGTGTGTGTGTGTGTATAATAAGGAGAAGAATATTTGGCACTATTCCATAAGTTGATAACTTAATCAGGGGCTAGGATTTAATGATGCATGATGCAAAATTGAATCCGATGGTTGAGGTATTTTCCCACTCTTTTCTTTTTCTCAATTTCACTTTAATTCAAAATAAGGGTCATTTTGGTAAAAAAAAACCTCGCTCAAGAGACCTCTCCCCTATACCCACTCAGTCAATCAACGTCTCCATCAAAGGCTATTCGCACACTCTCCATCAAGGTCCATTGTTTCTTTTCAAACACTCTCTCTAGGTTAGGGATTTTTATGGAGTTTACAAATGTTTTCTTAGGTATATTCTCTCCTTTTCTCTCATCTCTCTATGATTCTTTCTCTCAACTCCATGTTGCCTTCCTCCCCTACACAAGTAAGTAAGGGTTTCGATTTTTGCTTTTGGTTTTTTGAAGATCTAACTATATGTTTCTCATAGATATTTTCTATATCTTTTTTTGTTCATATAATGTTTTTTTGGGGATCTACATATATAAAGTCTTATCTTCTCTTCTACCCACTAGGTAAATGTAATATGTCAAGATTTAGGGCTTATCTTCAATTTTAGTTTAGGCATTTTTCTTTAAATTTGGGTGGTTTCGATTTAAATGTTATATTTTTGTAGATATGAAAATATTATTTTTGTCCTAGGTGTTGTATCAAAAAAAGATTTGAAATATGGTTTTCATTTAACCATAGATCAGAAATATGAATGTTTATTTTTTCTTTGAGGTGGTCTATCAGGGTTATTTTTCGTATTAGATCTATACATTTGGTATATAGTGAAATGAGCTATGAACTTATTTTTCGTATTGAATCTTTATGTTGAGGCACTTTAGGGCCAACGCAAAGTTGTGGATCAATGAAGGTAAGGTTTCTTAGTTGTTTAACTTTATGCGATGGTTTCATTATGATATGTATCATTTTTTCTATGTCAAAGATCGTATATGGTATGTGCTTCAACCGACAACTACTACTTTCGCTTTGTTTGTTAGAAGCCATATGTTTTAGGGTTTTGAATTGTTTATCATTTTCTATTGTTGAATATTTTTTATACCTATTTTCTAATGTGGTTCTTAAACATGAGTTTTGATATTGATATTTAAATGTGGTAGGGGATCATTATATTAGCTCTCAAGAATTTTATGGTTTTGTTTGTGCCTTTTTTTTAATTTTATTTGTTATATCTTTTGTAAGTTGACATATAAATTACGGCATTGGTATCTCTAATCTCCTTTAGTATATATAAATGGAAATTTGCATAAAAATGTTTAAATACTAATTTTTTTTTAGGTTACACGTTTGTTACTATGCCAAATCTGGTGGTGCACCTAATTACTTATGAAGGTACTTAATTTGTTAGTTTTACTTTTAATTCTTTATTTGACTGATTGTGAATTTATTTTACATTAGGAATCAAGTGTTGCTGAAGCTTAATCCAACCCTTTTAGTGTTGTCACTCTTCTTGTTCAATCACATGTATAATTAAAGGTTTGCTGCGCACAATGTAAATTATATAGATCATTCCTGGTAGTTTACTTTAGCGCCATTCTTTATGTACATTTCCCTGGTAGTTTACTGTAACACCCCACACTTTTAGGGATAATTAAATTTCATAAGTGGGTGTAATTCGGAGATTTGGGGAAATTCTATGAATAGTGACTTTGGGATTTAGGAACATTTGATTATTACCGGTATGTGTTATAGTTACTTTTGAGACTAAGTAAATAAGTTTGATTATTTTAATTACACGTCGGAGTTGAGTAAAGCGACAAAGAATAATATTTTATTTGGAAAACCCGTATTGAGATGTGTTGGATTTAATTAGTGAATTATAGTTAAGTACTTCGGAAGGTTATTTCGAGTGTGCGGTTGGTTTCGAAATGGACGAGATAGTCAGAATAGAGTATCCGGAGGTCGTAATTGAGTTCCAAAAATTTTTGGATTAAAAGGAAGTCACAATTGAGTAAACGAGTCATTTTTGGGTTTAAAGGGATAAATCCTTATTTCTCCTTATATAAGGCACAATATAGGGAAAGAAAGGAAAAAAAAGAGAGAGAAGAAAGAGGAGAGGAAAGGAGGAGAGAAAAGAGGAAGAAAATGGATGTTCCGGCCAAACTCCGTGGGATTCGGCTCGAGGTCGTCGGATTTTATCCACGAGGGAAGTGTTTACTTGTTTTATTTCCTTTTGGCATAAATCTCATATTATAAATTGGTAATAACAAATTATATGATTTTAGGGTTGGGTTTCGTAAATCAAAACGGGTTTTCGAAAGTTAAACGAGTAAACCCCGAATAATAATCAATTTGAGAAATTTAGGAACTAATTGAAATTAGTTGTTGGATATGGGTTCTAGGATGATTAGAACCCTTTTTATGTGTTTAAGTATAGTTAGTTGTGATTAAATGAGGCGGGGAGAAGAAATAAAAATCTTGGAGGTGTGTTGATGGAGGTTTGGGATTTTTGGAGAAGATGGTAAATAGTGACCAACGTCACTTCCAAATAGATTCGTCTAGGAAGAGAATCGATTCGACTCTTAGTCAAAAAATAAATATTGTATATCTTTTTGATACGGTCGTGTGAGAACCAATCGCGTATTTTTATGATTTTGTTTGGATTTTTAATGATTTTTCTACGGAAGGCTGTCCGAGATCGAAATCGTTATTTAGAAATCAAACCTGACATTGGGAGAAAAGAAATTTATGTGTTAGTTAGAAATCAGTGTTAGGATGATTATAGAGTTGGTGGTTGAGATTAGAGACCATAAAAATGGAGGTTGAGTTGATATTTGGGTATTTTGGAGATTGAAAAATCGCCCAAACAGTGCCCCTCGAACATGCCGAATCGATTCGGGTCTAGGCCGAATCGATTCACCTAAGCAGATCTGTAAGGCAACCTTGGGTCGAATCAATGCAGATTTAGACTGAATCAAATCTACTTTAAGGACCTACTTACAGAATACTTTCCGAATCGATTCAGATTAGGGGCCGAATCCATTCGCCCACCCGAATCGATTTGCAATAAGGGAGAATCGATTCGCTTTGGCCAGATTTGATAATTTTCTTCCCTTAAGTGTATGGGGAGTTAAATTACAATTTAGGGTTTTATATGGACGATCCTAGTTATGATATCGGGACTCCTAAATTATGGTTTTGAGGGTAAGTAAACCTTTAGATGAAAGAGAAAACCTCGGATTGGTGTAGGGCATAATCCAGGGAACGAACCTAGTAAACGTTCAGGATGGACAAAACTTGTGAGAGAGATTTCTTCTACCATCGGGCATAGGTATTTACGTTATTTGAAAGTATGTGAGCTGAATACATCTGAGTAAATCGTAGGACGCGATTACTAGGGATTAGTATCTTCGGGATTAGATGTTTGTAAATCCTTAAAAGGGAATAAGGTACAGGTTAATTATCAAGTGAGGGAATACTTTTGGGTTTAGTATCGTGAGTGTGAGAATCTTTGGGATTGTTGGCCATCGTTATGTAAGACTGACAATTATGGTCGTTTATATTTGAGGATTGATGTAGAATATATATATACGATGTGATTACGTATATATATATATATATATATATATCTATATATATATATAAAATATGATAAAGATACGTATATATATCTATGTGTGGATGGTATATATATATTTATGTGAAGCATACCCCCTCTAATGTTATCATGGGAAGTTTCGCGATGTGGGTGAGGCCCCTGGCTTGAGGACCAGGGAGCGTATAGTCCCCAGGTCATAGCTTCCATTGTTATGTTGTGTGATTTTTATTAGGGGTGAGACGTGGTGGGTATGTTTCATCCCATTTCCGAGGAGGAACTATGACCCCTTCCCATACGTTGTGATTTGGTTTTTACCATATCGGTGATATTTAGTCCGACCGCTGGTACCCAGGATGGTATGTGAGTAATGCCCTGGAAGATGATAGCCTTGAGAGACCACATCCTCGAGTTATAGCTCGTTGGGATGGTTATTATACTTGTGTGTATAGTATAGTACTTGTGTATGAGAACACGATTGTTGTATAATCTCTAATGAGAGTAAAGAGATAATTTGAATATGAAATTAAATCTCATTCAAGGAGATTTCATCCAGAAGTATATTGTGATATGTATATTAGAGTGAGTATAATATAATTAGTTATATGAGTATGTATATATATATATATATGTTGTGTACTGAGGGTCTAATGGATCTCAACAATCGACACTGCCAAGTAGTAGTGTATCGGGGGGTTCCTTGTTTGGATTTTCCTTCGCGAGACACCCCACGCACGAACATGGCATAGTGTTGAGACTGGGGAGACGTTTATCCCTTATACTCGGTTTACCTAGTACTTTTAGAGTTTGAGGGTGACGGATTAGTTAGGCAGGGTAGCTTGACTACGATGTTTAGAGGGATGCGATAGGTGTGCACCAACAGAAGAGGGGTGAGGGGTATCTCATGGGAGTGCGATACCGATTTAAATATGAGGTTAAACATATTTTTCATAAATAAAGCATTTATGCACTTGCAAAATATTTTCACAACTCGGGCTCTGACCTGTTTATCTATTTTCCTCTCTTTTGCTATATATGTATATTTATAGGTGTCCAGAAATAGGGATGCCTGGATGATGATTCCTTCGAGTCAGATGTCTGCTGAAGTGGCTGTGGATGCATGCAGGTTTCTTTAAGACGCTTCTATTCTTTTGATCTAGTTAGTAAGCATTGTAGTATCACTCAGGCTAAAATCCCAACTGCATTTATTTATTCTTTTACCGCCTTTTAGTGCGGCATTCAATTGATTGTATTATTGTTAAATCGAGTGTTCGGTTATTTTATTTCATTTCTGTTTCATATATATAACTGTGTGAATGTTTTAATTGATTAATTTGTTTAAAAAGATTAGTTAAATAAAATTTTGATGCAAGCCTAATAGGTTATTAGTAATTAAATTGGTTTTCGACAATGATGCTAAGAATGAACCATATGAGACTCCTATTTTAATTTGGTACAGGATTGATCACCCGGTATTTTATTAGGCGGGGTGTCACAGATGGTATCAGAGCATAAGGGTTCTAGTGTCCTTAGGAATCTGTACGGACGTACTACGCTTTCAGTGTTGCTCTCGATTTGATATAGAGCCTTATGATTATGATTGTTGACTTCTTTTGTGAGATTTTATTCTCCCACCATTATATAAGATTATAGTAAATCTTTTGCATGTTCGTTCGAGATTCGTGTGCTGATCGATGAAGAGAGACCTCGGGAGGGCCATTTTATGGGCAGTAGGAGTTGGGGCTTTGTTGGAAAAAAAATATGTTGAAGTTGGGTATAAGGACCGCTTCAAAGGTCACTTACTTTGTGGCATTATCGAGGAGTGTTGCAACAACTACTAAAGTATAGTAGATATAATCATCCAAGTACTGTTGTAGTAGAGAGTGGTGCCAAACTTGAATTACCCAGTAAAGTTAAATTGGGAAATGATTCGAAAGGTCTTTCATAAGGACCATACGTTGAGGTTTAAGTTATATGAAGTTAGTGTAGCTTTACTCAGTGGAATCAGAAGCCTCAGAAGCTTTGGCTTAGAGCAAGGACCCAGATGTGAAAATTTGAGGAAAATTTTTCACTCGTGGGAGCAATATTGAAATAATGGAAATGGTAATCACCATGTTTAGGAGAGCATGATGTTTTGCTCATAAAGGGATCTTACGGATGGATATACCCATTAGTTCCTTTGGTCTGTCAGAATTGGAGGGAATGCAGTTCCTAAATTATTTACATGAGGATCGGTCAGAGGCCAACAGTGAACAAAGAATTGAATAAGTGAACTATGTGCCGAATGAAGGTAGGTATAATTAAGACAAAGTCCTTCAATGGAATAATGGACTCACTAGTAAGTGTTTCTAGCATTTATAGAGAAGTTGTGATCGTAGAACCTCATTGGTGGACATCCACCTGGGGGAATTTATGGAAACAGAGCTGTTGAGGCCGGTAATGCAGTTTCCTTTTAACGAAGAAGTTAAGGGAACTATGAAGGTTATTATCAGGATCGAGGCTATAGAGTCCGATAATACTGATAACTTTATCATGGTCAAAAAGTCCAGAGATGGGGAATATGGTAAGGTGGAGTGTTGAACCACACGGTTAGTCCTTTCCCGGTAGGAGTTAAAGGACAAGAGTAAGGTACCCCGACGGGGCATTGATAAGAGTAGTTTTGGTTTGATTAAGACAAGTGTACTATGTCAGGGGAACTAATCAGAGCAGTCAGGAAGACTGGAAAATTTATTATTATGAGTTTCACCTCAAAGTTATTTAGTCTGACTAGATAAAGTCACGGTATTTCGCTAACCCTAGATTCGTGTGTGTAATTCGAGCTTTGTGGCGGTATCGATAACATTATATAGTGTATATATATATTTTTTTTTGCAATAGCGGCGTACTATTTTGGATTTGTATCTGGTTTGTACTACTCGTTTTGTATGTGTTATATGAGGATAGTACTATTATAAGAGTTATGTTATTGTATTATCGGAGCGATAGCAGGCTAATGATTACAAGACTATCGTGTTTGCAGTTCCAGGGTGGAACAGGTTGCTGTTGCGATATCTCGCCTGGATACAGGTTGAGTACGCCCCTATCATATGTATAGATGGAACTTCAGTGAGCAGATGTTTCATTCTCGTGGTACGAGTGTGTGGCGACCTTGTAGATATGATTTAGGGTATGCAGGGTTTATTATTGCTCTGTGAGTTTACCTCATTATTGTTTGCGCTAAGGACTTGGAGTTAGTATGAGCATATGGTGGTGTAGCTCCTGGTTAGAGATGGGAGTTCAGACCATATTTAGTTGAATAGGGGATAGGGTTATCCCGGTTGCATATTTGAAGCTAACGGACCTCCACGATCGACAAAGTTAAGTAGTAGTGTAATTAAAGGGGTTCCTTGTTTGGATTTCTCTTACGAGATGCTTCGCGCATGAACTTTAACGACGTCGGAAGTGGAGAGATGTTATGAGATGAAAGGATATTAGTTTTGATGATAAGTTACCTAGTGTAGAGAAAACACTATGGACTGAGAGCCGTGTGATGAGCGTATGCTTATGGAGATAAAAGTGTTATGGAAAAGCACTAAAATGGTTCTCTCACCACAAGTATGTGGGTGAGACGAGGTAAAGGATATTGATTTGAGGCTTTCCCTGAATAGAAGGCTAATTAAGAGGGAGTATCTTTTAGGTAAGATGATAGTAACATCTTGGTAGGGAGTAGGAGCCCGATTAGTTAGACTTTCCATTTCATTAAGATGGAAGGATATAGTGGTAGAAGAGTGTTAGTAGGTTGGCGAGGTAGGATTGAGGACGTCCCACTGGTGTGACTCAGGACATTATATCTCGATGTCCGACAATGCAAGGAAGTAGCGTAGCGGCAGGGTACCTTGTTTGGATTTTGCTTTGCGAGACGTCCCACGCATGAAACCGAGCAAATGTCGGAAGTTGAGAGAGGCCTTGGGCACTAGGGATACTTAGGATAGTACTAGTTTTACGTGTGTTGGAAACACATCGATCGTAGGATTATTAGAATTTTAAATCAAAAGGATTAGTGGTGCTGATGTAAGGAGGTAGTTGTGAGTTAACCACAAGAGGATTGGTTGGTTAACCTTAAAAAGGATTGAATTTTCTAGTTTAGGAAGAATTCAATTTTGCTGGTTAGGAAAACCCCTGTGTGAGTATTACGCCAAGGAAGTAGGACCATTGTTTAGAGAGAGTGTTACGTGTCGGACGTTCATAATGGATGTGCACATGTGCACGGGTAAAAAGGTGTATGGGCACCTTAGTTAATTGATTTGTTATATTCCTCCAGGAATAGAAGGGGGCGTAGTATATAAACGGAAGATTATGGCGTGGAATATGGTAGGGGGCCATTGTGGTAGTACCATTCGACTTCGGTGTATTAGGACGTAGTGTAATTAGTGATCTTAGGTTGGTGATGTAGGTTATATCTGAATTTTGAGGATGAAATTCCGTTGTAAGGGGGGGAATATGTAACACCCCACACTTTTAGGGATAATTAAATTTAATAAGTGGGCATAATTTGGAGATTTGGAGAAATTATGTGAATAGTAACTTTGGAATTTATGAACAATTGATTATTATCGGTGTATGTTATAGTTACTTTTGAGACTAAGTAAATAAGTTGGATTATTTTAATTACACGTCGCAGTTGGGTAAAGCGGCAAAGAATAATATTTTATTTGGAAAGCCCACATTGAGATGTGTTGGGTTTAATTAATGAATTGTAGTTAAGTACCTCAGAAGGAGATTTTGAGTGTGCGATTGGTTTCGGAATGGCCGATATAGTCAGAATAGAGTGTTCGGGGGTCGTAATTGAGTTCCGAAAATTTTTGGATTAAAAGGAACTCGCCATTGAGTAAACGAGTCATTTTTGAATTTAAAGGGATAAACCATTATTTCTCCCTATATAAGGCACGAGAGAGGGAAAGAAAGTAAAGAAAAAGAGAGAGAAGAAAGAGGAGAGAAAAGAGGAAGAAAATGGAGGTTTCGATCAAACTCCGCGGGATTCGACTCGAGGTCGTCGGATTTTATCCACGAGGCAAGTGTTTACTGGATTTATTTCCTTTTGAGAATAAATATCATATTATAAATTGGTAATAACAAAATAGATGATTTTGGGGTTGGGTTTTCGTGAACCAAAACGGGTTTTCGGAAGTTAAACGAGTAAACCCCGAATAATAACCAATTTGAGAAATTTAGGAACTAATTGAAATTAGTTGTTGGTTATGGGTTCTAGGATGATTAGAACCCTTTTTATGTTCGTAAGTATAGTTGGTTGTGACTAAATGAGGTTGGGAGAAGAAATAAAAAGCGTGGAGGTGTGTTAATGGAGGTTTGGGATTTTTGAAGAAGATGGTGAATAGTGACCAGCGTCACTTCCGAATTGATTCGGCTAGGAAAATAATCAATTCGGCTCATTGTCAAAAAATAAATATTGTAGATATTTTTGAAACGGTCGCGTGAGCACCAATCGCGTATTTTTATGATTTTTTTCTGATTTATAATGATTTTTCTATGGAAGGTTGTCCGAGATCGAAATCGTTATTTAGAAATCAAACCTGACATTGGGAGAAAAGAAATTTATTTGTTAGTTAGAAATCAGTGTTAGGATGATTATAGAGTTGGTGGTTGAGATTATAAACCATAAAAATGGAGGTTAAGTTGATATTTGGGTATTTTGGAGATTGAAAAATCGCCCAAACAGTGCCCCTCGAATAGGCCGAATCGATTCGGGTCTAGGTCGAATCAATTCGCCTAAGGGGATCTGAAAGGCTGCCTTGGGTCGAATTGATTCAGATTTAGACTGAATCGATTCTCCTTTGTAAGAGGGTACTTTAGATTATAGATAAACGAAGGCGTAACCCCTTTGAAGTATGGTGATGATAAGCTAATTGGCCAAAGCTTTGGGTTAATAATAGGACATGCAAACACAAACCCTTAATGAAGATAAGACACAGTGTAAACTTACGAATCTCTCGTGTATAACTCGGAAGGTAGTAATGAACTTAGAAGTAACTTAGATAGACCTTGGTAGGCAGGTAAAAACACACACACCATCCTCAAGAATCTCTGTCAAGTATTAAAAGCTTCGTAATAAATAACAATGGTGAGTGGGTAAGCTCTCTGGTTTTGCAATTAATCTCTCAGATGTGTATTCTCTCTAGGAATAACTCCTGAACTCTCAAAAAGATCATTCTCTCCTCAGGGGTAGTTGGGGTCCTTAAATAGCCCCCCACACCATCCCCGAGGCAACTCAGTCATTAAAGACTGTGAAAGACGTCCCTCATACTTTATGTCACAACATTAAATCCCTGATGCATTAGTTATCTCCACGTCATAAACATTAAATGCCAAGAAATTCCTTTTGCCTAACCACTGTGTGTCAGGGGGCTGTTATTGCAGAGGTGGCTCACCAACTACCCGACAGCCCCAAATACCATGGTGGTTTACTCAAGTGCAGGTCTGACATTGTTTAGATGGCTAGTGACATCACCTACAGTAGATGTGACATTAAGTAGAGGGCTATTTGGTTTGTAACTCAACGCATGATGGAACTCCAAGATGCTTCGCTCGGGGTTCCACATCCAGGATCCTTCGGTGTTTTACCAGGTGTATCTTAGATGGTTAGGACAAGCCCTAACGGTGCCTCACTTCTCAATCCTCCAAACCAAGTCCCTCTAAAGTTCCCGCACCGAGGTCATTCGATAGAGCTGAAAGCTCTCCCAGGCCCTACCAAGCCTAGTCTCTCGCAAGTGCCATTTGACCTCACACTAAAACTCATTATTATTCTCGTTACATCATTACAACCGTTATAGCTTACAGTCAACATAAATAGAAATATAATATGACTAATAGAACAAGCTAAAGTATGAGTTACCACGCCAAGCTGCCTTGCAGAGTTTCCACGCTTGAGTTGCCACGCTTGAGCTGCCTCGGTTGCTTAATCTCAAACACTATTGTTAATTAGGGAGTTATACCTAATCTCAGGATTACCTTCAAGCGCCCTCTACATTTGCCCCTTCATAGAGGGGTTTGTTTGAGCAAGGAACATCTGCACGAAACTTCTCAAACCGATGAACCTTCTCTGCGTGAAAAAATTCTGGCCTCCTTTTCTTCATTAGAACCACACTGTTACCATCTCTAGGAAAAAGTAAAATTTTCCCCGATGTACCTGAGCCCAAACACTATGACTTGTTGGTGCTTTGGCGAAGGGACATCGTCACTTTTTCCTGACGCTGAGCTTTAACCGTTCTAGCTTTACGTTCGAAATTCTCCCGAAAGTCCTGCTATTTTTCTCTAATTATCATTTTTGATTTCTGGTAAGTAATGTCCCACTATGTTCGAAAAAGTAAAAATTCTCCCCGATGTAGCCGGGTCACCATTTAAATAACGTTCGAACTTGTGGTTGAGGGGACATCGTAGCTTTTGTAATCGTTGGGACATCTTTTTTCGTTGGGCCTTATTGGACATGTCTGATAAAAATTCTAGCACCCAAAACTCAAACTTGCTAGAGAAGGCAACCTCTTCTGTTCCCTAGGCGTCACTTCGTAAGTGAGGTGGCGTTGTCTTTTCAACTGTTAGAACACTTCTTGAAGTGTCACGTGTTAATTAAAAATGATTGTAGGCGGCTGTGCACGTGCGATGGGGAGAAACTCAAAGGACAAGTTTAAAAAAAAAATTCAAACATCTCTTTATACTTCAAAATCCTTCTTTTTTACTTCATCTTCTTCAAGCTCCCCGCTTTCTGTAGAGAGAAAAATTATGTGTGAACTCTGTGCAAACTCCATTGCTGCCCCATTATTTACTCAGTCTCCTCCCTCTTTCATCTTTTGCGCCACCACCTGCGATTGTGCTCCTCCCCTTTTGTTCTTAGCCCTTCTTACCCTGTTAAATCATTCATCACCACTCTATCATGGCTTCTCCTAGTACTTCCATGGTTTTCGCCATCGCCACTCAGCCAGACTCCCCCTCTGCCACTTCTGGAGCTGCTGCTGCCCCTAGCGCCGCCGCCCTGAATTCTGCTCGTCAAGAGCAACTATGCTTCTATTATCGGGTGCCCATCTTTGACGAAGATGATAAATTTTTTGAGGCATGCAAGACCTGCCATTTCTCCTCCAAGTTCAACCCTTTACTGTTGGGTGATGAGGAAATGGATTCATCGAAGTGGGGCTATCTACCCCCAAAGGGGACTCTGCATTTCCGTTTAGACCGTGGTGACTTCCCCTATTCTCAAATTGACTTCGAAGCGCCCAGGGGGTCGTCAGCCCATTTCAGTGGCTGGAATGCACATATGCAGAGTTCTCATACTGCTGCTCTTGTGAAGGTTAGGTTGCATCGAGCCTACTGGTTAACGTGGCGTTCCAAGTGCTAGTCTCCCGATGGAACATCACAACCCTCACCTTCTTCGCTGTGTGGGGGATTTTACTGTTACACTGGAGGACGTCTGTGAACTACTTGGGTTTGAACTCATCGGCGAGTTCACCTATGATGATGAGGCTCTGGATGCCAAAGAGGCTGTTGATCGAGCTGAGTTGGACCGGATTTACCACAGTTGCACTAGTTCCTCGAATAAAGCCACGTTTACTCCCCTTATCAACTATTTTTTCGAACCTCCAACTTCGAAGGACGCGAATGCCGCAACGGGTCAAGGTAGAGGTACATCTCTGGAACTATCATCCTACATACTTGTGTTGCTTTCACGGTTCTTCCTAACTGGGAAGCCCAACGATCAACCCAGGAGGGACCTGATAAATATTTCCGTCCGTTTGGCCAGGGGGTTCAACCTTCCTCTGGCTACTATCACCTTGGGGTCCCTCTACACCTGGTTGGATCAAACCCACATTTACAAGGAATGATCACTGGGCCGTTATAACTTGGCTAACTTCGCCAACCCCATTATTCTGACAGGTTTCCTTTACACTCGCTTTGCTGCTATTACCGCCAAGTCAGTTTCTCTACCCGTGAGCGAAGGTATCAAGCCTCCACGCCGCCTATGTTTCCACAAAAAGCAAAGTCGAAAGGAGATAATGGAGGTTTTTGATCATGAAGACTTCTTCGTGATGAGGCCATATAGTGAGTATACCTTTGCCTATAGTTGGGGCTTCTTTCCTTCTGCAGACATAACGATTAAGTTTAGTTTGGTTATAGAAGATTCCTCACAAGCCATAGTGCATCTTTTCACCCCGGGGTTTCTCCCATCCTATACTAAATGGGGATATACCTCAGAGACCTACAACCCTGATTGATTCAGAAGGCATTTTGTGTTCTATCAGAGGCCCCTCAACCAGTATTTCAGGCCAACCACTCAAAGGACACCTTCGTTGAAGCCTACACCTTCTATACTGCAGTCGCGGTGCTTGGTGTGACGTCTGCCATTGATGGACGTGTCACCCTCCCTAGTGCCACTAGGAAGGGGGATGTATCCACCTCCTTTGACACCAAGTTCCATTTGAGGCAGTTGGAACAAATCCGTGAGTACATTCAATACCCCACCCAATATCTCCCAATACTTTCTTTCTCTTCTTCTGAACTAGGTCTTAAGGGGAACTCCGTACTTGGGGTTGAGTTTCCCTTGAGTGCAACCGTTAAAGAATCTCCCCTAGAGTTACCCCCTTAATTCCCAATGATTCCCACTACCATCCCAAAGTCCAAGGCCGCTGTAACCCCCAAACAATTTGCCCTTGAAGCTGCCACGGGAGAAGGGCCTTCTCAGCCACCTGCTAAGAAGGCTAAGAAGTCCAAATACAAGAAGCCTAACACCCAAGTTCAAATGAAAACTCTATTAGATGCATTCCCGATTGCCTTTGTTCCCCCTCACATGTCTCTAGAGATGGCTGAGGAGGAGAGTGCAAGCTAAAGATGACAGAATACATGCTGAGTTTCAATGACACGCTGTCGCCATTCCTCCTCCGAGCACATTTCCCATGATCGTGCCCGATCCAATGAAGCCAGCGGCAAAAAGGATAAGAAGGACGAGGGTTCCGGAAACTGGTGGTGCAATGGGCTCTAGGAAGAAAATACTAGGTACCAAGACCCAGAAGAGACAAACACTCGAGAAACCTCCATCACCCGTTCCCTCTGTCGCTGCCTCCTCGCCGCCTTCACCAGTAATTGTACCTTCTCATTCTCCCTCTGGATCTGAGGCATGTGTGCATTCTTTATTTCTTATTCCTCTTCTCTTAAGGTGTGTTGCATCTGCCCATTTCTTAACAAGAAGCTGTTTTGTTGCAGGGAGTTGAAGGAGAAAGGCCCTGTCTCCCCAGTCCCCCCGTAAGTCGCTTCGTGGGGGGGCGTGGCGGTGTTTATCCACTAGACACTAGACTTACCCATTCCCCCTTTATAAGTATGACTTACTCTCATCGTTCATCCTCACAACGGGCCCAAGGAGCTGCGACGAAGGCTGCCACCGTTGAGTCGGCTGAAATGCCTGGTCAACCAGATGGAACTACTGCCTCTGAGTTGTCATTGGAGCAAGAGGTGTCTCTTCCCCTTGTTGTGGTTGAGGAGAATGACCCTCAGGTAAAATTCTTGCCAAGTATTGCATCTTTTATTTGTTCCCTTATTTTGTTTATCTTCTCTAACATGTTGTGTCGCTTTAGGTGGAAGTGGCGTCACTGATAGCCAACATTATTCTTCCGCCTGCATTGACCAGACCCCTTACTGCGGTTCCTCATTTTGGTGCCATAACGGGGGTAAGTTAGATGCATTCCTAACCCTTATCCTTTTGTGTTTACTCCTTGCGTCTAACACTTGATTTTACATTTGAAGCTTTCTCCAAGTCTCTCTCCACCTTTTGCCCTTAATGGTTTTTTCCCTTCCAGGGCCCAGGCTGGTGCTACTGCCTTCGTTAGGTAATCTCTTGTAGATCCAACCTCTTCTGATGATGATGCGCCTGCATTGGCTTTAATACCTTATGTTAGCGAGGGAAGTTTACCTACCGATGAAGCTTCTTTATCCAAGGGCCCCGTTGAAGCTGTTGAGGCAATGCGCCCGCGTCCAACGGTTTCTACCATTATGGCCCCTGTGGTGACTCTCGTTCACGCTCCTATTGCTGCCGAGGTACTTCGCTAATTTATCTGTGTTTCTCAGTTTCTCAACCTTCACCTATATGGGTGACTTAACAACGAAAGCGCTTGTTAATATTTTCTCAAAAACTCCACATATATCGGTGACTTAATAACGAAAGTTCTTGTTAAGGATTTCTCAAAAACTCCACCTATATCGGTGACTTAACAATGAAAGTGCTTGTTAAGATTTTCCTCAAACTCCACCTATATCGATGACTTAACAACGAAAACACTTGTTAAGATTTTCTCAAAAACTCCACCTATATTGGTGATTTAACAACGAAAACACTTGTTAAGGTTTTTTAAAAAACTCCACCTATATCGGTGACTTAACAATGAAAGTGCTTGTTAAGATTTTCCTCAAACTCCAACTATATTGGTGACTTAACAACGAAAACACTTGTTAAGATTTTTTCAAAAACTCCACCTATATTGGTGACTTAACAACGAAAACACTTGTTAAGGTTTTCTCAAAAACTCCACCTATATTGGTGACTTAACAACAAAAACACTTGTTAAGGTTTTCTCAAAAACTCCACCTATATCGGTGACTTAACAATGAAAGTGCTTGTTAAGATTTTTATGAACTCTTTATTTCCTTTGACTGCTCTCAGGTTGCTCGAGAGGACTCTCCACCAGCTTCTTCGCCTATTGCCTCGTTGCATCGTGAACCTGTCTCCTCCAAAGCATCTAGCCATAATAATTAAGGTTCCACGACCAGTGCCCCTGGGGAAAGAGAATCTTGGTGCAAGCTTCCTCTTCCTGAATTGGATCCTCATGCCTTCTGCCTGGTGGTACTCCAATGTTCTCCCCACATGCCTGCCAACCATTATTTGGCAATTGAGCAACTTGTGAGCCATCATCCTGAATCCTTCACGGTGGACTGCCTACGTTCAAACATCTCAGTTATGAGCTACAAGCTTCAAGGCATGGCCACCGTCATTGCTAAAACTGCCACTACTCCTACTACGAATGTGACCAGACCCTTTCTCAACCAGTTCTTGGGCTATCTGAGGGAGTTGGGTCATAACGGGTTTCGTTTTGACTGGCTCATCGCATATTTGAAGACTTCGAAGAGCCAGTAGTTAGAGAGCCAGAGGGATCTCTTACGAAAACATCAGGAGAATCAGAGGGTCGAGGAAGCTAAGTTGGTCGAGCTTGCACCTCTTCTTGAAACTATTGACAAAAAGGTGGAGGACCTCGAAGAAGCTCTACGCGCAGTGAAGTCAAAATGAGAGAAACTCCTGATTGAGTGCACACAGTCGCAGACAAGGTTGGTGGTCTCTATCAATGCCCAACGGTCCTGCCAAGCAGCTTCTTCGGGTCATCTTGGAGATTTTTTCTCTTCTCCGGATCTGTGGTTTCTCTTGGGCCAATGAGTTTTTGTATATGTATTTTTTTTCTCATGTAATTCTTGGGCGA
This sequence comes from Sambucus nigra, assembly GCA_949130495.1. Lineage (NCBI taxonomy): Eukaryota > Viridiplantae > Streptophyta > Magnoliopsida > Dipsacales > Adoxaceae > Sambucus > Sambucus nigra. The sequence continues at coordinate 103,157,305 of OX422218.1, read as the reverse complement.
TATCTCCCAATTTTGTAATGCCCCAAAGTTTATGAATGGGAAAAGATACTTATTTTTTTATGCCATCTCTTTGTGTTATTCTTTGTGTTACAACTGTTTACATAGATTGTGAAGTGTGAAGTTCCATAATTCTTTCATCTATTATTGAGCCATAATAAAAAGAACTTGTACACTCATCATAAAAAATAAAGAAGTGTATTCATAACAGCCAACTACATCAGTGGTCAAACATAATTGCCTACACATGATAGACTTTTAACCATTTATTATTAATCTTGAATGGTTTGTCCTCTTCCATCTTAGAGATTAAATAATAACCTGAGTAATGAGCCTCTTTTACAATAAAGGGTCCTACCCAATTTGCTGTAAACTTGGGAAGAGGGAGCCCCCTAATGTGTTTCACTACCGCTTTCAATAGGAGGTCTCCCTCCATGAACTTCATTAGTCTCACTAAGTTATCATACGCCCTGGAGAGTTACTTCGTATACATTTGAAAGTGCTGCATCGCATTGTCTTTGTGTTCGTCCAACGCTTCCAACTGCACATGTCTATTCTGGGGAAGCATGCTACTTTGCAAGGCATATCGAGCAGAGAGGACTTCCAACTCTACTGGGGGAATCGTCTCAGCTCCATAGACAAAAGAGAATGGTGTATATCCTGTGGGATTTCTCTTAGTCATTCGATAGGCCCATAAAACGGTTGGTATCTTGTCATTCCACGATCCTGGGAAGTCCTCCATCATTTTAGCCAAGATATTGACCAAAGTTTTGTTAGTCGCCTCGGCCAGACCGTTTTCCTTTGGGTACGCCACCATTGAACTGTGATGGACAATGGAGTATTTATCTATGAGCATCGTTACTTCTGTATTGATGAAAGGGGTTCCATTGTCTGAAAGGATAACCTTTGGGATATCGAAACGACCGATGATGTATTCTCTCATGAAGTTTCTCACTACTCCCGTTGTTGCCCTTCTCAGTGGTATAGCCTCAGCCCACTTTGTAAAGCACTCCGTTGCTACTAGTATCCATATCTTCCCCCTCGAAGAAGGTTGTATCGCCCCTACCAGGTTAAACGCCCAAGTGCAAAAAGGATAAGGCGTTGCTAGGGAGTATAAGTCCACCGATGGGTTATGGATCATATTTCCATGGAGTTGGCAAGTTTTGAACTTTCAAATGAACTTCGCTAAATCTTTCTCCATCGTTGTCCAATAGTATCCCAAAGTCATCAACTGGTCATATAACTTGGCCCCTCGTATGTGAGCTGGATTGTGCGCCTGCTTGAGGACCTTTGCTGCCTCTTCTCTTGTGATACAACGTAAAGGCCTATTGAAGTATTCCCTTTGATAATGTTGTCCCTCCTGAATGTAGAATCTCGGGGCCCTTCGCCAGAGTTCTATTGCATAGATTTTTGCCATTGGGATAACTCCATCTTTTATGAAATTGATATATGGCTGTCTCTAATCAGGTTGAGCCTCCACGAAGTGGCATTCAGTCACTTTAAAGAATAACTAGAATTTATCACATTTCTGTTGTAGCTCTAGCGCATCCTGTTTCATCTTAGGCCAAAAATACCCCTCTCTTTAAATTCTCCGGTAAATGGGTATCTCAATTGTTTCACAGTGCGCTTCGTGTGTTTTATTCAATCTTTGCTCTGCCTCTTCTCGACTGATTCATCTCAACTGCCATCCTCCTACATTTCTGAAGTAAAGGTTTCCCTGGTTCATGAAGTACTGGGTCAATTCTCTCAGCCCCATCACTCCTTCCTCGAATTCCAACTGTCTTTTGATCTCTCCCCTCCAGTCTGCATCCTCCTCCATCGGCAGTATCGACTATACTACCAAAGGAACTATTCTTTCTTGGATCACGATAGTGGTTGTATCGCTCTTTATGATCATTTTCTAGGCAATGGTGGCATATGCGTCCGGGTGGCGGTTCATCGTTCTGGGCTGCCTTCTGATCTTAGTCTAATGGAACTGGAAAAGAAGTCTCTGGATGATTGTTCTGTATGGTGCCAGACTCATGTGCTTCAACGCATATTCTCCATTCACTTACTGGACCACCAAGTTTGAATTTCCCATGATGCAAATTGAACGAATCCCTCTTCGAAGAGCCTCTAGTAATCCCAATACCAATGCCTCATATTCTGCTTTATTGTTAGAGCAAGGGAAATCTAACTTGTAGGAAAGGAAAATCTCCTCCATTCCTTTTGAAAGAATAACCCCCTCCCCTCCCTTCTTTTCCATCGAACTGCATTTTCCATTCCTCCTCCGTTACGCCTAAGTAATTGTCCTGTAAATCGTCCCCTGGAATGCTTTCCTTGGGTGGCTCAAAAGTTCCCGAAGGAAAAATAGCCAATAGGTCAGCATACGCCTGGCTCTTGATTGCGCGAGGCACCACACACTTCAAGTCATACTCAGATAGGATGAGGAACACCTAGCTTCCCGTCCAATCAGTATAGTTCTCGCTAGCAAATACTTAATAGGATCACATCTAGTTACAATATGAATTGTAAAAGACAACATATAATGGCTAAGTTTTTGCGCTACAAATACTAAGGCTAAACAATGCCTTTCTAAACTACTATATCTGACTTCTGGCCCATGGATGATCCTGCTGAAGTAATAAACTAGTCGTTCTTTCACATCGATCTCTTATGCCATCAAAGCTCCCATGGACCTCGTAGTGGATGTGAGATACAGCTGCAACGGTATTCCTGATTTTGGGGGAACCATAGTCTGTGGTGAAATGAGCAATTTCTTCAGCCCATCAAAGGACTCCTGGTGAATCACCTCCCATTTGAACTTCGTGTTCTTTCATAACAGTTGCATCAATGGATGTGTTACCTCAGCTAACCCAGGCACGAATCTCCTAAGATAGAAGACTTTACCGAGGAAACTCTTCAGTTCCTTCGTCGTTCTTGGATATGGCATTTCTAAGATTGCCCGCTGTTTGTCCTAATCCATCTGCACCCCTTGTCGATCAACCACAAAGCCTAGGAACTTCTCACTTGTCACCCCCAAAACACACTTTAATGGATTCATCTTTAATTTGAACTTACAGCAACGTGAAAATACCTTCCTGAAATTGCTCAGATGAGACTCCTCTTTTCTCGACTTGATGACCAAATCATCCACATAAAATTCCACAAATTTGTGAAAAAAGTCATCGATAATGGCCATCATCGTTCTCTGATAGGTTGCTCCAGTGTTCTTGAGTCCAAACGGCATCACCTTGTACATGAAGTTTCCCAATGGGGTTTTGAACGTTATTTCCTTTGCATCCGCGGGGTCGATCTTAATCTGGTTATACCCTACATATCTATCCATGAAGATGTACATTTCATGACCTGCCATTGCATCTATCAAGCTATCAATGGAGGGCAGAGGGAACTCATCTTTGGGACAAGCTCTATTCAAATCTCTGAAGTCCACGCAAATCCTTATTTTGTTTTTGTCTTTCTTCCCCACGGGGACAATACTGGATAGCCAAAGTGGGTGTTGTATCGGTGTGATGAACCCTGCCGTTAGTAAGCACTGAACCTCCTCTTTGATCTTCAAATATAGCTCAGGCTTGTACGTTTTCATCGCTTGTTTCACTGGAATAGCTGAAGGCATTATGTTCAATTTGTGGCAGCTTACTTCTTCATCCAGCCCTTCCATCTATGTGTATTTCCATGTGAAAACATCTATAAAATACCGAATCAATTCAACCAAGGCCTCTTGTTTCTGATTACTAAGATCCTTTGAGATGAAGATGGGCCTTGGGTATTCTCCTTATTTTGCTAGGTTCAATTGCTCCAACTATCTTGCCTGGGGCTTTGATTGATTTGCCATGTAATTTGGTTCCTCGGTGACTTCTTCCATAAATTCTTGTATGTTAAAATTGTCTATCACCATGCACTGCCTTCGTTGATCTACCAGAAAGCATTCATATATCGGGTCAACCTCATCCTCAGCTTCCTCAGTCACCCACTCACACCGTTACAATCGATACACCACTTTTCGTTCCTCGATAATGACCTTCTTGCATTGCCTGCTGGTAGTGGTGATTGCCTTCCTCTTGTTCTCTCTAGAAGCTTCGACCACTCTTTCTCCTAAGAACCGGATCATCACGCTCTACCATTGAACCTCGTGCTCCATCGGGTCCACTCTGGGCCTCATTCTATCTTTAAGCTGCTTCGTGATGCCTTGGGGCCGTGGGACTAGCTGATGGGCTTCTTCAGCAATTTCCCTTGTACTGCTCACAACCTCATTCGTTTGTTCGTTTAAAGGCCCCATACTTTCTCTAATCGAGGGAACCCATGCCCCCTCCATTCTTCTTGTCAAGAGCCGAACATCTTCCTCTAACTCTGTGTAAAATGCTGCGTCCACCAGGTGAGCCTCCTCAACAACAAAGGGCCTCTTTGTAGCCCTAATGGTCACCTCCATGCCCTTGACATTTTCTTTGGCACATTGGTGGTATGTAGAAGGAACTAGGCCTTGGTTGTGCAACCACACCCTCCCTATTAGCAGATGATAGGAAGTTGCACTCTCTATTACATGGAACTTGATATGGAACTCAGATTTCCCATTACAATCCCAACATGAATGTACCCAATAGACTTGGAAGATTTATTATCATACCCCAAAATCACCAAAGGCATGGGGACCAACCTCTCTTTTGGAATATTGGTCACGTGAAAGGAGTTGATTGGCATGATGTTGATGGAAGCTCCTCCATCCATAAGAGTCCTTGCGAAGCTAACTTTGTTGACACTGGCAATCATATATAATGGCCTGTTGTGAGGGAACCTCCAGCCCTATCTTCATCGCTGAAGGTTACTTCTGACATAAACCTTCTCACCAACCTGGCCATAGGTCCCTTCCATCTCAGCGAAGGGACTACATTATTCCTCGCACTATCGAGTATTGCCTGGGTTATCTCCAGTGTACTTTCCTTTGGTATCCCCACTTGGTCGAAGAACCAAGTGAACTTCGGGGACTTCAAAACTGCACGGTATTCTAGAACTGGATCTACTTCCTCACCTTCAATACCGTACACCTCCTCCACATCCTTGGCACTTGCCTCGTCATAAGTCAACACAACGTTAGCCATTCCCTTCGTGTAATCCTCCAGAGCCTCTTCGTACTCAATTTCTTTGCTGTTGACTCTCTTTCCCCTGTCTCGGCCTCTTCATCATAGGCCACCACGAGATTGGCCCCATGTGCTGGCAAGGGGTTGTTATTGATGTTTTGTGAAGGGATTTGCAATGTCCCTGCCTTTACGTACTTATCGATAATTCTTCTCAGTGTAAAGCAACTCTCTATTAGATGTTGGATCCTCCGATAAACCTAGCAGTACTTTGGATCCGCCTTCGTTGCCACATCGGGCTCCCCAGCGGGAACGTCCTTCATCTTATAGACCATTCCCCCTTGGACCATCGCATTTTAACAGTTGACAGCTTCTTCCACTGTACAAGGCAATGGTGGTGGGTCTTCCTTATCTCTTCTAAACTTTCACTTATTATCCTTATTCAATGCTTTGGCCCTATCTCCCCCCTCGGTGTACCCTACCTGTGGGGGTTGAGACCTCCCCCCGTGGGTTGCATCGGTTGCCTAAACATCATGGGCACTACCACCGAATTGGGCTGCACTACCAAGGAGATATTTCTCGCTGCTTTTAAGAATGCCACAAAAGTCCCCACACGCGTCTCATTGATAAGATGGCAGATGTACTCAGGAAGCAACCCCTCAGCGCAGATCTATAATAACTTGGATTCTTTGGCCTCCTCCCTCACATTGAGGGATCTTTCTCTTAATCTTCGAACATAGGCCACCACTTCTTCCCCAAGTTGTTGCTTCTCCCTAGCCAATTGGGTCAAAGTAAACTCATCTTCTTCTAAAAAGAACTTCTAGACAAACAGCACGTTCATCTCTACCCATGTAGAAACATTATTGGGAGCCAAATGGGAATGCCAGGTATAGGCTTTATCGGTCAAGGACTTAGAAAAATCCCTCAACCTAAGCCTTTTATTATTACAATGCGCTCCAAAATTTTCAACAAAGCGCTTAATATGCTCCTTCAGATTCCCCCCCTTCCCTATATATTTTCAAAAATAGAAGGAATATAGTCCTTTGGATAGGCCTCATCATTGTATTCCTGAGGATAAAGTGTTTGAAAGTCATCATAAATCAAATATACCTCGCCAGCAGATTACGAGGAAGCCCGCATAAACTTCAGCATCTCCTTCTGCATCTTCTTTCTCATTTCCTCCATGGGTGATGCTACTGGAGCAACCACTAACGGGGCCACGAGCTAAGTGCCCATTATAACGTGAACGAACATTATAGGTGGTTACGTTGAAGCTCCTGAGGTTGCCACTGCTGGATTCACAACAGAGGGTACGCTTGCTAGGATCGTTCCCGTAACACCTTCACCTGGTGGGGCCATTGGAGCTAACCCTAGTGTTAAGAAAGCATTAGCCTCCAATCCTCCCAGCATAGTTGAAGCTACTGGAGTTTGCAAAAACTCATAAAACTTTCTCATGAAGAGTGCGACCTGAGTGGGTCCTAACCCCGCACTGGTGGAAGGTTGTGTCACCTCCGGAACGCCTGACGTCGCCAGAACCGGAGGTACTTCTACTCGAGGAGCCCCATCCCTTAGGGCCTCTTATTCTCTCGTGGCATGTTCTTCATTACATTGGATATCATCAAAGTTGAGCCTTCGAGTAGCATTATCTTGCGCCATACTCCTTACTTAGAAGAATGCCTCCCCAACAAAGTCGCCAAATGTAAGAGGGTGCTTTAGATTATAGATAGACGGAGGCGTAACCCCTTTGAAGTATGGTGATGATAAGCTAATTGGCTAAATCTTTGGGTTAATAATAGGACATGCAAACAAAAACCCTTAATGAAGATAAGACTTAGTTTAAACTCACAAATCTCACATGTATAACTCAGAAGGTAGTAATGAACTTAGAAGTAACTTAGCTAGAGGGAGAGAGAAGTAAGCACCCTAGATACACCTTGGTCGACAGGTAGAAACACGCACACCGCCCTCAAGAATCTCTATCAAGTATTAAAATCTTCGTAATAAATAACAATAGTAAGTGGGTAAGCTCTCTGGTTTTGCAATAAATCTCTCTGATGTGTATTATCTCTAGCAATAACTCCTGAACTCTCAAAAAGATCATCCTCTCCTCAGGGGTGGTTGGGGTCCTTAAATAGACGCCCACATCATCCCCGAGGCAACTCAATCATTAAATACTATGAAAGACGTCCCTCATACTTTATGTCACAACATTAAATGTTTGGTGCACTAGTTGTTTCCACGTCATAAACATTAAATGCCAAGACATGTCTTTTGCCTAACCACTGTGTGTCAGGGGGTTGTTATCATATAGGTGGCTCACCAACTGCCTGATAGCCCCAAATACCACGGTGGTTTACTCAAGTGCATGTATGACATTGTTTAACTGGCTAGTGACATCACCTATAGTAGATGTGACATTTAGTAGAGGGTTGTTTGGTTTGCAACTCAACACACGATGGAACTCCAAGATGCTTCGCTCGGGGTTCCACAGCCAGGGTCCTTCGGTGTTTTACCAGGTTTATCTAAGATGGTCATGACAAGCCCTAACGACGCCTCACTTCTCAATCCTCCAAACTAAGCCCCTCTAAAGTTCCCGCAGCGAGGTCATTCGATAGTGCACGAAAGCTCTCCCAGGCCTTACCAAGCCTAGTCTCTCGCAAGTGCCATTTGACCTCACACTAAAACTCATTATTATTCTCGTTACATTATTACAACCGTTATAGCTTACAGTCAATATAAACATAAATACAATATGACTAATAGAATAAGCTCAAGTATGAGTTGCCACGCCAAGCTGCCTCGCAGAGTTTCCACGCTTGAGTTGCCACGCTTGAGCTGCCTCGGTTGCTTAATCTCAAACACTATTTCCAATTAGGAAGTTATACCTAATCCCAGGATTACCTTCAAGCCCCCTCTACATCCTTTAAGGAACTGCTTGTAGAATACTTTACTAATCGATTCGGATTGGGGGCTGAATCAATTCACCCACCCGAATCGATTCACAATAAGGGCAAATCGTTTCTCTTTGACCAGATTTGTTAGTTTTCTTCCCTTGAGAGTATGGGGAGTTAAATTAAAATTTAGGGTTTTATATGGGGGATCCGAGTTATGATATCGGGACTCCTAAATGATGGTTTTAAAGGTAAGTAAACCTTTAGATGAAAGAGAAAACCTTGGATTGGTGTAGGGCATAATCCGGGGAACGGACCTAGTAAACGTTCGTGACGGACAACATTTAAGAGACAGAGTTCTTATACCATCGGGCATAGGTATTTACGTTATTTGAATGTATGTGAGCTGAATACATCTGAGTGAATCCTAGGACGCGATTACTAGGGATTAGTATCTTCGGTATTAGATGCGTGTAAATCCTTAAACGGGAATAAGGTACAAGTTAATTATCAAGTGAGGGAATACTTTTGGGTTTAGTATCGTTATTGTGAGAATCTTTGGGATTGTTGGACATCGTTATGTATGATTGACAATTATGGCCGTTTATATTTGAGGAACGATTTAGAATATATATATACGATGTGATTATGTATATATATATATATATATATATATAATATGATAAGGATATGTATATATATCTATGTGTGGATGGTATATATATACTTATGTGAAGCATACCCCCTCTAATGCTATCATGGGAAGTTGCGCAATGTGGGTGAGGCCCATGGCTTGAGGAGTAGGGAGCGTATAGTACCCAAGTCATAGCGCCCAGTGTTATTTTGTGTGATTTTTATTAGGGGTGAGACGTGATGGGTATGTTTCGTCTCGTTTTCGAGGAGGAACTATGACCGCTTCCCATACTTTTTGATTTGGTTTTTACCATGTCGTTGATTTTTAGTTCGACCGCTGGTCCCCAGGATGGTATGTGAGTAATGCCCTAGAAGATGATATCATTGAGAAATCACATCCTCGAGTTATAGCTCATTGGGATGGTTATTATACTTATGTGTTTAGTATAGTACTTGTGTATGAGAACACGATTGTATATATAATCTTTAACGAGAGTAAAGAGATAATTTGAATATGAAATTAAATCTCATTCCGGGAGATTTCATCTGGATGTATATTGTGATATTTATATGAGAGTGAGTATAATATAATTAGTTATATGAGTATGTATATATATATACGTTGTGTACTGAGAGTCTAATGGATCTCAACGATCGACGTTGCCAATTAGTAGTGCATTGGGGGGTTCCTTGTTTGGATTTCGCTTCGCGAGACACCCACGCACGAACCTGGCACAGTGTTGAGACTGGGGAGAAGTTTAGCCCTTAGTACTCGGTTTATCTAGGACTTTCAGTGTTTGAGGGTGACGTATTAGTTAGGCAAGGTAGCTTGACTAGGATGTTTAGAGGGATGCGATAGGTGTGCACCATTAGAACAGGGGTGAGGGGTATCTCATGGGAGTGCGATACCAATTTAAATATGAGTTAAAACATATTTTTTTTAAATAAAGCATTTATGCACTTGCAAAATATTTTCACAACTCGGGATCTGACTTGTTTATCTATTTTCCTCTCTTTTACTATATATATGTATATTTATAGGTGTCCAGACACAAAGACGCCTGGATGATGATTCTTTCGAGTAATACGTCTGCTGCAGTAGATGTGGATGCATGCAGGTTTCTTTTAGACGCTTCTATTATTTCGATCTAGTTAGGAAGCATTATAGTATCACTCGGGCTGAAAGCCCAACTGCATTTATCAATTCTTTTACCGCCTTTCAGTGTGGCATTCAATCTGATTGTATTATTGTTAAACCGAGTGTTCGGTTATTTTATTTCATTTTTGTTTCATATATATAACTGTGTAAATGTTTTAATTGATTAATTTGTTTAAAAAGATTAGTTAAATAAAATTTTGACGCCAGCCTAATAGGTTATTAGTAATTAAATTGGTTTTCGACAGTGATGCTAATAATGAACCATATGAGACTCCTGTTTTAATTTGGTACAGGATTGATCACCTGGTATTTTATTAGGCGGGGTGTCACGTTTACTTCTAAAAAGTTATGCCCCTATATTTAATTTCATCATTTCGTAACATCTTAGTGATTGTTATACTGGCCTATTTTGCTTGTTCAAGTTTGAGACTAAAAAAGAAATTTAATTTAGGCCAAGATCGAGCTACAACCGACTCAACTCATTGGAACTGGCATTTTTTTGTACTTTGCAGATAAGAGAAACTTACAGACTCCTCCAGTCCTTAAATATATTCTCTTTGATTGAAAGTTAACATGATCCTCAGTCGTGATTGGTCGGAACATTAAAAATTCATCAATGGGTCCCTCCAGTCCCTATTTTTTTTTTGCTTCTTCATAACTGAACGATAGTTCTGTCTCGATGTGTAGGATTTTTCCTCTTTCTCGATCAGCAATTCTCTCTCTAGATCAATAGGTAGCACTCCCTTCTCTCTCAATCGACCCACATAATCTATTATTTTGGGTGAAATCAAGGGTTCGTGTTGAGTCATAGCTTAAACCCTTGATTTCATAGTAGTACATGTGTATCTTATCTTACGTACATATGGTCTAAGCAATGTGTGGCCATCCCCGATCCTCGCCATGCGGGTAGGCACGTGGAGGAAGGATTCTTTGGGTCCCGCGCGTCCCTCTCGGGAGCGCTTCGACCGGCGTCGTTTAAGATGTGGTGTGAAAATGTAGAGAGACTCAGAGTCGCCAGTCTATTTTACTCAAAACAGACAAAAGAAAATAGGAATCCACCCCGAAGGATGGCATCCAAATACATACTGGTGCGTGCAAAACCAAAATGATTCGAGAAGGGTTCGGAGGCTTAGTTACGAAATGGGAAGGTGTTAGGCACCCATTCTGCCCTTTCAGTCTCTCATGGATATTTGCGATTTTCCTTTATATTTCCCCCCATGATATGTGTGCATGTGTATATATAGAATGGATGTAGCAATCCTCGACTTGTATTATGGAAAAGACAAAGCGAGTCATCCGTAGGAAGATATAAGAATAATATTAGAAAAATAAGATTTACACGATTGCCCCTACGTTGATCGTTATAATGGAATGATAACGCTTATGGAGTAATATGTCACTAAGGGCAAGTATATAGAATATAAGAAGATTAGATTTAGAGAAAATAGGAAGTAAAATAAAAGGTGAGAGAGAGGACTCAAGTCTCGGGTTTTACCCCGAGATGCCTACGTAGCCTATAAAGGCATTAAAGTCCACGTAGTTCGCATACAAAACGAGGGGTGGGGTTTATCCCATAAATCCAAATGGGGGATCTCTTATTTGCAAGTGTTTGTGTGTGTGTGTAGAAAAAGTGTTTTAGTTGTGAGAAAAGTGTGCAAAAAGTGTGAGAATCCCTATTTGGAATTTATGAGCAAACCCTCTTTTTCTTGTTTTTTTTGGGTTTTATTTATATGAAAATAAGAGATGTGCAATAATACTAAATAAAAAGTATATTAGGATGTGTGAGATGAGATAATAAAAGCGCTAAGTAAGAAAACAAGTTATTGGGAATTTAAGATAATTTAAGAGAGAGTTTGAGAAAGTTGGACCTTCTTGAAGATCTTGAGCTTGATCTTGAATGTTGGAGGGCAGCCCTTTCACTTTGATGATGATGGATAGTGGCTAATTCACCAAGTTTGATGAAAAGGATGACGAAAAGTGGAAGAAAAAAAGGGATTTGGAAGTTGAAATCACACTGCCTTCGAGATAGGTTTATGGGATGCGTTGAGAGAGATTTTTATCAGATCTGGGATCTGCTTGCAAATGAGGTGAAGGCCTCCCTTTATAGGCTCAGGTAAGCGCCGATCGGCATAGACATGTTCCTTCCTATCGGCAAGTGCCGATAGGTAGGGTCTGGAACCTGCCATTTGGTAGTGCGCTTCAGGATTTTTCGGAAAATTGACTGCCGAGGGCCAACCGTTGGTCAAAATCGCGCACGGGGTATACCATTGGAAAGGTAATTCAGAGACATTTTAAAGTCCATTGGACCGCTCCCGGGTTCGGGAGTTGACTTTGGGTCAAATATGGCTCGGAAATGTTTGTCGGTCCATTGGACGGGGAATCGTTCGGACGTAAACGGATCGTTCGTCCGCATGGTAAGTTCGAATCATGCACGGGGCAGCTTGTTGGATAGGTTAGGAGATGTACTTCAACATTCCAAAGAGTTTGACCCGGTTTGGAGAGTTAACTTTGGTCAATCGGGCTCGGGAAGCATTCGATGACCTCTCGGAGTCAAGCGGATCGTTCGTCCGCATGGAAAGTCAGAATCACGCACGGGATGGACTGTTGGAAAGGGTATTCAGTTCCCTTTGAAGATTTATTCATCCTCGGTCGAGTTGAAGATTTGACATAGGTCAAACAGAGCTCGGGAGCACCCGGTGGCCTCTCAGTCAAGTTTCGGACGCAAATGGATCGTTCGTCAGCATGGTAAGTCAGAATCGCGCACGGGGCGATCTGTTGGAAAGGGTATTCAGTGCCCTTCGAAGATTCATTCAGTCTCGATCGAGATGAAGGGTTTGACTTTTGGGTCAAACTGAGCCGGGGAGTGCCTGATGGCTTCTTGGTCAGTACTCGGGACATGACCTAGGTTTGTAGTGATGGAGGGCGGTAGTAGGGACCTAAGGAGAGTTAGGGGGTAACAGAATGGGGTGTCTACACAATGAGTAAACACGAACCCTTGATTTCACAGTAGTACCTGTGTATAATTTTTCCCTTTCTTAATATTTTCTTCAAGGTTATTATATATATTACACCAATGAATATAATTACGGTGGAATACAAGGGATTGTACTCTGTTTAACAAATGTTGCATTTTAGAATATAAAGTGCATATATATGTTCTTTGCAGATATTTGAGATTATTTCTAAATGGGTTTTCCATTATTTTGTGTCATTCTTTATCAATTACATTTCAAGGTTCATACCCGATTTAGGTATAATTGTATGTCTGCCTGTTGCAGCCGATGACAGGCCTCTAAGACGTTTGAGACAATTCCTAAATAGGAATGATGCAGGTAAAAGTGATGATATGCCATAATATGGATTCTTTATATCTTTGTAGTCCTACAAATCTTAGTTTCCATTTGTGATGGGGAAGCATAATTTTTAATTCAATTCTCATTTTTATAACTAACTATACATTATGAACATGTGTATGATAGATTCTTTGGAGCCTCTATTAGTACTCTTTTTGTTTTCCATATTTGAATTTATTTTCTATTTGAAAAGTATATTATATTTTTTTCATTTCCTCTTTATTTAAAATAATAGGCCATTTCCAAGTCATGAAAATGCAAGAAGATGTTTGGAAAGCCTAATCAAGATCGTTATGGATGAATGATTTATAAAACGGTTGATTTTCATGAATGAACTATTAAATGAAGTGACGAGGAATTGAATGTTGAAGGTCTTGGTGTCCAAGGTGAAGGAACTAAAAAGGGAATTTTTGCAACTTACTAAACTTTTGATACTAATAGTGAAATTTCTTGAAGTGAATTTATTGAAAGCAGAGGTTCTCACAGTTTCTTCTTTTGGCATGCTTATAATTTTAGCGTTTAGATATTTGTTGACATGCTTATATGCACACACATTGAACGATGTTGGTGTCTGGTAAGGAGTAAGGAGTATGTGAGAACTAATAAATTGGTAATGTCGCTAATTGTATTCCAATTGCAGGGTATAACCTCTACTATTTTTGGTGAAAATATTTTAGGATTTTGTTCGGTTTGTGTTTTAGCTTTATTTTTGCTAATAATACTATTCACGGGAAAAGGTTCCATTTGTTGTTAATTTGATGAATAAGTTCATGACATTTTTTATGATGGTATTTGTTGATTCTCTTTGTTTAAATGGGTGGAAAAACAAATGTCGACAACCCAATCTTCCTTTTAAGTTTGTATTTAGAGGTTTTCTTACAGTTCACAAGATGACTTTCTTATCTTCCCCACAGAAAACTCTTCATTAAAGTTCCAAATCCGTTAGCTAGCCTTACAAAGCCAAAAACCAATTTCACATCTCTTCAAGTGAGCTAATATTTTAATTCATTTTTTGAAAATTATTGTGTGAAAATATTTTAATTTATTTCTTTTGATATAATTATATGTAGAGCAAGAAGAAAAGTATTTTAGCTACAACTATTTCATATTCTCGGTCAAGTTTCACAACGATGCACAAACAGATTTTGCAAGGATTGTACAATTTGAAGTCAAACCTTTCAAGTGATATACACTGTATTAGTTTACACTCTAGCTCTCTAATATCCCAATTCGATATTAATATTTTCCTATTTTATGGTGGGTCCAGTGTTGAACATGAATTTGAAGGTCAATGGAATAAAAAGACTCGCTTAACAACCTGTGATGCCCATGAAAAATGGGAGGTTACCTGATCTAAATATTCTAAGGAGGTTGAAGATGAAGGAGATTATCTGTACATGTGATGTTGACTTCCAAGTAATGCCACAGATAAACGCACTTTAGAGTCCCGATTTTGTTCGGGTTGATTTTTTACCTTTGTCAAAAGAATTTTCAAATATTTGATGTTAAAATTTTAGTCCTAATATATTTTTAGGAAACACTTTCAACCTTGTATGTTTTCTAAATTTTGTTACTGCAGGATTTTCATATGCCATCTCCTCACGAGTTTCATGGCATGTGATTGATGGAAAATCAAAAATGGCAACTCGGTGAATGATATCTTATATGTTGTTGGTTGTTATTCGAAAAGGTTGTATGTCCATGCCTTGGGATTTCTCTTTTACTTTGGGATTTCTCTATTAATACATGTTCTTATTTATTTTATAAAAATTGGATCAAATATATCTATTTATCTATTTTGTTTTTTTTCTAAACTTCTTTCAGATCTTTGGTACCAAGGTTTGATTATTTGTTTAAATATTACATTCCGTATAATATAAGGTTCGTTTAGAGTTGTATATTTTTATGATTTGTTGATTCATTTATCAAGATTAGGAAGCTGCTGAGAAAACATGAGCAACTGAGATAAAAATTGTAGCCCATTGCTCTTCCGATTCTTGCCAACTTCATCTCTGTATGTCGATCCGGTCACCATGACTTTTTTTAGTGGATTAAACGTATGTATGATACTTTTGATATTTTAAGACTTTTTTGGTGGATTAAACATAACTTTTTATTTTATGTTTTCACTCCAAAATTTAAAAGGTTGCTGAGTTCGATCTGTCTTCATTTTACATAGATACCATCTTGGAGGTGTGCCGGCAGGGGAGGCCAAACATCAACCCAAAATATGGTGCTCTTTGTTTCTCTCCTACGATCTCATAGCTGATCAACTTGGACATGAGGCCACAGGGATCGCAATAATAGGCATTTTCTTAAACGTAGGAGAGGAGCAAAGAAGTTGACTAAAATAGAACGGATGCCATATCAGGTACTCTATTTTTTTTCTAAAAATTGATGCCGTGTCTCATTTCCTATATATAGAACCTCAATATTGTAAGAGAACATGACATGAAGGGATGTCGTATCAGGTACTCAATTTTGTTTTCTCTATACCCAGTTGGTGATTAGCTTTGCTCAAATAGAAATAAGAAGTTACGAATTTAGCATCATTCAAATGCCGGAACAGATCAGGAAATAGGGTCACCGGACCACCCTTGCTGGTTGACGACAATGCACAAAGAGGCCAAAACATTCTGTAGTAACAAAAGTTTCCCTTTGTCCACATCGACCAACTCGCTCTCCTCCCCAGCCTAGATACAAAATTGACCAATGACCCGAAGATACCACATAATTACTGGTGCCATTTTGTGAGTTTTTTTCAGTTTAAAACTCTTTATACAAATACCACTCAACAAAGAACCCACACAATTATTTTTAATGTTTCTCACGTATATAAAGATATGTATCTATAGTTTCTATGAGAGGTAAATACATAATCTAATTCTTCTTCTTTCGAATTGCGAGAGGAGCAAAGCGCTCACCTAAAGCGTCTTATGTCTGATCAAGTAGATGTCTGCCCCCAGAAACCACTCAAATTTACAAAAAGTGAAAATGTATAGAGAATGCATGAACTGTACTAATGTTTAGAACAGTATTTTACATCATATGTTATGCCAAGGGCAAGCATATTGTTTGTAATTTATTAGGAATGCTATTGTATATCCAAATATGCTTACCCGAAGAAGACATTTGAATTGCTCATTGCAAGGTACTAATATTCTTTTCAAATATTTTTAGTGAGTGGTTTGATTGGTTTTTTTGTTTGGATTTGAAAGTTAATTTGCCAAGTGAACCTAAGTTGAAACTAAGTACTGATGTTTGTTTTCCCATTTTTTATATTTTCTTCGTTGATTGGAAACAATGTGGCAAACTATAGGTGTATAAGTTTGATTATACTTATTTGTTTTTTACTTAGTATTTCTACTTATTTGGTATGAGTTTTACTGACAATTCACTCACTTTGTAATTTGATCGTATCCACAGGTTATGAAAACAAGAGTTATGCTTGATGTCTAACAAAATGAATGGGTGAATAATTTTATCCATTTTTGTCATAAAGCTCATATATTAATGACTCATTCTCCTTCACTCAACCACTAGCTTAATGAAAAAACTCTTGATTTTGTGTCTCAATGTAATATCCCATAATTTATTAATTTTATTTAATGGGATTAATTAAATTAAATAATATTTATTTGGAAATTAATCCGAACTTAAATACTAGAGAGGCGAGAGTTGGTATTTGACTATGATAATAATGTTGAATATTACTGAGTGAATATGGTAATATATGACTATTTAATTTATTAAAATTGTCGCGAGTCATGAATACAACAATTCGAAAAATTAAGTTGGGACGCGCGTGTCAGTCGCGTTAGGAATCATTTTAAATGAATTTAAAAGTAGATTATAATTTTATCATCTGTAGGGTCATTTTGAGTGCGCTAACGTGTCCGAAAGGGTTGAAATAGTCAGAAAACACTAGTCGGGAGGTTAGTTTGGGTCCCGATGCATTTTTAGGCCTAACCGGCAACTCGGAAGGGTATTTTAGACATTTTAATTTTTAGGGAATATTGACCCATGAAATTTAGGCTTTATTTATCAGCCAATATTAGGGCCATTATCTATCAAAATCAAATCGTGTGCAATGTGAGAAGAGAGGAGAAGTTACAAGGAAGCTTTCAAGGCCATAACCACCACACACCACCACTATCGCCGGATTTGTGACCGGAGAGAGGAAGAGAACCAACCCTTATCATCATCAAAGGAACATAACATCAAATTTCCAGGCAACTGATTTGATTCATTAAGTTCCAACAAATAATTTATCCATGATAGTTTAGGATTTGATCATATCCCTGATAATATTGAAAACTAATGAAACTTGGAGATGAAACCTTCATTCTGGGTAGGATTTGTATGTAGATAGATTCTGGAAGTATTCTACTAACGAAATCATAACCCATGTTTGGATAAAAAATCGGATTTAGAAGGAGATGTATGACGATTCTCGAAGAAAATAGAAAAATAGGGTTTTCCCATGATAATAAAATGATTTGATCCAAAAAAAGTTTAATTGATAATGTTTTAAGAGTTCTGGAACGTTAAGAATCATGTATTTAGGTTGTATGATCACCCAATAAGTTCACTTCAGGATTTAACATCTTGTAATGAGAAATTGGGACAAAACTAGGGCTGAAAATGAAGGAAATCGAGACCTGCACCTGCTTGATCGATCGATCGATCGACATTCATAGGTTGATCGATTGACTGAGCTAGATCGATCGACATTCATAGGTCGATTGATCGATCTCCCCAGAAACTATGACTTTTTCCCTTTTTGGATTTAAGCGATTCCGACAATTGAAAGTCATAGGTGGGGATTATCTGAATACAATAGGACCTTACAGAGACCAGTAGGGATGTAACTGAAGCTTGTAACGTATCAGAATTGGCTTGTACCGTAGTGTGGAACCCACGAGTGTCCGATGAGTAATTTATCATTTTAAATCGCGAGAGCGTGACTTAAGTCTATATGTGTAAGAGGGTAGCTTAGATTAGATGGAGGCGTAACCCCTTTTGAGTATAGTAATGACAAGTTAAATAGCAAAACTATTAATTAACTCTAGGACACGCAAACAAAACTTAGTGAAGATAAAATCAATTTGAACTCACAGATCTCTCGTGTATAACTCAGAAGATAATAATGAACTTAGAAGCAACTTTTCTTAGAGAGAGAGAGAGAGAAGTAAGCACTCTAGATACACCTTGGCAGGCAGAAAAACACACCAACCACCCTCAGAGATACCTATTAAGTATTAAAAGCATCGTAATAAATGACAATGGTGGGTGAGTAAACCATCTGGGTTGTAAATAATAATATCTCTCTGATGTCTTTTTTCTCTAGTAATAACTTCTGAACTCTAAAAAAGAACAACCTCTCCTCAGGGGTGGTTGGGGTCCTTAAATACCCCCCCCCCCCCCCCACACACACACACACCACTCCCGAGGTAACTCAGTCATTAATGCCTGTGAAAGACATCCCTCATACTTTATGTCACAAACATTAAATACCTGGTGAACTAGTTATATCCACGTCATAAACATTAAATGTTAAGACAATCCTTTTGCCTAACCACTATGTGTCAGGGGGCTGTCATCACAGAGGTGGCTTACCAACTGTCTGACAGCCCCAAATACCACGGTGGTTTACTCAAGTGCAGATTTGACATTATTTTGCTAGCTAGTGACATCACATGTGGTAGATGTGACATTAAGTAGAGGGTTGTTTCGTTCACAACTCTACGCTCGATGGAACTCGAGGAAGCTCCGCACGAGGTTCCACGATCAGGGTACTTTGGCATTTTACGAGGTGTATCTAATATGGTTAGGACGAGCCCCAATGGTGCCTCACTTCTCAATCCTCCAAACCAAGTCCCTCTAAAGTTCCCACGGCGAGGTCGTTCGATAGAGCATGAAAGCTCTCCCAGACCCTGCCAAGCCTGGTTTCTCGCAAGTATCATTCGACCTTACATAAAATTATTATTCTCGTTACATCATTACAATCGTTATAGCTCATAGTCAGTACAAACAAAAGATATAATATGGCTAAGTAACACAACAAGCTAAAGTATGAGTTACCACGCTTGAGTTGCCTTGCTGAGTTGCCTTGTTGAGTTGCCACGCTGAGTTGCCACGCTACCTTAACCCCCAGACACTGTTGTAAATGGGGGGATTATCCCTAATCTCAGGATTACCTTCAAGCCCCCTCTACATTTGCCCCTTCGTGGAGAGATTTATTATGGGAACAAGAAATATCTGCATGAAAACTTCTCAATCCGATGAACCTTCTCTGTATGAAAAAAAATTTCTGGCATCTTTCCCTTCGTTACAACCACTGCGTTATTGCCTGTAGGAAAAAGTAAAATTCTCCCCGATGTACCTGAGTCGAAGCCCTGCGGCTTATTGGCGCTCTGGTGAGGGGACATCGTAACTTTTTCCTTTCACTGAGCTTCAACCATTATGGCTTTGCTTCATTGGCTAATTTGGAATTCTCCCGAAATACCTACTGACTTTCTCGAATACTCGTTTTGGCTCTAGGGAAGTGAAATTCTCCTGTTTGTGCTATTGTGGAGTATAGGTGTGGGCAATGAGTTTTTTCGTTAGGACTGCCCCTATCGTTGAGACTTGTGAAATTATGCCTTGTAATGTTTTGCCATGTTCGAAAAAGTAGAAATTCTCCTCGATGTAGTTGAGTCACAATTTAAACAACGTTTGGACTTAAGAAAGGGGACATCGTAGCTTTTTTGAACTGTTGGGTCAGCGTCTTTGTTGGGAGTTATTGGATATGTCTGACAAGAATTATGGAGCCAAAACTCAAACTTGCCTAGAAAGAAACCCTTTGTGTCCCCCATGTGTCACTTTATTAACGACGTGGCGTTGTCTTCCCAACTTCCAGGTCACTTCCCTAAGTTCCACGTATCCATTTGAGATGATTATAGGCGTCTTTGCACGTGTGGTGGTAGGAAACTCAAAAGATGGGTTAAAAGCTTTCAAACGTCTCTTTTTCAAAACACTTATCCTTTCTTCATCTTCTTCAAACTCCCATCTACTTTAGAGAGAGAAACTCCGCCAAAAACTCGATTAGTGTTAAGATTTTCTTCTGCAACCATCCTCACTTTCTAGCCTCTCCATTGTTGCTTCTTTGGTGTCTTTTCTAAGCTTTTCTTGTACTTCATTGCCATCTTCAATGGCCTTCTCAAGTAATCCTACTACGCCTGCTACCAATGCTCCACCTTTCACCCCTATTGCCACCACTTCTACTGCCACCTCTTTGACTACTGCCCACCAGGACCAGCTGTGTTTCTACCGTCGATCCCCTATATTCAACAAGGGTGATGATTTTACTGGGTTTTTAAAGACTTGAATTTTCAATGCTAAGTATGATGCCATGACGCTTGGTGATGAAGACGAAAGTGTTGCTGACTGGGGCTTTCTACCCCCAGACGGGACTCTCTAATTTCGTCTTGAGCGAGGGGACTTCCCATGCACCTATATTGACTTCGAAGGGCCTGGAGGCTCTCTCGCTCACTTCGCTACCTGGAACTCCCACGTGAAGAGTTCTCACGCTGATACCCTCACCAAAATTGAGCTTTATCGGGCCAAGTGGTTTTGTGAGTTTACTCTGTCCAAGATCAATGGTGCCCTTCTAGTCCTGGTGTCTCGCTGGAACTTTACTACTCACACCTTTGCTACTATATGGGGTGAGTTTACAATTACATTAGAATATGTGTGTGAGCTCCTGGGCCTTGAGGTAACAGGCCATGAGCCCTATTCTGATGAAGCCCTGGATACCCAAGAGGGTGCTGACCGTTTGGAATTGGACCGTATATACCGAAGGTGCATCGGATCTTCATTTAAAGCTACTTTCACTCCTCTCATCAACCATTTCTTTAAGGATTCTTCTGAAAGTAGTTCCTCTGAGGCTGCCCCCGATCAAGGTACATCGCTGGAACTTGCTGCCTTCATCCTTGTCATTCTCTCTCGTTTGCTCTTAACAGGCAAACCCAATAACCAACCTCGAAGGTACCTCATCAACATATTCCTCTGTTTGGCTCGGGTTATCAAGATTCCTCCAGCTGCAATTGCCCTGGGATCACTCTACACATGGCTTGATAGGACCCTTTTTGACATGGAATGATCTCTTGGTCATTATAACTTGGACAACTTTGCCAATTGTGTCCTTCTGATGAGCTTCCTTTATATTCATTTCCCCGCTGTAGAAGCCAAAGCCAATCGTCCTCCTTCGAGGGAAGTAATTTTTCCTCCACGCTCCTTTGTTTATCACAAGAGACAGAGCCGAAAGGAGTTGACCTTTATTATTGATCAACCTGGGAATTTTATGATGAGGCATTATGAAGAGGATATCTTCCTCCACACTTGGGGTTTTTTCCAACATGAAGCAAGGGTGGTCTAAGCAACCACATTGGACCTCATCTTGAAGACCCTTCGCTAGCTGTGGTTTTTCTGTTTTCACCGGGGTACCTACCGTCCTACACCGAGTGGGGATACACTAGTGAGCATTATAATCCTAACCGATGCAGCCATCAATTTGGTTTCGATCAGGGGGCTCCTCGCCTAGTTTTTTAATTATCTCACCCCAAAGTCTCTTTTAGTGAGGCATGTTCCCTGTTCTCATCAACTGCTGTGTGGGGAGTAAGTTCTACCATAGCTGGGTGAGTCACTATTCCAAGCATCACCAGGCAAGGGGACTTGACCCCTCTATTTACAACGAAGTACTGGCTGAGACAGCTCGCCCAAATTTCTGAGTTCGTCGGGGGGGATCCTGTGTATCCCTAGTTCTTTAAAAGGTAATTTTGTTCTTGGGATTGAGTTCCCCCTAAGAAAAATCCCCAAGGAACCTCCCGCCGAACTTCCTCCCCATTGCTGCATGATTTTCGTTACCACCCCAAAACCCAAAAAAGCCCCAACACCAAAACAGCTTGCCCCTTATGGGGAATTTCTGGTGAAAGGGTTTCAACTGAGGTAGCCTCTAGCGAAATACCTTCTCAACCACCAGCCAAAAAGACAAGTAATTCCAAGAGTGGGACTTCCTCAAATTCTAAGCCTCAGACTCAACCTCAAACTCCTCTGGAGGCATTCCCTATCTCCTCCGTTCCTCCTCTCATGTCTGCAGAAATGGCTGAGGAGTTGAGAAGGAGAGTTCAGGATAAGGTGGCTCGAATAAATACTGACTACGAATAACACGCTCCTGTCGTTCCCCCTTCTTCTGCCTTCCCATTATCTTGGTTGATCCCACGGAATCAGGGGCTAAGAGAAAGAAGAGTTCGAAGATTCCTCGAAGTAATGGTGCTGCAGGTGTGAGGAAGAAGACTCTGGATACCAAGTCCCATAGGAAATGAACTCCATATGTACATCTCTCCCCATCTCCCTCTGTTACTGCCCCCTCTCCTCCTTCACCTGTGGTTATATCCTCCCATTCTCCCTCTGAATCCAAGGCATGTATGTGTGTTGTTGTTCTTACTCACATTTTTCTAAGGCAAGCTGTATCTGTTTAACTCTTAACAACTTTGGTGCAGGGAGTTGAAGAAGAAAGACCCATCCCCTCCGTGAGCCCTTTCGTGGGGGGATGTTTCGGTTCCTCCCAGGTCGATGTGACTCATCCCCGTTCCCCTATGACCGGGCTTACTTACTCCCCTCCGTTCGACCTCTTGACGTGCGAAGGACGCTGCTGTGGGGAGTGATTTTGCAGAGTCTGTGGGCATTTCTCCTCAATTAGAGACAACTCCCCAGCCCCTTGTGAATTATTACCTCAGCATGAGGTCCTTATGCCCCTCATTCCATCTGTGAAAAGGGCCCCTGAGGTAACATATTATCAATTACTTGTCAGATCTCACGTCTTTTTTTCCCATCCTTTTTTCTGTTTAACATGCTAGACTTTAATATGTTGGGATGCCTTATGTTGAAATGGCGTCTTTGTTAGCTAACATTCTTCTTCCCAC
This sequence comes from Sambucus nigra, assembly GCA_949130495.1. NCBI lineage: Eukaryota > Viridiplantae > Streptophyta > Magnoliopsida > Dipsacales > Adoxaceae > Sambucus > Sambucus nigra. The sequence goes on along the minus strand of OX422218.1, from coordinate 103,134,235 downwards.
TGTGCTGACGAGACCCCTAGCCACAGTTCTCATTTTTGGTGCCATAACTGAGGTAATTAATGCTTAAATGTAATTCTCTATTTTTTTGTACTTATTCCTTGTGTCTAACAGTTAGCTTCATGTTTGAAGATTTCTCCAAGTCTTACCCCACCCTTTTCTCTTGGCGGTTTTCATATTTCCAAGGCTAAGGTTGATGCTTCTGCCCCGCATGGTGGTTCTTCTAGACCCGCCCATGTTGGGACATCTCTTGAAACTCCTGTGTTGGCCTTGGTGCCTTTCGTTGGCGAGGGAGCTTTACCGGTCATTGAGGCTTCTTCAGTTGAGGGTGCTGTTGAGGCTTCAGAGGAAATAAGTCTGCCCTCAACAGTTCCCACTGTTATGGCCTCCGTGGTGACTCCCCTTCTTGCTCCCTCTACTACTGAGGTACTTTACTAATTTCTCTTCATTTCTTGTTATTTGCCTTTTATTTGATAATGTACAATCTAGAAGAGTCTCATTTCTCAAATTTTCAAACTTCACCCATAATGGTGACTTAACCCTGAAAACACTTGTTAAATTTTTTTCGCAAACTCCACCAATGACGGTGACTTAACAATGAAAACACTTGTTAAGATTTCTCATAAACTCCACCGATGATGGTGACTTAAAAACGAAAACTCTTGTTAAGATTTTTCATAAACTCCACCTATATCGGTGACTTAATAATGAAAACACTTGTAAAGATTTTTCATAAACTCCACCTATAACGGTGACTTAACAATGAAAACACTTGTTAAGTTTTTTCATAAACTCCACCTATATCGGTGACTTAACAATGAAAATACTTGTTAAGATTTTTCATAAACTCCGCCTATAATGGTGAGTTAACAATGAAAACACTTGTTAAGATTTTTCATAAACTCCACCTATATCGGTGACTTAACAATGTAAACACTTGTTAAGATTTTTCATAAACTCCACCTATATCGGTGACTTAACAATGAGAACATTTGTTAAGATTTTTCATTAAACTCATTATTTCTTCTACATGTTCTCAGGTTACTCATGAATCCTTTCCAGTGGGAGAGAAATCTCCATCGCTTCACCCCATCGGGAATCTGAGAATCATGACGACCAGGGTTCCACGATTGGTGTTGTTGCTGATAGTGGATCTGGTTGTGAGCTTCCTCTGCCCGACTCATATCCTCGCGACTTTTTCCTCATGCTCCTTCAGCGTTCTCCTCAAATGCCTGCCAGCCATCGCTTGGTAATTGAACAACTTGCAAGCCACCATCCTGAATCTTTTACTGTTGATTACCTGCGTTCCAACATCTCCATGACGAGCTATAGGCTTCATGGCATAGCCACTGTTATTACTGATATCGTTAGTACTCCTACTCTAAACGTTACCCGAGCCCTCCTCAACAAATTTCTGGGCTATTAGAGGGAGTTGGGTCGCGATGGCTTCCGTTTTGACTGGCTTATTGCGCACTTAAAAACTTTGAAGAGCTAGAGACTTGATAGTCAGAGGGAGCTACTACAGAAGCATCGGGAGGATCAACGGGCTAAAGAAGCTAAGTTGGCTGAGCTATTACCTCTGCTTGAAGCTATCAATAAGGATGTAGAGGATGTCGAAGAACCTTTGCGTCTGGTGAAGCTGAAACGAGAGAAAGTCCTCATCGAGCGTACGCAAGTGTAAGCGAGATTGGAGGTTTCTATTAGTTCCCAACAGTCTTGCCTAACAGCTTCTTCAGGCCTTCCTGGAGATTTTTTCTCCGCTCCAGATTTGTGGTTCCTCTTAGGCCAATAAAATTTTGTATATATTTTCCTTTTCTTTTTTTCTCATGTAATTCTTGGGAAGTATCTCCCAATTTTGTAATGCCCCAAAGCTTATGAATAAATGAAAAGATGTATGTTTTTCTTTGTGCTAAAACTATTTGCATATACTATGAAGTTCTGCAATTCTTTCCACTTGAGTTATATAAAAAAAATTGTATATTCATAACAACGTCTAGATACATCAGTGATCTAAATTTAATTGCTTACACATGATAGACTTTCAACCATTTATTGTTAATCTTGAATGGCCTGTCTTCTTCCATCTTAGAAATTAAGCAATAAAATGAATCATGGGCTTCTTTTATAATAAAAGGTCCCTCCCAATTCGTTGCGAATTTAGGTAGGGGAAGCCCCCTGATGTGCTTTACTACTGCCTTCAAAATGAGGTATCCCTCTACGAACTTCCTTGGTCTCACTAAGTTATCATATGCCCTATAGAGGAGTTTCGTATACATTTGAAAATGATGCATCGCTTTATCTCTTTGTTAATCCAACGCTTCCAACTGCATATGTCTACTCTAAGGGAGCATGTTATTTCACAAGGCATATCGAGCAGAGGGAACTTATAATTCCACCGAAAGGATCACTTTAGCCCCATAGGTTTCCTCTTGGTTATTTGATAAGCCCACAATACAGCTGGTATCTTATCATCCCACGATCCTGGGAAATCCTCCATTATTTTAGCCAAAATATTAACCAAGGTTTTATTGGTTGCTTTAGCTTGACCGTTTCCATTTGGGTCTACCACCGTTGAAGTCTGATGAACGATGGAGTACTTTTCTATGAGCATTATTACCTCTGAATTGATAAAAGGGGTTCCGTTATCTGAGAGAATAACCTTTGGAATCCCAAAATGGTAGATGATGTATTCTCTAATGAAGTTGCTCACCACTCTTGTTGTTGCCCTTCTTAGTGGTATCGCTTCAACCCACTTTGTAAAGCACTCCATTTCTATTAGTAACCATATTTTCCCCCTCGAAGAAGGATGTATTTCCCCTACCAGGTCAAATGCCCAAGTGTGAAAAGGATAAGGCGTTGCCAAAGAGTGTAGGTCCACCGATGGGGCATGTATCATATTTCCATGAAGTTAGAAAGCCTTGCATTTTCGAATGAACTCAGCAGAGTCCTTCTCCATCGTTGGCCAATAATACCCCAACGTCATCAACTGGTCATACAACTTGGCTCCTCCTACGTGAGCCGAATTATGCGCCTATTTGAGGACCTCGACTACTTCTTCCTTTGTGATGCAACGTAATGTCCTGTTGAAGTAGCCCCTTCGATAAAGCTGCCCCTCTTGAACTTAGAACCTCGCGGCCCTTCGCTTAAGTCCCATTGCATTAATCTTTTCTATTGGGACAACTCCATCTTTAATGAAGTCAATATAGGGCTGCCTCCAGTTAGGTTAAGCTTCCATAAAATGACATTCAGCTACCTCAAAGAATAACTAGCATTTATCTCACTTTCGTTGTAGTTCTGCTACGTCCTGTTTCATTTTAGGAAAAAATATCCCTCCCTTGAATTCTTCGGTAAATAGGTATCTCAGTTGTTTCACAGTGCTCTTCATGTGTTTTTTTCAATCTCCGCTCTGCTTATTTTGGGATGATGCATCTAAACAACTATCCTCCTGCATTTCTGAAGTAAAGGTTTCCCTCATTTGTAAAGTATTGGGATAGTTCCCTTAGCTCCATCACTCCTTCCCTAGATTCTAGTTGCTTTCTAATTTCTCCCCTCCAGACAACGTCCTCCTCCATCGGTAGGATTGCTTGAACTACCGAGGGAGCTATTCTTCATTGAATCACGACTATAGTTGTACCGCCCCTTATTACCATCTTCTGAGCAATGGTGGCATAAGCTTCTGGGTGGAGATTCACCGTTCAGGGATGACTCTTGATCTTGGTCTGATGGAACTTGCTAAGAAGACTCTGAATGATTATCATGTATGGTACCAGACTCACGTGTTTCAATGCATATTCTCCATTCACTTGCTGAATCACCAAGTTTGAATCGCCCTTGATGCAAAGTGATCGAATCCCCCTTTGAAGGGCCTCCAGCAGCCCCAATACTAAAGCTTCATACTCTGCTTCATTATTGGAACAAGGGAAATCTAACTTATAGGAAAGACAAATCTCCTCCATTCCTTTCGAAAGAATAACCCCTTCTCCTTCTTTCTTTTCCGTCGAAGATCCATCAAACTGCATCGTCCATTCCTCATCACTTGCATCTAAGTAATTGGCTTGCAAGTCATCTCCTGAAATACTTTCTTTAGGTGGCTCAAACGTTCCAGAGGGGAAGATTACCAACAGGTCTGCATACGCCTGACTTTTGATCATGCGAGGAACCACACACTTCAAGTCGTATTCTGAGAGGATCAGGAACCACCTAGCTGCCCTTCCAATCAATATAGCTCTTGCCAACAAAAACTTAATGGGATCACATCTCGTTACAATATGAATTATAAAAGATAGCATATAATGTCTAAGTTTTATGACACAACGACTAAGGCTAAACAATGCCTTTCCATGTTACTGTACTTGACCTTTGGCCCATGTATGATTATGATGAGATAGTAGATTAGACTTTCTTACCCTTCAATCTCTTGTGACAGCAGAGCTCTTATGGACCTCATGGTGGATGTGAGGTATAGTTATAATGGTATTCATGCCTGTGGGGGAACCATGGTCTGTGGTGAAACGAGAAACTTCTTCAGCCCAGTGAGAGACTCCTGGTGGACCTCCTCCTACTTGAATTTCGTGTTCTTTTGCAAAAGATGCATCAACGGGTGTGTTATCTCTGCCAATCCGGGAACAAATCTCCTAAGGTAGGAAACTTTACCGAGGAAACTCTTCGGGTCCTTCGTCATTCTTGGAGTTGGCATCATCAAGATCGCTCGTTGTTTGTCCTAGTCCATCTGCACTCCCTATCGATCAACCACAAAAACTTTACACTTGTTACTCCGAAGACACACTTTAGTGGGTTCATCTTCAACTTATACTTCTTGCATCGGGAAAATACCTTCCTCAAATTGCTCAGATGGGACTCCTCCTTCCTCGATTTGATGACTAAATCATCCATATAGAATTCCACAAATTTGTTTAAGAAGTCATAAAAAATGGCCATCATTGTTCTTTGGTACGTAGCCCCAGCGTTCTTGAGTTCAAACGACATTACTTTGTATATGAAGTTGCCCAACGGGGTTCTAAACGCCATTTTCTCTACATTCGTGGGGTCCATCTTGATCTGGTTGTACCCTACATACCCATCCATGAAGCTATACATCTCATGACCAGCCGTTGCATCTATCAAACTGTCGATAGAGGGTAGGGGGAACTCATCCTTGGGGAAAGACCTATTCAAATCTCTAAAATCCACACAGATCCTTATTTGATTTTTATCTTTCTTTCCCACCGAGAAAATGCTAGACAACCAGAGTGGGTGCTGTATCGATTTGATGAACCCTGCCATCAATAAGCATTAGACCTCTTCCTTGATCTTTAATTCTAGCTCAGGCATGTACGTTCTCGTTGCTTATTTCACTGGAATGGCTAAAGGTATCGCGTTCAACTTATGACTGCTGACTCCCTTATCCAATCCTTCTATCTTTGTTTACTTTCACGCAAAAAAGTCTATGAACTCCCGAATCAACTCAACCAAGGCTTCTCATTTATCCTTACTAAGATCTTTTAAGATAAAAATAGGCCTCGGATCCTCCCTTTCTCTAGCCAGGTTTAACTGCTCCAACTCCTGCGCCTATGGCTTTGGTTGATCTGCCATGTAATCTGGTTCTTCAGCGACATCTTCCACAAACTCTTATATATTGGAGTTGTCTATCACTATACATTGCCCTCGTTGGTCCAGCAAAAAACACTCGTATATCGAGTTAGCCTCATTATTAGCTTCTTCGACCGCTCGTTCACACCATTATAAATGATACGTGACTTTTCCCTCTTCGATAACAACCTTCTTGCAGTGCATGTTGGGAGTTGCAACTGCATTCCTCTTCTTTTCTCTAGAAGGCTCAGCAACTCTTCTTCCTAAAAATTAGTTCAGCATGCTTTGTCATTGGACCTCATGCTCCATCGGATCTACTCTAGGCCTCATCTTATCTTTGATCTACTTCGAGATGTTTTGGGGCCGAGGGACCACCTGATAGGCTTCTTCTATTATCACTCCCTTGATGCTTGTAACTTCGTTATTCTTCTCATTCAAAGTCCCCATCCTTTCTCTGATCGAGGGAAACCATTCTCCCTCCATTCTTCTTGTTAGGACTCTTACATCCTCCTCTAGTTCTGTGTAAAAGTATACGTCTACCAGGTGAGCTTCTTAGACATCGAATGGCCTTTTTCGTAGCTCTGATGATCACCTCTGTTCCTTTGATATTCATCTTGGCGCATTGGTGATACGTCAAAGGAACTAGACCTTGGTTGTGCATCCACGCCCTTCCTATCAGCAGACGATAGGAATTTTCACTCTATATTACGTGGAATTTAATGTGGGAACTCAAATTTCCCATCATAATCCCAACGTTTACATAATCAATGGACTTGGAAGACTGGCTGTCATAACCTAAAAGCACAAAAGGCATGGGGAATAACACTTCCTTTGAAATATTAGCTGCATGGAAAGAGTTGATTGGCATGATGTTGATGGAATCTCCCCCATCTATAAGAGCCCTTGCGAAGCTAACCTCGTTAATGATGGCAGTCCCATACAATGGTCTATTATTAAGGAACCTTATGGCCCTATCTACGTCGCTGAAAGTTTTCTCTGATAGAAACCTCTTTACCAACCTGGCCATGGGTCCCTTCCATCTCAGCGAAGGGACTGTGTTCTTCCTTGCAATGTTAAGAATTGCCTGAGTTATTTCTAACCTACTCTCGTTTGGTATCCCTACCTGATCGAAAAACCAGGTGAACTTTGGGGATTTCAAAACTGCATAGTTTTCTATAACTTGGTTTGTTTCCTCTCCTTCAATGCTATATACGTCCTCCACATCCTTAGCACTTGCTTCGTTATAAGTTAACACTACGTTAGTCATTCCCCTAGTGCTGTATTCCCAAGATTCTTTAAATTCCTCATACTTCGTCGTTACGCCCTTGCTTCTCTCTCCGCCTCTTCATCGTAGGCCATCACCAGATTAGCCCCGTGCGCCAGGAGTGGGTTATTATTAACATTATGCAGAGGGATTTGCAATGTTCCTACCTTCACATACTTATCGATGATTCTCCTTAACATAAAACAACTCTCCATTTGATGTTAAATCTTTCGATGAATCAGTCAATATTTGGGATCCTCCCTAGTTGCAGTGCGGGTTCCCCAACGGGAATGTCCTTTGTTTCGTACGCCATTCCTCCTTGGACCATCGTATAATAATAGCTGACAGTCTCTTCTACTGTACAAGGCAATGGTGGTGGGTCTTCCCTGTCTCTCTCGAACTTCCTCTTGTTGTCCATCTTCATTACCTTGCCCCCATCTATTACTTTGGTGTATCCCACATGTGGAGTTGATACCTCCCTCCCACGGGTTGTATCGGCTTCCTGAACATCATGGGCACCAATACTGGATTTGGCTTTACAACCAACGAGATATCCCTTACTGCTTTTAGGAATGCTGCAAAAGTCCCCTCGCGCGTCTCATTAATAAGATGAAAATGTACTCAGGAAGCAATCCTTCCGCACAGATCTGCAGCAGTTTGAATTATCTAGCCTCCTCTCTTACATCGAGGGATCTTTCCTTAAATTTGTAAACGTTGGCCACTATATCTTCCCTGGGTCATTGCTTCTCCCTCCCCAGTTGGGTCAAGTGAACTCATCTTCCGCCAGAAAGAACTTCTGAACAAACAAAACGTGCATATCCTCCCACGTGGAAACACTCTTGGGAGCTAGGTGAGAATACCAAGTATATGCTTTATTGGTTAAGGATTTAGAAAATTCCCTCAACCTGAGTTTCTTGTTATTACAATGTGCCCCCTAATGTTCAACGAAGCGTTTAATATGTTCCTTCGGGTCTCCACCCTTTCTTGTGTATTTTTCAAAAATAGGAGGAATATAATCTTTTGGTTAGGGCTCATCATTGTATTCCTGGGGTTGGGCGTCCGAAAGTTGTCATAGACCGAAGCTACCTAGATTGCAGATTGCGAGGTGGCTTGCATGAATTTTAACATCTCTTTATGCATCTCTTTCCTCATCTCCTCCATGGGTGATGCTGTTGAAGCGACAACCAACGGAACCATGGGATGAGTGCCCATTGTAGCTGGAGAAATCATCACAGTTAGAGCCGTTGATACTCTTGGGGTTCCAACTATTGGATTTACAACAGAGGGTATACTTGCTGGGATCGTTCCCGTTATGACTGCACTTAGTGTGGCCATTAGGGCTGCCCCTGGTGTTACGAAGGAGTTAGCTTCAAATCCTCCTAACACATTTGAAGATACGAGAGTTTGGAAACACTCGTAAACTTTATTCATGAGGAGCGCCACCTGGGCTGGTCCCAACCTAACGCTCGTAGAAGCCTTTGCCACCACTGGGACACCTATCGCTGTTTGGACAGGAGGTACCTTTAGTCGAGGGGCTCCATCCCTTGAAGCCTCCAGCTCTCTCGTCACTTATTCTTCATTGTGTTGAATGTCATCAAAGTTAAGCCTTCGATTAATGTTATCCTACACCATACTCCTTCTTAGAAGAATGCCTCCCCAGCGGAATCGCCAAATGTAAGAGGTTAGTTTATATTAGATAGAGGCGTAACACCTTTTGAGTACAATAATGACAAGTTAAATAGCAAAACTATTGATTAACTCTGGGACACACAAACACAACTTGGTGAAGATAAACTCAATTTGAACTCACAAGTCTCTCGTGTATAACTCAGAGGATAATAATGAACTTATAAGACACTTCGCTTAGAGAGAGAGAGAAGTAAGCACCCTAGATGCACCTTGGCAGGCAGCAAAATACACCAACCACCCTCAGATATACCTATCAAGTATTAAAAGCTTCGTAATAAATGAAAATGGTGGATGAGTAAACCCTCTAGTTTGTAAATAATAATCTCTCTCTGATGTTTATTTTCTCTATAAATAGCTTTTGGACTCTCAAAAAGAACATCCTCTCCTCAGGGGTGGTTGGGGTCCTTAAATATCCCCCCACATTACTCCCTAGGTAACTCAGTCATTAATGCTTGTGAAAGACATCCCTCATACTTTATGTCACAAACATTAAATACCTGATGCACTAGTTATCTCCATGTCATAAACATTAAATGCCAAGACATGCCTTTTGCCTAACCATTGTGTTTTAGGGGACTATCGTCACAGAGGTGGCTCACCAACTGTCTGACATCCCCAAATACCATGGTGGTTTACTCAAGTGCATATTTGACATTATCTTACTGGTGAGTGACATCACATGCGATAGATGTGATATTAAGTAGAGGGTTATTGGGTTCACAACTCTACGCTCGATGGAACTCGAGGCAACTCCGCACGAGGTTCCACGGTCAGGGTCTCTTGGCATTTTACCAGGTGTATCTAATATGGTTAGGAAAAGCCCCAACGGTGCCTCACTTATCAATCCTCCAAACCAAGTCCCTCTAAAGTTTCCACGGCGAGGTCATTCGATAGAGCATGAAAACTCTCCCAGACCCTGCCAAGCCTGGTCTCTCGAGAGTATCATTCGACCTCACACAAAATCATTATTCTCGTTACATCATTACAATCGTTATAGCTCATAGTCAGTACAAACAAAAGATACAATATGGCTAAGTAACACAACAAGCTAAAGTATAAATGGCCATGCTTGAGCTGCCTTGCTGAGTTACCACGCTTGAGTTGCCTTAATGAGTTGCCACACCGAGCTGCCACGCTACCTTAACCCCAGACACTATTGTAAATGGGGGGATTATCCCTAATCTCAGGATTACCTTCAAGCCCCCACTAGAGTATGAGAGATGAGTTAGGGTTTGAGACATAAATATGGACCTCGGAGTATTGAATTGATATGTGAGATACGTAGGAGACTTAGTAACCTTTTAGTGATAGGTGTAAGTACTCGAAACCTTATGACGTGAGATTTATCGGCAAGACATGTGATATATAAGTTGGAATGATAATGGCATACGTGTAAGACTAATGGTATAGGGCTGAAAATATACCATTAATAATGAAATAATTACCTAAGTTGTGTGAATGCTTAGTATATGGACTATTGTGTGTATGACATACCTACCATACTTGCTATCACGGGAGGTCGGCTTTCGAAATAGGACCATCTGATCTTTGTGTGCCTACGGGGGGATTTTTATTGGTACCTTAAGGACATAGGGCTGTGAATGGCTTATTCGTGAGTTAATAAGTCAGCTGACCATGGGAGCATAGGTATTGCGTGACCCATGGGTATGTGAAGTCCACCTCCAATATATGTGATTTTGTTTATTGAAACGGTTCCTGAGCGATTCGAAACACGTAGTCCTCATGTATGTGATGTACCGGGATTCGATAGCAGAGTATGCGTGCACCGCAGCTTAGCCTAGGGGGGCCTGTTTGTATAATTATGCTGAGAATAATATACTTGTATTTATAATGAACTCCTTTTAAAGTGTGAATACGAATATTTGAGACATTTTAAATGGGATAAAAAAATGAGAATTTCCTATCGTAATTGTTATAAATTAATCTTATTAATGAATAGGTGGGTTACATGCAGGATATATTAAAATGTTATGAATAGACCCTATATTTTAATGTGAAGTCAGGAAGTAGTACATACTAGTTAGTTAACGGCATAACTAGGACGGGTTAAGGATATACGTTAGGCGTGCATATTAGTTGAGGGGTGAGGAACTCATGTGAGAGTACGTGACTAACATGTATATAATATTTACAGTTTAATGCAATTAAACACTTGCTATATTTTTAAACTATTTTCACCTCGGGCTCTGACCCGCTTTCTTTCAAATCTATTTTTCTTGTGAAACCTTTTTAGGTGCCCAGCCACAGGGGCGCCAGGCATAGGAGTTCCATTACATTGACGTGATGTAGCTGTTGTCGAAGTTACATGATCTCGATATTAGACGCCTCCACATTCTGCATTTGATTCTATTCAGGGTCATTCATCAGTTAGGGCATGTCGCCCATTTCCATTTAGAGATAGCATTCTCATACTTTTAGTTTCATTTAGTTTTGGATTTATTTATTTATTCAGACTTTTGTTTTGAGATTTATTCAGTATTTGGATTATTCAGGGGAGTGTTACTCCTGACTCATTTTATTTATTCCATTATTATTCTATTGTGATTGTGATGTGGATGTGGTATAGTTAGCTTTTAATCTAATTGGTTGCATGTTAATTTAATTTAATAAAATTTGGTAACTCACTTTTTAAATATTAGGTGGCTAGTAATTGTTTAAAAATGCTTTGGACAGTGATGCTATGAACTGAACCAACTTGACATTTTGTATTAATTTGAATAAAGGAGTAGCTACCATGTATTTAATTAGTCGGGATTTCACACTTAAAAGAAGTTTAAATGTCATTTTTTTCTTGGAAACGCTCTTGAGGATTTATATTGATTCAAAATTATGTCTTAATGTCATGTTCAGTTCTGAATGGATTACAATATTGTGAGGGAAGCTTAATATCCCTACTCTTCATTAGTTTTAAAAAGCCAGTGATGCAACGACTCTAAATCTATGGCTCTGAATTTAGCTGTATAATAACAGTTTGGATTTCTCTTTATTTTCATGTCTATTAAATGCATAGTACTATTTATTTTTTGGTCAGGCTTTTTTTTCTTTTTACTCAGTGGCCTAGCACATATTGCACACGTGTATATTATTTTACTCAGTTGCGTAGTACAAATATCAGTTACTTTAAAAATGTAAGATATGTACTGAATGATGATTCCATGTCCACGTTGCACACTCACATGTGGGTTCCAAATTGTTGATACAAGTAGCATAGGTCTATTATATATTGTAAGTAAGTTATAAAATGAATATCCTATATTGGGCATTGCCATCTTATTTTCATACAAACTTGAAACATATATTATTAAGTGTTTATGCATTTCCATCAATATGTTAGAGGTTGGCATTTGCACTTTTTATTGATAAAATGAGTGTCATTCATCATGAAATTTAAACATTTTTTGGTCCAATTTGGCAGGTGTTATGATGATTTGGGAATGTGATATTAGGAGAATATTGGAGAACGGGTTAGGAATTATTGCGTGGGGAAGGGAGGAGGCTGTGGGGAGGGCATTAGTGAGGGTGGTGGTATTTGCTTCGAGGAACAAAGTTCCAAAGATAGTTTTAAATATGTAATGCTATTCAGATTTTCGTTATTTACCAATTTAGGGAAGAAAATTACAGATATAGTTTCTTGGTATTTAAGTCAATTATGATATTTACTTTGTCTTTTTTCTTAGAATGAAAACTAACCCCTGGGTTACTTAATAACTTTTGGAGGCTACAAGATTCTTAAACAAGTATTGCAATATCACCCGTGACTGTGATTTTGTAATTGTCAGTGCCTATCTAACATAGCATGTAGAACCAAGTAATTGCTAGATTCGGTGTTTACACGACCGTCCACTTTAGTTCAATATTATGTATTTTTTATTACTATTTTCTGTATATATTTTCCATGAAATGGATCAAATGGAAATTGAGTGATTGTTTCTCTATCTCAAAGTGGACTAAAAAAATTCAAGGCCGAATATAAGTTTTGTTCTTCTAAACAGCGTAATAAATTAAAATTGAACTTAAAGTGCTTTACAGTTATGATTTGTAGTCTATTACAAGAATTTATGTTTGTTTTGAGTCGTACAAACTTTACGTCATTATTTAGTCTTAATAAAGTGGTTATGAGAGCTAATAAAGAAAATGATACCACTAAATGATCAAACAATTTGTCTAATTTAGACAAGAAGTCTGAGATCTGGGAGAATCTACACTATATGCAGTGCAGTGTTTATAACACACTCTTAATGTCTAAAGTCTAACATCAACTTGGCCAATTAATATTAACCATTCTCTTAATCTCTTTGTCTCTTTCATTAATCATTCACTTGCCTTTTATCTCCATTCTTTGTGGCAAATACTCTATAGCTGTACTATTGTTAGCCTTTAAATTCTGGATTTAACGTAACGAGAATTATTTGTATGTAAGGTAATGGTGCATGGAAAATAACGATTGACTCTTCACTTGACATCTCATTATTTAAAGTATTTTCTTGTATAAATGTAAGAGTTCCATGTCTTCCATTACAACTTTTGATATATTTTTTAATGGTTTTCTTATCCCTCTCTTTTTTTATCTAAAATACAACAGGATGGCAGCGACGAGAGGTTTTCACTGGAAATTTCTATGATCTAAATAAGCAACATTTCCAACAAACCTCTCCAAACACAGTTGGGAACCAACAAAGCCACTAACATTATTTTCTCACACAACCCACAAACCCACAGATTGCGAAGGGCCAGTAAGCTTAGTGTCACTCACTCCTATTAGAATCTTCTTACTGTTATCAACAGATTGAGAAGGGGCAGTAGACTTTTGAGAATATCCCGTGTTTAAATCTGGTCCCCAGTTGTGAGAAGCTTGAGTACTTTTAATGATAAATTGTTTTTACATTTGTATTGTAATAAAACTCGATTTACATTGTTTACACATTTCGATCTTTTGGAAAAATTTCGCCGTGCCTTCAGGCACGGGCAATCCGCTAGGATTTATATATATATATATATATATATATATATATATATATATATATATATATATATAGAGAGAGAGAGAGAGAGAGAGAGAGAGAGTGAGAGTCAGACTCCTGTGCACACTAAGTTTGCACAGTGCTGGAACACACCAATTATTTTAAAGCATTAAAAAAATATTTTTGAGTTAATTTTTTTATGTGATATTTAAACATTTCAACGGACACATGTAAAAGAAATCAACTCAAAAAAACTTTTTTTGCTATTTTTAAAAAATCGGTCAAACTTTCGGAGTTTTTAAAGTGCTTACAAGCAACAAAAGTTTGACCAATTTTTTAAAAATAGGAAAAAAAGTTGTTTTTAGCTGCTTTTTTTTACATATGGTCCGTTAAAATGTTTAAATGTCACACAAAAAAAATTAACTATTTTTTTTTTACTATTTAAAAAAAATAATGTGCAAACTTAGTGCACACACACACACACACACACACACACATATATATATATATATATATATATATATATATATATATATATATATATATATATATATATATATATATATATATGCGACACACAAAGGCATCAACCATTGATGTCTCGTTCGTACTCTATCGGCAAGTCCGGAGGAATCTCTTATCCTAAGCAAACATCACAAAACACACATAAGTTAGGGGCAGTCCCTACGCATGATACCCGTTCACAACCGATACCCAGCGGTAACACGGGTTGGGTCAGCGTCAACGCCTACCTCCGCGTAGTACCTATACGACCTACACAATCGCCAATCCCACCTGTGCCGCCTTGTGGTACCCGATCTGAACGCACGAACCCCCAAGCCAATAGGACGGTCCACGAACATTGTTATGTCCACAGAAAATAATATAGTACATATTATCATCCAATATGTATAAGTAATTATTCTATAACTACCTCTATCAAAGGAAATCCCAATCCACATAAAATATAACCTTTTTGGATTAATTATAACATTTTAGTCAATTATTCCATAACTCATTTTAATTCATTACCCTACGACTGCTTCCCACTTAATTATTAAGTCCCATACATCGCCTTTTAGAATTAAATCACATTTGATTCATAAGTTATTTCTCTTTAAATATATTGGTACAGTTATTCCCAACTAACCTTTCCAAGATATTATAAGGATAGTTATTATCAAACTAACCTTTCCAGAACATTATAGGTATAGTTATTCCCAAAACTAACCTTTCCAACATGTTATAGGCATTGTTATTCACAAACTAATCTTTCCAACACATTATAGGTATAGTTATCCTCAAACTACCCTTACCATTACATTTTGTAATCTTAGCATGTTGTCCTCTTGACTTAGACTTAAATCATTCCATATTATTAATAATTATTTATTTCCTGTTATCTTTTCAATAAGGTGTATATGTACATATATAAGGAGTCAACTAACGTGAATAAGAGTTATATGTACATATATAAGAAATCCTCTAACATGGATAAGTAGTGTCACCTCTACCTATTATCACAACCGATGTTAACCATTTAGACTTAGCCCACTAGGATTAGGATACATTACTACTTAATATCGTTATAGGGTAACAATTTGAGGAAAATTAATTATTAATTTTAACCTCATACATTTTATTATCTCGAATAAGTGCTTCTTTTTATTTCCCTACGCCCCGAATTAAATCATAATAATACCATCGTATCTTTCAGGGTCTCATCCTCTATGTTCCCCTACTGAAATTACCCAAATCAACTAGGTATATTTCCACCATCCCACTTATTTCGTATGGTTTTATTTAGGAATTCCATGTGAATCGTCTTATTTGTGTAGATAACTTGCATCTTAAGTCATCACGTATGCACCTCTTTATCACGAACCCATCCTAGTTTAAATACTTATATTGGTTCACAATAAAGCTCTTAATATATGTTTTAATAACCTTTACCCCTCACTCGGATAAATGCCCAAACCATAAAAAACAAGCAAAACTAGATTTTGGGCAAAATCGAATCGATTCGCCTGACGGCCGAATCGATTCGGTCCTGGGAAGAATCCTAAATTTGCTATGCAATTTATATACGGGATTTTTATACTAAAATCTTCTCTCAACCAAAGTCATTTTGGGTTCAATAACTTAAAGATTGGCATGGGGCTAGTCTAAAAACCGTTATAGGATCATTATTCACATGTTTTAACCCCAAAATCCAATATTAGATTGCCATAAAAACATCAAGAATTTGTCAAGAACTTAGGAATATAAAATTTCCAGATTTGTTGAAGGGTTTCTACAATATGTTTTTCAAATAATTCCTCAATTTAAATCACATGAATACATATCTATTACAAGGGGTTATGGATCTACACATTGATCATGTGATTATCATCAAATTCTGCACTAAATAAAGATCTCTAATTATGCAACCTCAAAACATAATTTAACTTTAAATCTAAACATGTAGTTAACATTAATATAAGAATATCACAAATTGAGTAAGAATGGCAAGAGAATCCTTGCCTGAAATTTATAGAGGAACATCTATTCCTCCTCCTAGGGTGGTCCTTCTTCTTTCTCCTGGGTAATTGTGGCTAGGGTTCTTTGATGTAACTCCTAATGGGTGGTTTAACTCTTAATAAATGATATTAGTCTTTAATTCCCGAGTTGGGATTTAGGCCTCAACTTTAGACCCCAAAATGAGCCCGAAAACAATATCTAATTAGTCTGATAACTACCAAACTCATATGTATATATCCCAGAACCATTTCTAAGGGTCTAAAATGCCCAAACGAGCCCATATAGCCATCCAAAGTGTGTCCCGAATATTTTTATCCCAAAAAAATATTTTAATTATGACGTGACACATGCAAATTATTTTTACTTAAATAAAATCCCCTTTGATTTATTCCAAATCTTTAAGGTCCAATTCTAAAATTCATAAATAATGATAAGTTCAATTACTCACAATCTTGATTAATTAATTACATCGAATTAAATTAATCCATATTCAATTCTTATTTTATTTATGAAAATACGGGGTATTACATTGTCCTTTGGTACTATTTCAATTACTCAGTTTCAGACTAGTATTGATTTTACTTAGTATTTGTGGATTGATTATTTCATTTTGGACTTTTCTAGCAGATGATTGATTCGGTAAGACACTTCTTTATTATATCTCGTGTTGGTTTGGACTTTATTATGGCGCGAATAGTTTAAATTTAGTTTTGCATGATGATGGACTACTAAATAAATAAGATAAAATTTTGACAGTGGCTTAATTAACTATTAGGTTGTTAGTAATTAATGTTTTCGACAGTGATGTTAAGAATTGACAAAATATAAATCCTGTTTAATTTAATAAATGACTGATCACCCGGTATTTAATTGGGCGGGATGTCGCAATATGGCTCCTCTGAAATGTTTAAATACCACATAAAAAAACTCAACTCAAAATCATTTATAAAAATAGGGCAGCGGTATGTAAACTTGATATGTATGAGAGTCTCCTTCTCTCTCTCTCTCTCTCTCTCTCTCTCTCTCTCTCTATATATATATATATATATATATATATATATATATATATATATATATATATATATATATATATATATATATATATATATATATATTTTAGTGGTGCACACAGTTAGGGTTGGTTTGATTTCATTACTAAATCAGAACCAGAACCGGGATGGTTTGGTTCCAGAATTTTGGAATCGAAACCGGAACCGAACTGAACCGACGGTTCTATGGTTGGTTCGGATCGATTCCCAGTTCTATCCTTGTTTTTAAACTCCAAAATAATCAACGAACAAACTATTGTGTTCAAATAGGACTCAACCTTAGGCACCAATTAGATTTTTATATAACAACGCATCAGATTTCTAAACAAATCAGACTTATTTTAACAACTGAACCGAAGCAACTCAATCACTTAAAAAAAAATAAAAGATCTAGATTTGTGCAACAAAAAATGACTTTACTTTCGAATCTCACCAAAACCAATAACCAAATCTGAAGATTTGCAACAAAAAAGGCATACCGTGTATATTTGTGATACTAGGACAACAATATATATTTTTGCTCCCAAATGAAAAAGAAGGATCTGACCTCGAGAAATGAACATACTGAGCGCCGACAACTGAAAAAACCCGATCTGACCTCATTTTGCTCCTGAAATGAAAAGAGAAGAAATGAACTAAGCGGTCCGATCTGAGCTCCGAAAATCAAATAAGCTTTGATTTTAGGAGTATGGTTCGGGTTTTAGGAGAGAAGAGCGGCTAAAAGGGTACAAAAGGAGTAATTAGTTAGGTTTTACTAAATATATAAATATATATATGTATTTATATAGTAATTTTTTCCCCTGGAAATGGGAACCTAACCAAAGCAAAATATCATTTTTTTTAACCGGAACCGAACTATTATTCAAAAAACCCGACCCGATCCGAACCAATACCATCGATTTGGTTCGATTTATCGGATTTTATTTATTTATTTATTTTAACTTAAGAACTCACGGACTATATATACACCCACGAGTTACAACAACATAGCCTTAATCCGAAACCCCTATTCTTATCTTCTCCTCTCTCTCTACGTACAAACTGAGCTCCGGCTGCTCACCGCCCCAAACTCCAAGCTCCGGCCGCACAGCAAAACTCTGAACTCCGGCTCACTCTCCTCCCATTACGGCTTAGATTTTCAGCAAGAGGGTTTTCAAAGCTCCGGCTCCGGCTCCGGCTCACTTTTCAGGTAATGAAAAGCTTCGAAGTTGAGGTCTATATTGCTTTTTTTAAGGATTAATTTTGTCCATAAAATAGTATTACTGTAATAAAATTCAAATGCCTATTTTACTTAGACCCTTATCATGTTCAAAACATTAAATTATAAGCCCTATTTTTCTTCAGATTATTATGACTCCAATAATTTTGTAGCAACTACATATAGGCATAAAAAAAAAATACTTCAAACTTATACCCTCAATAAGAAGAGATGTATCATCTTAACAGCCTAAGCGTAAAAGACTCATGTGTTATGGAACCCATACCCTGTTTTTTCCATTTTTCTCACTCAATATTATTCATAAAAAGTGTCCCACCCAAAAAGGGCTTAAAACTTTGGATATATATTTAATATATAAAAAAAATAACTGTGGTTACTATTTTTTTAACAGTTTTTTATATATATTTATAAAAATAGTCTTATATATTTTTATAAAACTTTTAAATGTTATTTTACCTCATTTTTCAATTTTTTATATATATTTATTAAAAAAATTAAAAAATAACTATTTTTTATATATATTTATAAAGACGTAAAAATGGTTAAAAATTTGTTTTGATATAAATTTAAACACGTGAACTGTTTTTATTATAAATATATATAAAAACTTTTCCATTTTATGAAAAAAGTTTTGTATTAAAAATAATTTGAAAACAGTTTTTATAGAAACAGTTTAAAACATTTCTAAAACTAAATTTGAAAAAAAAAAACTGTTTTCATATATTAAACTTTTTTTTCACAATAATTTTGTTTTCAAAATATTTTTTAATGAATAAAAAAATCTTTATTTAAAACTTTTATAACTGGAAAAAAAAGCAGAATTAAAAATATGTTATTCAAATAATGATTTTAAAACTTTATTAACGTCTATTTAAAACATGTTTTAATTGAAACATGTTTTAAATATGATTAACTGTTTTAAAATGCTAAATTTAAAATAGTTAAAAAACTTTATTTTTAAAACAATTGTTTTTTTTATAACACTTACTAAAACATATAGTTAAACATATATGAATACAATTAAAATTTTATGCTTTTTAATACACTAATGTTATATTGTTGAGTTTAACTTCAATTATATTAACAGAACTTGCAATCTCGTGTTCAGGATATGGTAGTACATTACCCCTTGAGCCTCTTAGATACACAAATGGAAGTTAATGCCACTGTTATATCACATGTCTCTATTGTCATGTCTACATGCTAAAGTAAATTGTCACCCATTTTGTTGGTTGCACATACGAATAAAATTAAGGGTACATGTTAAAATCTTTACAAAAGATAGTTTTTACCTGTTTGGACTACTACTTTATTTTAAAGTTAACTTCGATACAATTTTTTTTAATAATTTGGATTTTCATACTATGTTATGTTTGACAATAGTAATATAAATATTGACATTTATTTTCTCATATTCATTTCAATTCATATGTGTTTTCCACAATATTACGTATATTTACATGTTCATGATTATAACTACGTTCATTTTGTAAATACTAATATTAATTATATATTAAATTACATATTAGAATAATATATTTCAAAATGCGTTACACCCGATCGTGCATCG
Organism: Sambucus nigra; assembly: GCA_949130495.1. Lineage (NCBI taxonomy): Eukaryota > Viridiplantae > Streptophyta > Magnoliopsida > Dipsacales > Adoxaceae > Sambucus > Sambucus nigra. The sequence goes on along the minus strand of OX422218.1, from coordinate 103,114,356 downwards.
CACGGGTTACCACTAGTGTGTGTGTGTGTGTATATATATATATATATATATATATATATATATATATATATATATATATATATATTGTTAAATTGGTTTCGTTAGTTTGAGGGCTTAACACTTTTGAGAATTCGGGAACCATTTTGGAACAAATGTAATAATTTAGGGGTCATATAAGTAATTTACTCTTCAAAATAATATCCCCGGACTACTGAAAGTCAATTACATTGATTTCCTCAACATATTTGAAATCCACAAAATCATCAAGTATCAAATCATTAGGGCGTAATTCAAAATCTCTTTGTTGGTACGCTGTATGCCATCATCTCGGCCGCGTGTTTAGGGTCATCCAGAACGGATATGGAAGAACGTTGAACAAAAGATCGCAAATTAATCCCCTTAGTACAGACGTCATCTATTAACTCTCGATTAGAGACGGGGGAGATCGGCCAATTATCTCGTCAATGGGATCACGACAGTGGCTTAGTTGCAATGTTGGGGTGCTTGTGTGCACATAGTACGGAAAAGGTCTTGGTTGATAGCCCTCGGCATACGGGTTGTGTGTAATGGGTATGAGGGGATGATTAAGTTGAGTTTGGGTTGGGTACAAAATGTTTTGTGGATTTTTTGGTTAAAAAGTGAATTGTGGGTACAAAATTTGAGGTTTGGAACAAAATAAGGTTGCTTCCGGCTCGCCAAATCCTCGATGTTTTTCCGGCACCGGCGAGGGTCGTGAGAGGGTGAGGGAGGGGTGGGGAGGCCTGGATGTGGTCGGAGAAGAGTAGATATATGGATTTTTTTAAGGATCTTGGTGTTGTTCTAGCAGATCTGGGAGCATTTTGGCTTTGTTTACTATATGTCGGAGCTCCTGCAGGGTACGCCGGTGGTTGGAGAAGGTATTCAGTGGCTGAAGGAGGTGAGGGTAGGTGGGATCGATCAGATGGGTGGTTGTAGGCTTGGAGAAGCTGAATGGGGGTGACAATGTTGCATTTGTGCTCCTAGGGTAGAAAAGGGTTTGCTCACCTGAATGAGGCTCCGACGAAGGTTGCCGGAGGGGTAACGAAGGTCGCAAGAGGAAGGAGTTGGTGGTAGGTGGTGGTTGGAAGCGCTTTAAGTCACCAAAATGCCCTTTTGGGCTATGACAACTAGGGTTCGGGGCCGATTTAGGTTTGTCGCAAAGTGGACACGACAGTATCACCGGCAGCTATGGCTAGTGCCGATTCGGCGAGAAGGCCCGGAGCATCCCCTTAATATCTCCCAGTCTTTTTCCCAAGTGCTTTTACCATTCTCATCAATTGTATCCTCCAAGAGCGAAAGTTTAGGCAACTCTAATACCACTTTGATGTAAATGTTGCGGAATTAATAAAAAAACTCTCACAAATATCGATAAAATAAATACAATAATAATATTATAATAAATATTAATATTATAATAAACAAAGAACAATCTTTGATTCAACTAAAATTTGAATTAATAATTGAAATGCGAGATACCTTTATTTATAGGCTCCTAAAATAGAGTCCTAAAATAATAAAACCGCTAAGAAGGGAGGTCACGTATTTGTTTGGGACACATATGGGATATGGGCGAATCTGAGAGTATCCTAATTTTTTAAAGGGCAATCTACACTTACGTCCCTTGTTGACAATTTTTAAACATTTCATGACAATTTACTATTAGGTTCACTTGTTATGCCACTAGCATGGACTTGTACAAGAGGATAATTAGTGGACCTAAGTGTTTAAAGTTTGTTAAAATTCTTTTAGTGTTTAAAATTTATTTGCGAGGGACCTAAGAGTATTTTTTCCTTTTTTAAATAGACTGGATATGTTGGGATATGTTGGGATTAGATTTTTTTATTTCATGTTTTCTTTTCATTATGATGTTTTTTTTCTATAGATTTAGAGTTATGCCTTCTTTTCATATTTCATTCTGAGTTAATTTTGAACCCAAGTTATGCTCCTTAGTTATGCTTTTTTTTTTCTTTGGAGTTCTGCTCCTCACAGTTAATCTTGAACCCAAGTTGTACTAATATTCTGAGTTATGTTTTGTAATGGTAGCCGACTAATTTTCAACCCTAGAAATACAATACTGACTACTGAGTAATAAACCTACAATTTATAATGGTGTTTGTGTGGTGACAATAATCATCAGATTTGACCACTTTAGTATAATGGTGCTTAATGCTTTATTGTTATCAACTTTCATTTCATTCAACTTTATCATTAATATATATAAAATAAAATAATATATATTTAACGTATCCTAGCGTATCTGTATCCTACATTTTGGAAAAATCACGTATCCCGTATCCTAAATTATGACGTCTCCCTTATTACGTATCGAGTCCATTCTTCCTAGATTAAAAGTAAAACAACTCTTCCTCTCCCTACTTATCCATTCACGTCATAATGTCGTTTCTGTTTTGTTTTTTATTTTTTGAGTAATTTTGTATTTTAATACATGTTTAAATTGATCAGTTGATCAATAACTATTTTTCTAAGATATATCCAGTGTATTGGATATGCTAATCTTTTTTAATTAGTTTGTTGTACACTTAATATGCTAAATTAAAACTTTTATAAGTTTTTGTATAAAATTACAAAAATGATGACAGTGATTTTATTATTGTTTTAATAGATTTGAACTGTTAGATGTTCACTTAGATATTGACTTTCATCTGATGAAACTCAATAGCAATGAAATATTTGGTTTTTTGTTTTTCCCATTTGTAATTTGTGGATTTTTAGCTCTTAGTGTTACTGAAATGGGGTTAAGTTTTCATTAATATAGAAAATATATATTATATTCAACGTGCCCTTGTGCCCTAGATTTTTGAAAAATATTGTCTCAGACTGGGTGTCGTCGCATGTCATATGTTCACGTTCGTGCTTCGTATGTAACCACAAACAGACCTTTCCCAATTTTTGTATTCCCCTCATCCCCATTTTTTTCATTCTTTATTAATTCATTTTTCAATTTCCCCTCTACTTTGTTTCTGCTAGCCATCATACTAAGAGTAGCACATGAACGTGTAGAATCTTCCTACATCAATTTAGTGTCATATCCTGGCTATCAGTACAAATGCATAAATAACTCATCCAAAACTAAAAAATATTTATACAAGCAGTCTTTGCAAAATTCACCCAAAATCATTCTTTAAATCAATCGAAATCATTGTCCACCGACATTCACCCATTTCAATTCAGTTGAGAAATCAACGTTCATCCAAAACTTGTGCAATTTTTTTCCATTAATTCAACCAACAAACAATTCAACTCTGCTACATAAACCGAACTCACACAAAATGTTGCAAAATCTATGTCCACCCTTTTTTAAATCAATCAAAATCATTGTCCACCGACATTCACCCATTTCAATTCAGTTGAGAAATCAACGTTCATCAAAAACTTGTTGGATTTTTTCCATTAATTGAACCAACAAACAATTCATCCTTGCTGCATAAACTGAACATACACAAAAGGTTGTCAGAAAACGTACTGAAGGCGTATCGTTTTCCAAATATATTGTAATGTGTATTGTAAGGTATTGTATGTTGGAAAACAGCTGTCCTAGACAGCTGTTGTTTGAAGATGCAAAACAATAAGTTTGGCTTTTGGCTTTCTCTCCGTGTCCCACATCGGTGGGATGCTTCAAAAGTGTTGTGTATATTTACAATTTTTTGGGAACAAAGGTTCAGCCCTTTGGGCATTCAAGTTTTTGTGGGTATGTGGGGCAGACCCAATGGGCCAAGTCACACGCGCGCCGCCGCCGCCGCCGCCGTCCGTCCGGCCCGGCCCGGCCCGGGCCCGGGTCCGGGTCCGGGTCTTGGGCTCATTAAGAATTAAGGCCTTTAACTGATTGAATTGTTCCACCCACGTTTCCAGATTTCTCTCCACGTTTTAGCCCACTAACGGTAATTTCTTTTTGCATAAAAAGAGGTTGAGACCTCCGTTTTCAATACAGCTTTCAACACAGAAAATACCCTACAGTTCTGAAAAAAAAAATCCGCCCAGAATAATTAATCTTGTTTGTTCTACAGATTAATTATATTTAGAATCGAGCAATTAATACAGAATGGGTGTGATCAGACCGGATTAATTCTTGTGCTATCAATCCGTAATTTAATTGGAGGCTGTTTTATCCTGGGGGTGACGGGGCTGCAGACTGTCGGCACAATTAGAGGCAGAGCCGCGAAACACCTTAAAGAGAGCGACCTAGTCCGCGACTCAGCCGTGTTCTTCGCTGTCCAGTTTCCGGAATTCTTATATTATTTTTCTGCCCCAGAATTATATGCTCCAATTGGGTAATTTCGTTCCTGAATTTAATTCTGCATTTAATTGTTTATTACTGCAACAACAATTTTAAGGTGATCTATAATCTGCCATGGACGAAATTAACTCCAGTAACCTAAATAAGCCTTTCAAATATGAAGGCACTCATTTTAAACGTTGGAGCAAAAAATTGCTATTTTATTTAACTACGAAAAAGGTCGCATCATGTGTTCAATTTGACAAACCCGTAGTAAATAATCCACCTACTGTTGAGGAAAGCAAAACAATTCGAAATTGGGAGGAAAATGATTTTTTGTGCAAGAACTATATTCTGAATGCTCTAAGTGACGAACTTTATGACTATTATGCCAATTATAAAACTGCGAAAGATGTTTGGGACGCACTTTTTAAAAAATATGACACGGAGGAGGCGGGTGCTAAAAAATATGCCGTCAGCCGTTATTTGAAATTTCAAATGACGGATGACAAATCTGTTGTTGCTCAAACCCATGATTTGCAAATGATTGCCCATGAAATTATTTCCGAGGGCATGGCTTTAGATGAGCAATTTCAGGTGGCTGTGATTATTGATAAATTGCCTCCACTGTTCAAAGAGTTTAAAAATATTTTGAGGCATAAGTCTAAAGAATTCTCACTAGAGTCATTAATTACTAAATTGAGAATTGAGGAGGAATCCCGAAAACAGGACTATAAAGATGAAATTCTTGTTGTGTCTAACAACAAAAATCAGAAAAAGAACCACACTCCAGTTGTTTTAAAGGCAAACGGGAAAAACATGAAAAATCAGAAAAAGAGCCACAACCAGAATTTTAAAAATCAGACTCAGACTCAGAATAAGTATAAGAACCCTGGAAATGGACAGTCTAGCAACTCGGGACAGTTTCTCTGTTTCAAGTGTGGCAAGCCTGGCCATATGGCTCGCAAATGTCGCAACGTGCCACAAGCACAAGCGAATTTGACCGAAGAGGACCTATGTGCTATGATTTCAGAAATCAACATGGTTAGCGGTGCCGAAGGGTGGTGGTTGGATACTGGCGCTTCCCGCCATATCTGTTATGACCGTAGTCTATTTAAGACTTATTCTGAGACTGCAGATAAGAAGGTGTTGTTGGGTGATTCTCACTCCACCGAGGTTGCTGGTACTGGAAATGTGGAATTGAAGTTCACTTCGGGAAAGACTGTTATCCTCAAAGATGTTCTTCACACTCCCGAGATAAGGAAAAATTTGGTTTCGGGTTATCTTCTCAACAAAGCTGGCTTTACTCAAACTATTGGTGCTGATTTATTTACTTTGACCAAAAATGGAATTTTTGTAGGCAAGGGTTATGCCACTGATGGGATGTTTAAATTGAATGTTGATGCAATGAATAAAATTTCTCCTTCTGCTTATATTGCTTGTTCATTTAATATTTGGCATGCTAGGCTTTGTCATGTTAATAAACGACTTGTTAAAAATATGAGCACTTTAGGATTAATTCCCGAATTATCATTAAATGATTTTGAAAAATGTGAATGGTGTAGTCAAGCAAAAATTACTAAGACACCACATAAATCTGTTTTTAGAGAATCTGAACCACTTGATTTAATTCATTCGGATATTTGTGAATTGGATGGTGTCACAACTAGAAATGGCAAACGTTATTTTATAACTTTTATTGATGATTGTTCCGATTATTCATTTGTGTATTTAATGAAAAATAAAAGTGAAGCGTTTGACATGTTTAAAATTTTTCTTAATGAAATTGAAAATCAATTTAATCGGAAAATAAAAAGGTTACGTAGTGATAGAGGCACCGAATATGATTCTGGACCATTTATTGAATTTTATAAAACCCACGGTATTATTCACGAAAAAACTGCCCCTTATTCGCCCGAAATGAACGGTAAAGCCGAAAGAAAAAATAGGACTTTAACTGAATTAGTTGTTGCTATTTTATTAAACTCTGGGGCTGCCTCACATTGGTGGGGTGAAATTATTTTGACTGTGTGTCACGTGCTTAATAGAATTCCTAAGACTAAAATGAAAATATCTCCTTATGAAATTTGGAAAAATATTAAGCCCAACGTGTCATACTTTAGAACGTGGGGGTGCTTAGCCTATGTACGTATACCCGACCCTAAAAGGTCTAAATTGGCGAGTAGAGCATATGAATGCGTTTTTATAGGCTATGCTATTAATAGCAAAGCATACCGATTTTATGACTTGAAAAATCAAGTAATTATTGAATCAAATGACGCCGATTTTTATGAAGATAAATTTCCTTTTAAATTGAGGAATAGTGGGGGCGAGTCATCCACTAATGTTTCTTTAAATAAAAATAAAGAAAATAATGAATCCATTTTAGAAATTCGAAAAAGTAAAAGGGCTCGTGTAGAAAAAGATTTTGGTCCCGACTTTTATGCTTACACCTTAGAGGAGGATCCTAACACTATTCAAGAAGCCTTATCTTCTTTAGATGCCGATTTATGGCAAGAGGCTATTAATGATGAAATGGATTCTTTGGAAACAAATAAAACTTGGCATTTAGTGGACCTTCCTCCTGGATGTAAAACAATTGGGTGTAAATGGATTCTTAAAAAGAAATTAAAACCTGATGGCACTGTTGAAAAATATAAGGCACGTCTTGTTGCTAAAGGTTTTAGACAAAGAGAAAATGTAGACTTTTTTGACACATTTTCACCCGTGACTAGAATAACGTCTATACGTGTACTATTTGCTATAGCTGCCTTAAATGATTTAATTGTACACCAAATGGATGTTAAAACTGCATTTTTAAATGGAGAATTAGAAGAAGAGATTTATATGGATCAACCTGAAGGTTTTATTGTACACGGTCAAGAAAATAAAGTATGTAAATTAGATAAATCTCTTTATGGACTCAAACAGGCACCTAAACAATGGCATGATAAATTTGATAGCTTAGTCATCTCTAATGGGTTTAAAATTAATGAAAGTGACAAATGCATTTATTATAAATATGTTGAGAACATTTGCACTATCATATGTCTTTATGTTGATGACTTGCTTATTTTTGGTTCCAATAATCATGCCGTAGAAAATGTTAAATCATTATTATGTGCCAACTTTGATATGAAGGATTTGGGTGAAGCTAGTGTAATATTAGGAATTAATATTACTAGGTCAGAAAAGGGACTTTCTTTGGATCAATCTCATTACATTGAGAAAGTTCTAAAGAAATATAATTACTTTGACTGTAAACCTGCTAGTACTCCATTTGACCCTAGTGTAAAGTTATTTAAGAACACTGGCGACAGTGTAAACCAAAATGCTTATGCAAGCATTATTGGTAGCTTACGTTATGCTACAGATTGCACTAGACCTGACATAGCTTATGCTGTGGGAGTACTATGTAGATTTACTAGTAGACCTAGTATGGAGCATTGGCATGCTATTGAGAGGGTCATGCGGTACCTTAAAAGGACGATGAACCTCGGATTACACTATAATAAGCATCCCGCTGTCCTTGAAGGATTTAGTGATGCTGATTGGAACACCCTATCTGATGATTCTAAGGCTACTAGTGGATATATATTTAGCATCGCTGGTGGTGCAGTTTCTTGGAAATCTAAGAAACAAACTATTTTGGCTCAATCCACTATGGAGTCTGAGATGATAGCACTAGCTGCTGCTAGTGAAGAGGCAGGTTGGTTAAGAAACCTCCTGTCAGATATCCCATTATGGGAAAGACCGATTCCAGCCGTTTTGATTCATTGTGATAGTACCGCGGCTATTGCAAAAGTTGAGAACCGTTATTATAACGGTAAGAAACGACAAATACGTCGTAAGCACAGTACTGTTAGAGAATTTATCTCTACGGGTGCTGTGAGGGTGGATCATATACGGTCTGAACAGAACTTAGCTGATCCTTTGACGAAAGGACTAGCTAGGGAAAAGGTGTGGAACACCACGAAAGGGATGGGACTAAAGCCCTTGGATAAATGAGTCATTTGTGATGGTGACCCAACATATAGACTGGAGATCCCAAGAAATATGTTCAAAGGGTAATAACAAGTCACAAGTGATATGGGTTGAATCATGCGATTATTAATTAATATAGAACGGGGTTTTACTCCGAGTCCATCCCTATGGAGCATGATATCCTGAAGCGAGTTAAGGATGAGTTATGATAACTCTTAATGAGATCTATAGCTTTATTTGAGTGGGGTACTTAGCTACAGGAGTATTCTTGATAGACTCACCTATGTGAATGTTGAAGTGTGGCCGCTTCCTATGGATATTTTGGGCAAATTCCTAAAGCGTTCACTATACTCGGATAGAAGCACATGGCCGTAACGTGCTAGCTATTAGACTTACACCCAAGTAGGGTTGTGTGTGGGATGTTGTCAGAGATAGAGTTCAAAACTACGGTTACTCCAGTATATTCTGAATCATCTTTACTACGTAAAGGTTCAAGTCGAAAGACACCTTTGCTTAAGCACAATTCTATAGATTAATGCTCGATAAAATGTTTTCAAGTTTTGCAAGTGGGGGATTGTTGGAAAACAGCTGTCCTAGACAGCTGTTGTTTGAAGATGCAAAACAATAAGTTTGGCTTTTGGCTTTCTCTCCGTGTCCCACATCGGTGGGATGCTTCAAAAGTGTTGTGTATATTTACAATTTTTTGGGAACAAAGGTTCAGCCCTTTGGGCATTCAAGTTTTTGTGGGTATGTGGGGCAGACCCAATGGGCCAAGTCACACGCGCGCGCGCGCCGCCGCCGCCGTCCGTCCGGCCCGGCCCGTGCCCGTGTCCGGGTCCGGGTCTTGGGCTTGGGCTCATTAAGAATTAATTTTTTGGACAAATAAATTAACGTTTTTGGGCTTTAAAAATTATTTTTTAACGGTAATTAATTCCGAAAAAAACGTGGGCCTTTAACTGATTGAATTGTTCCACCCACGTTTCCAGATTTCTCTCCACGTTTTAGCCCACTAACGGTAATTTCTTTTTGCATAAAAAGAGGTTGAGACCTCCGTTTTCAATACAGCTTTCAACACAGAAAATACCCTACAGTTCTGAAAAAAAAAATCCGCCCAGAATAATTTTCTTTTCCTTCTCCCAGAATAATTAATCTTGTTTGTTCTACAGATTAATTATATTTAGAATCGAGCAATTAATACAGAATGGGTGTGATCAGACCGGATTAATTCTTGTGCTATCAATCCGTAATTTAATTGGAGGCTGTTTTATCCTGGGGGTGACGGGGCTGCAGACTGTCGGCACAATTAGAGGCAGAGCCGCGAAACACCTTAAAGAGAGCGACCTAGTCCGCGACTCAGCCGTGTTCTTCGCTGTCCAGTTTCCGGAATTCTTATATTATTTTTCTGCCCCAGAATTATATGCTCCAATTGGGTAATTTCGTTCCTGAATTTAATTCTGCATTTAATTGTTTATTACTGCAACAACAATTTTAAGGTGATCTATAATCTGCCATGGATGAAATTAACTCCAGTAACCTAAATAAGCCTTTCAAATATGAAGGCACTCATTTTAAACGTTGGAGCAAAAAATTGCTATTTTATTTAACTACGAAAAAGGTCGCATCATGTGTTCAATTTGACAAACCCGTAGTAAATAATCCACCTACTGTTGAGGAAAGCAAAACAATTCGAAATTGGGAGGAAAATGATTTTTTGTGCAAGAACTATATTCTGAATGCTCTAAGTGACGAACTTTATGACTATTATGCCAATTATAAAACTGCGAAAGATGTTTGGGACGCACTTTTTAAAAAATATGACACGGAGGAGGCGGGTGCTAAAAAATATGCCGTCAGCCGTTATTTGAAATTTCAAATGACGGATGACAAATCTGTTGTTGCTCAAACCCATGATTTGCAAATGATTGCCCATGAAATTATTTCCGAGGGCATGGCTTTAGATGAGCAATTTCAGGTGGCTGTGATTATTGATAAATTGCCTCCACTGTTCAAAGAGTTTAAAAATATTTTGAGGCATAAGTCTAAAGAATTCTCACTAGAGTCATTAATTACTAAATTGAGAATTGAGGAGGAATCCCGAAAACAGGACTATAAAGATGAAATTCTTGTTGTGTCTAACAACAAAAATCAGAAAAAGAACCACACTCCAGTTGTTTTAAAGGCAAACGGGAAAAACATGAAAAATCAGAAAAAGAGCCACAACCAGAATTTTAAAAATCAGACTCAGACTCAGAATAAGTATAAGAACCCTGGAAATGGACAGTCTAGCAACTCGGGACAGTTTCTCTGTTTCAAGTGTGGCAAGCCTGGCCATATGGCTCGCAAATGTCGCAACGTGCCACAAGCACAAGCGAATTTGACCGAAGAGGACCTATGTGCTATGATTTCAGAAATCAACATGGTTAGCGGTGCCGAAGGGTGGTGGTTGGATACTGGCGCTTCCCGCCATATCTGTTATGACCGTAGTCTATTTAAGACTTATTCTGAGACTGCAGATAAGAAGGTGTTGTTGGGTGATTCTCACTCCACCGAGGTTGCTGGTACTGGAAATGTGGAATTGAAGTTCACTTCGGGAAAGACTGTTATCCTCAAAGATGTTCTTCACACTCCCGAGATAAGGAAAAATTTGGTTTCGGGTTATCTTCTCAACAAAGCTGGCTTTACTCAAACTATTGGTGCTGATTTATTTACTTTGACCAAAAATGGAATTTTTGTAGGCAAGGGTTATGCCACTGATGGGATGTTTAAATTGAATGTTGATGCAATGAATAAAATTTCTCCTTCTGCTTATATTGCTTGTTCATTTAATATTTGGCATGCTAGGCTTTGTCATGTTAATAAACGACTTGTTAAAAATATGAGCACTTTAGGATTAATTCCCGAATTATCATTAAATGATTTTGAAAAATGTGAATGGTGTAGTCAAGCAAAAATTACTAAGACACCACATAAATCTGTTTTTAGAGAATCTGAACCACTTGATTTAATTCATTCGGATATTTGTGAATTGGATGGTGTCACAACTAGAAATGGCAAACGTTATTTTATAACTTTTATTGATGATTGTTCCGATTATTCATTTGTGTATTTAATGAAAAATAAAAGTGAAGCGTTTGACATGTTTAAAATTTTTCTTAATGAAATTGAAAATCAATTTAATCGGAAAATAAAAAGGTTACGTAGTGATAGAGGCACCGAATATGATTCTGGACCATTTATTGAATTTTATAAAACCCACGGTATTATTCACGAAAAAACTGCCCCTTATTCGCCCGAAATGAACGGTAAAGCCGAAAGAAAAAATAGGACTTTAACTGAATTAGTTGTTGCTATTTTATTAAACTCTGGGGCTGCCTCACATTGGTGGGGTGAAATTATTTTGACTGTGTGTCACGTGCTTAATAGAATTCCTAAGACTAAAATGAAAATATCTCCTTATGAAATTTGGAAAAATATTAAGCCCAACGTGTCATACTTTAGAACGTGGGGGTGCTTAGCCTATGTACGTATACCCGACCCTAAAAGGTCTAAATTGGCGAGTAGAGCATATGAATGCGTTTTTATAGGCTATGCTATTAATAGCAAAGCATACCGATTTTATGACTTGAAAAATCAAGTAATTATTGAATCAAATGACGCCGATTTTTATGAAGATAAATTTCCTTTTAAATTGAGGAATAGTGGGGGCGAGTCATCCACTAATGTTTCTTTAAATAAAAATAAAGAAAATAATGAATCCATTTTAGAAATTCGAAAAAGTAAAAGGGCTCGTGTAGAAAAAGATTTTGGTCCCGACTTTTATGCTTACACCTTAGAGGAGGATCCTAACACTATTCAAGAAGCCTTATCTTCTTTAGATGCCGATTTATGGCAAGAGGCTATTAATGATGAAATGGATTCTTTGGAAACAAATAAAACTTGGCATTTAGTGGACCTTCCTCCTGGATGTAAAACAATTGGGTGTAAATGGATTCTTAAAAAGAAATTAAAACCTGATGGCACTGTTGAAAAATATAAGGCACGTCTTGTTGCTAAAGGTTTTAGACAAAGAGAAAATGTAGACTTTTTTGACACATTTTCACCCGTGACTAGAATAACGTCTATACGTGTACTATTTGCTATAGCTGCCTTAAATGATTTAATTGTACACCAAATGGATGTTAAAACTGCATTTTTAAATGGAGAATTAGAAGAAGAGATTTATATGGATCAACCTGAAGGTTTTATTGTACACGGTCAAGAAAATAAAGTATGTAAATTAGATAAATCTCTTTATGGACTCAAACAGGCACCTAAACAATGGCATGATAAATTTGATAGCTTAGTCATCTCTAATGGGTTTAAAATTAATGAAAGTGACAAATGCATTTATTATAAATATGTTGAGAACATTTGCACTATCATATGTCTTTATGTTGATGACTTGCTTATTTTTGGTTCCAATAATCATGCCGTAGAAAATGTTAAATCATTATTATGTGCCAACTTTGATATGAAGGATTTGGGTGAAGCTAGTGTAATATTAGGAATTAATATTACTAGGTCAGAAAAGGGACTTTCTTTGGATCAATCTCATTACATTGAGAAAGTTCTAAAGAAATATAATTACTTTGACTGTAAACCTGCTAGTACTCCATTTGACCCTAGTGTAAAGTTATTTAAGAACACTGGCGACAGTGTAAACCAAAATGCTTATGCAAGCATTATTGGTAGCTTACGTTATGCTACAGATTGCACTAGACCTGACATAGCTTATGCTGTGGGAGTACTATGTAGATTTACTAGTAGACCTAGTATGGAGCATTGGCATGCTATTGAGAGGGTCATGCGGTACCTTAAAAGGACGATGAACCTCGGATTACACTATAATAAGCATCCCGCTGTCCTTGAAGGATTTAGTGATGCTGATTGGAACACCCTATCTGATGATTCTAAGGCTACTAGTGGATATATATTTAGCATCGCTGGTGGTGCAGTTTCTTGGAAATCTAAGAAACAAACTATTTTGGCTCAATCCACTATGGAGTCTGAGATGATAGCACTAGCTGCTGCTAGTGAAGAGGCAGGTTGGTTAAGAAACCTCCTGTCAGATATCCCATTATGGGAAAGACCGATTCCAGCCGTTTTGATTCATTGTGATAGTACCGCGGCTATTGCAAAAGTTGAGAACCGTAATTATAACGGTAAGAAACGACAAATACGTCGTAAGCACAGTACTGTTAGAGAATTTATCTCTACGGGTGCTGTGAGGGTGGATCATATACGGTCTGAACAGAACTTAGCTGATCCTTTGACGAAAGGACTAGCTAGGGAAAAGGTGTGGAACACCACGAAAGGGATGGGACTAAAGCCCTTGGATAAATGAGTCATTTGTGATGGTGACCCAACATATAGACTGGAGATCCCAAGAAATATGTTCAAAGGGTAATAACAAGTCACAAGTGATATGGGTTGAATCATGCGATTATTAATTAATATAGAACGGGGTTTTACTCCGAGTCCATCCCTATGGAGCATGATATCCTGAAGCGAGTTAAGGATGAGTTATGATAACTCTTAATGAGATCTATAGCTTTATTTGAGTGGGGTACTTAGCTACAGGAGTATTCTTGATAGACTCACCTATGTGAATGTTGAAGTGTGGCCGCTTCCTATGGATATTTTGGGCAAATTCCTAAAGCGTTCACTATACTGGGATAGAAGCACATGGTCGTAACGTGCTAGCTATTAGACTTACACCCAAGTAGGGTTGTGTGTGGGATGTTGTCAGAGATAGAGTTCAAAACTACGGTTACTCTAGTATATTCTGAATCATCTTTACTACGTAAAGGTTCAAGTCGAAAGACACCTTTGCTTAAGCACAATTCTATAGATTAATGCTCGATAAAATGTTTTCAAGTTTTGCAAGTGGGGGATTGTTGGAAAACAGCTGTCCTAGACAGCTGTTGTTTGAAGATGCAAAACAATAAGTTTGGCTTTTGGCTTTCTCTCCGTGTCCCACATCGGTGGGATGCTTCAAAAGTGTTGTGTATATTTACAATTTTTTGGGAACAAAGGTTCAGCCCTTTGGGCATTCAAGTTTTTGTGGGTATGTGGGGCAGACCCAATGGGCCAAGTCACACGCGCGCGCGCGCCGCCGCCGCCGTCCGTCCGGCCCGGCCCGTGCCCGTGTCCGGGTCCGGGTCTTGGGCTTGGGCTCATTAAGAATTAATTTTTTGGACAAATAAATTAACGTTTTTGGGCTTTAAAAATTATTTTTTAACGGTAATTAATTCCGAAAAAAACGTGGGCCTTTAACTGATTGAATTGTTCCACCCACGTTTCCAGATTTCTCTCCACGTTTTAGCCCACTAACGGTAATTTCTTTTTGCATAAAAAGAGGTTGAGACCTCCGTTTTCAATACAGCTTTCAACACAGAAAATACCCTACAGTTCTGAAAAAAAAAATCCGCCCAGAATAATTTTCTTTTCCTTCTCCCAGAATAATTAATCTTGTTTGTTCTACAGATTAATTATATTTAGAATCGAGCAATTAATACAGAATGGGTGTGATCAGACCGGATTAATTCTTGTGCTATCAATCCGTAATTTAATTGGAGGCTGTTTTATCCTGGGGGTGACGGGGCTGCAGACTGTCGGCACAATTAGAGGCAGAGCCGCGAAACACCTTAAAGAGAGCGACCTAGTCCGCGACTCAGTCGTGTTCTTCGCTGTCCAGTTTCCGGAATTCTTATATTATTTTTCTGCCCCAGAATTATATGCTCCAATTGGGTAATTTCGTTCCTGAATTTAATTCTGCATTTAATTGTTTATTACTGCAACAACAATTTTAAGGTGATCTATAATCTGCCATGGATGAAATTAACTCCAGTAACCTAAATAAGCCTTTCAAATATGAAGGCACTCATTTTAAACGTTGGAGCAAAAAATTGCTATTTTATTTAACTACGAAAAAGGTCGCATCATGTGTTCAATTTGACAAACCCGTAGTAAATAATCCACCTACTGTTGAGGAAAGCAAAACAATTCGAAATTGGGAGGAAAATGATTTTTTGTGCAAGAACTATATTCTGAATGCTCTAAGTGACGAACTTTATGACTATTATGCCAATTATAAAACTGCGAAAGATGTTTGGGACGCACTTTTTAAAAAATATGACACGGAGGAGGCGGGTGCTAAAAAATATGCCGTCAGCCGTTATTTGAAATTTCAAATGACGGATGACAAATCTGTTGTTGCTCAAACCCATGATTTGCAAATGATTGCCCATGAAATTATTTCCGAGGGCATGGCTTTAGATGAGCAATTTCAGGTGGCTGTGATTATTGATAAATTGCCTCCACTGTTCAAAGAGTTTAAAAATATTTTGAGGCATAAGTCTAAAGAATTCTCACTAGAGTCATTAATTACTAAATTGAGAATTGAGGAGGAATCCCGAAAACAGGACTATAAAGATGAAATTCTTGTTGTGTCTAACAACAAAAATCAGAAAAAGAACCACACTCCAGTTGTTTTAAAGGCAAACGGGAAAAACATGAAAAATCAGAAAAAGAGCCACAACCAGAATTTTAAAAATCAGACTCAGACTCAGAATAAGTATAAGAACCCTGGAAATGGACAGTCTAGCAACTCGGGACAGTTTCTCTGTTTCAAGTGTGGCAAGCCTGGCCATATGGCTCGCAAATGTCGCAACGTGCCACAAGCACAAGCGAATTTGACCGAAGAGGACCTATGTGCTATGATTTCAGAAATCAACATGGTTAGCGGTGCCGAAGGGTTGTGGTTGGATACTGGCGCTTCCCGCCATATCTGTTATGACCGTAGTCTATTTAAGACTTATTCTGAGACTGCAGATAAGAAGGTGTTGTTGGGTGATTCTCACTCCACCGAGGTTGCTGGTACTGGAAATGTGGAATTGAAGTTCACTTCGGGAAAGACTGTTATCCTCAAAGATGTTCTTCACACTCCCGAGATAAGGAAAAATTTGGTTTCGGGTTATCTTCTCAACAAAGCTGGCTTTACTCAAACTATTGGTGCTGATTTATTTACTTTGACCAAAAATGGAATTTTTGTAGGCAAGGGTTATGCCACTGATGGGATGTTTAAATTGAATGTTGATGCAATGAATAAAATTTCTCCTTCTGCTTATATTGCTTGTTCATTTAATATTTGGCATGCTAGGCTTTGTCATGTTAATAAACGACTTGTTAAAAATATGAGCACTTTAGGATTAATTCCCGAATTATCATTAAATGATTTTGAAAAATGTGAATGGTGTAGTCAAGCAAAAATTACTAAGACACCACATAAATCTGTTTTTAGAGAATCTGAACCACTTGATTTAATTCATTCGGATATTTGTGAATTGGATGGTGTCACAACTAGAAATGGCAAACGTTATTTTATAACTTTTATTGATGATTGTTCCGATTATTCATTTGTGTATTTAATGAAAAATAAAAGTGAAGCGTTTGACATGTTTAAAATTTTTCTTAATGAAATTGAAAATCAATTTAATCGGAAAATAAAAAGGTTACGTAGTGATAGAGGCACCGAATATGATTCTGGACCATTTATTGAATTTTATAAAACCCACGGTATTATTCACGAAAAAACTGCCCCTTATTCGCCCGAAATGAACGGTAAAGCCGAAAGAAAAAATAGGACTTTAACTGAATTAGTTGTTGCTATTTTATTAAACTCTGGGCTGCCTCACATTGGTGGGGTGAAATTATTTTGACTGTGTGTCACGTGCTTAATAGAATTCCTAAGACTAAAATGAAAATATCTCCTTATGAAATTTGGAAAAATATTAAGCCCAACGTGTCATACTTTAGAACGTGGGGGTGCTTAGCCTATGTACGTATACCCGACCCTAAAAGGTCTAAATTGGCGAGTAGAGCATATGAATGCGTTTTTATAGGCTATGCTATTAATAGCAAAGCATACCGATTTTATGACTTGAAAAATCAAGTAATTATTGAATCAAATGACGCCGATTTTTATGAAGATAAATTTCCTTTTAAATTGAGGAATAGTGGGGGCGAGTCATCCACTAATGTTTCTTTAAATAAAAATAAAGAAAATAATGAATCCATTTTAGAAATTCGAAAAAGTAAAAGGGCTCGTGTAGAAAAAGATTTTGGTCCCGACTTTTATGCTTACACCTTAGAGGAGGATCCTAACACTATTCAAGAAGCCTTATCTTCTTTAGATGCCGATTTATGGCAAGAGGCTATTAATGATGAAATGGATTCTTTGGAAACAAATAAAACTTGGCATTTAGTGGACCTTCCTCCTGGATGTAAAACAATTGGGTGTAAATGGATTCTTAAAAAGAAATTAAAACCTGATGGCACTGTTGAAAAATATAAGGCACGTCTTGTTGCTAAAGGTTTTAGACAAAGAGAAAATGTAGACTTTTTTGACACATTTTCACCCGTGACTAGAATAACGTCTATACGTGTACTATTTGCTATAGCTGCCTTAAATGATTTAATTGTACACCAAATGGATGTTAAAACTGCATTTTTAAATGGAGAATTAGAAGAAGAGATTTATATGGATCAACCTGAAGGTTTTATTGTACACGGTCAAGAAAATAAAGTATGTAAATTAGATAAATCTCTTTATGGACTCAAACAGGCACCTAAACAATGGCATGATAAATTTGATAGCTTAGTCATCTCTAATGGGTTTAAAATTAATGAAAGTGACAAATGCATTTATTATAAATATGTTGAGAACATTTGCACTATCATATGTCTTTATGTTGATGACTTGCTTATTTTTGGTTCCAATAATCATGCCGTAGAAAATGTTAAATCATTATTATGTGCCAACTTTGATATGAAGGATTTGGGTGAAGCTAGTGTAATATTAGGAATTAATATTACTAGGTCAGAAAAGGGACTTTCTTTGGATCAATCTCATTACATTGAGAAAGTTCTAAAGAAATATAATTACTTTGACTGTAAACCTGCTAGTACTCCATTTGACCCTAGTGTAAAGTTATTTAAGAACACTGGCGACAGTGTAAACCAAAATGCTTATGCAAGCATTATTGGTAGCTTACGTTATGCTACAGATTGCACTAGACCTGACATAGCTTATGCTGTGGGAGTACTATGTAGATTTACTAGTAGACCTAGTATGGAGCATTGGCATGCTATTGAGAGGGTCATGCGGTACCTTAAAAGGACGATGAACCTCGGATTACACTATAATAAGCATCCCGCTGTCCTTGAAGGATTTAGTGATGCTGATTGGAACACCCTATCTGATGATTCTAAGGCTACTAGTGGATATATATTTAGCATCGCTGGTGGTGCAGTTTCTTGGAAATCTAAGAAACAAACTATTTTGGCTCAATCCACTATGGAGTCTGAGATGATAGCACTAGCTGCTGCTAGTGAAGAGGCAGGTTGGTTAAGAAACCTCCTGTCAGATATCCCATTATGGGAAAGACCGATTCCAGCCGTTTTGATTCATTGTGATAGTACCGCGGCTATTGCAAAAGTTGAGAACCGTAATTATAACGGTAAGAAACGACAAATACGTCGTAAGCACAGTACTGTTAGAGAATTTATCTCTACGGGTGCTGTGAGGGTGGATCATATACGGTCTGAACAGAACTTAGCTGATCCTTTGACGAAAGGACTAGCTAGGGAAAAGGTGTGGAACACCACGAAAGGGATGGGACTAAAGCCCTTGGATAAATGAGTCATTTGTGATGGTGACCCAACATATAGACTGGAGATCCCAAGAAATATGTTCAAAGGGTAATAACAAGTCACAAGTGATATGGGTTGAATCATGCGATTATTAATTAATATAGAACGGGGTTTTACTCCGAGTCCATCCCTATGGAGCATGATATCCTGAAGCGAGTTAAGGATGAGTTATGATAACTCTTAATGAGATCTATAGCTTTATTTGAGTGGGGTACTTAGCTACAGGAGTATTCTTGATAGACTCACCTATGTGAATGTTGAAGTGTGTTCGCTTCCTATGGATATTTTGGGCAAATTCCTAAAGCGTTCACTATACTGGGATAGAAGCACATGGCCGTAACGTGCTAGCTATTAGACTTACACCCAAGTAGGTTTGTGTGTGGGATGTTGTCAGAGATAGAGTTCAAAACTACGGTTACTCTAGTATATTCTGAATCATCTTTACTACGTAAAGGTTCAAGTCGAAAGACACCTTTGCTTAAGCACAATTCTATAGATTAATGCTCGATAAAATGTTTTCAAGTTTTGCAAGTGGGGGATTGTTGGAAAACAGCTGTCCTAGACAGCTGTTGTTTGAAGATGCAAAACAATAAGTTTGGCTTTTGGCTTTCTCTCCGTGTCCCACATCGGTGGGATGCTTCAAAAGTGTTGTGTATATTTACAATTTTTTGGGAACAAAGGTTCAGCCCTTTGGGCATTCAAGTTTTTGTGGGTATGTGGGGCAGACCCAATGGGCCAAGTCACACGCGCGCGCGCGCCGCCGCCGCCGTCCGTCCGGCCCGGCCCGTGCCCGTGTCCGGGTCCGGGTCTTGGGCTTGGGCTCATTAAGAATTAATTTTTTGGACAAATAAATTAACGTTTTTGGGCTTTAAAAATTATTTTTTAACGGTAATTAATTCCGAAAAAAACGTGGGCCTTTAACTGATTGAATTGTTCCACCCACGTTTCCAGATTTCTCTCCACGTTTTAGCCCACTAACGGTAATTTCTTTTTGCATAAAAAGAGGTTGAGACCTCCGTTTTCAATACAGCTTTCAACACAGAAAATACCCTACAGTTCTGAAAAAAAAAATCCGCCCAGAATAATTTTCTTTTCCTTCTCCCAGAATAATTAATCTTGTTTGTTCTACAGATTAATTATATTTAGAATCGAGCAATTAATACAGAATGGGTGTGATCAGACCGGATTAATTCTTGTGCTATCAATCCGTAATTTAATTGGAGGCTGTTTTATCCTGGGGGTGACGGGGCTGCAGACTGTCGGCACAATTAGAGGCAGAGCCGCGAAACACCTTAAAGAGAGCGACCTAGTCCGCGACTCAGTCGTGTTCTTCGCTGTCCAGTTTCCGGAATTCTTATATTATTTTTCTGCCCCAGAATTATATGCTCCAATTGGGTAATTTCGTTCCTGAATTTAATTCTGCATTTAATTGTTTATTACTGCAACAACATTGTACGATACACTTAAAGTTTTATAATAACTATGTAACAAACATTAATGTCTTAAGCCTCAACAATCCACATTATATCATAAAAAGTTACAAGTCTGTGTTTCTAGCATAAGTGATATATATCTCATCATCAGACAATGTTGGGTATATATTTCAACTTCTTACCCGTATTACATGATATTCTAGTCTAGTCACGCGTCACTTACAATGATTTCCACGGTAACTATATCTATAGTAGAAACTCTCATTTTTTTTCTCTTCTACATGTCTACAATGATCATGTATAGGATCATCGGACTTGTTGGCCTTGCACATATCCAGGTAACAATTAAGATGAAGATAAGCTTGTTATAAAAAAATGTGTTGCACTATTGATACCAATACTCACACATAAAAAGATGGGTTATTTTGTGTTGGCCCCCCACTTTTAAACTTGTTTTTGTGTTAACCCCCAACTTTTTTACAAAATCTGTGTTACACATTAACACCCCCGTTTGCTAACACCGTTAGTCAAATCATTTTAGACCCAACATCGAAAAGAAAAAAACTTATAATTTCTTTGGCCAAACCACTTAGTTCCCCACTCATTCTCGAACACTGTGAAGGGTGGCCTTTTCTTGCTATCTCTCTCTCACAAAAAGGGAAGCCTCTCTGTTTAAGTTTCTTCCGCTACATTGATATGATAAGATTAGGGAAGTCTTTGTTCTTCTAATATAATATTTCTTCAAATCAATTCCAGTTTTTCTTTTTGTTGTTGAAATTTTTTTCCTCTTCTCTTCTAAATAATTCCTCTTATTTATCCATTATATATTTCAACGAATTTCTCATGGACCAATATTATGTCATATTTATAAATTTTGAAATATACCACTCGAGTACTATATTGGAGTAAAATGGGCGGCAATTGCAAACACTGGCCAGTAAACACAAATTTGCGAGATTAAGAACCATGTTTTATTTGTACTTTTTTTATACTACTATTCATTACTCCCTTAAGACTGCATTTTTATGTAATTTGCTCAGATTTTCAAACTAAAATAATTTGTGATTTGTTATCTTCCCTGTTGAAGTAACATGGGACTTTGGGCCAACAAGAAGGGGATGCGTATGTATTTTTAACCTATATAGAGAATTAGTTTATGAGTAAATTTATCCGGAGTCACATTTGGATTCAACTAGTTGGTGCACACTGCATTACACGTGATATCTATGTATGTCATTAACCCGTGCATTACTACACTACTGAATGACTACGAAATAAAATAATAGGATCTATGAAAGACCACTCCAAAAGAACCATAATATAAATTTCAATTGGTAAGAGTATGTTACCAAAACAAATAGCCTTATATATAAAAAGAAAGAAAATCGGAACAAATAAATTTATAATGGTTGCATCCTCGTCCCCGTTCAAAACTGACAAATGATGTATATTTTTTGCATCTATTTTTTTAAAACCGCTAAATTCATTGGCATAATATAGTGTGCACCTCGGACACTCAATTCGAAGTCACTATATATCATGTATACTCAACACTCTATTAGCCGATAAACTTCAATTTCTTATATCCACATAATTGTATACCAACCGTATCCATATGTCAAATACCAACATCATGTTTAATATTGAACTTCTTCTTAGAAAAAGAATCAAGTTTTTTTTTTTAATTTTTAATATTTATAATGGTTGTCAATTCCTCGTCACCATTAAAAACTGACAAATGAGGTATATTTTTTGAAATTATTTTTTAAGAATCGCTAAAATAATCGTCAAAATATAGTGCGCACCTCGGACTCTCAATTTTGAAAGCACTCTATAACGTGTATCTTTAACACTCTACTGGACAACAAGCTCCAATTTCTTATATCCACATAATTGTATACCAACCATATATGTATGTAACAACCCGCCCTTTTGGAGACAATTAAATTCCATAAATTAAGTATAAATTGGAATTTGGAGATTTTTTCGAAATAGTAATTTTTGAGATTTTCGAGGAATGAATGATTTTTTATGGATGTTGTGATTATTCTTGGGACTATATAGGTCGGAATATTTTAATTACATGTCGCCGTGGAGTATAGCGACAAAAGAGGTTAGATGTTGAGTAGAAAACCCGCATTTACTTTTATGGGTTAGAATAGTGATTTGCGGTCAAGTACCTCGGATGGAAATTTCGACTACACCATGAGTATCGGAATGTCCGAGATAGTCGGAAAAGAGTGTCCGATTGTCGAAATTGAGTTCCGGGTAATTTTGGAGTTAAACGGGCTCGTAATTGAGCAAACGAGTCGTTTTGGGGTTTTAAGGGGTTAAACCCTTTTATCTATATATAAAGAGGGAGAGAGGGAGAAAAAGAGAAAGAGAAAAGGGAAAAGAAGGAAGAAAGAGATAGAGGAGGAGAGAAAAGAGGAGAAGTGGGGGAAACTCCGACCAAACTCCGCGTGATTCAGCTCGAGGTCATCGGATTTCATCCTCCAGGCAAGTGTTTACTTGCTTTATTTCATTTTGTGCATTCCTCTCATATCACAATTGGTATAAACATGATTTTAGGGTTAGAAACCTTAAAATAAATTTGGTAAAATTTGGATATGAGTTTACAAATTGATGTAATGTAAACTCTTAATGATTTCTAGTATTAAAACCATGTTAATGGAGTATAAAATGAAATTGAAATGGGAGAAATGCCCAAACCTAGGTTTTATGGATTTTAGGGTTCAAATCCAAGAGATATGGGTTAATACCCAAAAATAATTGATGTGTTAGTTGTAAAACATGGATTAGATGTTTATTGAGTTGTTGGATGAGCTTAGAAACAACAAAAATGGAGAATAATGGAGGTTTGGAAATTTTTTGAAGATAATGAATAGATACCTGTGCGTTAACCGAATCGATTCGGCCAGGGAGAATCGATTCAGCTCTTTGTCAAAAAATGAAATTTGTAGATATCTTCGACGCGGTCGCGTGGGCGCCAACCGCGTATTTTTCTGATTTTTTTTCGATTTATAGTGATTTTTCTACGGAAAGCTATCCGAGATCAAAATAGTTAGTCAGAAATTAAGACTAGAATTATTTAGAGATAAATATTAGGGGTTCTAAAATAGAGTGTTAGGACCTCTAAAGGACTTGATGAGAGAGGAAAACTTTGGGTTTGTAGGAATAAATCCGACTTAAAGTTTAAATGGTGAGTGGATTAAATTTTGGGTTTTGGGTTATATATAAAACCCTAAGCAGATTTGGGATTTTTGGACAAGCCGAATCGATTCGGACAGGCCGAATCGATTCGGTAAGAGACAATTTGAAATTAAAACCATTTTGAATCGATTCGAACAAGGCGAATCGATTCGGTGGCCAACGAATCGATTTGGGCAGGCCGAATCAATTCGGTCCTAGAAAAATTTTAAGGTTTTCTCCTTTTAAAGTTTAGGGAGATTTAAACTATGGTTTTGGAGATTATTATCGAGGATTCTAGATATCCCATTAGGACTCCTAGATAATGGTATTGAGGGTGAATAAACCCCGGGATGAAATAAGGAACCTCGGTTTAATTTAGTGTACGATCTGGGGTATAGATTTAATGAATGCTTGGGAATACTTTGGGTTTAGTATCATGCTAATATGAAAGCGTGATTATGATTCCTCGAGAGAATCTTTGGGATTATTGGACATCGATAGATGGTTTGGCAAATATGGCCATTTTTATATATTCAGGGAGGAATATATGGTATATATATATATATACTACGTGATTAAGTATATATGATATGATATAAATGATTTTGAAAATATATAGATGAATATTTTCAAAATGGGAAAAAGGTAAATGATTTTCATAATTAATAAATTATGGTTACACACCTCCCTAAATCTCTATCATAAGGGAAGTTGCGTGCGTTATGGTGATGCCCGCTGGCTAATGAATGGAGGGTGGCTATAGTCCTATAGGCCATATGGGCGATTATGGTTTACTGCGCTCGTTAGGGGATTCTGGGTGTGGTCTTGAATTTCCCACAGGCATATGGCCGCTTCCCGACGTTGGTAGGTTCCCAGGTTGTCTTGTTTGATAGTCCCTGGAAGATGATAGCCATTTAGGGGCGCGTCCAGTGGGGAAACCCGGAGGGGCGGTCTTAGTTTTATTAAAGCAATTTATGATAATAAATTGGCTTTAATTTACATTTCCTGAGTATAAAAAGGGAAATGGGATAAAGGTTTGGCTTCGGTAACACTCCCGGATGGAAGAAGGGATGTGGAGGCATGATATGATCAAAGCATTTTCATGATAATGGAAATGGCTTTGGGTACATTTCCTGAGTATAAAAAGGGAAATGGGATGATATATAAAGGAAAAGCATTTTTATGATAATAAAATTGGCTTTTAAAAGTATATGATTTGTTAAAGAAATTCATGATAATGAATTGGCTTTTATATTTACATTTCCTGAGTATAAAAAGGGAAATGGGAAGTTTTGAGAAAAATGAAAGTCTTGATAAATACTTGAAATATGAACCCTCATTCCGGGAGATAGATCCGGATGTTTCTGGTAAAATGTATATATATATGGATGAATCGAGTACCGAGGGTCTAATTGATCCCGACGATCGACCTTGTCGCATAGTAGTGTATCGGGGGGGTTCCTTGTTTGGATTTCGCTTTGCGAGACACCCCACGCACGAATATGGCAATGTGTTGAGACTGGGGAGAAGTTTAATCCTTAGTGCTCTAATATTATAAATGCTTATGGTATATATATATTTATATATATATCTTTCTGTACTGAGGGACTGGAGGATCTCGACGATTGATCGTGCCGCGTAGTAGTGTATCGGGGGGGTTCCTTGTTTAGATTTCGCTTTGCGAGACACCCCACGCACGAACATGGCATAGCGTTGAGACTGGGGTGAAGTTTAGCCCTTAGTACTTGGACTATCTGGGTTAGATATTGGTTAGGTGATAGACTAGTTTAGCAGGGTAGCTTGACCTGAAGGTTTTAGATAGTTGCGCTAGATGTGCACTTTTAGAAGAGAGGTGAGGGATATCTCATGGGAGTGCGATACCAATCTAAATATGAGAAAACCTTTTTCTAAACAAATAAAGCATTTATGCACTTGCAAAATATTTTTCAAACTCGGGCTCTGACCCGTTTATCTACTTTTCCTTTCTTTCTATATTATATATATATAGGTGTCCAGACACAGGGACGCCTGGATGACACTTCTTTCGAGTCAGACGTCAGCTGCATCAGCTGTGGATGCGTGCAAGTTTTTGATAGCCGCTTCCATCGTTGTACTCTAGATAGGAGGTTCTGTATAAACATTCGAGCCAATGGCTCAATTGCATTTATTTACTCTTTCAGTACAACATTCGATATGGTTTTATAATTTGAACCGAGTGTTCGGTTATTTTATTTCATTTCATTTTCCTTTCAGTCTCATTTACGCATTAACTTGTGGATGTTTTATTTTAATGGTAAAAAAAAAAGAGTAGTTAGGTAAAAGTTTTAACGCTCGCCTAATAGGATATTAGTAATTAAATGGACTTTTGACAGTGATGCTAAGAATGATCCATAAGTAACTCCTGTTTTAATTCGATATAGGAGTGATCGCCCGGTATCCCATTAGGTGGGTTGTTACAATGTCAAATCCACGCCAGTTCCATATCTTCGCCTAAGCATCCAAACACCACCATCATGTTTAATGTTGAACATCTCAGTAGGAAAGTACCAATTAGAGTACCAACAATGCATCAATAATTTTTTTACTAAATTCCCTTTTATAGTTTCATGGTTTTCTTAGTTAATATTCATACTACATGTAAACCATGAATTTTGAAAGCGTTGCTTTTCAAAACCGTATGGAAAAAAACTTCTCGATTTAGAGTTAGTTAAACAATGAATCCCAATATTTCAACAACCCTTATGGTTGTTAATACCCCAACGAATTCTTACTTTTCTCTTGAATCTCACCCGTGGCTACACAAGTGGACCAACTAAAAACTACCCCTAAATCACCATAACAAATCACATTTGGCAAAATGAAAAATAAAATTGAATAATATTGTGTCTTTTTCTTTAAATCAAAACACAAATTCAGCATGAGACAACTCGCGATTCAATGAAATTAATAATGTTCCTTAAATATCAAATATAATCAAGTAAATATTTCGCATCAAATAGTAAAATGACTGATTTAGCTACCCATGGACCTTGAGCTCAACAAGATGCCTTGCTAGATTGCCCCTACATGTAATTGAAATAATTAAATAAAATAAAAATTAACTCATCATGTCAGGACGGGTTCACATTCACATCGTTTAACAAGACTGCAACATACACACAACATAGTATAGTTGATTAGTTTTCCCTTTTTGAATTACTCGGGGGTGGGTGGGTAGCAAAGTCAGGTTTCATCATTTTCTTTTCATTCCTAACCAATAACTTCAACCCAATATTTAAATAGAGATTTATGCTTTAGTCTATTTACAAAGATTTGTTGGGCTCCCATCCCATGTAATTTTTAAATTGTATTAAGTCCCTTAACCACTTAAAATCGCCTCATAACTACCCGAAACCGTTTCATAACTGCCTCTAACATCCCCACTTAATTTTCGTAGAGATTGACATGTGTCTCATTTTTATTAAAACGGGACCAACAACTAAAAAACAACTCGAGATTGAATACAAATATATTTTTAAAAGTATGACTCAATACTTGTACTCGCATATTTAAATGTTTGTTATTTCAATCATTTTGTTCATATGTATGTCTCTGTGTGTGTGTGTATATCAATGAAGCACGGATGCGGGTGCGACACAGTACGGGTGCGGCGATTCAAAAATTCTCAACAAATTAGGATACGGGTGCGGCGAGATATAATATAGTAATATAAATGATATTATGTTATTTTTAGGTAATACAAATAAGTTCCATCATTATTATGACTCTCAAAAATTTATGATAAGGGTGTTTGTTATTTTTTAACACATTGACAATATTAAAACAGGGGACTCTACCATCCATGTCACATATATTATAATAATCTACTAAAACCCATTAACCATTAAACTATAAAAGTAGAATTCAATATAATATAATAAAAAAAAGTTAACTTCACAAAACCCATTTAACATTAAACTAAAAACAAACATTCGAAGTCGTTAAGAAACTTACTTCTATATTAGCTTTCACATATATTATAATAATTCACTAAAACCCACTAACCATTTTTTTTACAAAAGTAGAATCCAATATAATGTAATAACAAGCAGTTAATTTGGGCCACAAAACCCTTTTACCATCAAACCAAAAACAAATATAGAAAGTTGTTAAGAAACTGAATTATCACTCTTCACATATATTATAATAATCACCCACAAATCATTAAATTATAAAAGTAGAATCCAATATAATATAATGACAAGCACTTGGGTCACAAAACCCATTTAACATTAAAAAATTAAACTAAAAACAAACACAGGAAGTTGTTAAGAAACCCAGTTAACTTCGTATATGTTGAAGGAGAGTAAGCAGAAAATGAGAGAGAGGGGGAGAGAGAGATGAAAATGAAAAAAAAAAATCAGAATTGTGTTTTTTTTGGATTATTTACGAATCCCATCAAAACCGGTCGAGTCCTTACCGAATCCAGAATTAATTTATTTAATTAATATCTGATTCTTCTTTGGGTGCGAATCGGGGTCGAATCGCACCCGCACCCGACTCGCGTGCGATTCGGATTCTTCAGGCCTTTTGAAGAATCCATGCTTCATATATATATATATATCATATTTTTCATACTCCACCTTCTAATAAAAAAAACCGTGATAACTTAATGTTTTTCAGAATAGAAATGTATTAGAGACCAACAAAAGCGCACTCTGATGAAACTAAGGGAATCAAAATGGATAAATATGATGAATAAGTATGAGTGATTTGGTGATATAAGGAAAGTATTAGTAAGTAAATCCCTGTTTATTCCAAATGATTTTGATGATACTATCAATTAGGTAAAGTTGACAGCCTTCCAAATGTATCTCAAATTTCCAAATAAAATACTAATATTGCATGAATCAGTTTGAAATATTTTTCTAAATTTATTATAATAAACTGCACACTTTAAAGTGTTTGCACACATCAATAATAACTAAAGACCAAATAAAATAAATGTGATTAAGTACAAAGTAAAATCGAAATAATAACAAAAAGATGTATTCTTTGGTGTAAAAGAAAATATATAATGTAAAGGATTTTAGTTTGCGATGGCGGGTAGGTGTTTCTAGTGATGTTAATCATTAGAGCTTTGGTGTGCTGATACCATATTTTAAAACTTGTATTTTAAGACCACATATTTTCTTAACATTTTTAAATAGAAATATTGCATTAGAACCCTTCAAGTATCACTATTTTTAATCAAATGAACACATCTATATAATAACGCAAATGATGTGAGTAAATATCAATGTAAACATCTCAAGTTGCTGCTACTGATTTTCAAGCTGTTGGCATTGATGTTGCATCCCTTTTAACTAAAACTATTTTGTTAGAAAAGGTACATTCATTTACAAGTTTCAAGCTTTTTATTTTCAACAAAATGACATGAGAAACAAATAGTAATTGTGAACCAATCAATATGACATACATTCAGCATTCAATCTTTCATAACTACCGAAGTTCAAACAAAAAAAAACACTAGCTAAATTTCAATATTCGACATTCAGATTCAGCATCCATCATTAAACATAACATAAATGAAAAATAGGAGAAAGATAGATTTTTTTTGCTGTGAGCCTTGAATACCGTGAGAATCACAAAGAATAACACCGATCTGTGATGGCGTCATTTCTTTCTTCGTAAACTTGCAGATGTTCTCTTCAACCTGAAAAACATAAAATGTATATTTTAATATCTCAATATATATAGGGCAGGGCTATCAACACTCCATACAATTCTGGAGACACTCCAAAAACATATTAAATGACAAAACTACCCTTGATGTTATATAAAGGAAATCTCTCATTCTTTGTCCAACAATAAGAAAAAAACTGTTAACAAAATTGTTAACTTTAAAATTAATAAATATAATTTTTTTTTATCCAAATAAGAATATCACCAAATTAAAATATGAAACGTCATTAATTTATTTTTTACTTGACACGAATACGGTCCAAGTAAAAGCGACACGACGCAATTTTTTTTATCAAATGCAAACACGACCCAATGAAAGTTGGATAAAATACGAAATATTTTTTTAACTTAACACGAATAAAATCGCCTATTATTTTAATTTATTTACAAAAACAAAAATACGACTGAATAAAAACAATGATTTCGTATTGTGTGGCATTTTAATTTGATCGTGTTTCTGTTTTTGTAAAAAAAAAATTCACAACACGAACAAATTAAAATCACATTGTGAAATATTATTTTTTGCAAAAACAGAAACACGGCCAAATTAAATTGTCACACAATACGAAATCATTTTTTTTTTCAAAATGGGTAACTTAATGCGACACAACATGATTTTCTTTTAAATGTTTGTGTTTGATCAAAACATAACAAGTGTTAACTACTCTCTTTTGCTCACGATTAAAATTCATCATAAAAGTATAATTTAATTGGTCGGTATAATATTATTTTTTTAATTAAAACGTGATACGACATAAATGACGAGAAATGTTATTTTTTTAATCTAATACGAACACGACAGAACATGAAATAATACAAATGACACGATACGTGAAATCTTATTTTTCAACCAATCATAAACATGACCAATTAAAACGAGACACAACACATAGAAACAACACAATTCAACATGACATGACATGACATGACACGACATGACATGACACGACATGATTTTCTTTTTTAACCAAACATGAATGTAATCCGAATAAAAGTGATACGACACAACATGAAATATTATTGTTTTAATAAACACGACACGCCACAATTTATATATATTTTTTTAACCAAACACGAACCCGATCGAAATAAAAAGGACACGACACCTCTCAAAATCTTATTTTTGCCTAAGATGAAACACGAGTTCAATAAAAGTGATATGACACAACACGAAATCTCATTTGTATCGCATTTTTATTTGGTCATATATCTGTTTTTGTAAATAAATTAAAATAATATTTCGTGTCATTTCGTGTCTCCTTTAATTGGATTGTGTTCGTGTTAAGTTAAAAAAATATTTCGTGCTCGTTTAAGATAAAAAAAAAAAAAGGATTCGTGACATGTCACTTTTATTTGAGTTTTCTTTCTTAGATAAAAAATAAAATTTCATGTCGTGTCACATTTTAACTGGATCGTGTTCATATTTGGTAAAAAAAATAAGTAAACACTAAAATATAAATCAATTAATGACTAAGTTATTAATAATTGTTATTTAAAGTTAAAAAAAGTATTTGCTTAAATTGTAAAGGTTAAACAATAAAGGGTAAAGAATAAAGGATAAAGGTTAATATAGTCAATTAAAAAAGTTTTGGAGTGTTTCCAGATTTTTTGGAGCTTTTTTAGCTGCACCCATATATATATGATGATGATGATGATGATGATGATTTGGTGGTTTTGATACATCTTACATCCCTTTAACTGTGTTTCTAGAACTTTTATCCCCTTGGTTTAATTGTGGAAAATATCGTAACTGTGTCTATTTGATAGAAAAGTGTCAAAATGTAAATGATTTTAGGTTAATCGATTCTAGATCATATAATTTGAAGGCAAATGTGTATTTTTCAAGATGTGTCCCTACTATACAAGTTGAAAAATTATTAATTTTTTACAATTTTTATCAAACATAAAAATTAAAAAATAAAAATAAATATAAAAAATTTACTTACGAAATATATATATATATATATAGAGAGAGAGAGAGAGAGGTTCTCTAGTGAACCTAAATACCGAACTTTTTAATGAACCTAATAAAACATGAGAAAATAATCCAATTAATTTTAATTCTTTGTTGTAATAGGTCTAAGCCAGTGGCAACGAACATGCGTGTGACACACACGCATTTTTATCATGTTTCACACCCCCCAACCCATCTGTCAAACTTGAGGCAGCCCCCAGTTCCATTTGTTTTTATCCGGCCCACTGCTCACACTCCCAACCCGCTGGACAAACCTCCGGCCTGAAAACTCACCACCTCCGGCTAACTAAACCAGTGCCGACAGCCAGGGAGGTAGCCAGGAATTCCAGTTAGTGGGGGCTAATTTAGCGATAATTTTCGGGGGTTGGGGGCAGGATCCCCCGAGCCGATTTTTTTTGTGGTTATTTTTTAGTATTCGACAAAAATAACTTAATTTATTTAATCTAATGGACAGAGAAATAAAAATTTAAACCAGCACTTCGGTCCCAATTTTAAATCAACCATATCCCTAATTATCCCATAAAATTAGCCTTAAAAGAAAAACCAACAACATTAAAATAAACTCCAACAAACATTAATATTATAACATACATACTAAATAAACGTAACCAACTAAACACAAAATAAATATCTTATCAAACTAACCTTCATAAACGCATCAAATAAACTGGCGAAAGGAAAAAAAACATTACCTGTCTTCGATTGTTTTTGCTGTTGCAGCAAAACAAATGGGAGGGAGAGGAAAAGAGAGGAAATGGTGTCTTGGATTGTTTCTGGTGCTTTCTGCCTTGCCTTGGCGTGATTTGGATTGGAACTTGGATCGAAAATGGCACAAAAAATTAGAGGAAAAGAGAAGAAATGGCTCACAAAATAATAGTTGTCTCCCTAAGACTATGCTGCTTTGTACTTCCGATTTGGGTTTTCTAGGGTTTTCAGACTTTGAGTTGGGCTACTCTGTTTTTTATAAAAATAACCCAAAAACTTTACTTTTTTGAACTTTTCCCCAAATATTATTATATACCTACTTTTCTATTTTTTTTAAAACAATGGGGTCTCAAGCCCCCTCTCGGCCTCACTTGGCTCCGTCCCTACCGGCAGCTTCCTTATACCTTCACCTTGACAGCCTCTTTTTCCCGACTTTAATCCGAACCATACCTGCTACACAATTGAAATCTACGATGGAGCTTGTACTTGTTTAGGATGCACTGGAGGTAGAAAGTGGGTTAGAGAGTAATGGTTTGAGGTCGTCGGGTCAGAACAGGTGAAATAGGGTCGGGTTTGAAAGCTGGGTCGCCGGAGGGTTTGATCGGAAGTGACTGGAGATTGGGACGCCGGTTGTCTAAATCGGGTTGGTATTAGGGATGGATGACCGTCGATGGGGTAAAGCAGGTATGGGGTTTTAGCTTTGGGTATGGCAGCAGGTATGAAGGTAGGTCGCAACAAGTTGATATGGGTCCAAGTGGGGGTGGGTTGGGGTGGTGCGGTGGGGTGGTATGGGTGGGTGAGTTGTAAAAAAATTATTGAATCGACACGCATGTTCGTTGCCGCTGGCGCGGACCTATTACAACAAAGAATTAAAATATATTGAATTATTTTCTCATGTTTTATTAGGTGCATTAAAAAGTTCGATTTTGTAGGTTCACTAGAGAACCTCTCTCTCTCTCTCTATATATATATATATACACTAGCATATGCCCGTGCCTGAAGCCACGACAAAAAAATTTCAAAGTAAGTATTCGCGTATCGGCGACAATTTTTCAAAGTACGTAATAGCGAAACGCAAAAATTTTGGAAGTGTACTTTTAAAACAATTGGCCATAATATCCTTTATTTGTAGGACTATTCAACATGCTTAACAAATAACAAATAGTCCAATAACATTCAAATAGTCTAAATTCACCAAATAAATTCACATATAATACGAAATATACAATATTCATCCCTCGAATTCGCATTGTGTCTCAAAAAAACAAAGTGTCAAATTTTTAAAAAAATTGGGCATAGTCTCCTTTGTTTATGGAACTATTCACCTTGCTTAACAAATAACAAATAGTCCAACATCCAAATTGTCTAAATTCATCAAACAAATTCATATATAAAATGAAATATACACTATTCATCAATCAAATTCCCTGTGTCTAAAAAAATGAAATGTCAATTTAAAAAAAAAATTGGGCATAGTCTCCTTTGTTTATTGGACTATCCACCATGTTTAAGGGGTAACAACAAATCCAACAATATAAAAAAAATCCCAAATGCGTCTAACAAAAGCTTCAATGAAACAAACTTCTTATTGACCCATGTTCGATGTGAACTAACCAACTGTCACGCATTCACTTCCATGGGGACATCACCATGGTACATCAAATAGCACTCCATATACTTCCCTTGACGGGGGTTCCATATGGCCATCATTGAAAACGGATCAAAGGCGCTGCTGGTTATCTCTACTGGTTACCCCTGCTAAATGCCTCAACTATCTCAATGACTCGTTTTGGAGTGATATCCTTAGCCGTTGCATTCATTGCTGAAATAGGAAGCCAAAAAAGAGAGACAAAAATATTAGAAATGTTCCAAGTGTTTCTTTCTAACAACGTGCAAGGAAATTAAATTTACGGAGCCAAAATGAGTTGTGTTCAGAACATGGATGAGGTGTAGATTTTAAACCCCAAAATCCAAAAAATATAAAACATTTGATAATAGTCGACCTATTAGGGATTTCACGACTGCGTCTCTTTGAATGTACACTTGTTGGATCCACCTCAATGGTCGATTTTATTTGGTGTACATGATCAATCCACTAATAATAGTCGATTTTATTTGGAATCCACTATAAATATGGAAAAAAATCTCTCCAATCCACCTCAATCGCACCTGCAATTGGCTCACTCATGTAAACCTTAAACAATTCATCTCCCAAGAAGGTGGTTCTGAGGTCCTCTACGAAAATCAATTCCATATCCTTTCCCAGAGCCTGCAAATACCCTGCAAAACAGAGTAATATGAAGTATAAATTACCATTTCTATATCATTTTAAAGAGGGGCACATAATATGCTGAAGCCAAATTTCATCATTCATATTGTGTTCACTAACGACACAAAACTAAAGTGCCAATATACAGAAACAAAAACACTCCTTACCTGTTATAACGATGGCATATTCTTTAGGCTACCAAATTCACAGCTAAAACCTACAAAAAAATTGAGAAAAGTTATACTATGAGAAATTTTTTTGGAATATTGTGACAAGTTTAATTTGGAGTCGAGCACAGTAGTATTAGAGACTTAAATCAAATTCAACAGTTTAAGACTATTTGTCCATAAGCATTCAAAACAGTAGCATAATTGTAGCCCTTATCTCGAGAAAATGAAATCTATCAAATTATCAAAGGATCAAACTGCTGAGTTCAATACAAAACATTATTTCTTAAGGTATTTGAATCTAAGGCATAATTTGATTTCAATGTATTGTATTGAATTCAGCACTTGGTTTTAGGACCTATCCAGCACTCTGCACTTTGATTTCAAAGAGTTGTATTGAACTCAGCACTCACACTTTGAGTTCAATACAATACATAGGGATAAGTTTGCGTGTACTAAACTTGCCGAGGTTGACTGGCTGTATCAATGTATATTTGATATAACAATATGTACCAATGAATATTTGATGTAACTGTTTATTAGAACATATGCTTAACTTGGGCATGTTATACGTGATGTTATAATTAATGATACCGTAGACGACACTATTCAGTATAATAGTGACCTGATATCACTATTCAGTATATTAATGACCTGATATCACATGAGCCATATTTTCATTCAAATGCACCAAGTGAAATTGGATATCAGTGAAATTGTGTGTTGTATGTTCTGTATTTGATATCATTTTTCTACAATATATAAAAAATGTAGAAGAATGATCTAAATTGAATGATTATTTCCCCCAAATGATCCGTATTGAAAATTATTAGATATCCAATACAAAACATTGAAATTTATTTGATATGTAACTGTTGTACATATAAAAAATGATACAATAGTTGGTGATGAAATACAATTTCAGCAGCCATAGCTGCTATAGCAACTAATATAGCTATTATATTAGCAGATATAGCTACTATAGCAGCTTATATAGAAGCTACAGATGCTTCAAATGCTTCAGTAATGTCTATGCTCATTTCGTGACACGACATGGCATATTGAATATCTCCAATTGTACAACTCCTTACAACCTTAATACCGAGTGTGTGTTTTACTTCACTCACAGCATTACCGAGTGTGTGATGTACTTCAACCATAGGATTACTGACCGAGTGTGTGCTGTACTTCAACCATACAATTACAGTCGCTAAGCTACTATATATGACCAAGTTGGCTGAGCTGATGCACTTCAAACATAGCTAATAAGGCATAAAACATAGCTAATATGAAAGAAACATATCTAATAATGCAAAAAATAACCTTAATTCCTAATATGAAAGAAACATATACAGTCAATGTAGTAGGGTGTTCCGTACCTCGAAAAATGCAGGAATTTTGGGACAGAAAGTAAGATTGCTTATAAAATTATTTGAGTAATGCTACATACCCCAAATAACTCCCCCAAACCTCCCCCAAACCTCCCCCAAAATGTCTTGGGCTTTGTGCCCTAGCGGGACCCGCACCACATGGCATTAGATGACAAGAAAGTGGAAGAATGATGTAGCGTCCACGTAGGATTTGGGGTACATTTGGGGGAGTTGTTTGGGAATCAAAGCATTTTCCAAATTATTTATATGAAGTAAAGACAATGCCTATAGACGGTCATGTGTATTTGGAACCCAATGCCTATACACAACAGTTGACAGATCTATTGGTAGTTTAATATCTTACAAACCCAATGATGATGGTTATTTCACTATCCAGCTGAGTGTTACAATAATAAAAAATGTACAGTGATACCTTTCCATCATTGTTTTTATTCCCCAACTTCCAAAACTTATGTGCTCATTCACGTCCACATCTTGGATCCAGAACGCGTGCAAAAATTGAAGGAAATTTTGTTGCTATAGATCAGTTGCAAAGTAAAAAAATAAAGAGAATATAACTATAAAATGATAACTCACGTAAATGGAAAAAACGTCAATTGAACATAACACCATGTCAAGCGCAAAGTATTACCAATTCTAGTTGATGTCGATCAAGTGGTGGAACATGTAGGGATGAGTGCAAATCGGAAAAGTGAAGTTGTGTTTGAAATGAATATAGAGATGATTTTAAATAAAATAATTATATATGAAATCTTAGTACTGAGCAATTGAAAAATATTCATTGTAGGGTTAAATATAATTAACTCACAACATAGTTCACAAACATAGATCAGATAAAGGAAAATAAAAAAGAACTTGATAGCATTGAAAAATTAAATGAAACGGTGGGGCACTCGAACACAATATCTCAAATATCATCAACAAAAATAGTTGCAATTATGCTTGAGCCTTCCTACTTGAGTATGCATCCCAAATCTGCAACTATAGTAAAAAGAATGACCTATACTTTCCAAAAATAATATTCTTACTCGAGAGGGAGGATTTTTAAACAGTTTCCTATAGGATATGAATCATGTTAATAATAGATAGTTCAAGCCTAAGAGACCATCAACAACTGTAATTAATACATACATTTTTCTCTATTCATAGATTAGTAAAAAAAATCAAAGCAATAATTAATAGTCAATTACTATAGTTCAAGAGGCATCTACATAAATAATGGTGAACTTGACTAACAATAGTTCCTATGGAAGATTCCTTATACTGACATAGAACTAAAGATTCATGAACGTTGCCCACGATATATACTGACATAGAATTGCCAAAATCAACTTGGAAGTATAATTATGCATAAAGAGAAAAAAATGGACATATTTTTCTAATGACGTGCATGTGAAAGGAAAAAGAGGAGTCCAACCAAACAACGGTACACATTCGACCATTGTAACCAACACCCTTCAAATTCAAGAATCATTTTTAATACCACAATTGATGCTACATACAACAACAATATAAAATCCAACAATACACAGTACAGTCTACACCTGTTCCTTTTCCACATCCAGGCTTCTTCCTACTTGGAAAAAACTCACCTGATTATATGAACACCAAAATAAAAAGTCCAAAATCCAATATCAATAGACTCCATCTTCCACTCGAAGAACTTTCAATATTGATATAAATAATTCCACACAAATATTCATTTTAAGAGACTCCCCTTCAAGTAGGATTAAAGTAGCAAATCACAATTAGTTTGTGCAAATAAATTTTAAAATTACATACATGACAATGTTGGAGAAAGCTAATGAAGAACTCTTTCACACATCCTAAAAATCAATTCAGAATTTAATAATGACTTTTCCCAAATTATACTTTCTATCAATATAATATGAAAAAAAATTCTAGCCACTAAATTTAATATTTGTCATTTGAACATTTTGTCAAACACCTAAAGTTTAACAAATAAATATAAATATTATAACCCCCTAAATTACCTCAATCCCTTTGGAAAATTGTCATTGTCTAAAACCAACCAAACCAACCCTAAAATTGAAAAACAATTAAATGAATAGAGAAAAGAGTATAAAGAAAGCAACGCATAAAAATTTACCTTAGCTTGATATTACGGGAATGCCTAAAATCAGGAGCAGTTGTTCTGAACAGTATAGCTCTCGAATTCAGCCACTTCTGTCACACTCAAGGCATTGCAAGAAAATCCATCTGACACACTCGAGGCTGCTTCACGCTCAAGGCATGGCACAACTGAAGGATAATACCCTTAAAATAAGTAATACATGGCTGCAACATAAAATAACATTTGACTAAAATAAGTTTCATAAATTAAATATAGATGGAACTATCCTATTTTTAACAATTTCTTGGGTTAAAGATCAATAATATTTGTTCGCCAAACATAATCTAAAAAGAACAAAACAAATATAATTTTGTTTGTGATAAAGTGTAAACATGCAAAAAACACCTTAGATGTCATAATTAACTGCCCAATACAAATAGACAATAACATATCAATACTTAAAAAACTAATAAGAATAGGATAACAAATAGCTTAACAAATTAAAGCAACCAAATCCTCCCAAACCAACATACCAATGCACAAAATCTTGTTTGGCATACGTTAATGCACAAAAGCTCGTTTGACACAAAATCTCATGTATGTACATCTATATATAAATGAATCTAAGACAATTTGTTGCCAATAAAGAATAACTTAATCAATTTCCCAAACACCTAGAATACAACACAAAAATGATACAAAAAGGATATTAAATGTGTAGGGTGCATTTCTATAACATGACTGTAAGTGTTTATTAAAGAAAAATATAACAATGACAACCAATAGTGCGTATGTATTCAGTAGAAGAAAAAAAGAGGGACATCACATGAAATGCACAAAGTATTGAAACTGCTAAGAAATGCAAACATGTACATAACTGATTAAATGGCATCCACTTCACTTCATTATTGTAAGTTTGGTATTCAAACTTCCCCATTTAAACCATTTAAGAAATTAGTAAATTCAATATTCAACCAAGAAAAATCTCACCACAACCACACAACTATAAAAGTATACACAATCCCATGCATTGTTGATTGAGAGGAGATAGATTTATGCATTGCAAAATATATTTTGATTAAGGAAACTTGAAGAATTGCACTTTAATTTCAAAATCAATCACCTATTGTGAACATCTTATAGCTTATATTAAAGAATTATCTCACAATGATACTCAAATATACAAAACTTATCTAGGACAAAATCACCAAACCTGCACAGAGCATTAAGCTTCTCATTGCCCCACCCAAGCATCAACTAAATAATCTATTTAGATGAAGTCATTTCGTGGTAAATTAAAAATCAAATATATATATCTGCAACATAACTTGAACCAAGTAAATTTGAATCTCTTACATATTCTTTTGGGTCACAACTATGTGTCCATACCTTATGCAACTATGCCTCTTTACCACTTATTTATGATGGCCCTCCTTTTATATATGCTCTTCACTTGATAACTTTGCAGCAAATGATGCTCCCCTGTTAACTAAATATGTAGCAAAACAGTGAAAATATTCAGCAAATGATGGTTCACCTGATAACTAAAACCTCTTCACCACTGTTAAAACACATCCAAAATAGTGTTGAGGTGAAATTTCATATCCATCATACATTTTCTGAGATTTCTTCAATAGAGAAGACATTTAAGAAAATAACGAAATTAAAGTAAAAAATAAGGTCATGGAACAAACATTAGTGATTAAATCCGGTATACCATTCAACCAAAAAAACTTCTTAAATCAAAATCATTAGTGATTACCTCTTTTCGGCCGCAAGATCTAATCAAAATCATTAGTGATTAGATCTGGTATACAAAATGAAAAGCAGAGGGAGGGAGGGAGGGCGAGCAGCGGGCGGGGGGGAGGGAGGGAGGGCAAAACGGGAGGTATTTGCATTTGGAGGGATGGAAAACCGAGAGGGAGTTGCGTTGGGGAGAGAGAGTGAAAAGCAAATGGGTATGAGAGATATCGAGAAAGAGAGAGAGGGGTGTGTGTGTAAAGGGAGAGTGTTACTAAAATACCCTCATTTTTGAATTAAAGTGTAATTTTGGTGAGTAAAAAAGAGGGGGAAATCAAAGAATTAAGGGGTAGGTTGGTAAAAAAAGAAAGGGAGGTGATCTGACCCATTAAAATGTGTAAAAATTTGTAAGGAGGTGGCATCGATCCGCACCGTTAAAAATGTGTATATTTTCAAAAACCAAGCTACTTTATTATATAGATATATACACTAAATATATAATATTTAAGGAATATTATATATATATATATATATATATATATATATATAAAATATTAATCAAGTATTTGAGTATTATTTGCAATTAATATTGATCAAGTATTTGTGGATACCGAAAAATAATTAAGCAAAAATTGACTCGGGGGCTAGTCATAACCTTTACCTGCCCCAGCTGAATGCCTGCATCCTCCCCTGTTCGTGGCCTCTCTACGTGGATGGGGTTTGTACGTAATCACTCCGGGGGGTTTGGGGTGGCTAGAGCATGAGACATTGTTTACTAGTTTGCACTTTTAAAGCAATTGTTAGCTAAATAATAATGTGCAAGTATCATGAATTTAGCTATAAGATTTTACAGCAGTTGGTGAATACTTGATTCATGTAGAAAATCCTGAGCTTTAGTTATTTGATTATACAACTCTATTAGCTAACAGGCTTTGTTATCGTTAATTGGGATGCATAAGTATTATTACGTGATCAATGTTGAATCTGCTAGTGGTTTGGTGGAGTTTGATGAGTCAAATATTTCTTCCTTGCCACAAAGAAAAAGAGGAGAGATTTGTAGTTGGGATGTGTGACACCCCGCCTAATTAAATATCGGGCAATCACTCCTTTATTAAATTAAAACAAGGTAAACAGTTGGTTCATTCTCAGCATCACTGTCGATAAAAAAAGATTTTTCAATTTAACACCCTAAATAATTAAGCTAAGTGTCAAAAACATTTTCATACAAACTTTCCAAATTTTAATTAATGAAAAAGATTTATGTAATTAAAATAACATTTCTACAATTAAGAAATCACACCACAATAATCTAAATAACATAAACCATTCATCAATCGAATGTCAATAATTGGAACTAAAACCACAAATCCATCCTGTATAAATCCCATAGAACAATACTGGAAATAACTGAAATATAAAAATCCCAACAACAAATGAAATGATGAAAAGGGGTGACACGTGCCCAATAAATGAGAGTAATAAGAGTGGAGTCAATAACAGAAGCCGTCTACTCAAGTGACCTGCAACTTCCACCTAAGCTGCAGCTCGTTCTTCTCAAGGGATCCTAAACAAGACGCCCCTGTGGCTGGGCACCTGAAAATATACATATATATATACAAGAGAGAGAGAGAAAAAAAGAAATGGGTCAGAGCCCGAAAGTGTGTTTGATTTAAAATACGTTTAGCAAGTATTTAAATTGATACAGGCCAATGCAACAACATATTAGTGCGTCTCTCTCTTGAGAAAAATACTCACCTCTCTTCTAATGTGCACACCTATCGCACTAACCTTCCCAACGGTTCGTTTTATCAGCTATCGCACTTGACTTTCTAAAAGATTAAACTGAACTTAGATTACCCGCAAGATTTACAATTCACGATTTCATTTTTAAAAGAATGTTCCAAACAGTAATCAAAGTCCTCCATTTTAACTTTATAAAATCCATAAAGTTTTACCGTGACATATTATACCTTTTTCAAACAAGTATTTAATAATATGAGTCAACAACTATGTTCTACATATCAAATTTCAGTAGACAGATTCAAATATCATAATCTCATATATATATATTAACTACTCGCATAATATATATATATAACAGCACCCCGAAACAAACTATGGTGCATGCATACTTCCACTATCCAAATCCCCATATCACTCATTTTAAGGGGAATACATTCGGAATCACTCTCGAATTGAATTAACATAAATACACAAACAATATTGAGGCGAAGCATAGATTCCAAGTCTCTAAGAGGATGGCACATACCGGCGTCTCTTAGGACCGTCTGAACTATCACATCGATAGCCTGTACCAAGGACATCTATGTTCTAGGGTACAAGTCAATATCCCCCATAAAGGTCCCATCGAGATAAGACTTGTCCCAGCGCGGAAACCTCAGGGATAGCAAGTAGCGTGGGTATGATTTTCACATGCATATAATATATGTACACACAATCATATAAATATACCACTTTATCGAATTAATATAGGTTCTTCTCATCACCCGATATTATACCCTTTATCCTTAATTACACAGTTATGGAATTACATATAAGGTTTTATTCCTAACCTTAACTCGAAGGGTTTTCTCACTTATTACCTAACCCTCATGGATTACATCCTCAAAATTCTGAAATTCAGTAAGTGACTTTATTAGATTCCAACGTAACTATCTTACGTACCTCACCCTTTAAATTAATAAATCTACCAACCTAAAGTAAATATCCCATAAATACCATTTTCGTTGAAGATTAAAGGTTCTAACATTTATCCATATTCCCTACTGGTCCTCAATGTCTCCCAATTCATTTTATTTAGAATGCCCAAAGATAATTTCACGATAACTTACGTTAACTAATTTAAACAAGGGAAAATGGAGTCTGCCAGGAGGGGTCGATCGATCGAAGCTTGGGGCTCGATCGATCGAAGCTCTATGTTCGATCGATCGATCAAGCTGGTCTGGGTAAAAATTCTGCAGATTTGCAGTTACGGGATTCATCAAAATTCTTCATCAATATCCATATTTTCCAACACTAATCGACCCAAAAAGTTTACTACTATCATACTAACATAATTCCTGATGTTTTTAACGTTCAGCATGCGTGTATACATCATTAATCATGGTTAAACAATCCAAAATCTAATCTAAACATCAAGAACCTTACAGTTTTCATAACTATGATTCAATTCAGTTTTTCTCCAGAATTTCTTCCTCATATAACATCAGAATTCGTGGGTAATACATCTATAACATCAAGAGTTTCCAGCATAAGGTTTTAATCTTCTCTACATGCAATTTCCTATCAAAATTTGGGGTTTTCTTACATAGATTACATTCCTAATTAATCCTAAACTAATATGAACATTGCACTAACGAAATACGCAAGTTAAACACTTGCCTGGGATTTTCAGAAGTCTGATTTCCTGTGGATTATGGTGTGGTTGCGTTCTCCTCCTCGCGATCTACGCGTTGGTGACGACGGCGGTGCAAACGGAGGTGTTTTGGCCTTGAATCTCCTAGAAAGGTCTCTCCTCTCTTCTCCAATGGCCGTCCTAGGGTTCTGTATGTTCTAACCCTAAATGGCTATCCTAACCAGCTGATAAAGGCTGCTAAAATTCGTGGGTTTAATTACCCTATTTTGGAAAAAGACCAAAATGCCCTCCCGGGTCACTAATTAGGCCTAAAAACACCTCGAGACCCGAACCAAACCCTCGGGTACACTTTTCTGACTATCTCAACCCTTCCGGACGCGTTGGCACACTCAAAATGACCATATGGACAACTTATAAAATATTCACTTTTTATTTAACACAATTAGTCCCGACGTGACACGGGCACGTC
Source organism: Sambucus nigra (assembly GCA_949130495.1). Lineage (NCBI taxonomy): Eukaryota > Viridiplantae > Streptophyta > Magnoliopsida > Dipsacales > Adoxaceae > Sambucus > Sambucus nigra. The sequence goes on along the minus strand of OX422218.1, from coordinate 103,070,853 downwards.
CCGACTTAAATTTCCGAAATAGTCATTTAATTCACTTATGACATTCAATATAACCAATATAATATATTACTATGCTCATTAGTAATATTCAACAAGTTTCCCATAATTACTAACTCTCGTCACGTTAATAATTATAACATATTTAAATTTCTGGATTTTTATTAAATAAATCGTGACATTAGATTTAAATAAATCCCCAAATTAATATAGCATGAAAATACGGGGTATTAAATACTTTCCCCCTAATAACGGAATTTCGTCCCGAAATTCGGAGAATAAGGCATACCTAGTAAAAACAACTCTGGGTATCTTTCGCGCATATCTGCCTCACGCTCCCAAGTGGATTCCTCCACATTATGATGCTCCCACTGGACTCGCACAAGTGGAACTACTTTCGACCTCAATCTCCTCTCACTGTAGTCTAGAATAGCCACTGGTCTCTCCTCGTAAGAGCTATCAGACTGTAAATCAATCTCATCTATCGCAATGTGAGTATGGGCCATATCATCCCGAAGATATCGTCTCAACGACGAGATGTGGAATACATCGTGGATGCGATGTAAATGTTCTGGCAATCCCAACATGTATGCTACCGGCCCAATCCTCTCAATGATGGGAAATGGTCCTACGTTCCTCGGAGCCAACTTCCCCTTCTTCCCGAACCTCATCACACCCTTCATAGGAGATACACGCAATAACACTTGATCTCCCACATTAAACTCCCGGAAGAACCATTTCGCATCGGCGTAGCTCTTCTGCCTGTCTTGGACTACCCGAATACGACTCCTTATTATCTCAATCCTCGCGGAGGTCTCCTGAATCACTTCTGGTCCTAGCAACTTGTTGTCCCCCACCTCGAGCCAACAAGTTGGAGAACGACAAGGCCTGCCATACAAAGCCTCAAATGGGGCCATACCAATCGTAAACTGATAAGAGTTATTATAAGAAAACTCTACCAGTGGAAGATGTGGTTCCCAACCTCCTCCAAAATCGAGAACACACATGCGTAGCATATCTTCCAACATCTGATTAGTACGCTCTGTCTGTCCATCTGTCTGTGGGTGGTAAGCTGAACTCAGTCTCAACTCTGTACCCATACCCTCCTGAAAGCTTTCCCAGAAACGTGACACAAAAATCTTGTCTCTATCTGACACAATATTCAGGGGCACCCCATGTAATCTGACAATCTCAGAGATGAACAACTGGGCATACTGGCCCGTGGTATAATCTGTCCTCACTGGCAGAAAATGAGCCACCTTGGTCAAACGGTCTACAATCACCCAGATGGAATCGTGGCCCCGCTGTGATATAGGCAACCCTGTAATGAAATCCATGGAAATACTTTCCCACTTCCACGCGGGTACTACCAACGGCTGAAGTAATCCTGACGGTTTCTGGTGGTCCACCTTTACCAATTGGCAGGTAAAACACTTGGACACAAACTCAGCAATGTCCTTCTTCATCCCACTCCACCAATACTGTCGTCTCATGTCCTGGTACATCTTATCACCTCCCGGATGTACTGCAAATCGGGACCCGTGAGAATGAGTCATCACTTCATGACGTAACTCCGCTCCTTCTGGAACCACTAATCTCCCATTAAACCGCAAACCTCCATCAGAACTAACAGAATAGGACTCAGCACCCTCGGCTAGAAGTCGCACAATATGCTCCTGACAAAACGGATCTGTGGTCTGTGCCTGTATCACCCTCGTAACAATCTCGGGTGTGACTGTCATCACGGATATGAAAGAACGTGCTACGGCTCAACGCATCGGCAACTACGTTGGCCTTTCCCGGATGATACTGTATATCGAACTGGTAATATTTCACAAACTCTAATCACCTGCGCTGACGCATATTCAGCTCTCGCTGAGTGAACAGGTACTGCAGTGACTTATGGTCTGTGAACAAACGGAATTTCTCGCCCAATAAGTAGTGCCTCCAAATTCTCAATGCAAAGACGACCGCTGCTAACTCCAGGTCGTGGGTGGGGTAATTCTTCTCATGCGGCTTAAGCTTGCGGGAGGCAAAAGCTATAGCCTTCTCTTCCTGCTGAAGTACTCCCCCAAGTACCCGTAAGGACGCATCGGTATAAACCAGGTACTCCACACCCGGTCTCGGTAAGGCAAGGACTGGTGCTGAAGTAAGTTTGTCTTTCAGCTCATCGAAAGCCAATTGGTAACCGTCGTCCCAAACATATGGTACCCCATTGCGAGTCAGATTCGTCAATGGACCCGCTATTTGGGAGAATCCCCGAATGAATCTCCTGTAGTATCCGGCTAACCCCAAGAAACTACGCACTTCCGTCGGTGTCGTGGGCTGTCCCCACTCCCTCACCGCTGACACTTTGCTCGGGTCAACTGCTATCCCCTGCTCAGAAACAACATGGCCCAAGAATTATACCTCTCACAACCAAAATCCACACTTCTCGTACTTAGCATACAATTGATGCTCTCGTAGAGTCTGAAGAACCTGCCTCAAGTGCTCGGCATGCTCCTCCTCGGAGTGTGAATATATCAAGATATCATCTATGAAGACGATGACGAACTGATCCAAGAACTCTCTGAATACTCGGTTCATCAAGTCCATGAAAATGGCTGGGGCATTGGTGAGCCCGAACGGAATCACCCTGAACTCATTGGACCCATATCTCGATAAGAAGGCAGTCTTTGAAACGTCCTGCTCTCTAATACGTAACTGATGGTACCCCGACCTCAGATCTATCTTCGAAAAGAAAGTTGCTCCTCTCAACTGGTCGAACAGATCATCGATTCGAGGCAACGGATACTTATTCCGTATCGTGACCTTGTTCAATTCCCGGTAGTCCACACACAATCTCAGTGAACCATCCCTCTTCTTTATAAACAAGACTGGAGCGCCCCAAGGTGAGGTACTCCTACGAATGAAGCCCTGACCTAACAGTTGCTCTATCTGATCCCGTAGCTCTCGCATCTCTGTCGGAGCCATACGGTACGGTGCGCGTGCTATAGGTCTCGTATCCGACAATAAATCTATAACGAAGTCTATCTCACGACTGGGCGGTAGGCCTGGTATCTCCTGAAACACATCGGAATACTCCCTAACAACTGGGATCGAATCCAAAGGAATCACAACCTCCTTAGAGGTTTCCTCCTCTATGTAATATAAATGAGCGATCGAACCTCCCTCTGGGCGAGGCATCGCCACTATAAACATCTCTTGCCCCGGAATGGCAAAAACAATGCTTCCACCGAAGCAGTCAATCATGGCTCTATAAGCTGCGAGCCAATCCATACCAATAATCACATCATGCTCGTGCATGTCTAAGACTAGCATGTCTGCAGGCAATACCAAGCTACCAATATCTACCCCTACTCCCCGGCATATAAAGAATATAAGTGACCCACTCCCCAGTGGTGAGTCGACACACGTCACGGTGCTCTCTGCTGTGGCTAACAACCCTAAGGACTTCGCAAAATGCGTAGCTATAAAACAATGCGTTGCCCCCGTATCAAACAAAACTTTACCCATAGTACCATGGATAGGAAACATACCCTCAATCGCGGGTGGTGCCTGTGGAGCTGTTGCCTGGTGGACGTTATAGACACGTCCATACTCCAATTACCCCTGCTGCACTGGAGCTGCTGGAATGGCTGGTAGGGCTGGCACCTGGGCTGGAGCTGGGAGGGCAGGTGGGAAAAGTGGTCTTTGCGGCTCATTACGGGCTCCCTGCTGCTGTGGGTCCCTATCGCGCTCTGGGCAATCCTGGCGCCTATGGCCATGTTTGCCGCACCCAAAGCATCTGCCTTTGAATTTACCGCCCCTCTGACCCTGCTGTCCAAGGCCCTGCTGGCCGTTACCTCCACACCACTGGCCCTGATGTGCACGCTGTTGGCCTTGCTGGCCCTGTTCCTGTTCCTGTGGTCGGTGTTGGTCCTGCTGGCCCTGCTGATTAGGCTGGCCCTGATGGCCCTGCCTGAAACCCCCGAATCCCTGCCTAGAATCACCTGAACGGAATCGCTCAGCAGGGTCCCCCTGATGGGAACTCTGCTCGTGCTGACGAGTCTGTCCATGAGTTGGTGCCCCACCGGCACTATTACCCCCGGTCCTGCCCTGCTGGCTGGACTCTCCTGCTCTCTTGCTTCCCTGAAGATGGAAGCGGTGATCCTGGCAATGTAGTAACGCTGCATTGAGTACGTCAGTGAAAGTACTCAGGGATAGATTTCCAATGAGGTACTGACGGATCCTCCAAGCTAACCCGTCGATAAACAGCAAAATCTTCTTTCCCTCAGTGGGTGCCTCATCCTTCACAATAGTGAGAAGTCTCGTGAACTCCTCCTCATACTCAGCTACAGTAAGGTTCTCCTGCTTCAGATTTAGTTATTTCCGCCTCATCTCAGTCTGCACTGTGGGTGGAAAATACTTGCGGTCGAACCGCTCCTAGAACAACTGAATAGGAATCGTTTCCCTCTCCTCCAAAGTAGTAGTGTACTCCCACCACTGTAATGCGGCTCCCACCAATTTAAAGGAAGCCAATAACTGCTTTTGCACGTCAGTGCACTCATACATACGGAGGTGCCGCCGGATGTCTTTCTTCCATTGGCTGACTGTAACAATATCGGAACTACCAGAAAACTCAGGGGGATGCGCTTTCTGAAAAGCATCCCGAACCCTCTCCCATGCAGATGGAAGCTGTGCTGGTGCTGGAGCCCCTGTCTGAACCTGGGGTGGAGCCTGCTGAATCACCGCTATTGCAGCATTCACCGCCTGAGCAACAATGGCGGCTACTTCATTTGCATTCATTGTGCCTGGTGCCTGAGCTGCTGGCTGCTCGGCTTGGGCACGCCTATCTTTCGGAGCACGTCTCGAAGGCATCTGAAACGTGAACAAGTTTATTAGTCGACAGTTATAAACAAGTCTCGAATAGCTGAAGACTTAAACGTAAAAGTAAGAATACAACAGTCCTAAAAATAGGGCTCTATAGCAATAACGTTAAGCTGAAAGCGAAATAAGCCGTACATATCCTATGGACACTAGAACCTGATGCTCTGATACCACCTGTGACACCCCGCCTAATTAAATACCGGGCGATCGCTCCTTTATTAAATTAAAACAAGGTAAACAGTTGGTTCATTCTCAGCATCACTGTCGATAAAAAAAGATTTTTCAATTTAACACCCTAAATAATTAAGCTAAGTGTCAAAAACATTTTCATACAAACTTTCCAAATTTTAATTAACAAAAAAGATTTATTTAATTAAAATAACATTTCTAAAATTAAGAAATCACACCACAATAATCTAAATAACATAAACCATTCATCAATCGAATGTCAACAATTGGAACTAAAACCACAAATCCATCCTGTATAAATCCCATAGAACAATACTGGAAATAACTGAAATATAAAAATCCCAACAACAAATGAAATGATGAAAAGGGGTGACACGTGCCCAATAAATGAGAGTAATAAGAGTGGAGTCAATAACAGAAGTCGTCTACTCAAGTGACCTGCAACTCCCACCTAAGCTGCAGCTCGTTCTTCTCAAGGGATCCTAAACAAGACGCCCCTGTGGCTGGGCACCTGAAAATATACATATATATATATATATACAAGAGAGAGAGAGAAAAAGAAACGGGTCAGAGCCCGAAAGTGTGTTTGATTTAAAATACGTTTAGCAAGTATTTAAATTGATACAGGCCAATGCAACAACATATTAGTGCGTCTCTCTCTTGAGAAAAATACTCACCTCTCTTCTAATGTGCACACCGATCGCACTAACCTTCCCAACGGTTCGTTTTATCTGCTATCGCACTTGACTTTCTAAAAGATTTAACTTAACTTAGATTACCCGCAAGATTTACAATTCACGATTTCATTTTTAAAAGAATGTTCCAAACAGTAATCAAAGTCCTCCATTTTAACTTTATAAAATCCATAAAGTTTTACCGTGACATATTATACCTTTTTCAAACAAGTATTTAATAATATGAGTCAACAACTATGTTCTACATATCAAATTTCAGTAGACAGATTCAAATATCATAATCTCATATATATATATTAACTACTCGCATAATATATATATATATATAACAGCACCCCGAAATAAACTATGGTGCATGCATACTTCCACTATCCAAAGCCCCATATCACTCATTTTAAGGGGAATACATTCGGAATCACTCTCGAATTGTATTAACATAAATACACAAACAATATTGAGGCGAAGCATAGATTCCAAGTCTCTAAGAGGGTGGCACATATCGGCGTCTCTTAGGACCGTCTGAACTATCACATCGATAGCCTGTACCAAGGACATCTATCTTCTAGGGTACAAGTCAATATCCCCCATAAAGGTCCCATCGAGATAAGACTTGTCCCAGCGCGGAAACCTCAGGGATAGCAAGTAGCGTGGGTATGATTTTCACATGCATATAATATATGTACACACAATCATATAAATATACCACTTTATCGAATTAATATAGGTTCTTCTCATCACCCGATATTATACCCTTTATCCTTAATTACACAGTTATGGAATTACATATAAGGTTTTATTCCTAACCTTAACTCGAAGGGTATTCTCACTTATTACCTAACCCTCATGGATTACATCCTCAAAATTCTGAAATTCAGTAAGTGACTTTATTAGATTCCAACCTAACTCTCTTACGTACCTCACCCTCTAAATTCATAAATCTACCAACCTAAAGTAAATATCCCATAAATACCATTTTCGTTGAAGATTAAAGGTTCTAACATTTATCCATATACCCTACTGGTCCTCAATGTCTCCCAATTCATTTTATTTAGAATGCCCAAAGATAATTTCACGATAACTTACGTTAACTAATTTAAACAAGGGAAAAGGGAGTCTGCCAGGAGGGGTCGATCGATCGAAGCTTGGGGCTCGATCGATCGAACCTTCGATCGATCGAAGCTCTATGTTCGATCGATCGATCAAGCAGGTCTGGGTAAAAATTCTGCAGATTTACAGTTACGGGATTCATCAAAATTCTTCATCAATATCCATATTTTCCAACACTAATCGATCCAAAAAGTTTACTACTATCATACTAACATAATTCCAGATGTTTTTAACGTTCAGCATGCGTGTATACATCATTAATCATGGTTAAACAATCCAAAATCTAATCTAAACATCAAGAACCCTACAGTTTTCATAACTATGATTCAATTCAGTTTTTCTCCAGAATTTCTTCCTCATATAACATCAGAATTCGTGGGTAATACATCTATAACATCAAGAGTTTCCAGCATAAGGTTTTAATCTTCTCTACATGCAATTTCCTATCAAAATTTGGGGTTTTCTTACATGGATTACATTCCTAATTAATCCTAAACTAATATGAACATTGCACTAACGAAATACGCAAGTTAAACACTTGCCAGGGATTTTCAGAAGTCTGATTTCCTATGGATTATGGTGTGGTTGCGTTCTCCTCCTCGCGATCTACGCGTTGGTGGTGACGACGGTGCAAACGGAGGTGTTTTGGCCTTGAATCTCCTAGAAAGGTCTCTCCTCTCTTCTCCAATGGCCGTCCTAGGGTTCTGTATGTTCTAACCCTAAATGGCTAACCTAACCAGCTGATAAAGGCTGCTAAAATTCGTGGGTTTAATTACCCTATTTTGGAAAAAGACCAAAATGCCTTCCCGGGTCACTAATTAGGCCTAAAAACACCCTGAGACCCGAACCAAACCCCCGGGTACACTTTTCTGACTATCTCAACCCTTCCGGACTCGTTGGCGCACTCAAAATGACCATACGGACAACTTATAAAATATTCACTTTTTATTTAACACAATTAGTCCCGACGTGACACGGGCACGTCCCGACTTAAATTTCCGAAATAGTCATTTAATTCACTTATGACATTCAATATAACCAATATAATATATTAATATGCTCATTAGTAATATTCAACAAGTTTCCCATAATTACTAACTCTCTTCACGTTAATAATTATAACATATTTAAATTTCCGGATTTTTATTAAATAAATCGTCACATTAAATTTAAATAAATCCCCAAATTAATATAGCATGAAAATACGGGGTATTACAGGATGATTCTGTCACATTGTTTTAACATGTTGCTAACTCTGTTTGTTTCATACCTAATATTGTGCTTATAGTATCTCTCCCTTCGTATAAATTGCATTTATGTCCATCTTTTTTTTTTCATTAATTCAAGATATACATAATCTTTTCTATGACACTTTTTTAGGTTTGTGTCATAAAAATCTATTTTTGGGTCGAGGCCAAACAGTGAGAACTTCGTAAGTCACACTAGGTTAGCACAAATAAATAGGGTCACAAAAAGTTTTATTGACAGCTTTTCGCGACACATACAGGGTTTTTGCAACGTTCCCCCTAATTTCAGGAGTTTGTATAGAAACTAGACATTATGCGACTTTAACAAGAGAATTTGATATATGATTATATTCAATTATCAACAGGGAATGAGAAATCCTCGAAGCCTTGAAGTTTGGAGAATGGGCACTGCCAACTATTTGGATGCACTTAAGCTGTTGGATAAGCTGGTCTTAGATAGAAAAATCGGTGCGACTTGTGATACTCTTCTATCCCTACAACACCCACCTATATACACACTTGGTAAACGCCGAACATACCACAATTTATTAGTTCCCGAGTCTCAACTTGAAACTATGGGGGCCCAACTCCACTACACGCAAAGGGGAGGTGATATTACATTTCATGGCCCAGGACAAGCCATCTTATACCCCATTATTTCTCTAAGGGATATTGGTCTTGGTGCTAGAAATTATGTGGAGAAACTTGAGTTAACTATTATTGAATTAGCGGCTATATATGGTGTGAAAGCTCGTGTTGGACGAGCGGGTGAAACCGGGATTTGGGTTGCAGAGAGAAAGATTAGTGCGATTGGGGTTCAAATTTCATCTGGGATTACATCTCATGGGTTGGCATTTAATATTGATCCCGATTTAAGCTACTTCAAGCTTATTGTGCCTTGTGGGCTTGCGGATAAAGAAGTTACGTCTTTGAGAAGAGAAACGTGCACGCTTCTTCTTGATGAAGAAGTGATTCATGAGCAGTTGGTTTCTTGTTTGACAAGATTGTTTGTTTTTAGTAGTGTTATTCGGAAAGATAAAGCATCCATATCACTGGATGGCCTGCAAGGTTGATTGAGCTGTAGTGATTATTTACCGAAATATGTTGTGATATTTCAATTCTTTAAATATTTACTCATCGTTTTGTTATACAATCTATACCACCTTTTTATCTCGGGTTAAATTATAATAGAACTCAACTATTATGTTGACTGCAGTTGCGTCTTTAAAAAAATATAGGGCAAAATGCCATAAAAACTTGTACTAAAAGGTACTGTAAATTGTACCATATATTTGTAATGTTCTTAGTATTATCTGAACAATGCGTAAAAGGAAGCATGATGGGGGTTCACATGCAAAAGTTTTCATGGATTTTTGTTGTAGTTATGAACTTGGATATCATTAAGGGACGATATCAGTTTTTCTCTTTTGGTGCATGCAAATATCTTGGGACAATGTTACCTAAAATGCGGATCAACTACAATAATATACAAAATAATGTTATGCGTACCAAGTATTTTTAGCAAGTTTGTATACCAAGTGCATCAAATGGTGATACTTACATTTGAGGTGCAATTTTCTAACGTGCTTGAGATACAAACTTGATAAAAATATTTGCTACACATAAACTTTTCCTAAAATACAAGACTGAATTGAAAAAAATAGAAATAGGTAATTTTTCAAAATGTGTATTTGAAGGCAATTTTATTTTTCAAAATGTGTAATTGAAGGCAAATTCTAGAGGAAGAACGGTTTTGCATGGGATGGGAGCTCAACAAATCGTTGAAAATAGACTAAAGATTAAATCTCTATTTAATATTGGGTTGAAGTTATTGATTAGGAATGAAAAGAAAATGAGGAAACCTCACGTTGCTACCCACCCCCACCCCCACCCCCACCCCCACCCCTGAGTAATTCAAAAAGGGAAAACTTATCAACTACAATATGTTGTGTGTATGTTTCAGTTTTGTTAAACGATGCGAATGTGAACCCAACCTGACAGGATGCGTTTGTTTTTGTTTTATTTAATTATTTCAATTACATGTAGGGGCAATCTAGCAAGGCATATTGTTGAGCTCAAGGCCCATGGGTAGCTAAATCACTCATTTTACTATTTGATACGACATATTTACTTGATTATATTTGATATTTAAGGAACATGTATATAAATTTCAATGAATCGTGAGTTATCTCATGCTGAATTTGTGTTTTGATTTGAAGAAAAAGACGCATTATTATTCAATTTTATTTTTTCATTTTGCCAAATGTGATTTGTTGTGGTGATTTAGTGGTTGTTTTTAGTTGGTCCACTTGTGTAGCCATGGGTGAGATTCAAGAGAAAAGTAAGAATTCGTTGGGGGTATTAACAACCATAAGGGGTGTTGAAATATTGGGATTCATTGTCTTACCAACTGTAAATCGAAGTTTCTTCCATACAGTTTTGGAAAGAAACACTTTCAAAATTCATGTTTTACATGTAGTATGAATAATAACTAAGAAAACCATGAAACTAGGAAAGAGAATTTGGTAAAAGAATTATTGATGCATTGTTGATACTCTAACTAATACTTTCCTAATGAGAGGTTCAATATTAAACATGATGTTGGTATTTGGATGCTTAGGTAAAGATATGGAAGTGACGTGGATTTGACATATATGGTTGGTATACAATTATGCGAATATAAGAAATTGGAGCTTGTTGTCCACTAGAGTGTTGAAGATACACGTTACAGTGTGCTTTCGAAATTGAGAGTCCGAGGTGCGCACTATATTGTGACAATTATTTTAGTGATTCTTAAAAAATAGATGCAAAAAATAGACCTCATGACAAGGAATTGACAACCATTATATAAAAAAAACTTGATGTTTTTTCAAACAAGAAGTTCAATATTAATCATGATGTTAGTGTTTGGGTGCTTAGGCAACGATGTGGAAGTGACATTGATTTGGCATATGGATATGGTTGGAATATAATTAGAGTAAGAGTAATTATATTCTTAGCGGTTCAAGTATCGGTTTAGTACCAAATGCGCTTTCTATAACTTGTACTGGTGGAGCGCACAACATAAAACAATCAAATCACACCATTGTACAAGTAAATAAAGCAGTACCGGTACTAGCCCGGTACTTGCACCCGGTGTGCCTATCATTTCTCTTAGAGTAATGCTATACTACCCGAGAGTTAACCCTGGTGTGCCTACTGCTCTTCCACTTTTTATCCCCCGCTCCTTTGTTCCCCTTTCAACCACCAAAATTTTCTTTGCCTCCCGATCTTTTGCTCTTTGGCCTCTCGAATTCATTTCCTTCTTCAAATGCCAAACCCATATCATCATCTTTCTCACCCCAACAAAACCCATTATGCTTCCTCTAATTCCTCCACTTGTTAACAGACTCTATCTCATCCTTTTTCTGCTTAACCCTCTCATTGAGATTTTGGGCATGTACCTCTTTACCCTTATTTCTCTCATCAGCCTCCTCAATCCAAAAGCTTCTCTGTTAATAGCCGTCCTTCACTTTCTCCATGTGGCCATCAGTTTTCACCATTTCAGCGTAATAATCACAAGGCCTAAAAAAGGGAAGCCACATTCATACAAAAATTATTCATGGTTTGCAAATAAAGTTTTAGACATAATGGATACTTGTAATTAAGGAGACTGGAATGGGGAAATAGATTTCCCTAAAATGGGAATTTATTTAGATAGAAATAGATCAAATGGGTGTGATTTGGGAGGGGGAATTCATCTCTCTACGTTGTGTTACACAACGTAGCGAGATGAATTCCCCCTCCCAAATCACACCCATTTATTTATTTCCCTCCATTTATTTCCAAAGCATTTCTCCCACTTGTGTATAGTGAGGGAGAAATGCTTTGGAAATAAATGGAGGGATCCATTCTTATAAGTGAAAACTTGGGTCGGTGAAGTGAGGAGAAATGCACAAGAGCTTTGAAGATATAAAGAGGGAGAAACGAAGAGTCAAATCTTACATAGAAAGGGTTGCATCTTATTAAAAGAAGGGAAATTGAAAGGTTGTATGAATAGAACGGAGAGAAAATAAGAAAATTTGGTTTGGTTTTAATATATTCAATGCTTATAGCCACGTGGCAACCCTATCAGCAGAGACATCAAAATTCTATTTAGATATTATATTTATCATAGAGTATTTTATTCTTACAACCCCAAATAATATTGGTGTTGTCTCGATAATTTTTTTTAATTAAATATAGTTCGTGAAAATTATTAATGTTTATTGTAATTTGGGATGGAAGGTATATGTCCTTCTATAATATATCCTATTTTTCATTAATTGTTTTACTCTTGTAACCCTAAATAATATCGGCGCTGTCCTGATTATTTTTTAATTAAATATAGTTCGTGAAAATTATTAATTTTTGTTGTCAAATATCATTACAAATTTAGAAAGATACCTAATGGAAAACAAAAGTACCATAAAAACATTAAGAGTATTATTGCATTGAAATTTAAACTCAAAATAAAAATAAATATTTTTGAATTATACCCACAGTTTAATGTACAATTTTAACTCAAGTGTTGCGACTATTAAGGGTCGAGTTTAAGCTATACATGTCTAGGTATTGAAACTGTTTGATTTTCTATTCCTTTTTCATATTGAAAAATATTGAACCATTTTCTAGTTTACACCAATCCATGCCTTTCAGTAGATTGTAGACAAACGTCACCCAAATTGAATCCTCTTTATTGATTGTAATTTAAAAAAAAAGTTGATGGTCAAGTTTTTCAAGAGTCTAATATCTTCCTTATGTCATTAGGAGTCTTGAATTGCTCAGAGAAAGGGAGCATTGGTCTTTGTGGCCGATGATAAAGGAGAAGTTGATGGAAATTTCAATTATAATTGTACTTATGATGGGATAAGGGAAAAAATTACCTATTTGTGCTAAAATACATCAATTGATTGTGTGTGTATATCAAAAAATAATTTGTGTATATCAGATCGTGAGAAGGATTTTGCTTCGCAGACTTAGCCCACATTCATACCTATATAAAGTAGATATTACTTATACGAGATGGCTTAAAAAAAGGTTGTAACCGAGAGAGATGGAGCAGGAAACCGCTTAACTGAGTGTCCAAAAGTGAGGAAATTTGTTGAGAGGATTTATATTGGTGCTCCCTATTTAACACATATAAGGTAAATTTTTTTACACAATATGTTCTTCAAATATCTGAGAGTAATTTTTCTTTTTCTTTATGTCTATTTTTAGTTCTCGTTGATGGGCCCTAGATATTATTGAAAATTTGTTAATTACTTATTTTACATAAGATTATATATTTTTATTTCAAAGAATTTTGCTAAATAGGGTATTTGAATATGTTTGGAGGTGGAGGGATGGATTTAAATGTAACATGCAGGAACTCTCTTATGCCGTGCTACCTTATGGGTCCGTAGAGTGTGATGAGTTTATCACTATAATAGTCAGGGACGAAACTAGGATTTTATTTTTAGGGGGCTAAGAAATTAAGAGGAAAAATCCCCAGCAATATATTTTATTCATCAACTAAAGGTAAAAGTTGCATGATATCAAAACATATATTATAACATATATGAAAACATTGTTAGTTTCCCTCATGTTACCGATTAGTTTTTATGTGACAAATTATTTTAGTTAGTATTAGGCTTGTACAAATTGTCATTTAACTTTAGAATAATTCTAGGGCGACTCATGATACCGATTATTTTTTGTGACATGCTAACATTGACACAATTAAATCTTTTGGTGCATAACTTCAACCAATAAAATTTTGACATGTCAACAAGTGTAAAAAAAATTAGTAAAGAAGTGAAGATAAACTTAAACGACAACAATTGAGATTTTGGTGTTATAGTGAATGCTAGGTGATTATAATTTAATTATTTATTGTTGGAAATATCTACCTATTGAATATAAATTGAAAGGAAAGAGGAGAAAAACTAGAGTTGATGACTCTGATAACAAAAGATAAGAGATATAATAAAGAGCAACAAGAAAGAAAAGAGACCCCTACTATTGTTCGTTACAAGAAGACATAATAATTAATAGGAAAATGTTAACATATGCCATAATATGAAATCTCCACATGAATATTTGTGTCATATTATTTGTATGTCAGAACTCTATTCCTATTATTTTAAGCTTCTAAGCTTGTGCTCTTAGGGCACATGTTATCAACATCCAAATTGATATAGTATAAAAGTACACATTATATATTTTTCTTTTTTGGAGGGTGTGGGGTGGGGATGGTCCCCTTTGGCTATGCCTTAGTTTCATCTCTGACTGTAGTGGTTGGTGGGATAGTGGGTGGAAGTACAAAATCACGTGGTTATTGCTTAATTTTAATTATTTATTATATTCCAAGACTTAATTTGTTATAATATTTATGGGAAATTAGATGCTTTGAATATGTACCTAGAGTTTTAGTTTAAATTGAAGTATAACGACATAGTTACAAATAATTAGATAAATTAACTAAAACATTGTGTGGAAACTTTAAGGAGGAAGAACTTGTATATGACCCTCAATCCGAAATATCACCGATGATCTTATTATTGAGAATATTCTAAAATTAATATTACGTTACTATCTGACAATAATATATAATAAAAATTACTTATGTGAAGAGCATTGGCATGATTAAGAAATTCAAGTAAAATAAAATATATTCACGTAATATAACTCGGTTAGCTAAAATATTAATAAATCTATGTATACATATAAAATTAAAGTTTTAATCTTTCGTGATGTGCCACGTGTCAACGATATTTAATTAATGGCGCTCGGAATGAGAAGACAATTTTTTATTTTCTGAAAAGACTCTTTTGATTAAACTTCTTCAATCCGGCCTTTAATAAACTTTCTCTACATCTGTCTAATCTCTTGATCTCCCATTCATATTTTTTCCCTTTTCTAACCTCGGGTAATATCTCTATTCATCTTACACCCTTATCCTTTCAACTAAACCGACTCTTCTCTTTCCCATAACCTCATAAATAGGTCACTGCATCATTCCTCTATACTGCATTGATCTCGATCTTCCCCTTATACCAGTCTTTATTTGTTTCTAGTTCCATAGACTCTACAAATATTTTTATCCTGAAGAAAATCATAAAACCACATATGTTGTTACATAAAGAACCCTTACAACCACCCTTTCATGCCAGATGACCCATTTTCGCTTAGGTGATATTTGGTTTACACATTTTTTTGTTATACATGCTCACTATAATCTCAATAACTCTATTTTTTTTTTATCTATTTATTATATTTAAGAAGCAACGCAACTAAGATGTTAGTGTTATTGCAGTCTTCTTCATAAAAGCCTATATGCCAATTCGTCAAAACTATGGGAGTATATGTTTTAATTCAACATAATTTGCCGGGATAATATTTCTATGTGGTCTCGGTGGATATCTACGATGCAAAAATGGAATTCATTATACCACATATGTGGGCTCGATGGATATCTTCGAATTTTATGATTTAGAAAACCATATTTACTTATTTTTTTGTACTCTACAACAATATTTGATAGTTTGTTTAGGTTAACAAAGATTAAAAATCGGTGTATATGTATAATATATATTAGATTGAGGTTCTAAAATAAGGTTTTAGGTTCCCGAGTAATTTTTCATAAATAAAAATACATGTTAGAGTAGATTTTTTCTTGCATTGTATTCAGACATTCATTGGATATTCCAAAAAAATTAGTCAAAAATAAGTTTTTTCTTTTATTACTTTAAAAAATTAATATAATACATGTTATTTTTAATCTGCTTTAAAATTGACATCTGTTTGATCAATTTTTTCAAATAGTAAAATACTTATTTTTGGTTGATTAGTTTTCTATAATATTCAATGTTTAGATATCTTAAATTTGAAGGGGACTATATAATATATAATATAATTTAATTCACTTGCAATTTCCATCTTATATTTATTTTAATGATATGTCTTTCCAACTTTTCACAAGTTAGGGGTTGATTTTGATTTGAAATTACGTTATTTTAGAGATGGTTTGACCTATCCATTTGAGTTTTAAAATTTGAATGCCAAATCTTGGTATTTTTCATGCATTTAAAAATACCTAATTAACAATTTTTATGCATAATTTAGTTCTATAAAGGATTTATAGTTTTAATTATTATATTAAACTCATTCTATGACTGACAATAATTATTTTCTTTGTTTAGTGATCATAAAGCGGAATGAAAATTGAGTTATAATGTATTCTCAAAATTAAAAATATCAGTTGCACTTATTGAATCTCATTCATATGACTTTTGATATTAATCTAAAATTCAATCTCCTTTCAATCGTAGAATATAGTGTGGCATCGGGTGGCGTGCAAGCTAGTGAAAATTACATTACAAAACCATTAATAATTATAAGAGTTCGAAAAACAACTATGCATTGGGTGTAGGGCTGTGTTTTTTTTTCGAACATTCTAATTTTTTCGATATTCGATCCGATATTTTCCGATTTTAGAACGTATATAGAGTTTTTCGTTTTTTGATTTTTGATTTTTTAGAAAAAAATCGGATCAAAAATCGAAAATAATGTTGAATTTCCGATTTTTCAATTTTTCCCATCTGATTTTTCCGAAACTATGCCGATCCGATTTTTCGAATCATTTTTGATTTTTTTTTGATTTTTTAAACATTCTCATGTGTTCCACATCGGCTAAGAGAGGAAGAGAGGTCCAAAAAAGTCCTCTATAAAAGGAGATTATCCCTCTATCCTCTCCACAAATGAAAAAAATGGTTAGATTCTTATGTATTTACATGTTGGGTTAAACTTTTTTCTTGATTTCTTTAAAATGAGAATTTCGAGTAATCGAAAATCTTATATTTATTTTTTTGAAATTTTGGAATTTCCTAAATTTCTAGATTTTTAGTATATTTTTTTAATTTCTGATTTTTTTTCGATTTTCCAATTTTTTCGAGTTCGTTTTTTTTTATTTTCCAAAAAAATTGGATCGAAATCGGAATAATTATTTTATTTTCGATAAAATTAGAATTTTTTTTGAAGGATAATTTTTCGATCCGATCCGGCAGAAACACAACCCTAATTGGGTGAATGTAGAAAAACAACTATGCATTGGGTGAATGTAGAAGGGCATATATACGTAGGATTTTATTCACCTAAAAGAGCAGTATATGGTGCACAACTTGAAATAGCCCTCAACAAAAATCCACATACATGTATATATAGGATCCAATAGAGCTAGGGGTATATATGGGAAGAACATAGTGTAGCACAAAAAGAGAAGTTTAAACGTGTGACAACCCGCCTAATAAGATACCGGGCGATCACTCCAATATAAATTAAAACAGGAGTCTCATATGGATCATTCTTAGCATCACTCTCGAAAAATCCATTTAATTACTAATAACCTATTAGGCCGGTGTCAAAATTTTAACTTTACTACTCTTTTTAACGATAATAAATAAAACATCTACAATTTAATGCGTAAATGAAACTGAAATGAAATAAAATAACCGAACACTCGGTCAAAATATACAACCATATCGAATGCTGTACCGAAAGAATAAATAAATGCAGTTGAGCCATTGGCTCGAATGTTTATACAGTACCTCCTATCTAGAGTACAACGATGGAAGCGGCTATCAAAAACCTGCACGCATCCACAGCTGCTGCAGCTGACGTCTGACTCGAAAGAATTTCCATCCAGGCGTCCCTGTGTCTGGACACCTATATATATATATATAATATAGAAAGAAAGGAGAGTAGATAGACGGGTCAGAGCCCGAATTTTGAAAATATTTTGCAAGTGCATAAATGCTTTATTTTTAGAAAAATAGTTTTATCTCATATTTAAATTGGTATCGCACTCCCATGAGATACCCCTCACCTCTCCACTAACAGTGCACTCCTAGCGCATCCCTCTAGACATCATAGTCAAGCTATCCTGCTAAACTAGTCTATCCCAAACCCACTATCAATCCTAGATAGTCCAAGCAATGTACTAAGGGCTAAACTTCACCCCAGTCTCAACGCTATGCCATGTTCGTGCGTGGGGTGTCTCGCAAAGCGAAATCCAAACAAGGAACCCCCCCGATACACTACTATGCGGCACGGTCGATCGTCGAGATCCGCCAGTCCCTCAGTACAGAAAGATATATATAAATATATATATATATATATATATATATACCATAAACATTTATAATATAAGAGCACTAAGGATTAAACTTCTCCCCAGTCTCAACACACTGCCATATTCGTGTGTGGGGTGTCTCGCAAAGCGAAATCCAAACAAGGAACCCCCCCGATACACTACTATGCGACAAGGTCGATCGTCGGGATCCATTAGACCCTAGGCACTCGATTCATCCATTTATACATACATATTCATATTTTACCATAACCATCCGGATCTATCTCCCGGACTGAGGATTCATATACAAAGTATTTATCAATACCTTTATTTTTCTCAAAATTTCCCATTTCCCTTTTTATACTCAGGAAATGTAAATATAAAAGTCAATTCATTATCATGAATTGCTTTAACAAATCATATACCTTTTAAAAGCCAATTTTATTATCATAAAAATGCTTTTCCTTTATATGTCATCCCATTTCCCTTTTTATACTCAGGAAATGTACCCAAAGCCATTTCCATTATCATGAAAATGCTTTGATCAAATCATGCTTCCACATCCCTTCTTCCATCCGGGAGTGCTACCGAAGCCAAACCTTTATCCCATTTCCCTTTTTATACTCAGGAAATGTAAATTGAAGCCAATCCATTATCATGAATTGCTTCAATAAATCTAAGACCGCCCCTCCGGGTTTCCCCACTGGACGCGCCCCTAAATGGCTATCATCTTCCAGGGCCTATCTATACAAGACAACCTGGGAACCTACCAACGTCGGGAAGCTGCCATATTGCCTGCGGGAAGGTCATGACCACACCCGGAATCCCCTAACCAGCGCAGTAATATAAATGCCCATATGGCCTAGGGACTATATCCAACCTGCTCAACAGCCAGGAAGGCTTCACCACAACGCGCGCAACTTCCCTTATGATAGCGATTTAGGGAGGTGTGTACAATCCATAATTTATTAATTATGAAAAACATTTCTCATTCCATTTTGAAAATATTCATTTTTATATTTTCAAAATCATTTCCATCATAACATATATATATATACCTAAATCACACAGTATATACATATCCTATATATTCTTCCTAGAATATATATAAACAGCCATAGTGGCCTATAGCATCTAGCGATGACCACTAATCCCAAGGATTCTCTCAAGGAATCATAATCATGCTTTCATATAAGCATGATACTAAACCCAAAGTATTTTCTTACTTCGACAAATAATAATAACCTTAATCATCTCTTAAGGATTTATTGGATATTCCCAACTATACTAATTCACTCTAAGTGAATATACATACATATATATATATATATATACTCCCAAATCCACAAGTCCCTTAGGATATAACCCTCTAATATACTTTAATTTAGAAGGCCCTTAAACTTAATCTCAAAGAGGAGAAATAATAATAATCTGCAAAATCTTGGGCTGAAAACAGGGCACCGGTCGACCGGCCCTAGACCCCCGGTCGACCGCGGGTTGTAAATAAGCCTACGAAACAAAGCAGTAGGCCCTTTCTCCTTGACGCGGTCGACCGGCCATAGGGGCACGGTCGACCGGTCACACCAGGTCTCCCAAAATTAAAATCCTTAAGTCCCTTATCCAACAACCCAAATTCATTTTCGGGGTTTCTAAACTACCCCAAAAATTATCCCGAACATCTACGACATTAATTCTAGCCGTAATTTTTCCAATTCCCGATTTGATTTCCGAGTTGATAATTTCAATCCGGAGCTGTCATCTTGTAAAAATCATATTAAATCGTAGAAAAATCAGAAAAATACAGAGTTGGCACCCACGCGACCGTATCGAAAAGATCTACAACTTTCGTGTTTTGGCCGAAAGCTAAATCATTTATCTTCTTGGTCGAAAATGACCCCAAAAGTTACGGGTTACTATTCATTGTCTCTTCCAACATCCCAAACTCCATTTTCCTCCATTTTTGTTGTTTCTAACCTCACCCAACAACTCAATAAACATCTAATCTATGTTTTACAACTAACACATTAATTATTTTGGGGTATTAGATCATTTCTCTTAGTTTTAAACCCTAAAACCATAAAAACCCCAACTTAACCTTTAAACCCATTTTATACTCCATTAACATGGTTTTGATACTAAAAATCATTAAGAGTTTACACTACATCAATGTGTAAACTCATAATCAACTTTTACCCAATTTATTTTAAGGGTTCTAACCCCAAAATCATATTTTTACCAACTATGATATGAGATTAATGCACAAAAGTAAATAAAGCAAGTAAACACTTGCCTCGTGGATAAAATCCGACGATCTCGAGTCGAATCCGGCGGAGTTTGGCCCAAATCTCCCTTTTCTCCCCTCTTTTCTCCTTCCTCTCTCTCTTCTCTCTCTTATCTTTCTTTCTTTCTCTTTTCTTTCCCTCTCCCCCTCTTTATATAGGAAGAAAAGAGTTTTAACCCTTAAAACCCAAAAACGACTCGTTTACCCAATTACGAGTTACTTTTACCTCTAAAATTACCCGGAACTCAATTTCGACAATCGGACACTCTTTTCCGACTATCTCGGACATTCCGAGACTCGTGGCGCAGTCAAAATTTCCATCCGAGGTACTTGACCGCAAATCACTATTCCAACCCAAAATAAATAAATGCGGATTTTCCAATTAAAAATCTTACCTCGTGTCGCTTTTCTCAATCAGCGACATATAATTAAAATATTTCGACCTATATAGTCCCGAAAATAATCACAACATCCTTCGAAAATCATTTAATCCTCGAAAATCCCAAAAATTACTATTTAGGAAAATTCCCCTAATTCCAATTTATATCCAATTATGGAATTTAATGGTCTCCAAAAGGACGGGTTGTTACAAAACGAAAGGCTTTAGGGTTACAACACTTCACAATATGTTATAAACTTTTCAATTTTAAGACAACACGTACGGAGCTCTATAAACGACTAACTACAAGATATTAAGTTGAAAATGGTTAAAGAATAATCGTGGAGAAAAACGCAACCAGAGTAAAAAAATGTTGGATTGAATGGCACGGTAAAATTTTGGCTTTTTTTTACACCCTAATATTAGTATATTGATCAAACGGGCCTTTTATTACATGATTTAGACAGTAACATTTTAATGTTTGTAAAGTTTTTTTTTTATTAAGAGATTTAAAATTAAATATGAGATTTTTTTGTTAGTGAAAAGGAGGTTTCGAACCCCACCATTAGAGTCTTGTAAAGTATAAACCACAATTGTAACGGAGTTTATTATGTGTGCATCACATGGGAACATTTATCGTTTCATGTTATAATTTGTAAAATCCTTATTTTATTTTGGATATTTTACTTTCAATATTATTTTTTTGTGAGTTGTAATAAATGCACCTCTATTTTTCCTTCCAGGCAATACTTGTACATTAATAGCACGCAAACCCCGCGATGCGGGGCCGTTTTTAACGAAATTATTAAAATATACACTAAAATATCAAATAGTGTTTTCGAAATCATAAAAAAATTATTACGTGTAGAAATTTGTTAAACATAACCCTAAATGATAAAATAAAAATTGCAATTTACTTCAAATCCAAAAAACTAATAAAAAAAATAATCATGTTATGGTTTTCTTCAATTACAATGATATCCCTAAAACCTTTTTCTTACCCACTAATGTATAAAAAATAAATTTACAATGAATAGAAACATAGAATCAGTAATTAGAACCAATTAAAAATTAAATAACTAAATTAACCATTTCTATGGATTTCACGACCAACATCTCCAACAATTAGAAAAACAAAGTCACACGGTGCAAGATGTGGAAGGGTAATAGGGTATGATAGTGAAAATTTGAGTGTTAAGTGCCATAGAAGTTTCCAAATATAACATAACTTATATTTTTTTTATACACTTTGAACATACCCATTAACAGGCTCTAACAACAAATGATATTTTAGGATGAATTGTGAATTACAGAGATGAGGATGTGACGAATCTCATTTATTTTTTAGATAAATAAAAGCAACAGTTTAGTATTCATGCCTAAATTAAGTGGGTTTGATAGTTGAATATCAAAAAAGTTGAAAGCAATTTTTAGAAAGTGGCATAAAATTAGATTTGTCCTAAAGGAATTAGAAAATTTTCAATGGACAAAGAAAGGCTTACAATCATTAATGAAAATAGAAGTTGAAAAATTATATAAAAAAGGATTTGAAATCTCCAACCGCGCATAAAGAGAGTACCTGGGAGAAGAAGTGCAACTAGAAGAGCTCATATATTAGTGGTTTTTTATAGAATTCATTTTTTCTTCGTATGTTATGCTGACTTAGGAAGCTAGTTTTATTGGAAAGAGAGATGAGAGGGACGGGTCATTTTACGAGTTATGAATTTGTAGAGGTGTATTAGAGTGTGAATTTTTTTGAATTAAAGTATTCTAAATTTGTAATTATGTGGAATACAAAAATATTTAAGTATTAACTTAATTTGAGTCATTAAAATTGTACACATGTCCTCTTGTGAAAACGACTAATGTCGACACCTGATTTTGCTGTCAACTTTAGTTATATACTATAATTTCAAAAAAGTATTGTTATGATGTGAGAAAAGAAAGAAAAAATAAAAGTGCCTTTAACGCAACCCTTCTTTTTTAGCACACCTCAAATTAAATTTGAAGAAAACATTAAATAACTCAAAAAATTGAATACCAATTTGTCAAGCTCCCTTTTCTTTTTTACTAATAGTGACATGTAAAGGTGATGCCCCAAAAGGCGAGAAAAAAAGTCCTTGAAATAGTCTTAGGAATAGTTAAGATACTAAATACACCCCCACCCAAAAGGCGAGAAAAGGGCGCTGCCACTGGGACAGTTTTGGGGTGAATTAGGTTTGGGCCCCAGTTCGATCCCTGACACTATCAAAATAATGCTTGGCCAGCGAAAGCCATGAACCGCGAATGGGGATTAGTCGAGATCCGCGTAAGCT
Source organism: Sambucus nigra (assembly GCA_949130495.1). Lineage (NCBI taxonomy): Eukaryota > Viridiplantae > Streptophyta > Magnoliopsida > Dipsacales > Adoxaceae > Sambucus > Sambucus nigra. The sequence goes on along the minus strand of OX422218.1, from coordinate 103,047,645 downwards.
GGCCCGGACACCTCATGGTATGCTACCCAAAAAAAACATAAGACATTTTCTAGTAGGTCCTATCACAACAATTTTTTTCTAATAAGTCCTATTTATACATATTGGGAATATTCAATATATCTTTACAAATAGAGTCTATTGGAGCAAAAATCTTTTTACATGGGACCTATTGGAGAAAAAAATATATATTAGGACCTACTGAACTATAAACATAGTAAACGAGAGTAATTGATAAAAAATTTCAAAGAAAAAAATGGCACTTGAGGTGTCACTGGAGCTCTCAGTCCCTTCAAGTGCCACATAAATGGCACGTGTTGCTAATTGATTTTTTTCATCATCATGGCTATAGAAAATACTTTATATATATTTTGAATGACATTTTTTTTTATAATTTCTAGAAATTATCTAAATATTACTTGTTTTATTATTATTTTTACATCTCTCTGCATTTATGGGCTCACAAATCCGACTCCTTTTTTGCGGTTCAGTGACATGTCGCGTTTGTATTGGTTCATTTTGTGGTGGCAATGGCGTGAGTCCCACCGGGGCCCAAAAAATGAACCAATACAAACGCGACACGTTAGTGCGTTGCACAAAATGAGTCAAATTTGTGGGTCGGTATAGAAAGACTCTATAGATAAGCATTGAATTGGAAGTAAGCCCTTGTTTCGAATCTGGAACTATAGCATATAATAATTGATTTTTTTCCTAATGAGAATTGGCCCATTAATGTGTGTGTGTGTGTGTGTGTGTGTGTGTGTGTGTTGAAAATCATTGAATACAACTATATGTCTATATATACACACCTTTGAATTTATACATATAAAAGTCAATATGTAGGTTAAACTTAAAAATTTGAGTCATGTAGACTTTAATACATTACTAATTTTCGATTTTAAACTTAAATACATTTTAATTTAAAAATTAGACTTTGCTCAAAATCGTTAAAAAATTGTTAAATATTACTTTTTAAATTAAAAGTAATTTAAAAAACCTTAGAAATTACCCAAAAAAAAAATAAAAATACAAAAAGAAAATTAAAACAGAGTCTAAATTTTAAATTAAATTGTATTTAAATCTAAAATATAAAAAAAATAGTAATGTAGTAAAGAAAACAAACAAATATATAAAAGGAAAATGAACAAGTGTTGCTTAATCTTGTTGTTTAAGATTTTTTTAGGAAAATGGTAACAAGATGTTTATATTAGTAAAAAGAAATTAAAGTATGCATTAATATTTGTGACATATTAACTACATATTATAATTTTTTTTGCTAGTTGTTAGGTTTTGTACACGTGCATATTATTTAGACTCTTTTTGTGAAATAATGTAATTAACCCTAACAATTTTAATTTATTCTAAAAACAGTATATATTTGAATGAGTCTCTATATAGTATTAATTCTATGTCAGAATTGTGTTCTTATACCATTTTTACACATTTTGTGTATTATTGCAAGATACGTAATTAAAATCGAGTAATTTTTCAAGTGATAAGGCATTTTCTTATGACACTCGAGATCTTGCGAGACATGACGCGACACTTCATTGCAGCAACAATGGTAAATAAATACAAAATGAAGAAAAGTTTGCCCAAACAGGTCAATTTGTTATGGTAACATACGTTTTACATTCTATACTTTCATAAGCGAAGTTACATAGTCCCGAGCGAGGCGGCTGCCCCACTAAATCTAAGCTTTAAATATAGAAAGTACAAAAGCACATTATCTTTCGGGGAAAAAAATTAGTATAAGCCCAAAAAGAACCCTAAAAGAATTCACCAATATGCAAAAAAATTACAACTAAAAAGGTTGGCTAATGAACATCTTAGGGCCCACTTGATTGTCATGGAATTATTTCCATGGAAAATAGTAATTTTAGTTTCTATTTTACTTTTGAAGTACTCGATTTCAAATACATTCTATAAAAATAATGGTCATAAATACGACAAGTATTCCATATTTTTATCATTTTCATGGAAAACATTTCTACACAAACCCCAAAGAATTAATTTCCATGTAAAACTCCAAAAGTAAGACCATATTAGTCTTATTTTTTTCCAATCAATTTCTAACTTTACATGAAATTGAACTAATTTTTTGTTATTTTCCAACTTTGTTATCAAACACAGCGTTAAGGTTTAGTTCTTCTAACCATAGTGTTTTACATATTGAAATATGAAAGCCTAATTGTGTATCTTTTGACAACATTAGTTGTTGTAAATATGCAAAAAACTAATAGTTAAAAATTGACGATCTTACATGTTACATCGATTCTTCTTAATAAACATCTTAAGGGTTTAGTTATTTCTAAGACAACATCCAAACCTTTCGGGCTAAAATTTGTTGGAAAATTAAGATTAATTCTAAAAATATTCATCTCGGGAGCTCTCACCCCAAACCCCCGTCATTGGTCGAAACTTTACCCACTCCTAGGTTCGCCTCAATTCAAGTAATGCATTTTGCATAACAATAGGCTAAAATTATACATTTTTAGCATAATGTATGTACGCTGCACAAAATACATTCGTATGAAAACGTTGAATTTCAAAGTGTTATTAGACTTTAAAAATTCAAGGAAACTTTTTAAATAATATTATGTCCTCGAGTAAGATTAACGATCCACAAAGAAATAAAGTATACAACTTTATTTTGTTCAAAATGATGTGATAAGAATCAATAATCTTTTGTGATCACACTTTTAATGTTTTATATTTTCTTCTCTATATCAATATTTTCTTCTCTATATCAACAACTAATTTCGATAAAATCCTAAGTTTCTCCAATTAGAAAATTATTGGGGTTTATTCATTTTAACTCCCGAAAACCCGTTTTATCCACGAAAACCCAACCCAAAATCTTTAAGGTTTGTTATTACCAAACTACGATATGAGATTTATGCTCAAAAGTAAATAAAACAAGTAAACACTTGCCTCGTGGATAAAATCCGACGATCCCGAATCGAGTCTTGCGGAGTTTGGCCCGAAATCTCCCTTTTCTCTTCTTTTTCTTCCTTCCTCTCTCTCTTCTCTATTTTCTTTCTATTCTCTCCCCCTCACCCTCCTTATATAGGGAGAAAAGGGTTTATACCCCTTAAAACCCAAAAATGACTCGTTTACTCCATTGCGAGCCCCGATTCGTTTAAAAATTCCCGAAACTCAATTTTGACCATCGGACACTCTTTTCTGACTATCTCGGCCATTCAGAGACTCACCGCGCAGTCAAAATTTCCATCCGAGGTTCTTGAATGCAATCCACTATTTTAACCCATTGCATCTCACTACGGGTTTTCCAATTAAAAATCTTACCTTTTGTACTCTAGTAAAATACTATAGTACTAATCTAATATCCAATAATGTGTTGTTTGTGCATATCCTAAGGTATACATTAAGGGTGTGAGGACGCTTTTAGTGACCAAAAACTATATAATGAATGAATTGAGAAAAAATATTATACAGTTAGGACGCCATGTGTGCATGCTACAATATAAATGCGATACACATCCACTTTCCCACTATATAAATAATAATTTTACATGTGCAAATGTATCGTGTTCTTATTGGTGTTGTTCTATATACATAATATTTTTTCTCAATTAGATTGAAACAAATATATAATATATACAGAGCTAGGACTAGAAAGGTCATTATAATGTTGATATATGTGGTGCGAAAGCATGAAAACGAATAAAATTGACTACAAATTGTGATAAAAAATAATTAAATGGCACATACTAGGTAAATATATAGAGTATAGAATACATATAAATAAAGATACGATATTTAATTTGATTACGTTCGTGTATGGTTTTGAGAAGGGATATTAAGTATTTAGTTCCATTTGTAAAGACTAGATGTGCCCACGTGCATTGCACGTGTGTGCGAATTCCGATGTTTCTCTTTAGGAATGAAATCATGAATAATAATGTATGATTCTAAATCCTTTGTTCAATTAAGGACAGTTAATTAAGTAAAGTAACTAACAATGTAGTTCTGTTGACGCAATAAGCCATGCATTACGATTGAATATTTTAAATCAATCTCCATAAATCCAAGTTATAAGAAATGTAAAATGCAAAGCAATAGATAATTTGTTTTTGGAATAAATTGTATAATGACAATGTTTAAGGGTAAAAAATTGAAATGTAATCATCAAATATGTTTCTTTTGACGTTTGTTAGGATTTGATGGTTCTTCTTTCTCTTCCACTTTCAGAGCTACAAAACGTGCAAGCTTTCGATCAAATGCTTTAAGTGATTTCCCTTTAATGTAGAATCTGTATATTTTCCCAATACATGTATATAACTTTTGAACATAGTCTGAGTGCAAAATTCCCTATGTAAACCAAATAATATATATGAATCTTAATTAAATATAATTATTATTGAACTTATTGAATAAATGTATGAATTTGAATTGTAAATAAGAATGATATTACCTTGTATTTAGAAGCGATGAAATTTGGAATGTCGCATCCAATGAATGATTCTGCTTCCTCGAATAGTGTCACTGATGCTCTTTCATCTTCGTCTTGGACGACAAATTGAAGTAAGTACCTTATATTTTTTTGAATAATGTATTAGTAAAGTTTTATATATAAGTTTTATTACTAATATTGAAAGATTCTTAATCATATTAATTCACCTTGTTGTGTAATTTGAATTTGAAGTACCACAATGTCACATTATTTTTCTTTGATTTTTTAGATTGGATAAGTACTTTTGTGGTTGCCATTGAAGTTCCTCTCGATAAAGCAACGTACAGTTGGCCATGTGAGAAGACATTTGTTGGTAAGTAGACCCCAACATTAGCAATTGTTTGTCCCTCGGATTTTTTAATTGTCATAACGAAACATAAACGAATAGGAAATTGTTTCCTCTTGAACTGGAAAGGGTATTCCTCATTTTCTGCTGGTGATAATGGAATACGTGGCAATAGGACATTTCTGCCCTTATGCCGGTCCACTGAAATTTCCACGTGTATGACATTATCTAAAGAACCTTTGTACAACATTCTTGTTCCATTACATAATCCAATTGAAGGATTTATATTCCTTAGAAGAATGATTGGACAATTAGGCTTAAGTTTCAATGTGTGTGGGGGAAATCCATTAGGCATTAAAGAATTTAAAAATTCTTCTTGGTAATAGTTGTGCGTGTCATCCACAGCTTCATCAAAGCTATTTAATGTCTTTAACTCTTCAGGGAACAAATCAATCATCATATCATTAATGGAGTCAACGTGTTCATTTGTTGTCACAAGAATTGCTCTATCTGTCAAGAAATTTGGCAACGTCGCATTGATATTTAATGATGGAAAGATAAAGTCAATGAGAGATTGTTTGGGGCCATTATTTTCTAGTGGATGTATGACCATTTCATCCGGAATACTTATCAGATCATCATGTGTTGATGATTCCATCCCATTTCCAATTCTTAGAAGGAATTCGTTGAATTGTTGATCATTTTTGGCACGCATATTTAATGCACTGTTCTTAAAAACCCGCCTAGGCTTAAGGCTAGGGAAAAACGCATCGCCTTATGCTTTTCACGCCTTATTCTTGGTAAAACCCTTAAAGCACACTTTTTTTCTAAAAACAACAATGATTTTAGTGAAATGATGTCGCCTTTTTAAAGAATTTGTTTACAAACCAGACCATTATCTCATCCAAAATAATCAAATAGTATTTTAATTTTCATATATTCAGAAATATTTTTATGATATGTGATTTTTTTGTATATTAATAGCCATGTTATGGTTAAAAAATATTAAAATATATTAAGAAGGCCTAAACGCCTTTTCACGCCTTATTACGCCTAGGCTCGCCTAGGCGTAATAAGGTTTAAGGCTTGACCTCCACGCCTCAATCACTCCCCGCATTTTTTGGAACCTTGATTTAATGTCAATGGTAATACATGCATTGTATTCTAAAGCGGTGATATCACAATGCTAGAGTTTACTATTTTCAATCTTGACCCTCGACGTACTACTGGCAGGACCTCTCTGAAATCTCCACCGAAGACAATCACCTTTCCCCCGAAAGGTTCAATACTATCCATTAAATCCTTTAATGTCCTATCAAGAGTTTCAATGGTGAATCTCTTTGCCATTGGTGCTTCATCCCAAATTATGATCCTTGCTTGTCGTATGAGTTCTGCTGTGCCACTTTGCTTAGGAATGTTGCATAAGCTTGTCTCAGTGGTCAGAATAGGTATTTTGAAGCAAGAATGTGCAATTCAACCTCCAGGTAATAATGATGCAACTACCCCTGATGTTGCTGTAGCAAGTGCAATCATACCTTTATTTCTAATGTTAGCAAGTAATGCTCTATACAGATATGCCTTTCCAGTTCCACCTGACCCATCAACAAAGAAGGAACCCGAATTTCTAAAAATCACCCTCTCGATTATAACCAAGTACGCATACTTTTGGTTTGCATTTAAATGCGTACCGAAATTATAGTCTTCTTTTGGTGTCTTGATGTGGAGTTCATCTGTAATTTCTCTTCGATTGGTGATATTGGATGATAATTGTGTACCGCTACATGGAGGCAGGTCAAAGTCTTTAAGCGATTTTCCCATTGAATCTAGAAATAAGCGGATGCTATTTAATGTGCAATCTTTTTGTGCAGGCAATGAATTTGGGTGGAGTCTTTTTAAATCTTCGAACAAAAACTCAAAGTTTGTTTCCCATAATTTTCTCACATCGGACGGCTCACAACAAACTAAAATAATTTCGAACAATCTTCTTAGTGCTTCAGGCATTTGGAAAGTGGCAGCTTTCGAGAGGCAATCTGCATTGCTATCATCTGATTCTAGCAGTCCATGTTTTTGGGCGGCTTCTTTAAATGTCAAGTAAGTGAGTCCATCATAGGTTAGAAGGTCTTCAAATGACGTTGACCCCCGGATGTGATTTAGAAGAAGTCTTAAGTAATATCGTTCTCCTTCTACAGGATTTTCACCATTCACACGGCCAATTGCATTGAGTTTATTCTTCCTTTTAGACCAAGTTTTTGCTTTATTTTCCCATAAGTAGTGCTCAGGGAATTCCCTGTACAGATATTGACGTGCTTTGTTGAATATGGAGCACATACTGAAGAATTCAGTTAGCATTGTCTTGCTAATGTTAGGGGTGTCAAGCACATTATTTATGTTTTGGTTCTCCCCGTATGTGACAGTATGATTATTTGGCAAGTGGAGTTGAAGGTTTATCACCGATGGCTTGATTTCATTTAGCTTGAATTCAAAAATTCTCCAAATGGCTTCTTGTGCAGATACCCATCTTACTTCTTGGAATTGTTTGATCTAATCAATAGTGGTTCTGTCATTTTCATCGAATGAAACATGAATAACCACTTTATCATGCCCTTTGTAGATTTACTTGTAAAGGTACTTCATAGCTTTTAACCCCGAGCAGACTTCAACGTTGATATGACAATTATATCTTGTATGGAGATATATATTGTAAGGAACAACCCATCGATTGTCTAACAACTTATTGCGCAGGCATACTTGTCTTCCATTATTTCGGCGTCAATAAATAGGATATGAGTCTTGGCCTTGAGAGGTAGAAGATACGAATTCGCGAGGGTAATGAAGTTTCCAATTCCCATATATCATACAGGGGTTATTTTTATTCAATTCTCGACAGGGACCATGCATCATGGGATTGATGACTAATGAATGAAGCAATGAGTATTCATGAATATCTGATATCTCTGCACAAATGAATTTATCGTAATTATCTGGAGTATTGAGATTGTAATCTTGCTTTAGAATTACCAAAATATGAGCATGTGGAAATCCTCTCTTTTGGAATTCGATTACATGTACATGTGCTGCTACCTTTCCAAATATTTATTTCTTAAAAAGTTGATCCTTTAGGTCCTTTAATTTAACTCGAAATACTCTCGAAGTTAGATCAGGTCGATCATGAGGTACCTGGCCTGGATGAAGATTATCAAGGATTTCTTTCCAATAATGGTTGCAAGTCATTGTGATGAATAAATCTGGCTTCCCATATCTTTGAACTAAAGCCATTGCATCCAAGTATCTACGATGCATATCTCTAGGTCCACCAATGAATGATGCTTGGAAAACAATTCTTTGACCGACTTTGTTGGCTCTTATTTCACCTGTTGTGACGCTGTCGACCAACCCTTAGTATAATTCACCTCTGATTTTTTTCTGTTGCTTACGATAGAAGTCAAGTCGGGTTGTTTCTAACTTTATGTACATGTCGACAGAATACTATTGTAGTATCTTTCCAGTGAATAAAAACGTTGATTGTCTATTATTTCTGATCTGCAATTTGTGTTCATAGTATTCTCGACATGATACTTTAGATGAGTTCTCTCGATGAACACCTAAAAGAGTGTATGGTTGTGGAAATTTAAAAAGAAGAATAATTGTTAAATGTAATAAAATTGGAATTTAAGAATGATATTTTTAAAATATATTTTATGTCAAATCTATACCTTCTTGCTCTGATGAGAGAATGCCCTCTGTACATGTGATTGCTGGTAGGGAGGCCTGTATGTTTGTAGATGTGGTAGATGAGGTATCATTTTGGCTCTTTATGTCTTGATGCCATCTAACCTCTCCTTTTGGAAAAATCAATGGGTACTGTAATGGGTCATAACATCCAAAGTAGTGCTTTATTTGGTGCCGTTGACCGTAGTGAGACACGATAATGATATCTCGCTCAAAAGGAATATTTGCATTGTTTCCTTCAATCCATATTGCAGTAATTTCATCGGATGTAGGCTCATTGTAAACACGTTGATCAAGGTTAACATGTTTACTAATTTGAACATGAAGTGCATCGAGTGAAGGGTAGTCCTTTAATCGCCATAAAAACTGAGCGTATGGATTTTCATTTAGTACATTCAAGAGATTTTCAACTATATCAACATTTAAGGATAACCCTGGTAAGATTCCCATTCGGTTTTGAACCTCATTGCTAGTGTCATGGAAGTAGAGTTGGAAATAACAAGGGTTGGTGGTGGGTTTCAATGAGGGTAAATGATGATAAACTTGTCCTTGAACTCGAAACGTGTATACACCACATCTTGATGAAGCTTGTTGCTTGTCAAGAGTAACTCCAAATGAAGTGAAGGCGAATATGCTATTGTAAGCTCTGATATTAGCACGAAATTCTCTTGATTCAGAAGAATTAAATTTGAAAAGATGAAATAAAACCTTAGGAACCGAAGTTTCAGCGAGTGAGATTTGGCCTTTTTGATACCAAAATGTTGGGGGTTAGTATTGGAATCTTTGGGCATTACAGTGATGGCAATCGGGAGTTTCTTCTAGTTCTAGCAACGTAGAGCATAGAGGTTCATATATGGTTTCTCCTAATATGAGTGCAATTGTAATATTAAATATGCATTTCATAAATCTAACATGATTTACTTAAGCGTAAACTATATTTTAGTTATTTTTAGCTAACATTGATATTGGTAAGAATTTAATTGGGCTCGAAGTAACCAAGTGATTCTTTGTCTTTTCCTTGTATTGGGTTTGCTAGATACATTTTCTGATGGTGGAATGGATGACATTTCTAACAATTTGGGAAATGACATGTCTGGAAGATTATTTAATAAGTTTAGTAAGAAAGGAGCATGAGAAATGTAATTGAATGATTTTATAATTTAAAACAAAAATTTAAATAGATATATAAATGGTGAAAATATATGTAAGGAAATACAAATTGAATTTTCATTAACTTCATGTAAATGGCATATATATAAGTTGTTTACTATGTCAAAAAACTAATGCGCAAACTTGGTGTACAAATTTGAGAACTTTGACTTTTGTGTGTATGTCGTTGTTGCAAGCCAAGTTAATCAAAACCTCAATTAGCTACAAAATATAACAAACTCAAGTGTAGCGGTAAGTAAGGATGTCAATCCACATCAAGGGGGTAAGCTAGAGACAAACTCAATTGTAATTCAATTTTTATTTTCTTTTTGTGCTTTTCAAATATTAAAACAATTTGGGTGAGATGAGAATTTAAACTAAACTAAATCAAGATGTAAATAAAAGTAAATGAAAATATTAAGTAAATCTAACTAACTAAAAATCTAAAATATGAGAATAATGAGGAAATAAAAGTGAGAACAATCAAGGGCTAGGATGACTCTAAATATTTTTGTTAATAAAAAATAATTAGTCCAATTACTCAAGGATAGTCTTATGTTCTTCTCAAATAAAAATATTTCTGAAATTTAGATTGAAACTGACTCAATTTTAATTTTCAATCACATCTTGTCATATAATAGATGTATTCATTGGCAACCTAAAAAATCTTTTAAATATTTTTAAGACCTCTCTCAAGATTTCATAATCTCAATCAAGGTCGGTCCTAGAGTTGTGAACAGAGCAACATTGTCGAGTTTGGAGGTGAAGCCGACTCTTCATAAATAGAATACATGGAACCAGTCAACCTCCAAAATATTCTACTGGAAATTACTCGATCTCTAAACAAACGAAAACAACATTTCAATCAATTTTTACATTCCATATGCAACCAAATTAATCCCCGCCTACTCTCAAGGTCTCTTTGAAACTTATGAATTTTATCATCATTTACTACATAAGGTGAACTCAATTCGATATGGCATGTAACGGACCGGAATCGAACATTTCATAAAAAATGAAAAAGCAAACTGAATAATTCGAGACCTATTTGTACATTTGAATATCAATTGAAGAGGTGGATTTCATCTCAGAAAATTCAATCATGTACAATGTGACTCGCAATGGTGATTTACGTGAATCGATACAATTTGCAGATGCAAAAGATATAACAATTGCAATCATTTATAAGAGTTAACATGATTAACACCTTAATCACACTAATTGATTTGTCAGTGCTCTTTTCAGTTTCTATTAAATCAGAACCTCCACAACGGTACAGCACACTGGTATCAACCGTTCTTCGTCTTGTCTAACAAAAAACTATTCGTCCAAGATCTTTAAAGTCCCGAATCCACCAAGTGCCAAAGGATAGATTGGAATCCAAAAACCTATGCAAAGATAATTTAATCGCTCAGTTAGCGCACATTCTCCAACATATGATTAAGATGATATAAAACTTGAAAAACATAAATAAAAGATTTATAACTCACAAATATATGCCCAAAACTATATATTTAAATCAATAAGAAATTTGTAAAATATAAAAAATAACTTAATTTGACGATAAAATGACAAATAAAGAGAAAACCATAAATATAATATGCAATTTGGATATCTGATATTTTTGAAAAACATAACTTTGGAAATAATTATTGAACAACTTAACATAGCAATTTAACAGAACCCAAAAACGAAGATCGTTACTAATATTTTAATGACAAAGATTTTAATATTTTAGAAATTCTACAATTACAAATATAATTTCAACAGATTAAGAAATCCAACCACATTGAAATTTACTTTACGTACAAACTTATCAGATTATTATTAACATTTTAAACCGGAACATAAGCAAAAATTACACACAGAAGTAGGAGTACTAACCTTTTTTTTCCACAAGAACCAAAAGCAAGGAAAAAATATTGGATGGCATAGAAGATATATATCTAATATATGAAAAAATTCTGTAGGCATTCCTGACTGTTGGTGTGTAAGATTCCATTTGACAGGCTGAATGAATGTGAAAGATGAATGAATTAACATTAATTTGGGATTTGATACAATGAATGAATGTGCAAAATGAATGTGTTGTCATTAATTCCTGACTGTTGGTATTTCAGATTCCATTTGACAAGCTGAATGAATGTGGAAGATGAATGAATTAACATTAATTTGGGATTTGATACAATGAATGAATGTGTTGTCATTAATTTTTGTGACGGTTGATTTCTAGGGTTGGATTGGAAGAACGAAAATGGTATAAGAAATTAATGTGGAAGATGAATGAATTAACATTAATTTGGGATTTGATACAATGATTGAATGTGCAAAATGAATGTGTTGTCATTAATTTTTGTGATGGTTGATTTCTATGGTTGGATTAGAAGAACGAAAATGGTAGAAAAAAGTAACGTGGAAGATGAATGAATTAACATTAATTTGGGATTTGATACAATGAATGAATATGCAAAATGAATGTGTAGTCATTAATTTTTGTGACGGTTGATTTCTAGGGTTGCATTGGAAGAACGAAAATGGTAGAAGAAAGTAGGGATAGATAATTGTGTGTATTAGAAAGGGTATGGTAGGAAGTTTAAAATTAATGAGGGTAGTTTAGTCCTTTGGTTTTTGAAGAAGAAGTTGCCTCTTTTAAAGTAGTAGAGATAGAGATAAAGATTTACTTATGACCACTTTCATATTTTTATTTTTTTAGTTGTTCATTTTAATATAACAAATATAGAATAAGTTTCGTAACTCTCTAAAAAAAACAAAAAAGGAAAATGGATGGTGAGAGAGAAGTTAAAGAGACTAAATGCAAAAAAAAATATTTTGAGAAACAATGTGAAAAAACAGAGGGAATGAAGGATGTGTCCTTCCATTAACACAAGCGCCATTTCAAATTATCCTTAGGAAACAATTTAGTTTCTCCCGAAACCCTATATAAGGTTCAACTTCTTGTGTTTTTCTGTAGACTAAAATCTCATTTCTTGTCAAGTAAATTTAAACCAACAACTCCATGCTCTGTTCTTGTTTTGTCTTTCGATACTTCTTAACCACTTATTTTTTGTTGTTTACATTTCCCTGCCCCTCTTCTTAAGACAAATAGTTTGTATTTTAAATTTGAGAATGTCTGGCTTTTTTTTTAATCACTGAATCTAGGGAAGACTAATGATATGATATTCTGTTTTTTTGTCAGCTAAATTTAAGGAAGACGGAGTAGATAATGGCGATATTAAATGATAAAAGTCCTCTTGAGAAGTCTCCCCCAAAACGATCATTTGAACATGGCGAGGGCTCTAGTTCCAAAAAAAATTTCAAGCGTCCAAAGGTCATCACTGTGAAGTGTGCGGGGAAACCATTTTCGATACCATTGGGGATTGATGAATTAGGGAAACTGGGGCAGAATGTTTTGGGTAGTGGTAAAAATTTCTTCCAACCTCCTCCATTTGCTAGAAAATATCCACCTCTAAAGTTGCAAAAGGAGGTTCCTGCCTCTAAACAATTAGAAAACTCGAGGTTTTCTAAATCTGAGGTTTTGACCACGGGTAAATCTAATGTGGAACATAGGCTGTTGGTGGAGACGAAACAAAGGAATGACGATAATGTGTTAACGTCTCGTAACAAATTAGAATCAAATGGTCTGAAAACTGTTAAGTTTAAGGAGCAGCTGGAACTTGTTTCTCGCAATAAGGTGACGGAGGCTTTGAATCTATTTGAAAAAATATATGGAAAAATGTACAAAAAAAAAATTAAAGCCAAAGGAACAAAGAAAGAGTCCTTTGAAAATTTCTCTCGAATCAGCAGCGCTGCTTAAGCAACGAGAAAAGTGCGTGAATGTAAACAAGCAAGTCTTAGGAGCTATCTCCAGAGTTAAAGTTAGCGGCCAATTTCACTTTAGGGCTGAACTTGCTATTATTGGCCTGCATCACAAGTTCATTCATGGTATAGATTACTTCAAGGAAAATAGAATGGTATTAGCCACTAGCATTGTTGATTCCACTAGCATTATACGAATGATATAGGATTCTCTGATGTATTAATATATTCGGGGCAAGGTGGAAATTATATCATTAATCATAAGAAGCCCGAGGATCAAAAACTTGAAAAAGGTAACCTTGCTTTGAGGAATAGCATGATTTTAGGAACTCCGGTAAGAGTTATTCGAACTATCATGAAAAGAATTGAAAAGAAGACATATATTTATCATGGGCTATTCACCGTGACCAAGTATTGGCGACAAAAAGGGAGACATGAAAATTAGTATTCATGTTTCAATTGCATAGAATATCCGGGCAGCCAAAATGTTCTCCAAACGTGGTGAGCGGGTCAAGAAAAGCTGCAGTGTACCATAATGAGAGTGTGGTATCTCAAGGGAAAGGGAAGATGAACATTCGTGCAATGAATGACATGGATGAGATCCACAAGAGGAAAAAGGTCGTTCATAAGAGGGATACTCACCAAATCCCCAATGTCACCATTGTACCGCAGCTTGCGACATCCTCCTTTGATAAAGGAAAGAGGGTGGAAGGGGTCGAAGGCTTCCTTGAGGTTCCCACTTTTGTATCTGACCCGCTAGCCCCTATTCTTTACATAAAGGATAAGGTGGAATGGTGCCGCCCGCAGTTAGCCAAAAATGACATTAGACATGGTGGTTCTAAGTTGAAATATCGCTATGTCAGGGGTCCTACTCACGATATCTCCAATCTATCGCTTCACAAGTCCACCCAGGTGTGATTTTATGTGTTGGAAAGTGTTTAAGTTTCTTGAATTTAAGTAACTATTACTTACCTATTTGTTTGTCCTTTTCTTGCAGTCGACGGTTATTCAAGAGAGGGCCTTCGTGGTTGATAACAAGGCTAACGCCTTCCAGCACCTTGAACTCGATAAGGTGACGTCGCGTGATCACATAAAGATAGCTAAGGATGCTAAGAGGAAGTTGACAGAAGATAAGAAGAAGATTGAAGAAGATCTTGATGTTGCTAATCTAGTGCTCGACACAACTCATACTAATGCCAAAGTTGATGCTTTGAAGTTCTTACAAATGGAGAAAGATTCGTCGGAGTCTATGGCAGAGGGAATTTCTACTAAACTCCCTAAAGAGTGCAAGGGTGCTCCCGCATTTACGCACACCTTCCATCAATATGTCGGTGGTAGTTATGAAAAGCTAAAGAAAAGAGTGATAAAGGATCATCTTGAGTCTACCAAAGAGATGTCTCTATGGTTAGGTGATGATGAAGAGGCGTTAGCGATGTCTGAGGCCAGGATAGCAGTGGAGGAGCCTATGTCTGGGGTAATAAAATTTGGTCATTAAGAAAATGATCTTACAGAGGAAGTGAATAAAATGCACTTATAAAGGAAGTGACTGTGCTTTAAGCAACCGAGCAAGTTCCTTATGGCCAAGGCTTCATTCATGTCAAGCTTTTACCATAGTTGCCTTTTATTTCTAGTACTTTGTTTTTTGTTGTCCTTCAGATGGTTGCACTCTTTTTTATGTAATTGTGTGTAGTTTTGAATAAATATTTGCTCGAGCTTATGACAATTATGAGATCATGATGAGAATGGAGGCGTACTTAAGGCTTAATTATAATATTTTTAATAGTGCTTTTCTTAAATTTCAATTTCCTTAGTTTATGCTAGTGTTTTAGGTAACGGCGTCCATTTGGAATATTTTCAATTTCCCTCGTCTATTTATCGTTTAGGTATCTCGGTTTATAAGAAAACTTTAGCTTATAAATAAGGCCTAAAAATATTTTTAGTGAAAGGTTCCATAATTTGTGTCCGCTCTTGTATGCCATTTGTCGCGTTATATCAAATTATATGAGAGCTAGAGCTCGTCGAGTTGTTGTAAATCATGAAAACTTCATATAGCACTAGGGAAATTAAGCCGTGTTAGGATAGTGTTGCATCATAATTGGCTTTAAGGAAGTCATGGTATCCCAGGACTCCAATATCCACTGCCTCCTGCAACCTCTCTACACATTATGTGCATCAATAACACGCATAGCATCACCACCTCTATCGATTGTCCAACCACTAACCCCAACCTTTGTTCACCCTCAAAAACCTAACCCTAGGCTCAATATCCAACGAGATTTTGAGTTCAAGTCACTACACCAAAAACAGTAATTTGGCACACACTGATATTAAAAATCTGGCACTGCTTAAAAGTGTGTCAAATTCTGGCACGGTTTAATAAAAATATGGCACACTTTAAAACCGTGCAAAATTTGGCACTGTTTAAAAGTGTGCCAAAATTGAACACACTTACTAAAATATAAATAGTCTAAAAAAAACTAGTTCCTCTCTCCACAACCCATTCCCTCTTAAAACCCGTTCCCGCTCAAACCCATTCCCGTACACCCGAATGAAAGAGACTAACTCCAAATCGTCATAAGAAATTTTCCTTCCATCGTTATCAAATTTTCCTTCCATGGCTTTCTTTTCAAACTCCGTCCTTGTACCCATCGCTTTCAAAATATCAGCCTAGGGTTTCTCAGAATCATGGAATTCACGATTTGGCTAAGTTTTTCTGATAAGCAGTGATAGATTAAGGTAGATTTATTATGAAATACATTCTATTTTGGATAAATTCCTAATTTGCCTATTGATCTTATGAGTAGTGAAAGGTATTCTATGTTGTTTACCTCTTAATCTGATGTAGTGATAGATTTTTTTATGTTTTTTATGATTTTGGTGTAGTGATAGATTTATTCTGAAGTAAATTCTATTTTAGATAAGTTTTTTTTTATCTTTTTTACTTCTTAATCTGATAAGTTTTTTTTAGTAGTGATAGACTCCATTGTCTTTTATTTGTTTTTTCATTTAGATAAGTTTTTTTCTTTTAATTTTGATGCATTTGCCGTACATGATATTCGCTTTCAGGGGAAGGAATCGAGAAAAGAACTAGCTCCTACAGGTTGCCATTAATTCTTTCTTGTCTATTATGTGTGTAAGGATTCTTATTTGTACTGGCTTAAAAAAATATCTATGAGGGACTAATGCCAAATTTTCTATATTTTTAATTTTGGGATCTTCCTATTAAGTCCTATTTACATGGGACGTTTCCTAATAGGTCCTATCGTAACATTTTTTCCTTAATAGGTCCTATTTGTACATATAGTGAATATTCACTGTATGTTTACAAATAGGACCTATTGAAACAAAAATCTTTTTTCATAGGACCTGATAGAGCAAAAAAAAGATGTTAAGACCTATTGAACTACTTACTTAATAAACGGGACTAATTGGTAAAAACCCTTTTTAATTTTTTATTATTTTCTCCATTATTGCTAATTCAATTTAGTTTGGGGATTAGATGAATATTACCATATTTGTGAGCTATTTTATTTACTTAAAGTTGTTTGTATGATTTTAGACATGGCTATTGGGTATTGGTTTAACATTTTTTTTGACAAGGTAGTGTAACACAAGGAAGTCTTAGTAAGGAGGATGGTTCCAGGAGGCTCTTGATGTTATCCCAAAATGAGTCATAATACACAATTTCTTGCACTCTTGCTTGTCTAATATATGGATATACTTATAGTTTTAATTTACTATTTTCTACTTGACACCTACTGAAAGTGAAAGCCCTTTATCAATAGGTTATTTTATTACTATAAATGAAAAAGAAAATAGTTGGATGATTATGGTTGTGGGATTGGTAGCTTTGGAGATCATTTTCTCTCGCTATAGTTAATGGTTGTGTGGTAGAGCATTTTAAAGTACATTTGTTTAGAAATTGTGTAGATTTAGGGATCAACTTGCGTGTGTGCACCTGACAAAGTAGATTTGTTTAGGAACTAGGTGGATTTAGGGATTAGCTTGCGTTGTTTAGAAACTATGGGGATTTAGGGATTAGTACGTGTGCGTGTGCATACATGCCTATTAATGATCATGCTCATCTAGCTGCTTATCTTGTGGCCTTTTTATCAAGATTTTTGCTTCCTGAGAAACCCCATAATTGTCCTAATTAGATGATATTTTTTGTCTGGGTCAAAAAATCTCCTTAGCCGCTTTTATTTAGGGTAATTTGTATGCTTGGTTAGATCGATTGCATTTGAATTTGGAGTGTTCGTTTGGTAGATATGACATTGTCAACTTTACTCCTTATGTTATTTAATGGGATTTTTGTTGGTATATTTTCCTTCATTGGGTATGAAACCCCTATTTATGAAGTTCCCTCTGATGATGACTCGCCAGCTAGAATTTTGAGATAGTAATTGAAGGTGGATCATGGATTTCTTGTTATTGCGATTCTGTGTGTGTCCTTATCATGTGGATGTTGGCATTTACAGGTCAATTTTTTTTTTAATGAAGAAGCATGTGTTTGTGTTTCGGAGTTAAGTGATATAATGGATGATATTCGTGCGTCCAACATTCATGCGTTATTGGTAATTCATTTTAGGTTTTTCTCTTTTTGATTGAATGGGGTTATGGTGTGGTATTGTACCATCCCAAACGTGCTATGTTCGAATTTGGGTGTGACTAACTTGTTCCTTGTCCAGTCAAAATGAAATGGAAATTAATGAAAAAGTTGTATGCTGAGGCATTCAGTACGCTTACTTGGCATGGGATTACTACCAAATGTTGTGCGTCTGGTCAAAGGATTATTCCTTCTCGAGATGCTAATGGGTTTGCCACTCCTCTGAAATTCTTATTGGGTGCATCAGGCAAATTCAATTCGTTATTTGGTATATGGTGCTGCCATTATAGGTCTAAAGGTGGTGGTTTTAGTTGGTGATGATACACATTGACTCCTCAAGGTTTAAAGGAGATTAAATATTTTATGGACTTTTCGACTTCTAATGACAAGGAAGCTAGCTTGGAAAGTCAACCTAGCACGGTGTTTACCAAACTTGGTGTTGCCAATCCAAGCAAAAAAAGAGTGATCTATCTAGTGTAGTTGGCAGGATAACGAGATAGAAGAAAGTTGATAAGTGAGTTTCATTTGATGGTGCCTCGAAAGGTAGTACTTATAATATATCGAAACGAGTATCAATGATGGTCGTGGGTGTTGAGAACTGGACATTGGGTAGTGATGTTGATGTTGGGGATATCGATCCTCAAGCTGTAGCTGATGTGCAATATTTGTTGGAAGCTGAGGCAAATGATGTGGAGGGTAGGGGGATATCGATGTGGCAGAGCATTCTCCTAAGAGGAAATGGCTAACTAGAGCGGTGAAGAAAATGACTAAACAACGAATAGCCCATCAAGCTACCGTGTTTCGAGTTCTAGTTCTAGTTTGGAGAAATATGAGGAAGATAAAGTGGAAGTTGAGGAATCTGAAGGTCAGGTTATTTCGGACACACAACTGGTATATGAGATTTTTGTACTTGTTTTGGGTTCATTTTTGTTATACACCAGTTGTGTGTAGAATATAAATCAAAGTTGAATCAATGCTCAAACATGCCTACCGGTATCACCTTTGTTAACATATTGGCATATTATCCTTGGTGAATTTCCTTCAAATTTTCATAACCTTTGATTATGATCTCCCTTATGAAATTAAATCATGCATCAACTCTCTCGGTTTTGTGGTGATGAGTATGGTTCTTGTCCAAATAGGTAGCACTTTGGTTATGGAAATTGAATATAATGTCCAACTTATATAATAGTTCTTGTAGCCACAAAACCTCATTGACAGCCTCCGTTGATACATTTATAGTGCCTCCGATGTAGTAAAAGAACCTGTTGTTTGCAGCATAGATCTTTAGCTAATTGCACCAAAGCCATTGAAAAAATATCCCGAGATGGATATGTCCTTGTTCCAGTCACGCAAATAGTCCAAATCATCATGCTACAACAAGAGAATTGTCAATCCATTGTTGTGGTACACTAGCCTCACATCACATCTAAAGGTTTAACTCAAAAGTTCATTTGATTGTGTATAAATGCTTTCTTCTCTAGATTTGTCATTTACCTATTTATCGCGATACCTGCCTGTGAAATATCATAGTACATACCAGATGATGCATCAAGCTTCTGCCGCACTGCATAAAAAACCTGAGTCATGTACAGTTATCTCTTCCTTGGTACTAAGAGACATTGACACCTAATCAAGGATGCCCAGATTTAATATTTTTTAATCAGAATCAGTATAACTAGGATCATTTGATCTCTCCGACTCTCTCCATGCTAGTATATAGAAGATTCTTCCCAACATATTAACATCAACTTTAAGATCATATATATTATGTTGTGAATGATATACTATATTTTCAGAAACACAAGTTCAAACTCAAAACAGATGGAAACAGTAACTGACATCTCAATCGCCACAATCGTTGTTGAACAATGAAAAAGAAAACTGTTTCATTACCTCCATTTCATCAAGTCACATGATGCCTTTTAATTTTATTCATGTTCTTTGTCATTTTGGATTAAAAAAAACATGAAAAAATAATTTTTTTCCCTTTCTATAAAATTTAACGTAATTTGTCTTTTTTTTATATAACTATTCGTATTTCTAGCATAAGTTTTTGAAATTGTTCTTCTGTTTATATAACCATTGGCAGGGTATAACTGCCCAAAAAATCTTGGCATTATCATTTGTTATCTTATCAACTATTTTTTCTAAATCCAATTTCCAATAACTCACACTGGTGCTAGATTGTCGTGATGCAACCTTAACTCTGGATTCAAATTCAGCATGGTGTTCTCTCTTATAGATATTAAAATTGGCACCCACTAGTCTCTAGTATAAAATAGTTTAATAGAACAAGTTCACAAGATAGCCTGTTAAGTCACTCCGATATGTTGTTATCTCCTCAACTAGGGTCGTTTCAGTCGACCTGAACGTATCGTACCCATTGCTGAAAGGAGAACTTGCAGATCAAAAATCTTGCCTGCTGCTTCATCATTAGGGGCCCCAACAAAGATGGTAAAATGCAATTAATCTTAGGTCGGATCAGATGGTACAGACCATCTGATCAATGTTTAAGCAGTTACATCATCAATTTTTAAACTTATCAAAAGAAATTAAAAGTATTTTTCTCACTCTCAATGTTAGATGTGTTCTCCTACTACTCCTTTGGCTAATGTTACATCATCAACAACTGGTATAGTCTACACACAACTGGTGTGTTCTCCTACTACTCCTTTGGCTAATGTTAGTGATTCGATATGTGTTTCTATTTTGATTACTGCATAATGTGGAAATAAGTGGCCTCATTCATCCAAGCTCTATCATTTGTTATCCATCAGTTGTTGAAATAATCATGTGTTGAATTAATCATAGATTAAAATGTATATATGTTTTTTCATCTTAATACACGGTGTCCATGTATATTTTAGAGGGATTTTTAAGAATATTCACGATGTCATTGCAACCGAAATTGGTGAACTAAAGACATTAACACACGAGTGAGTGATTTCAATAATCTAAGACATGAGTGCGAAAATTTAAGAACGTATTGATGTTGTAACAGAGGTCGAGAATGAACTTCTTGAATTGCAACAAGCATTCTCATATATGGTAGTATTAGTGGATGCTCAAGGGTACATGTTTCCGGTGCCGCAGACCATGTGCAATTTGGGAATCCTTCCCTGCATAAGGCAAAGAGTATCGTAGCAGTACGGAGGTGAGTATTTTCGTTTTGTTTATTAACTTATGCCTCATACTTGGCTTGATTTACATTCTACCTGTTTTTAAGTAGTACTTTTATATGTTTTTATTAGTTCTTCTATTTGTTGTACATTCTTTCTTTTATGCCTCATACTTTTTTTTTATTTACATTAAGTTACAAATCATGATCTTTACAGAATAAGTAGTGGTGAATTTGTTTTACTCGGTCAATTCCAGGGGAACTCATACATTTTCAGGTAATGTTAACTCCTTCCTTATTTAGCACGTCATTTCTTTAGGTACCTAATACTATGTATGCATTTATAATCTAATCATGATTACTACTAATATGAACTGGTAGTTCTGCCGCTTATTGTTTTTTCCTCACTCGCATGATTAGCAAAACAATAAGGCAGTTCTGTACTTAGAATTTTTTATTTTTTAGCTGTTTCTTGTGAGATGTGACTAGCAACATAATTATTATGAAATACCCAAATTTCAGTAATGATTAATCAGGAAGCACAACTGGCATAAGTTGGGGGATTTCATCAATTTTGGTGGGCTAGTATATATATATATATATATATCTATATAATAAGGAGTAGAATTTTGGTTACTATTCCATAAGTTGACAACTTAATCAGAGGCTTGGATTGAATTGGGCAAAATTGAATCCAATGGTTGTGGCGTTTTCCCCCCTTTTTTCATTCTAATTTTTACTTTAATTCAAATTTGAGGTTATTATGTTAAAAAGCCCTCCAATTAGTCACACTCATACGGGTCATACACACTCCAGTCAGAGACTCATCCTCATGATCTTCACGCTCTCTCTCTCTCTGTCTCTCGGTTATGGCATCTCCATCTCCTTCTTCTTTTTCTTATTATTGAAGGTATGATTTTCCTACTTTATTTTTATTCTTTAAGGTGTGATATGTATGTTTTGCAGATATATGGAGTTTAGATTAAGGGATTTTTGGTTTTCAAACGTTAGGGTTTATGAAATTTAGGTTTTATGATCTTAGGGTTTAAAATTTTGATTATGAGAATTCGTCATACTCATAACGGATTCATTTTTCATTATCAATTCAAATTCGTGTCTTTGTCTAACACATCTCAGGTATAATCTCTCTCTCCCCTCTGTTTCAGACCCTATTGGTTTATTTAGTTATGCATTTACTAAATTGGTGTTTTTTTGTGTCAATCTGAATGATCAATGATTTAAAGTTTCTGTTTGTGCTCTATACTCTCCGTATTTATCTTTTGTCATTTTCGTTCAGTAATGATTCATAAGTTATGAACTTTTGCTGTGATGGTTCTTCATATCTTGATAGGTAATCTCATATATTGATAGGTAATCTCAGTTCAAAATTTATTTTTTATTCTTTTTTATAGAAAAATAGTACAATTGTCTCTTCCTCTCAAAGTAATATTATTTGTTTTATTGTTGAGAAAGAGGTCCATGTAAGGAGGCCCATCGTACAATTGTTCCTTATTTATTATTTGGCTTTATGTTAATTCATGTCCTGTTTTACTGAGTATGAATAAGAAGGCCTAAAATGTATTTATTCTTTCAGATTGATAATAAAAGGCGTTGAGCATAATTGGGTTGGGTTTCATCTTTTTTCTTGCAAATTAATTTTGATTTCTAATATATCATGTTTTTGTGATGATTATTGAAGAGTATTTGGGTTTATCAACTGAATGGAAATCATCATTGTGTATGGAAATCATCATTGTGTAGGTATACATACCCATCTTTGTTTAAAACTCGGTGACCACCTCATTACTTCCCTCTATGTTATTTGTTTTCTATGGTCTTAAATATGGTCCTGTTTTCTTAACCATTCCATTGTGTTCTGAGACACGGATAATTTTTGTTAAATTTTTTTACCATTTCAGAGCTATTGAATATTAAATTTTTTGTTATTCATTCATAACTATTTGTGTTGTAACTACAGTTTCATTGAGATTTGGTTAAGACTTTAAGCGACTCAAATCATGTTTTATTACAAATTTTAAAAAATGTAAGTGTTTACAATTCAGTGCATAGTTTGTGAGCAATCGAAATTTATGTATCATTGTCATGTGACAACATCATTATTCAACATACAAGTTGGTTGATTTATTTGAGATGATTGGAAAATAATATTGATATATATTCTCCCTCTCTCTCTCTCTCTCTCACACACACACACACAAGGTAGTTTCTTGGGTTTCATAAAATTGACCGTAAATATATTGTGTTCTAAAGTTTGAATGGATGAGCTGAACTATATTGGGTTCTCTATTTACCTGTTAGGTTTTTTGGTTCTTCACTTCGTAGTTAAACTTGATTTTAGGTCTCTGGATTAAACCTTTAAGCTGAATATTGATTTAGGGCTTTTGATTAAACCTTTTTGTATTTATTTTGGCTTGCCAGGTACTAACTTGGTGTCAAGTGTTCAAGACAATCTAGGTATATTATCCTTCTCTCTTTCCCTAATTAGTGTTTCAACTTTTAGGAATTTTAAGGTTCCAAACTTTTAGGCATATTTGTATTTATTTATGAGGTTTCAAAAGGGAGGTGTTGATGTAAAAAATTAGATAGCTCTAATTATTCAATCACAGATAAATAAAATGAGACAAGGATTTTTAAAGTGGTTCAGCCTTATAAGAATGGCCTACGTCCACTGTTATGTTATTGCTGAGTGTTTTGGGAATTCTCGATTACAAGCTCTATCAAGAAATTCCGGTCCCCCTATAATGAGGATTGTACGATGTATTTATAGCCTTGAGGCTGTAATGTGAAAGGGTAATACATTAAATGATGTACATATGAAAGGGTGATACATTTAATGCTCCTTAAGCGTGTGCGTCTGAATGATAAGCATTTAATGAACAGTCAAACTGTTGGTTATCCCGCTATTAATGCTTTGTTCGAGGTGCAGCTCGGACCACCTGAGTTGCTCGGACCGCCTAAGCTTCTCAGTGCTCAAGAGTTCCTCGGAGAGTTTTCGTTCCTCGGAGCGTATGAGTTCCTCGGGGAAACAGTGTTCCTTGTTGTAGTATGGTTCCTCAGAGCGTGTGAGTTCCTCGGAAGTGTTTGTTATTTCCACGTAGACTGCCACGTGTCTTCACTTTATTTATCCATGTCAGCAGACTAAATTTGGTATCAACAGAAGCCCCCAATGTTTCATAGTTCGAAATTTGAGGAGTATGGAACATTCTTTCTCGGAATATGATAGCTTTAAATAGACCTCCAGATTTTTAGGAGTGTTTCCCTTGTATTTATTTCTCTTTCCAAATTCGTAGAATCAGGCTTTTTGAATTTTCACAACCGCCTCGATCTTTGCGTACTTTTTGTCCTTTTAGCCGCCGGTAGCGTAATCATTTCTTCTCGCTTCGATTGCGCGCCCTTTTTGTTCCTCTAGCCGCCGATAGCGTAATTATTTCTTTTTTGTAATCATTTCTTTCACCGTTTCACAAGGCAAGGTATTTAAACTTCAGAGGCAATCTCATCGTCTTCTACTTTTTCAATTTCTGCTTTCGAGTTTTCTAAAGCTTTTCTCTCTCTTGTGCGTTCATTTCCTCCTTCGTTTGTCAACAGATCTCCTTTTTCCCTGTAAGCTCTTCTTCCTTCTTCTTTTATTCATCATGGTTTACATTATCGAATCTCTTGAGAAGTTTCACTATGACTTCTCTATTCCTTCTTGGGTAACTTTGGAGGTTCTTTCTGAGCCTTCAAGTTATTTTGATTTGGCTGAGGGACACTGGTTCCCTAGCCTATTTATTGCTGAATGTGGATTTTCTTTTCCACCAAATCCGTTGTGTTTAGAGTTCTGTCAGTACTTCGACGTTGTCCCTGCAAAAATAGCCCCCAACACATGGAGAATAGTTAATGGGGTATATAGGTTAAATCAAACTCATGGAACTCGTATAGGAATTCCTGAGATTATGTACTGTTACAGATGGGCTGTTTTAGACAACGTTTTTTATTTAAAAACTAGGTTTTTGAATAGGGCCTTAGTAGTCAACCTCCCTGATGCCAACAGGGATTATTTTGAACACGGGGTAGTTATAAAAAATTGGCAACATGCCCCTTTGGTTGGAGATGCAGTATATGAGGGTCCCAGATGCCCGCCATATGGCAATGGGATAGGTCGTTTTTATCTTATTTTGTTTTTGAAATTATGATTTCATGGTATTTGATAAAATGTTTGACTGATATTTCAATATGTTCTTGTTTGCAGTTGACAGCAAGAGAAAAACTCCAAAAGAGTCAGAAGTCAATATAAAGCAATTGAAACATATCTGGAGTTTGCATCAGAGAGTTGCAGACGAGCAAATCAGGTCTGCTTCATATTTGTTGCAGTACAGGAGCTACACATCATCCTTTACTGCTCGTCCCGTGGTCAGCATTAGTGACCCATTGCCAGCTTCCGATGAATCTTCACCAGAATCTCATATTCCTCTAAGTCAGAAGATGGGAAAGAGAAGAGTTCCTGCTATCTTCGAGGAGACTTCCTCTGCCGGGGATGGAAAGAGGAACAAGGCTGAAGTCCCAAAGGGGACCAAGAAAATTGATGCTGTTCCTTCTGCTGCTGTTCAGAAGGCTGCCGAGAAGCCTCCAATGGCTCCGAGCAAGAAAAGTACTTCTGTGGAAGTGATCACTATTTCCCCCACCAAGGGTTCTTTGGCTGAAACTGCTGAAGTTCCACTGAGGAGATTGAAGAAATCCCACTCGGTTAGTTTTTCTGAAGCCATTCCCCAGCTCCAAACTAGTGGAGCTGGTGTTCCAACCATCATTCCCCCGAGCTCTACAATGAGCTCGGTAAAAACTTGGATTATTCCTGAAGTTCAAGGCATCGAGGAAAACATGCCTAGGGATATGCTGACATCCCTAGCTACTCGTCACATTGCTTCAGTAAGTTTCTTTTTATCTTGAGTTTTTCCTTCTATCAATATATATATCTCGGCACTAACTCATCACTACATTCTTTTTTCAGCTGGTGAGTTGTTTTAACACCATTGTGAAGAAAGATGAAGCGCTCAAGGCTTCAAGCTCCTCGTCTGGAGTAGAGGATGCATTCCAGGGTTTGGCCCAATCTCTGAAGGAATCCCGTCAGAAGTATGACGAGGATAAAGGTGTATGGGAGAAGAAATTGGCTGCATCTGAAGCAGAAAAGGTGCAGTTGGGAAACAAAGTGAAGGATTTAGAGAAGGAGAACAAGAAATACTTCGAGAAGCTCACTACTTTTGGGGAGCTTGAAAATAAGCTGAAATCAGCTGAGGAAGAGCTGACACTTCTGCACGAAGAAAATTGCCAGAAAGAGGAGTTGGAGGCTAAGCTGAAAGCCTCCGAGGACCTTCTATCTGAGAAGCTCTCCTCGGAGAAGATGAAGAGAAAAACAGCTGTGAAGAAATCCTTTCGAACTGGTTGGGATAAAGGATGGGATAGGGGGTAGCAGCAATGATGACCCAGATGAATTATGGAAGTTTAAAATTCTTCCATGATGGTTGGGTTGCTGCCTTGCAGGAATTGAAGGTGAGCGAGGACTCCGAGCTATTTCAACAACATCTCCCTGGTCCTCCTCCAGTTATTGAAGACGAAGATGAAGACGAAGCTGCATCTGAAGAATCTTCAATGATTGTAGGTGATCAAATCCTTGCTCCTCAACCCAATCAGACATCTGCTGAGGAGATTTCTTCTTTACCTGCTCCTCTTGAACAAATCCCAACTCCAACCGATCAAATCAGTGTTCCCACCGAGCAACCAAGCTCCTCGTCCCAGCCTCCCGAGAAAGTCTTGGGAGACAAGGAAAAGGTGTAAAGTTGTTCGGTACTATCTTTCTATTTTTCTCCTTACTTGTACTTTGTATCTCAGATCTTTGTAACTTTTTCCTTATGATCTAATCAAATTTGAGTTCTTTCTTTCCATATGATTGTCTCTTCTTTATCTGCACTCTGTCTTGATTTTCTTTTTCTTTCTCTGTTAGTTTCTGGCCAGGATGGATCTTTTGTCTGCTAATGACACAAAGTTGATGCAGTAATGCCATGACTATTATAAAGCTAGTCACACCGACCTCAGTACATCCGAAATTGCCGATATCCTTGGTCATGGTGCTTCAGAACAAGCAATCGAAGCTTATCGGTATTTGAAGGACTTACTTGATAGAGCAGTGGCCAATAACGTGGCCTAATATGATATGATCGAGGAGCTTCAATATACTCTAGAAGATCTCAAGGATCAGTACAGGTAGTCAAATGCCTTGTTACATGAGGGGTATGAAAAGAAATATCAACAGCTTTCTGCCGAGAAGGGCTATGACAAACTCATTGTTGGGTATGATGTCAGGGAGAGGACCCTAAAAGGTGAAGTTGAGGCCTGCAGACAAATTGCTGAGCTGCTGGAACAAGAGAACAAAAATTTGCAGAAAGATTTGGCACAGTATAAGTCTGCAGCTTCATCTTCCACTGCTTTGGTACCAGTCTCCGATGAAGGGTTCTCATTCTTAGAAGTTGAGAACGCCAAATTAAGGCAAGAATTGGATACTTTAAGAAGGTCTGGTATTTCTGCTACTGCTTGGGGACGAGGAAGAGGTTCTCGTGGGCGAGGAAGAGCTGCCCAGGATGTTAACGAGGAACGAAGCACTTCAGCTGCTTAGGGTCGATCAAGAACTCCTCATAGTATTGAAGAAGCTCGTACTCTGTCAACATTGGAAACTCAAGCGTACCAGTTGAACGCCAAAGATCGGGCTTTGTCTGAAATGTCCAAGAAAATCCTGACTTTGGAAGATCAACTTACTGCGACAAAGTCTTCTTTGAATAATAAGGATGTTTTTGCAAGGAACCTTCATGAGAAATTAGAAAGATTAACTTTCCAATTCCATAAACAACCTCGCGAATTCTGGAATGCAGGCTATAATGAGGCCCTTTATCACTTGGATGCTCCCATTGAAAATGCCAATAATGAAGGTTATAAACAGGGATGGTTGAACGCCCTGGGTGTGCTGAAGCTCGAACAGGGGCACTACCTGTGGGATTATCATACTCCGGGGCTACTAGACTTGCCTGTACCACGCTATAAATTGGACATGGAATGGATCCCAGCTCGTGCCATTCCTCGAAGCTTAATTTCAAAATATCTTGGTGACTATAATCTTCATTCTCAAATTGAAGTATCTCGTCCCGAGCATCTCTTGGATACTCCTTCGGTAATGAATGTCAGAATGTTGAAGGACTTGAATTTTATCAATTCTCCTCAGACATTAAATGATCCTCCTGCTGGCGAGGAACCTGTATCGAAGGCTGAGGGGAAAAAACCAATAAAATAGGATTTTCAATCTAATAGTTAGCACACATGTGTAACTTTGATTTATTTTGAATTTTAATGAAAGACTTTCATTTTTTGTTTGCAAATCTGTATGGCTAGTGTTTTGTACTTGTCTAACACTTTTATATTTGTGATTGCATAACAATTCTTTGTGGTTCATCGACCAATCTAGTAATAAAACTTACAAGTATTAAAAATGTTGCTCGATCACTTAACAACAAAGTAATGAGTATAAAAAATGTTAAAATTTCTTACAACCAACCAAGGTTGTTTAAATTGAGCTCGTCGACTAATTATAGTTAATGGGTTTTTATCCCCGACCAGCTATACTTGGTAAATTTTGTCTTTTTTAATAAATGTGCCCGACCAACCAAGGTCAAAGATTTTTCCTCGTCGACCAACTACAGTTAGTGGGTTTTTATCCCCGACCAACTATACTTGGTTCAGTTTGGAATATTTGTTCTTCGATGAACTTTTATGTAATAACTTACTTCCCGACCAACATAAGTTGGCATTTGAGAGCATATTTTGTTTTCAAACCAACCGAGATTGGCATTTTTAAGAATGTTGTTCTTGCCCTTTTACCAACCGGGGTTGGTCATGGGTTTGAACTATCATGCCCACTAACTCTTTTACCAACCGAAGTTGATCACATTAATGTTCGCCTCCTAACCAAAGGAGTATAGTTTGTTCTCGCTATTTTACCAACCAAAGTTGATCACGCTCGAACTATTAGTGTCCACTAGTTATTTTACCAACCGGAGTTGGTCACGCTAGTGTATGCCTCCTAGCCAAAGGAGTATAGTTTGTTCTCGCCCTTTTACCAACCGGAGTTGGTCGTGGGTCTGAACTATCGTGTTCTCGCTATTTTACCAACCGAAGTTGATCACGCTCGAACTATCTACTAGTTATTTTACCAACCGAAGTTGGTCACGCTAGTGTATGCCTCCTAACCAAAGGAGTATAGTTTGTTCTCGCCCTTTTACCAACCGGAGTTGGTCGTGGGTTTGAACTATCGTCTTCTTTTTGCTGTCGAGCAGCGTAGTGTACAACACTAGTATTCCCCGAAAAACTTTCAAACAAAGGAGAGAAAAATGGTGAAACATCATCGTTTTATTCATATTGATGGACCTGCTGTACATTTTACATCACTGATAATACTTGCGAAGGTGTTCAGCATTCCAAGCATTCTTGAATTCCTCTCCTTCTAGAGTTGCTATTCGGTAAGTTCCTGGTTGAACAACTTCTGTAACTCGGTAAGGTCCATGCCAATTTGCTTCCAATTTATTGTGCTTCTGAATGACCTTCTTTAGCACGTAATCTCCTTCCTTTAAATCGCATTTCTTCACCCTCTTGTTGTAGAACAAAGCTGTTCGTTGTTGATATGCAGTATTCCTAATGGCTGCTTCTTCTCTAACCTCCTCGAGCATATCCAAATCCAGTCTTCTCATCAAGTCACTGACTGGTGAATTGAAATTCAGTACTCTATGTGTCGGAAGACCCAAATCGGCAGGTATTACAGCCTCACTTCCAAACGCCAGCATATATGGTGATTCTCCAGTTGCTGCTCGGGGAGTTATTCGGTAAGCCAACAATACTGATTGTAGCTCATTAATCCAGTTAGGTTTATCCTCATTTAACCTCTTCTTCAAACCATTTAATAATGTTCTGTTCGTCACTTCAGTCTGTCCATTTCTTTGAGGATGGCCTGGTGCTGAATGAACCTTTAAAATGTTTGACTGATAATAATAGGCGGCAAACTCCTCGTTATCGAATTGTGTTCCATGGTCTGTAATGAAGGCATGAGGGAGACCATATCGGCAAATGATGTTCTTCCAAACGAATTGGTACACCTTCTCGTACGTCATATCAATTAGAGGCTCAGCTTCTACCCATTTAGTAAAATAATCCACTGCGACGACGAGGTACTTGAATCGTCCTCGGGTCGTTGGCAGTGGTCCAACCAGATCAATTCCCCACATGGCAAATGGCCAAGGGGAAGTTATGGGTGTCAATAATGCTTGTTGAGTTCGTCGAATGGAGGAAAAACGTTGGCACTTGTCACACTTCTTGGCATAGGTTATACAATCAGCTCTCATCGTTGGCCAGTAGTATCCTTGAGTCATCACCCTTTGCAAAAGTGTTCGACCTGCTACATGGGCTCCACAAGACCCTTCATGGATCTCTTCAATCAATTCTTTCACCTCGGAGGGATGTACACATCTTTGCAAACCTGCCATAATTCCTCGTCTATACAAAATACCATTAATTAGTACATACCGAACAGCTTTAAACTTCAATTTCTTGGCAGCGATCTTATCCTCCGATAATTCTCCTTCCTCAACATATGCCCTGATGGGATCCATCCAAGATGGTCCTAAATCAAGGGAAATAACATTCATCGTCAAGCTTTCATCTATGCTTCGACTTTCTAACACCTCAATTGGTATCGTTCTTCGCAACTCGGTAATAGTAGCTGATGCTAGTCGGGCCAGTGCGTCTGCTTGTGCATTCTCCATCCTTGGTATTCTGATTAACTGAATGGCATCAAATTCGGCCAACAACTCCATCGTCTTTGCATGATATTTGACCATTAGTTCTCCTTTAACTGCATACGTTCCCATTATCTGATTCACAATTAATTGAGAATCACTGAATACCATCACTTGTTGTGCTTCCATAATCTTTGCTAAATTAAGACCTGCTATTAAGGCTTCATACTCAGCCTCATTATTGGAAGCTTTGAATTGGAATCGTAAGGCATATTCCACATCAATCTCGTCTGGGGTGTTCAAAACGATCCCGGCTCCACAACCTGTTGTGCAAGATGACCCATCTACATACAATCTCTACGTAGGTAACTTGTCTTCAAAATTCTTATCTAACAGCGTTCCTCGGTGAAATATTTGTTGTTTTGTTTCATCCTCCCCTGGTATTTTTCGCTCCTCAACGACCATCTCTTCTCGCCCTTTTACCAATCGTAGTTGGTCTGGGTTTGAATTTGATGATCTTTCTACATCCACAAGCCCTTTTACCAACCGGAGTTGGTCTGGACTTATGTCTGTTGATCCTGTAACATCCACAGGTTGGTCAGCGAGCAACTTTTGTTCCTCGGGGGTATCAGGATATGTAAACTCTGCTATAAAGTCTGCTACATCTTGCCCTTTTAAGGATGATCTGGGTTCATACACAATATCATATTCACCGAGCTCTATTGCCCAGTACATCAGTCTTCCTGATTTTTCTGGCTTATGAAGAGCTTGTCTTAATGGCATATCGGTATACACGATGATGGTATGGGCCTGGAAATATGGCCTCATTCTTCTACTAGCTTCAATTAATGCCAGTGCCAATTTTTCCAACTTTGGGTACCTGATCTCTGCACCTCGGAAAGCCTTACTTGTGTAATAAATTGGCTTTTGGACTCCATTCTCTAATCTGATCAATGCCGAGCTGACCGTATATTCTGATACTGCCAGGTATAAGTACAACTTTTCTCCCATCACTGGTCTGGACAGCAATGGAGGTGTTCCCAGATATTTCTTCAAGTTTTGAAAGGCTTTTTGACATTCATCATTCCACTCGAAAGTTTTTCAGAGTGTTTTGAAGAATGGAAGGCACCTATCAGTTGCTCGAGATACAAATCTATTGAGCGCTGCAACTCGTCCTATAAGACTCTGCACTTCTTTCTTCGTCGTTGGAGATCGCAACCCTAAAAGAGATTTGATCTTTGCTGGATTTGCCTCAATGCCTCGCTGGTTGACGATGTACCCGAGGAACATTCCTTCTCGTACTCCAAAGGTGCACTTTGTCGGGTTGAGCTTCATCTGGTATTTATCCAGTTGATAAAAGGTCTGACCTAAGTCAACTAGATGATCAGCAGCTTTCTTGCTCTTTGTCAGCATATCGTCGACATAGACCTCCATATTGTAACTGATTTGTTTGGCAAAAACCTTGTTCATCAGCCGCTGGTATGTCGCTCCTGCATTTTTCAAACCAAATGGCATAACATTATAACAATAAGTTCCCCTAGGGGTAATAAAAGAAGTACTTTTCCTGTCTTCAGGTTTCATTTTGATCTGGTTATAACCAGAGTAAGCATCCATGAAGCTGAACAGCTCATGCCCCGAGGTAGCATCCACTAGTTGGTCAATTCTAGGCAATGGGAAGTGATCCTTTGGGCAGGCCCTTGTTGAGATCAGTGAAATCAACACACATTCTCCATTTATTGTTTTTCTTCTTTACCATCACCACATTTGCCAACCAGTCCGGATACTTCACATCTTCAATGAATTGGGCTTTCTGGAGCTTGTCGACCTCCTCTTGAATAGCTTGATTCTTCTTGGGGCTAAATACCCTTCTTCTCTGCTTTACAGGCTTGATCTCCTTATTCACATTGAGCTCGTGACATAAGAAATTTGGATCTATTCCTGGCATGTCTTCATGACTCCACGCAAAAGTTTTCTTTCTGTTTCTCAAAAAAGTTATCAACTCCTGTTTTATTGAAGCATCCAACGATGAACCTATCTGGGTTACTCATTCAGGGTGTTCGTCGTCCAGAATAACATTTTCTGTAGTTCTACCACCTGTCCTTTTACAAGTTGGGATTCATCTCTGGGATCGAGAGTTTCAATCTCTATATCTTCTTCCACCTGGTAGGTAGTAGTCTTTTTCCTTGATTCTTCAAGTTCCTCTTGCTTTGCAGATGAATAATAGCATTCTCGAGCTACTTTTTGATCACCTTTCACCACTCCCACTCCAAAATTTGTTGGGAATTTTAAACATTGATGTACTGTAGATGGGACTGCTTCGAACCTCTTCAAACCAACTCTTCCCATGATGATGTTGTAGGCTGACTGCACATTCTTATCCATCACAAAGAAGCGTATTCTTTCTGTTCGACAAGCAGGCCAAGTTCCAATGAATATATCCAACTTGATCATCCCAAGTGGAAAAACTCTCGCCAGCAAAGCCCAGAAGAGGTCTGTGATAAGGCTCTAATTGAGATAACTTCAAATTTAAACTGTCAAAGCATGAATAGTACATGATGTCTGCCGAACTGCCATTATCTACCAGCACCCTTGAAATCACTACTTCTTTCATCCTCATTTTGATCACTAAAGGGTCGTCGTGAGGGTAAAGAACACCTGCCAGGTCATTTTTTGAAAAGCCAATAACCAGCTTCTCTTTGTTTACCTTCCTCGAACGATCCTCCTCGACCAAATTTATTCGCTGAATATACGAGCAAGCTTGTGCCTCTCCGAGGTAAGCTTTTCTTTCTGCAGTAAGATCTCCTCCTCCTGCATATCCTCCTGTAATAACATTACAATCAAATGACCCAAAACGTATGGAAAATACCTCTCGTTCTGGCTGCCTTGGTTTCTTGGGAAGATCGGGGTCATCCTCGGCATCATCTTCGTGGTCTCTCTTCTTTTTATCCTCTGCTCGACGAGGAGATCTAGACCTCTCTCTAGTTCGATCATTATTTCTTCTTTCACCTCCCCGATCAACATATTTTGCTAGCTTTCCTCTTCGGATGAGTGTTTCAATCTCGTTCTGAAGAGCTATGCAATTTTTAGTCATATGGCCATGATCTTTGTGGAACTCGCAATATTTGTCCCTGGTCCTCACATCAAGATCTGACCTCAGTTTCTTCGGCCACTTTACTTCCTCACTATTCTTGATTTCTTCCAAGACATGATTAATACCCATTTTCAAGGGAGTGTAATTATCGAATTTCTTCAGGACTTCCCATGATGACTTATTATTTCTGGAACGCTTGTCGCCACCATTGCCCTTATTCTCTTTATTTTTAGACTTGTCGACGTCCACCTTGGTGTCTTTATCTATATTCTTCTTTGCAGCCATAGCTTCCTCGACATTCATGATTTTGGCCTCTTTTGCCATTAGCTCTGACATAGTTTTAGGTGGATCTTTCGCCAAGGTGTAATACAACTTATTAGGCAACAACCCACTCATCAAGGCGGTGATTGCTGTCTTCTCCTCGTAATATATAACTTCCAGCTTCTCGTTATTGAAACGAGTTATGTAATCTCTAGTACTCTCACCAGATTTTTGTCTAACACTTAACAAATGTGCTACTCGTTTTACTGGCTTTGCTCCAAAATAGAAATTACCGATGAACAACTCGGCCAACTGAAAGAAAGTTGAAATCTTACCCCGAGGAAGATTGTTGTACCATATCTGGGCAGCTCCAGTAAGAGTTCCTGAAGATTGTTGTACCTCTCTCTAGTTCGATCATTATTTCTTCTTTCACCTCCCCGATCAACATATTTTGCTACCTTTCCTCTTCGGATGAGTGTTTCAATCTCGTTCTGAAGAGCTATGCAATTTTTAGTCATATGGCCATGATCTTTGTGGAACTCGCAATATTTGTCCCAGTTCCTCACATCAGGATCTGACCTCAGTTTCTTCGGCCACTTTACTTCCTCACTATTCTTGATTTCTTCCAAGACATGATTAATACCCATTTTCAAGGGAGTGTAATTATCGAATTTCTTCAGGACTTCCCATGATGACTTATTATTTCTGGAACGCTTGTCGCCACCATTTCCCTTATGCTATTTATTTTTAGACTTGTCGATGTCCACCTTGGTGTCTTTATCTATATTCTTCTTTGCAGCCATAGCTTCCTCGGCATTCATGATTTTGGCCGCTTTTGCCATTAACTCTGACATAGTTTTAGGTGGATCTTTCGCCAAGGTGTAATACAACTTATTAGGCAACAACCCACTCATCAAGGCGGTGATTGCTGTCTTCTCCTCGTAATCTATAACTTCCAGCTTCTCGTTATTGAAACGAGTTATGTAATCTCTAGTACTCTCACCAGATTTTTGTCTAACACTTAACAAATGTGCTACCCGTTTTACTGGCTTTGCTCCAAAACAGAAATTGCCGATGAACAACTCGGTCAACTGAAAGAAAGTTGAAATCTTACCCCGAGGAAGATTGTTGTACCATATCTGGGCAGCTCCAGTAAGAGTTCCTGAAAACGCTCTGCATCTCATCTCGTCGGGGACAGCATAGATATCAGCGGCAACTTGATATTGCTCTATATGAAGGACATGATCTATCTTTCCATCATATTTAGGGGTCACTACTGGTGCTTTAAACTTTGACGGTGTAGGAAAATTCACAATGGCCTAGACAAAAGGTGTCCCTTGAACAAAAGTTCGTTGTAGGGGATTCTTCGCCCTAGCCATTTCTCCCAATCTATCCTCCAATCGTTGAAGGGACCCTTTCCACGCTTCATTTCCTTCCTCGGGCCTATTGGTTCGAGCAATAGATCGTTCTGAAGTAGCCTCTTGAGATTTATCTTGACGAGCAACTGGTCGTGATTGTGCTGATCCTTCTCTGAGATCAGATGGTTGTCGAAAACTCCTTGACATGGTCTTAGGTGGACTCCTATTCCTCCTAGGGCCTAATCGACTGAAAGGAGACACCCTACTCAGTCTTTCTAAGGCACTAGGTCTTTCTGGAGAAAGAGTTATACGTTGATCAATATCTGTGGCCCTTATTGACGAAGTTCACCCAGGTTGATAAGAGAAATCATCAGAATCCTCATTACGATATGACTCAGTACGTCTGGATCGTGAAGAAAGTAAATAAGTTTGCCTCTGACCACTTCGCTGTCCTGAACGTGCAGGTGCTCCGCCATGAAGGGTTTGTATGAGTTGCCTCATTGTGTCTTGCATGGCGGTTTGTCCTTAAGCCAGATTCGTCATAATTCCGGCCAGATCTGGAGGTGCAGAGGGATTTGGAGGATTTCCAGCATTTCCAGCGTTTCGATTGCTAGATTCTGGATTATCCGCCATTGATGATGAATGATTTTTGGTGAAAAACAATAATAAAAATTGATTCCCATAGACGGCGCCAATCTGTTGATGTAAAAAATTAGATAGCTCTAATTATTCAATCACAGATAAATAAAATGAGACAAAGATTTTTAAAGTGGTTCAGCCTTATAAGAATGGCCTACGTCCACTATTATGTTATTGCTGAGTGTTTTGGGAATTCTCGATTACAAGCTCTATCAAGAAATTTCGGTCCCCCTATAATGAGGATTGTACGATGTATTTATAGCCTTGAGCCTGTAATGTGAAAGGGTAATACATTAAATGATGTACATATGAAAGGGTGATACATTTAATGCTCCTTAAGCGTGTGCGTCTGAATGATAAGCATTTAATGAACAGTCAAACTGTTGGTTATCCCACTATTAATGCTTTGTTCGAGGTACAGCTCGGACCACCTGAGTTGCTCGGACCGCCTAAGCTTCTCGGTGCTCAAGAGTTCCTCGGAGAGTTCTCGTTCCTCGGAGCGTATGAGTTCCTCGGGGAAACAGTGTTCCTTGTTGTAGTATGGTTCCTCGGAGCGTGTGAGTTCCTCGGAAGTGTTTGTTATTGCCACGTAGACTGCCACGTGTCTTCACTTTATTTATCCATGTCAGCAGACTGAATTTGGTATCAACAGGAGGCAAATTACAAGAAAACTGATTGAAAAACAAAAAGTTGATAGGACCCCTGGATAAACAGCATATAAAGGAATTACTTTCTCACATTATTTAGGATTCATTAGAATCTTAGTACCAAACATTCAATTCTCGCATTATTTAGAATTTCAAAATAAATTAGTTTATAGAATTGGCCGACAAATTTGTTATGACTTTCATTTTGGTGTATGGCTGGAAGTTAAAATTTTGAATTAATTGTGAGAACTCTTTTAGAAGTCAATGAAGATAAAATCTTTACAGTACGTTTTACATAGTAAATATTTATAGAATATTAATGTATAACGCATAACATTGATGACATGGGTGAGTTTTGAAGTTTTTTTCAGTTGTTTGGCCTCAATTCACGTTTCCATTCCCCCCTTTTGCTGGTTGTTCTCATAAGTAGAGAAGATTGTGGAGGTAAAAAATTAGTGTTTTTTCAACCATTATTACACTCAAACCACCCGTTCATGTTCACTAATAGAGTCGGTCCTCAGTTTAATGGAAAGAATGATAGTGGTGAAAGCTAGCATGGTTTTCAATGTGCCGCTTGGATTTAGAATTTGCAGACAGACACCAAGAACCCAAAGACCCATAGAATTTTTTTTCCTTGCTAATATAATTATTCTCGGTCAGTATTCTCCACATTTATAGAGAATCCCTCGAGTTAGTTAAGTAGGAGGCAACAACAGTCAGACTTACCCGCCAAAGTAACGAATAGATTGCTAGGAGGCTTGCAGGTGGTAGTGACCTTTATGGGGCAGCTGCGTATTACCAAGACGCTTATTTAAAACAGTCCTCTGGTGGATTAATTGTTGGTGGTGGTGACCTTTATGAAGTTCCAATGTTCAATTCATGTTGAGCGTGATCCAATATATCCTCGGGTTGTTGCTATCACTGACTTTACTAGAGATATTAGTCGACTGATTATTCAGTTGACTTCTGCTAGTAGGTAACCTGTTGGATACGGGAAACATACTTCAAATGAAATGTATGTTTAAGACTTTGCATATGTCTGTTCCTAATGTATTTTTTTTAAACTATCATAACTTTCATGTTTTATTAATGTTTTTATGCAGTTTGGTCTACATGAAACAAAGATATGAACATGATTATATTCAATGGTTCAGGGACAGTCTAGATCTCGACATTTTTTTGCCATTTCTTCATGGTAAAGAGGACAATGCATCATATTTCTTAGAATGGTGCACTGTTTACTAAATTTGAAGGGCTCGAATGCTGTATTTATCTCTATAAATTTGATGATTCTAAGATTCTCTCTCCCGTTCATTTTGTTTCAGCACCTCCCTAACTAAAAAACCCTTTTACAAAAACCCTCCCCCCACTGTTTCTCCCTCTCTGCACTGGTGCTCCCTTATCCGTGCACCTTCTTAGTGCTGGTGCGCACTTTCCTTGCTGGATACTTGATTTCACTTTCTCAAACCCCATATCTAGATGTACATGCTCTTCTGCGGACTATGGATGCAGGAATGAATATCGAAATGTTGGAAATATATTCACATCACTTCTTCCTTACCTACGAAGTCAAATACCCTCTACAATTTGTGTTTTGGATTTATTTTAGATTTGTAATGGATATGGAAAAAGTGTAGAAGGTATTTTTTTCACACGATTTCATTTTTTCTATTTCATTTTCTCTCGGTCTAATCACTAATTTTTAGTTAGGTGTTTTTTGGGTTAGTTTTTTATGTTTCTTCAAACTCGGTCTTTGAACTTCAATGTATTTTAAATCTATTTTCCTTTTAGTATATCTCACTCAAATTACTTTCAGTTATAGGAACATTTTTCGTCGAGCGTTATAGCAACATGAAGGTACCTATAAAGTGTGCAGGCTATAAATTTATGCATCTAACAATTTCTATGGTAGAGCTATAATTCAAATATTGGTTATTAGTTATTAGTTGCCATATTTTGGAACTCAGTATTGGTTGGAAACTGGAAACCAATTCAAAATTGGAAGTTAGTATTAGAAGTCAGTCTTGGTTGGAACTTAGAAACCATTTAGATGATGTTCGTTTCGTTGTGGTAACTCCAGGAAAGACAAGGTGTGTTCATCGGCTTGATATTAGGGGAATGGGCGACTCCAAGGGTTATAGATTAGGCATTTGAGGAGAGCCGGTTCATTTTTTTGGAATTATGTTGTTTATTTCTGGTCATTCAATGGAGTATTTATGAAACATATCAATTCTTTTATAATGGAATATACAGGTTGATTGAACTGTACACTTCATATACAGGACTCATGAAGGATTGATGCTGGAATAGTGGTGGTATATCTTTTGTGTTTTGTTGATTTTAAAACATATGTTAGTCAATATTATCACAAGACTGGTGCAGGAAGAGTACGGGGTGGGCAATCTATCGAAGATTCGGACACCGCATTTGTACATAAGTGATAGTATCTTCATATTAACTTTGATTACACATATCTAATGAAGAACTCTGATGGTGCATTGCGTCGTTACATCATTTACCTATTTTTACTTTTTATCACGGAAATTGAAAAGTTTTGTGTTGCATAATTTTACTATTTTTTAAAGTTTGAATTCATTGTTTATTTTTTATTTTTGTATTTTTTGTTAGGTTGTCCTTAAACCAAAGCTCAAGAGGATGAAAACGTTACCATTGGTATAGGTAACAATACCCAAGTGAACTACCATGATGATATGTCATTTTGATTCCTCATCCACAGTAGAATATGTATTATTATGATATTACTTATACTGAAGCAGCCTAACTCGGTAGATTTTGTGCAGTACAGTTGACTTCATTCTATTGCATCAAGCGGAAAGCATATGGAACTCTGTAATGGCCGAGCTCTTAATTGAGGAAGGAGCAGTGATTGATACTATTGATAAGGCAGTACAAGCAGAGGGTACTCTTAGTAAGTTTTGGTTTGTTGAATAAGTGGGTGAATTTGATATCAATATTTTCCCATGCTTGATTTTAATAACATGATTTGTGTATTTTAATCTAATTGAACAGATTTTTCATGGGTGAAAGTGTCTCGATTCCAGAATGGTTGGATTTATCGACAGTGGGGATGATGTCAGATTGTAGTATGTGGTATGGTTTCAGATTTTTATTATTTTCTTAATTTTCGCTGCAGTTGCCTTTGATGGATAAAATAAATTTTTTTCTTAATGATCTAAAGTTGCATTTGTAAATGTGTCAATGTGTTGCCTTTCTTAATTGCTACAGTTGCCTTTGTCAATGTGTTCCTTATTAAGATCCAAATCTTAATAATCTATTGTCAATGTGTTCCTTATCGCCAACTCAATTGCACCATCTTATTAAGATCCAAATCTTCATTTCATTTCATTGCCTTTGAAATGTGTTCCTTGACTTGCACCAACTCTTTAGCTTCTATCTTAATTCTAAATTTGGTGACTCCTCCCTTAATTACTCTGCATACCTTATACTTTTTTGACAATTGGTCGGTAACATTCCTCCGAAATTAAAATCAACCAACCAATAAATGGACTACTTGACTCAGTTATTGGATTATCTAATCTATTTTTTCAGCGGACACACCCGCTCCAAGCCATTGATAGGATTTTCTCAAAATTCACAATTGAATTTGAAGACCAATGGGCTGCTCTTGCCGGGTATTAAATTAACCTTGATAAGTATGCAAGTGTTGATAAACTGGTAATCGGTGTAGGGCATTAGAGAATAAAGGAGACATTGCCTTCATGAAGAGGATCATAGTCATGGATAAGTATAGAGGCTTCCAGCCCTTTCTTTTGGGTTGAAAAATAAAGCACATTTAATACTATCACTTATATATTGTAATATGAATGTTATCATTCAAACATTGTATGCTCGGGATGTTATTTGGAAATCCCATAATTTTTGCAGGGAGTCTTCTAGGATATTAGTTTCATATAGGTTTTCTGTTTAATATTGAGTTTTTTTCTTCTTATTTGTTTTAAGATGATCAGTGATCGCGCATTTAATCGTCATTGGTTTTTTTATTGGGGTTTTATTTAAGTTTTGATGTTACGGTTCTTACCTACAAAGCTGTCGATCTACTACCAGGTGTATTTTTTAAAACTTAATAATAAGGTTAAATCTTCAACACATGACATGTACAAGGTAATTTTTAGTTGTATTTGTTGTTCCTTTTTGCAATCCATGTTCTTTTACTATATTCAAATCCGTACATAGATCACTGTATAGGGCACATTTGATGTTATAGTAGGTTTATTTATCCTCTTCTTGCAGCTAAAGAGCGTGAAATTCAGACGACTCAGAATATATGTGAACTCCATTTGTTTTTCTAAGATATTCAACCATGTCTAAAAGGTATTGGGGTTACGACCCAGTGTCTAAAACTTTCATGATTCTCTTGATGTTTTTAGGGAAGCTTTTGAGTCCCTTTCTATTCCTCGATAAGGATCTGCAAGGGTTATTACTTTGATAGCAGAATCTCAATGCTCTTCAACATGTCTACACATGCGATCTTTTTCATCACTGCCAGGGAAAAAACTGGGGTATGTGGTTTTCAGCTTGAAATATTATAAGCTATGGGTGATTTGTTCAGATTTTAATTCTTTTTTCATTACAACTATATTCTCATTTGTGTATTTCTTATAAGATACTTCATCATTAATCCCCACCTGCAAAATAATTTTAAATTCGTGTAACAATCAACATGATAGGCTGTTTTGACATTATGAAATTTAAACGTTGCTTTGTCTAATTTCGCAGGTGTTTTAATGGATGAAATCATGGGTGAAATTAATCAAAGCTTGGGGATTAATGAGATGATGAATAACGTTCATAATCACAAAGGTGCAATTGATGAATGGCTATGGCATCTGCACCATAGAAGGTCCACTCTTTTTATTTGGTGGTGAAATATCTATCATATTATGACTTACAATGTCCTAGCTAGATTGGATGAGGCTAATGAAGACTTCCAAATCCTCAATAAAACCCGATTTCAGATCACACAAACTAAACGAGACTCAATGGGAGGAACTTGATGATTAAAAGATGGATTCTTTAGAGGAATAATTAGGGATTATTATAATTAAGGGACAACTTTTGATTGGACCTTGTTGATGAAGGCTACAAAGCTTGATGTAAACAAGGATATTGAAGGCTTTTGATTGTGTAGAGAAATGTGACTCAAATTTGATTAAAAGCTATCTCTATTAACTTTTGAAATAGGAATAATGAATTGTACTTTAGTATATTACTGATGTTAAGGTTATTGTTTATAGTTGGATGCTTTATGTCCACGGTTTTTGTTGAATCCATGTCATATTACTGAATGTAAGTGTCTAATATGAATCCTTCATACTTTTGATTTCAGCAGTATAATTTGTTGAACTTACAAAATTGGGTTACTTTCATATTTGATTGTTTTTTTTAAATGTAACATAATTATATGAGAACATGGGATCTGTATGACTTTCATATTTGATTGTTATTTGTAATTTTTTTCATTTTGCGGTTTCGTATTTTGGAAATTTTCGCCATGCCTTCAGGCACGGGCATTCCGCTAGTGTGTGTATATATATATATATATATATATATATATATATATATATATATATATATATATATATATATATATAACAGCATGTAATAGAAGTAATCAGTTACAACGACGAGTTCGCGAGATCATTTGAGCTCGAAGCATTATGTGGTGAACCTGGTCTTCCTTAGTAATGGCAAATTTCCAGCATTTGTGCGAATATTTGATATTCTCATTAGTCTAATAGAGAATCTAAGAACTCTTTTTTTTCTATTTGTACTAATAATTGAGACAATTAAAGTAAAATTAGATCAAGAGTTCAAGTGTTAATCAAAATTTGTGTTATCGTCTACTTTGCACAGGTCAAAAGTGTGCTTGACCTTTTAGCTTGGGGGCTGATTCTATCCAAAGAGATGATGATTCTGAATCTGACAGCGAGGTGAAGCATCAAAACTAGTTTTATTTCTCGCTGAGTTTAAGATAAAACAAAAACTTTTAAGTTCATACATTACATTATGAGTATTTTTTTTCTTAAGGGTCTCGCTAAGGGTTAAAATTGGACTTTGGTACCTCTTTAGTACATTTTTTTGTCATCGAATATACAATATTCCCCAGTGAAGGTTTAGCATAGAAATACAAAAGTCTAAAAGAGAATTAATGCAAGGAGATAGCCAAGTCAAAATCACCCTTACATTAGATATATAATGATTTTTAACTCATTTCAGGTAAGCCAATCAGAAGATGAGCAATACATTGTCTCACGAACTATGAGCCTTCTGAGATGGACCTTTGGTATGCCGAAGGTATTACTTCTTCCAATGGGATTGGTTGCATGAATACCTTTCACTTTAAGACTGCATATCTTTCACATGTTC
This sequence comes from Sambucus nigra, assembly GCA_949130495.1. Taxonomy (NCBI): domain Eukaryota; kingdom Viridiplantae; phylum Streptophyta; class Magnoliopsida; order Dipsacales; family Adoxaceae; genus Sambucus; species Sambucus nigra. Next base: position 103,004,236 of record OX422218.1, on the reverse strand, counting down.
AATCTATACCTTTCACTTTAAGACTGGATTTAGCAAACTTCTTAATCCCTATCACTGAACAATTTATCATTTTTAGATTTTGAAATTAGAAACTTAGTGTATCAAGCTTGTTGGTACTAAAATTTGCCACTAGAAAGAAATGGTATGTAATTCACATCTATCTCAACATGAAACTTTGGAATTAGTTATTAAACTTTGGATCATCTTGAGTTGACCAAAGAGATGTCTCCATGGTTAGGTGATGACGAAGAGGCGTTAGCGATGTCTGAGGCCAGGATAGCAGTGGAGGAACCTATGTCTGGGGTGGACGAATCAAATTTGGTCATCAAGAAAATGATCTTACATAGGAAGTGAATAAAATACTCTTATAAAGGAAGTGACTGTGGTGTAAGCAACTGAGTGAGTTCCTTATGGCCAGGGCTTCATTCATGTCAAGTTTTTATCGTAGTTGCCTTTTATTTCGAGTTTTTTTGTTCTTTGTTGTCCTTCAGATGCTTTCACTCCTTTTTATGTAATTGTGTGTAGTTTTGACCAAATATTTTCTTGAACTTATGACAAATATGAGTTCACGATGAGAATGGAGGCTGTTGATGCCAAAAACTGGACCGAATCCCATTTTTATGATCACAGATAAATAGATAAAATCAATCCAATCAAGCATATCAGAGACAAAGATTTTTAAAGTGGTTCGGCTATAAGAAAGAAGCCTACGCCCACTGTTATTTTATTCCCAGGGGTTTATAATAGCACAATGTGGTAGAGAGAGGGAGAAAAAGGGTGTATCTTGTGTATGGTCTCTCATCGTTGGCGGATCTCCCTCGAATCACCTTCCCCTTTGGCTAAGGGAATACATGTATTTATAGTGATGGGAGATAAAGAGATTCATTGTATGTAGACATTTATACATTATGTCTACATTCAACGAATCTAACTGTTGAATTGCTTGGTATGCTATGTGTTGTCATCTACAGTATAAATGTACATTAATGCTCATTAAATGCATAGTTATCCTTTGATCTTCCTGGTTGGTATGCCGATCAACTCTCCTCGGGTGCCGACCAACTCTCCTCGAATGCTGACTAATTCTCCTCGGGTACTGACTAACTCTCCTCGGGTGCCGACCAACTCTCTTCGGGTGCCGACCAACTCTCCTCGGGTGTCGAATATTGCCACATAGGATGACATGTTTCCTCTTGTGATTGGTCCTCGTAGATGGAGAATTTTTGCATTAACAGAAGCCCCCAATGCTCCATGCTTGATGGTTTACTTGAAAGGGTGGAGTATTTATTCTGCAGTGTTGCTCGGTGCTCGTGAAATTCTTGATCTACCTTCTTGATTTGTTTAACATAAAGTGCATTATCTCCTGGACGACATATGATGTAGACTGATCGACGGTTGCTAATCTTTCTTTTGAGGAACTCCGTGTGCTATGTATCACCCCTGGGAATTTAGATGCAGCCATGCCATAGTATGCATCTTGTAGCTTGTCATAATCTTCAAGTATGTTGATTGGTTCGCTAGCCGACCAACTGCCTCCTGTGCCGAGCCACTGAGTGCTAACTTCAAGTGCTTGATTCTTCTGATTTATGATCCTCTGAATACTTTGTCGAGTAACATACGAGATTTTTAACACAACTCTTCAATATGATTAGTACCAAGCTAGTGGTGGACTTCGAAACATTTTCATACAACTTCTTCTTCAATATTGGTCGGGATAGTAGTAGTAAAGATCTCAGTGCTGTAGATGCTAAATATGACTTCTGAACTTCAATAGTATGTGCATAAAAACTCCTGAATATGCCTCCTGAACTTCTGAATGCACCTCCTGAACTTCTGAATACGCCTCCGTGTGAGTTTGTGAAGTTGAATTTGGTGCTCGACTGCATGATGTTATAAGAATGTGCCACCAAATGAACAAATATATCTGTAATAGAAGCCCCCAAATGAACAAATACTTTATCGAGCACCTCCTAGATCGATCATCCGTGATGAATATCAGGATGCTCAAATATCTTAACTTCATAAATTCTCCTCTTGATTTAAATGATCCACCTACTAGCGAGGAACCTGTTTCAAAAGCAGAAGGGAAGAAACCAATAGAATGGGAATATTGATGTAATAAATTTGTATTTCATTCCTGATGTATTTTGTTTTTGATTTTAATGAAAGACTTTCATTTTTGTTCGCAATCTTAATTGCTATTGTCTTGTAAAATACTTTACATTTGTGCATATGTATCTGTTAAAAAGATAACAATATTGTGTTGTTTGACGATCAACTTATTGTCGACTAGTTTGAATTTGTGGTAACCATTTGATAAAAAATGATGTTTTGTTTGTCGACCAACTTAGTAAAAAAGTTACGAGTATCAAAAATGTTGCTCGATCACTTTCTCGTTTTCATAAAATGTTTCCGACCAACCAAGGTCGATAAATTTTCCTTTTCGACCAACTACAGTTAGTGGGTTTTTATCCCCGACCAGCCATAGTTAGTGGATTTTTCCTCTACGAGCAACTTTGGCGCTTTCTGGAATAATCTTACCTCCCGACCAACATAAGTTGTCATTTCCGAGAATATATTTACCTCCCGACCAACATAAGTTGGCATTTTCGAGAATATATGTACTTCCTAACCAACATAAGTTGGCATTTTTAGGAATATTTTGTTTCCTAACCAAACAGGTTGGCATTTTTAGGAATATTTTGTTTCCTAGGCAAACAGGTTGGCATTTTTAGGAATATTTTGTTTCCTAGCCAAACAGGTTGGCATTTTTAGGAATATTTTGTTTCCTAGCCAAACAGGTTGGCATTTTTAGGAATATTTTGTTTCCTAACAAACCGAGGTTGGCATTTTTAGGAATATTTTGTTTCCTAGCCAAACAGGTTGGCATTTTTAGGAATATTTTGTTTCCTAACAAACCGAGGTTGGCATTTTTAGGAATATTTTATTTCCTAGCCAAACAGGTTGGCATTTTTAGGAATATTTTGTTTCCTAACGAACCGAGGTTGGCATTTTTAGGAATATTTTGTTTCCTAACCAACCGAGGTTGGCATTTTTAGGAATATTTTTGCTGAGTGGTCTGAGCTTTGCCTAGTTTTGCCGATTAGTGTGTAGCACTAGTATTCCCCGAAATTTTTTCAATAAAAGGAGCAGGTATAACAGCTTCACTTCCAAACGCCATCATATATGGTGATTCTCCAGTTGCTGCTCGGGGAGTAATACGATAAGCCCACAGTACTGATTGTAACTCGTTGATCCAGTTTGCTTTTGCATCACTTAGTCTTTTCTTCAATCCATTTAGCAGTGTTCTGTTCGTCACTTTAGTCTGTCCGTTGCTTTGAGGATGTCCTGGTGTCGAGTGGATCTTTAAGATATTGGACTGATGGCAATAGGCAGCGAACTCCTCGTTGTCAAATTGTGTTCCATGGTCTGTGATGAAGGCATGAGGAAGACCATATCGACATATGATATTCTTCCAGATAAATTGGTACACCTTGTCGTACGTTATATCAATGAGAGGCTCCGCTTCTACCCGCTTAGTAAAATAATCCACTACGACGACGAGTTCTTTGAACCTTCCCCTGGTCGTTGGCAGTGGCCCGACCAGATCTACTCCCCACATGGAAAATGGTCAAAGGGAAGTGATGGGTGTCAACAATGCTTGTGGAGTTCTTCGGATGGAGGAAAAGCGCTGGCACTTCTCACATTTCTTGGCATAGGCTATACAATCAGCTCTCATCATTGGCCAGTAGTATCCCTGCGTCATCATCCTTTGCAAAAGCGTCCGACCTGCTACATGGGCTCCACAAGACCCTTCATGGACCTCTTCAATCAAATCTTTCACCTCGGTGGGATGAACACATCTTTGCAAACCTGCCATAATTCCTCGTCTATATAGAATATCGTTAACTAATACATACCGAGCAACTTTAAACTTCAATTTCTTGGCTGCGAGCTTGTCAATTGGTAATTCTCCCTCCTCAATATATGCCCTGATGGGATCCATCCAAGATGGTCCTAAATCAAGGGTAATAAAATTCATCGTCAGATCTTCATCTATACTCCGACCAACTAAAACTTCAATTGGGATTATTCTTCGTAGCTCGGTACGAGTAGCTGATGCTAATCGAGCTAAGGCGTCTACTCTCGCATTCTCCATTCTTGGTATTCTGACCAGCTGAATAGCAATAAATTCTGATACCAACTCCATCAGCTTTGCATGATACCTAATCATTGATTCTCCTTTGGCTGCATATATTCCCAACATTTTACTTACGATCAATTGAGAATCACTGAAGATAATAACCTGCTGCGCCTCCATAATTTTTGCCAAATTAAGACCTGCAATCATGGCCTCATACTCAACCTCATTATTGGAAGCATTGAATTGGAATCATAGGGCGTATTCCATGTCGACCTCATCCGTGCTGTTCAAAATGATCCCTGCCCCACAACCTATTGTGCAAGATGAGCCATCTACATATAACCTCCATATAGGTAACTCGTCTTCAAATTTCTGATCTGACAGAGTTCCTCGGTGAAATATTTGCTGCTTTCTTTCATCCTCCCCTGATATTTCTTGCTCCTTGTCGATCATCTTTTCTTTCCTTTTTACCAACCGGAGTTGGTCTGAGCTCGAAATTGATGATCCTGTAACATCCACTCGCCCTTTTACCAACCGGAGTTGGTCTGAGCTTGTGTCTGTTGATTCTGTAACATCCACAGGTTGATCAGCGAGCAACTTTTGCTCCTCGGGGGTATCAGGATAGGTGAACTCTGCTACAACCTTCCCTTTTAGCGATGATCTTGGTTCATAAACTATATCATATTCACCGAGCTCTATTGCCCAATACATCAATCTCCCTGATTTTTCTAGTTTATGAAGGGCTTGCCTCAACGGCATATCAGTATATACTACTATGGTATGAGCCTGGACGTATGGCCTCATTCTCCTACTTGCCTCAATCAACGCCAGTGCCAATTTTTCCAGCCTCGGATATCTGATTTCTGCTCCTCGGAAGGCCTTACTCGTGTAATAAATTGGTTTTTGCACTCCATTCTCCACTCTGATCAACGCCGAGCTAACTGCATTCTCCGATACTGCTAGATAAAAGTATAATTTTTTTCCATCACCGGCCTGGAAAACAGTGGAGGTGTTCCCAGGTATTTCTTCAAGTCTTGAAAGGCCTTCTCATATTCATCATTCCACTCAAAAGTCTTTCGGAGCGTTGTGAAGAATGGGAGACATCTATCAGTTGCTCGCGATACAAATCTGTTGAGTGCTGCTATTCGTCCTGTGAGACTCTCTACTTCTTTCTTCGTCGTTGGAGATCGCAGCCCTAATAAGTCTTTGATCTTTTCAGGATTTGCTTCAATGCCTCGTCGTTGCTGTGTTGTGTGCAGTCTAGCTGCGTTGTTTTTGTTCGGTATTGACCTTTTAAGGTATTTATATGCTGTTGGTGAGCATCCAAGAATTGTACTAGATAGATAATTTTTCTTGAGCACCTGTTGAGGCTGAATCATATAAAAATTACGATTAGAATAATTATTCAGCCGACCAATATATAGTGTGCATTGGCTTCAATATTGGACAATTTAAATTTCCAGATAATAATATGAGAGATAACAATCAAAATATCTCGTGTTCTCATAAAAATATGATGTACATAAACGTGTCTCCATAAAAATATATAACGGACTTGTGATTATGGAATTTTCGTTTATTCATATTTGAAATAAAAACCGATCCACTAATTTAATAAAATCGTGATTTGCAATATTTTGCAAATTTGATAAATGAAAAATTGGACAACTAATTTATGTTTATAATCATAAAAAGCATGACTGAATCAAAAGATGTATGTATGTATGTACAACATATAATTGATTATTCATATATTGATAAAATTGACCGTATCAACACAATTACATAATATGATTATTTGTGCAGAGAACATAGTTTTCTTGAAGAGAGAGAAAATGGGTCTGATTCAATTCATGTTAATATCGGAATGGAAAATACATAATCGTTCTTAATGCTTATCCATATCCTAACATATTTGTTCAGAAAATCTTCAAGTGGATCCATAGATGCAAGGATTTGTATAATATTTATGAGTCTAAAATTCACCAGATCCCCAAATTGAAATCGATCACACAGTTAGTGCATATAAAAATTATGACTAAATTAAAAGATTTCCAAATGAATCAAATTTGTATATACTCATATAAAAGAGATTTATGAATATAGAGAAATTATTTTATCTCCTCAAAGAAGAAATAATATAATATGTACACAAATTTCTCAAACTTTGTGATTATGAAATGTACATTTATGCAGATTTGTAATATTAGATTCAACAATTTGTGAATATAAAATCATGATTGAATTAAAAGATGTATGCACAATATATAATTGATTTGATCTCTAATTTTATGGATATAAACATATGAGAATCATGATTTGAACAAAAATATAATGGGAATTTGAATAATCATCAAAGATCTTTCACAAATTATTTCAAAATCAACAAAGAAAATTATCAAATCTTATCATCATCGTATATATTGGTATATTTAATCATTTAAAATATTTATTCCATGATATAAAATTGAAACTTGAGAATCAAGCAAAAAGTTATGATTTATGAAATTCACTATTTTTCAGATTTCTAAATAAAAATTAATCTAACAGTTATGATTTTAAAATCATGATATGCAATATTTTGCAAATAAAAATTGGACAATTAATTTATGTATATAAACATAAAAATCATGATTGAATCAATAAATGTATGTATAATATATAATTTATTATACATATAGAAAATAAAAACTTAGCTTTTGATGGAGAACAATGCTTGTAACACGTTCCCACAGACGGCGCCAATCTGTTGATGCAAAAAACTGGACCGAATCCCATTTTTATGATCACCGATAAATAGATAAAAGCAATCCAATCAAGCACATGAGAGACAAAGATTTTTAAAGTGGTTCGGCTATAAGAAAGAAGCCTACATCCACTGTTATTTTATTCCCAGGGGTTTACAATAGCACAATGTGGTAGAGAGAGGGAGAAAAAGGGTGTATCTTCTGTATGGTCTCTCATCGTTGGCGGATCTCCCTCGAATCTCCTTCCCCTTTGGCTAAGGGAATACATGTATTTATAGTGATGGGAGATAGATTCATTATATGTAGACATTTATACATTATTTCTACATTCAACGAATCTAACTGTTGAATTGCTTGGTATGCTATGTGTTGTCATCTACAATATAAATGTACATTAATGCTCATTAAATGCATAGTTATCCTTTGATCTTCCTGGTTGGTATGCCGATCAACTCTCCTCGGGTGCCGACTAAGTCTCCTCGGGGGCCGACCAACTCTCCTCGGGTGCCGACTAATTCTCCTCGGGTACTGACCAACTCTCCTCGGGTGCCGACCAACTCTCCTCGGATGCCGACCAACTCTCCTCGGGTGTCGAATATTGCCACGTAGGATGACATGTGTCCTTTTCTGATTGGTCCTAATAGATGGAGAATTTTTGAGTTAACAGAGGCGTACTTAGGGCTTGATTGTAATATCTTTAATTATGCTTTTCTTAAATTTCTATTTCCTTAGTTTATGCTCGTGTTTTTAGTAACGGGGTCCATTTGGAATATTTTCAATTGCCCTCGTCTATTTACCGTTTAGGTATCTCGGTTTATAAGAAAACTTAAGCTTATAAATAAGGCCTAAAAAATATTTTTAGTGAAAGGTTCCATAATTTGTGTCCACTCTTGTATGTCATTTGTCGTGTTATATGTAATTATATGAGAGCTAGAGCTCGTCGAGTTGTTATAAATCGTGAAAACTTCATATAACATTGGGAAATTAAGCCATGTTAGGATAGAGTTGCATCCTAATTGCCTTTAAGGAGGTCATGGTATCCCTGGACTCCAATATCCACTACCTCCTGCAACCTTTATCCACATTATATGCATCGATAACATGCATAGCATCACCACCTCTATCGATTGTCCAACCACTAACCCCAACTGTTGTGCACCCTCAAAAACCTAACCCTAGTCTTAATCTCCACTGAGATTTTGAGTTCAAGTGTAGTGTGAAAAGACTACACCTTCAATGACTTAGCCATGGTAAACTCATATGACCCTCATGGACCTTCGATGGATGGTATTCTCCTCGATGATAAAAATGGATTGCCAAATCAAGGGATTCCTAAAAAGGTTTTCGACCATGGAGGAATCCATTTAAGGTTGGTTCAAAGAGAAAGAAGCAAAGGAGATGAGGAGATAAGGGGAAGAAAAACCCAGCGAATTTTGGTAAAGCCATTGCCTACATGGTTCAAATCAAAATCAATCGTTGGAAAGAGGATAGTTTCGTTGACAACAACTAGAGTAAAAATGAGAGAGGCATTGAAGGTAGAGTTCCCAAATTCCATCTCCTATAAAAGAGAAAAGTCCACAGTTGCATGTTCTTGGTGATAAGGATTTGTTGGGACCTTAAAGTCCTGTTTGGCATGAAGGGTTATGTTAGCAGTTTCAAAGTTGGGTCCTTAGGTGGCTATGGTTATTTTTTTCTTGGGTGAACAAACTTATACCAAGTTCAAATTTCAATTTAGGCTCACACAGTTATGTGGATCTCGACCTTCATGGGTGGAAGAACTTAGGCAAGACTACTCCCTAAAGCTGTTAATTAATTTTTGTATCTAAGATGTTCTCCTATGCCCTAAATCCTTATTCTCGAAACTGAAATTATATGTAAATGGCTTAACACTTATAAATTTTATTATGATTAAAACATTATAATCTTTTAGGATAATGTTTTAATTGCAACATTTTGGGCTTGAGGGTGCCTCGTCCTTATCCTACGCGTCCTTGTCTTTTCTTTAGATTGATGCTTCTCTTCTTCTTTGTAGGAGAAACGCTTGGTCTCACTCACCTTTATGCTAATATACCTATGGGTACTTATTTTACGACTTGTTGAGATATCTTTTAGACTTTAATGTTCTGCCTCGACGCCTAATTTGTTGGGGCAACCTCCAATCAACTATGAACTAGATATAAACAAGATAAAATGGTGACAATGATGAGCACAATAAAGTTGTAAACAAGAGAAATAACTACACGATATACGTGTTTCACCAATTTTGTTACATTTACTGATTGGACCAATTACACTATATTTAGAGAGATTACAAGTACAATAGAGAATATAAAGGGATAAATAACATGCCCTTGGCCCTCCTACTCAAATCCTGGATAGATATTGTAAATGAACTCTTCCCACAAGTGAATTCAAATTCTAAGCTAAAACCCTCTCAATCTCTTGCTCTTGAGTGTTGATGATGCCGGAATCAGCACCACCAGATAAGGTGTTTCCAAGCTCAAAATATGAATAACAATGGCAACACAGCTATATAAAGAGATAAGAGAAGGAGGTGAGGATAAGAGGAATCAACACCGGAATATAAGTAGTTCAGCCAATCTTGGCCTACGTCCACTGTGAGTGTGTGAGTAATATCACTGAATGAAGGCACTAATGGTCATGGATACAATCTCTCAAGATTTCTCTCTCAACTGTATATTTAGACAAAGTTTTAGCTAGGGTTGAATAATTGGATCCTTTTGCAAGGTAGGGGATGATCCCTATATATAGTGCCTAGGGGGTGTAATGTACCCCCCATGCATGTAATGAGCATGTGTGTGGTAGCCTCACCAATGTGGGAGTGCCATCTGTCACTGTCACCTGTAAGGAATGATGATGAAAAATTCTCCCCATGTGTGGAGAATAATCTTATTACAACTGATTTGTGCCCATGTGTCCTTATCCAAATGTCAACAGATGCTCGACCGCCATATTGGTGGATGACCTTGGCCTGGGAGAGGCCGAGCTGTAAAGGCTTGATATCCGTTCAATCCAAGATGTGTCATAGGGAGTCTCGGCCTGATCTCAGCCGAGACATATGCTGGGGGTCGACCCCAGCCGAGGTTGGACATGTAGCATGCTGATGATTACTAATGCTTCATGTCACCTCGGCCCAAGCCGAGGTAGGACTGGTTCCATGTTGTAGGTTACTAAGGCCCCTTGTTACCTCGGCCTAATCTCGACCGAGGTTGCTATACCCAGGTACATGAGGATGCTGTTGGTGCCTGCGATGCGCATAGTGCCCCTTGGAAATGTAGGTGATAGTGTCGGCCTAGGCCGACCCTGGTCCGGCCGAGGGATGATATCGTGAGCCCATGGCTTATCTAGGGTCGATAATATCTCGGCCCAAGCCTAGGTTGGTGTCTTAAGGCCGAGGTTGGTGTCTTAAGTCCGAGGTTGGTGTCTCAAGGCCTAGGTTACACTTGGGGCATATCAATCACCCCCCAGCCCTTAGTCATATGCGAGAGCGAGTGGCTAGGGGATTGCTACACCTCCGAGGCCCATCCGTCCTCAGCTAATACCTCTGTGACACCTGTCCACGCTGGAGCGTACATACTTGGTTGGCGTGTGCTGTCAGTCGTCCCTTGGGTTTCCCAAGGCAATGATGGGCCTTGGGAAATGTGCCCAAGTACTTAAGGGTTTAAACCCTTCTTTTTCTTCCTTCTTCTTCATTTCCTCTCCTGTGCACGCAAAGTTCTTGTGATTTTCTCTCTCCAAGCTCCTCCACTCAACGTCCTTCTGCAGAGGATTTCCCCTGGTTTTCTTGCGAGTTCTCTTCGTTTCATTCGTCGATTCATTTCCAGGTACTTTTCCCTTTCCATTTCCTTTGTTTCTGGTATTTGGTTTGCATTTTTCGGCGACCTTTTAAATTTTCCGGCGAGCTCCATTAACTCCGGCGAACTACGTTTTCTTGAAACTTCTAAGCTTGATCTTTAAACCCCTTTATTTTACAAGTCAATCATGTTTGTAGTTTTAGGAGTTTTTCTTAAGTTTAGGGTCGTCCTCTGATGCCCAGGCCTTTATACCAACTTCTTGAGGATTTCCCCTCTCTCAGAGAGAAGACCTTAGAAAAAATTAGGCAGATAGAGAGAGTCCAAAAGGAAGCTCGTAGGACATAAGAGTTTCCCATTAGACCCTTGTTTCCACCACCTCTGAGGGTTATATATCCTGACCCCCCGGAGAAATTCTATTGTACAGGGGTGCCTGCTGATCCAACTCCTATGTCTGAGTCTGAAGCTTCTACCTCAGACCCCATGTCAGTGGACTCATTCCAAGAAGCTATGGATTTCACACCTCGGCCTAGTCAGGCCCCTGATCAGGCCGAGGTCTCCAACCGAGCCTCATCCCATAATGGCACAAGCACCTCAACCTCTTCTTCAGAGGTTGAAGTGCTTGAGCCGAGTGTGGCTGTGCCACCCATTCTCGATGCAATCCCTCTGTCGACCGTCACAGGGGAAGAGTTCGCTCAGAGATTCCCTAGTAACCCATCTACATCAGCTCCGGCCGACGTTGAGCTTGATGATGATGATCAAGACGCCGAAAGCGATGTTGATACCTCTGAGGTGGCCGAGTTCGAGAACACAGTCACTGAGGTTGATCTTCTGTGCTTCAGATACTTGTACTCCATTAGTCCTTCTGTCAAATTAAGGAGACATCTGAGGGAAGAGAGGGCCTACCATGGCCGAGATGGGGAAATCTTCCTATACGAGCAGATGTTTAAGTTAGGGTTTCGCCTACCCATCCATCCCATCATCAGATCCATTCTCTCTTATATCAACCTGGCTCCCTCACAGCTATCTCCCAATGCATGTAGAGTTATCATCGGCTCTATTATCTTATAAAGGCCAGTCCACCACTCTGACCTCCCAATTCAGGTCTTTACTGGTTGCTATGTCCCGACCTTGACCAAAAACCATCCGAGCTACTATCATTTTGTGGCTCGAAGGCCTGAGAAGAAGATGCTCCAGGTGACTCAGACCTCTAATCATAACTGGAAGCCTCATTATTTTTTCACCTCAGGGCCATGGGAGTTTGGCCCATGTGTTCCTTCTTTCACTCTGGAGCCGAGGATACCCCTCAAATGGGGTAATGTCTCTATGTCTGCCAGGGCCGATCCTGGTTTAAGTCTCCAAAATATGCAGAAGGTGAAGGCCCTGCAAGACCAAGGGGCACATGGTCTGTTTGTAAAGTTCGAACATTTGCTGACCCCCCAATATCTCTCGGGGATGAGACTTGGTGGAAGTCCCCTTATTGATTTTGGTAAGAATTTTTATTTCAAGTCTAACCTCTAAACTTATTCATATCTGATTTCTAACCCATATCTATTAACTTTTGCAGAGCGACCACAAGACATCTCTGACGAGCTGTGGGATATGGCTGCTCCGAGCTTGGCGAGGCTTGCAAAAAAGGCTGGTCTGAACGCTCCTCCTCCGGCTCCCACAACATCCAAATCTCAGGCCTCCAAGAAGAGGGCCCCTGAAGACCATCCCTCTGAGGATCAGAGGCCGACAGTGAGGTAAAAGAAGACCTCAGATGCTGCACTTCCGATCTCTTCGACCGACATCCTGACGGCTCGTCTGGGCCAGCTAAAGTTGACTGATAGCGTGGTCGGCAACAACAGGCAGGTCATGGACGCACTCGCCTCTGTAATGACAGAGGCCAATAAGCATTTCTATCGAGCCATGGACACCTCCCTGCTGGTTGAGTTCGGCCTTCACAGAGCCGTCCAGGTATGATTTGTTCCTTTGTCAAATTTTTACAAGTGCAACGTCTGACTTTTCTCCTTCTTAACCTCTTAATTAAATGTGCAGGGAGTGACTGACATGTATCAGCTTTTGAACTGGGCCATGAGGAAATTGCCCCTTATCCAGAAGGGGTAAGAGGCCGAGAAGGTTGAGGCTGCCCTGAATACCGAGGTAGACCGGCTGAAGTCAGAGCTACAGACCTCTGAGAGTAAGGTTAAGGGGCTGGAAAAAGACATCTCTGTGCTCATCAAGGACCATGCCCAAGCCCTGAAGGCAAAAGATGATGCTCTGTAGCGGAAGGTCAGCGCGGCTGTCACAGCTTCCCTTGAAGATGCCACTCCCAAAATAATTTCTGAATACAAAGGCTCAGACGAGTTCATGGGTTTTGGCTTTGAATACCTCGAAAGAGGTGTCAAAGCCACTACCAAATAGGCTGAAGTCCGAGAGAAGGAGGCTGGCACTCTAAAGGCCACTAACTTTGTGGGTCTCAGCTTTGTCGACCCTCAGTTCGCACAGGCCCTTCAAGAGGTAGAAGACGAGGCTGCTGCTCCAGCCGAGACTGCGACTCTGGGAGGGACTGAGCTCGGAGGGACTGACCCTACTGATGATGTGGCCGAGGTGACCAACGCTGATCAAGTCAACCCAGCCGAGACTATTAATGCTCCCCCTTCAGATGTTTCACTTGTAACCAAAATTTTTATTTTGTAACTTGTTACTGAACTTGTAATTTGTAACTTGCAAAACCTCTCAATGTTATACGATCTCTTCCTTTTTCTGAATGCCAATCTCTTCTCTGATTTTGTTGTAGTGTTCTTGTTTATATTCAGTCAATAATTCTGATCTCACTACTGAATTGCTATTAGGCTCTGAAGTCTTTACATAATATGTTGTTCTCATAACCAATTTCACCAAACTAATGATGTTAAGGGTCTGAGGTCCTCTGTCAAGGTGTCTGAGCTCAGACCTCATCACCACCGAGTGATGTTATGAGGGTCTGAGGTCATCACCTAAGAGGTTATCCCCATAATAAATTTCACCACCTTAATGATGTTAAGGGTCTGAGTTCCTCTGCCAAGGTGTCTGAGCTCAGACCTCGTCACCACCGAGTGATGTTATGAGGGTCTGAGGTCATCACCTAAGAGGTTATCCCCATAATAAATTTCACCAACTTAATGATGTTAAGGGTCTGAGGTCCTCTGCCAAGGTGTCTGAGCTCAGACCTCGTCACCACCGAGTGATGTTATGAGGGTCTGAGGTCATCACCTAAGAGGATATCCCCATAATAAATTTCACTAACTTAATGATGTTAAGGGTCTGAGGTCCTCTGCCAAGGTGTCTGAGCTCAGACCTAGTCACCACCGAGTGATATTATGAGGGTCTGAGGTCATCACCTAAGAGGTTATCCCCATAATAAATATCACCAAAATAATGATGTTAAGGGTCTGAGGTCCTCTGTCAAGGTGTCTGAGCTCATACCTCGTCACCACCGAGTGATGTTATGAGGGTCTGAGGTCGTCACCTAAGAGGTTATCCCCGTAATCAACTTCACCAAATTAATGATGTTAAGGGTCTGAGGTCCTCTGTCAAGGTGTCTGAGCTCATACCTCATCACCACCGAGTGATGTTATGAGGGTATGAGGTCATCACCTAAGAGGTTATCCCCATAATCATCTTCACCAAATCAATGATGTTAAGGGTCTGAGGTCCTCTGCTAAGGTGTCTGAGCTCAGACCTCGTCACCAGGGAGTGATGTTATGAGGGTCTGAGGTCATCACCTAAGAGGTTATCCCCATAATAAATTTCACCAAGTTAATGATGTTAAGAGTCTGGGGTCCTCTGCTAAGGTGTCTGAGCTCAGACCTCGTCACCACCGAGTGATGTTATAAGGGTCTGAGGTCATCACCGAAGAGGATATCCCCATAATAAATTTCACCAACTTAATGATGTTAAGGGTCTGAGATCCTCTGCCAAGGTGTCTGAGCTCAGACCTCGTCACCACCGAGTGATGTTATGAGGGTCTGAGGTCATCACCTAAGAGGTTATCCCCATAATCAACTTCACCAACTTAATGATGTTAAGGGTCTGAGGTCCTCTGTCAAGGTGTCTGAGCTCATACCTTGTCACCACCGAGTGATGTTATGAGGGTCTGAGGTCATCACGTAAGAGGTTATCCCCATAATCATCTTCACCAAATTAATGATGTTAAGGGTCTGAGGTCCTCTGCTAAGGCGTCTGAGCTCAGACCTCATCACCAGCGAGTGATGTTATGAGGGCCTGAGGTCATCACCTAAGAGGTTATCCCCATAATAAATTTCACCAAGTTAATGATGTTAAGAGTCTGGGGTCCTCTGCTAAGGTGTCTGAGCTCAGACCTCGTCACCACCGAGTGATGTTATGAGGGTCTGAGGTCATCACGTAAGAGGATATCCCCATAATAAATTTCACCAACTTAATGATGTTAAGGGTCTGAGGTCCTCTGCCAAGGTGTCTGAGCTCAGACCTCGTCACCACCGAGTGATGTTATGAGGGTCTGAGGTCATCACCTAAGAGGTTATCCCCATAATAAATTTCACCAACTTAATGATGTTAAGGGTCTGAGGTCCTCTGCCAAGGTGTCTGAGCTCAGACCTAGTCACCACCGAGTTATGTTATGAGGGTCTGAGGTCATCACCTAAGAGGTTATCCCCATAATAAATATCACCAAATTGATGATGTTGAGAGTCTGGGGTCATCTGTTAAGGTGTCTGAGCTCAGACCTCGTCACCACCGAGTGATGTTATGAGGGTCTGGGGTCATCACCTGAGACGTTAGCCCCATAAGACGGTACATTTAAATTTCTGATCTAAGACTGAAGCAAGAACTGTCATGGAAACTGATCTTTATTGATAACCTCTTCTCAATAAGATGATACATTTACATAAAATTCTAGGCAACATCATATGTAATATTTCTTGAGGTGGTCAGCATTCCATGGGTTGGTGAAAGGTTCTCCTTCTAGGTTTTCTAGCCTATAAGTGCCAGGCATAACCTCTTCTGTTACTTTGTAGGGGCCATGCCAGTTTGGGTGTAGCTTGTTTGCCTTCTGTAGGGTCTTCTTTAGCACTAGGTCTCCCACTGCAATGGGTCTTGACTTCACCCTCTGGTTGTAGAATTTTGCTTCCCTTTGCTGGTAGGCTGCTTTTCTGACCTATGCGTCTTCCTTTCTTTCTTCGATAAGATCCAGGTCTAGCCTCCTTTTTTCCCCATTGCTGTCAGGGTCGTAGGTCTGAATCCGATGAGTTGGTAGTCCTACTTCTGTTGGTATGACAACCTCTGATCCATGTGCCAGCATGAATGGGGTTTCTCCAGTTGGTGTCCTTGCCGTGGTTCTGTAGGCCCATAACACTGCGTGAACCTCTTCTGTCCATCTCCCCTTCGCATCTTCTAACCTCTTCTTGATCCCGTCCAAGATAGTTCTGTTAGTGACCTCGGTCTGGCCATTTGCCTGAGGTCGACCAGGAGATGAGAAGAATTGCTTAATCCCCACTCTTAGGCAATACTTCTCCAATGAGGAGTTCTTGAAATGGGTCCCATTATCTGAGATGAGAGTGTTTGGGAGGCCATATCTGCATATGATGTTCTTCCAAATGAACTGGAAGGTCTTCTGCTCTGTAATCGTTATCATCGATTCAGCCTCCACCCACTTTGAAAAGTAATCAATGGCAACTATCAAGAATCTATAGTTGTTGACAGCTCTTGGCAGAGGTCCTACCAAGTCAATTCCCCACACCGCAAATGGCCATGGAGAAGAGATTGACGTCATAGGCTGATGGGGCTGATGAGGGATAGTGGCGAACCTTTGACATTTATCGCACCTCTTCACATTGTCTGCAGCGTCCTTAGACAAGGTAGGCCACCAGTATCCCTGAGTGATGATCCTCTTGGCTAAGGTCCTTCCCCTATGTGGCTAGAGCAAGAACCCTCATGAACCTCCTGTAAGACTCGGGGTACCTCCATGGGATGCACGCATCTGAGGAGAGGCAATAGAAATCCCTTTTTGTACAAGACGTCTCCTACTATTGAGAACTTGGCAGCCCTGTATCTTAACTTTCTCCTTTCCATCTTGGACTGAGGTAGCTCTCCATCTCTTAGGTATCTGACGAGCGGGTCGATCCATGAGTCTCCCAGGTTCACATTTTGACAATGGATACATACCTCGTCCTCCTCGATGCTTGCCTTTCCTAAGACCTCGATGGGAATGGTCCTTCCCAAATCTCTCTTCATTGCCGAGGCTAGCCTTGCCAATGCATCAGCGTGGTTATTGCTCAGTCGAGGTACTCTCTTCATCTTTGCTTCTTCAAAATACTCTAGCAACCCTCTTACCTTCTTTAAGTACTTGGCCATCCTTTCGTCTTTGGCCTCGTATACCCCCAACACTTGATTGACAACCAACCTTGAGTCACTATGGAGTAGGAGTCGCTTTACTCAAAGAGTTGTTGCCAATAAGAGATCTGCTATCATGGCCTCATACTCGGACTCATTGTTGGAAGCCTGGAAGTTGAATCTCAAGGCGTATTCAATGTTGGCACCATCTGGAGACGTGAGTATCAGCCCCGTGCCGCTTCCACTGTCACAGGAAGAGCCATCAACGAAGAGGCTCCATACGTCTGCATTTGATGAGAAGACCCCTTCTCTCATAACCCCTTTCTCGAAGAGGTATCGACCCTATTCGTTCTCTTCTACTCTGCACCGGGTTTTACCTAGGATGACCTCTTCTCGGCCTTGGAAGACGTTCGGTGCAGTCTCTTCCGAATCTCGGAAGACACTTCGGTTCGTCTCTTCGGCGTCATCTAAAACTTTCTCTGTCTCGGCCTCTTCCAAACCTGTATCTGCCTCTTCCTAGGTGAACTCTGCGACGAAGTCTGCGAGGGCCTGTCCCTTGATGGCTGTCCTAGGCTGGTAGGTAAGATCATATTCTCCTAGCTCGATGGCCCAGGCCATCAATCTTCTGGACTTCTCAGGTTTGTGCAGAACCTGCCTTAGTGGGGAGTCAGTGAGGACTACCATGGAATGAGCTTGGAAGTAAGGCTTCATCTTCCTCAAGGCATGTATCAGGGAATAAGCCAACTTCTCCATTCGGGGATAATTCTGTTCAGACCCTTGAAGAGCCTTACTGTTGAAGTACACAGGTCTCTAGATTCCATCCTCTTCCCGTATGATGGCCACGCTGATGGCTGATTCAGAGACTGCCAGATACACAAACAACCTTTCCCCCGTGATGGGCCGAGACAGCAATAAGGGAGACCCTAAGTAGGACTTGAGTTCATTGAAGGCTTTTTCACACTCTTCCTCCCACTGGAAAGCCTTTCTTAGAACTTTAAAGAATGGAAGACACTTGTCCGTTGCCCTGGAGACAAACTTGTTAAGGGCAGCCACTCTTTCGGTAAGTCTCTGGACATCCTTAATACTCCTAGGAGTCTTCATGTCGAGCAAGGCCTTGATCTTCTCAGGGTTTGTTTCAGTCCCCCTTTGATTAACGATGAACCCCAAGAACTTCCCGGCTCCTACCCCGAAGACACACTTCGCTGGGTTGAGCTTAATTCTATACGAGTTTATGACGTCAAAGGTCTTCTCAAGGTCCGCTACGTGCGTACATGCTTTCAGGCTCTTCGTTAGCATATCATCCACATACACCTCCATGGTCTTACCTATTTGCTCCTCGAACATCTTATTGACAAGACGTTGATACGTTGCACCCGCATTTTTCAGACCCAAGGGCATCACCTTGTAGCAGTACGTCCCTTTGTCAGTAATGAAGGTTGTCTTCTCAGAGTCTTCAGCATCCATGAAGATTTGGTTGTAGCCTGAATAAGGGTCCATGAAGCTCATGAGCTCGTGCCCTGCCGTCGCGTCCACCATCTGGTCTATCCTAGGTAAGGGATAGCTATCTTTCGGGCAAGACCTGTTCAGGTCGGTGAAATCTACACACATTCGCCACTTCCCATTGGCCTTAGGCACGATGACTGCATTTGAGAGCCACTCCGGGTAGGTGACCTCTCTTATGAACTCAACCTCTTCCAACTTTTTTACCTCTTCCCGGATGACATCATACTTATCCTTGGAGTACACTCTTCGCCTCTGATTGATCGGTTTGGCATCTCTGTCTAGGTTGAGCTTGTGGCTCATGACCTCAGGGTCGATACCAGGCATGTCTGCATGACTCCATACGAAGATACTCTGTCTCCTTTTGAGGAATTTTACCATCTCTTCCTTGATCCTTGGCTCTAGGGCCTTACCGACCTGGACGGTTTTTTCCGGCTCGTCCTCATTGAGGATGATGGATTCTACCTCTTCCGTGGCCTCACCCTTCTTCAATTTTGTTTTATCTCTTGGGTCAAGAGTGTCAATGCTGTAAGTGGTGGTTGCTCTCTTATGGGCCTCTCTCTCTTCGGCCGAGTTGAAGTAACACTCCCGCGCCGTGGTCTGGTCCCCTTGCACTTCCCCTACCCCATAAGGAGTCGGGAATTTTAGCATCTGATGGACCGTCGACGGCACGGCTTCAAACTCTTTGAGGGCCACCCTTCCTACGATGAGGTTGTAGGCCGAGAAGATGTTTTCGTCCATGACGAAAAAGTTGATCTTCTTAGTCAGCCTCTTAGCCCACTCATCCCCCATCCTTACATCCATTTCATACATGCCCAAGGGGTGCACCTTTTCACCACTGAAGCCTATCAATGGGTGGTGGTAGGGCACCAGCCTTGCCCTGCTAAGACCCAGGCCCTTGAAATAAGGCCAGAACATCACGTCTGCTGAGCTTCCCCCGTCTATGAGGATCCTTCTTACCTCGCACCCATGCACCCTTGTTGTTATGACCAAGGGGTCATCATGGGGGGCTAAGATACCCTTGAAGTCGAGTCTGGAGAACCCCACTATGAGGATGTCCATGTCCACCTTCTTCCTCTTCTGAATGGCATCTGAAGACGTTACATTCATAACCTCAGGCTTGGCCACTGACCTGGCCTCTTCTACATGAGCCTTCCTATCGGCTACCTCAGAGCCACCTCCTGCAAATCCACCACATATGGTGCTAACACCAAAGGAGATCATCCCGACCCTCTTCACCAGGGTGTTTTCATCCTTTGGCGGAACATCTGGGTCGTCTTCATCATCACCTTCTGAATCATCATGCCTTCTGGCCGGGACATCACCACGGTACCTGTCATTTCTTCTCTTCTTAGGGTCTTCTCTTCCACCCTTCGGAGCCTTTCCATCCACATACTTCCTCAGCTTTCCGGATTTTGGCATCTTCTCAATCTCATCCTTTAAAGCGAAGCATCTATCTGTGACATGGCCGTGATCCTTATGGAACTCACACCATAGGTTTTTGTTCCTCTTATGTGGCGGGGCCTTCAGTTTATCCGGCCACCTCAGAGTCCGGTCGATCTTAATCTCATTAAGGATGTGTTCACAGCTCACAGTCAGAGGAGTGTAATGAGCAAACTTGTCATCACCTGACCTCTTCTTCCCCTCTTTCTTACCTTGGGACCTCCCAGTGTTACCGCGGTTCTCCTCCTCATATTTGGCTGCCATCGCCTCTTCCGCATTCATCACCTTCCCTGCGGTGGCCAACAGCTCCGCCATAGACCTGGGGGGGTCTTCCGCCAATTTCCACAGTAGCTTCCCCTTCTGAAGGTCTCCTATCAGGGATGTCATGGCTATGCTCTCTTCATAGTCTTCAACCTCCAACTTCTCTTTGTTGAACCTTGCTATGTAGTCTCTTAGGCTCTCACCCTTGGCATGTTTGACGTACAATAAGTGGGTAGTCTTCTTTTGAGGTCTTACCCCAAAGCAGAAGTTGTGGATGAACTGCTCAGCCAGGCCTTTGAAGTTCTCAATTGAGTTCTTCGGAAGGGAGGTAAACCAACTATGAGATGCCCCTGTTAATGTCCCTGAGAAGGTCCTACACTTCATCTCATCAGGTATCGAGTAAATGTCTTCCGCCGATTGATACATCTCGATATGGTGCACAGGGTTAGTGCTGCCATCATACTTAGGAGTCACCGTAGGAGGCTTGAACTTGGCTGGGGTTAGGAACCCCACTATCCTTTCCATAAATGGGGATCTTTCTGAGTAACCCCTCTGCAATGGGTCCCTTCTTTTAATGAGGCCTTCTATCTTCTCCTCCAGGCGTTGGATAGAATCATTCCAGGGTCTTCTGTCATCAACTTGGCCGAGGTTATCCCCTGACGCCTCCCTACGATGGATAGAGGGTTCCCCAGCCACAACACGTTGACTGTTGACCTCTTCTTGCTCCCTGGCTCTTCCTCCACAGGGTCGGCCTTGGTCTGGCTGACCTTTCCTACCCCCTCTTTGAGAGCCTGTTGCGCTCCTCGACCTGGATAGCCCGTGTCTTAGGTCATTTATTGGGCCCAGCCTCTCGAAGGCCTACCCTCTGCTCAACCTGTCAAAGGCCGACCCTCTTTGTTAGGCCTCTTCTCTTCTTCGGTTGACACATCCATCTCGGCCGACACATCCTTAACTCTGCCTAAGAGGTTGTATAGTGTCATTTGACACCTCATATGGCTCCCAGTAGTCTTTTGGGGATTCTTCATCTCCTAGGTCATCATACCTGTCCTCTGGGCAAGGGTTTCCTTGCCTCCCCAGGCGCAAGCGCCTAGGGTCAACAACGTCCCTCCTCCGCTGAGGCGCATGCTGGTCCTCCATCGGCGCCTGGGGTGGTCCCCTGGCGTCAGGATGGGGCTAAGCTTCCGCCGGAGTGATCATGTCCGGCGAGACTCCAGGTGGCCTTATCATCATGGTTTGACTGAGCTGGGTAAATTTCTCCTTCATGGCTTGTTGTGTTGCAGCTAAAGACTTCAAGGCTGCTGCTACCTCCGCCATTTCGGACTGAGGAGGAGCCTGACTGGAACTATCCCCTCCACCTCCGGGCGGCGAAAGAGGCGGCGGTAATTTTGATGCCATATGTTAGCACTATAGAGCTTGAGTATCAAGTCAGCTTAATACCTTAAAGGACCTCTTTTAATGGTGAAACAGCTCCACGCAAGGGGTGGTTCCTGGTTCACCACCTCTCCGATGAGGTTAAGCAGAAAAAGAGGAAGAGATAGCTTCTCGTTTCCCACAGACGGCGCCAAAATGATGATGTCGGAATCAGCACCACCAGATAAGGTGTTTCCAAGCTCAAAATATGAATAACAATGGCAACACAGCTATATAAAGAGATAAGAGAAGGAGGTGAGGATAAGAGGAATCAGCACCGGAATATAAGTGGTTCAGCCAATCTTGGCCTACGTCCACTGTGAGTGTGTGAGTAATATCACTGAATGAAGGCACTAATGGCCATGGATACAATCTCTCAAGCTTTCTCTCTCAATTGTATATTTAGATAGAGTTTTAGCTAGGGTTGAATAATTGGATCCTTTTGCAAGGTAGGGGATGATCCCTATATATAGTGCCTAGGGGTGTAATGTACCCCCCATGCATGTAATGAACATGTGTGTGGTAGCCTCACCAATGTGGGAGTGCCATCTGTCACCGTCACCTGTAAGGAATGATGATGAAATATTCTCCCCATGTGTAGAGAATAATCTTGTTACAACTGATTTGTGCCCATGTGTCCTTATTCAAATGTCAACAGATGCTCGGCCGCCATATTGGTGGATGACCTCGGCCTGGGAGAGGCCGAGCTGTAAAGGCTTGATGCCCGTTCAATCCAAGATGTGTCATAAGGAGTCTCGGCCTGATCTCAACCGAGACATTTGCTGAGGGTCGGCCCCAGCGGAGGTTGGACATGTAGCATGCTGATGATTACTAATGCTTCTTGTCACCTCGGCCCAAGCCGAGGTAGGACTGGTTCCATGTTGTAGGTTACTAAGGCTCCTTGTTACCTCGGCCTAATCTCGACCGAGGTTGCTATAGCCAGGTACATGAGGATGCTGTTGGTGCCTGCGATGCGCGTAGTGCCTCTTGGAAATGTAGGTGATATTGTCGGCCTAGGCCGACCCTGGTCCGGCCGAGGGATGATATCGTGAGCCCATGGCTTATCTAGGGTCGATAATATCTCGGCCCAAGCCGAGGTTGGTGTCCTAAGGCCGAGGTTAGTGTCTCAAGGACGAGGTTACACTTGGGGCATATCAAGTGTTTCCAATGTACCAAATCCGTTGTATTTCTCTCCCATGTAACGAGTGAGAAATTACACACACATTGCATCTTAAGTAAACCTATTATTCCTGAAACACTCACTCACAACTTCTTCCCCCTTTTAGAAATACCCATGAGTGAGATGAAAACTCCCTCACCTCCCACCACCTTTGGAAGAAGACCCTCTCTTTCCCTCACTAGATCGTAAATGAGCAGCCAAAGACTTGGGGTTTTTACCCTCATAAGGTTCCTTTTATCGGTGAAATACATTTGTGGAAAAACTCCCAAAATACCCTCGCTACAAAATTCATATTATGCAAATCTGGGCCCGTTCATTGCAGCGGACTTGGCCCCCTATCAAAATCTACCTAGTGAGTGGTTTTCTAGCACCACACTCTCACTTGTTTCTTTGGTAAGTCTTCTCGGCCTCCTCAACACGTAGTTGTCTTTAGGAAGTGATGATTCTTTTCAAATGTTGTCTTTTAGCTTTTGGACTCTAGTCGTTCCTTTCGAGGAATTTCATTATGAAGAAATTATTGTGCCCCGATGCCAAATTTGTTGGGTCACCTTCCAATCGATCACGATTCTTGGATATAATAGAGATAAAATAATAATAATAATAATAATAAGGGCAAGCATAATAAATATGTAAACAAGAGAGACAATACCAAGATATACATGGTTTAGTAACTTGGCTACATCCACGGAGAGTCCCGATTCCACTATATTTGAAGAAATTACAAATACAATAGAGAATATAAAGGATAAATCTCGTACCCTCTACTCTCCTACTCAAATCCCAGATAGCCATTGCACACAGACTCTCCACCCAAGTGAATCCAAGTTTTAAGCCAAGAGCCCTCTCAATCTCTTACCCTCAAGTATTTTTTTCATGTACCCAATTCGGTGTATCTCGTTCCTACGTAAATCGGTGTGAAATCCCCGACACATTACATATTAAGCACACCTACCATACATGAAACACTCACACTTATACCCATATCCATACCCTTCTTCCACATTTGAGCGATACTAATGGGTGAGAGGGAAAATCCCTCACCTCTCACCCCAAAACCCTTACCTTTGGAAGAAGATTCTCTAGCTCCGTGTTGTGTTGGTGTTGATTTTGAATCATAGCTAATACCCTCCTTAGATAAGGAGAAAAAATTAACAGTACCCCGCGTGTGATAAGTAATTAGCGTATGACTACTACCCCCCCCCCCCCCCCCCAAAAAAAAAAAAAATTCAAGCCAAGCTTCACAAATCTCCACCTTGGCGAGAAATACAGCAAGCCACGATCGAGACTTCACCTAATGAGAATTCCCCCATTGAAATCTCCTTGTCTACACACCACGGAAAGAACCACCATTGAGCTTCATTGTACCAGCTACACATCCATATACCGTTCTCTGTCTCTTCAAATATCCAAATAATCCATATAAATTACCCTTGGAGTATACACCTCTTATGGCAAATATACTCTTTGCACCTTGCAATTTTCAATTGCTCTTTTTGGACTTCTTCTGAAGTTAAACACACATGTCAATACCTAAATGTAGCTTCAACCAGTCGAATATACCCATCGACTCCAAAGAGGGACCTCGATCCCACCCCTTCACTAGCAAGATTCCTCTCACCATCGTCTGTCGGAACATACACCCCGCTTATCGGTTCTAAACGAGAGCTTTTGTAAGGCCTTCCTCACATGTGCACCTTGTTCCCAAAAATATACCATCGAGATCAATCCAGACGACATCAACCAATCACATTAAATCCATACAACACCATGTGATTTATGAACTCCACCTATAATCAAGCACCGTTGTCCTTGGATTTCATCACTTTTGGAGCATGTGAGAATATCCCCAAAGTTTTGCATATACCGTTAACCATCTTGAGGTACTTACCAAACCACCACCATCCTTGTTTTAAATATCGAACAAAGAAATGACTTATTTTCCTCCGCACGTAATAATGCTCAATGTCCTTGGATGTAGACTTGCTATGACAATATCTCCGACAATTAATTTTCTTCCAGGTGAAAATCAAACCGTAGTTAATAGACCTTGCGGGTGGCAATCACACTCTTACTAATTTCATTTCGCGATAACAATCACACCCTTTTTAATTGCATTTTGGGGAAGCAATCATACCATCCATTTCTCTCCAGTATCCATTCTTCCATCAACCCCGGTACACAACCCATGTTGAATAATAATGACCTCGACTCTAGTCGTGAAACACTCATTATCATCAAGTCCCTCTACCTAAACTTGTGAAGCAATATCCCTTATCGTGGTTGAATGAACACACCCAAGAAATCCAAGCACTAGTGCTTTGACACCAAAATCTCATTCCGAATATTTGACAAACACCTTGCGCACACCTAGAGATTTGATACCAATTGTTAAGCCCCGACGCCCAATTTGTTGGGGCACCCTCTAGTCAACAACGACCCCAAGATATAATCGAGATAAAATGGTAATAATAGCAAGCACAATAAAGATGTAAACAAGAGTGGCAACACCAAAATATATGTGGTTCACCAACTTGGCTACATTCACAGAGAGACCCGATTCCATTATATTTAAAGAAATTACAAGTACAACAGAGAATATACAAGGATAAATCACATACCCTCCACTTTCCTACTCAAGTCCCAGATAACCATTGTACACCAACTCTCCACCTAACTGAATCCAAGTTCTAAGCCAAGAACCCTCTCAAATCTGTTGCCTTAAGTGTTTCCCAAGTATTTTTCATGCACCAAATCCAGTGTATCCTGCTTCCATGTAAACCGGTAAGAAATCCCCCGCATTACATCTTAAGCACACCTACAATACATGAAACAGTAACACTCACACGCATACCCATAGGTGAGTGGGAAAATCCCTCACCTCTTACGAAGTCGTGGGGACACAATATCCTGAGAAAAAAAACACTAGAATTCCAAAAATCCGATCAGTGTGAAGTCATTGAGGCTATGATGAAGAAGGTAACAGGAGATCAGTGATAACACAAAATGAATGATTGGATAAGCAATGATCAATCGCTTATGAGGTTAGGCTATGTCCAAGTGTAAAAAATGAAACATAAATATAACATTGGTAGGCGGTGAGCAGAACATGAATAAATCGATGATCCTAGAAAGATATTACGAAGTTTGAAGCAATGAAGAGATTTAGCAACCAGAATGGGTGGACCAGTTCCAGTCTGTACAACCATAGTCAGATGCTAAGTTTAAGTTAGCTGAGCTGTGAAGTGGACATCCTCGAAACGAGGTCACCAAGTGGAAACGACAATAAAGAAGTAGTACCCATAGACGATGCACTCGAGGTCTTCCAAGACTAAATTTAGTGGGTGGGGTGCTAAATCATATAGTTTTATTTCTTCCAGAGTTTTGTATGCGAGCATGTTGGAGAGGTGCTTCGAGATTGTGAAGCTAACAAAAGAACTTCTAAGAAGGAGTATTAATTTGGCATTGGGAATAACTATGTCAAAAATGGCTTTGTTTTTACGTGACTTACTGGGAACATAGGTTCATGAACCGCAGTTGCTTTCCTATGCTCAAAATGACATATATGGTCACGTAGACAAGAGAATGC
This sequence comes from Sambucus nigra, assembly GCA_949130495.1. Classification (NCBI taxonomy): domain Eukaryota; kingdom Viridiplantae; phylum Streptophyta; class Magnoliopsida; order Dipsacales; family Adoxaceae; genus Sambucus; species Sambucus nigra. The sequence continues at coordinate 102,977,817 of OX422218.1, read as the reverse complement.
CTCACCTAATGCTAGGTGCTACCAATAACATAGCCCTTTAACTTGGGTTGACTTGAGATTAATTATAAGATGGGTCAACTTTGTGATGTAAATGGAAAAATCAAAGAACTTATTGTGGAATTCCTCATGAATGCAATAGGTGGATATATTAAATAAACCTATTTTATTGTAGTCTAACTAACATTGGAAAGACAACTTTGTTCCCTCTTCACTATTCATACAAGCTTATATTTGTTGTTGAAGGCATTTAATGAGTCATTAATAAATTATGCCTTTTTAACATATGACATTTTTCTAATAAATACCGATTGACTGTCAATGTGATGTTCTAGGATCTGTTAGCTATGCATGTGTCAATTTGCTAGTCTGTTCCAAAGTTAATCTAACATACTCATGTTTTCTTATCGGATACCCATTGGAACCCCATTATACCGAACAATACAAGATTGAATATTCTTTAAGCCAGCTAAGGAGTGAAATCAACAGAAGCATATTAAAGGGGTGATCAAAATGTTACTATGTGGCCGATGTTAATGTTTTATTGAACTTGGTACACACTGAAGATTCTGAAATGCACTTCCTCTTAGAGGGCATTTTCATATTAATTCTCCCATCGTTTTAATTTCTAAGAAGAAATGTTTGGTATTTTTGTGTCAGCCTTTGGATGCCTAGATGATTTAGTGGAAAATAATGGGTTTAGTAAGCTGATCATATTTCTTCGGAAGGTCTTTATATGGCTAAAGCCTCACTGGGAATGTGACTGCATTTACCAGTTAGTTAAATATAAATACACACGAGTTGCTGCTAAGGTTTATGACTAACTTTTCTTTTTTGATTCGTTGGTCCGTGGGACCTAATACTTCAATGGAGACTGACCATTTCTAAATCATCTTGTAAATCGAAAATGGGTCTTTTAGAACTGTCGTAGAGAATTTTGAAAAATAAAATATATTTTTAGCATAAAGTTTGAGTAAATTTGTTGAAGTTGACTCACCCGACAATTATCTTGCATCCTAACTGCGTCTAGGTTTGTTGATTCAAATCTAGGCCATCGGCCCAAATAGGTTTTAAACTCCACTAGTTGATCTATTTTGTTCAAAATAATTCGCATAACGCACAAGTGTAATTGGCCTTCAGACAACATTTGCTTTACTGCCTTAACTTTTTTGTCAATCTTAATTATTTAACCAGAAAATACTATAACACTTGAGTTTGATCGCACTCGGGGCGGCTCTAAGCATAGGCTAACTAGGATATGGCCGAATTGGGTGCCCTGAAATTTAAAAAAAAAAAGGGAATTTAGTACCAAAAAAATTAGATATAAAAAAATTTGTGTAAAAAGAATGTAGTTATGAAAAAAAATATTAACCCCCCACCCCCTCCAAAAAAAAAAAAAATCCACTCTAATACTAAACATTTTTACCTCTTAAAAAATGTCACAAAAAAAATCAAACCCGCTCTAATACTAAACTCACAAAACTTAACTTACTTTTAAGACACTCATTCACTCACTTTTAACACACTCACCCACCCACTCTTCACTCACAAAATTTGTTGATTTCTATTATTAATTGGGGGATAAACGCCTCAAAATAATGTTTAGGTTGAATTAGATAAAAAAAATGGATTACAAGTATTTAGTCCTACTTTTTTAAATATATGTATGTTTAATATCATTTCATTATTTTTTTGTTGGTGGTCCTATATTTTTAGTATTGTCATTCTCTATAAAAAGAGATATGAGCGGTTAAGAAAGGTTACATGAAAGTTGAGAGCGGTTATGGGACTTAAAACAACTTAAAAAACACATGGTATAAGAGACAAACAAAACTTAAAAAATGAAACTAAAACCAACAAAACTATAAAAAAAAAACTGTGAGTTTATAAGGAGTTATAAACTGTTAGTTTTTTGACAATTTTTTTTAAATAGCAAAACAATTCATTTTGAGTTAAATTATTTTTTGAGAGGTACCCTGGAGTGTTAAGAACCCAAAAGAAAATTCCACTCAATTTATTTTACTCAACTCAACAAAGCCTTTTCCTAATTATTTGGGGTCGGCTACATGAATCCTATTTTTTCATTCCATTTTGTCCAGTGCAATATCTTCGGTTAAACCACATGACATCATGTTCTTTTTTATAATATCCCACCAAGTCAATTTAGGCCTACCTCTACCCCTTGTGTTACCATCAATACTAATTAAATCACTCCTCCATACAGGAGCATCCATTGGTCTACGCTTGACGTTTCCAAACCATCTAAGTCAATTTTCTCTCATTTTATCTTCTATAGGAGCTACTTTTACCGTTTCACGAATTTGTTCATTTTTAATTTTATCCTTTCAAGTTTTACCACAAATCCATCTTAGCATTCTCATCTCCGCCACACTAATTTTCTGCACATTTTGTTTCTTGGTTGCCCAACACTCTTTCCCATATAACATGGCGGGTCAAATGGCCGTCCTATAATATTTACCTTTTAACTTCAAAGGTATACGCCTATCACAGAAAACGCCGGTAGCACTTCTCCACTTAACCCAGCCTGCTCTAATCTTATGAGTAACATCATCACTAATATCTCCATCTTTTTGGATAATCGATCCTAAATAACAAAAATGATCGTTTCTAGGTATCTCTTGACACTCCAATTTCACCACATCTCCATTTGTCCTCCTATTACTACTGAAATTGCACTCCACATATTCTGTTTTAGTTCTTCTTATTTTAAATTCTCTTGTTTCTAAAGTTTCTCTCCACAATTCCAACCTAGCATTAATCCCTATCTTAGTCTCATCCACGAAAAAAATAACATCTACAAATAGCATACACCATGGCACCCCATCTTGTATTTGTCCAGTCAACTCATCCATAACAAGCTCAAAGAGATAAGGACTTAATGCTGAGCCTTGGTGTAGACCTACCGTAATTGAAAATTCACTACTTTCTCCGACTGATGTTCTTACTGTAGTCATCGCACCATCATACATATCCTTAATCACATCAATATATCTGCGAGTCACTCCTCTTTTATGTAGAACCCACCATATTATATCTCTGGGTATCCTATCATACGCCTTCTCCAAATCTATAAAAATCATATGAAGATCCTTATTTTTCTCCCTATACCTCTCCATTAATATCCTCAATAAATAGATTGCTTCCATTGTTGACCTCCCAGGCATAAACCCAAATTGATTCTGAGATACTGTTGTCTTTAATCTCAATATATATTCAATCACTCTCTCCCAAAGTTTCATTGTATGAATCATTAACTTAATACCACGATAATTTAAACAACTTTGTATGTCCCCTTTATTTTTTTAAATAGGTACTAAAACACTTTTTCTCCATTCATCGGGCGGAGTCATTAAAATTCTATTGATAAAAATCCTTCTTTAATCCGTTTTAGCTAAATACCAAATGATAAAAAAAATGATCTTCTTCCACGGCGATTGGATGGGGTAATTTCATTCCATCCCTTTCTTCTAAATAACCTTGCTTGTCCTCTTTAAACTTAAGTTGACTGAATTTTAAATAGTTGACAAATTTTGAGTTAAAAGTTTGGTGTGCATTGTTATTTTCGGCAAAAAAATTCTGACTGATAAAATGATGTTAATCCTAGTTTTTTCTCTTGTTCATTTTTTTTGCAAAATTAAGTTATTTACGTCATTTGTAAACATCATTATTTTAGTAAAAAAATTGAATAAATAAAAAATGATGTAGTATGATATATATATATATATATATATATATAAAAATTTTTTGATACTTTCAAATAGTAGTTAAAAAAGCTGCAATGAGCAATCCGAAAGTTAATTTTAAAAATTTGACTTTCAATTATTTTTGTCATGGTTCTTTTTCTACTTGAGAAATTTTTAATTTTTTTTGTTATTTTGAATTTATCGAAAAAATTGAATTTATTGAAAACTGCAAAGTTCGATTTTTGTTTACGTTAGGCTAATTCGAGCGGTACAAATGGCAATTTTGGTTTTAGTATATTAAAATTGATTTGGTATATTAAAATTAGCTTTGCATTGAAAAATGCAAGAACATATATTTCTTTCATTTGATTTTTTAATACTTTTTTTATGTAAAAGGGTCCGATTTTTGTTTTTCGCCTAGGGCCCCAAACGTGACAATTGATTATTTGGAGGAATGTTCACCGAATGTGGAATGAAATTATTGAATTAATTAATTCTATTAAATTGACATGTAGAGGTGTCTTGAAGTTTAACTGAACCCCTTTGCCTATTCTTTATGTGAATGAGGTGAGCTTTTCACAGGTTCTTGTGCTCCTTCAGGCCAACGTCACTGCTAAACTCATGTTAAATTGGGGCTAATTTTTTCAATGGTATATTGGGCATTTCATACATATATTCAGTTACCCTAATATTCTCAGTGTGTAAAAATATTATGGGCGATTGTTGTATGATGAAAGAAGCAAATCTCATGTAATCATTTAAAAAAATAGGGTTATTTTCTTTTTCGGGTATGTTTATTCTCTTATATTCTTGGATGGGGTACACTTGTAATAAGCTGCGGTCCCCCAACCTCAACACGTCACTAGATGTACCTAGCGCGAATCCTGATCAGTAACCTACCATTTGTGCACCAACTAAAATGATCCACACTTATCCAGAAGCCACGTATGTCATGCACGTGACTCTCTCACCAACTATTATAAATAGAGGTGTTCACTTCCTTATTTGACAAGCGATATTTTAGGTAGCGAAGCTCTGCCAAATTCGCTCCTACATCTCTCTACACTTGAGAGCATACTTAGGTCGTCTACTTCGATCACCTGATCCATATTTAATCGTAAACTCTCTTCAGTTTGTATTACAAGGCCATAACCTCTACAACACATAACTTGTATGTTATGCACTTATCCCCTCTCTTCTTTTATATGCCTCTATGGTTTCCCAAACTTTAACAATTACATGTATATAGTGAGAACCAGGCTCCATAGAGGACATAAGATCATTTCCATGGACGAACCACTCTAAATCTCGTGTTTACCAGTCTTTATCTCTCTTTTACTCTATTTCTATACTTTGACAGTGGTGTGTCTCTTTGATAGCATGATCTACTTTAGTATATCCTTTTTTTGACAAAAAACAGTTTGGCGCCATTTCTGAAAAATGAGATGTTCTACCGAGTTTCTTATAAATCGAGACTATTATGCTTTATTTCATCCATAAGGATCTTTGGATCTACATCTAAGGGTGATATTTTAGTGGCTAGACCCCTATTTGCATATAAACCCATTAAGGGTATCTTCATCTTTTCAGATTTATTTTCTCAAACCAATCTTGAGGATTTGGGGCAGATCCACCTATCTTAATGATGTTTCCACATCCAAATCTTGCTAAGAAGTTTGACAGACCATGGACTCAAAAAGACTGGGTGCTAGGGATGCGCATACTTCCTATTATTCTTAGACTACTAGGCATTTTTTATCATGCTATGACCTTGTGACACCCCGCCTAATAAAATACCGGGCGATCACTCCTATGTCAAATTAAAAAAGGAGTCGCATATGGATCATTCTTAGCATCAATGTCGAAAACCAATTTAATTACTAATAACCTATTAGGCTGGCATCAAATTTTTTCTTATCTACTCTTTTTAAAAACCCACACGAATAAAACATCGACGCAGTTTATGTAAATGAAACTGAAATGAGATAAAATAACCGAACACTCTGTTCAAATATAATACAGCCATATCGAATGCCGTACTAAAAGGCGGTAAAAGAATAAATAAATGCAGTTGGGTTATTAACCCGAATGTTTATACAGTACCTCCTATCGAGATTACAAGGATAGACATGTCTATCAAGAACCTCCATGCATCCACAGCTGCTGTAGCAGACGTCTGACTCGAAGGAAGTGTCATCCAGGCGTCCCTGTGTCTGTACACCTATATAATATATATATATATATATATATATATATATATATATATATATATATATATAGCTAGAGAGGAAAAAGTAGATAAACGGGTCAGAGCCCGAGTGTGAAAAATATTTAGCAAGTGCGTAAATGCTTTATTTTTAAAAATATTTTTCATCTCATATTTAAATTTGGTACCGCACTCCGATGAGATACCCCTCACCTCTCTTCTAATAGTGCACACCTAGCGCATCCTAAAAAAATACCCTATTCAAGCTACTCCTCCTAACTAGTCTGTTAACCATCTTCAAACAACCCTAGTTATTCCAAGTACTAAGGGATAAACTTCTCCCCAGTCTCGACGCTATGCCATGTTCGTACGTGGGGTGTCTCGCAGAGCGAAATCCAAACAAGGACCCCCCCATACACTACTACGCGGCAAGGTCGATAGTCGAGATCCATTAGACCCTCAGTACCCAATGTATATACATACTATATATTGTTATACATAACATACTTACTCTAATATACATCTTACAATATACATCCGGATCTATCTCCCGGACTTAGGTTTACTGTATATTCATCTTTATAATACACATCTGGATCTATCTCCCGGACTTAGGTCTACTGTATACACATCAGAATCTATCTCTCGGACTGAGGTCTACTGTATACACATCCGTATCTATCACCCAGACTGAGGTTTCATTTACAAAATATTTACCAATTCAATTTTCATTCATCATTTTTTTTCTCAAAACTTTCCATTTCCTTTCTTCTATCCAGGAAATGTATTTAAAGACAATTCATTTGTCCCATTTCCCTTCTTCCATCCAGGAAATGTATTTAAAGACAATTCATTATCATAAATTTCTTTAACATCAATAATGTCCCCCATTATTAACAATAGTTATATTACATATCATATAACATTTCTAAGACCGACCGTCCGGGTTTCCCCACTGTTCGCGCCCCTAAATGGCTATCATCTTCCAGGGCCTATTAATCAAGATAACCTGGGATCCTACAACGCAAGACGTCAGGAAGTGGCCATATGCCTGCGGGTGAGTCATAACCGCACCCGAAATTACCTCACCATCGCAGAAAAACATATAATAATTGCTCATATGGCCGAGGACTATATTCACCCTGCATTCATTAGCCAGGGGACTTTACCTCACTCGCGTAACTTCCCTTATGATAGAGATTTAGAGAGCTGTGTTTACATAAATTATCATTTACGAAAATCATTTCTTTTTCCATTTTGAAAATATTCATATTTTACATTCTCAAAATCATTTATTCTCAATGATTAAGTACCAACTTTATAATGTGCATTTCTTATTCTCATAGTCATATTTTATTAATGACCTAGGACCCGGAGTGTAATTGTCCTCACTAGTCTCCTAATAATCCAAAACATCACCATTTTACCTTCTATTAATTCTAGGTTAACTTACTATATCATATGGAACTTTAACATCTATAAAACATCCTTAGAATAAACCCAATTAACCCCATGCTAGTCTAGGATATTTGACTCCCTAACATAAGCCCACAATACCCTAAAATTAAATAGGTTGTGAATTTCCTTCCCACAAACCCAAGGACTACATCTCGTCCAAACAATAATTTAGAGGTACCCAACCTATTTTAGGAACCCCAACCTCCTAATTTATCAATTATCCTATTTTCCTATAAAATGTAGTTTTAGTGTCACACACATAGAACACTCACTTGGTTCCCATAGATTCCCTCCATTTGAGTCCTATTTACTCTTAAAAGATTAGCTAATTGCTTTCTTAAATAATCTAGAATTAATTAAAATTGGAATTTATCCCATCCAATTAACCCTAGCGAAAATTGTCAAACTTCTTGAAGGGTCGATCGATCGACCCATGGCCCTCGATCGATCGATGGTTCGATCGATCGAACCTCTAACCTCGATCGATCGATCACGTCGGACAGCTTCTTCCCTGAGAAGCTGTTTCGGCCATCAAAGCTTATCCTAAGATTTTGTCTCGTCTCCCGACATCCTACAACCTCAACCAACAACAAATAATCATAATACAAGGGTTATAAACGTCCTAGAACCCAAAATCAATAATTAATTTCGATTAAATCCTAAGTTTATCCACGAAAACCCAACCCAAAATCTTTAGTGTTTGTTATTACCAAACTACGATATGAGATTTATGCTCAAAAGTAAATAAAACAAGTAAACACTTGCCTCGTGGATAAAATCCTACGATCCCGAGTCGAGTCCGGTGGAGTTTGGCATGAAATCTCCATTCTCTACTTTTTCTTACTTCCCCTCTCTCTTCTCTATTTTCTTTATATTCTATCCCCCTCACCCTCGTTATATAGGGAGAAAAGGGTTTATACCCCTTAAAACCCAAAAATGACTCGTTTACTCAATTGCGAGTCCCTATTCGTTTAAAAATTCTCGAAACTCAATTTTGACCATCGGACACTCTTTTCTGACTATCTCGGCCATTTTGAGACTCCCCGCGCAGTCAAAATTTCCATCCGAGGTACTTGACCGCAATCCACTATTTTAACCCATTGCATCTCACTGCGGGTTTTCCAATTAAAAATCTTACCTTTTGTCGCTTTACTCAACGACAACATATAATTAAAATACTTCGACCTATTTAATCCCAAAAGTAATTACAACACCCATCGAAAATCATCTAATCCTTGAAAATCCCAAAAATCACTATTCTGAGAAATTCCTCAAATTTCCAATTTACACCCAATTATGGAATTTAGTTATACCCAAAAAGGACGGGTTGTTACATACTCCCCCCCCCCCCCCATAATGGAATTTCATCCTCAAAATTCAGATGAAACCGATGCTACCAGTACTTAACCTAAGATCGATCCAAATCCTAATACCTCAAGGGGAACGATACTACCCTAATGGTTCCCAACCATATGCTATACGGCTACCACGATCGTACAATGACTCCAACAACGCCATATTGCACCCATCATTTCTTGTGCCCCACGTGGAAAGAAAAGCCTACAGCCGCCGCTCTAACGTCCAAACACGATTCTAAACGTTCACTCGTCAAAATCCGGGTATCTAATTTCCTCAAAAAGAAATTACTCTATTCGCTCGACCACTCTTGTCAGTGTCCTTCCTTATCTTGGGCACGACGTTCCATCCAACACACTCCCAATCCATTCGTGACTGCCTCCTGGCAGAAACTTCAACTTTATACACTTAGCCTTTTCTATTTCAGGCATTATATAAAACCAACTTACTGAGGGGCCCATACACCTTTTTTCTTAACCCGCGCACATCTACGCGACCATTGCAAACGTTCAACACGTAACACTCTCTCTAAATAACGGACTCCTTTCCTCGGTGTAATACTCACATACGGGTCATCACAACCCACCAAACTCAATTCTCCTCAGGCTTAATCAACCAATCTTCTTGTGGTTAACTCAGAACTATCTCCTTACATTGGCACCACTAAACTTACTGACTTAAGATTTTATTAATCCTATGATCTAGGCGTTGCCCCACCTACGCGAAATGAGTACAATCATAAGTATATCCCTAGTGCCCATGACTTCTCTCAACTTCCGATATTTTCTTGGTTTCATGCATGGGACGTCTTGCAAAGCAAAATCCAGACAAGGGACCCTCCCGTTACACTACCCCCTCGCATTGTCGGTCATTGAGATATAACGACCTATGGCACACCAGCGGGACATCCTAAATCCTACCTCGCTCACCTACGAACGCATTTCTACTATTCTATCCTCCCACCTGAGCGAAAAGGAAAATCTAACTAATCGAAGTGTTCGCTCTCTTGCAAAAGTGTTACGATTATCATACCCAAAATATACTTCCTCAAAATTTGCCTTTTCATTAAGGCCTATCTATAATCCTCAAATCAATTTATCTAAGTCCTACTTCACCCACACACTTGTGGTGAAAGGACCACTTTAGTGCTTTTACATAGCACAATATTTCCATAAGCATACCATCATCACATGGCTCATAGTCTATAGTGTTTCATCAACACTATATGACTTATCAACAAAACCAACATCCTTGCATCCTATAACATCTCTCCACTCCCGACGTCGTTAAGGTTCATGCGTGGAGCGTTTAGCAAAGCGAAATCCAAATAAGGAACCCCTCTAACACACTACTACTTAACTTTGTCGGTCATGGAGGTTTTGTTATTTTTGAATATGCAACCGGGATAATCTTATCCCCTCTTTCAACCAAATGCGGTTTGAACTCCCATCTCTATCCAGGAGCCATACCACTAAGCGCTCGCAGCCCACTCAGTCCTTGCGCAATCAATAATGAGCTTAAAATCATAGATCAACAATCATCCCTGCATACCTTGAATCACATCTATAAGGTCACCACGCACTCACATCATGATAATGAAACCTCTGCTTACCCGAGTTCCATCTATGCACATAACAAAGGTGAACTCAACTTGTATCCAGGTGAGATATTGCAACAACAACCCGTTCCACCCTGGAACTACGAACACGATAGTCTTGTAATCATTAGCCTGCTATCGCTCCAAATAACGAAGAATATAATATACTCATAATATTACCAAAGTCGTATAAACATATAAGACGAGTATCATAAGGCAGATATATATATTTAAAATATCAACATCCGCCTTTATAGCAAATGGAAGAAAAAAATAACTCCGCTACCGTGAAAAACACATAGACCTACATTACATAATGTTATCGATACCTCCACAAAGCTCAAATTACACACACGAGTCTGGGGATAACGAAACACCGCGACTTTATCTAGCCACACCAATTATACCTCTTCCTTCTGAGGTGAAACTCATAGCAACAACTTCGCAGTTATCTACTCTAATTGGTTCTTGGACTTGGTACACTTGTCCTAATTGAACCAAATTTTCATTAATCATTTCCCCATCTAGGCATCCTAACCTTGTTCTTTATTCCTATCGGGAAAAGACACCCATGCGGCTCCGCACTCCACATCATTATTTTCATCACTGGCCTTATTGACCATGATAAAATTATCAGTCACCTGGACTCCATTGCCACGATCCTGACAATCACTTTACTAATTCCCCCTAACTTCTTCTTGTTATAAGGAGAATAGACTACCGACCTCAACACCCCGCTTTAGCAAATTCCCAGGGTGGATGTCCACCAATGGGGTCCTCGAACATTCCCATTCTTCATAAGTGTTAGCGACACTTATCTAGTGAGCCTATCATTCTTTGAAAGGACTCTTTATTCATTGTACCTACCTCACCTCGGTACAAGATTCACTTCTCCATATTACTCTTTATTCACTGTCGGCCTCTGGCCGATCCTTATGTGAATAATTCAGAAACTGCATTCTTCTCATTCCCGCTAAATTATGGGGACTCATGGTTAAAACTATCCGTAAGATCCCTTTCGAACTTTTATCGTCACTGGGAAATTCAACTTTACTACCACTCTCTACTATGGAGGTATTGCGATACTCATAACTGCTATACTTTAGTAGTCGTTGCAACAATCCTATTGAACACTACAAAGGTAGTGACCTCTACTACGGTCCTCGTCCCCAACTTCTACCAGCTTCTCCAACTAAGCTCCTTCTCCTGTTGCCATCCAAGCCCCGCACACGAATCTTGAAAGAGAGAGCAAAAGATTTACATAATCTTATACTATGGCGGGAGAACGAAATCTCACAAGAGAAACCAACAATCCTAATCCTGAGGCTCTATATCAAATTGAGAGCAATGATGAAAGCATAGTACATCCGCACAGATTCCTAAGGACACTAAAACCTGATGCTGTGATACCATCTGTGACAACCCGCCTAATAAAATACTGGGCGATCACTCCTATATAAAATTAAATAAGGAGTCGCATATGGATCATTCTTAGCATCAATGTCGAAAACCAATTTAATTACTAACAACCTATTAGGCTGGAGTCAAAGTTTTACATAACTACTCTTTTTAAACACCCACACGAATAAAACATCCACGCTGTTTATGTAAATGAAACTAAAATGAGATAAAATAACCGAACACTCGGTTCAAATATAATACAACCATATCGAATGCCGTACTAAAAGGAGGTAAAAGAATAAATAAATGCAGTTGGGTTATTAACCAGAATTTTTATACAGTACCTCATATCTAGATTATAAGGATAGAAGTGTCTATCAAGAACCTGCATGCATCCATAACTACTGCAGCAGACGTCGGACTCGAAAGAAGTGTCATCAAGGAATCCCTGTGTCTGGACACCTATATATATATATATATATAGAAAGAGAGGGAAAAGTAGATAAAAGGGTCAGAGCCCTAGTGTGAAAAATATTTAGCAAGCGCATAAATGTTTTATTTTCAAAAATATGTTTTATCTCATATTTAAATTTGTTACCGCACTCCCATGAGATACCCCTCACCTCTCTTCTAATAGTGCACACCTAACGCATCCTAACAAAATACCCTAGACAAGATACCCCGCTTAACTAGTCTGTTAACCATCTTCTAACAACCCTAGTTATTCCAAGTACTAAGGGATAAACTTCTCCCCAGTCTCGACACTATGCCATGTTCATGCGTGGGGTGTCTCGCAGAGCGAAATCCAAACAAAGAACCCCCTTATACACTACTACGCGACAAGGTCGATGGTCGAGATCCATTAGACCCTCAGTACCCAATGTATATATATTGTTATACATAAAATACTTACTCTAATATACATCTTACAATATACATCCGGATCTATCTCCCGGACTGAGGTTTACTGTATATTCATCTTTATAATACACATCCGGATCTATCTCCCGGACTGAGGTCTACTGTATACACATCCGGATCTATCTCCCGGACTGAGGTTTCATTTACCAAATGTTTACCAATTCAATTTTCATTCATCATTTTTTTTTCCTCAAAACTTTCCATTTGCTTTCTTCTATCCAGGAAATGTATTTAAAGTCAATTCATTTATCCCATTTCCCTTCTTCCATCCAGGAAATGTATTTAAAGTCAATTCATTATCATAAATTGCTTTAACATAAATAATGTCCCTCATTATTAAGAATAGTTATATTACATATCATATAACGTTTCTAAGACCGCCCGTCCGAGTTTCCCCACTGTGCGCCCCCTGAATGGCTATCATCTTCCAGGGCCTATCAATCATGACAACCTGGGACCCTACAATGCAAGTCGTCGGGAAGTGTCCATATGCCTGCGGGTGAGTCATAACCACACCCAGAATTACCGCACCATCGCAGAAAAATATATAATAATCGCTCATATGGCTGAGTACTATATTCACCCTGCATTCATTACCCAGAGGACTTCACCTCACGCGCGCAACTTCCCTTATGATAGAGATTTAGAGAGGTGTGTTTACGTAAATTATGATTTATGAAAATCATATCTTTTTCCAAATTGAAAACATTTATATTTTAAATTCTCAAAATCATTTATTCTCAATGATTAAGTACCAACTTTATAATGTGCATTTCTTATTCTCATAGTCATATTTTATTAATGACCTAGGACCCGAAGTGTAATTATCCTCACACTAGTCTCCCAATAATCCAAAACATCACCATTCTACCTTCTATTAATTATAGGCTAACTTCCTATATCATATTTAACTTTAACCTCTATAAAACATCCTTAGAATAAACCCAATTAACCCAATGCTAGTCTAGGATATTTGACTCCCTAACATAAGCCCACAAATTTCCTTCCCACAAACCCAAGGACTACATCTCGTCCAAACAATCATTTAGAGCTCCCCACCCTATTTTGGGAACCCGAACCTCCTAATTCATCAATTATTCTATTTTCCTCAAAAATGTAGTTTTAGTGTCACACACATAGAACACTCACTTGGTTCCCATAGATTCCCTCCATTTGAGACCTATTTACTCTTAAAAGATTACTTAGTTCCTTTATTAAATAATCTTGAATCAATTAAAATTGTAATTTATCCCATCCAATTAACCCTAGGGAAAATTGTCAAACTTCCTGAAGGGTCGATCGATCGACCCATGGCCCTCGATCGATCGATGGTTCGATCGATCGAACCTCTACCCTCGATCGATCGATCACGTCATACACCTTCTTCTCCGAGAAGATATTTCATCCATTAAGGCTTATCCCAAGCTTTTGTCTCGTCTCCCAACATCCTACAACCTCAACCAACAACAAATAGTCATAATACAACGGTTCTAAACGTCCTAGAACCCGAAATTAACAACTAATTTCGATTAAATCCTAAGTTTCTCCGATTAGAAAATTATTGGGATTTATTCATTTTAACTCCCGAAATCCCGTTTTATCCACGAAAACCCAACCGAAAATCTTTACGGTTTGTTATTACCAAACTACGATATGAGATTTATGCTCAAAAGTAAATAAAGCAAGTAAACACTTGCCCGTCGATAAAATCCGACGATCCCGAGTCGAGTCTGACGGAGTTTGGCCCGAAATCTCCCTTTTCTCTTCTTTTTCTTCCTTCCTTTCTCTCTTCTCTCTTTTCTTTCTATTCTCTCCCCCTCACCCTCATTATATAGGGAGAAAAGGGTTTATACCCCTTAAAACCCAAAAATGACTCGTTTACTCAATTGCGAGCCCCGATTCGTTTAAAAATTCCCGAAACTCAATTTCGACCATCGGACACTCTTTTCTGACTATCTCGGCCATTCAGAGACTCACCGCGCAATCAAAATTTCCATCCGAGGTACTTGACCGCAATCCACTATTTTAACCCATTGCATCTCACTGCGGGTTTTCCAATTAAAAATCTTACCTTTTGTACTATAGTAAAATACTATAGTACTAATCTAATATCCAATAATGTGTTGTTTGTGCGTATCCTAAGGTATATATTAAGGGTGTGAGGATGCTCTTAGTGACCAAAAACTATATAATAAATGAATTGAGAAAAAATATTATGCAGTTAGGACGCCATGTGTGCATGCTAGAATATAAATGCGATATACATCCACTTTCCCACTATAAAAATAATATTTTTACATGTGCTAATGTATCGTGTTCTTATTGGTGTTGTTCTAAATACATAATAGTTTTTCTCATTTATATTGAAACAAATATATAATATATATTGAGCTAGGACTAGAAAGGTCATTATAATGTTGATATATGTGGTGCGAAAGCATGAAAATGAATAGAATTGACTACAAATTGTGATCTAAAATAATTAAATGGCACATACAAGGTAAATATATAGAGTAGAGAATACATGTAAATGAAGATACGATATTTAATTTGACTACGTTCGTGTATGGTTTTGAGAAGGGATATTAAGTATTTAGTTCCATTTGTAAAGACTAGATGTGCCCACGTGCGTTGCACGTGTGTGCGAGTTCCGATATTTCTCTTTAGGAATGAAATCATGAATAATAATGTATGATTGCAAATCCTTTGTTCAATTAATGACAATTAATTAAGTAAAGTAACTAACAATGTAGTTC
This sequence comes from Sambucus nigra, assembly GCA_949130495.1. Taxonomy (NCBI): domain Eukaryota; kingdom Viridiplantae; phylum Streptophyta; class Magnoliopsida; order Dipsacales; family Adoxaceae; genus Sambucus; species Sambucus nigra. Next base: position 102,962,421 of record OX422218.1, on the reverse strand, counting down.
TGTTGACGCAATAAGCCATGCATTACGATTGAATATTTTAAATCAATCTCCATAAATCCAGGTTATAAGAAATGTAAAATGCAAAGCAATAGATAATTTATTTTTGGAATAAATTGTATAATGACAATGTTTAAGGGTAAAAAATTGAAATGTAATTGTCAAATATGTTGCTTTTGACGTTTGTTAGGATTTGATGGTTCTTCTTCCTCTTCCACTTTCAGAGCTACAAAACGTGCAAGCTTTCGATTGGATGCTTTAAGTGATTTCCCTTTAATGTAGAATCTGTATATTTTCCCAATGCATGTATATAACTTTCGAACATAGTCTGAGTTCAAAATTCCCTGTGTAAACCAAATAATATATATGAATCTTAATTAAATATAATTATTATTGAGCTTATTGAATAAATGTATGAATTTGAATTATAAATAAGAATGATATTACCTTGTCTTTAGAAGTGATGAAATTTGGAATGTTGCAGCCAATGAATGATTCCGCTTCCTCGAATAGTGTCAATGATGATCTTTCATCTTCGTCCTGGACGACAAATTGAAGTAAGTACCTTATATTTTTTTGAATAATGTATTAGTAAAGTTTTATTTATGAGTTTTATTATTAATATTGAAAGATTCTTGATCATATTAATTTAGCTTGTTGTGTAATTTGAATTTGAAGTACCACAATGTCACATTATTTTTCTTTGATTTTTTAGATTGGAGAAGTACTTTTGTGGTTGCCATTGAAGTTCCTCTCGATAAAGCAACGCACAATTGGCCGTGTGAGAAGACATTTGTTGGTAAGTAGACCCCAACTTAGCAATTGTTTGTCCCTGGGATTTTTTTATTGTAATAGCGAAACATAAACGAATAGGAAATTATTTCCTCTTGAACTGGAAAGGATATTCCTCATTTTCTGCTGGTGATAATGGAATATGTGGCAATAGGACATTTTTGCCCTTATGCTGGCCCACTAAAATTTCCACGTGTATGACATTATCTGAAGAACCTTTGTACAACATTCTTGTTCCATTACATAATCCAATTGAAGGATTTATATTCCGTAGAAGAATGATTGGACAATTAGGTTTAAGTTTCAATGTGTGTGGGGGCAATCCATTAGGCATTAAAGAATTTAAAAATTCTTCTTGGTAATAGTTGTGTGTGTCATCCACAGCTTCATCAAAGATATTTAATGTCTTCAACTCTCCAGGGAACATATCAATAATCATATCATTAATGGAGTCAACGTGTTCATTTGTTGTCGCAAGAATTGTTCTATTTGTCAAGAAATTTGGCAAGGTCGCATTGATATTTAATGATGGAAAGATAAAGTCAATGAGAGATTATTCGGGGCCATTTTTTTCTAGTGGATGTATATCCATTTCATCCGAAAGACTTATCAGATCATCATGTGTTGATGATTCAATCCTATTGCCAATTCTTAGAAGGAATTCGCTGAATTATTGATCATTTACAGCACGTATATTTAATGTCAAAGGTAATACATGCATTGTAATCTAAAGCGGTGATATCACAATGCTAGATTTTAATATTTCCAATCTTGACCCTCGACGTACTACTGGCAGGAACTGTATGAAATCTCCACCGAAGACAATCACCTTGCCTCCGTTAAATCCTTTAATTTCATATCAAGAGTTTCAATCGCGAATTGCTTTGCCATTGGTGCTTCATCCCAAATTACGATCCTTGCTTGCCGTATGAGTCTTGCTGTGCCATTTTTCTTGGGAATGTTGCATAAGCTTGTCTCAGTGGTCAGAATAGGTATTTTGAAGCGAGAATGTGCAGTTCGACCTCCAGGTAATAATGATGCAGCTACCCCTGATGTTGCTATAGCAAGTGCAATCATACCTTTATTTCTAATGTCAGCAAGTAATGCTCTATACAGATATGTCTTTCCAGTTCCACCCGACCCATTAACGAAGAAAGAAACCGAATTTCTAGCAATCACCCTCTCGAGTATAACCAAGTACGCATGTTTTTGGTCTGTATTTAAATGCGTACCAAAATTATAGTCTTCTTCTCTTGTCTCGATGTGGGTTTTATCTGTAATTTCTCTTAGATTGGTGATATTGGATGATAATTGTGTACCGTTACATGGAGGCAGGTCAAATTCTTTAACCGATTTTCCCATTGAATCTACAAAGAAGCTGATGCTATTTAATGTGCAATCTCTTTGTGCAGGCAATGAACTTGGGTGGAGTCTTTTAAAATCTTCGGACAAAAACTCAAAGTTTGTTTCCCATAATTTTCTCACATCGAACGACTCACAACAAACTAAAATAATTGCGAACAATCTTCTTAGTGCTTCAGGCATTTGGAAAGTGGCAACTTTCGAGAGGCAATCTGCAATGCTATCATCTGATTCTAGCAGTCCACGTTTTTGGGCTGCTTCTTTAAATGTCAAGTAAGTGAGTCCATCATAAGTTAGAAGGTCTTCAAATGATGTTGGCCCCCGAATGTGATTTAGAAGAAGTCTTAAGTAATATCATTTTCCTTCTACAGGATTTGCACCATTCACACGACCAATTGCATTGAGTTTATTCTTCCTTTTAGACCAAGTTTTTGCTTTATTATCCCATACGTAGTGCTTAGGGAATTCCCTGTACAGATATTGACGTGCTTCGCTGAGCACATATTGAAAATTCAGTTAGCATTGTCTTGCTAATGTTAGGGGTGTGAACCACATTATTTAAGTTTTGGTTCTCCCCGTATGTGACAGTATGCTTATTTGGCAAGTGGAGTTGAAGGTTTATCACCGATGGCTTGATTTCATATAGCTTGAATTCAAAAATTCTCCAAATGGCTTCTTGTGCAGATACCCATCTTGCATCTTGGAATTGTTTGATCTCATCAATAGTGGTTGTGTCATTTTCATCGAATGAAACATGAACAACCACTTTATCATGCCCTTTGTAAATGTACTTGTAAAGGTACTTCACGGCTTTTAACCCCGAGCAGACTTCAACGTTGATATGACAATTATATCTTGTAAGGAGATATGGATTGTAAGGAATAACCCATCGATTGTCTAACAACTTGTTGCGCACGCGTACTTGTCTTCCATTATTTCGGCATCGATAAATAGGATATGATTCTTGGCCTTGAGAGGTAGAAGATGTGAATTCGCGAGGGTAATGAAATTTGCAATTCCCATTCATCATACAAGGGTTATTTTTATTCAATTCTATACAGGGACCATGCATCATATGCTTGATGACTAGTGAATGAAGCAATGGGTATTCATGAATATTAGGTATCTCTGCACAAATGAATTTATCGTAATTATCTGGAGTATTGAGCTTGTAATCTTACTTCAGAATTACCAAAATATGAGCATGTGGCAATCCTCTCTTTTGGAATTCGATTACATGTACATGTGCTGCTACCTTTCCAAATATTTCTTTCTTAAAAAGTTGATCCTTTAGGTCCTTTAATTTAGCTCGAAATACTCTCGAAGTTAGATCAGGTCAATCTTGAGGTACCTGACCTGGATGAAGATTATCAAGGATTTCTTTCCAATCAGGGTTTCAAGTCATTGCGATGAATAAATTTAGCTTCCCATATCTTTTAACTAAAGACATTTCATCCAAGTATCTACGACGCATATCTCTAGGTCCACCAATGAATGATGCTGGGAGAACAATTCTTTGACCGACTTTGTTGGCTCTTGTTTCACCTGCTGTGACGCTGTCGACCAACCCTTAGTATAATTCACCTCTGATTTTTTTTTCTGCTGGTTACGATAGAAGTCAAGTCAGGTTGTTTCTAACTTTATGTACATGCCGACAGAATACTGTTGTAGTTCCAGCGAATAACCACGTTGATTGTCTATTATTTCTGATCTGCAATTTGTGTGCATAGTATTCTCGACATGATACTTTAGATGAGTTCTCTCGATGAACACCTAAGAGAGTGTATGGTTGTGGAAATTTAAAAAGAAGAATAATTATTAAATGTAATAAAATTGGAATTTAAGAATGATATTTTTAAAATATATTTTATGTTAAATCTATACCTTCTTGCTCTGATGAGAGAATGCCCTCTGTACATGTGATAGCTGGTAGAGAGGCCGGATGTTTGTAGATGTGGTAGATGAGGTATCATTTTGGCGCTTTATGTCTTGATGCCATCCAACCTCTCCTTTTGGAAAAAGCAATGGTACTATAATGGGTCATAGCATCCAAAGTAGTGCTTTATTTGGTGTCGTTGATCGGAGTGAGACACGATAATGATGTCTCGCTCAAAAGGAATATTTGCATTGTTTCCTTCAATCCATATTGCAGAAATTTCATCAGATGTAGTCTCATTGTAAACACGTTGATCAAGGTTAACATGTTTACTGATTTGAACTTGAAGTGCATCGAATGAAGGGTAGTCCTTTAATCTCCGTAAAAACTGAGCGTATGGATTTTCATTTAGTACATTAAAGAGCTTTTCAACTATATCAACATTTAAGGATAACCCTGGTAAGATTCCCATTCGGTTTTGAACCTCATTGCTAGTGTCATGGAAGTAGAGTTGGAAATAACAGGGGTTGGTGGTGGGTTTCAATGAGGGTAAATGATGATAAACTTGCCCTTGAACACGAAATGTGTATACACCACATCTTGATGAAGCTAGTTGCTTGTCAAGAGTAACCCCAAATGAAGTGAAGGCGAATATGCTATTGTAAGCTCTTATATTAGCATGAAATTCTCTTGATTCAAAAGAATTAGATGTGAAAAGATGAAGTAAAACCTCAGGGATCGAAGTTTCAGCGAGTGATATTTGGCCTTTTTGACAACAAAATGTTGGGGGTTCATATTGGAATCTTTGGGCATTGCAGTGATGGAAATCGGGACTTGCTTCTAGTTTTGGCAACGTAGAGCATAAAGGTTCATATATGGTTTCTCCTAATATGAGAGCAATTGTAATATTAAATATTCATTTCATAAGTCTAACATGATTTACTTCAGCGTAAACTATATTTTAGTTATTTTTAGCTAACCTTGATATTGGTAAGAATTTAATTTGGCTCAAAGTAACCAAGTAATTCTTTATCTTTTCCTTGTATTGGGTTTTCCAGATACATTTTCTGATGGTGGAATGGATGAAATTTCTAATAATTTGGGAAATGACGTGTCTGGACGATTATTTAATAAGTTTAGTAAGAAAGGAGCATGAGAAATGTAATTGAATGATTTTATAATTTAAAACAAAAATTTAATTAAATATAAGAATGGTGAAAATATATGTAAGGAAATACAGATTGAATTTTCATTAACTTCATGTAAATGGCACATATATAAGTTGTTTACTATGTCAAAAAACTAATGCGCAAACTTGGTGTAAAAATTTGATAACTTTGACTTTTGTGTGTATGTCGTTGTTGCAAGCCAAGTTAATCAAAACCTCAATTAGCTACAAAATATAACAAACTCAAGTGTAGCGGTAAGTAAGGATGCCGATCCACATCAATGGGGTAAGCTACAGACAAACTCAATTGTAATTCAATTTTTATTTTCTTTTTGTGCTTTTCAAATATTAAAACAATTTGGTCAGATGAGAATTTAAACTAAATTAAATCAAGATGTAAATAAAAGTAAATGAAAATATTAAGTAAATCTAACTAAATAAAAATATAAAATATGAGAATAATGAGGAAATAAAAGTGATAACAATCAAGGGCTAGGATGACTCTAAATATTTTTGTTAATCAAAATTAATTAGTTCAAGTACTCAAGGATAGTCTTATGTTCTTCTCATATAAAAATATTTCTGAAATTTAGATTGAAACTGACTCAATTTTAATTTTCAATCACATCTTGTCATATAATAGATGTATTCATTGGCAACCTAAAAAATCTTTTAAATATTTTCAAGACGTCTCTCAACATTTCATAATCTCAATTAAGGTCGGTCCTAGAGTTGTGAACAGAGCAACGATGTCGAGTTCGGAGCTGGAGCCGACTCTTCATAAATAGAATATATGGAACTCGTCAACCTCCAAAATATTCTACTGGAAATTACTCGATCTCTAAACAAAAGCAAACAACATTTCAATCAATTTTTACATTCAATAAGCAACCAAATTGCTCCATGCCTACTCTCAAGGTCTCTATGAAACTTACGAATTATATCATCATTTACTACATAAAGTGAACTCAATTCGATAGGGCATGTCACTGATCGAAATCGAACATTTCATAAAAAATGAAAAAGTAAACTCAATAATTCGAGGCCTATTTGTACATTTTAATATCAATTGAAGAGGTGGATTTCATCTCAGAAAATTCAATCATGTACAATGTGACTTGCAAAGGTGCTTTGCGTGAATCGATACAATTTGTAGACGCAACAGATATAACAATTGGAATCATTTATAAGAGTTAACAGGATTAATACCTTAATCACGCTAATTGTTTTGTTAGTGCTCTTTTCAGTTACTATTAAATCAGAACCTCCACAACGGTGCAACACACTGGTATCAACCGTTCTTCATCTTGTCTAACAAAAAACCGTTCCTCCAAGATCTTTAAAGTCATGAATCCACCAAGTGCCAAAGGATAGATTGGAATCCAAAAACTTATGCAAATATAATTTAATCGCTCAGTTAGCGCACATTCTCCAACGTATGATTAAGATGATATAAAACTTGAAAAACATAAATAAAAGATTTATAACTCACAAATATATGCCCAAAACAATATATTTAAATCAATACGAAATTTGTAAAATATAAAAAATAACTCAATTTGACAATAAAATGACAAATAAAGAGAAAAACATAAATACAATATATAATTTGGATATCTGATATTTTTGAAAAACATAACTTTGGAAATAATTATTGAACAACTTAACATAGAAATTTAACAGAACCCAAAAATGGTGATCGTTACTAATATTTTAATGGCAAAGACTTTAATATTTTAGAAATTCTACAATTACAAATATAATTTCAACATATTAGAAAATCCAACCACATTGAAATTTACTTTACGTACAAACTTATCAGATTATTATTAACATTTTAAACCAGAACAGAAGCAAAAATTACACAGGGAAGTAGGAGTACTAACCTTTTTTTTCCAGAAGAACCAAAAGCAAGGAAAAAAATATTGGATGGCATAGAAGATCTATATCTAATATACGAAAAAATTCCGTACGCATTCCTGACTGTTGGTGTTTAAGATTCCATTTGACAGGCTGAATGAATGTGAAAGATGAATGAATTAACATTAATATGGGATTTGATACAATGAATGAATGTGCAAAATGAATGTGTTGTCATTAATTCCTGACTGTTGGTGTTTCAGATTCCATTTGGCAAGCTGAATGAATGTGGAAGATGAATTAATTAACATTAATTTGGGATTTGATACAATGAATGAATGTGCAAAATGAATGTGTTATCATTAATTTTTGTGACGGTTGATTTCTAGGGTTGGATTGGAAGAACGAAAAGGGTACAAAAAATTAATGTGGAAGATGAATGAATTAACATTAATTTGGGATTTGATACAATGAATGAATGTGCAAAATGAATGTGTTGTCATTAATTTTTGTGACGGTTGATTTCTAGGGTTGGATTAGAAGAACGAAAATGGTAGAAGAGAGTAATGTGGAAGATGAACGATTTAACATTAATTTGGGATTTGATACAATAAATGAATGTGCAAAATGAATGTGTTGTCATTAATTTTTATGAAGGTTGATTTCTAGGGTTGGATTGGAAGAACGAAAATGGTAGAAGAAAGTAGGGATAGATAATTGTGTATATTTGCAAGGGTATGGTAGGAAGTTTAAAATTAATGAGGTTAGTTTAGTCCTTTGGTTTTTGAAGAAGAAGTAGCCTATTTTAAAGTAGTAGAGATAGAGATAGAGATTTACTTATGACCACTTTCGTATTTTAATTTTTTGAGTTGTTCATTTTAATATAACAAATATAGAATAAGTTTCGTAACTCTCTAAAAAAAAAAGAAAAATGGATGGTGAGAGAGAAGTTAAAGAGACTAAATACAAAAAAAAATTGAGAAAGAATGTGAAAAAACGGAGGGAATGAAGGATGTGTCCTTCCATTAACACAAGCGCCATTTCAAATTCTCCCTAGGAAATGGTTTAGTTTCTCCCGAAACCCTATATAAGGTTCAACTTCTTGTGTTTTTCTGTTGACTAAAATCTCATTTCTTGTCAAGTAAGTTTAAACCAACAACTCCATGCTTTGTTCTTGTTTTGTCTTTCGATACTTCTTAAGCACTTTTTTTTTGTTGTTTACATTTCCATGTCCCTCTTCTTAAGACAAATAGTTTGTATTTTAAATTTGAGAATGTCTGGCTTTTTTTTTTAATCACTCGCAATAAGGTGACGGAGGCTTTGAATCTATTTGAAAAAATTTATGGAAAAATGTACAAAAAACAAAAATTAAAGTCAAAGGAACAAAGAAAGAGTCATTTGAAAATTTTTCTCGAATCAGCAGCGCTGCTTAAGCAACGAGAAAAGTGTGTGAATATAAACAAGCAAGTCCTACGAGCTGTCCCCAGAGTTAAAGTTGGCGACCAATTTCACTTTAGGCCCGAACTTGCTATTATTGGCCTGCATCACAAGTTCATTCATGGTATAGACTACTTCAAGGAAAATGGAATTATATTAGCCACTAGCATTGTTGATTCCGATCATTATACGAACGATATAGGTATCTCTGGTGTATTAATATATTCGGGGCAAGGTGGAAATCCGGTCATTACTCGTAAGAAGCCCGAGGATCAAAAACTTGAAAAAGGTAACCTTGCTTTGAGGAATAGCATGATTTTAGGAACTCCGGTAAGAGTTATTCGAACTATCATGAAAAGAATTGAAAAGAATACATATATTTATCATGGGCTATTCCCCGTGACCAAGTATTAGCGAGAAAAAGGGAGACATGAAAAATGAGTATTCATGTTTCGATTGCATAGAATATCCGGGCAGCCTAATTGTTCTCTAAACATGGTGAGGGGGTTAAGAAAAGATGAAGTGTGCCATAATGAGAGTGTGGTATCTCAAGGGAAAGGGAAGATGAACATTCGTGCAATGAATGACATGGATGAGATCCACAAGAGGAAAAAGGTCGTTCGTGAGAGGGATACTCACCAAATCGCCAATGTTACCATTGTACCGCAACTAGCGACATCCTCCTTTGATAAAGGAAAGAGGGTGGAAGGGGTTGAAGGCTTCCTTGAGGTTCCCACTTTTGTATCCGACCCGCTAGCCCCTATTATTTACATGAAGGATAAGGTGGAATGGCGCCACCCGCAGTTAGCCAAAAATAACATTAGACATGGTGGTTCAAAGTTGAAATACCGCTATGTTAGGAGTCCTACTCACGATATCTCCAATCTATCGCTTCACAAGTCCACCCAGGTGTGATTTTATGTTTTGGAAAGCATTTAAGTTTCTTGAATTTATGTAACTATTACTTACCTGTTTGTTTATCCTTTTCTTGCAGTCGACGGTTATTCAAGAGAGGGCCTCCGTGGTTGATAACAAGGCTAAGGCCTTCTGGCACCTTGAACTCGATAAGGTGGCATCGCGTGATCACATGAAGATAGATAAGGATGCTAAGAGGAAGTTGACAGAAGATAAGAAGAAGATTGAAGAATATATTGATGTTGTTAATCTAGTGCCCGACACAACTTATACTAATGCCGAAGTTGATGCTTTAAAGTTCTTACAAATAGAGAAAGATTTGTCGGAGTCTATGGCAGAGGGAATTTCTACTAAACTCCCTAAAGAGTGCAAGGGTTCTCCCGCGTTTATACACACCTTCCATCAATATGTCGGTGGTAGTTATGATAAGATAAAGAAAAGAGTGATAAAGGATCATCTTGAGTCGACCAAAGAGATGTCTCTATGGTTAGGTGATGATGAAGAGGCGTTAGAGATGTCTGAGGCTAGGATAGAAGAGGAGGAACCCATGTCTGGGGTAGACGAATAAAATTTGGTCATCAAGAAAATGATCTTACAGAGGAAGTAAATCAAATTCTCTTATAAAGGAAGTGGTTGTGCTTTAATCAACCGAGCGAGTTCCTTATGGCCAAGGCTTCATTCATGTCAAGCTTTTACCGTAGTTCCCTTTTATTTCTAGTACTTTTGTTCTTTGTTGTCCTTCAGATGGTTGCACTCTTTTTTATGTAATTGTGTGTAGTTTTGAATAAATATTTTCTCGAGCTTATGACAAATATGAGTTCATGATGAGAATGGAGGCGTACTTAGGGCTTAATTGTAATATTTTTATTTGTGCTTTTCATAAATTTCTATTTCCTTAGTTTATGCTAGTGTTTTAGGTAACGGGGTCCATTTGGAATATTTTCAATTGCCCTCGTCTATTTACCGTTTAGGTATCTTGGTTTATAAGAAAACTTAAGCTTATAAATAAGGCCTAAAAATTCTTTTTGGTGAAAGGTTCCATAATTTGTGTCCGCTCTTGTATGTTATTTGTCGCGTTATATCAAATTATATGAGAGCTAGAGCTCGTCGAGTTGTTCTAAATCATGAAAACTTCATATAGCACTAAGGAAATTAAGCCGTGTTAGGATAGTGTTGCATCATAATTGCCTTTAAGGAAGTCGTGGAATCCCAGGCCTCCAATATCCACTGCCTCCTGCAACCTCTATGCACATTATGTGCATCGATAACACGCATAGCATCACCACCTCTATCGATTGTCCAACCACAAACCCCAAACTTTGTGTACCCTCAAAAACCTAACCATAGGCTCAATCTCCAACGAGATTTTGAGTTCAAGTCATTACACCAAAAACAGTAATTTGGCACACACTGATATTAAAAATCTGGCACTGCTTAAAAGTGTGCCAAATTCTAGCATGGTTTAATAAAAATCTGGCACACTTTAAAACCGTGCAAAATTTGGCAATGTTTAAAAGTGTGCCAAAATAGAACACACTTACTAAAATATAAATAGTCTAAAAAAAATTCTAGTTCCTCTCTCCACAACCCATTCCCGCTTAAAACCAGTTCCCGCTCAAACCCATTCCCGTACACCCGAATGAAAGAGACTAACTCCAAATCGTCATACGATTTTTTCCTTCCATGGTTATCAAATCCATTGATGTATAGCTTTCTTTTCAAACTCCGTCAGTGTACCCATCGCTGTCAAAATTTCAGCCTAGGGTTTCCTAGGGTTTCTTAGAATCATGGAATTCACGATTGGGCTAAGTTTTTCTGATAAGCAGTGATAGATTAAGGTAGATTTATTATGAAATACATTCTATTTTGGATAAATTCCTAATGTTGTTTGCATATTGATCTTATGAGTAGTGAAAGGTATTCTATGTTGTTTACCTCTTAATCTGATGTAGTGATAGATTTTTTATGTTTTTTATGATTTTGGTGTAGTGATAGATTTATTCTGAAGTAAATTCTATTTTGTATAAGTTTTTTTTATCTTTTTTACTTCTTAATCTGATAAGTTTTTTTAGTAGTGATAGACTCCATTGTCTTTTATTTGTTTTTTCATTTAGATAAGTTTTTTTCTTTTCATTTTGATGCCTTTGCCGTACATGATATTCTCTTTCAGGGGAAGGAATTGAGAAAAGAACTAGCTCCTACAGGTTGCCATTAATTCTTCCTTATCTCTTATCTGTGTAAGGATTCTTATTTGTACCGTCTTAAAAAAATATCTATGAGGGACTAATGCCAAATTTTCTATATTTTTAATTTGGGGATCTTCCTATTAAGTCCTATTTACATTGGACATTTCCTAATAGGTCCTATCGTAACATTTTTTCCTTAATAGGTCCTATTTGTACATATAGTGAATATTCACTGTATGTTTACAAACAGGACCTATTGGAACAAAAATCTTTTTTCATGGGACCTGATAGAGCAAAAAAAAGATGTTAAGACCTATTGAACTACATACTTAATAAACGGGACTAATTGGTAAAAACCCTTTTTAACTTTTTTATTATTTTCTCCATTATTGCTAATTAAATTTAGTTTGGGGATCGGATGAATATTGCCATATTTATGAGCTATTTTATTTACTTAAAGTTGTTTGTATGATTTTAGACATGGCTATTGGGTATTGGTTTAACATTCTTTTTGACAAGGTAGTGTAACACAAGGAAGTCTTAGTAAGAAGGATGGTGCCTGGAGGCTCTTGATGTTATCCCAAAATGAGTCATAATACACAATTTCTTGCACTCTTGCTTGTGTAATATATGGATATACTTATAGTTTTAATTTACGATTTTCTACTTGACACCTACTGAAAGTGAAAGCCCTTTATCAATAGGTTATTTTATTACTATAAATGAAAAAGAAAATAGTTGGATGATTATGGTTGTGGGGGATTGGTAGCTTTGGAGCTCATTTGCTCTCGCTATAGTTAATGGTTGTGTTGTAGAGCATTTTAAAGTACATTTTTTTAGAAATTGTGTGGATTTAGGGATCAACTTGCGTGTGTGCACGTGACAAAGTAGATTTGTTTAGGAACTAGGTGGATTTAGGGATTAGCTTGCGTTGTTTAGAAACTATGGGGATTTAGGGATTAGTGCGTGTGTGTGTGCATACATGCCTATTAATGATCATGCTCATCTAGCTGCTTATCTTGTTGCCTTTTATCAAGATTGTTGCTTCCTGAGAAACCCCATGATTGTCCTAATTAGATGATATTTTTGGTCTGGGTCAAAAAATTTCCTGAGCAGCTTTTATTTAAGGTAATTTGTAAGCTTGGTTAGATCGATTGCATTTGAATTTGGAGTGTTCGTTTGGTAGATATAACATTGTCAACTTTACTCCTTATGTTATTTAATGGGCTTTTTGTTGGTATGTTTTCCTTCATTGGGTCTGAACCCCTATTTATGAAGTTCCCTCTGATGATGACTCACGAGTTAAAATTTTGAGATAGTAATCAAAGGTGGATCCTGGATTTCTTGTTATTATGATTCTCTGTGTGTCCTTATCATTTGGATGTAGGCATTTACAGGTCAATTTTTTTTAATGAAGAGGCATGTGTTTGTGTTTCGGCGTTAAGTGACATAATGGATGATATTCGTGCGTCCAACGTTCATGCGTTATTGGTAATTCATCTTAGTTTTTTATCTTTTTGATTGAGTGGGGTTATGGTGTGGTATTGTACCTCCCAAATGTGTTATGTTCCAATTTGGGTGTGACTAACTTGTTCCTTGTCCGGTCAAAATGAAATGGAAATTAATGAAAAAGTTGTATGCTGAGGCATTCAGTACGCTTACTTGTCATGGGATTACTACCAAATGTTGTGCGTATGGTCAAAGGATTATTCCTTCTCGAGATGCTAATGGGTTTGACACTCCTCTGCAATTCTTATTGGGTGCATCAAGAAAATTCAATTCGTTATTTGGTATATGGTGCTCCCGTTATAGGTCTAAAGGTGGTGGTTTTAGTTGGTGATGATACACATTGACTCCTTAAGGTTTAAAGGAGATTAAAGATTTTATGGGCATTTCGACTTCTAATGACGAGGAAGCTAGCTTGGAAAGTGAACCTGGCACGGTGTTTACCAAATTTGGTGTTGCCAATCCAAGAAAAAAAGAATGATCTATCTGGTGTAGTTGGCGGGATAACGAGATAGAAGAAAGTTGATAAGCGAGTTTCATTCGATGGTGCCTCGAAAGGTAGTACTTCTAATCTATCGAAACGAGTATCGATGATGGTCGTGGGAGTTGAGAACTGGACTTTGGGTAGTGACGTTGATGTTGGGGATATCGATCCCCAAGCTATAACTGATGTGCAATATTTGTTGGAAGCTGAGGCAAATGATGTGGAGGGTAGGGGGATATCGATGTGGCGGAGCATGCTCCTAAGAGGAAATGGCTAACTAGAGCTGCGAAGAAAATGACTAAACAACGAATAGCCCATCAAGCTACCATGTTTCGAGTTCTAGTTTTAGTTTGGAGGAAAATGAGGAAGCTAAAGAGGATGGTGAGGAATCTGAAGGTCAGGTTATTTCGGACACACAACTGGTATATGACATTTTTGTACTTGTTTTGGGTTCATTTTTGTTCTACACCAGTTGTGTGTAGAATATAAATCAAAGTTGAAGCAATGCTTAAACATGCCTACCGGTATCACCTTTGTTAACATATTGGCATATTATCCTTGGTGAATTTCCTTCAAATTTTCATAACCTTTGATTATGATCTCCCTTATGAAGTTAAATCATGCATTAACTCTCTCGATTTTGTGGTGATGAGTATGGTTCTTGGCCAAATAGGTAGTACTTTGCTTATGGCAATTGAATATAATGTCCAACTTATCTAATAGATCTTGCAGCCACAAAACCTCATTGACAGCCTCCGTTGCTACATTTATAGTGCCTCCGATGTAGTAAAAGAACCCGTTGTTTGCAGCATAGATCTTTTGCTAATTGCACCAAGTCCATTGAAAAAATATCCCGAGATAGATATGTCCTTGTTCTAGTCACGCAAATAGTATGAATCATCATGCTGCAACAAGAGAATTGTCAATCCATTGGTGTGGTACACTAGCCACACATCACATCTAAAGGTTTAACTCAAAAGTTCATTTGATTGCGTACAAATTCTTTCTTCTCTAGATTTATCATTTACCTATTTATCGCGATACCTTCCTGTGAAATATCGTAGTACATACCAGAGGATGCATCAAGCTTCTGCCGCACTGCATAAAAAACCTAAGTTATATACATTTATCTCTTCCTTGGTACTAAGAGACATTGACACCTAATCAAAGATGCCCAGATTTAATATTTTTTAATCAGAATCAGTATAACTAGGATCATTTGATCTCTCCGACTCTCTCCATGCTAGTATATAGAAGATTTTTCCCAACATATTAACATCAATTTTAAGATCATATATATTATGTTGTGAATGATATACTATATTTTCAGAAACACAAGTTCAAACTCAAAACATATGGAAACAGTAACTGACATCTCAATCACCACAATCATTTTTGAACAATGAAAGAGAAAACTGTTTCATTACCTCCATTTCATCAAGTCACATGATGCGTTTTAATTTTATTCATGTTCTTTGTCATTTTGGATTAAAAAAAACATGAAAAAATAATTTATTTCCCTTTCTATAAAATTTAACGTAATTTGTCTTTTTTTTTTTATATTATAGCATAAGTTTCTGAAATTGTTCTTCTGTTTATATAACCATTGGCAGGGTATAACTGCCCAAAAAATCTTGGCAATATCATTTGTTATCTTATCAACTATTTTTTCTAAATCCAATTTCCAATAACTCATAATGGTGCTAGATTGTGGTGATGCAACCTTCACTCTGGATTCAAATTCAGCATGGTGTTCTCTCTTATGGATATTCTAATTGGCACCCACTAGTCTCTAGTATAAAATAGTTTAATAAAACAAGTTCACACGATAGCCTATTAAGCCACTGCGATATGTTGTCATCTCCTCAACTAGTGTCGTTTCAGTCGACCTGAACGTATCGTACCCATTGTTGAAAGGAGAACTTGCAGATCAGAAATCTTGCATGTTGTTTCATCATTAGGGGACCCAATAAAATTGGGAAAAAGCAATAAATCTTAGGTCAGATCATATGGTACTGACCAACTGATCAATGTTTAAGCAGTTACATCATCAATTTTGAAACTTATCAAAAGAAATTAAAAGTATTTTGCTCACTCTCAATGTTAGATGTGTTCTCCTACTACTCCTTTGGCTAATGTTACATCATCAACAACTGGTATATTCTACACACAACTGGTGTGTTCTCCTACTACTCCTTTGGCTAATGTTAGTGATTCGATATGTGTTTCTATTTTGATTACTGCATAATGTGGAAATAAGTGGCCTCAGTCATCCAAGCTCTATCATTTGTTATCCATCAGTTGTTGAAATAATCATGTGTTGAATTACTCACAGATTAGAATGTATATATGCTTTTTCATGTTAATAAACGGTGTCCATGTATATTTTAGAAGGATTTTTAAGAATATTCACGATGTCATTGCAGCAGAAATTGGCGAACTAAAGACATTAACACACGAGTGAGTGATTTCAATAATCTAAGACATGAGTGCGGAAATTCAAGAACGTATTGATGCTATAACAGAGGTCAAGAATGAACTTCTTGAATTGCAACAGGCATTCTCATATTTGGTAGTATTGGTGAATGCTCAAGGGTACATGTTTCAAGTGCCGTAGACCATGTGCAATTTGGGAATCCTTCCCTGCATAAGGCAAAGAGTATCATAATAGTACGCAGGTGAGTATTTTTCTTTTTGTTTATTAACTTATGCCTCATACTTGGCTTGATTTACATTCTACCTATTTTTAAGTAGTACTTTTATATGTTTTTATTAGTTCTTCTATTTGTTGTTCATTTTTTCATTTATGCCTCATACCTTTTTTTATTTACATTAAGTTATAAATCATGATCTTTACAGAATAAGTAGTGGTGAATTTGTTTTACTCGGTCGATTCCAGGGGCACTCATACATTTTCAGGTAACGTTAACTCCTTCCTTATTTAGCAGGTCATTTATTTAGGTACCTAATACTATGTATGCATTTAGTATCTAATCATGATTACTAATAATATGAACTGGTAGTTCTGCCGCTTATTGTTTACTCCCCGCTCGCGTGATTAGCAAAACAAGAAGGCAGTTCTGTACTTAGAATTTTTGATTTTTTAGCTATTTCTTGTGGGATGTGACTAGCAACATAATTATTATGAAATACCCAAATTTCAGTAATGATTAATCAGGAAGCACAACTGGCATAAGTTGGAGGATTTCATCAATTTTGGTGGGCTAGTATATATATATATATATATATATATATATATATATAGCATCAGTCAGGACTACTATATATATATATATATATATAACATCATGTAATAGAAGTAATCAGTTACAACGACGAGTTCGCGAGATCATTTGAGCTCGAAGCATTATGTGGTGAACCTGGTCTTCCTTAGTAATGGCAAATTTCCTGCATTTGTGCGAATATTTGATATTCTCATTAGTCCAATAGTGAATTTAAGAACTTTTTTTTCTATTTGTACTGATAATTGAGACAATTAAAGAAAAATTAGATCAAGAGTTCAGGTGTTAATCAAAATTTGTGTTATCGTCTACTTTGCACAGGTCAACAGTGTGCTTGATCCTTTAGCTTGGTAGCTGATTCTGTCCAAAGAGATGATGATTCTGAATCTGACAGCGAGGTGAAGCATCAAAACTAGTTTTATTTCTCGCTGAGCTTAAGATAAAACAAAAACTTTTAACTTCATACATTACATTATGAGTATTTTTTTCTTAAGGGTCTCGCTAAGGGTCAAAATTGGACTTTGGTACCTCTTTAGTACATTTTTTTGTCATCGATTATAAAATATTCCCCAGTGATGGTTTAGCATAGAAATACAAAAGTCTAAAAGAGAATTATGGCAACGAGATAGCCAAGTCAAAATCACCCTTACATTAGATATATAATGATTTTTAACTCATTTCAG
The DNA here is from genome assembly GCA_949130495.1 of Sambucus nigra. Taxonomy (NCBI): domain Eukaryota; kingdom Viridiplantae; phylum Streptophyta; class Magnoliopsida; order Dipsacales; family Adoxaceae; genus Sambucus; species Sambucus nigra. The sequence continues at coordinate 102,944,913 of OX422218.1, read as the reverse complement.
GTAAGCTAATCAGAAGAGGAGCAATACATAGTCGCACGAACTATGAGCCTTCTGAGATGGACCTTCTGTATGCCGATGGTATTACTTCTTCCAATGGGATTGGTTGCATGAATACCTTTCACTTTAAGACTGCATATCTTTCACATGTTCAATCGACACCTTTCACTTTAAGACTGGATTTAGCAAACTTCTTAATCCCTATCACTGAACAATTTATCATTTTTGGATTTTGAAATTAGAAACTTAGTGTATCAAGCTTGTTGGTACTAAAATTTTCCACTAAAAAGAAATGGTATGTAATTCACATCTATCTGAACATGAAACTTTGGAATTAGTTCTGAAACTTTGGATCCTCTTGAGTTGACCAAAGAGATGTCTCCATGGTTAGGTGATGACGAAGAGGCGTTAGCGATGTCTGAGGCCAGGATAGTAGTGGAGGAACCTATGTCTGTGGTGGACGAATCAAATTTGGTCATCAAGAAAATGATCTTGCAAAGGAAGTGAATAAAATGCTCTTATAAAGGAAGTGACTGTGGTTTAATCAACCGAGTGAGTTCCTTATGGACAAGGCTTCATTCATGTCAAGCTTTTATCGTAGTTGCCTTTTATTTCTAGTTTTTTTGTTCTTTGTTGTCCTTCAGATGCTTTCACTCCTTTTTATGGAATTGTGTGTAGTTTTGACCAAATATTTGCTTCAACGTATGACAAATATGAGTTCACGATGAGAATGGAGACGTACTTAGGGCTTGATTGTAATATCTTTAATTGTGATTTTCTTAAATTTCTATTTCCTTAGTTTATGCTTGTGTTTCAGGTAATGGGGTCCATTTGGAATATTTTCAATTGCCCTCGTCTATTTACCGTTTAGGTATCTCGGTTTATAAGAAAACTTAAGCTTATAAATAAGGCCTAAAAAATATTTTTAGTGAAAGGTTCCATAATTTGTGTCCACTCTTGTATGTCATTTGTCATGTTATATCAAATTATATGAGAGCTAGAGCTCGTCGAGTTGTTATAAATCATGAAAACTTCATATAGCAATGGGAAATTAAGTCATGTTAGGATAGAGTTGCATCCTAATTTCCTTTAAGGAAGTCATGGTATCCCTGGCCTCCAATATCCACTACCTCCTGCAACCTCTCTCCACATTATATGCATCGATAACATTCATAGCATCACTACCTCTATCGATTGTACAACCACTAACCCCAACAGTTGTGCACCCTCAAAAACCTAACCCTAGGCTCAATATCCAGTGAGATTTTGAGTTCAAGTGCAGTGTGAAAAGCCTACACCTTCAATGACTTAGCCATGGCAAACTCACATGACCCTCATGGACCTTCGATGGATGGTATTCTCCTCGATGATAAAAATGGATTGCCAAATCTAGGGATTCTTAAAAAGGTTTTCGAGTGTGGAGGAATCCATTTATAGTGGGTTCAAAGAGAAAGAAGCAAAGGAGATGAGGAGATAAGGGGAAGAAAAACTCACCGAATTTTGGTAAAGCCATTGTCTACAAGGTTCAAATCAAAATCAATCGTTTAAAAGAGGATAGTTTCGTTGACAAAGAGTAGAGTAAAAATAAGAGAGGCATTGAAGGTAGAGTTCCCAAATTCCATCTCCTATCAAAGAGAAAAGTCCACAGTCGCATGTTCTTGGTGATAAGGATTTGTAGGGACCTTAAAGTCCCGTTTGGCATGAAGGGTTATGTTAGCAGTTTCAAAGTTGGGTCCTTAGGTGGCTATGGTTCTTTTTTTCTTGAGTGAACAAACTTATACCAAGTTCAAATTTCAATTTAGGCTCACACTGTTATGTGGATCTCGACCTTCATGGGTGGAAGAACTTAGGCAAGACTACTCCCTAAAGATGTTAATTAATTTTTGTATCTAAGATGTTCTCCTATTCCCTAAAGCCTTATTCTCGAAACTGAAATTATATGTAAATGGCTTTAACACTTATAAATTTTATTATGATTAAAACATTGTAATCTTTTAGGATAATGTTTTAATTGCAACATTTTGGGCTTGAGGGTGCCTCGTCCTTATTGTACGCATCCTTCTCTTTTCTTTAGATTGATGCTTCTCTTCTTCTTTGTAGGAGAAACGCTTGGTCTCACTCACCTTTATGCTAATATACCTATGGGTACTTATTTTACGACTTGTTTATATCTTTTAGACTTCAAAGTTCTGCCTCGACGCCTAATTTTTTGGGGCAACCTCCAATCAACTATGAACTAGATATAAACAAGATGAAATGGTGACAATGATGAGCACAATAAAGTTATAAACAAGAGAAACAACTACACGATATACGTGTTTCACCAATTTTGTTACATTTACTAATTGGACCAATTACACTATATTTAGAGAGATTACAAGTACAATAGAGAATATAAAGGCATAAATAACACGCCCTTGGCTCTCCTACTCAAATCCCGGATAGAAATTGTAAATGAACTCTTCCCACAAGTGAATTCAAATTCTAAGATAAAACCCTCTCAATCTCTTGCACTTGAGTGTTTCCAATGTACCAAATCCGTTGTATTTCTCTCCCATGTAACCAGTGAGAAATTACACACACATTGCATCTTAAGTAAACCTATTATTCCTGAAACACTCACTCACAACTTCTTCCCCCTTTTAGAAATACCCATGAGTGAGATGAAAACTCCCTCACCTCACACCACATTTGGAAGAAGACCCTCTCTTTCTCTCACTAGATCGCAAATGAGCAGCCAAAGACTTGGGGTTTTTACACTCATAAGGTTCCTTTTATCGGTGAAATACATTTGTGGAAAAACTCCCAAAATACCCTCGCTACAAAATTCATATTACGCAAATCTGGGCCCGTTCGTTGCAACGGACTTGGCCCCTATCAAAATCTACCTAGTGAGTGGTTTTCTAGCACCACACTCTCACTTGTTTCTTTGGTAAGTCTTCTCGGCCTCCTCAACACATAGTTGCCTTTAGGAAGTGATGATTCTTTTCAAATGTTGTCTTTTAGCTTTTGGACTCTAGTCGTTCCTTTCGAGGAATTTCATTATGAAGAAATTATTGTGCCCCGACGCAAAATTTGTTGGGTCACCTTCCAATTGACCACGATTCTTGGATATAATAGAGATAAAATAATAATAATGGGAAGCATAATAAATATGTAAACAAGAGAGACAACACCAAGATATATATGGTTTAGTAACTTGTCTACATCCACGGAGAGTCCCAATTCCACTATGTTTGAAGAAATTACAAATACAATAGAGAATATAAAGGATAAATCTCATACCATCTAATCTCCTACTCAAATCCCGGATAGCCATTGCACACAGACTCTCCACCCAAGTGAATCCAAGTTTTAAGCCAAGAGCCCTCTCAATCTCTTGCCCTCAAGTATTTTTTTCATGTACCTAATTCGGTGTATCTCGTTCCTATGTAAACCGGTATGAAATCCCCCACACATTACATCTTAAGCACACCTACCATACATGAAACACTCACACTTATACCCATATCCATACCCTTCTTCCATATTTGAGCGATACTAATGGGTGAGAAGGAAAATCCCTCACCTCTCACCCCAAAACCCTTACCTTTGGAAGAAGACTCTCTAGCTCCGTGTTGTGTTGGTGTTGATTTTGAATCATAGCTAATACCCTCCTTAGATAAGGAGAAAAAATTAATAGTACCCCACGTGTGATAATTAATTAGCGTATGACTACTACCCCACCCCCCAAAAAAAATAAAAATTCAAGCCAAACTTCACAAATCTCCACCTTGGCGAGAAATACAGCAAGCCACGATAGAGACTTCACCTAATGATAATTCCCCCATCGAAATCTCGTTGTCTGCACACCACGGAAAGAACCACCATTGAGCTTCATTGTACCAGCTACACATCCATATACCGTTCTCTGTCTCTTCAAAGATCCAAATAATCCATAAAAATTGCCCTTGGAGTATACACCTCTTATTGCAAATATACTCTTTGCACCTTGCAATTTTCAACTGCTCTTTTTGGACTTCTTCTGAAGTTAAATCAATGCGTAAATGTAGCATCAACCAGTCGAATATACCCATCGACTCAAAAGAGGGACCTCGACCCCACCCCTTCACTAGCAAGATTCCTCTCACCATCGTCTGTCGGAACATACACCCCGCTTATCGGTTGTAAACGAGATCTTTTGGAAGGCCTTCCTCACATGTGCACCTTGTTCCCAAAAATATACCATCGAGATCAATCCAGACCACATCAACCAATCACATTAAATCCATACAACACATGTGATTTAAGAACTCCGCCTATAATCGAGCACCGTTGTCCTTGGATTTCATCACTTTTGGAGCATGTGAGAATATCCCCAAAGTTCTGCATATACCGTTAACCATCTTAAGGTACTTACCAAACCACCACTATCCTTGTTTTAAATACCGAACAAAGAAACGACTTATTTTCCTCCACACGTAATAATGCTCAATGTCCTTGGATGTAGACTTGCTATGACAATATCTCTGACAATTAATTTTCTTCCAGGTGAAAATCAAACCATAGTTAATAGACCTTGGAAGTGGCTGTCACACTCTTAATAATTTCATTCCGGGATAACAATCACACCCTCTTTAATTGCTTTTTGGCTAAGCAATCATACCATCCATTTCTCTCCAGTATCCATTCTTCCATCAACCCCGGTACACAACCCATGTTGAATAATAATGACCTTGACTCTAGTCGTGAAGCACTCATTATCATCAAATCCATCTACCTAAACTTGTGAAGCAATATCCCTTGTCGTGGTTGAATGAACACACCCAAGAAATCCAAGCACTAGTGGTTTGACACCAAAATCTCATTCTGAATATTTGACAAACACCTTGCGCACACCTAGAGCTCTGATACCAATTGTTAAGCCCCAACGCCCAATTTGTTGGGGCAACCTCTAGTCAACAACGACCCCAAGATATAATCGAGATAAAATGGTAATAATAGCAAGAACAATAAATATGTAAACAAGAGTGGCAACAACCAAAATATATGTGGTTCACCAACTTGTCTACATTCACAGAGAGGCCCGATTCCATTATATTTAAAGAAATTACAAGTACAATTGAGAATATACAAGGATAAATCACATACGCTCCACTTTCCTACTCCAGTCCCAGATAACCATTGTACACCAACTCTCCACCTAAGTGAATCCAAGTTCTAAGCCAAGAACTCTCTCAAATCTGTTGCCTCAAGTGTTTCCCAAGTATTTTTCATGCACCATATCCAGTGTATCCTACTTCCATGTAAATCGGTAAGAATTCCGCCGCATTACATCTTAAGCACACCTACAATACATGAAACACTAACACTCACACGCATACCCATAGGTGAGTGGCAAAATCCCTCACCTCTTACCCTAAAACCCTCACCTTTATAAGAAGACTCTCTCTATCTCTCCATTGTGTTGGTGTTGATTTTGAACCATGGCTGAAACCCTTGTTAAATAAGGAGAAAAAATGAACAGTACCCCGTGTATGAACAAAAAATCACATATGAACAGTATCCGCGTAAAATTCATGCCAAACTTCACAGGAACAAAGTTACAAATATTAAGACCAAGATTCTAAAAAACGCGGGGCGAGATCGAGGCGTGGAGGCCAAGCCTTAAGCCTTAGAAGCCTAGGCTGGCCTTAGGCGTAAAAAGGCGTTTAGGCCTTCTTAATATATTTTAATATTTTTAACCATAACAAGGCTATTAAAATATTAAATTGTGCATATCATAAAAATATGGCTGAATATATCCAAATTAAAATACGATTTGATTATTTTGGATGAGATAAAGGTCCGATTTGTAAAAAAAATCTTTAAAAGGCGATATAGTTTCACTAAAGCATTGCTGTTTTTAGAAAAAAGTGCGCCTTAAGGGTTTTACCAATAATAAAGCGTGAAAAGCGTAAGGCGAGGCGTCTCTTCCAAGCCTCAAGTCTAGGCGAGTTATTTAGAACAGTGATTAAGACACATATATTGAGAACTTTGTAAGAAGAGTCCAACTCACTCGTGAAACTCAAAGCAAGCCAATGTACAATTTTCTCCTTACAGGTACAAGTGCTTATGAGCTTACCAACTTTAACAATGCAGTGCTCAAGAACTCAGTGTTCTACGAGTAACCATCAGGGACTCCTTCGGATATTGATTTACAGGATGGGAAGTGAGGCAAGTTAGAATACTAATATTTACTAATTTGAGCAACACCATAAGGGTCATTCGCTCGCACGTTCTAGACCTCTCGCAAAATTTTAAGAGAAAGTGAGTGGTCATCCCTTTCACGATCACTTACGGCACATCACACCCCAAGTACACCCTATCCATGAGTTTGGGGGATTATGGACAACCTAAGTTGTCTATAAACCCTCAAAACATGGGACTGGTTGGATCTTCTCGGTCGTCAGCATCGAGAAAGTTGGGTCCTCCAAGCACTACAAATAACACATTTCACCACACATTAACACGCACAATTAATATAGTCAATAGCATAGGAGTACATTCTTTTCAAAGTTTATCTCATTATAAACATTTATTACTTACCAAGATTTATTATTTTGAATATGTAATGGTTCTCATTTATTACGAACATACGTTCAATGAACATTCATTAGTAACGCGTGGCCAAAGTGGTATTTGTACGCCCTCTCCCAAGGGTTATTCATATCACTCATTTCCTCACCCTCAATCACACGAGGAACCATCTCAGCCTTGTGTGTATCTCCTATACCCCGTGTTGACCATGGGACTGATATGTTATGCCTCACGAACCACGAGCAACTCATACACTCTCTTAACCCTCTCAACCTCAACTACCCTAATGCCTTTCCCCTTTCATTTAAAAAAATTATGAGTACATAAGATGTTCTCGAATGATAATATTTTTTCAAACTCTAATTGTTCCATGGAATTTTGAATGGTTCTCCCTTTAAAGTTTATAACTTGTATGTTCTAGGATAAACGACCATTTGTATCAGTTTTCTTACAATTTGTGTCCTTTCTACATGACCTTTTTTAAATGAGGTCACCTTCCTTTAATAATTTAGCACTCCACTTGTTTTTTTTTGTACCGCGCTCTTTGCTGATAATCCGCAACAAATAATGTTTGTTTTGTTTCAGTTTCATTCTTCTTCTAACAAATACATATAACCTCCTAATATTTTCATTTTTTGCCTCATCAAAATGGCTCTACCGGTGGCTTGGCAAGCTGATCTAGTAGGAGTTCCAACCTTTGTCCCCATTGGATAATATAAAAGGGCTTCCCCAATCGAGATCCTCATTGTGCTCATAAGACGCTATAGGCTAGCATAAAAGGGTCTCCCATATCAGGATCCTCTGAGTCCTTATAAGACATTATGGAACAACTCCATTTATCTGGATTTGACATTATACCAGTGGCATTAATAATGATTTAGCATTCGTAAGATTCACAGTTGTCCTTGTGCATTGATATATGTTTATATCCTGAATTAGTGTTCGTAAGGTTTAACCGTTCAGCTCGGACCAAGTCATTAACCATTTGGTCAAGCTATGTGTGTGGCTCGTTTATACTCCTTTAAAGAAACAAACTAACATCACCTAGAAATTGTTCGGTCTCTTGATACTTCTCCCATGCCATAGGTTTTTGGGAACTTCATCACTTGGTGGTAGGTTGATTGGTCGTCCTTTAACGTCTTTATACCAACCTGACAGAGTATTATGTTATTGAGTTAAGAATTTTTTCTATTAAATAAATTAAACCAAAAGTGGAGCACTTCTGCCTTTCGTCAACCATGAAATCTAGTTCAACAGTTTCAGGGGAAAAAATGGGGTTTGCCGGCAAATATGATGAGAGGCTGATGGTAGTCCTTGATTTTATTCTCAGAGACCTTCAAGCTGTTAAATGGGTCATAGAAGCATTCTTCGACCGAGATACCATTTTTTAGTAATCAGAATGCGTTGCAATGAACACCTGTGTCGTGAACAGATTTTGACTTATTCTTATAATCAGATTTTATGGGGCTTTCTAACCTCGATCGGAGAGTGAATGAATGCCAAGAGGTCAAGAAAATTTGTCTTACGAGTTGAGTACTAACAAGTTCAACGAGGATGAAAATTAGTACTAAAGATCAATCTTACCTTCTTAATTGATATGTGTTTTTCCTGAATGAAAGCAGACGTAGAAGAAGAAAATAGAGTTGGCATATGGCTTGCCAAACTCAAATGAAGTCGTGGGGACACAATATCCTGAGAAAAAAACACTAGAATTCCAAAAATCCGATCAGTGTGAAGTCATTGAGGCTATGATGAAGAAGGTAACATGAGATCAGTGATAACACAAAATGAATGATTGGATAAGCAATGATCAATCTCTTATGAGGTTAAGCTATGTCCAAGTGTAGAAAATGAAACAGAAATCTAACATTGGTAGGCTACTGACGGTGAGCAGAACATGAATAAATCGATGAGCCTAGAAAGATATTCCGAAGTTTGAATCAATGGGTGGACCATCTCTAGTCTCTACAACCATAGTCAGATGCTAAGTTTACCTAGCTGAGCTGTGAAGTTGACATCCTCGAACTGTGGTCACCAAGTGGAAACGACAATAGATCAATAGTTCCCATAGACGATGCACTCGAGGTCTTCCAAGACTAAATTTAGGGGGTGGGGTGCTAAATCATATAGTTTTATTTCTTCCAGAGTTTTGTATGCGAGTATGTTGGCGAGGTGCTTTGAGATTGTGAAGCTAACAAAAGAACTTCTAAGAAGGAGTATTAATTTGGCATTGGGAATAACTATGTCAAAATGGCTTTGTTTTTACGTGACTCACTGGGAACATAGGTTCATCAACCGCAGTTTCGTGCCTATGCCCAAAATGACATATATGGTCACGTAGACTAGATAATGCCTCACCTAATGCTAGGTACTACCAATAACATATCCCCTTAACTTGGGTTGACTTGAGATTAATTATAAGATGGGTCAACCTTGTGATGTAAATGGAAAAATCAAAGGACTTATTGTGGAATTCCTCATGAATGCAATAGGTGGATATATTAAATAAACCTATTTTATTGTATTCTAACTAACATTGGAAAGACAACTTTGTTCCCTCTTCACTATTCATACAAGCTTATATTTGTTGTTGAAGGCATTTAATGAGTCATTAATAAATTATGCCTTTTTAACATATGACATTTTTCTAATAATACCGATTGACTATCAATGTGATGTTCTAGGATTTGTTAGCTATGCATGTGTCGATTTGCTAGTCTTTTGCAAAGTTAATCTAACATACTCATGTTTGCTTACCGGATACCCATTGGACCCCCATTATACCGAACAATACAAGATCGAATATTATTTAAGCCAGCTAAGGAGTGAAATCAATAGAAGCATATTAAAGGGCATATCAAAATGTTATTGTGTGGCTGATGTTAATGTTTTATTGGACTTGGTACACACTGAAGATTCTGAAATGCACTTCCTCTTAGAGGGAATTTTCAAATGAATTCTTCCATTGTTTTAATTTCTAAGAAGAAATGTTTGGTATTTTTGCGTCAGCCTTTGCATGCTTAGATCATTTAGTGGAAAATAAAGGGTTCAGTAAGCTAATCATATTGCTTGGGAAGGTCTTTATATGTCTAAAGCCTCAATGGGAATGTGAATGCATTTACCAGTTGATTAAATATAAATACTCACGAGTTGCTGCTAAGGTTTATGACTAACTTTTCTTTTTTGATTCTTTGGTCCATGGGACCTAATACTTCAACAGAGACTGACCATTTATAAATCATCTTGTAAATCGGAAATGGGCCTTTTAGAACTGTCGTAGAGAATTTTGAAAAATAAAATATATTTTTAGCAAAAAGTTTGAGTAAATTTGTTGAAGTTGACTCGCCCGACAATTATCTTGCATCCTAACTGCATCTAGGTTTGTTGATTCAAATCTAGGACATCGGCCAAAATAGGTTTTAAACTCCACTAGTTGATCTATTTTGTTCAAAATAATTCGCATAACGCACAAGTGTAACTGACCTTCAGACAACATTTGCTTTGTTGCCTTAACTTTTTTGTCAATCTTAATTATTTAACCAGAAAATACTATAACACTTGAGTTTGACCGCACTCGGGGCGGCTCTAAGCATAGGCTAACTAGGATATGGCCAAATCGGGTGCCCTGAAATTTAAAAAAAAGGGGGAATTTAGTACCAAAAAAATTAGATATAAAAAAATTTGTGTAAAAAGAATGTAGTTATGAAAAAAAATATTAACCCCCCACCCCCTCCAAAAAAAAAAATCCACTCTAATACTAAACATTTTTACCTCTTAAAAAGGTCACAAAAAAAAAAATCAAACCCGCTCTAATACTAAACTCACAAAACTTAACTTACTTTTAAGACACTCATTCACTCACTTTTAACACACTCACCCACCCACCCACCCACTCTTCACTCACAAAATTTGTTGATTTCTATTATTAATTGGGGGATAAATGCCTCAAAATAATGTTTAGGTTGAATTAGATAAAAAAATGGATTACAAGTATTTAGTCCTACTTTTTTAAATATATGTATGTTTAATATCATTTCATTATTTTTTTGTTGGAGGTCCTATATTTTTAGTATTGTCATTCTCTATAAAAAGAGATATGAGCGGTTAAGAAAGGTTACATGAAAGTTGAGAGCGGTTATGGGACTTAAAACAACTTAAAAAACACATGGTATAAGAGACAAACAAAACTTAAAAAAATGAAACTAAAACCAACAAAACTATAAAAAAAACTGTTAGTTTATAAGGAGTTATAAGTTGATAGCTTTTTGACCAATTTTTTTTAAAATAGCAAATAAATTCATTTTGAGAGGTACCCTGGAGTGTTAAGAACCCGTAAGAAAATTCCACTCAATTTTTTTTTACTCAACTCAGCAAATCCTTTTCCCAATTATTTGGGGTCGGCTACATGAATCCTATTTTTTCATTCCATTCTGTCCAGTGCAATATCTTCGGTTAAACCACATGACATCATGTCCTTTTTTATAATATCCCACCAAGTCAATTTAGGCCCACCTCTACCCCTTGTGTTACCATCAATACTAATTAAATCACTCCTCCTTACAGGAGCATCCATTGGTCTACGATTGACGTTTCCAAACCATCTAAGTCGAATTTCTCTCAATTTATCTTCTATAGGAGCTACTTTTATAGTTTCACGAATTTATTCATTTTTAATTTTATCCTTTCAAGTTTTACCACAAATCCATCTTAGCATTCGCATCTCCGCCACACTCATTTTCTGCACATTTTGTTTCTTGGTTGCCCAACACTCTGTCCCATATAACATGGCGGGTCTAATGGCCGCCCTATAATATTTACCTTTTAACTTCAAGGTATACGCCTATCACACAAAACGCCGGTAGCACTTCTCCACTTAACCCAGCCTGCTCTAATCCTATGAGTAACATCATCACTAATATCTCCATCTTTTTGGATAATCGATCCTAAATAACGAAAATGATCGTTTCTAGCTATCTCTTGACACTCCAATTTCACCACATATCCATTTTTCCTCCTATTACTACTAAAGATGCACTCCACATATTCTATTTTAGTTCTGCTTATTTTAAATCCTCTTGTTTCTAAAGTTTCTCTCCACAATTCCAACCTAACATTAATCCCTATCTTAGTCTCATCCACTAAAACAATATCATCTGCAAATAGCATACACGATGGCACCTCATCTTATATTTGTCCAGTCAACTCATCCATAACAAGCGCAAAGAGATAAAGACTTAATGTTGAGCCTTGGTGTAGACCTACCGTAATTGAAAATTCACTACTTTCTCTGGTTGATGTTCTTACTATAGTCATCGCACGATCATACATATCCTTGATCACATCAATATATCTGCGAGTCACTCCTCTTTTATCTAGAACCCACCATATTATATCTCTGGGTATCCTATCATACGTCTTCTCCAAATCTATAAAAATCATATGAAGATCCTTCTTTTTCTCCCTATACCTCTCCATTAATCTCCTCAATAAATAGATTTCTTCCATGGTTGACCTCCCAGGCATAAACCCAAATTGATTCTCAGATATTGTAGTCTTTAATTTCAATATATATTCAATCACTCTCTCCCAAAGTTTCATTGTATGACTCATCAACTTAATACCACGATAATTTAAACAACTTTGTATGTCCCCTTTATTTTTATAAATAGGTACTAAAACACTTTTTCTCCATTCATCGGGCATCCTATTAGTCATTAAAATTCTATTGATAAAAATCCTTCTTTAATCCATTTTAGCTAAATACCAAATGATAAAAAAATGATCTTCTTTCACAACGATTGGATGTTGTAATTTCATTCCAGCCCTTTCTTCTAAATAACCTTGCTTGTCCTCTTTAAACTTAATTTGACTGAATTTTAAATAGTTGACAAATTTTCATTTAAAAGTTTGGTGTGCATTGTTATTTTGGGCAAAAAACATTCTGACTGATAAAATGATGTTAATCCTAGTTTTTTCTTTTGTTAATTTTTTTTTTTTGTTATTTCCGTCATTTGTAAACATCATTATTTTAGTACAAAAATTGAATAAATAAAAAATGATGTAGTATGATATATATATATATATATATATATATATAAAGTTTTTGATACTTTCAAATAGCAGTTAGAAAAGCTGCAATGAGCAATCCTAAAGTTAATTTTCAAAATTTGACTTTCAATTATTTTGGTCATGGTTCTTTTTTCTACTTGAGAATTTTTTTTTTTTTGTTATTTTGAATTTATCGAAAAAATCGAATTTATTGAAAACTGCACAGTTCGATTTTTGTTTACGTTAGGCTGAATCGAGCGGTACAAATGGCAATTTTTGTTTTAGTATATTGAAATTGATTTGGTATATTAAAATTTGTTTTGCATTGAAAAATGCAAGAAAATATATTTCTTTAATTTGATTTTTTAATACTTTTTTTTATGTAAAAGGGTCCGATTTTTATTTTTCGCCTAGGTCCCCAAACGTGACAATTGATTACTTGGAGGAATGTTCACCGCATGTGGAATGAAATTATGGAATTAATTAATTCTATTAAATTGACATGTAGAGGTGTCTTGAAATTTAACTGAACCCCTTTACCTATTCTTTATGTGAATGAGGTGAGCTTTTCACACGTTTCTTGTGCTCCTTCAAGCCAACGTCACTGCTAAACTCATGTTAAACTGGGGCTAATTTTTTTAATGGTATATTGGGCATTTCATACATATATTCAGTTACCCTAATATTCTCATTGTGTAAAAATATTATGGGCGATTGTTGTATGATGAAAGAAGCAAATCTCATGTAATCATTTAAAAAAATAAGGTTATTTTCATTTTCGGGTACGTTTATTCTCTTATATTCTTGGTTGGGGTACACTTGTAATAAGCTTCGGTCCCCCAGCCTCAGCACGTCACTAGATGTACCTAGCGCGAATCCTGATCAGTAACCTACCATTTGTGCACAAACTAAAATGATCCACACTTATCCCGAAGTCACGTATGTCATGCACGTGACTCTCTCACCAACCACTATAAATAGAGGTGCTCACTTCCTTATTTGACAAGCGATATTTTAGGTAGCGAAGCTCTGCCAAATTCGCTCCTACATCTCTCTACACTTGAGAGCATACTTAGGTCGTCTACTTCGATCACCTGATCCATATTTAATCGTAACCTCTCTTCAGTTTGTATTACAAGGCCATAACCTCTACAACACATAACTTGTATGTTATGCATTTAGCCCCTCTCTTATTTTATATGCCTATATGGTTTCCCAAACTTTTACAATTACATGTACATTATGAGAACCAGGATCCATAGAGGACATAAGATCATTTCCATGGCCGAACCACTCTAAATCTCATGTTTACCAACCTTTATCTCTCCATTACTCTATTTCTATACTTTGACTGTTGTGTGTCTCTTTGATAGCATGATCTACTTTAGTATATCCATTTTTTTGACAAAAAATAGTTTGGCGCCATTTGTGGAAAACGAGATGTTCTACCGAGTTTCTTATAAATCGAGACCATTATGCTTTATTTCATCCATAAGGATCTACAACTTAAGGGTGAGATTTTAGTGGCTAGACCCCTATTTTCATATAAACCCATTAAGGGTATCTTCATCTTTTCAGATTTATTTTCTCAAACCAATCTAGAGCATTTGGGGCAGATCCACCTATCCTAATGATGTTTCCACATCCAAATCTTGCTAAGAAGTTTGACAGACCATGGCCTCATAAGGACTGGGTGCTAGGGATGCGCATACTTCCTATTATTCTTAGACTACTAGGCATTTTTTATCATGCTATGACCTTGTGACACCCCTCCTAATAAAATACCGGGCGTTCACTCCTATATCAAATTAAAACAGGAGTCGCATAGGGATCATTCTTAGCATCACTGTCGAAAACCAATTTAATTACTAATAACCTATTAGGCTGGCGTCAAAATTTTACTTAACTACTCTTTTTAAACACCCACATGAATAAAACAACCACGCAGTTTATGTAAATGAAATTGAAATGAGATAAAATAATTGAACACTATGTTCAAATATAATACAACCATATCGAATGCCGTACTAAAAGGCGGTAAAAGAATAAATAAATGCAGTTGGGTTATTAACCCGAACGTTTATACAGTACCTCCTATCTAGATTATAAGGATAGAAGTGTGTATCAAGAACCTGCATACATCCATAGCAACTGCAGTAGACTTCTGACTCAGAGGAAGTGTCATCCAGGCATCCCTTTGTCTGGACACCTATATATATATATAGCAAGAGACGGAAAAGTAGATAAACGGGTCAGAGCCCGAGTGTGAAAAATATTTAGCAAGTGCATAAATGCTTTATTTTTAAAAATATGTTTTATCTCATATTTAAATTTGGTACCGCACTCCCATGAGATACCCCTCACCTCTCTTCTAATAGTGCACACCTAGCGCATCCTAACAAAATACCCTATTCAAGTTACTCCGCCTAACTACTCTGTTAACCATCTTCTAACAACCCTAGTTATTCCAAGTACTAAGGGCTAAACTTCTTCCCAGTATCGACACTATTCCATGTTCGTTCGTGGGGTGTCCCGCAGAGCGAAATCCAAACAAGGAACCCCCCCCATACACTACTACGCGGCAAGGTCGATCGTCGAGATCCATTAAACCCTCAGTACCCAACATATATACAAACTATATAATGTTATACATAACATACTTACTCTAATATACATCTTACAATATACATCCGGATCTATCTCCCGGACTGAGGTTTACTGTATATTCATCTTTATAATACACATCCAGATCTATCTCCCAGACTGAGGTTGTGACACCCCGACTAATTAAATACCGGGTAGCTACTCCTTTATTAAATTAATTCAAAATGCCAAGTTGGATCAATTAATTGCATCACTGTCGAAAACATTTTTATTATTACTAACCACCTAGTATTTAAAAAGTAAGTGCCAAATTTTATTTAAAGTCTGATTAACATGCAACAAGTGTAATAAAGAATAAAACCACCATTCACCATAATGAAGTAAATAGAATAACCATCACATAATGTAAATAAAGTCTGGAGGAAAAACTCCTCACTACAATACCACAACTGAAATAAGTAAACCGAATACTAAAACAATACATGCCAAAGTCTGAAACTGTAATGGAAAGATGTCTCTAATAGAAATGGGCAACATGCCCTACAACTGATAGATAATGAATCTGGAATCCAAGTGATAGAAGCGTCTACAAGCAAATCCCTGTAGCTTCCACAAACAGCTACAGCTCGTCACCAGAATGAGTATCCTATGCATGGTGTCCTTGTGGCTGGTCACCTAAAAATGGTTTTACAAGGAAAATAGATTTGAAAGCAAACGGGTCAGAGCCCGAATGTGGAGATATTTTAAAAACCTGCAAGTGCTTTAAAATCATTTAAAACATAAAATGCAAAGTACATGTTAGGACGTGCACTCACATGCTATTCTCACCTCTCGTCTAACTGTGCACTCCTAACGTAAGTACCCATCTACAACGACACAAACCACTAGATAAGTGACTTCATATCTAGCTAGACCGTCATAGGTCCTACCCTTATTAATCGATCCTATTAACATTATAACTCTCGTAATTAAATAGGGGTTTAACGTAAACTCAGATGCTCAATATGCAATATGTTTCACTATCAGCTAACTCGTTATGTTTCTCGAAAAAATACCGTAATTATTTTCACAACATTAACATGAAGGTTCCCATTAATTAAGTGTATATTATTCACGTCATAAATATACAATACAAGCACCCCGAGAACTAAGCTGCGGTGCACACATACTCTGCTTTCTATCCCGGTACATCACGTACATAAGGATTACATATTCCGAATCTCTCAGGAATAGTTCACAAATAACAACATCACAAATAATGGAGGCGAACACAGTCACATCACATGGGTCACGCACATACCTACGCTCCCACGATCAGCGGACTTATTAATATCCCAATAAGTCTTTCTATGACCTATGTTCATCAAGGTAACCAGTCTAAATCCGGGCAACACAAGGATTAGAAGGCCCTAAGAGAACGCAAACCTCCCGTGATAGCAAGTATGGTAGGTATGTCATACACACAATTTATATACCAATACTAAGTAAACACACGTCTTAGTAATCCCGTAGTTTAATTGTAGTACTATTCTCATTCTCGTACCAATCTATAATTTACACACTTTATACGATTCCGGTTTATAATCATACACGCCATAATCTATTCTCACGTCGTAGTAGACACTCACGTCTCAACCCACTTATCCCTTTAATTTAAATCACTCGTAAATAATTTAATCCTCAAAATAACCCACCCGTCCCAAATCTATCAATACATAATCAAGGGAAGGTTATCTATATCCTCGAACAAGTTTACGGGACTCCAAGAATCAAAACAGGCCAAAAAGGCCCAAACTGCCAGCTCGTTAGAAGTCTCGTTCGAACGAGGCCGTTTGAACGAGATCAAACTGTCAGCTCGTTAGAAGTCTCGTTCGAACGAGACTGTTCGAACGAGATCCAGTTCGTTCGAACGAATTGTACCTTCTAACGAGATCTCGTTCGAACGAAGTATCGAACGAAATTCCTTTTCGTTAGAAGCGACTGGTCAACTCGTTAGAAGCTCGTTCGAACGAGGCTCGTTCGAACGACCTGGGGAGGCTCTTCTAACGAACAACCAGTTCGAGCCCAGATTTTTCCTTCTTCGTTTTTCATCAATTTTACTCCTCAAATCTCCTCTAAAATTAGTCCCAATGATTGTTTTAAGGTCTCTAATCAATCCTAAACATATTATAGTCACCTCTTAACACGTTTTAAAGGATTAAATCACCCTAACATCAATCAATATAAAAATTTCTACACTTTTTCCCCAATTATTCAAGAACATAAACCCTAGAATTTGTAATCATCAATTAGTCCATTCTAAATCCGTTTTTATTACATCCCACGTATACTAATACCAGAATAATCATCTCTATATGGTTCTACATGCAATTTGTCCTCAATATTCAAGTTCTAAATCCAATTAACATTGGTTTTCATTCATCTTCCAAGAACAATTGGAATTCTTTAATTTTCTAACATGGGAAGAACATTCTCTGAATTTAAATGTAATTAAATCACTTGCCTTGATTGTCTCTGAATTTGGTGTTGATTTTTGTAAAGATTTCTGCAGAATTCCTTCTCTTTCTCTCCCTCTCCAAGCTTTCTTCTCCAAAGGTGGCTATGGTGGCTAGGGTTTTCTTTGGGAAAGTTGGAAACCTAATTTGATAACCTCCATAGCTTATTGGGTCATTAAGGGTTGGTTAGTGGGTTTAGTGGGTCTATTCCCAATCAGATTTACTTCTCTAATTTTCGTCATTTTTAATTCCTAAAAATACGAAATTACCAAAATACCTTTTATATTGCCGGTATGGCCTAAAAATACCCCGGGACCCAAACTACACCCCCGGCTAGTGTTTTCTAACTATCTCGACCCTTCCGAACGCGTTGGCGCACTCAAAACGACCATACGGTTTAAAGAATTTAAATTCACTTTTATAACCAAAATATTACACCGTGACGCGGCGGTCACACGCATCTCAACAAAATTTCCAAAATGCCGTATATCAATCTCACGACAAATTTCTCATAATTCAATATTCATATAAAAACATATATGCACATAATCAAATACCAACTCGCATCTCGTTAGTATTTTTAACCCGGATTAATTTCCAATTAATACGCATTTAATTAATTAATCCCAAAAAATAAATATAGCCAAAAATACGGGGTATTACATACTTCCCCCTTAATAACTGAATTTCGTCTCGAAATTCGAAACTAGAAAGTACCTGCTAAAAACAACTCTGGATAACGTTCGCGCATCTCATCCTCGCGCTCCCATGTGGACTCCTCGACATTGTGATGTCGCCACTGAACACGCACTAACGGAACTATCTTTGACCGCAGTTTCCTCTCGCTTCGGTCCAAAATAGCAATCGGCCCCTCCTCGTAGGAGCTATCCGGCTGGAGATCGATGTCCTCCACAACAATGTGAGAATGAGCCAAATTATCTCTAAGGTATTTCCTTAGCGAGGAAATATGAAACACATCGTGAATCCGATGCAAATGCTCCGGTAATCCAAGTCTATACGCAACAGGTCCGATCCGCTCAATAATAGGAAACGGCCCCACATACCTTGGTGCCAACTTCCCCTTCTTCCCGAATCTCATAATCCCCTTCATAGGAGATACTCTAAGCAAAACCTGGTCCCCCACTTGGAACTCCCTGACAAATCTCTTCGCATCAGCATAACTCTTTTGCCTGTCTTGAGCTACCGAAATGCGACTCCGAATCAACTCAATCCTTGCCGAAGTATCTTGAATCACTTCCGGCCCAAGTAGTTTGTTGTCCCCCACCTCTAAACAACATACTGGGGAACGACAAGGCCTACCGTACAATGCCTCAAACGGAGCCATGCCAATAGTGAACTGATAGGAGTTGTTGTAAGCAAACTCCACCAGTGGAAGGTACTGCTCCCATCCACCCCCAAAGTCAATAATGCACATGCACAGCATGTCCTCCAACATCTGATTTGTGCGCTCGGTCTGCCCATCGGTCTGCGGATGATAAGCCGTACTCAACCGTAATTCCGTGCCCATGGCCTCCTGGAAACTCTCCCAAAACCTCGAAACAAATATCTTGTCTCTGTCAGTCACGATATTTAGGGGCACACCGTGAAGTCTCACAACCTCTGAAATGAAGAGCTGGGCATACTGTCCCGTAGTGTAGTCAGTCCTTACGGGTAAAAAGTGAGCGACCTTGGACAACCTGTCCACAATTACCCAAACGGAGTCGTGACCCCTCTCCGACGTAGGCAACCCCGTGATAAAGTCCATGGATATGCTCTCCCACATCCACATCGGGACCTCCAACGGCTGTAGTAGTCCTGCTGGTCTCTGATGATCCACTTTTACAAGCTGACAAGTGGCGCATTTCGAAACAAATTCAGCGATATCTCTCTTCATACCACTCCACCAATACTGTCGTCTCATGTATTGGTACATTTTGTCCCCTCCGGGATACACCGCGAACCGTGAGCCGTGCGACTCTGCCATCACCTCGTGTCGCAGTTTATCCCCTTTCGGAACTACCAATCTCCCATTGAAGCGTAATCCCCCGTCTGAGCTAATGGTATAGGACTCGACTCCCTCTGCTAGTAATCGAACTATCTGTTCCAGACAGAACGAGTCATTAGCCTGTGCCCGTACTACCTTCGTGACAATCTGCGGTGTAACAGCCATCACAGACATGAAAGATCGGGCCACTGCATCCTGGTGTCCCAACTCCTTCCACTTTGCCTTCCACACCTCTGCCACTTCATCTGCTGGCCTACGGCTCAACGCATCTGCTACCACGTTAGCCTTACCTGGGTGATACTGGATATCGAACTGGTAGTCTTTCACAAACTCGAGCCACCTACGCTGCCGCATATTCAACTCTTTCTGCGTGAACAGGTATTGTAGGGACTTGTGGTCCGTGAACAGTTGGAACTTTTCCCCCAAAAGGTAGTGCTTCCAAATCCGTAGGGAAAATACCACTGCCACCAATTCCAAATCATGAGTGGGGTAATTCTTCTCATGAGTCTTAAGCTTACGGGAAGCATAAGCTATGGCCTGTCTCTCCTGCTGTAATACACCTCCAAGTCCTTGCAAAGACGCGTCGGTGTAAACCAAATACTCAACTCCCGATCTCGGCAATGCTAACACAGGTGCTGAGGTCAATTTGTCCTTCAATTCATCGAATGCCAACTGACAGGCATCACTCCAGATGAATGGCACACCCTTACGAGTCAGATGTGTCAAAGGACCTGCTATCTTGGAGAAACTCCGAATAAACCTCCTGTAGTATCCTGCTAGACCCAAGAAACTACGAATCTCCATCGGTGTCATGGGCTGTTCCCACTCCCTTACCGCGGATACCTTCCCCGGATCAACAGATATTCCCCGGTCGAAAATAATGTGTCCCAAAAACTGGACCTCCTTCAGCCAAAACCCGCATTTCTCATATTTCGCATCAACTCGTTTTGACGCAGCGTCTGCAAAACCTGCCTCAAATGCTCGGCGTGCTCCTCCTCTATCTGGGAGTAAACCAGAATATCATCAATCAAGACAATGACAAACTGGTCTAGGAAATCCCTGAACACTCTGTTCATCAAGTCCATAAACACTGTTGGAGCGTTGGTCAAACCGAAAGGCATAACCCGAAACTCGTAAGAACCATATCTCGACAAGAACGCAGTCTTCGAGACATCCTCCTCCCTGATACGCATACTGATGGTATCCCGATCTCAAATCAATCTTCGAGAAGAAAGAAGCTCCTCTCAACTGGTCGAATAAGTCATCGATTCGAGGTAACGAATACTTATTCCGTATCGTGACCTTATTCAACTCTCGGTAGTCCACACACAATCTCAGTGAACCGTCCCTCTTCTTCACAAACAAAACTGGAGCGCCCCAAGGTGAGGTACTCCTGCGAATAAAGCCCTGACCTAACAGCTGCTCTATCTGATCTCGTAGCTCTCGCATCTCTGCCGGAGCCATACGGTACGGTGCGCGTGCTATAGGCCTCGTATCTGGCAATAGGTCTATAACAAAGTCTATCTCTCGACTGGGGGGTAGGCCTGGTATCTCCTGAAACACATCCGAATATTCCCTGACAACCGGGATCGAATCTAAAGGAATCACAACCTCCTTAGAGGTATCCTCCTCAATGTAATACAGATGAGCGGTCGATTCTCCCTCTGGGCGAGGCATCGCCACTACAAACATCTCTTGCCCCGGAATGGCAAAAACAATGCTCCCGCTGAAGTAATCAATCATGGCCCTATAAGCTACGAGCCAATCCATGCCGATAATCACATCGTGAACATGCATATCTAATACCAATATGTCTGCAGGTAATACCAAACCACCAATATCTACCCCCACTCCCCGGCATATAAAGAAAATAAGTGACCCACTCCCCAATGGTGAGTCGACACACGTCACTGTGCTCTCTGCCATAGCTAACAATCCTATAGCTTTCGCGAAGTGTGCAACTATAAAATAATGTGTAGCCCCCGTATCAAATAATACCCGACCCATAGTGCCATGGATAGGAAACGTACCCTCAATCGCGGGCGGTGCCTGAGGAACTGCAGCCTGGTGAACGTTATAGACACGTCCATACTGTAGCTGCCCCTGCTGAACTGGGACTGCTGGAATGGGTGGAAATGCTGCCATCTGTGGCGGTGCGGGGAGAGCGGTGAGAAACATAGGCCTCTTCGGCTCCTGGCGAGTACCCTGCTGCTGCTACTGTGGGGCCCTGCCCCTATCAGGACAATCCTGTCGTTTATGACCAGTCTTGCCACAAACAAAACACTTCCCTGGGAAGTTCCCTCCTCTCTGCCCCTGCGGTCCCCGACCCTGGTGGCCGTTACCGTTCCTCCCTTGGCCCTGCTGGCCCTGGTGAAACTGCTTCCCATTCTGTCCCTGTTGGCCCTGATGGCTGTTTGGACCCTGATGGCCCTGACGGAAACCTCCCTGTCCCTGTCTGTAGTTCCCTGATCGGAACCTCTTCTGATCCCCCTGCTGGGTACCCTGCTCACCCTGTCTTTGCCCCTGAACAGATTGTGCCCCACCGGCACCATGTCCTCCAGTCCTGCCCTGATGGCTAGACTCTCCCGACCTCTTGCCCTCAGCCATATGAAAGCGGTGGTCCTGGCAGTGTAACAAAGTAGCGTTAACCACATCAGAATACGTGGCCAACGAAAGGTTCCCTAACAGATGCTGAAGGATCCTCCATGTCAACCCGTCCGTGAACTTCTCAATCTTCTTCTTCTCTGTTGGTATCTCATTTGGAACGATATTCAACAAATTCGTGAACTCGGCCTCATACTCGGCCACGGTCTTACCCTCTTGCCTCAGACTCATCAATTTCCTCCTCATTTCCGTGTGAACAGCCGACGGAAAGTACTTGCGGTCAAACCGCACCCAGAAGTCCTGAATAGTGAGAGTATCCCTCTCCTCCACGGTGGTAATAGACTCCCACCACTGTAGCGCAGATCCAACTAGCTTGAAAGTAGCTAGCACCTTCTTCTGAACGTCCGTGCACTCATACATCCTTAAGTGCCTCTGCATATCCTTCCTCCACTGGCTCGAGACTACCACATCTGAGCTACCTGCAAACTCTGGCGGATGCGCTTTCTGAAAAGCGTCACGTACATGCTCCCAAGCAGATGGGAATGCATTTGCCTGAACTGGCGCGGCAACCGGCGCCTGAGGTGGTGCCTGCTGGACTACGGCAATTGTGGCATTTACCGCTTGGGCTACAATAGCTGCAGCCTCAGCGGCGTTCATCATGCCCTGAACTGGAGCGGGCTGGGGTTCGGGCGTTGCATCCCTGGGAACTCGTCGTGCACGTCGTGGAGGCATCTGAAATAAGAACAAAGTTTATAAGTTCGTTGTTATAAACTTAAAATAGCTGAAGAACGAAGCATACACAAAAAGAGTACAACAGTCCTAAAATATAGGGCTCTATATCAAAGAAACTTAGCGGAAACATAATAAGCCGTCAGATCCTAAAGGACACTAGCACCTGATGCTCTGATACCACCTGTGACACCCCGACTAATTAAATATCGGGTAGCTACTCCTTTATTAAATTAATTCAAAATGCCAAGTTGGCTCAGTTAATAGCATCACTGTCGAAAACATTTTTATTATTACTAACCACCTAGTATTTAAAAAGTAAGTGCCAAATTTTATTTAAAGTCTGATTAACATGCAACAAGTGTAATAAAGAATAATACCACCATTCACCATAATGAAGTAAATAGAATAACCATCACATAATGTAAATAAAGTCTGGAGGAAAAACTCCTCACTACAATACCACAACTGAAATAAGTAAACCGAATACTAAAATAATACATGCCAAAGTCTGAAACTGTAATGGAAAGATGTCTCTAATAGAAATGGGCAACATGCCCTACAACTGATAGATAATGAATCTGGAATCCAAGTGATAGAAGCGTCTACAAGAAAATCCCTGTAGCTTCCACAAACATCTACAACTCGTCACTAGAATGAGTATCCTATGCATAGTGTCCTTGTGGTTGGGCACCTAAAAATGGTTTTACAAGGAAAATAGATTTGAAAGCAAACGGGTCAGAGCCCGAATGTGGAGATATTTTAAAAACATGCAAGTGCTTTAAAATCATTTAAAACATTAAATGCAAAGTACATGTTAGGACGTGCACTCACATGCTATTCTCACCTCTCGTCCAACTGTGCACTCCTAACATAAGTACCCATCTACAACGACACAAACCACTAGCTAAGTGACTTCATATCTATCTAGACCGTCATAGGTCCTACCCTTATTACTCGGTCCTATTAACATTATAACTCTCGTAATTAAATAGGGGTTTAACGTAAACTCAGATGCTAAATATGCAATATGTTTCACTATCAGCTAACTCGTTATGTTTCTCGAAACAATACCGTAATTATTTTCACAACATTAACATGAAGGTTCCCATTAATTAAGTGTATATTATTCACGTCATAAATATACAATACAAGCACCCCGAGAACTAAGCTGCGGTGCACACATACTCTGCTATCTATCCCGGTACATCACGTACATAAGGATTACATATTCCGAATCTCTCAGGAATAGTTCACACATAACAACATCACAAATAATGGAGGCGAACACAGTCACATCACATGGGTCACGCACATACCTGCGCTCCCACGATCAGCGGACTTATTAATATCCCAATAAGTCTTTCTATGACCTATGTTCATCAAGGTAACCAGTCTAAATCCGGGCAACACAAGGATTAGAGGGCCCTAAGCGAACGCAAACCTCCCGTGATAGCAAGTATGGTAGGTATGTCATACACACAATTTATATACCAATACAAAGTAAACACACGTCTTAGTAATCCCGTAGTTTAATTGTAGTACTATTCTCATTCTCGTACCAATCTATAATTTACACACTTTATACGATTCCGGTTTATAATCATACGCCCCAAAAAGGCCCAAACTGCCAGCTCGTTAGAAGTCTCGTTCGAACGAGGTTGTTCGAACGAGATCAAATTATCAGCGCGTTAGAAGTCTCCTTCGAATGAGACTGTTCGAACGAGATCCAGTTCGTTCGAACGAACTGTACCTTCTAATGAGATCTCGTTCGAACGAAGTATCGAACGAAATTCCTTTTCGTTAGAAGCGACTGGTCAACTCGTTAGAAGCTCGTTCGAACGAGGCTCGTTCGAACGACCTGGGGAGGCTCTTCTAACGAACGACTAGTTCGAGCCCAGATTTTTTCTTCTTCGTTTTTCATCAATTTTACTCCTCAAATCTCCTCTAAAATTAGTCCCAATGATTGTTTTAAGGTCTCTAATCAATCCTAAACATATTATAGTCACCTCCTAACACGTTTTAAAGGATTAAATCACCCTAACATCAATCAATATACAAATCTCTACAGTTTTTCCCCAATTATTCAAGAACATAAACCCTAGAATTTGTAATCATCAATTAGTCCATTCTAAATCCGTTTTTGTTACATCCCACGTATACTAATACCAGAATAATCATCTCTATATGGTTCTACGTGCAATTTGTCCTCAATATTCAAGTTCTAAATCCAATTAACATGGGTTTTCATTCATCTTCCAAGAACAATTGGAATTCTTTAATTTTCTAACATGGGAAGAACATTCTCTGAATTTAAATGTAATTAAATCACTTGCCTTGATTGTCTCTGAATTTGGTGTTGATTTTTGTAAAGATTTCTGCAGAATTCCTTCTCTTTCTCTCCCTCTCCAAGCCTTCTTCTCCAAAGGTGGCTATGGTGGCTAGGGCTTTCTTTGGGAAAGTTGGAAACCTAATTTGATAACCTCCGTAGCTTATTGGGTCATTAAGGGTGGTTAGTGGGTTTAGTGGGTCTATTCCCAATCAGATTTACTTCTCTAATTTTCGTCATTTTTAATTCCTAAAAATACGAAATTACCAAAATACCCTTTATATTGCCGATATGGCCTAAAAATACCCCGGGACCCAAACTACACCCCCGGCTAGTGTTTTCTGACTATCTCGACCCTTCCGGACGCGTTGGCGCACTCAAAATGACCATACGGTTTAAAGAATTTAAATTCACTTTTATAATCAAAATATTACACCGTGACGCGGTGGTCACACGCGTCTCTACAAAATTTCCAAAACGCCGTATATCAATCTCACGACAAATTTCTCATAATTCAATATTCATATAAAAACATGTATGCACATAATCAAATACCAACTCGCATCTCGTTAGTATTTTTAACCCGGATTAATTTCCAATTAATACGCATTTAATTAATTAATCCCAAAAAATAAATATAGCCAAAAATACGGGGTATTACAGAGGTCTACTGTATACACATCCGGATCTATCTCCCGGACTGAGGTTTCATTTACAAAATGTTTATCAATTCAATTTTCATTCATCATTTTTTTTTCTCAAAACTTTCCATTTCCTTTCTTCTATCCAGGAAATGTATTTAAAGCCAATTCATTTATCCCATTTCCCTTCTTCCATCAAGGAAATGTATTTAAAGCCAATTCATTATCATAAATTTCTTTAACATCAATAATGTCCCTCATTATTAAGAATAGTTATATTACGTATCATATAACGTTTCTAAGACCGCCCGTCCGGGTTTCCCCACTGTGCGCGCCCCTGAATGGCTATCATCTTCAAGGGCCTATTAATCAAGATAACTTGGGATCCTACAACGCAAGACGTCAGGAAGTGTCCATATGCCTGCGGGTGAGTCATAACCACACCCAAAATTACCTCACCATTGCAGAAAAACATATAATAATCGCTCATATGGCCAAGGACTATATTCACCCTGCATTCATTAGCCAGGGGACTTCACCTCACGCGCGCAACTTCCCTTATGATAGAGATTTAGAGAGGTGTGTTTACGTAAATTATCATTTACGAAAATCATTTCTTTTTCCAATTTGAAAACATTCACATTTTACATTCTCAAAATCATTTATTCTCAATGATTAAGTACCAACTTTATAATGTGCATTTCTTATTCTCATAGTCATATTTTATTAATGACCTAGGACCCGAAGTGTAATTGTCCTCACACTAGTCTACCTTCTATTAATTCTAGGTTAACTTACTATATCATATGGAACTTTAACCTCTATAAAACATCCTTAGAATAAACCCAATTAACCCCATGCTAGTCTAGGATATTTGACTCCCTAACATAGGCCCACAATACCCTAAAATTAAATAGGTTGTGAATTTCCTTCCCACAAACCCAAGGACTACATATCATCCAAACAATCATTTAGAGGTCCCCACCCTCTTTTAGGAACCTCAACCTCCTAATTTATCATTCTTTTCTATTTTCCTCAAAAATGTAGTTTTTGTGTCACACACATAGAACACTCACTTAGTTCCCATAGATTCCCTCCATTTGAGGCCTATTTACTCTTAAAAGATTAGTTAATTCCTTTCTTAAATAATCTTGAATCAATTAAAATTAGAATTTATCCCATCCAATTAACCCTAGGGAAAATTGTCAAACTTCCTGAAGGGTCGATCGATCGACCCATGGCCCTCGATCGATCGATGGTTCGATCGATCGAACCTCTACCCTCGATCGATCGATCACATCGGACAACTTCTTCTCCGAGAAGCTATTTCGGCCATTAAAGCTTCTCCCATGATTTTGTCTCATCTTCGGACATCCTACAACCTCCACCAACAACAAATAATCATAATACAAGGGTTCTAAATTTCCTAGAACCCAAAATCAACAATTAGATTTGATTAAATCCTAGTTTCTTCGGTTAGAAAATTATTGGGGTTTATTCGTTTTAACTCCCGAAACCCCATTTTATCCACGAAAAACCAACCCAAAATCTTTAGGGTTTGTTATTACCAAACTAAGATATGAGATTTATGCTCAAAAGTAAATAAAGCAAGTAAACACTTGCCTCGTGGATAAAATCCGACGATCCCGAGTCGAGTCCGGCGGAGTTTGGCCTGAAATCTTCATTTTCTCTTCTTTTTCTTCCTTCCTCTCTCTCCTCTCTTTTCTTTCTATTCTCTCCACCTCACCCTCCTTATATAGGGAGAAAAGGGTTTATACCCCTTAAAACCCAAAATGACTCGTTTACTCAATTGCGAGTCCCTATTCGTTTAAAAATTCTCGAAACTCAATTTCGACCATCGAACACTCTTTTCTGACTATCTCGGCCATTCCGAGATTCACCGCGCAGTTAAAATTTCCATCTGAGGTACTTGACCGCAATCCACTATTTTAACCCATTGCATCTCACTACGGGTTTTCCAATTAAAAATCTTACCTTTTGTCACTTTACTCAACGACGACATATAATTAAAATACTTCGACCTATTTAATCCCAAAAGTAATTACAACACCCATCGAAAATCATCTAATCCCTGAAAATCCCAAAAAGCACTATTCTGAGAAATTCCTCAAATTTCCAATTTACACCCAATTATGGAATTTAATTATCCCCAAAAAGGACGGGTTGTTACATACTCCCCCCCTGATAATGGAATTTCGTCCTCAAAAATTAGATGAAACCGATGCTTCCAGTACTTAACCTAAGATCGCTCCCAATCCTAATACCTCAAGGGGAACGATACTACCCTAACGGTTCCAAACCATATGATATACGGCTACCACGGTCGTACAGTGACTCCAACAACGCCATATTGCACCCATCATTTCTTGTGCCCCATGTGGAAAGAAAAGCCTACAGCCGCCGCTCTAACGTCCAAACACGATTCTAAACGTTCACTCGTCAAAATTTTGGTATCTCATTTCCCCAAAAAGAAATTACTCTATTCGCTCGACCACTCTCGTCATTGTCCTTTCTTATCTTGGGCATGACGTTCCATCCAACACACTTCCAATCCATTCGTGACTGCCTCTCGACATAAACTTCAACTTTATACACTAAGCCTTTTCTATGTCGGGCAATATATAAAACTAACTTACTGAGGGGCCAATACACCTTTTTTCTTAACCCGTGCACATCTGCGCGACCATTGCAAACGTTCAACACGTAACACTCTCTATAAATAAGGGCCTCCTTTACTCGGTGTAATACTCACATATGGGTCCTCCCAACCCACAAAACTCAATTCTCCTTAGGGTTAATCAACCAATCTTCTTGTGGTTAACTCAGAACTATCTCCTTACATTGGCGCCACTAACCTTACTTACTTAAGATTCTATTAATCCTACGATCTAGGCGTTGCCCCACCTACGAGAAATGAGTACAATCCTAAGTATATCCCTAGTGCCCACGACTTCTCTCAACTTCTGACATTTTCTTGGTTTCATGCATGGGACATCTCGCAAAGCGAAATCCAGACTAGGAACCCTACCGTTACACTACCCCCTCGCATTGTCGGTCATCGAGATATAGCGACCTAAGGCACACCAGCGGGACGTCCTAAATCCTACCTCTCTAACCTACAAACGCATTTCTACTATTCTATCCTCCCACCTGAGCGAAAAGTAAAATCTAACTAATCGAAGTGTTCGCTCTCTTGCAAAATCGTTACGATTATCATACCCAAAATATACTTCCTAAAAATTTTCCTTTTCATTAAGGCCTAGCTATAATCCTCGAATCAATTTCTCTAAGTCCTACTGCACCCACCCACTTATGGTGAGAGGACCACTTTAGTGCTTTTACATAGCACAATATTTCGATAAGCATACCATCATCACATGGCTCATACTCTATATTGTTTCATCCACACTATATAACTTATCAACAAAACCAACATCCTTGCATCCTATAACATCTCTCCACTCCCGACGTCGTTAAGGTTCATGCGTGGAGCGTTTCAGAAAGCGAAATCCAAATAAGGAACCCCTCCAACACACTACTACTTAACTTTGTCGGTCATGGAGGTCCGTTATTATCGAATATGCAACCGGGATAATCCTATCCCCTATTTCAACCAAATGAGATCTGAACTCCCATCTCTATCCAGGAGCCATACCACTAAGCACTCGCACCCCACTCAGTCCTTGCGCAATCAATAATGAGCTTACACTCACAGCTCAAAATCATCCCTGCATACCTTAAATCACATTTATAAGGTCCCCACGTACTCACATCATGATAATGAAACCTCTGCTTACCCGAGTTCCATCTATGCACATAATAAAGGCGAACTCAGCTTGTATCCAGGTGATATATTGCAACAACAACCCGTTCCACCCTGGAACCGTGGACACGATAGTCTTGCAATCATTAGCCCGCTATCGCTCCGAACAAAGAAGAATATAATATACTCATAATATTACCATAGTCGTATAAACATATAAGACGAGTATCATAAGCCAGATATATATATTTAAAATATCAACACCCGCCTATATAGCGAATGAAAGAAAAAAATAACTCCGCTACCGCGAAAAACACATAGGCCTACATTACATAATGTTATCGATACCGCCACTAAGCTCAAATTACACACACGAGTCTGGGGATAACGAAACACTGCGACTTTATCTAGCCACACCAATTATACCTCTTCCTTCTGAGGTGAAACTCATAGCAATAACTTCGAAGTTATCCACTCCAATTTGTTCTTGGACTTGGTACACATGTCCTAATTGAACCAAAATGTCTTTAATCATTGCCCCATCTAGGCATCCTAACCTTGTCCTTTATTCCTATCGAGAAAAGACACCCATGCGTTTCCGCACTCCAGATCATTATTTTCATCACTAGCCTTCTTGACCATGATAAAATTATCAGTCACTTGGACTCCATTGCCACGATCCTGACAATAACTTTTCTAATTCCTCCTAACTTCTTCTTGTTAGAAAGATATTCCACTACCGACCTCAACACCCCGCTTTAACAAATTCCCAGGGTGGATGTCCACCAATGGGGTCCTCGAACATTCCCATTATTCATAAGTGTTAGCAACACTTATCTAGTGAGCCTATCATTCTTCGAAAGGACTCATTATTCATTGTACCTACCTCACCTCGGTACACGGTTCACTTCTCCATATTACTCTTTATTGACTGCCGGCCTCTAGCTGATCCTTATGTGAATAATTCAGAAACTGCATTCTTCTCATTCCTGCTGAATTATGGGGACTCATGGTTAAAACTATTTGTAAGATCCCTTTCGAACATTTATAATCACTGGGAAATTCAACTTTACTACCACTCCCTACTATGGTGGTAGTGAGGTACTCATAACTACTATACTTTAGTAATCGTTGCAACAATATTTAGCGAACACTACAAAGGAAGTGACCTCTACTACGGTCCTCGTCCCCAACTTCTACCAGCTGCTCCAGCTAAGCTCCTCCTCCTGCTTCCATCCAAGCCCCGCACACGAATCTCGAATGAGAGCGCAAAAGATTTACATAATCTTATACTATGGTGGGAGAACGAAATCTCACAAGAGAAACCAGTAATCCTAATCCTGAGGCTCTATATCAAATCGAGAGCAACACTGAAAGCGTAGTACGTCCACACAGATTCCTAAGGACACTAAAACCTGATGCTGTGATACCATCTGTGACACCCCGCCTAATAAAATATCGGGCGATCACTCCTATATAAAATTAAAAAAGGAGTCGCATATGGATCATTCTTAGCATCAATGTCAAAAACCAATTTAATTACTAACAACCTATTAGACTGGCGTCAAAGTTTTACATAACTACTCTTTTTAAACACCCACACGAATAAAACATCCACGCAGTTTATGTAAATGAAACTAAAATGAGATAAAATAACCGAACACTCGGTTCAAATATAATACAACCATATCAAATGCCGTACTAAAAGGTGGTAAAAGAATAAATAAATGCAGTTGGGTTATTAACCCGAATGTTTATACAGTACCTCCTATCTAGATTACAAGGATATAAGTGTCTATCAAGAACCTGCATGCATCAACAGCTGTTGAAGCAGACGTCTGACTCGAAGGAAGTGTCATCCAGGCATCCCTGTGTCTGGACACCTATATATATATATATATATATATATATATATATAGATAGATAGAGAGGGAAAAGTAGATAAACGGGTCAGAGCCCGAGTGTGAAAAATATTTAGCAAGTGCATAAATGTTTTATTTTAAAAAATATGTTTTATCTCATATTTAAATATGGTACCGCACTCCCAAGATACCCCTCACCTCTCTTCTAATAGTGCACACCTAGCGCATCCTAACAAAATACCCTAGTCAAGCTACCCTGCCTAACTAGTCTGTTAACCATCTTCTAACAACCCTAGTTATTCCAAATACTAAGGGATAAACTTCTCCCCAGCCTCGACACTATGCCCTGTTCGTGCGTGGGGTGTCTCGCAGAGCGAAATCCAAACAAGGAACCCCCTATACACTACTACGCGGCATGGTCGATCGTCTAGATCCATTAGACCCTCAGTACCCAACGTATATACATACTATATAATGTTATACATAAGATACTTACTCTAATATACATCTTACAATATACATCCGTATCTATCTCCCGGACTGAGGTTTACTGTATATTCATCTTTATAATACACATCCAGATCTATCTCCCGGACTAAGGTCTACTGTATACACATCCGGATCTATCTCCCGGACTGAGGTTTCAATTACAAAATGTTTACCAATTCAATTTTCATTCATCATTTTTTTCGGCAAAACTTTCCATTTCCTTTCTTCTATCCAGGAAATGTATTTAAAGCCAATTCATTTATCCTATTTCCCTTCTTCCATCAAGGAAATGTATTTAAAGCCAATTCATTATCATAAATTTCTTTAACATCAATAATGTCACTCATTATTAAGAATAGTTATATTACGTATCATATAACGTTTCTAAGACCACCCGTCCGGGTTTCCCCACTGTGCGCGCCCCTGAATGGCTATCATCTTCAAGGGCCTATTAATCAAGATAACTTGGGATCCTACAACGCAAGACGTCAGGAAGTGGCCATATGCCTGCGGGTGAGTCATAACCACACCCAGAATTACCTCACCATCGTGGAAAAACATATAATATTCCCTCATATGGCCGAGGACTATAATCATCCTGCATTCATTAGGCAGGGGACTTCACCTCACGCGCGCAACTTCCCTTATGATAGAGATTTAGAGAGGTGTGTTTACGTAAATTATCATTTACGAAAATCATTTCTTTTTCCAATTTGAAAACATTCACATTTTACATTCTCAAAATCATTTATTCTCAATGATTAAGTACCAACTTTATAATGTGCATTTCTTATTCTCATAGTCATATTTTATTAATGACCTAGGACCTGAAGTGTAATTGTCCTCACACTAGTCTCCCAATAATCCAAAACATCACCATTCCACCTTCTATTAATTCTAGGTTAACTTACTATATCATATGGAACTTTAACCTCTATAAAACATCCTTAGAATAAACCCAATTAACCCCATGCTAGTCTAGGATATTTGACTCCCTAACATAGGCCCACAATACCCTAAAATTAAATAGGTTGTGAATTTCCTTCCCACAAAACCAAGGACTACATATCATCCAAACAATCATTTAGAGGTCCCCACCCTATTTTAGGAACCCCAACCTCCTAATTTATCATTCTTTTCTATTTTCCTCAAAAATGTAGTTTTTGTGTCACACACATAGAACACTCACTTGGTTCCCATAGATTCCCTCCATTTGAGGCCTATTTACTCTTAAAAGATTAGTTAATTCCTTTCTTAAATAATCTTGAATCAATTAAAATTGGAATTTATCCCATCCAATTAACCCTACGGAAAATTGTCAAACTTCCTGAAGGATCGATCGATCGACCCATGGCCCTCGATCGATCGATCACGCCGTACAACTTCTTCTCCGAGAAGCTGTTTTGGCCATTAAAGCTTCTCCCAAGATTTTGTATCATCTCCGGACATCCTACACCCTCAACCAACAACAAATAGTCATAATACAAGGGTTCTAAACGTCCTAGAATCCGAAATCAACAACTAATTTCGATTAAATCCTAAGTTTCTCCGATTAGAAAATTATTGGGGTTTATTCATTTTAACTCCCGAAAACCTGTTTTATCCACGAAAACCCAACCCAAAATATTTAAGGTTTGTTATTACCAAACTACGATATGAGATTTATGCTCAAAAGTAAATAAAGCAAGTAAACACTTGCCTCGTGGATAAAATACGACGATCCCGAGTCGAGTCTGGCGGAGTTTGGCCCGAAATCTCGCTTTTCCCTTCTTTTTCTTCCTTCTTCTCTCTCTTCTCTCTTTTCTTTCTATTCTCTCCCCGTCACCCTCCTTATATAGGGAGAAAATGGTTTATACTCCTTAAAATCGAAAAATGACTCGTTTACTCAATTGCGAGCCGCGATTCGTTTAAAAATTCCCGAAACTCAATTTCGACCATCTGACACTCTTTTCTGACTATCTCGGCCATTCAGAGACTCACCGCGCAGTCAAAATTTCTATCTGAGGTACTAGACCGCAATCCACTATTTTAACCCATTGCATCTCACTGTGGGTTTTCCAATTAAAAATCTTACCTTTTGTACTATAGTAAAATACTATAGTACTAATCTAATATCCAATAATGTGTTATTTGTGCGTATCCTAAGGTATACATTAAGGGTGTGAGGACGCTCTTAGTGACCAAAAACTGTATAATAAATGAATTGAGAAAAAATATTATGCAGTTAGGACGCTATGTGTGCATGCTACAATATAAATGCGATACACATCCACTTTCCCACTATAAAAATAAAATTTTTACATGTGCAAATGTATCGTGTTCTTATTGGTGTTTTTCTAAATACATAATATTTTTTCTCAATTAGATTGAAACAAATATAGAATATATATTGAGCTAGGACTAGAAAGGTCATTATAATGTTGATATATGTGGTGCGAAAGCATGAAAACGAATAGAATTGACTACAAATTGTGATCTAAAATAATTAAATGGCACATACAAGGTAAATATATAGAGTAGAGAATACATGTAAATAAAGATACGATATTTAATTTGACTACGTTCATGTGAGGTTTTGAGAAGGGATATTAAGTATTTAGTTCCATTTGTAAAGACTAGATGTGCCCACGTGCGTTGCACGTGTGTGCGAGTTCCGATATTTCTCTTTAGGAATGAAATCATGAATAATAATGTATGATTGTAAATCCTTTATTCAATTAAGGACAGTTAATTAAGTAAAGTAACTAACAATGTAGTTCTGTTGACGCAATAAGCCATGCATTACGATTGAATATTTTAAATCAATCTCCATAAATCCAAGTTATAAGAAATGTAAAATGCAAAGCAATAGATAATTTGTTTTTGGAATAAATTGTATAATGATAATGTTTAAGGGTAAAAAATTGAAATGTAATCGTCAAATATGTTGCTTTTGACGTTTGTTAGGATTTGATGGTTCTTTTTACTCTTCCACATTCAAAGCTACAAAACGTGAAAGTTTTAGATCGGATGCTTTAAGTTATTTCCCTTTAATATAGAATCTGTATATTTTCCCAATGCATGTATATAACTTTTGAACATAGTCTGAGTGAAAAATTCCCCGTGTAAACCGAATAATATATTTGAATCTTAATTAAATATAATTATTATTGAGCTTATTGAATAAATGTATGAATTTGAATTATAAATAAGAATGATATTACCTTGTCTTTAGAAGTGATGAAATTTGGAATATTGCAGCCAATGAATGATTCTGCTTCCTCGAATAGTGTCACTGATGATCTTTCATCTTCGTCTTGGACAACAAATTGAAGTAAGTACCTTATATTTTTTTGAATAATGTATTAGTAAAGTTTTATATATGAGTTTTATTATTAATATTGAAAGATTCTTGATCATATTAATTTACCTTGTTATGTAATTTGAATTTGAAGTACCACAATGTCACATTATTTTCTTTGATTTTTTAGATTGGAGAAGTACTTTTGTGGTTGCCATTGAAGTTCTTGTCGATAAAGCAATGAAAGTTGGCCATGTGAGAAGACGTTTGTTGGTAAGTAGACCCCAACATTAGCAATTTTTTGTCCCTAGGATTTTTTTATTGTCATAGCGAAACATTAATGAATAGGAAATTGTTTCCTCTTGAACTGGAAAAGGTATTCCTCATTTCCTGCTGGTGATAATTGAATACGTGGAAATAGGAAATTTCTTCCCTTGTGCTGGCCCACTGAAATTTGCACGTGTATCACATTATCTGAAGAACCTTTGTACAACATTCTTGTTCCATTAAATAATCCAATTGAAGGATTTATATTCCGTAGAAGAATGATTGGACAATTAGGTTTAAGTTTCAATGTGTGTGGGGGAAATCCATTAGGCATTAAAGAATTTAAAAATTCTTTTTGGTAATAGTTGTGCGTGTCATCCATAGCTTCATCAAAGCTATTTAATGTCTTCAACTCTCCACGTAACATATCAATCATGATATCATTAATGGAGTCAACGTGTTCATTTGTTGTCGCAAGAATTTCTCTATCTGTCAAGAAATTTGGCAAGGTCGCATTGATATTTAATGATGGAAAGATAAAGTCAATGAGAGATTATTCGGGGCAATTGTTTTCTAGTGGATGTATGACCATTTCATCCTGAAGACTTATCAGATCATCATGTGTTGATGATTCTATCCCATTGCCAATTCTTAGAAGGAATTCGCTGAATTGTTGATCATTTCTGGCACGCATATTTAATGTCAAAGGTAATACATGTATTGTATTCTAAATCGGTGATATCACAATGCTAGATTTTACTATTTCCAATCTTGACCCTCGACGTATTACTGGCAGGAACTGTCTGAAATCTCCACCGAAGACAATCACCTTGCCCCCGAAAGGTTCAATACTATCCATTAAATCCTTTAATGTCCTCTCAAGAGTTTCAATTGTGAATCACTTTGCCATTGGTGTTTCATCCAAAATTATGATCATTGCTTACCGTATGAGTTCTGTTGTGCCACTTTGCTTGGGAATGTTGAATAATCTTGTCTCAGTGGTCAGAATAGGTATTTGGAAGCGTGAATGTGCAGTTCGACCTCCAAGTAATAATGATGTAGCTACCCCTGATGTTTCTGTAGCAAGTGCAATCATACCTTTATTTATAATGTCAATGGGTAATGCTCTATACAGGTATGTCTTTCCAGTTCCACCCGACCCATCAACGAAGAAATAACCTGAATTTATAGCAACCACCCTCTCGAGTATAACCAAGTACGCATGTTTTTGGTCTGCGTTTAAATGCGTACCGAAATTATAGACTTCTTCTGGTGTCTTGATGTGGAGTTCATCTGTAATTTCTCTTCGATTGGTGATATTGTATGATAATTGTGTACCGCTACATGGAGGCAGGTCAAAGTCTTTAATCGATTTTCCCATTGAATCTAGAAAGAAGCTGATGATATTTAATGTGCAATCTTTTTGTGCAGGCAATAAATTTGGGTGGAGTCTTTTAAAATCTTCAAAAAAAACTCAAAGTTTATTTCCCATAATTTTCTCACATCGGACGGCTCACAATAAACTAAAATAATTGCGAACAATCTTCTTAGTGCTTCAGGCATTTGGGTATTCATGAATATTAGGTATCTCTGAACAAAAGAATTTATCATAATTATCTGGAGTATTGAGCTTGTAATCTTGCTTTAGAATTACCAAAATATGAGCATGTGGAAATCCTCTCTTTTGGAATTCGATTACATGTACATGTGCTGCTACCTTTCCAAATATTTCTTTCTTAAAAAGTTGATCCTTTAGGTCCTTTAATTTAGCTCGAAATACTCTCGAAGTTAGATCAGGTCAATCTTGAGGTACCTAACTTGGATGAAGATTATCAAGGATTTCTTTCCAATCAGGGTTGGAAGTCATTGTGATGAATAAATCTGGCTTCCCATATCTTTGAACTAAAGCCATTGCATCCAAGTATCTACGACGCATATCTCTAGGTCCACCGATGAATGATGCTGGGAGAACAATTCTTTGACCGACTTTGTTGGCTCTTGTTTCACCTGCTGTGACGTTGTCGACCAACCCTTAGTATAATTCACCTCTAATTTTTTTTGGTTGGTTACGATAGAAGTCAAGTCGGGTTATTTCTAACTTTATGTACATGTCGACATAATACTGTTGTAGTAACTTTCTAGTGAATAACAACGTTGGTTATCTATTATTTCTGATCTGCAATTTGTGTGCATAGTATTGTCGACATGATATTTTAGATGAGTTCTCTCGATGAACACCTAAAAGAGTGTATGGTTGTGGAAATTTAAAAATAATAATAATTGTTAAATATAATAAAATTGGAATTTAAGAATGATATTTTTAAAATATATTTTATGTTAAATCTATACCTTCTTGCTCTGATGAGAGAATGCCCTTTGTACATGTGATTGCTGGTAGGGAGGCCTAGATATTTATAGATATGGTAGATGAGGTACCATTTTCGCGCTTTATGTCTTGATGCCATCCAACCTCTCCTTTTTAAAAAAAGCAATGGGTACTATAATGGGTCATAACATCCAAAGTAGTGCTTTATTTGGTGTCATTGACCGGAGTGAGACACGATAATGATGTCTGGCTCAAAAGGAATATTTTCATTGTTTCCTTCAATCCATATTGTAGAAATTTCATCGAATGTAGGCTCATTGTAAACACGTTGATCAAGGTTAACATGTTTACTGATTTGAACTTCAAGTGAATCGAGTGAAGGGTAGTCCTTTAATCGCCATAAAAACTGAGCGTATGAATTTTCGTTTAGTACATTAAAGAGCTTTTCAACTATATCAGCGTTTAAAGATAACCCTGGTAAGATTACCATTCGGTTTTGAACCTCATTACTAGCGTCATGGAAGTAAAGTTGGAAATAACAGGGAGTGGTGGAGGGTTTCAATGAGGGTAAATGATGATAAACTTGCCCTTGAACTCGAAACGTGTATACACCACAGCTTGATGAAGCTAGTTGCTTGTCAAGAGTAACTCCAAATGAAGTGAAGGCGAATATGTTATTGTAAGCTCTGATATTAGCACTAAATTCTCTTGATTCGAAAGAATTAGATGTGAAAAGATGAAATAAAACCTCGGGGATCGAAGTTTTAGCGAGTGAGATTTGGCCTTTTGACAACAAAATGTCGGGGATTCATATTGGAATCTTTGGGCATTGCAGTGATGGCAATCGGGAGTTGCTTCTAGTTCTGGTAACATAGAGCATAGAGGTTCATATATGGTTTCTCCTAATATGAGAGCAATGGTAATATTAAATATTCATTTCATAAGTCTAACATGATTTACTTAAGCGTAAAGTATATTTTAGTTATTTTTAGCTAACCTTGATATTGGTAAGAATTTAATTGGGCTCGAAGTAACCAAGTAATTCTTTGTCTTTTCCTTATATTGGGTTTGCCAGATACATTTTCTGATGGTGGAATGGATGACATTTCTAACAATTTGGGAAATGACGTGTCTGTTAGATTATTTAATATGTTTAGTAAGAAAGGAGCATGAGAAATGTAATTGAATGATTTTATAATTTAAAACAAAAATTTAATTAAATATAATGGTGAAAATATATGTAAGGAAATACATATTGAATTTTCATTAACTTCATGTAAATGGCACATATATAAGTTGTTTACTATGTCAAAAAACTAATGCGCAAACTTGGTGTACAAATTTGATAACTTTGACTTTTGTGTGTATGTCGTTGTTGCAAGCCAATTTAATCAAAGCCTCAATTAGCTACAAAATATAACAAACTCATGTGTAGCGGTAAGTAAGGATGTCGATCCACATCAAGGGGGTAAGCTAGAGACAAACTCAATTGTAATTCAATTTTTATTTTCTTTTTGTGCTTTTCAAATATTAAAACAATTTAGGCGAGATGAGAATTTAAACTAAACTAAATCAAGATGTAAATAAAATTAAATGAAAATATTAAGTAAATCTAACTAACTAAAAATCTAAAATATGAGAATAATGAGGAAATAAAAGTGAGAACAATCAAGGGCTAGGATGACTCTAGATATTTTTGTTAATCAAAATTAATTAGTTCAAGTAATCAAGGATAGTCTTATGTTCTTCTCATATAAAAATATTTCTGAAATTTAGATTGAAACTGACTCAATTTTAATTTTCAATAACATCTCGTCATATAATAGATGTATTCATTGACAACCTAAAAAAGCTTTTAAATATTTTCAAGACCTCTCTCAACATTTCATAATCTCAATTAAGGTCGGTGCTAGAGTGGTGAACAGAGCAACAGTGTCGAGTTCGGAGCTGAAGCCGACTCTTCATAAATAGAATACATGGAATCGGTCAACCTCCAAAATATTCTACTGGAAATTACTCGATCTCTAAACAAACGCAAACAACATTTCAATCAATTTTTACATTCCATAAGAAACCAAATTGCTCCATGCCTACTCTCAAGGTCTCTTTGAAACTTACGAATTTTATCATCATATACTACATAAGGTGAACTCAATTCGATAGGGCATGTCACGAATCGGAATCGAACATTTCATAAAAAATGAAAAAGCAAACTAAAAAATTCGAGCCCTATTTGTACATTTTAATATCAATTGAAGAGGTGGATTTCATCTCAGAAAATTCAATCATGTACAATGTGACTTGCAAAGGTGCTTTGCGTGAATCGATACAATTTGAAGAAACAAAAGATATAACAATTGGAATCATTTATAAGAGTTAACAGGATTAATACCTTAATCACGCTAATTGTTTTGTTAGTGCTCTTTTAAGTTACTATTAAATCAGAACCTCCACAACGGTACAACACACTGGTATCAACCGTTCTTTATCTTGTCTAACAACAAACTATTCCTCCAAGATCTTTAAAGTCACGAATCCACCAAGTGCCAAAGGATATGTTGGAATCCAAAAACCTATGCAAAGATAATTTAATCGCTCAGTTAGCGCACATTCTCCAACATAAGATTAAGATGATATAAAACTTGAAAAACATAAATAAAAGATTTATAACTCACAAATATATGCCCAAAACTATATATTTAAATCAATACGAAATTTGTAAAATGTAAAAAATACTTTAATTTGACGATAAAATGACAAATAAAGAGAAAAACATAAATACAATATACAATTTGGATATCTGATATTTTTGAAAAACATAACTTTGGAAATAATTATTGAACAACTTAACATAACAATTTAACAGAACCCAAAAACGGAGATCGTTACTAATATTTTAATGGCAAAGATTTTAATACTGTAGAAATTCTACAATTACAAATATAATTTCAACAGATTAAAAAATCCAACCACATTGAAATTTACTTTAAGTACAAACTTATCATATTATTATTAACCTTTTAAACCGGAACAAAAGCAAAAATTACACAGGGAAGTAGGAGTACTAACCTTTTTTTTTCCAAAAGAACCAAAAGCAAGGAAATATAATATTGGATGGCATAGAAGATATATATCTAATATACGAAAAAATTCCGTAGGCATTCCTCACTGTTGGTGTTTAAGATTCCATTTGACAGGCTGAATGAATGTGAAAGATGAATGAATTAACATTAATTTGGGATTTGATACAATGAATGAATGTGTTGTCATTAATTCCTGACAGTTGGTGTTTCAGATTCCATTTGACAAGCTGAATGAATGTGGAAGATGAATGAATTAACA
This sequence comes from Sambucus nigra, assembly GCA_949130495.1. Lineage (NCBI taxonomy): Eukaryota > Viridiplantae > Streptophyta > Magnoliopsida > Dipsacales > Adoxaceae > Sambucus > Sambucus nigra. The sequence goes on along the minus strand of OX422218.1, from coordinate 102,903,553 downwards.
TTAATTTGGGATTTGATACAATGAATGAATGTGCAAACTAAATGTGTTATCATTAATTTTTGTGACGGTTGATTTCTAGGGTTGGATTGGAAGAACGAAAATGGTACAAGAAATTAATGTGGAAGATGAATGAATTAACATTAATTTGGGATTTGATACAATGAATAAATGTGCAAAATGAATGTGTTGTCATTAATTTTTGTGACGGTTGGTTTCTAGGGTTGGATTATAAGAACAAAAATGGTAGAAGAAAGTAATGTGGAAAATGAATGAATTAACATTAATTTGGGATTTGATACAATGAATGAATGTACAAAATGAATGTGTTGTCATTAATTTTTGTGACGGTTGATTTCTAGGGTTGGATTGGAAGAACGAAAATGGTAGAAGAAAGTAGGGATAGATAATTGTGTGTATTAGCAAGGGTATGGTAGGAAGTTTAAAATTAATGAGGGTAGTTTAGTCCTTTGGTTTTTGAAGAAGAAGATTCCGTAGGCATTCCTCACTGTTGGTGTTTAAGATTCCATTTGACAGGCTGAATGAATGTGAAAGATGAATGAATTAACATTAATTTGGGATTTGATACAATGAATGAATGTGCAAAATGAATGTGTTGTCATTAATTCCTGACTGTTGGTATTTCAGATTCCATTTGACAAGCTGAGTGAATGTGGAAGATGAATGAATTAACATTAATTTGGGATTTGATACAATGAGTGAATGTGCAAAATAAATGTGTTATCATTAATTTTTGTGACGGTTGATTTCTAGGGTTAGATTGGAAGAACGAAAATGGTACAAGAAATTAATGTGGAAGATGAATGAATTAACATTAATTTGGGATTTGATACAATGAATGAATGTGAAAAATGAATGTGTTGCCATTAATTTTTGTGACGGTTGATTTCTAGGGTTGGATTAGAAGAACAAAAATGGTAGAAGAAAGTAATGTGGAAAATGAATGAATTAACATTAATTTGGGATTTGATACAATGAATGAATGTGAAAAATGAATGTGTTGTCATTAATTTTTGTGACGGTTGATTTCTAGGGTTGGATTGGAAGAACGAAAATGGTAGAAGAAAGTAGGGATAGATAATTGTGTGTATTAGCAAGGGTATGGTAGGAAGTTTAAAATTAATGAGGGTAGTTTAATCCTTTGGTTTTTGAAGCAGAAGTAGCCTCTTTTAAAGTAGTAGAGATAGAGATTTACTTATGACCACTTTCGTATTTTTATTTTTTTAGTTGTTCATTTTAATATAACAAATATAGAATAAGTTTCGTAACTCTCTAAAAAAAAGAAAAAAGAAAAATGGATGGTGAGAGAGAAGTTAAAGAGACTAAATGCAAAAAAAATATATTTTGAGAAAGAATGTGAAAAAACGGAGGGAATGAAGGATGTGTCCATCCATTAACACAAGCTCCATTTCAAATTCTCCCTTGGAAACGGTTTAGTTTCTCCCCAAACCCTATATAAGGTTCAACTTCTTGTGTTTTTTTGTAGACTAAAATCTCATTTCTTGTCAAGTAAGTTTAAACCAACAACTCCATGCTATGTTCTTGTTTTGTCTTTCAATACTTCTTAACCACTTTTTTTTTTTGTTGTTTACATTTCCCCGTCCCTCTTCTTAAGACAAATAGTTTGTATTTTAAATTTGAGAATGTCTGTCTTTTTTTTTTAATCACTGAATCTAGGGAAGACTAATGATATGATTTTCTATTTTTTTGTCGGCTGAATTTAGGGAAGACTGAATAGATAGTGGCGATACTAAATGATAAAATTCCTCTTGAGAAGTCTCCCCCAAAATGATCATTTGAACATGACGAGGGTTCTGGTTCCAAACAGAATTTCAAGCGTCCAAAGGTCATCACTGTCAAGTGTGCGGGGAAATGATTTTTGATACCATTGGGGATTGATGAATTAGAGAAACTGGGGCCGAATGTTTTGGGTAGTTATAAGCAACCTTCTCCACTTTCTAGAAAATATCCACCTCTAAAGTTACAAAAGGAGGTTCCTGCCTCTAAACAATTGGAAAACTCGAGGTTTTCTAAATCCGACGTTTTGACCATGGGTAAATCTAATGTGGAACGGAGGCTGTTGGTGGAGACAAAATAAAGGAATGCCGATAATGTGTTAACGTCTCGTAATAAATTAGAATCAAATGGTCTGAAAACTGTTGAGTTTAAGGACCAGCTGGAACTTGTTTCTCGCAATAAGGTGATGGAGGCTTTGAATCTATTTGAAAATATATATGGAAAAATGTACAAAAAATAAAAATTAAAGCCAAAGGAACAAAGAAATAGACCTTTGAAAATTTCTCTCGAATTAGAAGCGCTTCTTAAGCAACGAGAAAAGTGTGTGAATGTAAATAAGTAAGTCTTACGAGCTGTCCCCGGAGTTAAAGTTGGCGACCAATTTCACTTTAGGGATGAACTTGCTATTATTGGCCTGAATCACAAGTTCATTCATGGTATAGATTACTTCAAGGAAAGTGTAATGATATTAGCCACTAGCATTGTTGATTCCGATCGTTATACGAACGATATAGGATTCTATGATGTATTAATATATTCGGGGCAAGGTGGAAATCCGATCATTACTCGTACGAAGCTCGAGGATCAAAAACTTGAAAAAGGTAACCTTGCTTTGAGGAATAGCATGATTTTAGGAACTCCGGTAAGAGTTATTCGAACTATCATGAAAAGAATTGAAAAGAAGACATATATTTATCATGGGCTATTCACCGTGACCAAAAATTGGCGACAAAAAGGGAGACATGAAAAATTAGTATTCATGTTTCAATTGCATAGAATATCCAGGCAGCCTAAATGTTCTCCAAATGTGGTGAGCGGGTCAAGAAAAGATGCAGTGTGCCATAATGAGAGTGTGGTATCTCAAGGGAAATGGAAGATGAACATTCGTGCAATGAATGACATAGATGAGATCCACAAGGGGAAAAAGGTCGTTCGTGAGAGGGATACTCACCAAATCGCCAATGTTACCATTGTACCGCAGCTAGCGACATCCTCCTTTGATAAAGGAATGAGGGTCGAAGGGGTCGAAGGCTTCCTTGAGGTTCCCACTTTTGTATCCGACCGGCTAGCCCCTATTCTTTACATGAAGGATAAGGCGGAATGGTTCCACCCGTAGTTAGCCAAAAATGACATTATACATGGTGGTTCTAAGTTGAAATACCGCTATGTCAGGAGTCCTACTCACGATATCTCCAATCTATCGCTTCATAAGTCCACCCAGGTGTGCTTTTATGTTTTGGAAAGCGTTTAAGTTTTTGGAATTTAAGTAACTATTACTTACCTATTTGTTTTATTCTTTTCTTGCAGTCGACGGTTATTCAAGAGAGGGCTTCCGTGGTTGATAACAAGTATAAGGCCTTCCGGCACCTTAAACTCGATAAGGTGACGTCGCGTGATCACATCAAGATAGCTAAGGATGCTAAGAGGAAGTTGACAGAAGATAAGAAGAAGATTAAAGAAGATCTTGATGTTGCTAATCTAGGGCTCGACACAACTTATACTAATGCCGAAGTTGATGCTTTGAAGTTCTTACAAATGGAGAAAGATTCGTCGGAGTCTATGGCAGAGGGAATTTCTACAAAACTCCCTAAAGAGTGCAAGGGTGCTCCCCCGTTTACGCACACCTTCCATCAATATGTCGGTGGTAGTTATGAAAAGCTAAAGAAAAGAGTGATAAATGATCATCTTGAGTCGACCAAAGAGATGTCTCTATGGTCAGGTGATGATGAAGAGGCGTTAGCGATGTCTGAGTCTAGGATAGCAGTGGAGGAGACTATGTCTGGGGTGGACGAATAAAATTTGGTCATCAAGAAAATGATCTATAGAGGAAGTGAATAAAATGCTCTTATAAAGGAAGTGACTGTGCTTTAAGCAACCGAGCGAGTTCCTTATGGCCAAGGATTCATTCATGTCAAGCTTTTACCGTAGTTGTCTTTTATTTCTAGTACTTTTGTTCTTTGTTGTCCTTCAGATGCTTGCACTCTTTTTTATGTAATTGTGTGTACTTTTGAATAAATATTTGCTCGAGCTTATGACAAATATGAGTTCATTATGAGAATGGAGGCTTACGTAGGGATTAATTGTAATATTTTTAATTGTGCTTTTCTTAAATTTCTATTTCCATAGTTTATGCTAGTGTTTTAGGTAACGGGGTAAATTTGGAATATTTTCAATTGCCTTTGTCTATTGACCGTTTAGGTATCTCGGTTTATAAGAAAACTTAAGCTTATAAATAAGGCCTAAAAAATCTTTTTAGTGAAAGGTTCCATAATTTGTGTCCTCTCTTGTATGTCATTTGTCGCGTTATATCAAATTATATGAGTGCTAGAGCTCGTCGAGTTGTTGTAAATCATGAAAACTTCATATAGCCCTAGGGAAATTAAGCCGTGTTAGGATAGTGTTGCATTATAATTGCCTTTAAGGAAGTCATGGTATCCCAGTCCTCCAATATCCACTGCCTCCTGCAACCTCTCTCCACATTATGTGCATCGATAACACGCATAGAATCACCACCTCTATCGATTGTCCAACCACTAACCCCAACGTTTGTGCACCCCCAAAAACCTAACCCTAGGCTCAATATCCAACGAGATTTTGAGTTCAAGTCACTACACCAAAAACAGTAATTTGGCACACACTGATATTAAAAATCTAGCTTTGCTTAAAAGTGTGCCAAATTCTGGTACGATTTAATAAAAATCTGGCACACTTTAAAATCGTGCAAAATTTGGCACTGTTTAAAAGTGAGCCAAAATTGAACACACTTACTAAAATATATATAGTCTAACAAAAATACTAGTTCCTCTATCCACAAGCCATTCCCGCTTAAAACCCGTTCCCACTCAAACCCATTCTCGTACACCCGAATGAAAGAGACTAGCTCCAAATCGTCATAACAAAATTTCCTTCCATGGTTATCAAATCCATCTATGTATTGATTTCTTTTCAAACTCCGTCCTTGTACCCATCGCTTTCAAAATATCAGCCTAGGGTTTCCTAGGGTTTCTCAGAATCATGGAATTCACGATTTGGCTAAGTTTTTCTGATAAGTAGTGATAGATTAAGGTATATTTATTATGAAATACATTCTATTTTGGATAAATTCCTAATGTTGTTTTCCTATTGATCTTATGAGTAGTGAAAGGTATTCTATGTTGTTTACCTCTTAATCTGATGTAGTGATAGATTTTTTATGTTTTTTGTGATTTTGATGTAGTGATAGATTTATTCTGAAGTAAATTCTATTTTGGATAAGTTTTTTTTATCTTTTTTACTTCTTAATCTGATAAGTTTTTTTTAGTAGTGATAGACTCCATTATCTTTTTTTTTGTTTTTTCATTTAGATAAGTTTTTTTCTTTTCATTTTGATGCCTTTACCGTACATGATGTTCGCTTTCAGGGGAAGGAATTGAGAAAAGAACTAGCTCCAACAGGTTGCCATTAATTCTTTCTTGTCTCTTATCTGTGTAAGGATTCTTATTTGTACCGTCTTAAAAAAATATCTATGAGGGACTAATGAAAAATTTTCTATATTTTTAATTTGGGGATATTCCTATTAAGTCCTATTTACATGGGACATTTCCTAATAGGTTCTATCATAACATTTTTTCTTTAATAGGTCCTATTTGTTCATGTAGTGAATGTTCACTGTACATTTACAAATAGGACCTATTGGAACAAAAAACTTTTTTCACGGGACCTGATGGAGAAAAAAAAAGATGTCAGGACCTATTGAACTACATACTTAATAAACGGGACTAATTGGTAAAAACTCTTTTTAATATTTTTTTTATTTTCTCCATTATTGCTAATTCAATTTAGTTTGGGGATCGGATGAATATTACCATATTTGTGAGCTATTTTATTTACTTAAAGTTGTTTGTATGATTTTAGACATGGCTATTGGGTATTGGTTTAACATTCTTTTTGACAAGGTAGTGTAACACAAGGAAGTCTTAGTAAGGAGGATGGTGCCTGGAGGCTCTTGATGTTATCCCAAAATGAGTCATAATACACAATTTCTTGCACTCTTGCTTGTCTAATATATGGATATACTTATAGTTTTAATTTACTATTTTCTACTTGACACTTACTGAAAGTGAAATCCCTTTATCAATAGGTTATTTTATTACTATAAATGAAAAAGAAAATGGTTGGATGATTATGGTTGTGGGATTGGTAGCTTTGGAGATCATTTGCTCTCGCTATAGTTAATGGTTGTGTGGTAGAGCATTTTAAAGTACATTTGTTTAGAAATTGTGTGGGTTTAGGGATTAACTTGCGTGTGTGCACGTGACAAAGTAGATTTGTTTAGGAACAAGGTGGATTTAGGGATTATCTTGCATTGTTTAGAAACTATGGGGATTTAGGGATTAGTGCGCGTACGTGTGCATACATGCCTATTAATGATCATGCTCATCTAGTTGCTTATCTTGTGGCCTTTATATCATGATTTTTGCTTCCTGAGAAACACCATGATTGTCCTAATTAGATGATATTTTTGGTCTGGTTCGAAAAATTTCCTTAGCCGCTTTTATTTAGGGTAATTTGTATGCTTGGTTAGATCGATTGCATTTGAATTTGGAGTGTTCGTTTGTTAGATATAACATTGTCAACTTTACTCCTTATGTTATTTAATGGGTTTTTTGTTGGTATGTTTTCCTTCATTGGGTCTGAAACCCCTATTTATGAAGTTCCCTCTGATGATGACTCGCCAGTTAGAATTTTGAGATAGTAATCGAAGGTGGATCATGGATTTCTTGTTATTGTAGCTATGCAGATCGGTTAAGTGAAGTGATTCTGTGTGTGTCCTTATCATGTGGATGTAGGCATTTACAAGTCAATTTTTTTTTAATGAAGAGGCATGTGTTTGTGTTTCGGCGTTATGACATAATGGATGATATTCGTGCGTCCAACGTTCATGCATTATTTGTATTTCATCTTAGGTTTTTCTCTTTTTAATTGAGTGGGGTTATGGTGTGCTATTGTACCATCCCAAGCGTGTTATGTTCCAATTTGGGTGTGACTAACTTGTTCCTTGTCCGGTCAAAATGAAATGGAAATTAATGAAAAAGTTATATGCTGAGGCATTCAGTACGCTTACTTGTCATGGGATTACTACCAAATGTTTTGCGTTTGGTCAAAGGATTATTCCTTCTCGAGATGCTAATGGGTTTTCCACTCCTCTACAATTCTTATTGGGTGCATCAGGAAAATTCAATTCGTTATTTGGTATATGGTGCTGCAGTTATAGGTCTAAAGGTGGTGGTTTTAGTTGGTGATGATACACATTGACTCCTCAAGGTTTAAAGGAGATTAAAGATTTTATGGGCTTTTCGACTTCTAATGACAAGGAAGCTAGCTTGGAAAATGAACCTGGCGCGGTTTTTACCAAACTTGGTGTTGCCAATCGAAGCAAAAAAGAGTGAGTTGGCGGGATAACGAGATAGAAGAAAGTTGATAAGCGAGTTTCATTCGATGGTGCCTCGAAAGGTAGTACTTCTAATATATCGAAACGAGTATCGATGATGGTCGTGGGTGTTGAGAACTCGACTTTTGGTAGTGATGTTGATGTTGGGGATATCGATCCCCAAGCTGTAGCTGATGTGCAATATTTATTGGAAGCTGAGGCAAATGATATGGAGGGTAGGGGGATATCGATGTGGCGGAGCATGCTCCTAAGAGGAAATGGCTAACTAGAGTTGCGAAGAAAATGACTAAACAACGAATAGCCCATCAAACTACCATGTTTCGAGTTCTAGTTCTAGTTTGGAGGAAAATGAGGAAGCTAAAGAGGAAGGTGAGGAATCTGAAGGTCAGGTTATTTGGGACACACAACTGGTATACGGCATTTTTGTACTTGTTTTGGGTTCATTTTTTTTCTACACCAGTTGCGTGTAGAATATAAATCAAAGTTGAAGCAATGCTCAAACATGACTACCAGTATCACCTTTGTTAACATATTGCCAGATTATCCTTGGTGAATTTTCTTTAAATTTTTATAACCTTCATTTATGATCTCCCTTATGAAATTAAATCATGCATCAACTCTCTCGGTTTTGTGGTGATGAGTATGGTTCTTGGCCAAATAGGTAACACCTTGGTTATGGCAATTGAATAAAATGTCCAACTTATCTAATAGATCTTGTAGCCACAAAACCTCATTGACATCATCCGTTGCTACATTTATAGTGCCTCCGATGTAGTAAAATAACTCGTTGTTTGCAGCATAGATCTTTAGCTAATTGTACCAAAGCCATTGAAAAAATATCTCGAGATGGATATGTCCTTGTTCCAGTCATGCAAATAGTTCAAATTGTCATGCTGCAATAAGAGAATTGTCAATCCATTAGTGTGGTACACTAGCCTCACATAACATCTAAAGGTTTAACTCAAAATTTCATTTGATTGCGTACAAATGCTTTCTTCTCTAGATTTATCATTTACCTATTTATCGCGATACCTACCTGTGAAATATCGTAGTACATAACAGAGGATGCATCAAGCTTCTGCCGCACTACATTAAAAACCTGAGTCATGTACAGTTATCTCTTCCTTGGTACTAAGAGACATTGACACCTAATCAAGGATGCCCAGATTTAATATTTTTTAATCAGAATCAGTATAACTAGGATCATTTGATCTCTACGACTCTCTCCATGATAGTATATAGAAGATTCTTCCCAACATATTAACATCAACTTTAAGATCATATATATTATGTTGTGAATGATATACTATATTTTCAAAAACACAAGTTTAAACTCAAAACAGATGGAAACAGTAACTGACATCTCAATCACCACAATCGTTGTTGAACAATGAAAAAGAAAAATGTTTCATGACCTCCATTTCATCAAGTCACACAATGCCTTTTAATTTTAATCATGTTCTTTGTCATTTTGGATTAAATAAAACATGAAAAAATAATTTTTTTCCCTTTCTATAAAATTTAACGTAATTTGTCTTTTTTTTTATATAACTATTCGTAGTTCTAGCATAAGTTTCTGAAATTGTTCTTATATTTATATAACTATTGGCAGGGTATAACCGCCCAAAAAATCTTGGCATTATCATTTGTTATCTTGGCATATATATATAACAACATGTTATAGAAGTAATCAGTAACAACGACGAGTTCGCGAGATCATTTGAGCTCGAAGCATTATGTGGTGAACCTAGTCTTCCTTAGTAATGGCAAATTTACTGCATTTGTGCGAATATTTGATATTCTCATTGGTCCAATAGCGAATTTAAGAACTCTTTTTTTTTCTATTTGTACTGATAATTGAGACAATTAAAGAAAAATTAGATCAAGAGTTCAGGTGTTAATCAAAATATGTGTTATCGTCTACTTTGCACAGGTCAAAAGTGTGCTTGATCCTTTAGCTTGGGAGTTGATTCTGTCCAAAGAGATGATGATTCTGAATCTGACAGCGAGGTGAAGCATCAAAACTAGTTTTATTTCTCACTGAGCTTAAGATAAAACAAAAAACTTTTAACTTCATACATTACATTATGAGTATTTTTTTCTTAAGGGTCTCGCTAAGGGTCAAAATTGGACTTTGGTACCTCTTTAGTACATTTTTTTGTCGTCGAATATAAAATATTCCCCAGTGAAGGTTTAGCATAGAAATACAAAAGTCTAAAAGAGAATTATGGCAACGAGATAGCCAAGTCAAAATCACCCTTACATTAGATATATAATGATTTTTAACTCATTTCAGGTAAGCCAATCAGAAGACGAGCAATACATAGTCGCACAAACTATGAGCCTTCTGAGATGGACCTTCTCTATGCCGATGGTATTACTTCTTCCAATGGGATTGGTTGCATGAATACCTTTCACTTTAAGACTGCATATCTTTCACATGTTCAATCGATAACTTTCACTTTAAGACTGGATTTGCAAACTTCTTAATCCCTATCACTAAACAATTTATCATTTTTGGATTTTGAAATTAGAAACATAGTGTATCAAGCTTGTTGGTACTAAAATTTTCCACTAAAAAGAAATGGTATGTAATTCACATCTATCTGAACATGAAACTTTGGAATTAGTTCTGAAACTTTGGATCATCTTGAGTCAACCAAAGAGATGTCTCCATGGTTAGGTGATGACGAAGAGGCATTAGCGATGTCTGAGGCCAGGATAGCAGTTGAGGAACCTATGTCTGGGGTGGACGAATCAAATTTGGTCATCAAGAAAATGATCTTGCAAAGGAAGTGAATAAAATGCTCTTATAAAGGAAGTGATTGTGGTTTAAGCAACCGAGGGAGTTCCTTATGGCCAAGGCTTCATTCATGTCAAGCTTTTATTGTAGTTGCCTTTTATTTCTAGTTTTTTTGTTCTTTGTTGTCCTTCAGATGCTTTCACTCCTTTTTATGTAATTGTGTGTAGTTTTGACTAAATATTTGCTTGAACTTATGACAAATATGAGTTCATGATGAGAATGGAGGCGTACTTAGGGCTTGATTGTAATATCTTTAATTGTGATTTTCTTAAATTTCTATTTCCTTAGTTTATGCTCGTGTTTTAGGTAACGGGGTCCATTTGGAATATTTTCAATTGCCCTCGTCTATTTACCGTTTAGGTATCTCGGTTTATAAGAAAACTTAAGCTTATAAATAAGGCCTAAAAAATCTTTTTAGTGAAAGGTTCCATAATTTGTGTCCGCTCTTGTATGTCATTTGTCATGTTATATCAAATTATATTAGAGCTAGAGCTCGTCGAGTTGTTGTAAATCATGAAAACTTCATATAGCACTGGGAAATTAAGCCATGTTAGGATAGAGTTGCCTCTTAATTGCCTTTAAGAAAATCATGGTATCCCTGGCCTCCAATATCCACTACCTCCTGCAACCTCTCTCCACATTATATGCATCGATAACATGCATAACATCACCACCTATATCGATTGTCCAGCCACTAACCCCAACCATTGTGCACCCTGAAAAACCTAACCCTAGTGTCAATCTCCAGTGAGATTTGGAGTTCAAGTGCAGTGTGAAAAGCCTACACCTTCAATGACTTAGCCATGGCAAACTCATATGATCCTCATGGACCTTCGATGGATGGTATTCTCCTCGATGATAAAAATGGATTTCCAAGTCTAGGGGTTCTTAAAAAGTTTTTCGACCGTGGAGGAATCCATTTATGGTGGGTTCAAAGAGAAAGAAGCAAAGGAGATGAGGAGATAAGGGGGATAAAAACTCACCAAATTTTGGTAAAGCCATTGTCTATAGGGTTCAAATAAAAATCAATCGTTGGAAAGAGGATAGTTTCGTTGACAACGAGTAGAGTACAAATGAGAGAGGCATTGAAGATAGAGTTCCCAAATTCCATCTCCTATCAAAGAGAAGAGTCCACAGTCGCAAATTCTTGGTGACAAGGATTTGTTGGAACCTTAAACTCCCGTTTGGCATGAAGGTTTATGTTAGCAGTTTCAAAGTTAGGTCCTTAGGTGGATATGGTTCTTTTTTTCTGGGTGAACAAACTTGTACCAAGTTTAAATTTTAATTTAAGCTCACACGGTTATGTGGATCTCGACCTTCATGGGTGGAAGAACTTAGGCAAGACTACTCCCTAAAGCTTCTAATTAATTTTTGGTAAGTCTAAGATGTTCTCCTATGCACTAAAGCCTTATTCTCGGAACTGAAATTATATGTAAATGGCTTAACACTTATAAATTTTATTATGATTAAAACATAGCAATCGTTTAGGATAAGGTTTTAATTTCAACGTTTTGGGCTTGAGGGTGCCTCATCCTTATCGTACGCGTCCTTGCCTTTTCTTTAGATTGATGCTTCTCTTCTTCTTTGTAGGAGAAGCGCTTGGTCTCACTCACCTTTATGCCAATATACCTATGGGTACTTATTATAAGACTTGTTGAGATATCTTTTAGACTTTAATGTTCTGCCTCGACGCCTAATTTGTTGGGCAACCTCCAATCAACTATGAACTAGATATAAACAAGATAAAATGGTGATAATGACGAGCACAATAAAGATGTAAACAAGAGAAACAACAACACGATATACGTGTTTCACTAACTTTGTTACATTACTGATTGGACCAATTACACTATATTTAGAGAGATTACAAGTACAATAGAGAATATAAAAGGATAAATAACATACCCTTGGCTCTCCTACTCAAATCCCGGATAGCTATTGTAAATGAACACTTCCCCCAAGTGAATTCAAATTCTAAGCTAAAACCCTCTCAATCTCTTTCCCTTGGGTGTTTCTAATGTACCAAATCCGTTGTATTTCTCTCCCATGTAACCAGTGATAAATTACACACTTTACATCTTAAGCAAACCTATTATACCTGAAACACTCAATCACAACTTCTTCCCCCTTTGAGAAATACCCATGAGTGAGATGAAAACTCCATCACCTCTCACCACCTTTGGAAGAAGACCCTCTCTTTCTCTCACTGGATCGCATATGAACAGCCATAGACTTGGGGTTTTAACCCTCATAAGGTTCCTTTTATAGGTGAAATACATTTGTGGAAAAACTCCCAAAATACCCTCATTACAAAATTCATATTACGCAAATCCGGGCCCGTTCGTTGTAGCGAACTTTGCCCCCTATCAAAATATACCTAGTGAGTGGTTTTCTAGCACCACACTCTCACTTGTTTCTTTGGTAAGTCTTCTCGGCCTCCTCAACACATAGTTGTCTTTAGGAAGTTATGATTCTTTTCAAATGTTGTCTTTTAGCTTTTGGACTATAGTCATTCCTTTCGAGGAATTTCATTATGAAGAAATTATTGTGCCCCGACGCCAAATTTGTTGGGTCACCTTCCAATCGACCACGATTCTTGGATATAATAGAGATAAAATAATTATAATGGCAAGCATAATAAATATGTAAACAAGAGATACAACACCAAGATATACATGGTTTAGTAACTTGGCTACATCCACGGATAGTCCCGATTCCACTATATTTGAAGAAATTAAAAATACAATAGAGAATATAAAGGATAAATCTCATACCCTCTACTCTCCTACTCAACTCCCGGATAGACATTGCACACAGACTCTCCACCCAAGTGAATCCAAGTTTTAAGCCAAGATCCCTCTCAATCTCTTCACCTCAAGTATTTTTTTCATGTACCCAATCCGGTGTATCTCATTCCTATGTAAACCGGTGTGAAATTCCCAACACATTACATCTTAAGCACACATACCATACATGAAACGCTCACACTTATACCCATATCCATACCCCTCTTCCACATTTGAGCGATACTAATGGGTGAGAGGGAAAATCCCTCACCTCTCACCCCAAAACCCTTACCTTTGGAAGAAGACTCTCTAGCTCCGTGTTGTGTTGGTGTTGATTTTGAATCATAGCTAATACCCTCCTTAGATAAGGAGAAAAAATTAATAGTACCCCGCGTGTGCTAAGTAATTAGAGTATGACTACTACCCCCCAAAAAAAATTCAAGCCAAACTTCACAAATCTCCACCTTGGCGAGAAATACAGCAAGCCACGATCGAGACTTCACTTAATGAGAATTCCCCCATCGGAATCTCCTTATCTTAACACCACGGAAAGAACCACCATTGAGATTCATTGTACCAGCTACACATCCATATACCGTTCTCTGTCTCTTCAAAGATCCAATTAATCCATAAAAATTGCCCTTGGATTATACACCTCTTATTACAAATATACTCTTTGCACCTTGCAATTTTAAATTGCTCTTTTTGGACTTCTTCTGAAGTTAAACACACATGTCAATGCCTAAATGTAGCTGCAACCAGTCGAATATACCCATCGACTCCGAAGAGGGACCTCGACCCCACCCCTTCACTAGCAAGATTCCTCTTACCATCGTTTGTCGGAACATACACCCCGCTTATCGGTTGTAAACGAGAGCTTTTGGAAGGCCTTCCTCACATGTACACCTTGTTCCCAAAAATATACCATCGAGATCAATCCAGACGACATCAACCAATCACATTAAATCCATACAACACCTTGTGATTTATGAACTCCACCTATAATCGAGCACCGTTGTCCTTGGATTTCATCACTTTTGGAGCATGTGAGAATATCCCCAAAGTTCTGCATATACTGTTAACCGTCTTAAGGTACTTACCAAACCACCACCATCCTTGTTTTCAATACCGAACAAAGAAATGACGTATTTTCCTCCACACGTAACAATGCTCAATGTCCTTGGATGTATACTTGCTATGACAATATCTCCGACAATTAATTTTCTTCCAGTTGAAAATTAAACCGTAGTTAATAGACCTTGCAGGTGGCTATAACACTCTTACTAATTTCATTCCGGGATAACAAGCACACCCTCTTTAATTTCATTTTGGGGAAGTAATCATACCATTCATTTCTCTCCAGTATCCATTCTTCCATTAACCCCGGTACACAACCCATGTTGAATAATAATGACCTCGACTCTAGTCGTGAAGCACTCATTATCATCAAATCCCTCTACCTAAACTTGTGAAGCAATATCCCTTGTCGTGGTTGAATGGACACACCCAAGAAATCCAAGCACTAGTGGCTTGACACCAAAATCTCAATCCGGATATTTGACAAACACCTTGTGCACACTTAGAGCTCTGATACCAATTGTTAATCCCCAACACCCAATTTGTTGGGGCACCCTCTAGTCAACAATGAGCCCGGGATATAATCGAGATAAAATGGTAATCATAGAAATCACAATAAAGATGTAAACAAGAGTGACAACACCAAAATATATGTGGTTCACCAACTTGGCTACATTCACAGAGAGGCCCGATTCCATTATATTTAAAGAAATTACAAGTACAATAGAGAATATACAAGGATAAATCACATACCCTCCACTTTCCTACTCAAGTCCCGGATAACCATTGTACACCAACTCTCCACCTAAGTGAATCCAAGTTTTAAGCCAAGAACCCTCTCAAATCTGTTGCCTCAAGTGTTTTCCAAGTATTTTTCATGCACCAAATCCAGTGTATCCTGCTTCCTTGTAAATCGGTAAGAAATCCCCCGCATTACATCTTAAGAACACCTACAATACATGAAACACTAACACTCACACGCATACCCATAGGTGAGTGGGAAAATCCCTCACCTATTACCCTAAAACCCTCACCTTTAGAAGAAGGCTCTGTCTAGCTCTCCGTTGGGTTGGTGTTTATTTTGAACCATGGATGAAACCGTTCTTAAATAAGGAGAAAAAATGAACACTACCCCGCGTATGAACAAAAACCAGCATATGAACAGTATCCGCGTAAAATTCATGCCAAACTTCACAGGAATAAATTTACAAATATTAAGACCAAGGTTTTAAAAAACACGGGGCGTGATCGAGGCATGGAGGTCAATCCTTAAGCCTTAGAAGCCAAGGCTGACCTTAGGCGTAAAAAGGCATTTAGGCCTTCTTAATATATTTTAATATTTTTTAACCATAACAAGGATATTAAAATACTAAAATTGTACATATCATAAAAATATGGCGGAATAAATGCGAATTAAAATACTATTTGATTATTTTAGATGAGATAAAGGTCCGGTTCGTAAAAAAAATCTTGAAAAGGCGATATCGTTTCACTAAAGCATTGTTGTTTTTAGAAAAAAAGTGCGCCTTAAGGGTTTTACCAAGAATAAGGCGTGAAAAGCGTAAGGCGAGGCGTCTCTTCCAAGCCTCAAGTCTAGGCGAGTTTTTTAGAATAGTGATTAAGGCACATATACTGAGAACATTGTAAGAAGAGTCCAACTCACTCGTGCAACTACAAGCAAGCCAATGTACAATTTTCTCCTTACAGGTACAAGTGCTTATGAGCTTCCTAACTTTAACAATGCAGTGCACAAGAACTGAGTGTTCTACGAGTAACCACCAGGGACACCTTCGGATATTGGATTAGAGGATAGGAAGTGAGGCAAGTTAGAATACTAACATTTACTAATTTGAGAAACACCATAAGGGTCATTCGCTCGCACGTTCCAGCCCTATCGCAAAATTTTAAGAGAAAGTGAGAGGTCATCCCTTTCACTATCACTTATGGCACATCACACCCCAAGTACACCCTATCCTTGAGTTTGGGGGATTATGGACAACCTAAGTTGTCTATAAACCCTCAAAACGTGGGACTGGTTGGATCTGCTCGGTCGTCAGCATAGAGAAAGTTGGCTCCTCCAAGCACTACAAATAGCACATTTCACCACACATTAACATGCACAATTAATATAGTCAATAGCTTAGGAGTACATTCTTTGCAAAGTTTCTCTCATTATAAACATTTATTACTTACCGAGATTTATTGTTTTGAATCTGTAATGGTTCTCATTTATTACGAACATACGTTCAATGAACATTCATTAGTAACGCTTGTCCAAAGTGGTATTTGTACGCCCTCTCCCAAGGGTTATTCGTATCACTCATTTCCTCACCCTCAATCACACGAGGAACCATCTCATCCTTGTGTGTATCTCCTATACCTGGTGTTGACCATGGGACTGATATGTTATGCCTCACGAACCACGAGCAACTCATACACTCTCTTAAAACCCTCTCAACCTCAACTACCCTAACCCCTTTCCCATTTCATTTAAAAAACTTATGAGTACATAAGATGTGCTCTAATGATAATATATTTTCAAACTCTAATTGTTCCATGGAATTTTGAATGGCTCTCCCTTTAAAGTTTTAACTTGTATTTTCTAGGATAAACGACCATTTGTATCAGTTTTCTTCAAATTTGTGTCCTTTCTACATGACCTTTTTTAAATGAGGTCACCTTCCTTTAATAATTTAGCGCTTCACTTGTTTTTTAGTACCGCGCTCTTGGCTGATAATCCGCAACAAATAATGTTTGTTTTGTTTCATTTTCATGCTTCTTCTAACAAATACATATAATCTCCTAATATTTTCATTTTTTGCCTCATCAAAATGGCTCTGCCGGTGGCTTGGCAAGCTGATCCAGTAGGAGTTCCAACCTTTGTCCCCATTGGATAATATAAAAGGGCTTCCCCAATCGAGATCCTCACAGTGCTCATAAGACGCTATAGGCTAGCATAAAAGGGTCTCCCACATCAGGATCCTCTCAGTGCTTATAAGACACTATGGAACAACTCCATTCATTTGGATTTGACATTATGCCAGTGGAATTAACCATGATTTGTCATTCGTAAGATTCACAGTTGTCCTTGTGCATTGATATATATTTATATCCTGAATTAGTGTTCGTAAGGTTTAACTGTTCATCTCGGACCGAGGCATTAACCATGTGGTCAATCTGTGTGTGTGGCTCGTTTATACTCCTTTAAAGAAACAAACTAACATGACTTGGAAATTTTTCGGTCTCTTGATACTTCTCCCATGCCATAGTTTGTTGGGAACTTCATCACTTGGTGGTAGGCTGATTGGTCGTCCTTTAACGTCTTTATACCCACCTGACAGAGGATTATGTTATCGAGTTAAGAATTTTTTCTATTAAATAAATTGAACCAAAAGTGGAGAACTTCTTCATTTCGTCTACCATGAAATCTAGTTCAACAGTTTCGGTGGAAAAAATGGGGTTTGCTGACAAATATGATTAGAGGCTTATGGTAGTCCTTGATTTTATTCTTAGAGACCTTCAAGCTGTTAAATGGGTTATAGAAGCGTTCTTCGACTGAGATACCATTATTTAGTAATCAGAATGCGTTGCAATGAACACCTGTGTCGTGAACAGATTTTGACTTATTCTTATCATATGATTTTATAGGGCTTTCTGACCTCGATCGGAGAGCGAATGAATGCCAAGAGGTCAAGAAAATTTGTCAACGAAGCTATGGTAGAATATTACGAGTCAAGTACTAACAAGTTCAGCGAGGATGAAAATTAGTACTAAAGATCAAGCTTACCTTCTTAATTGATATGTCTTTTTCCTGAATGAAAGAAGACGTAGAAGAAGAAAAGAGAGTTGGTCTATGGCTTGCCAAACTCAAATGAAGTTGTGGGGACACAATATCCTGAGAAAAAAAAACTAGAATTCAAAAATTCGATCAATGTGAAGTCATTGAGGCTATGATGAAGAAAGTAACATGAGATCAATGATAACACAGAATGAATGATTGGATGAGCAATGATCAATCGCTTATGAGGTTAAGCTATGTCCAAATGTAGAAAATGAAACAGAAATCTAACATTGGTAGGATATTGATGGTGAGCAGAACATTATAAATCGATGAGCCTAGAAATATATTACGAAGTTTGAATCAATGGGTGGACCAGTTCTGGTCCCTACAACCATAGTCAGATGCTTAGTTTAACCTAGCTAAGCTGTGAAGTTGACATCCTCAAACTGAGGTCACCAAAGGGAAAAGACAATAGAGCAGTAGTTCCCATAGACGATGCACTCGAGGTCTTCCAAGACTAAATTTAGGGGGTGGGGTGCTAAATCATATAGTTTTATTTCTTTCGGAGTTTTGTATGCGAGTATGTTGGAGAACTGCTAAGAAGGAGTATTAATTTGGCATTGGGAATAACTATGTCAAAAATGGCTTTGTCTTTACGTGACTCACTGGGAACATAGGTTCATCAACCGCAGTTGCTTGCCTATGCTCAAAATGACATATATGGTCACGCAAACTAGAGAATGCCTCACCTAATGCAAGGTGCTACCAATAACATAGCCCCTTAACTTGGGTTGACTTGAGATTAATTATAAGATGGGTCAACCTTGTGATGTAAATGGAAAAATCAAAGGACTTATTGTGGAATTCCTCATGAATGCAATAGGTGGATATATTAAATAAACCTATTTTATTGTAGTCTAACTAACATTGGAAAGACAACTTTGTTCCCTCTTCACTATTCATACAAGCTTATATTTGTTGTTGAAGGCATTTAATGCGTCATTAATAAATTATGTCTTTTTAACATATGACATTTTTCTAATAAATACCGATTGACTGTCAATGTGATGTTCTAGGATCTGTTAGCTACGCATGTGTCGATTTGCTAGTCTTTTGTAATGTTAATCTAACATACTCATGTTTTCATATCGGATACCCATTGGCCCCCATTATACCGAACAATACAAGATTGAATATTCTTTACGCCAGCTAAGGAGTGAAATCAACATAAGAATATTAAAGGGCATATCAAAATGTTATTGTGTGGCTGATGTTAATATTTTATTGGACTTGGTACACACTGAAGATTCTGAAATGCACTTCCTCTTAGAGGGCATTTTTAGATGAATTCTTCCATTGTTTTAATTTCTAAGAAGAAATGTTTGGTATTTTTGTGTCAGACTTTGCATGACTAGATGATTTAGTGGAAAATAATGGGTTAAGTAAGCCAATCATATTGCCTGGGAAGGTCTTTATATGTCTAAAGCCTCACTGGGAATGTGACTGCATTTACCAGTTAATTAAATATAAATACTCACGAGTTGCTGCTAAGGTTTATGACTAACTTTTCTTTTTTGATTCGTTGGTCCGTGGGACCTAATACTTCAACGGAGACTGACCATTTCTAAATCATCTTGTAAATCGGAAATGGGTCTTTTAGAACTGTCGTAGAGAATTTTGAAAAATAAAATATATTTTTAGCAAAAAGTTTGAGTAAATTTGTTGAAGTTGACTCGCCCGACAATTATCTTGCGTCCTAACTGCGTCTAGGTTTGTTGATTCAAATCTAGGCCATCGTCCAAAATAGGTTTTAAACTCCACTAGTTGATCTATTTTGTTCAAAACAATTCTCATTAACGCACAAGTTTAACTGGCCTTCAGACAACATTAGCTTTGTTGCCTTAAATTTTTTGTCAATCTTAATTATTTAACCAGAAAATACTATAACACTTGAATTTGACCGCACTCGGGGAGGCTCTAAGCATAGGCTAACTAGGATATGGCCGAATCGGGTGCCCTGAAATTTAAAAAAAAAAGGGAATTTAGTACAAAAAAATAAGATATAAAAAATTTGGGTAAAAAGAATGTAGTTATGAAAAAAATATTAACCCCCCACCCCCCTCCAAAAAAAAAATCCACTCTAATACTAAACATTTTTACATCTTAAAAATGTCACAAAAAAAATCAAACTCGCTCTAATACCAAACTCACAAAACTTAACTTACTTTTAAGACACTCATTCACTCACTTTTAACACACTCACCCACCCACCCACCCACCCACCCACTCTTCACTCACAAAATTTGTTGATTTCTATTATTAATGGGGGGATAAACGCCTTAAAATAATGTTTAGGTTGAATTAGATGAAAAAATGGATTACAAGTATTTAGTCCTACTTTTTTAAATATATGTATGTTTAATCTCATTTCAATATTTTTTTGTTGGTGGTCCTATATTTTTAGTATTGTCATTCTCTATAAAAAGAGATATGAGCGGTTAAGAAAGGTTACATGGAAGTTGAGAGCTGTTATGGGACTTAAAACAACTTTAAAAATACATGGGATGAGAGACAAATAAAACTTAAAAATGAGACTAAAACCAACAAAACTATAAAAAAAACTTTGAGTTTATAAGGAGTTATAAACTGATAGTTTTTTGACCAATTTTTTTTTTTTAATAGCAAAACAATTAATTTTGAGTTAAATTATTTTTTGAGAGGTACCCTGGAGTGTTAAGAACCCATAAGAAAATTCCACTCAATTTTTTTTTACTATTTAATAAAATTCATTCTTTAATCCGTCGTTGCTAAATACCAAATGATAAAAAATGATCTTCTTCCACAGCGATTGGTTGTGGTAATTTCATTCCAGCCCTTTCTTCTAAATAACCTTGCTTATCCTCTTTAAACTTAAGTTGATTGAATTTTAAATAGTTGACAAATTTTGAGTTTAAAGTTTTGTGTGCATTGTTATTTTTGGCAAAAAAATTCTAACTGATAAAATGATGTTAATCCTACTTTTTCCTTTTGTTCATTTTATTTTTGCAAAATTAAGTTATTTCCGTCATTTGTAAACATCATTATTTTAGTAAAAAAATGGACTAAATAAAAAATGATGTAGTATGATATATATATATATAGAGAGAGAGAGAGAGTTTGATACTTTCAAATAGCAGTTATAAAAGCTGTAATGAACAATCCTAAAGTTAATTTTTAAAATTTTACTTTCAATTATTTTGGTCATGGTTCTTTCTCTACTTGAGAAATTATTAATTTTTTTCGTAATTTTGAATTTATCGAAAAAATCGAATTTATTGAAAACTGCACAGTTCGATTTTGGTTTACGTTAGGCTGAATCGAGCGGTACAAATGATAATTTTGGTTTTAGTATATTAAAATTGATTTGGTATATTAAAATTGGTTTTGCATTGAAAAATGCAAGAACATTTATTTCTTTAATTTGATTTTTTAATACTTTTTTTAATGTAAAAGGGTCCGATTTTTGTTTTTCGCCTAGGGCCCCAAACCTGACAATTGATTATTTGGAGGAATGTTCACCGAATGTGGAATGAAATTATGAAATTAATTAATTCTTTTAAATTGACATCTAGGGGTGTCTTGAAGTTTAACTGGACCCCTTTGCCTATTCTTTATGTGAATGGGGTGAGCTTTTCACACGTTTCTTGTGCTCCTTCAGGCCAACGTCAGTGCTAAACTCATGTTAAATGGGGGCTAATATTTTCAATGGTATATTGGGCATTTCATACATATATTCAGTTACCCTAATATTCTCAGTGTGTTAAAATAATATGGGCGATTGTTGTATGATGAAAGAAGCAAATTTCATGTAGTCATTTTAAAAAATAGGTTTATTTGCTTTTTTGGGTACGTTTATTCTTTGTATTCTTGGTTTGGGTACACTTATAATAAGATGCGGTCCCCCAACCTCAGCACGTCACCAGATGTACCTAGCGCAGATCCTAATCAGTAACCTACCATTTGTGCACCTAATAAAATGATCCACACTTATCCAGAAGTCATGTATGTCATGCACGGGACTCTCTCACGAACTACTATAAATAGAGGTGCTCACTTTCTTATTTGACAAGCGATATTTTAGGTAGCGAAGCTCTGCCAAATTCTCTCCTACATCTCTCTACACTTGAGAGCATACTTAGGTCGTCTACTTCGATCACCTGATCCATATTTAGTCGCAACCTCTCTTCAATTTGTATTACAAGGCCATAACCTCTACAACATTTAACTTTTATGTTATGCATTTAGCCCCTCTCTTCTTTTATATGCCTCTATGGTTTCCAAAACTTTTACAATTACATGTATATAATGAGAACCAGGCTCCATAGAGGACATAAGATCATTTTCATGGCCGAACCACTCTAAATCTCGTGTTTACTAGTCTTTATCTCTCTTTTACTATATTTTTATACTTTGACTGTTGTGTGTGTCTTTGATGGCATGATCTACTTTAGTAAATCCATTTTTGACAAAAAATAGTTTGGCGCCATTTGTGGAAAACGAGATGTTCTACCGAGTTTCTTATAAATCGAGACCATTATGCTTTATTTCATCCATAAGGATCTTTCGATCTAAATCTTAAGGGTGAGATTTTAGTGGCTAGACCCCTATTTGCATATAAACCCATTAAGGGTATCTTCATCTTTTCAGATTTATTTTCTCAAACCAATCTTGAGGATTTGGGGAAAATCCACCTATCCTAATGATGTTTCCACATCCAAATCTTGCTAAGAAGTTTGACAGACCGTGGCCTCATTAGGACTGGGTGCTAGGGATGGGCATACTTCCTATTATTATTAGACTACTAGGCATTTTTAACATGCTATGACCTTGTGACACCCCGCCTAATAAAATATCGGGGGATCATTCCTATATCAAATTAAAACAGGAGTCGCATATGGATCATTCTTAGCATCACCGTCGAAAACCAATTTAATTACTAATAACCTATTAGGCTGGCATCAAAATTTTACTTAACTACTCTTTTTAAACACCCACACGAATAAAATATCCACGTAATTTATGTAAACGAAACTGAAATGAGATAAAATAATCGAACACTCGGTTCAATTACAATACAACCATATCGAATGTCGTACTAAAAGGCGGTAAAAGAATAAATAAATGCAGTTGGGTTATTAACCCGAATGTTTATACAGTGCCTCCTATCTAGATTACAAGGATAGAAGTGTCTATCAAGAACCTGCATGCATCCACAGCTGCTGCAGCAGATGTCTGACTCGTAGGAAGTGTCATCCAGGCGTCCCTGTATCTGGACACACACACCCACACAGACACACACACACACACACACACACACACACACACACACACATATATATATATATATATATATATATATAGCAAGAGAGGGAAAAGTAGACAAACGGGTCAGAGCGCGAGTGTGAAAAATATTTAGCAAGTGCGTAAATACTTTATTTTTAAAAATATGTTTTATCTCATATTTAAATTTAGTACCGCACTCCCATTAGATACCCCTCACCTCTTTTCCAATAGTGCACACCTAGCGCATCCTAACAAAATACCCTAATCAAGCTACCCCGCCTAACTAGTCTGTTAACCATCTCCTAACAACCCTAGTTATTCCAAGTACTAACGGCTAAACTTCTCCCCAGTCTCGACACTATGCCATGTCCGTGCGTGGGGTGTCTCGCAGAGCGAAATCAAAACAAGTAACCCCCCCCATACGCTACTACGCGGCAAGGTCGATCGTCGAGATCCATTAGACCCTCAGTACCCAACGTATATACACACTATATAATGTTATACATAACATACTTACTCTAATATACATCTTACAATATACATCCGGATCTATCTCTCGGACTGAGGTTTACTGTATATTCATCTTTATAATAAACATTCGGATCTATCTCCCGGACTGAGGTCTACTGTATACACATCCGGATCAATCTCCCGGACTGAGGTTTCATATACAAAATGTTTACCAATTCAATTTTCATTCATCATTTTTTTCTCAAAACTTTCCATTTCCTTTCTTCTATCCAGGAAATGTATTTAACTCCAATTCATTTATCCCATTTCCCTTCTTCCATCCAGGAAATGTATTTAAAGCCAATTCATTATCATAAATTGCTTTAACATAAATAATGTCACTCATTATTAAGAATAGTTATATTACATATCATATAACGTTTCTAAGACCGCCCTTTCGGGTTTCCCCACTGTGCGCGCCCTTAAATGGCTATCATCTTCCAGGGCCTATTAATCAAGATAACCTGGGATCCTACTACGCAAGACGTCAGGAAGTGGCCATATGCATGCGGGTGAGTCATAACCACACCCAGAATTACCTCACCATCGTAGAAAAATGTATAATAATCGCTCATATGGTCGAGGACTATATTCACCCGGCATTCATTAGCCAGGGGACTTCACCTCACACGCGCAACTTCCCTTATGATAGAGATTTAGAGAGGTGTGTTTACGTAAATTATCATTTACGAAAATCATTTCTTTTTCCAATTTGAAAACTATCATATTTTACATTCTCAAAATCATTTATTCTCAATGATTAAGTACCAACTTTATAATGTGCATATCTTATTCTCATAGTCATATTTATTAATGACCTAGGACCCTAAGTGTAATTGTCCTCACACTAGTCTCCCAATAATCCAAAACATCACCATTCTACCTTCTATTAATTCTAGGTTAACTTCCTATATCATATGGAACTTTAACCTCTATAAAACATCCTTAGAATAAACCCAATTAACCCCATGCTAGTCTAGGATATTTGACTCCCTAACATAAGCCCACAATAACCTAAAATTAAATAGGTTTTGGATTTCCTTCCCACAAACCCAAGGACTACATCTCGTCTAAACAATCATTTAGAGGTCCCCACCCTATTTAAGGAACCCCAACCTCCTAATTTATCAATTATTCTATTTTCCTCAAAAATGTAGTTTCAGTGTCACACACATAGAACACAAACTTGGTTCCCATTGATTCCCTCCATTTGAGGCCTATTTACTCTTAAAAGATTACTTACTTCCTTTCTTAAATAATCTAGAATCAATTAAAATTGGAATTTATCCCATCTAATTAACCCTAGGGAAAATTGTCAAACTTCCTGAAGGGTCGATTGATCGACCCATGGCCCTCGATCGATCGATGGTTCGATCAATCGAACCTCTACCCTCGATCGATCGATCACGTCGGACAACTTCTTCTCCGAGAAGATATTTCGGCCATTAAAGCTTCTCCCAAGATTTTGTTGTAATACCCCATATTTTTATGCTATATTAATTTGGGGATTTATTAATATTAATGTGAATTAATTATTTAATAAAAATCCGGAAATTAATTATGTTATAATTATTAATGTGATGAGAGTTAGTAATTATGGGAAATTTTTTTGAATATTACTAATGAGCAAAGTAATATATAATAGTGGCCATATTAAATGCCACGAGTGAATAAAATGACAATTTTAGAAATTTGAGTCGGGACGCGCCCGTGTCGCGTCGGGACTAAATATTGATAAATAAAAGTAAATATTTTATAAGTTGTTCGTATGGTCATTTTGAGTGCACCAACGCGTTCGGAAGGGTCGAGATATCCAGAAAAGTATACCCGGGAGTTTGATTTGGGTCTCGGGGCATTTTTAGGCCTAATTAGTACCCCGGGAGGGCATTTTAGTCATTTTGTATTTTTGGGTAATTAAACCCACGAAAGTTAAAGGGGTTATATCAGATGTTTGGGTTATCTCCTCGGGTTAGATAACTCAAAACACTAGAACGGCCATTGGAGAGGAGAGGAGAGAGCTCTCAAGGCATTCCAAGGCTCAAAACTCACCCGTTTGCACCGCCGCCACCGCCAACGCGTAGATCGCGAGACGGGGAACGCAACCACACCAAATTCAACACCAAACCAGATTTCTGAAAAATCCCAGGCAAGTGTTTATCTTGCTTATTTCGTTGATGCATCATCCATATTAGTTTAGGAGTTATTAGGATGAGATTTATGGAAGAAAAACCCAATTTGAGATGGGAAATTTTCATGTAGTGATGATTTATATGATATTCTGGAAACCCTTTGTCATGTAAAGGATTAAGAGTTTGATTAAGAAAAGAGTTCTAATCAGATACAAACACTAAAAAAAAAATTATTCCGGACGATCGGACCGTTGGAATTGGATGAAATTTTATAGAGAATTAGCTGAAGACGAGAGGAAGCTACAGAAAAAAATTCACTCGATCGGACCGTTTAATATTTTTTTTGCTAGACAATTTTATGTTTTGAGGAATCTTAGAGATAATAAAAATTCAATTAAAACTCCATTTTAATTCCGATTTCGAAACCGTTTGAAATTCTCATCTTTGAAAATAAAATTCAAAATCCTTTAATGTAAGGCGAAATCTATATTTTTGGGATATTTTGCATAAGGGATAAAGTAAGTATATATTAAAGGGGAGAGACACGTAAGAGAGAGTTACGTTGGAACATAAATGGATATCTACTGAATTGTACATTTGGAAGAATAGAGTCCATGAGGGTTACGTAGTAAGTTGGAAAAACCCTTCGAATTAAAGTTAGAAACGAACCATTATACTTGATAAATAATAATGGGAAAATAAGGATAAATGTTGTGAATGTGGGTTATTGGATAAACCTAAATTGATATAATAAAAGTGCTATATTTATATGATTGTGTATGCATATATTATATACTTGTAAAAATCATGCCCGCGCTACTTGCTATCCCTGAGGTTTTCGCGCTGGGACGATCTTATCTCGTGTGCCTTATGGCGGATATTGACTCGTACCCTAGAAGATAGAAATCCTAGGTACGGGCTATCGAATCGGTAGTCACGGTCCTAAGAGACGTGAGGGTATGTACTGACCTCTTGGACATGGAAACTATGCTTCGCCTCAATAATGTTTGTGTATGTATTTATACAGTTCGAGAGTGATTCCGAACTTGTATTCCCTTTAGTACGATTTATACGGGGATTGGATAGCAGAGTATGCCCGCACCATAAAATTTTATGTGGGGTGCTGTTAGAATATATATATTATACGAGTATTTAATATATATATATATGAACTTCGGAAATATGGGAAACTGCCTACTGTGTTATGGTAAGTAAGACATGTATAATGACTCAAATTGGAAATACTTGTTTTGAAAAGTATAATATGATATTGAAAAACTTTATGAATCAATAAAGTTAAAATGTGCGTTTTGTACTAAATGAAATTATCCTTTTTAAACCATAATGTTGTTAAATCTTAAATTTTGAGAGTCACCTAAGATAAGTTAAATCCTTGGGGAAGTATAGTGTGATATATGATAAGATAAACCATTGGAAAGGTTAGTGCGATAGGAGTGCACATTAGAAGAGAGGCGAGAATTTCTCAAGAGAGTGTCGCACTAATATGTTGTTGCATTGGCCTGTATCAATTTAAATACTTGCTAAACGAATTTTTAAATCATATACACTATCGGGCTCTGACCCGTTTATATTCCTCTTTCTCTCTTGTATATATATGTATATATTACAGGTGCCAAGCCACAGGGGCGTCTAGTTTAGGATCCCTTGGAAGGAACGTGCTGCAGCTTAGGTGGGAGTTGCAGGCCACTTGCTTAGACGATTTCATTTACTTGATTCCACTTCTATCATTATCCTTATTGGGCATGTGTCGCCCTTTCCACTATTTATCTGTTTTATTGGGACATTTGTATTTCAGTTATTTCTAGTACTGTTACTTTGGGATTTATTCAGCATGTATGTTTTACTTTAAGTTTTAAATGCTGGGGTTTAGTTGTTGAATGTTTAAATTAATTGGATTATATGTTCCAGGATTATTGTGGTGTGATTCTTTAAATATTGCATTGTTGTAGATAATTAAATCTTTATTTTCAAAATAAAATTTGGAAAGTAATGTTAAAAAAATGGTTTTGACACTTAGCTTAATTAAATAGGGCGTTAAATTTGGAAAAGTTATTTTTACGACAGTGATGCTAAGAATGAATCAACTGTTCACCTTGATTTTAATTTAATAAAGGAGTGATCGCCCGGTATTTAATTAGGCAGGGTGTCACATTTCTCTCGTCTCCCGACATCCTACAACCTCAACCAAAAACAAATAATCATAATACTAGGGTTCTAAATGTCCTAGAACCCGAAATCAACAATGAATTTCGATTAAATCATAAGTTTCTCCGATTAGGAAATTATTGGGATTTATTCATTTTAACTCCCGAAAACCCGTTTTATCCACGAAAACCCAACCCAAAATCTTTAGGGTTTGTTATTACCAAACTACGATATGAGATTTAAGCTCAAAAGTAAATAAAGCAAGTAAACACTTGCCTCGTGGATAAAATCTGACGATCCCGAGTCGAGTCCGGCGGAGTTTGGCCCGAAATCTCCCTTTTATCTTATTTTTCTTCCTTCCTCTCCCTATTCTCTCTTTTCTATCTATTCTCTCCCCCTCACCCTCCTTATATAGGGAGAAAAGGGTTTATACCCCTTAAAATCCAAAAATGACTCGTTTACTCAATTGCGAGTCCCTATTTGTTTAAAAATTCTCGAAACTCAATTTCGACCATCGGGCACTCTTTTCTGACTATCTCAGCCATTCCGAGACTCATCGCGCAGTCAAAATTTCCATCCGAGGTACTTGATCGCAATCCACTATTTTAACCCATTGCATCTCACAGCGGGTTTTCCAATTAAAAATCTTACCTTTTGTCGCTTTACTCAACGGCGACATATAATTAAAATACTTCGACCTATTTAATACCAAAAGTAATTACAACACCCATCGAAAATCATCTAATCCTTGAAAATCCCAGAAATCACTATTCTGAGAAATTCCTCAAATTTCCAATTTACACCCAATTATGGAATTTAAATATCCCCAAAAAGAACGGGTTGTTATAGACCTATATCTGGAATTTATTGTTAAACTTATGTTATTTTGCTCAGAAGGACTTGTTACACCTTGGATAAACCCCCAAAAGACTTTTTAGTCCAATTCTTGGGTTGTAAAGTCACTTTTGAAAAAATTTGGGATCGAACCTATTTATGATGTCGTACTATAGGTAGCGACCTCCAGTTAACAACTAAGGTTAATTTTTCTCTTTTTGGCATATTTATCATTTTTTATCAAAGAATTATATTATCTTAGACCAAGGTGGCCGTAAAATGCTTAAAAACCCCTACAACATGTTTATTGGTTTATGGGGCAGACTAAACTGCATAAATCTAGGTCAAACGATTGAAAATTGAAGATTCCATAGGCAAAGTCCGACAAGGCTATTGCCTTAAGGATCGATAAATTGCTAACGATGAGTTAAGATGATTTTATTAACTTTTTAGTTACTATTCCAGCAAAGGGCGTGTACTCGGTAAATTGTCCACCAGAAAAAACCATCCTGGGAGAAAACCATGATTGATTATAACAATCGTGGTGGAAAAGTTCCTTATAAAGGACAAAATCCATGACCTCAAAATGAATGACTGCACTCCGTTGTTATGATCTACTCAATGTTTGACTGCTTACTTTATGAGATTTGGATTTCTCACTATGTTTAGTTCGTCTCTGAGAAAATATTTTCTAAAGAACTAACAATTTAAAGAGGAGAATCATAGAAGGAAATTAGACCCCCAGCAGTCTGAAGACGTAGCCTATTTGATGAGGTTCATAAACTATATGAATGAGGTTTCTGCCTCTCTCTAGGGATAGATTAACCTCCTTTGATAGAGAATTCTGATGCTTGAGTCTTCGGCCTTCACCAACACGTTTAGGGTCGAAGATACAAGGCAACGACATTGTTCGCGGCCTCTCGATGGAAGGCTGCGGAAAAATTAGTGAAAAGGAAGCATGACGACCACCCAAAAAATCCAGATGAGGACTTCACCCCTTTACACTGTAACATGGAGGATATTTCAGCCAATATCAAAGGTGAGAACCTTCTTAAATGTCCAGGGTAGTTGAAATCTCTTGCTAATAGGTGAGAGAAAAGAAATTGGTGTGAGTTTCATTAAGACATTGACCACACGACCAACAAGTGCCACTATCTAAAGAATGAGGTCGAGAGGCTTGCCATATAAGGAATGGTACAAAAATTCACAGAGCCTACAACCTTTAACTGAACTGAGATCAGTCGCAATCCTATGGAAATTCTAAGGGAGTTTATTTTGTACTTCTACAAATCACTACAAACCCAGAGCCTATATTTCAATTTTGTATACCCTAGACATATATATCAAGGAAAAGTTACATTTTACATTAATGCATTTGCAAAATTCTTGTCCAAATGGTTTAAAAAGAAACCTAGCCACTCACGCATTAAGACAACAGTCTCGCTAGTGGTCCAGGTCACAAGAAGACCGCGACAAGGAGACAGAAATGCACAATAACCTTATTCACGGCCGCAATTACTTAAATATCCATAATCCTATCACAAGAAGACCATGCCCTCACTGGATCCACGACCACGATAGCAAAAAATATCTAACAGACTTCTCTGGAAGATAGCTTAACTCACAATCGGCAAAAAGAAAAACCTAAGTCAATCAGACTTAGTCGGCATTGAGATCCCAACTGGTAATAATTGATTTTTTTCTAATGAGAATTGACCCATTGATGTGTGTGCGTGTGTGTGTGTGTGTGTGTGTGTGTGTGTGTGTGTGTGTTGAAAATCATTGAATACAACTATATGTCTATATGTATACACCTTTGAATTTATACATATAAAAATCTATATGTTGGTTAAACTTAAAAATTTGAGTCATTTAGACTTTAATACATTACTAATTTTCGGTTCAAACTTAAATACATTTTAATTTAAAAATTAGACTTTGCTCAAAATCGTTAAAAAATTGTTAAATATTACATTTTAAATTAAAAGTAATTTAAAAAACTTAAAAATTTCAAGAAAAAAATTAAAATACAAAAAGAAAATTAAAACACAGTCTAAATTTTAAATTAAATTGCATTTAAATCTAAAATTAAAAAAATAGTAATGTAGTAAGGAAAACAAACAAATATATAAAAGGAAAATGAACAAGTGTTGCTTAATCTTTTCGTTTAAGATTTTTTTAGGAAAATGGTAACACGATGTTTATATTAGTAAAAAGAAATTAAAGTATGCATGAATATTTGTGACATATTAACTACATATTATAATTTTTTTGCTAGTTGTTAGGTTTTGTACACGTGCATATTATTTAGACTCGTTTTGTGAAGTAATGTAATTAACCCTGACAATTTTAATTTATTCTAAAAATAATATAAATTTGAATGAGTATCTATATATTATTAATTCTATGTCAGAATTGTGTTCTTATACCATTCTTATACATTTTGTGTATTTTTGTAAGATACGTAACTAAAATCGAGTAATTTTTCAAGTGACAAGGCATTTTCTTATGAATCTCGAGATCTTGTGAGACATGACGCGACACTTCATTGTAGCAACAATGATAAATAAATATAAAATGAAGAAAATTTTGCCCAAACAGGTCAATTTGTTATGGTAACGTACGTTTTACATTCTTCACTTTCATAAGCGAAGTTACATAGTCTCGAGCGAGGCGGCTGCCCCACTAAATGAAAGCTTTAAATATAGAAAGTACAAACGCACATTATCTTTAGGGCAAAAAAATTAGTAAAAGCCCAAAAAGAACACTAAAAAAATTCGCCAATATGCAAAAACATTACAACTAAAAATGTTGACTAATAAACATCTTAGGGCCCATTTGATTGTCATGGAATTATTTCCATGGAAAATAGTAATTTTAGTTTCTATTTTACTTTTGAAGTACTCGATTTCAAATACATTCTATAAAAATAATGGTCAAAATACGAAAAGTATTCCATATTTTTATCATTTTCATGGAAAACATTTCAACACAAACCCCAAAGAATTACTTTACATGTAAAACTCCAAAAGTAATACCATATTACTCTTATTTTTTTCCAATCAATTTCTAACTTTACACGAAATTGAACCAATTTTTTGTTATTTTCCAACTTTGTTATCAAACACAGCGTTAAGGTTTAGTTCTTCTAACCATAATGTTTTACATATTGAAATATGAAAGCCTAATTGTGTATCTTTTGACAACATTAGTGGTTGTAAATATGCAAAAAACTAATAGTTAAAAATTTACGATCTTACATGTTACATCGATTCTTCTTAATAAACATCTTAAGGGTTTAGTTATTCTAAGACAACATCCAAACCTTTCGGGTTAAAATTTGTTGGAAAATTAAGATTAATTCGAAAAGTATTCATCTGGGGAGCTCTCACCCCAAACCCCCGTCATTGGTCAAAACTTTTACCCACTCCTAGGTTCGTCTCAATTCAAGTAATGCATTTTGCATAACAATAGGCTAAAATTATACATTTTTAGCATAATGTATGTACGCTGCACAAAATACATTCGTTTGAAGACGTTGAATTTCAAAGTGTTATTAAACTTTCAAAAATTCAAGGAAACTTTTTAAATAATATTATGTCCTCGAGTAAGAGTAACGATCCACAAAGAAATAAAGTATACAACTTTTTTTTTGTTCAAAATGATGTGATAAGAATCAATAATCTTTTGTGATCACACTTTTAATGTTTTATATTTTCTTCTCTATATCAATAATTGGTGCCATGTCACTTGGTTAATTTTTGTTTATATAATTTAGTTGTAAGCCTATTATTTTGGCGATTGGTTACCAATTCACTTTTTTTACTCATTTTTTAACTCTAGTCCACTAACATATTTTTTGACACTAAGGTCTATCTTCCTTAATATGTACATGATTTTTTTATTTGAAAAACATTGTAATTTATATGTGAAAGTTTATAATGTATATACATGTGAGAAGATTTTTATGATGTATTGGCATACCAATAATGGTGCCACATTATGGTATTTACATTCATCAATGGAAGAGTCTAGAAATACATAGTAAAAAAGGTAAAATAAGTCTAATAACTAAAGCCCAAAAAATAGGTGGGCCTAATAATAAAATACTATAGTACTAATCTAATATCCAATAATGTGTTGTTTGTGTGTATCCTAAGGTATACATTAAGGGTGTAAGGACACTCTTAGTGACAAAAACTATATAATAAAAGAATTGAGAAAAAATATTATGCAGTTAGGACGACATGTGTGCATGCTATAATATAAATGCGATACACATCCACTTTTGCACTATAAAAATAATATTTTTACATGTGCAAATTTATCGTGTTCTTATTGGTGTTGTTCTAAATACATAATATTTTTTCGCAATTAGATTGAAACAAATATATAATATATATTGAGCTAGGACTAGAAAGGTCATTATAATGTTGATATATGTTGTGCGAAAGCATGAAAACGAATAAAATTCACTACAAATTGTGATCGAAAATAATTAAATGGCACATACAAGGTAAATATATAGAGTAGAGAATACATATAAATAAAGATACGATATTCAATTTGACGCATTTCGTTTATGGTTTTGATAAGGGATATTAAGTATTTAGTTCCATTTGTAAAGATTTAGTTATGACCACTTTCATATTTTTATATTTTTAGTTGTTAATTTTAATATAACAAATATAGAATAAGTTTCGTTCTCTCTAAAATAAAAAAAATAAAAATGGATGGTGAGATAGAAGTTAAAGATAATTTTGAACGAGACTAAATGCAAAACAAAACAAAAAAATATATTTTCAGAAAGAATGTGAAAAACGGAGGGAATTAAAGATGTGTCCTTCCACTAACACAACCGCCATTTCAAATTCTCCCTAGGAAACTGTTTAGTTTCTCCCGATGTAACCCTATATAAGGTTCAACTTGTTGTGTTTTTCTGTAGACTAAAATCTCATTTCTTGTCAAGTAAGTTTAAACCAACAACTCCATCCTCTGTTCTCGTTTTGTCTTAACCACTTGTTTTTTGTTTGTCTCTTGTTGTTTACATTTCCCTCTTCTTGAGACAAATAGTTTGTATTTTAAATTTGAGAATGTCTGGTTCTTGCTCATGCATACGTGTTTTTTTTTAATCACTGAATCATGTGATTTTCTATTTTTTTGTCAGCTGAATTTAGGGAAGACCGAATAGATAATGGTGATATTAAATGATAAAAGTCCTCTTGAGAAGTCTCCCCCCAAATGATCATTTGAACATGGCGATTATGAGGGCTCTGGTTTCAAACATAATTTCAAGATTCCAAAGGTCATCCCTGTGAAGTGTGCAGGGAAACGATTTTCGATAGCATTGGGGATTGGTGAATTAGGGAAACTGGGGCTGAATGTTTTGGGTAGTGGTAAAAATTTCTTTCAACGTCGTCCATTTGGTAGAAAATATCCACCTCTAAAGTTGCAAAAGGAGGTTTCTGCCTCTAAACAATTGGAAAACTCGAGGTTTTCTAAATCTGAGGTTTTGACCACGGGTAAGTCTAATGTGGAACGGAGGCTGTTGGTGGAGACGAAACAAAGGAATGACGATAATGTGTTAACGTCTCGTAACGAATTAGAATCAAATGGTCTTAAAACTATTGAATTTAAGGACCAGCAGGAACTTGTGTGTCGCAATAAGGTGACGGAGGCTTTGAATCTATTTGAAGAAATATATGAAAAAATGTTACAAAAACAAGAATTAAATCCAAAGGAACAAAGAAAGAGTGCTTGGAAAATTTCTCTCGAATCAGCAGCGCTGCTTAAGCAATGAAAAAAGTGTGTTAATGTAAACAAGCAAGTCTTAGGAGCTGTCCCCGGAGTTAAAGTTGGCGACCAATTTCACTTTAGGGATGAACTTCCTATTATTGGCCTGCATTACAAGTTCATTTATGGTATAGATTACTTTAAGTAAAATGGAATGATATTATCCACTAGCATTGTTGATTCTGGTCGTTATACAAACAATATAGGATTCTCTGGTGTATTAATATATTCGGGGCAAGGTTGAAATTCGGTGATTACTGGTAAGAAGCCCAAGGATAAAAAACATGAAAAAGGTAACCTTGCTTTGAGGAATATCATGATTTTAGGAACTTCGGTAAGAGTTATTTGACGTCAGGCATCTAGAACTATCATGAAAATAATTGAAAAGAAGACATATATTTATCATGGGCTATTCACCGTGACCAACTATTGGCGAGAAAAAGGGAGATCTGGAAAATTAGTATTCATGTTTCAATTGCATAGAATATCCGAGCAGCCTAAATGTTCTCCAAACGTGGTGAGCCGATCAAAAAAAGCTGCAGTGTGCCATAATGAGAGTGTGGTAGTCGGCATATCTCAAGGGAAAGGGAAGATGAACATTCGTGCAATGAATGACATGGATGAGATCCACAAGAGGAAAAAGGTCGTTCGTGAGAGGGATACTCACCAAATCTCCAATGTTACCATTGTACCACATCTAGCGACATCCTCCTTTGATAAAGGAAGGAGGGTGGAAGGGGTCGAAGGCTTCCTTGAGGTTCCCACTTTTGTATCCAACCCGCTAGCCCCTATTCCTTACTTGAAGGATAAGGCGGAATGGTGCCACCCGTAGTTAGCCAAAAATGACATTAGACATGGTGGTTTTAAGTTGAAATACCGCTATGTCAGGAGTCCTACTCACGATATCTCCAATCTATTGCTTCACAAGTCCACACTGGTGTGCTTTTATGTTTTGGAAAACGTTTAAGTTTCTTGAATTTAAGTAACTATTACTTACCTGTTTGTTTATCCTTTTCTTGCAGTTGATGGTTATTCAAGAGAGGGCCTTCGTGGTTGATAACAAGGCTAAGGCTTTCTATCTCCTTGAACTCGATAAGGTGATGTTGCATGATCCCATCAAGATAGCTAAGGATGCTAAGAGGAAGTTGACAGAAGATAAGAAGATTGGAGAAGATCTTGATGTTGCTAATCTAGTGCTCGGCACAACTTATACTAATGCCAAAGTTGATGCTTTGAAGTTCTTACAAATGGAGAAAGATTCGTCGGAGTCTATGGCAGAGGGAATTTCTACTAAATTCCTTAAAGAGTGCAAGGGTGCTCACGCTCTTACGCACACCTTCCATCAATATGTCGATGGTAGTTATGAAAAGCTAAAGAAAACAGTGATAAAGGATCATCTTGAGTGGACCAAATAGATGTCTCCATGGTTAGGTGATGATGAAGAGGCGTTAACGATGTCTGAGGCCAGGATATCAGTGGAGGAGCCTATGTCTGGGGTGGACGTATAAAATTTGGTCATCAAGAAAATGATCTTAGAGAGGAAGTGAATAAAATGCTCTTATAAAGGAAGGGACTATGGTTTAAGTAATCGATGGAGTTCCTTCTGGCCAAGGCTTGATTCATGTTAAGATTTTACCGTAGTTGCCTTTTATTTCTAGTACTTTTGTTCTTTGTTGTCCTTCAGATGCTTGCACTCTTTTTTATGTAATTGTTTATAGTTTTGACAGAATATTTGTTCCAACTTATGACAAATATGAGTTCATGATGAGAATGGAGGTGTACTTAGGGATTAATTGTAATATTTTTAATTGTGCCTTTCTTAAATTTCTATTTCCTTAGTTTATGCTAGTGTTTTAGGTAACGGGGTCCATTTGGAATATTTTCAATTGCCCTCGTCTATTTACCGTTTAGGTATCTCGGTTTATAAGAAAACTTTAGCTTATAAATAAGGCCTAAAAAATCTTTTTAATGAAAGGTTCAATAATTTGTGTCTGCTTTTGTATGTCATTTATCACGTTATATCAAATTATATGAGAGATAGAGCTCGTCGAGTTGTTGTAAATCATGAAACCTTCAAATAGAACTAAGGAAATTAATCCATGTTAGGATAGTGTTGCATCATGATTGCCTTTAAGGAAGTCATGATATCCCTGGCCTCCAATATCCACTGCCTCCTGCAACCTCTATCCACATTATGTGCATCGATAACAAACATAACATCACAACCTCTATCGATTGTCCAACCTCTAACCCCAACCATTGTGAAACCTCAAAAACCTAACCCTACGCTCAATCTCCCGCAAGATTTTTAGTTTAAGTGAAATGTGAAAATCCTACACCTTCAATGACTTAGCCATAGCAAACTCACATGTCCCTCATGGATTTCCGATGGATGGTATTCTCCTTGATGACAAAAATGGATTGCCAAATCTAGGGATTCTTAAAAAAAAATTTGACCGTGGAGGAATCCATTTATGGTGGGTTCAAAGAGAAAGAAGAAAAGGAGATGAGGAGATAAGGGGAAGAAAAACTCACCGAATTTCGATAAAGCCATTATCTACAAGGTTCAAATCAAAATAATTCGCTGGAAAGAGGATAGTTTCGTTGACAACGAGTCGAGTACAAATGAGATAGCCATTGAAGACGGAGTTCACAAATTCCATCGCATATCAAAGAGAAAAGTCCACAGTCGCAAGTTCTTGGAGATAAGGATTTTTTAGAACATTAAAGTCCCATTTGGAATGAAGGGTTATGTTAGCCATTTTAGAGTTGGGTCCTTAGGTGGCAATGGTTCTTTTTTTCTTGGGTGAACAAACTTATACCAAGTTCAAATTTTAATTTATGCTCACACAGTTATATGGATCTCGGCCTTCATGGGTGGAAGAACATAGGCAAGACTACTCCCTGAAGCTGTTAATTCATTAAGCCTATTTGTAAACTTTGATTTTCCTTAATATGAATTCCAATATTGCCTAATATAGGGATGATAAATTTTTGACTCTCCGTAATTTTTATCAACAATATATTGGTGGCCCAAAATTACTTTTTTCGTTGCCTACTTTGGGGAAGTTTCACTCGTCTCCAAATTTTAAAGCTTGAGGAAATGTTTTTTGTGTAAGGGAAGGGATGAGATTGAATGAGTATATGGGGATTAATTGTATTGTTGTCAAATTTTCTATTTCTAATTGTTTATCTTTTAGTGTATGTCCTTAGCTTATGGTTAGTATTATAGGAAATGGGGTAATATTTCCTTCGAAAAACTTAATTTCCCTCCTTAATTTTCTTACTTTTAGGTTAACTTGACTAGAGAGATATCTTTAGCCTATAAATAAGGCATATCACCAATTATTGTACTCACTCAAACTTTGCACTTTAATGTCAGTTTATATTCTTTAATTTTTGGTAAGTCTAAGATGTTCCCCTAAGCCCTAAAGCCTTATTCTCGGAACTGAAATTATAGGTAAATGCCTTAACACTTATAAATTTTTTTATGATTAAAACATAGTAATCTTTGAGGATAATGTTTTATTTGCAACATTTTTGGCATGAGGGTGCCTCGTGCTTATCGTACGCGTCCTTGACTTTTCTTTATATTGATGCTTCTCTTCTTCTTTGTAGGAGAAGTGCTTGGTGTCACTCACCTTTATGCTAATATACCTATGGGTACTTATTATACGACTTATTGAGTAATCTTTTAGACTTTAATGTTCAGCCCCGACGCCTAATTTATTGGGGCAACCTCCGATCAACTATAAACTGGATATAAACCATATGAAATGGTAATAATGACGAGCACAATATAGATGTAAACAAGAGAAACAACAACACAATATACGTGTTTCACCAACTTCGTTACATTTACTAATTGGACCAATTACACTATATTTCGAGGGATTACAAGTAAAATAGAGAATATAAAAGGATAAATCACATACCCTCGACTCTTCTACTCAAATCCCAGATAGCTATTGTAAATCAACTCTTCCCCCAAGTGAATTCAAATTCTAATCCAAAACCCTCTCAATTTCTTGCCCTTGAGTGTTTCTAATGTACCCAATCCGTTGTATTTCTCTCCCATGTAACTGGTGAGAAATTCCACACACATTACATCTTAAGCACACCTATTATACATGAAACACTCAGTCACAACTTCTTCCCCCATTTGAGAAATACCTATGAGTGAGACGAAAACTCCCTCACCTCTCACTACCTTTGGAAGAAGACCCTATCTTTCTCTCTCTGGCTCACAAATGAGAAGCCAAAGACTTGGGGTTTTAACCCTCATAAGGTTCCTTTTATAGGTGAAATACAATTGTGGTAAAACTCCCAAAATACCCCCGCTACAAAATTCATATGACGCAAATCTGGGACCGTTTGTTGTAGTGGACTAGACCCCCTATCAAAATCTACCTAGTGAGTGGTTTTCTAGCACCACACTCTCACTTGTTTCTTTGGTTAAGTCTTCTTGGCCTCCTCAACACATAGTTGTCTTTAGGAAGTGATGATTCTTTTCAAATGTTGTCTTTTAGCTTTTGGGCTATAGTCGTTCCTTTCGAGGAATTTCATTATGAAAAAATTATTGTGCCCTGACGCCAAATTTGTTGGGTCACTTTCCAGTCGACCGCGATTCTTGGATATAATCGAGATAAAATAATAATAATGGCAAGCACAATAAAGATGTAAACAAAGAGACAACAATAAGATATATGTGGTTTAGTAACTTGGCTACATCCACGGAGAGGCCCGATTCCACTATATTTGAAGAAATTACAAATACAATAGAGAATATAAAGGGTAAATCACATACCCTCTACTCTCCTACTCAAATACCGAGAAGCCATTGCACACAGAATCTCCACCCAAGTGAATCTAAGTTTTAAGCCAACAGCCCTCTCAATCTCTTGCCCTCAAGTATTTTTTTCATGTACCCAATCTGTTGTATCTCATTCCTATGTAAACTGGCGTGAAATCCCCCGCACATTAAGTCTTAAGCACACGTACCATACATGAAACACTCACACTTATACCCATACCCATACCCTTCTTCCACATTTTAGCGAGACTAATGGGTAAGAGGGCAAACCCCTAACCTCTCATACCAAAACCCTCACCTTTGGAAGAAGACTCTCTAGCTCCGTGTTGTGTTGGTGTTGATTTTGAATCATAGCTAATACCCTTCTTAAATAAGGAGAAAAAATTAACAGCACCCCGCGTATGATCAATAATTCAGGTATGATTACTACTCCGTGTATGAAAAGTCCCCACCCCCCACCCAAAAAAAAATTCAAGCCAAACTTCACAAATCTCCACCTTGGTGAGAAATATAGCAAGCCACGATCGAGGATTCACCTAATTAGAATTCCCCCATCTGAATCTCCTGATCTGCACGCCACGAAAAGAACCACCTTTGAGCTTCATTGTACTAGCTACACATCCATATACATTCTCTGTCTCTTCAAAGATCTAAATAATCCATAAAAAATACTCTTGGAGTATACACCTCTTATTTCAAATACACTCTTCGAACCTTGCAATTTTCAATTTCTCTTTTTGGACTTCTTCTGAAGTTATACATACGTGTCAATGCTTAAATGTAGCTGCAACCAGTCAAATATACCCATCGAATCTGAAGAGGGTTCTCGACCCCACCACTTCACTAACAAGATTCTTCTCACCATCGTCTGTCGGAACATACACCCTGCATATCGATTGTAAACGAGAGATTTTGGAAGGCCTTCCTCACATGTGCACCTTGTTCCCAAAAATATACCATTGAGATCAATCCAGATGACATTAACCAATCACATAAAATCCATACAACACCATGTGATTTCTGAACTCAACCTATAATCGAGCACCGTTGTCCTTGAATTTCATCACTTTTGGAGCATGTGAGAATATGCCCAAAGTTCATCATATAACGTTAACCATCTTGAGGTACTTCCCAAACCACGGCCATCCTTGTTTTAAATACCGAACAAAGAAACGACTTATTTTCGTCCACACTTAACAATGCTCAATGTCCTTGGATGAAGACTTGCTATGACTACATCTCCGACAATTAATTTTCTTCTAGGTGAAAATAAAACCGTAGTTAATAGACCTTGCGGGTGTCTATCACACTGTTACTAATTGCATTCCGGGATAACAATCACACCCTCTTTAATTGCATTTTGGGGAAGAAATCTTACCGTCCATCTCTCTCCAGTCTCCATTCTTCCATCAACCCCGGTACAGAACCCATATTGAATAATAAGGACCTCGACTCTAGTCGTGAAGCACTCATTATCTTCAAATCTCTCTACCTAAACTTGTGAAGCAATATCCCTTATCGTGGTTGAATGAACACACCCAAGAAATCCAAGCACTAGTGGTTTGGCACAAAAATCTCAATTTGGATATTTGACAAACACCTTATGCACACCTAGAGCTTTGATACCAATTGTTAAGCCTCGATGGAAAATTTATTGGGACACCCTCTAGTCAACAACGACCCCGGGATATAATCGAGATAAAATGGTAATAATAGCAAGCACAATAAAGATGTGAACAAGAGTGACAACACCAAAATATATGTTGTTCACCAACATGGCTACATTCACAGAGAGGAACAATTCCATTATATTTAAAGAAATTACAAGCACAATAGAGAATATACAAGGATAAATCACATACCCTCCAATTTCCTACTCAAGTCCCGGATAACCATTATACACCAACTCTCCACCTAAGTGAATCCAAGTGCTAAGCCAAGAACCCTCTCAAATCTGTTACCTCAAGTGTTTCCCAAGTATTTTTCATGTACCAAATCCAGTGTATCTTGCTTCCATGTAAACCGGTAAGAAATCCCCCGCATTACATCTTAAGCACACCTATAATACATGAAACACTAACACTCACACGCATACCCATAGGTGAGTGGGAAAATCCCTCACCTCTTACCCTAAAACCCTCACCTTTAGAAGAAGATTGTCTCTAGCTCTCCGTTGTGTTGGTGTTGATTTTGAACTATGGATGAAACCTTTCTTAAATAAGGAGAAAAAATGAACAGTACCCCGCGTATGAACAAAAAACCGCATATGAACCGTATCCGCATAAAATTCATGCCAAACTTCACAGGAATAAATTTACAAATATTAAGACCAAGGTTCTAAAAAATGCGGGGCGTGATCGAGGCGTGGAGGCAAAGCCTTAAGCCTTAGAAGCCTAGGCTGGCCTTAGGCGTAAAAAGGCGTTTTGGCCTTCTTAATATATTTTAATTATTTTGGCCTTTTTTTAACCATAACAAGGCTATTAAAATACTAAAATTGTACATATCATAAAAATATGGCTTAATATATGCAAATTAAAATACTATTTGATTATTTTGGATGAGATAAAGGTCCGGTTTGTAAAAAAAATCTTTAAAAGGCGATATCGTTTCACTAAAGCATTGCTGTTTTGACAAAAAAGTGCCCCTTAAGGGTTTTACCAAGAATAAGGCGTGAAAAGCGTAAGGCGAGGCGTCTCTTCCAAGCCTCAAGTCTAGGTGAGTTTTTTAGAATAGTGATTAAGACACATATACTGAGAACATTGGAAGAAGAGTCCAACTCACTCATGTAACTACAAGCAAGCCAATGTACAAATTGCTCCTTACATGTACAAGTGCTTATGAGCTTCCCAACTTTAACAATGCAGTGCTCAAGAACTGAGTGTTCTATGAGTAACCACCAGGGACTCCTTCGGATATTGGATTAGAGGATGGGAAGTGAGGCAAGTTATAATACTAATATTTACTAATTTGAGCAACACCAGAAGGGTCATTCGCTCGCACGTTCCATCCCTCTCGCAAAATTTTAAGAGAAAGTGAGAGGTCATCCCTTTCACTATCACCTATGGAACATCACACGTACACCCTAACCCTGAGTTTGGGGGATTATGGAAAACCTAAGTTGTCTATAAACCCCAAAAATGTAGGACTGGTTGGATCTGCTCGATCATCAGCATCGCAAAAGTTGGCTCCTATATGCACTACAAATAACACATTTCACCACACATTAACACGCACAATTAATAAAGTCAATAGCTTAGGAGTACATTCTTTGCAAAGTTTCTCTCATTATAAACATTTATTACTTACTGAGATTTATTGTTTTGAATCTGTAATGGTTCTCATTTATTACGAACATACGTTCAATGAACATTTATTAGTAACTCTTGGCCAAAGTGGTATTTGTACGCCCTCTCCCAAGGGTTATTCATATCACCCATTTCCTCACCCTCAATCACACGAGGAACAGTCTCAGCCTTGTGTGTATCTCCTATACCCTATGTTGACCTTGGGACTGATATGTTATGCCTCAGGAACCACGAGAAACTCATACACTCTCTTAAAACCCTCTCAACCTCAACTACCCTAAAGCCTTTCCCATTTCATTTAAAAAACTTATGAGTACATAAGATGTTCTCTAATGATAATATTTTTTCAAACTCTAATTGTTCCATGGAATTTTGAATGGTTCTCCCTTTAAAGTTTCTAACTTGTATGTTCTAGGATAAATGACCATTCGTATCAATTTTCTTCCAATTTGTGTCCTTTCTACATGACCTTTTTTAAATGAGGTCACCTTCCTTTAATAATTTGGCGCTTCACTTGTTTTTTTTAGTACCACGCTCTTTGCCGATAATCCACAAAAAATAATGTTTGTTTTGTTTCATTTTCATGCTTATTCTAACAAATACATATAACCTCCTAATATTTTCGTTTTTTGCCTCATCAAAATGGCTCTGCCGGTGGCTTGGCAAGCTAATCCAGTAGGATTTCCAACCTTTGTTCCCATTCGATAATATAAAAGGGCTTCCCCAATCGGGATCCTCATAGTGCTCATAAGACTCTATAGGCTAGCATAAAAGGGTCTCCCATATCAGGAGTGCTTACGAGACACTATAAAACAACTCCATTCATCTGGATTTGAAGTTATGCCAGTGGCATTAACCATGATTTAGCATTCGTAAGATTCACAGTTGTCCTTGTGCATTGATATATGTTTATATCCTGAATTAGTGTTCGTAAGGTTTAACTATTCATCTCGGACCGAGGCATTAACCATTTGGTCAATCTGTGTGTGTGGATCATTTATAATCCTTTGAAGAAACAAACTAACATGACCTGGAAATTGTTTAGTCTATTGATACTTCTCCCACCCCATAGTTTGTTAGGAACTTCATCACTTGGTGGTAGACT
Organism: Sambucus nigra; assembly: GCA_949130495.1. Taxonomy (NCBI): domain Eukaryota; kingdom Viridiplantae; phylum Streptophyta; class Magnoliopsida; order Dipsacales; family Adoxaceae; genus Sambucus; species Sambucus nigra. The sequence continues at coordinate 102,859,664 of OX422218.1, read as the reverse complement.
AATTGGTCATCCTTTAATGTCTTTATACCAACCTGACAGAGGATTATGTTATCGAGTTAAGAATTTTTTCTACTAAATAAATTAAACCAAAAGTGGAGCACTTCTGCATTTCGTCAGCCATTAACTCTAGTTCAACAGTTTCGGGGGAAAAATGTGGTTTGCAGACAAATATGATGAGAGGCTGATGGTAGTCCTTGATTTTATTCTCAGAGGCCTTCAAGCTATTCAATGCGTCATAGAAACATTTTTCGACCAAGCTACCATTGTTTAGTAATCAGAATGCGTTGCAATGAACACCTGTGTCATGAATAGATTTTGACTTATTCTTATCATCTCATTTTATGGGGATTTCTGACCTCCATCGGAGAGCGAATGAATGCCAAGAGGTCAAGAAAATTTGTCAACGAAGCTATGGTGGAAGCTTATGAGTTGAGTACTAACAAGTTCAACGATGATGAAAATTAGTACTAAAGATCAAGCTTACCTTCTTAATTGATATGTGATTTTCCTGAATGAAAGCAGACGTAGAAGAAGAAAATAGAGGTTGTCTATGGCTTGCCAAACTCAAATGAAGTTGTGGGGACACAATATCCTGAGAAAAAAACACTAGGATTCCAAAAATCCGATCAGTGTGAAGTCATTGAGGCTATGATGAAGAAGGTAACAGGAGATCAGTGATAAAACAAAATGAATGATTGGATGAGCAATGATCAATCGCTTATGAGGTTAAGCTATGTCCAAGTGTAGAAAATTAAATAGAAATCTAACATTGGTAGGCTATTGACGGTGACGGGAACATGAATAAATCAATCAGCCTAGAAAGATATTACGAAGTTTGAAGCAATGAAGAGATTTAGTAACCATGAATGGGTGGACCAGTTCAAGTCCATACAACCATAGTCAGATGCCTAGTTTAACCAAGATGAGTTGTGTAGTTGACATCCTCAAACTGAGGTCACCAAGTGGAAATGACAAAAGAGCAGTAGTTCCCATAGACGATGCACTCGAGGTCTTCTAAGACTAAATTTGGGGGGTGAGGTGCTAAATCATATAGTTTTATTTCTTTCGGAGTTTTGTATGCGAGTATGTAGAAGAGGTTCTTCGAGTAAGGCTAACAAAAGAACTGCTAAGAAGGAATATTAATTTGGCATTGGGAATAACTATGTCAAAAATGGCTTTGTTTTTACGTGACTCGCTGGGAACATAGGTTTATCAACCGTAGTTGCTTGCCTATGCCCAAAATGAAATATATGGTCACGCAGACTAGAGAATGCCTCACCTAATCCTTGGTTCTACCAATAGCATAGCCCCTAAACTTGGGTTGACTTGAGAATAATTATAAGATGGGTCAACCTTGTGATGAAAATGGAAAAATCAAAGGACTTATTGTGGAATTCCTCATGAATGCAATAGGTGGATATATTAAATAAACCTATTTTATTGTTGTCTAAATAACATTGGAAAGACAACTTTGTTCCCTCTTAACTATTCATAGAAGCTTTTATTTTTTGTTGAAGGCATTTAATGAGTAATTAATAAATTATGCCTTTTTACCATATGACATTTTTCTGATAAATATTGATTGACTGTCAATGTGATGTTCTAGGATCTGTTAGCTACGCATGTGTCGATTTGCTGGTCTTTTGCAAAGTTAATCTAACATACTCATGTTTTCTTATCGGATACCCATTCGACCCCCATTATACCGAACAATACAAGATTGAATATTCTTTAAGCTAGCTCAGGAGTGAAATCAACATAAGCATATTAGAAGGCAGATCAAAATGATATTGTGTGGTTGATGTTAATGTTTTATTGGAATTGGTACACACTGAAGATTATGAAATGCACTTCCTCTTAGAGGGCATTTTACGATCAATTCTTCCATTATTTTAATTTCTAAGAAGAAATATTTTCTAGTTTTATGTCAGCATTTGCATGCCTAGATGATTTAGTGGAAAATAATGGGTTCAGTAAGCTGATCATATTGCTTGGGAAGGTCTTTATATGTCTAAAGCCTCACTGGGAATGTGACTGCATTTACCAATTAATTAAATATAAATACTCACGAGTTGCTGCTAAGATTTATGACTAACTTTTCCTTTTTGATTCTTTGGTCCGTGGAACCTAATACTTCAATGGAGACTGACCATTTTTAAATAATCTTGTAAATCGGAAATAGGTCTTTTAAAACTGTCGTAGAGAATTTTAAAAAATAAAATATATTTTTAGCAAAAAGTTTGCGTAAATTTGTTGAAGTTGACTCACCCGACAATTATCTTGCGTCCCAACTGCGTCTAGGTTTGTTGATTCAAATGTAGGCCATCGGCCAAAATAGGTTTTAATCTCGACTAGTTGATCTATTTTGTTCAAAACAATTCCCATAACGCACAAGTATAATTGGCCTTCAGACAACATTTGCTTTGCTGCCTTAACTTTTTTGTCAATCTTAATTATTTAACCAGAAAATACTATAATACTTGAGTTTGACCGCACTCGGGGCGGCTCTAAGCATAGGCCAACTAGGCTATGGACGAATCGGGTGACCTGAAATTTAAAAAAAAGGGGAATTTAGTACTAAAAAAATTAGATATAAAAATAATTGTGTAAAAAGAATGTAGTTATGAAATAAAATATTAACCCCCCACCCGCCTCCAAAAAAATAAAAAAAATACACTCTAATACTAAACATTTTTACCTCTTAAAAAATGTCACAAAAAAAACCAAACCCGCTCTAATACTAAACTCACAAAACTTAACTTACTTTTAAGACACTCGTTCACTCACTTTTAACACACTCACCCCCCCACCCACTCTTCACTCATAAAATTTGTTGATTTCTATTATTAATTGGGGGATAAACGCCTCAAAATAATGTTTAGGTTGAATTAGATAAAAAAATGGATTACAAGTATTTAGTCCTTTTTTAAATATATGTATGTTTAATCTCATTTCATTATTTTTTTTATGGTGGTCCAATATTTTTACTATTGTCATTCTCTATAAAAATAGATATGAGCGGTTAAGAAAGGTTACATGGAAGTTGAGGGAAGTTGAGAGCGGTTATGGGACTTAAAACAACTTAAAAACACATGGGATGAGAGACAAACAAAACTTAAAAAATTAGACTAAAACCAACAAAACTATAAAAAAACTGTGAGTTTATAAGTAGTTATAAACTGATAGTTTTTTGACCAATTTTTTTTAAAATAGCAAAACAATTCATTTTGAGTTAAATTATTTTTTGAGAGGTACCCTGGAGTGTTACGAACCCATAAGAAAATTCCACTTAATTTTTTTTACTATTTAATAAAAATCCTTCTTTAATCCGTTTTAGCTTAATACCAAATGATAAAAAATTGATCTTCTTCCACAGCGATTGGATGTGGTAATTTCATTCCAGCCCTTTCTTCTAAATAACCTTGCTTTTCCTCTTTAAACTTAAGTTGACTGAATTTTAAATAGTTGACAAATTTTGAGTTTAAAGTTTGGTGTGCATTGTTATTTTTGGCAGCAAAATCCTGACTGATAAAATGATGTTAATCCTAGTTCTTTCTTTTGTTCATTTTTTTTTTTTGCAAAATTAAGTTATTTTCGTCATTTGTAAACATCATTGTTTTAGTAAAAAAATAGACTAAATAAAAAATGCTTTAGTATGATATGTTTTATATATATATAATAAAGTAGAAAACTTATATATGTCATAAGATCAAAAAATGATGTCATGTAGATATTTTTATCATGTACTCCCTATTTTGCCCTTGCAATTTTGAGATTCCCTCTCTTTTGACACATTCTAATTTATTTGCCCCCTTTGTTCAAAATTCAAAATCATGGGTAAGAAAGTAAATTGCACCCTCCAAAACTTCTCCTCATTTCTCTCTACTGCACACGCACACAAACCCGTTCTCCGCCTGCTTACAACACAAACCCTATTCTCTTCCTCTCCTTCTCCCTCACGCATCCCCTCTGCCTCTCCCTTCCGTCCCCTCACACTCATACGCCTCTCTCTCTCTCTCTCCCACCCACACAACCCTTATGTAGATCTGATTGTATGGATTTGGGGATGCGATCTAAAAAATATATGGTTCAATTTTGATGTTTTCTTATGTATATTTGTTTTTAGGGTTTTTTGTATAGTCGACTCGCGTTTAATATTGAATGTTGACACCTTTATTGTTTGTTGTGTAGTAATAGGCTGAGATTTTTGATTTGCGATCTGAAAATACATGGTTCGATTCTGAGTTTTTTTTGGGCTTTGCCTGCAACAACCCTACTCTATTCACTCTCATTCTCTCGGCTACTCCTTTTCATATTCCAGGTATGTGTATATTAATCGCTCTTTTGTTAGGGTTTTATTAGATTCATGGGTTGTGATCTTAGGGTTTTATGTTTATGTTTATTATATTCATGTATTATATTAATGGCTCATTTTTTATCTTAGTAATTCGCGTATGATTACTACTCCGTGTATGAAAAATCCCCCCCCCCCCCCCCCAAAAAAAAAAAAGAATTCAAGCCAAACTTCACAAATCTCCACCTTGGCGAGAAATACAGCAAGCCACGATCGAGAATTCACCTAATTAGAATTCCTCCATCCTAATCTCATTATCTTCACGCCATGAAATGAACCACCATTGAGCTTCATTGTACCAGCTACACATCCTTATACCGTTCTCTGTCTCTTCAAAGATCTAAATAATCAACAAAAAATTCTCTTGGAGTATACACCACTTATTGCAAATATACTCTTTGCAATTTTCAATTTTCAATTTCTCTTTTTGGACTTCTTCTGAAGTTATACACACATGTCAATGCCTAAATGTAGCTGCAACCAGTCGAATATACCCATCGACTCTGAAGAGGGACCTCGACCCCACCCCTTCACTAGCAAGATTCATCTCACCATCGTCTGTCGAAACATACAACCCGCTTATCGGTTGTAAACGAGAGCTTTTAGAAGGCCTTCCTCACATGTGCACCTTGTTCCCAAAAATATACCATCGAGATCAATCCAGACGACATCAACCAATCACATAAAATCCATACAACACCATGTGATTTATGAACTCCACCTATAATCGAGAACCGTTGTCCTTAAATTTCATCACTTTTGGAGCATGTGAGAATATCCCAAAGTTCAGCATATACCGTTAACCATCTTGAGGTACTTCCCAAACCACCACCATCCTTGTTTTAAATACCGAACAAAGAAACGACTTATTTTCGTCCACACGTAACAATGCTCAATGTCCTTGGATGTAGACCTGCTATGACAATATCTCCGATAATTAATTTTCATCTAGGTGAAAATCAAACCGTAGTTAATAGACCTTGCGGGTGGCTATCACACTATTACTAATTGCATTCCGGGATAACAATCACACCCTCTTTAATTGCATTTTGGGGAAGCAATCTTACCATCCATCTCTCTCCAATCTCCATTCTTCCATCAACCCTGGTACACAACCCATGTTGAATAATAATGACCTCGACTCTAGTCGTGAGGCACTCATTATCACCAAATCCCTCTACCTAAACTTGTGAAGCAATATCCCTTATCGTGGTTGAATGAACACACCCAAGAAATCCAAGCACTAGTGGTTTGACACCAAAATCTCATTCCGAATATTTGACAAACACCTTGTGCACACCTAGAGCTCTGATACCAATTGTTAAGCCTCGACGCCGAATTTGTTAGGGCACCCTCTAGTCAACAACGACCCCAGGATATAATCGTGATAAAATGGTAATAAAAGCAAGCACAATAAAGACGTTAACAAGAGTGACAACACCAAAATATATGTGGTTCTCCAACTTGGCTACATTCACACAGAGGCCCGATTCCATTATATTTAAAGAAATTACCAGTACAATAGAGAATATACAAGGATAAATCACATACCCTCCAATTTCCTACTCAAGTCCCGGATAACCATTGTACAACAACTCTCCACCTAAGTGAATCAAAGTTCTAAGCCAAGAACCCTCTCAAATCTGTTGCCTCAAGTGTTTCCCAAGTATTTTTCATGTACCAAATCCAGTGTATCCTGCTTCCATGTAAACCGGTAAGAAATACCCCGCATTACATCTTAAGCACACCTACAATACATGATACACTAACACCCACACGCATAACCATAGGTGAGTGGGAAAATCCCTCACCTCTTACCCTAAAACCCTCACCTTTAGAAGAAGACTCTCTCTAGCTCTTCGTTGTGTTGGTGTTGATTTCGAACCATGGCTGAAACCCTTCCTAAATAAGGAGAAAAAATTAACAGTACCTCGCGTATGAATAAAAAACTGCATATGAACAGTATCCGTGTAAAATTCATGCCAAACCTCATAGGAAAAAAATTACAAATATTAAGACCAAGGTTCTAAAAAACGCGGGGGTGATCAAGGCGTGGAGGTCAAGCCTTAAGCCTTAGAAGCCTAGGCTGGCCTTAGGCGTAAAAAGGCGTGAAAAGGGATTTAGGCCTTCTTAATATATTTTAATATTTTTTTAACCATAACAAGGCTATTAAAATACTAAAATTGTACATATCATAAAAATATGGCTGAATATATGCAAATTAAAATACTATTTGATTATTGTTGATGAGATAAAGGTCCGATTTGTAAAAAAAATCTTTAAAAGGAGATATCGTTTCACTAAAGCATTGCGGTTTTTAGAAAAAAGTGCTCCTTAAGGGTTTTACCAAGAATAAGGCGTGAAAAGCGAAAGGCGAGGCGTCTCTTCCAAGCCTCAAGTCTAGGTGAGTTTTTTAGAACCGTGATTAGGACACATATACTGAGAACATTGTAAGAAGAGTCCAACTCACTCGTGTAACTACAATCAAGTCAATGTACAATTTGCTCCTTACAGGTACAAGTGCTTATGAGCATCCCAACTTTAACAATGCAGTGCTCAAGAACTGAATCTTCTATGAGTAACCACCAGGGACTCCTTCGGATATTGGATTAGAGGATGGGAAGTGAGGTAAGTTAGAATACTAATATTTACTAATTTGTGCAACACCATAAGGGTCATTTGCTCGCACATTCCATCCCTCTCGCAAAATTTTAAGAGAAAGTGAGAGGACATCCCTTTCACTATCACCTATGGCACATCACACCACAAGTACACCATATCCCTGAGTTTGGGGGATTATGGACAACCTAAGTTGTCAATAAACCCTCAAAACGTGGGACGGGTGGATCTGCTCGGTCATCAGCATCGAGAAAGTTGGCTCCTCCAAGCACTACAAATAACACATTTCACCACACATTAACACGCACATTTAATATAGTCAATATCTTAGGAGTACATTCTTTGCAAACTTTCCCTCATTATAAACATTTATTACTTATCGAGATTTATTGTTTTGAATCTGTAATGGTTCTCATTTATTACAAACATACGTTCAATGAACATTCATTAGTAACGCTTGGCCAAAGTGGTATTTGCACGCCCTCTCCCAAGGGTTATTCATATCACTCATTTCCTCACCCTCTATCACACGAGGAACCATCTCAGCCATGTGTATATCTCCTATACCCTGTGTTGACCATGGGACTGATATGTTATGCCTCATGAACCACGAGCAACTCATACACTCTCTTAAAACCCTCTCAACCTCAACTACCCTTACACCTTTCCCATTTAATTTAAAAAACTTATTAGTACATAACATGTTCTCTAATGATAATATTTTTTCAAACTCTAATTGTTCCATGGAATTTTGAATGGTTCTCCCTTTAAAGTTTCTAACTTGTATGTTCTAGGATAAATGACCACTTGTATTAGTTTTCTTCCAATTTGTGTCGTTTCTATATGACCTTTTTTAAATGAGGTCACCTTCCTTTAATAATTTGGCGCTTCACTTGTTTTTTTAGTACCGCGCTCTTTGCTGATAATCCGCAACAAATAATGTTTGTTTTGTTTCATTTTCATGCTTCTTCTAACAAATACAAATAACCTCCTAATATTTTCGTTTTTTGCCTAATCTAAATGTCTCTGCCAGTGGCTTGGCAAGATGGTCTAGTAGGAGTTCCAACCTTTGTCCCCATTGGATAATATAAAACGGCTTCCCAAATCGGGATCCTCACAGTGTCATAAGACGTTATAGTCTAGCATAAAAGGGTCTCCCATATCAGGATCCTCTTAGTGCGTATAGGACACTATGGAACAACTCCATTCATCTAGATTTGACGTTATGCCAGTGGCATTAACCATGATTTAGCATTCGTAAGATTCACAGTTGTCCTTGTGCATTAATATATGTTTATATCCTCAATTAGTGTTCGTAAGGTTTAACCGCTCATCTCGGACCGAGGCATTAACCATTGGTCAATCTGTTTGTATGGCTCGTTTATACTCCTTTGAAGAAACAAACTAACATGACGTGGAAATTATTTGGTCTCTTGATACTTCTCCCACGTCATAGTTTGTTGGGAACTTTATCACTTGGTGGTAGGCTGATTGGTCGTCCTTTAACGTATTTTTACCAACCTGACAGAGGATTATGTTATCGAGTTAATAATTTTTTCAATTAAATAAATTAAACCAAAAGTGGAGCACTTCTTCATTTCGTCGACCATGAAATCTAGTTCAACAGTTTCGGGGGAACAATGGGGTTTGCCGGCAAATATAATGAGAGGCTAATGGTAGTCCTTGATTTTATTCTCAGAGACCTTCAAGCTGTTAAATGGTTCATAGAAGCATTCTTCAACCGAGCTACCATTGTTTAGTAATCATAATGCATTACAATGAACACCTGTGTCATGAATAGATTTTGACTTATTCTTATCATCTGATTTTATGGGGATTTCTGACCTCGATCGGAGAGCGAATGAATGCCAAGAGGTCAAGAAAATTTGTCAACGAAGCTATGGTGGAAGCTTATGAGCTGAGTACTAACAAGTTCAACGATGATGAAAATTAGTACTAAAGATCAAGCTTACCTTCTTAATTGATATGTGATTTTCCTGAATGAAAGCAGACGTAGAAGAAGAAAATAGAGTTGGTTTATGGCTTGCCAAACTCAAATGACGTTGTGGGGACACAATATCCTGAGAAAAAAACACTAGGATTCCAAAAATCCGATCAGTGTGAAGTCATTGAGGCAATGATGAAGAATGTAGCAGGAGATTAGTGATAAAACAGAAAGAATGATTGGATGAGCAATGCTCAATCGCTTATGAGGTTAAGCTATGTCCAAGTGTAGAAAATTAAATAGAAATCTAACATTGGTAGGCTATTGACGGTGACGGGAACATGAATAAATCAATGAGCCTAGAAATATATTACGAAGTTTGAAGCAATGAAGAGATTTAGCAACCAAGAATGGGTGGACCAGTTCAAGTCCCTACAACCATAGTCAGATGCTTAGTTTAACCTAGCTGAGTTGCGTAGTTGACATCCTCAAACTGAGGTCACCAAGTGGAAATGACAAAAGAGAAGTAGTTCCCATAGACGATGCACTCGAGGTCTTCTAAGACTAAATTTGGGGGGTGAGGTGCTAAATCATATAGTTTTATTTCTTTCGGAGTTTTGTATGCGAGTATGTACAAGAGGTTCTTCGAGTAAGGCGAACAAAAGAACTGCTAAGAAGGAATATTAATTTGGCATTCGGAATAACTATGTCAAAAATGGCTTTATTTTTACGTGACTCGCTAGGAACATAGGTTTATCAACCGTAGTTGCTTGACTATGCCCAAAATGAAATATATGGTCACGCAGACTAAAGAATGCCTCACCTAATGCTAGGTTCTACCAATAGCATAGCCCCTAAACTTGGGTTGACTTGAGAATAATTATAAGATGGGTCAACCTTGTGATGAAAATGGAAAAATCAAAGGACTTATTGTGGAATTCCTCATGAATGCAATAGGTGGATATATTAAATAAACCTATTTCATTGTTATCTAACTAACATTGGAAAGACAACTTTGTTCCCTCTTCACTATTCATAGAAGCTTTTATTTTTTGTTGAAGGCATTTAATGAGTAATTAATAAATTATGCCTTTTTAACATATGACATTTTTCTGATAAATATTGATTGACTGTCAATGTGATGTTCTAGGATCTGTTAGCTACGCATGTGTCCATTTGCTAGTCTTTTCCCAAGTTAATCTAACATACTCAATTTTTCTTATCGGATACCCATTGGACCCCCATTATACCGAACAATACAATATTGAATATTCTTTAAGCCAACTAAGGAGTGAAATCAACAAAAGCATATTAGAAGGAACATCAAAATGATATTGTGTGGATGATGTTAATGTTTTATTGGACTTGGTACACACTGAAGATTATGAAATGCACTTCCTCTTAGAGGGCATTTTAAGATGAATTCTTCCACTGTTTTAATTTCTAAGAAGAAATGTTTGCTTGTTTTATGTCAGCCTTTGCATGCCTAGATTATTTGGTGGAAAATAATGGGTTCAGTAAGCTGATCATATTGCTTGAAAAGGTCTTTATATGTCTAAAGCCTCACTGGGAATGTGACTGCATTTACCAATTAATTAAATATAAATACTCACGAGTTGCTACTAAGATTTATGACTAACTTTTCCTTTTTGATTCTTTGGTCCGTGGAACCTAATACGTCAACGGAGACTGACCATTTCTAAATAATCTTGTAAATCGGAAATGGGTCTTTTAGAACTATCGTAGAGAATTTTGAAAAATAAAATATATTTTTAGCAAAAAGTTTGCGTAAATTTGTTGAAGTTGACTCGCCCGACAATTATCTTGCGTCCCAACTGCGTCTAGGTTTGTTGATTCAAATGTAGGCCATCGGCCAAAATAGGTTTTAATCTCGACTAGTTGATTTATTTTGTTCAAAACAATTCCCATAACGCACAAGTATAACTGGCCTTCAAAAAACATTGGCTTTGCTGTCTTAACTTTTTTGTCAATCTTAATTATTTAACCAGAAAATACGATAACACTTGAGTTTGACCGCACTCGGGGCATCTCTAAGCATAGGCCAACTAGGCTATGGACGAATCGGGTGACATGAAATTTTAAAAAAAGGGGAATTTAGTACTAAAAAAATTAGATATAAAAATAATTGTGTAAAAAGAATGTAGTTATGAAAAAAAATATTAACCCCCCACCCGCCTCCAAAAAAAAAAAAAATCCATTCTAATACTAAACATTTTTACCTCTTAAAAAATGTCACAAAAAAAACCAAACCCATTATAATACTAAACTCACAAAACTTAACTTACTTTTAAGACACTCGTTCACTCACTTTCAACACACTCACCCACCCACCCACCCACTCTTCACTCACAAAATTTGTTGATTTCTATTATTAATTGGGGGATAAACGCCTCAAAATAATGTTTAGGTTGAATTAGATAAAAAAATGGATTACAAGTATTTAGTCCTACTTTTTTAAATATATGTATGTTTAATCTCATTTCATTATTTTTTTTATGGTGGTCCTATATTTTTACTATTGTCATTCTCTATAAAAAGAGATATGAGCGGTTAAGAAATGTTACATGGAAGTTGAGAGCGGTTATGGGACTTAAAACAACTTAAAAACACATGGGATGAGAGACAAACAAAACTTAAAAAATGAGACTAAAACCAACCAAAATATAAAAAAACTCTGAGTTTATAAGTAGTTATAAACTGATAGTTTTTTGACCAATTTTTTTTAACATAGCAAAACAATTCATTTTGAGTTAAATTATTTTTTGAGAGGTACCCTGGAGTGTTACGAACCCATAAGAAAATTCCACTTAATTTTTTTTACTATTTAATAAAAATCCTTCTTTAATCCGTTTTAGCTAAATACCAAATGATAAAAAAATGATCTTCTTCCACGGCGATTGGATGTGGTAATTTCATTCCAGCCCTTTCTTCTAAATAACCTTGCTTGTCCTCTTTAAACTGAAGTTGACTGAATTTTAAATAGTTGACAAATTTTGAGTTTAAAGTTTGGTGTGCATTGTTATTTTTGGCAACAAAATCCTGACTGATAAAATGATGTTAATCCTAGTTCTTTCTTTTGTTCATTTTTTTTTTGCAAAATTAAGTTATTTTCGTCATTTGTAAACATCATTGTTTTAGTAAAAAAATAGACTAAATAAAAAATGATGTAGTATGATATGTTATATATATATATAATAAAGTAGAAAACTTATATATGTCATAAGAACAAAAAATGATGTCATCTAGATATTTTTATCATGCACTTCCTATTTTGCCCTTGCAATTTTGAGCTTCCCTCTCTTTTGACACATTCTAATTTATTTGCCCCCTTTGTTCAAAATTCAAAATCATGGGTAAGAAAGTAAATTGCACCCTCCAAAACTTCTCCTCATTTCTCTCTACTGCACACGCACACAAACCCGTTCTCTATCTTCTTACAACACAAACCCTATTCTCTCCCTCTCCTTCTCCCTCACGCATCCCCTCTGCCTCTCCCTTCCATCCCCTCACACTCATACGCCTCTCTCTCTCTCTCTCCCACCCACACAACCCTTATGTAGATCTGATTGTATGAATTTGGGGATGCGATCTAAAAAATATATGGTTCAATTTTGAAGATTTCTTATGTAGATTTGTTTTTAGGGTTTTTTGTATACTCGACTCACGTTTAATGTTGAATGTTGACACCTTTATTGTTTGTTGTGTAGTAATAGGCTGAGATTTTAGATTTGCGATCTGAAAATATATGGTTCGATTCTGAGTGTTGTTTGGGCTTTGCCTGCAACAACCCGACTCTATTCACTCTCATTCTCTCGGCTACTCCTTTTCATATTCCAGGTATGTGTATATTAATGGCTCTTTTGTTAGGGTTTTATTAGATTCATGGGTTGTGATCTTAGGGTTTTATGTTTATGTTTATTATATTTGGGGATCTTAGGGTTTTAGGACTTTTTGCATTCTTTGAAATATAATACAGAAATATAATACATCACCAACCCACAAATGTGCTTGAGTCTGCTTTATATGGTAAGAATTGGTCATCTTTTATTCTGTTATTAAATGTGCTTGAGTGTGCTTTATACATACCACTTTAACTCTCTTTACAACAGGAATTTGAGACTTATAAGCATCCAAAATGCCTCAAAACCTTTAAATATTATGGCTATTTGGACCACCATCCTGGTTTATATAATGGGAATCCAGTAGTTTGTGATAGTGGCAGTAGTGATGAAAGTGTGATGAAGAAAAAATTATCGGCTCAGAGTATGGGTGTTAGGCAAAGGAGAAGGAATATAAGTGGCATGACTCAAAAACTTGGGAAACTTATTCCTGGTGCTCACAAATTGAATACTGCTGATATGTTTCAAGCAACTTCCATGTATATCAAGTATTTACAGGTCGAAATTGGAATTTTTTAACTTTTGGTCTCAATTCAGGTAACTCAAACTCTCTCTCTTACCTCCTATTTTTATAGGTGATATAGGCCTCACAACCTATCATGTAAGGTCAACTCTAGGTCTCACACAATCTTTCATGTTGTGTCTTGATGCAGCAGTACTGAGTTGTGTCTTGATTCAACAGCAGTAACCTTCTTGATTCAGCTCCACACATCACAAACCATTGGCCATGATACATTTTTCTACTTGGTCACCCATTATATTGATGATTTAACAAGAATATTCACAATGGCCTCTAATTGATTGTTGGTAAGAAGTTACTGAACATGTACAAAAAGTTGCAAGCGTGAAAATACATTAACTTTAGGGACAATTATGACAGGGCTGCAGGGAGGTAAGATTACTGGAAACTCATGGCCGTGAGGTAAGATTACTTGAAAAAATAATTTGTTTTCTTTTTTTCTTCAAAGAAAAAATTTAGTTATGGAACCTTTTGGTTTTTTACTCCTTAGCATGTTTCCTATTTGAAAAAATGACAAGGTATAATTAATTTTTCATACTTTTTATTCTATTATTTATGTCTCTTTCTTTAGTTTGTAGCTCATTAATATTTTGGTTTGGTGTGTATATTTGTCAACCAATGGTAGTCACGAGATCTTAAAAAGCACTACTTCCCGCAACGAGAATAATAAGCATGCATATCTTCACGAGTTTCTGCGATCAGGTGATATAATAGGACTGACCTTTCAAGCCTGAACTATGAGTTTATCATCTTATAGATCATGTCCAAGTATGCATGAAAATCGATTTGGTCTTTATAAGTTTTTGAGAGGGGATGCAACATGCCAGGAATATGCTGTTGTGGTCTTTGGGGAGGGAATCTTGGTTGGCCTCATGAGAAGGCTACTGAAGACAAGCTCGGAAAGGCTATTTTCTTTGTTTTTTCTCTCATTCAAAGTGTTATAAGTGTTTGTAATTCTTGGTGGAATTCATCACAATGTACAAACATTTAATGAATTTTGGAAGATGTTATAAATGTTTGTACATTTGATGTATTGTCAGCGACACTATGTGTATTGTCGGTAACACTGTGTTGTGACAACCCGATCAAAATAATAACGGGTGGCCAGCCCTATACTACATTCAATCAGGTATCCCAGATGGAACAGTGTCAACATCAACAGACAAAGCTAATAATATAAGGCTATCTACCCGAAATCATTAAAAGCGAATTGTAAAAAATTTAAAACTTTTTATTTAACAATAACAACAAAACCAATAATGCACAAAACCAACAATATACATCTAACTATGATGAGTGATAAGTGCAAACTCTAATCTATACAAGAGTGCAATACAATGTACAACAAAATCTCAATAATTAAATACCCGAATATGCTGTCGGGTCACAGACAATACAATAATCTTAGAAATGAAATATGAAAGTGTTAATCTACAACACTTGAATACTAACTCAATATACAACTGAATCCTAATCTATATATACAAAGATAGGAATCGACTAAAATAAAGTGCCGCAATAGTCCGCTACTGTCATAGCTCCACGAATCCTGAATGGATGAACATCAAAGGCGTCCTTACGGAGGAACACCTGAAGTAGTACAATATATACATGGAGGAGAAAAATATAAACGGGTCAGAGCCCGAGTTGAAAAACATTTTATAGCAAGTGTATTAAATTGCATAAAAATTATAAATGCATTATTACATGATTAAGGTGGAATCGAACTCTCTATAATAATTCAACTCACCTCTCATCTAAAGCGCGCATTAAACGTATGCACGTGATCTCCAAATGGATGCCTGATTCTAATTTACGTAAGAGGATTCTAACTTAAACCCAAGTGAAGTATTTAAGTGAAACCATCTAACCTATCTCCCAATCTACACTTATTTCAATAATCTACAAGTTATATACATTATCTTTATAATGTTCATTTGTTGAACATATAAAGTTACATGATCCATCTCATAACAACATCATTATAATACATTAACAATCTCATTTACTAGAATATTTTATATTCTAGTGATGCCCTTATTTAGCATATAAACAATATATATATATATATACATATATATATATATATATATATATATAATTATTTTAGCACCAAGAGTTAAGGACTAAACTCCTCTCGATTCTCAACACGGCACTGCGTTTTGTGCGTGGGACGTCTCACCGAAGCGAAATCCAATCAAGGAACCCCCCCGTTACACTACTCCTGATCGTATTGATCCTCGAGGCTCATTATGCCCTCAATGCAAGATGCATGTAACCCAATTTATTATCCAAATTTTAATTAATTAATATTCCCAATTCTCAACAGTACACGGCGTTTCATGCGTGGGATGTCTCGCTAAAGCGAAATCCAAACAAGGAACCCCCCGTTACACTACTCCTGGCACTGTCGATTGTCGGGATAGGTGATATATATATATATATATATATATATATATATATATATATATATATATATATATATATATATATATATATATGAGCATTAAGGACTAACTTATCCCCAATTTCTAGCATTACACTGCGGTTCGTGCGTGGGACATCTAGCCGAAGCGAAATCCAAACAAGGAACCCCCCCCCCCCCCGATACACTAATCCTGGCAATGTCAGTCCTTGAGGTCCATTATGACCTCGATACCCAAGTACAAGGACAAGAAATAATAACCATCCAACCGAGCTATAACTCGAAGGACGCAGGCTCAATGCTATCATCTTCTAGCATCCCATATACGTAGCAAACTGGGGCCACCTGGTGGGGTTCCACGACACCCACCTCATGATCAACTCACACACACGACGTCCCGGGAAGCGGTCATAGCTCCTAACCGACAAGTGAAAGAGACACATACCCAGGACCTCTCACCCCCCAAAATAAATAAATGTATATATATGTCATTTTCTGACCACCATGGACGACTATGACCTGGGGAATATCCACATCCTGTTGCTCACCCTCTACGTACGAAACATCCCAATGATAGCAAGGAGAGGGTATGCCTAACATGTATATATACCATCATATAAGCTATACATACATCCCACATAATAAATATATACCATCATATAAGGTATACCTGCAACATCATTTTCATTTTCATTATACGCCCATTAGCGCAATAGATTTAATGTCATTGTTTAGTATATTTCCCTCAAGATATACTAATAGCCAATTCTCACACATCTTCCCCACTTAGTATACGCTGTACTATTTCTCTCTTGAAGATCACATGTCTCTTCTAATTATGAATTATCTCTCAATTCTATTTAAATTAAGGATGTTCTTTTATCCTAATGCTCTTCACTTAGCATTTCTCATTGTGTGAGACATCTCCCAAATCAAACATCAGTAAGGATATTTCTGTATCCGTATGCACCTCAAATAGAATTTATAAATCTCCATCCATAATAGGGTTCAATTGATTTTATGAACCTTTAAAGTTATCCCATTTGGGATTGGATCCTAAGATCCATTATCTCTAAGTTATTCTCATTCTCAAATCGTGAAATCGTTATTATCTCCAAATAAAACCCCCAAATAAAAGTGGGCTTCCCCACTTAGAAAAATACCAAAATGTCTAATCGGTATTCCTCAAATTTAGTCAATACGAGTCCAAAATTTCTTATAAGGGAAACTCTCTAAGAGTCTCCAAAACATACTCCAAATATCTCCTATAGAGATCCCCAATCGATAACCTCGAACAAAACGGGATGAAATTCTCCTTAGAAAACATCCCTTGAAAAAGCCCTGTTTCCGAATCTATTCGGCTCGGAAGGCAAATCGATTCTGTCTCAGGCCGAATCGATTCGGCTGGAATCCAAATCAATTCGGTCACTCAGACCTGGGCACCTGCATATTTTCGAATCGATTCAGTAGGAGGCCGAATCGATTCGGCCCTTCAGAATTCTCGAAAATGGCTACTTTTTAAGTAAGCCAAAATACCCAAAATCCATTTTAATCATTTTCTCTCCATATATCTTCAACCCAATCAAATATATATCATCAATAATCATCCTAGAATACATATAAACTAATTTCTAACCTCAAATCTATTTATACACTATAAATCTAAGGTTTTTCCCAAAAAGTTAGGTTTTATCAAACTAAACCTAAAACCCAAAATTCAATCCACAAATCATGCAATAATTGGTACACAACAATTATTTAGCAAGTTTAATCACTTGCCTCGGTTTCGTACGGTCTGAATCCGCCTTGAGATCGCGTATTTGCCGGAAATCTCCGCTTTCTCTCTCTTTTCTCCTTCCTTTTCTTCTTCTTTCTTCTTCTCTCTTTCTTTCTTTATTTTTCTCTTTCTCTCTTTGGAGAAAATATCTCCCGCAGGCTTAATAAGCCCTAAATCCCAAGAAACACATCTTTAAATGACAATACACACTTTAAATGACTCGGTGACTTTAATTCGAGTCAAACGGTCCTAATGTATTTCGGAACCTAAATAGACCCCAAGTACAGTCATTTCGACTTTCTCGACCCTTTCGGACACTATGGTACCCTCAGAATCGACATTCGACACTCTTTCTAACAACTTCAAATTTTGACCTTAATTGCCAATTCAATTATTTCTCCAATAAAATATTATTTATTTCTCCCAAAATAAATAACTCGTTGTCTCCAAGACCTCGGGTTGTTACATGTGTATTGTCAGAGGATGGAAGCTATCAATAACTTTGGAAAAGGAGGCAGAGGATTACGTACCAAATGTCATAGGAGGCACAACTTTGGCATAATGGAAAAAGATTATGTAGAGTTACTACAAAGGATCTGCAGCTATGGAAGAAGTTTTGCATACTGAGTTTTTCTTTGTTATTTTTAATTAGTTAGTACTTGCCAATGTAAATTCTGCTGTTATGTTTTAATATTATCTGTAAATATTGTAGTACCAATTTTCTATCAACTGATCAAATATGTTAAATTATGTTAAGTTCTACTGCAACACGAGATTGTCTATCAACTGATCAATTATATATAGTTCTGTAGCTACATGAGATTGTTTATCCTTTTCTTTTTCCAGTTTCATACCTATGAATACTTTGTGCATATGGGATAGGAACGATCACGAACCATCTCCTTAGTACACAGTATAAATGCAAGGCATATGTTATGCAACCCTTGAGCACATTTTTTTTATTGCAAGCATCATGATGTTTGGTGCTTGTACATTTTTAATCGATGGGTAGTGTCGAGGCATCATTATGATATGAAATGAAGTAAGGTTGTATGAATGAATGCGAATGATTTTGGCATAAAAGAAGAAAAATTCAACTGTGTGATTTTTTTTATTATTTGTTTATAGTTGTTGTTTTTGGGGGTGGGTACATTGATGTAACTGTTGATACTTAATTAATTTATGTTTATTTTAGTGGAATGCTATAAAGAGTTTCTTCCAAGAAGTATATTTTCCTTTTACTAATATTCATCATCTCTTTGAATCAATTACATTCCTCAAGTATTTTCTTATTATGTTCAATCCTGATTTAATATTTTTAAAAACAAATAAGAGACTCAACACGGCTCAACATTCGGAGTTGTAATTAAGTTAAAGTGGATGATTTGTTTGTAGCTTTATCATTTTTTTACTTAAATATGTTCTACTTTCATATTAATTTTATATTGTATTTAACATGAATTTGAAACACTTGATTATGTGTCTTGTAATTTGTAGTCAACTGTGAGACAATGGGGTTAATAAGTTCAGGTTTAGTTGAACACCAGGGGTAAATTTATATCCATGCCTTTTGGAATAGACATTCCCTATTTTTTTTAAATTACACTTCGTTTTGTTGGGGAACAATTTTTTTTTCGTTTTTCAGTTACGTACTTTGGAAATTTATGCCCTTTTACAACCATGTACTTCGAAATTTTTTGTCGTTTTGCGATTATCAGCGTGCCTTCAGGCACGGGAATATATATATATATATATATATATATATATATATATATTAAGTTTTTGATACTTTTAAGTAGCAGTTTGAATTGCTGTAATGTGCAATCCTCAAGATAATTTTCAAAATTTTACTTTCAATTATTTTGGTCATGGTTATTTTTTCTACTTGAGAAATTTTTAATTTTTTTTTTGTTATTTTGAATTTATCGAAAAAATCGATTTTATTGAAAACTGCACAATTCGATTTTGGTTTACGTTAGGCTGAATCGAGCGGTACAAATTACAATTTTGGTTTTAGTATATTAAAATTGATTTGGTATATTAAAATTGGTTTTGCATTGAATAATCCAAGAACATATATTTCTTTAATTTGATTTTTTAATACTTTTTTTTATGTAAAAGGGTCCGATTTTTGTTTTTCGCCTAGGGCCCCAAACGTGACAATTGATTATTTAGAGGAATGTTCACCGAATGTGGAATGAAATTGTGGAATTAATTAATTCTTTTAAATTGACATTTATGTGAACGAGGTGAGCTTTTCATAGTTTCTTGTGCTCCTTCAGGCCAACGTCACTGCTAAACTCATGTAATAAGCTGCGATCCCCCAACCTCAGCACGTCACCAGATGTACCTAGTGCGGATCCTGATTGGTAACCTACCAGCTGTGCACCTACTAAAATGATCACAACTAATCCAGAAGTCACGTATGTCATGCACGTGACTCTCTCACCAACTATTATAAATAGAGGTGCTCACTTCCTTATTTGACAAGCGATATTTTAGGTAGCGAAGCTCTGCCAAATTCTCTCCTACATCACTCTACACCTGAGAGCATACTAAGGTCATCTACTTCGATCACCTGATCCATATTTAGCAGGGACCTCTCTTCAGTTTGTATTACAAGGCCATAACCTTTACAACACATAACTTGTATGTTATGCATTTAGCGCCTCTCTTCTTTTATATGCCTCTATGGTTTCCCAAACTTTTACAATTACGTGTATATAATGAAAACCAGGCTCCATAGAGGACATAAGATCATTTCCATGGCCGAACCACTATAAATCTCGTGTTTACCAATCTTTATCTCTCTTTTACTCTATTTCCATACTTTGACTGTTATGTGTGTCTTTGATGACATGATCTACATTAGAATATCCATTTTTTGACAAAAAGCAGTTTGGCGCCATGTGTGGAAAACGAGATGTTCCACCGAGTTCCTTATAAATCGGGACCATTATGCTTTTTTTCATACATAAGGATCTTCGGATCTACATCTTAAGGGTGAGATTTTAGTGTCTAGACCCCTATTTGCATATAACCCCATTAAGGGTATCTTCATCTTTTCAGATTTATTTTCTCAAACCAATCTTGAGGATTTGGGGCAGATCCACCTATCCTAATGATGTTTCCACATCCAAATCTTGCTAAGAAGTTTGACAAACCATGGCCTCATAATGACTGGGTGCTAGGGATGTGCATACTTCCTATTATTCTTAGACTACTAGGCATTTTTTGTCATGCTATGGCTTATATCTGGAATTTGTTATTAAACTTATGTTATTTTTCTCCGAAGGACTTGTTATGCCTTGGATAAACACACAAAAGACTTTTTAGTCCAATTCTTAGGTTGTAACGTCACATTTGAATTTTTTTTGGATCGAACCTATTTATGATGTCGTACTATAGGTAGCGACCTCCAATTAACAACTAAGGTTAATTTTGTTCCTTTTGGTATACTTTTCATTTTTTATCAAAGAATTATATTATCTTAGACCAAGGTTGTCGTAAAATGCTTAAAACCCCCTGCAACGTGTTTATTGGTTTATGGGGCAGGCTAAACCGCATAAATCTAGGTCAAACGATTGAAAATCGATGATTCCATAGGCAAAGTCCAACAAAGCTATTGCCTTAAGGATCGATAAATTGCTCACGATGAGTTAATATGCTTTTATTAACTTTTTAGTTACTATTCCAGCAAAGGGCGTGTACTCGGTAAATTGTCCACCAGAAAAAACCATCCGTGGATAAAACCATGCTCGATTATATCAATCGTGGAGGAAAAGTTCCTTATGAAGGACAAAGGCCACGACCTCAAAGCGAACGACTGCACTCCGTTGCTATGAACTACTCAATGTTTGACTGCTTACTCTATGAGATTTGTATTTCTCACTATGTTTAGTTCGTCTCCGAGAAAAGATTTTCCAAAAAACTAACAATTTAAAGAGGAGAATCATAGAAGGCAATTAGACCCCCAGTAGTCTGAAGACGTAGCCTATATCATGAGGTTCATATACTATATGTATGAGGTTCAGGCATCTCTCTAGGGGTATATTAACCTCCTTTGATAGAGAATTCTGATGCTTGAGTCTTCGGCCTTCACCAACACATTGAAGGCCGATGATACAAGTCAACGACATTATTCGCGGCCTCTCGATGGAAGACTAGGGCAAAATTAGTGGAAAGGAAGAAAAGGAAGCATGAAGACCACCTAAAAAATCCAGATGAGGACTTAACCCCTTTACAATGTAACTTGGAGGATATTTTAGCCAAGATCAAAGGTGAGAACCTTCTTAAATGTCCAGGGAAGTTTAAATCTCTTGCTAATCGGAGAGAGAAAAGAAATTGGTGTGACTTCCATAAAGATATTGACCACACGACCAACAAGTGACACTATCTAAAGAATGAGGTCGAGAGTCTTGCCAGATAAGGAATGGTACAAAAATTCACAGAGCCTACAACCTTTAACTAAACTGAGATCAGTCGCAATCCTATGGAAATTCTAAGGGAGTTTATTTTGTAATTCTGTAAATCACTACAAACCCGGAGCCTATATTTTAATTTTGTATACCCCAGACATATATATGAATGAAAAGTTACATTTTACTTTAATGCATTTGCAAAATTCTTGTCCAAATGGTTTAACAAGAAACCTAGCCACTCACGCATTAAGACAACAGTCTGGCTAGTGGTCCAGGTCACAAGAAGACCGCGACCAAGGAGTCCAAAATGCGCAATAACCTTATTCACGGTTGCATTTACTTAAATATCCATAATCCTATCCCAAGAAGACCATGCCCTCATTAGATCCACGACCAGGGTAGCAAAAAAGATCTAGCAGACTTCTCTGGAAGATAGCTTAACTGACAATCGGCAAAAAAAAAAAAACTAAGTCAATCAGACTTAGTCGGCATTGAGATCCATATTTGTAATAATTGATTTTTCTGCTAATGAGAATTGACCCATTAATGTGTGTGTGTGTTGAAAATCATTGAATACAACTATATGTCTATATATATACACCCTTGAATTTATGCATATAAAAGTTTATATGTAGGTTAAACTTAAAAATTTGAGCCATTTAGACTTTAATACATTACTAATTTTCAATTTTAAACTTCAATACATTTTAATTTAAAAATTAGACTTTGCTCAAAATCGTTAAAAAATTGTTAAATATTACATTTTAAATTAAAAGTAATTTAAAAATCCTTAAAAATTACAAAAAAAATATAAAAATACAAAATGAAAATTAAAACACGGTCTAAATTTTAAATTAAATTGTATTTAAATCTAAAATTAAAAAAATAGTAATGTAGTAAAGAAAACAAACAAATATATAAAAGGAAAATGAACAAGTTTCGCTTAATCTTGTCGTTTAAGATTTTTTTAGGAAAATGGTAACATGATGTTTATATTAGTAAAAAGAAATTAAAGTATGCATGAATATTTGTGACATATTAACTACATATTATAATTTTTTTTGCTAGTTGTTAGGTTTTGTGCACGTGCATATTATTTAGACTCTTTTTGTGAAGTAATGTAATCAACCCTAACAATTTTAGTTTATTCTAAAAACAATATAAATTTGAATGAGTATCTATATAGTAATAATTCTATGTCAGAATTGTGTTCTTATACCATTTTTATACATTTTGTGTATTTTTGTAAGATACCTAACTAAAGTCGAGTAATTTTTTAAGTGATAAGGCATTTTCTTATGACACTCGAGATCTTGCGAGACATGACGCGACACTTCGTTGCAACAACAATAGTAAATAAATATAAAATGAAGAAATATTTGCCCAAACAGGTCAATTTGTTATGGTAACATACGTTTTACATTCTTCACTTTCATAAGCGAAGTTACATAGTCCCGAGCGAGGCGGCTGTCCCACTAAATCTAAGCTTTAAATATAGAAAGTACAAAAGCACATTATCTTTAGGGCAAAAAAATTAGTAAAAGCCCAAAAAGAACCCTAAAAGAATTCTCCAATATGTAAAAAAATTACAACTAAAAAAGTTAACTAATAAACATCTTAGGGCCCATTTGATTGTCATGGAATTATTTCCATGGAAAATAGTAATTTTAGTTTCTAGTTTACTTTAAATACGAAAAGTATTACATATTTTTATCATTTTCATGGAAAACATTTCTACACAAACCCCAAAGAATTAATTTCCATGTAAAACTCCAAATGTGAGACCGTATTAGTCTTATTTTTTTCTAGTCAATTTCTAACTTTACATAAAATTGAACTAATTTTCTGTTATTTTCCAACTTTGTTATCAAACACAGCGTTAAGGTTTAGTTCTTCTAACCATAGTGATTTACATATTGAAATATGAAAGCCTAATTGTGTATCTTTTGACAACATTAGTTGTTGTAAATATGCAAAAAACTAATAGTTAAAAGTTGACGATCTTACACGTTACATCGATTCTTCTTAATAAACATCTTAAGGGTTTAGTTATTCTAAGACAACATCCAAACCTTTAGGGTTAAAATTTGTTGGAAACTTAAGATTAATTCTAAAAATATTCATCTCGGGATCTCTCACCCCAAACCCCCATCATTGGTCAAAACTTTTATCCACTCCTAGATTCTCCACAATTCAAATAATGCATTTTGCATAACAATAGGCTAAAATTATGCATTTTTATCATAATGTATGAACTCTACACAAAATACATTCATTTGAAGACGTTGAATTTCAAAGTGTTATTAGACTTTCAAAAATTCAAGGAAACTTTTTAATAATGTCATGTCCTCGAGTAAGAGTAACGATCCACAAAGAAATAAAGTATACAACTTTTTTTTGTTCAAAATGATGTGATAAGAATCAATAATCTTTTGTGATCACACTTTTAATGTTTTATATTTTCTTCTCTATATCAATAATTGGCCCCATGTCACTTGGTTAATTTTTATTTATATAATTTAGTTGTAAGCCTATTATTTTGGCGATTGGTTACCAATTCACTTTTTTTTACTCATTTTTTAACTCTAGTCCACTAACATATTTTTTGACACTAATGTCTATCTTCCTTAGTATGTACATGATTTTTTTTATTTGCCACATTATGGTATTTACATTCATCAATGGAAGAGTCTAGAAGTACATGGTAAAAAACATAAAATAAGTCTAATAACTAAAGCCCAAAAAATAGGTGAGCCTAATAATAAAATACTATAGTACTAATCTAATATCCAATAATGTGTTGTTTGTGCGTATCCTAAGGTACACATTAAGGGTGTGAGGACGCTCTTAGTGACAAAAAACTATATAATAAATGAATTGAGAAAAAATATTATGCAGTTAGGACACCATGTGTGCATGCTACAATATAAATGTGATACACATCCACTTTCCCACGATAGAAATAATATTTTTACATGTGCAAATGTATCGGGTTCTTATTGGTGTTGTTCTAAATACATAATATTTTTTCTCAATTAGATTGAAACAAATATATAATATATATTGAGGTGGGACTAGAAAGGTCATTATAATGTTGATATATGTTGTGTGAAAGCATGAAAATGAATAAAATTGACTACAAATTGTGATCTAAAATAATTAAATGGCACATACAAGGTAAATATATAGAGTAGATAATACATATAAATAAAGACACGATATTCAATTTGACTGCATTTGTGTATGGTTTTGAGAAGGGATATCAAGTATTTATTTCCATTTGTAAAGATTTACTTATGACCACTTTCATATTTTTATTTTTTTAGTTGTTTATTTTAATATAACAAATATAGAATAAGTTTCCTTTGCCTATTCTTTATGTGAAAGAGGTTAGATTTTCATACGTTTTGTAAGGACATTTTTGTCCATTATCAATTTATATGTCGTACGTCG
The DNA here is from genome assembly GCA_949130495.1 of Sambucus nigra. Lineage (NCBI taxonomy): Eukaryota > Viridiplantae > Streptophyta > Magnoliopsida > Dipsacales > Adoxaceae > Sambucus > Sambucus nigra. The sequence continues at coordinate 102,834,230 of OX422218.1, read as the reverse complement.
TTACACCGTTGAAGAAACTCAAGATCGCATCTACATCAACGGATTCGAATATCAAAGCATCTTCAACATCATAGCCTCTGCGAGAATGAACTTGGTAAAATTTTGTTTTTACGTTCCTTAAAGTTCATATTTAGTATTGGGAAATTTTTATAAAATGTTTTTTATAAAAATAAGAAGTATAGTGTTTTCTAGCAAAATGAGGCTTTTAAAAGTTTTTTTGTTTTCTGGGAAGCCGGACCGGTCTGCCACTATACAGGACCGATCAGCCACCGGACCGGTCCGCCTCTATACCGGACCGGTCCGCCCCTCAACCGGACCGATCCGCTTACTGCAGATCCAGTAAACTCCGGACCGAAAGCGAACCGAAGAAGCCAATTTTTAAAAGAACCGATCTGAGGTCGGACCGATCCGCCTCCAAGCCGGACCGGTCCGCCTGGGATAAATTCGGCCAGATCTGTTCGAGATTTTTTAGGCTCAAAGTTTTCTTATTTAAGCCAACTTCGGGGAGTTGTTTTCCAAGACTTTTCAAGACGATTTTCAGAGTCCTAAATACTCTAAGTCTTCACCTTTTTGAGTCCCAAGAGTCGGTTTGATTCACACACAAAAATCACAATTACTTTTGTGAATCTTTTGGAACCCTAAAACACAAACTTTGTCGTTGTTCATCTTTGTGGAGAGATCTTTGCAACCGAGGGTTGCGTGTCATTGCTGAGGGAGTCTCTACAAAGTTTTATGGCTGCGTGTCATTGAGGAGAGTTGCGGTTCTTCCTTCGTTGTTTGGGTTGCGAGTCCTTGGAGGGTGCTGCGTGTATTCTCTTGCTGAGTTCAAGACTGCGTGTCTTTGTGGGTTGGTTGCGCGTTGATCCATTGCAGATTTCTCTATGTAATTGTAAGTTGCGACTTGTATATTCATAGTGAAATAAAGGTTTTACCCGAAAGGGTTTTTTTCCTGAAATCTGTGTCTCAGCATATTTTTGTGTCACATGCTTTATTTATTTATGGGTTGACACATGCACCTTAGATGCATGTTTAGGGACTCTACTTAAATAAAGTTTACTTGGAAACTTGCGAATTTAATTTAAATCGATATCACACAGTCATACGACTTCTCACGTTTCTTGTGCTCCTTCAGGCCAACGTCACTGCTAAACTCATGTTAAATTGTGGCTAATTTTTTCAATGGTATATTGGGCCTTTCATACATATATTCAGTTACCCTAATATTCTCAATGTGTAAAAATATTATGGGTGATTATTGTCTGATGAAAGAAGCAAATCTCATCTAATCATTTAAAAAAATAGGGTTATTTGCTTTTTAGGGTTTATTCACTTGTATTCTTGGTTTGGGTACACTTGTAATAAGCCGCGGGCCCCCAATATTTGCACTTCACCAGACGTACCTAGCGCGGATCCTAATTAGTAACCTACCAACTCTGCACCCACTAAAAGGATCCACACTTATCCAGAAGTCATGTATGTTATGCGCATGACACTCTCACCAACTACTATAAATAGAGGTGCTCACTTGCTTATTTGACAATCGATATTTTAGGTAGTGAAGCTCTGCTAAATTCTCTCCTACATTTCTCTACACCTGAGAGCATAGTTAGGTCGTCTACTTCAATCACCTGATCCATAATTAGCCGCGACCTTTCTTGAGTTTGTATTACAAGGCCATAACCTACACAACACATAACTTGTATGTTATTCATTTAGCCCCTATCTTCTTTTATATGCCTCTATGGTTTCCCAAACTTTTACAATTACATGTATATAATGAGAACCAGGCTCCATATAGGACATAAGATCATTTCCATGGCTGAACCACTCCAAATCTTGTGTTTACCAGTCTTTATCTCTCTTTTACTCTATTTCTATACTTTGACTGTTGTGTCTCTCTTTGATGGCATGGAGTACTCTAGTATATCCATTTTTTCATGAAAGCAGTTTGGCGCCATTTGTGGAAAATGAGATGTTCTACCGAGTTTCTTATAAATCGGGACCATTATGCTTTATTTCATCCATAAGGATCTTTGGATCTACATCTTATGGGTGAGATTTTAGTGGCTAGACACCAATTTTCATATAAACCCATTAAGGGTATCTTCATCTTTTTAGATTTATTTTCTCAAACCAATCTTGAGGATTTAGGGCAGATCCACCTATCCTAATTATGTTTCCACATCCATATCTTGCTAAGAAGTTTGACAGACCATGGCCTCATAAGGACTGGGTGCTAGGGATGCGCATACTTCCTATTTTTCTTAGACTACTAGGCATTTTTTATCACGCTATGATCTATATTAAGAATTTGTTATTAAACTTATCTTATTTTTCTCAGAAGGACTTGTTACACCTTAGATAAACACCTAAAAGATGTTTTAGTCCAATTCTTAGGTTGTAAAGTAACATTTGGAAAAAATTGGTATTGAACCTATTTATGATGTCGTACTATAGGTTGCGACCTCTAGTCAACAACTAAGGTTAATTTTGCTCTTTTTGGCATATTTATCATTTTTTATCAAAGAATTTTATTATCTTAGACCAAGGTGGCCGTAAAATGCTTAAAAATCCCTGCAACATTTTTATTAGTTTATGGGCCAAGCTAAACTGCATAAAGCTAGGTCAAACGATTGAAAATCGATGATTCCATAGGCAAAGTCCGACAAAGCTATTGCCTTCAGGATCGATAAATTGCTCATGATGAGTTAAGATGCTTTTATTACCTTTTTAGTTACCATTCCAGCAAAGGGCATGTACTCAGGAAATTGCCCACCAGAAAAAACCATCCCGGGAGAAAACCATGTTCGATTATATCAATCGTGGTGGAAAAGTACCTTAAAAAGGACAAAGGCCACGATCTTAAAGCGAACGACTGCACTCCGTTGTTATGATCTACTCAATGTTTGACTGCTTAATCTATGAGATTTGGATTTCTCACTATGTTTAGTTCGTCTCTGAGAAAGGATTTTCTAAAGAACTAACAATTTAAAGAGGAGAATCATAGAAGGCAATTAGACCCCCAGCAGACTGAAGACGTAGCCTATTTGATTAAGTTCATAAACTATATGTATGAGGTTCAAGCACCAAAATTGGACTATGCGTAAGGGTTGACTACAAATTGTGATCTAAAATAATTAAATGTCACATACAATGTAAATATATAGAGTAGAGAATACATATAAATAAAGATATAATATTCAATTTGACTACGTTCATGTACGATTCAGAATCAATTCACCATTTCAAATGAGTTAACCACTTACGAGTAGACTCCAAACTATATTTTTTTATAAAAATGTGTACATGTATCTTTTATAATTAACAAAAACATACTTTGGACTCTACAAATTTTGGAGGTTCATGTTTTGACAAGGGATATTAAGTATTTAGTTCCATTTGTAAAGATTTACTTATGACCACTTTCATATTTTTATTTTTTTAGTTGTTCATTTTAATATAACACATATAGAATAAGTTTCGTTCTCTCTAAAAAAAAATGGATGGTGAGAGAGAAGTTAAAGAGAATTTTGAACGAGACTAAATGCAAAACAAAAAAAGAAACAAATATAGAGTAGAGAATACATATAAATAAAGATACGATATTCAATTTGACTACGCTCGTGTATGGTTTTGAGAAGGGATATTAAGTATTTATTTCCATTTTTGAAGATATACTTATGACCACTTTCATATTTTTATTTTTTTAGTTGTTCATTTTAATGTAACAAATATAGAATAAGTTTCGTTCTCTCTAAAAAAAAAGTAAAAATGGATGGTGAGAGAGAAGTTAAAGAGAATTTTGAATGAGACTAAATGCAAAACAAAAAAAGAAAAAAATATTTTGAGAAATAATGTGAAAAAATGGAGGGAATTAAGGATGTGTCCTTCCACTAACAAACCGCCATTTCAAATTCTCCCTAGGAAACGGTTTAGTTTCTCCCGCTGTAAACCTATATAAGGTTCAACTTGTTGTGCTTTTCTGTAGACTAAAATCTCATTTCTTGTCAAGTAAGTTTAAACCAACAACTCCATGCTCTGTTCTTGTTTTGTCTTTAGATAATTCTTAACCCTATATACCCACTTGTTTTTTGTTGTTTACATTTCCCTGTCCCTCTTCTTAAGACAAATAGTTTGTATTTTAAATTTGAGAATGTCTGGTTCTTGCTCATGCATACGTGCTTTTTTTTTTAATCACTGAATCATGTGATTTTATGTTTTTTAATGGCAAAATTTTTAATAATTTAATGGCAAAGATTTTAATATTTTAGAAATTTTACAATTATAAATATAATTTGAACAGATTAAATAATCCAACCACATTGAAATTTACTTTACGTACATACTTATCAGATTATTATTAACATTTTAAACCAGAACAGAAGCAAAAATTACATAGGGAAGTAGGATTACTAACCTTTTTTTTCAAAAGAACCAAAAGCAAGGAAAAAAATATTGGATGGCATAGAAGATACATATCTAATATACGAAAAAAATCCGTAGGCATTCCTGACTGTTGGTGTTTAAGATTGACATGCTGAATGAATGTGGAAGATGAATGAATTAACATTAATTTGGAATTTGATACAATGAATGAATGTGCAAAATGAATGTTTTGTCATTAATTCCTAACTGTTGGTGCTTCAGATTCCATTTTACAGGCTGAATGAATGTGGAAGATGAATGAATTAACATTAATTTGGGATTTGATACAATGAATGAATGTGCAAAATGAATGTGTTGTCATTAATTTTTGTGACGGTTGATTTCTAGGGTTGGATTGGAAGAACGAAAATGGAAGAAGAAGTAATGTGGAAGATGAATGAATTAACATTAACTTGGGATTTGATACAATGAATGAATGTGAAAAATGAATGTGTTGTCATTAATTTTTGTGATGGTTGATTTCTAGGGTTTGATTGGAAGAACGAAATTGGTAGAAGAAAGTAGGGATAGATAATTGGGTGTATTAGCAAGGGTATGGTAGGAAGTTTAAAATTAATGAGGGTAGTTTAGTCCTTTCGTTTTTTAAGAGGAAGTAGCCTCTTCTAAACTAGTAGAGAATTACTTATGACCACTTTCATATTTTTATTTTTTTAGTTGTTCATTTTAATATAACAAATATAGAATAAGTTCCGTTCTCTCTAAAATAAAAAAAAATAAAAAAGTAAAAATGGATGGTGAGAGAGAAGTTAAAGAGACTAAATGCAAAACAAAACAAAAAAACAATATTTTGAGAAAGAATGTGAAAAAACGGAGGGAATTAAGGATGTGTCCTTCCACTAAACCGCCATTTCAAATTCTCCCTAGGAAACAGTTTAGTTTCTCCCGCTGTAACCCTATATAAGGTTCAACTTGTTGTGTTTTTCTGTAGACTAAATTCTCATTTCTTGTCAAGTAAGTTTAAACCAACAACTCCATGCTATGTTCTTGTTTTGTTTTTAGATACTTCTTTACCCTGTATACCCACTTGTTTTTTGTTGTTTACATTTCCCTGTCATTCTTCTTAAGACAAATAGTTTGTATTTTAAATTTGAGAATGTCTGGTTCTTGCTCATGAAGACGTGCTTTTTTTTTAATCACTGAATCATGTGATTTTGTGTTTTTTTCTCAGTCGAATTTAGGGAAGACTGAATAGATAATGGCGATATTAAATGGTAACAGTCCTCTTGATAAGTCTCCCCCCCAAACGATTATTTGAACATGGCGATTATCAGGGCTCTAGTTTCAAATAAAATTTCAAGCGTCCAAAGGTCATCACTTTGAAGTGTGCGGGGAAATGATTTTTGATAGCATTGGGGATTGATGAATTAGGGAAACTGCAAAAGGAGGTTCCTGCCTCTAAACAATTGGAAAACTTGAGGTTTTCGGAATTCAAAGTTTTAACCACGGGTAAATCTAATGTGGAATGGAGGCTGTTGGTGGTGACAAAACTAATGAATGACGATAATGTGTTAACGCCTCGTAAAAATTGGAATCAAATGGTCTGAAAACTGTTGAGTTTAAGGACCAGTAGGAACTTGTTTGTCATAATAAGGTGATGGAGGTTTGAATCTATTTGAAGAAATATATGAAAAAATGTACCAAAAACAAAAATTAAGGCCAAAGGAACAAAGAAAGAGTGCTTTGAAAATTTCTCTCGAATCAGCAGCGCTGCTTAAGCAACGAAAAAATTATGTTAATGTAAATAAGCAAGTCTTACGAGCTGTCCCCGGAGTTAAAGTTGGCGACCAATTTCACTTTAGGGCTGAACTTCCTATTATTGGATTGCATCACAAGTTCGTTGATGGTATAGATTATTTTAAGAAAAATGGAATGATATTAGCCAATAGCATTGTTGATTCCGGTCGTTATACAAAAAATATAGGATTCTCTAATGTATTAATATATTCGGGGCAAGGTGGAAATTCGGTGATTACTAGTAAGAAGCCTAAGGTTTAAAAACTTGAAAAAGGTAACCTTGCTTTGAGGAATAGCATGATTTTAGTAACTCCGGTAAGAGTTATCCTACATCACGCATCTAGAAATATCATGAAAATAATTGAAAAGAAGACATATATTTATCATGGGCTATTCACCGTGACCAAGTATTGGCGAGAAAAAGGGAGATCTGGAAAATTAGTATTCATGTTTCAATTGCATAGAATATTCGGGAAGCCTAAATGTTCTCCAAACGTGGTGAGCGGGTCAAGAAAAGCAACAGTGTGCCATAATGAGAGTGTGGGAGTCGACATATCTCAAGGGAAATGGAAGATGAACATTCGGGCAATGAATGACATGGATGAGATCCACAAGAGGAAAAAGGTCGTTTGTGAGAGGGATACTCACCAAATCGCTAATGTTACCATTGTACCTCTGCTAGTGACATCCTCCTTTGATAATGGAAGAAGGGTGGAAGGGTCCGAAGGCTTCCTTGAGGTTCCTACTTTTGTATCCGACCCACTAGCCCTTATTCCTTACTTGAAGGATAAGGCGGAATGGTGCCACCCGCAGTTAGCCAAAAATGACATTAGACATGGTGGTTCTAAGCTGAAATACCACTATGTCAGGAGTCGTACTCACGATATCTCAAATCTATCGCTTCACAAGTCCACCCAAGTGTGCTTTTATGTTTTGGAAAGAGTTTAAGTTTTTTTAATTTAAGTAACTATTACTTACCTATTTGTTTATCCTTTTCTTGTAGTCGACGGTTATTCAAGAGAGGGCCTCCGTGGTTGATAACAAGGATAACGCTTTCTGGCTCCTTGAACTCGATAAGGTGACGTTGCATGATCACATCAATATGGCTAAGGATGCTAAGAGGAAGTTGACAGAAGATAAGAAGAATATTGAAGAAGATCTTGATGTTGCTAATCTAGTGCTCGACACAACTTATACTAATGTCGAAGTGGATGCTTTAAAGTTCTTACAAATGGAGAAAGATTCGTCGAACTATATGACACAGGGAATTTATACTAAACTCCCTAAAGGGTGGAAGGGTGCTCACGCATTTACGCACATCTTCCATCAATATGTCGTTGGTATTTATGAAAAGCTAAAGAAAAGAGTGATAAAGGATCATCTTGAGTCGACCAAAGAGATGTCTCCATTGTTAGGTGATGATGAAGAGGCATTAGCGATGTCTGAGCCAGGATAGCAGTGCAGGAGCCTTTGTCTGGGGTGGACGAATAAAATTTGGTCATCAAGAAAATTATCTTACAAAGGAAGTGAATAAAATGCTCTTATAAAGGAAGTGACTGTGGTTTAAGCAACCGAGTGAGTTCCTTCTTGCCAAGGATTGATTCATGTCAAGCTTTTACCGTAGTTGCCTTTTATTTCTAGTACTTTTGTTCTTTGTTGTCCTTCAGATGCTTGCACTCTTTTTTATGTAATTTTTTTGTAGTTTTGACCAAATATTTTCTCGAACTTATGACAAATATGAGTTCATGATGAGAATGGAGGCGTACTTAGTGCTTAATTGTAAAAATTTTAATTGTTCTTTTCTTAAATTTCTATTTCCTTAGTTTATGTTAGTGTTTTAGGTAACGGGGTCCATTTGGAATATTTTCAATTGCCCTCGTCTATTTACCCTTTAGGTATCTCGATTTATAAGAAAACTTTAGCTTCTAAATAAGGCCTAAAAAATCTTTTTAGTGAAAGGTTCCACAATTTGTGTCTGCTCTTGTATGTCATTTGTCGCGTTATATCAAATTATATGAGAGCTAGAGCTCGTCGAGTTGTTGTAAATCATGGAAACTTCATATAGAACTAAGGAAATTAAGCCATGTTAGGATAGTGTTGCATCATAATTTCCTTTAAGGAAGTCATGCTATCCCTGGCTTCCAATATCCAGTACCTCCTGTAACCTCTCTCCACATTATGTGCATCGATAACAAGCATAGCATCACCACCTCTATAGATTGTCGAACCACTAACCCCAACCGTTGTGCACCCTCAAAAACCTAACCCTAGGCTCAATCTCCAGTGAGATTTTGAGTTCAAGTGCAGTGTGAAAAGCCTACACCTTCAATGACTTAGCCATGGAAAACTCACATGACCCTCAGGGACCTCCGATGGATGGTATTCTCTTCGATGACAAAAATGGATTACCAAATCTAGGTATTCTTACAAAAGTTTTTTACTGTGGAGGAATCCATTTATGGTGGGTTCAAAGAGAAAGAAGTAAAGGAGATGAGGAGATAAGGGGAAGAAAAACTCACCGAAATTTGGTAAAGCCATTATCTACAAGTTTCAAATCAAAATCAATCGTTGGAAAGAGGATAGTTTTATTGACAATGAGTAGAGTACAAATAAGAGAGTCATTGAAGATGGAGTTCACGAATTCCATTGCATATCAAAGAGAAAAGTCCATAGTCGCAAGTTCTTGGTGATAAGGATTTTTTGGAACATTAAAGTCCCGTTTGGCATGAAGGGTTATGTTAGCCATTTCAAAGTTGGGTCCTTAGGTGGCTTTGGTTCTTTTTTTCTTGGGTGAACAAACTTATACCAAGTTCAAATTTTAATTTAGGCTCACACAATTATGTGGATCCCGGCCTTCATGGGTTGAAGAACATAGGCAAGACTACTCCCTAAAGCTATGAATTCATTAACCCTATTTATAAACTTTGATTTTCCTTATTATAAATTCCAACATTGCCAAATATAGGGATGCTAAATTTTTGACTCTCCGTAATTGTTAGCAACATTATATTGGGGGCCAAAAATTATTTTTTTCGTTACCTACTTTGGGGAAGTTTCACTCGTATCCAAATTTTAAATCTTGAGGAAATGTTTTTTTTGTAAGGGAAGGGATGAGATTGAATGAGTATATGGGGATTAATTCTATTGTTGTTAAATTTTCTATTTGTAATTGTTTATCTTTTAGTGTATGTCCTTAGATGGGGGATAGTATTTTAGGCAATGGGGTAATATTTCCTTGGAAAAACATAATTTCCCTATTTAATTTTGTTACTTTAGGTTAACTTAACTAGGGAGATAACTTTAGCCTATAAACAAGGCATATGACCAATTATTGTACTCACTTGATATTTTAGTGTGAGAAAGAGTTCCTTAGTTTCTAATTTAATGTCAATTTATATTCATTAATTTTTTGTAACTCTAAGATGTTTCCGTATGCCCTAAAGCCTTATTCTCGGAACTGAAATTATATGTAAATGCCTTAACACTTATAAATTTTATTATGATTAAAACATAGTAATATTTTAGGATAATGTTTTAATTGCAACGTTTTGGTCTTGAGGGTGCCTCGTCCTTATCGTACGCGTCCTTGCCTTTTCTTCAGATTGATGCTTCTCTTCTTCTTTGTAGGAGAAGCGCTTGGTCTCACTCACCTTTATGATAATATACCTATAGGTATTTATTATACATATTGTTGAGATATCTTTTAGACTTTAATGTTTAGCCCCGACGCCTAATTTGTTGGGGTAACCTCCAATCAACTATGAACTGGATATAAACAAGATGAAATGGTAATAATAACGAGCACAATAAAGATGTAAACAAGAGAAACAACAACACAATATACGTGTTTCACCAACTTTGTTACATTTACTGATTGGACCAATTGCACTATATTTAGAGAGATTACAAGTACAATAGAGAATATAAAAGGATAAATCACATACACTCAACTCTCCTACTCAAATCCCGGATAGCTATTGTAAATCAACTCTTCCCCTAAGTGAATTCAAATTCTAAGCTAAAATCCTCTCAATCTCTTGCCCTTGAGTGTTTCTAATGTACCAAATCCATTGTATTTCTCTCCCATGTAACCTGTGAGAAATTACACACTTTACATCTTAAGCAAACCTATTATACCTGAAACACTCACTCAAAACTTCTTCCCCCTTTGAGAAATACCTATGAGTGAGATGAAAACTCCCTCACCTCTCACGACCTTTGGAAGAAGACCCTCTCTTTCTCTCATTGGATCGCAAATGAGCAGCCATAGACTTGGGGTTTTAACCCTCATAAGGTTCCTTTTATAGGTGAAATACATTTTTGGAAAACTCCTAAAATACCCTCATTAAAATATTCATATTACGCAAATCTGGGCCCGTTCGTTGCAGCGGGCTTGGCCCCCTATCAAAATCTACCTAGTGAGTGGTTTTCTAGCACCACACTCTCACTTGTTTCTTTGGTTAAGTCTTCTCGACCTCCTCAACACATAGTTGTCTTTAGGAAATGATGATTCTTTTCAAATGTTGTCTTTTACCTTTTGGACTACAGTCGTTCCTTTCTAGGAATTTCATTATGAAGAAATTATTATGCCCCGATGCCAAATTTGTTGGGTCACCTTCCAGTCGACCACGATTCTTGGATATAATCGAGATAAAATAATAATAATGGCAAGCACAATAAAGATGTAAACAAGAGAGACATCACCAAGATATATGTGGTTTAGTAACTTGGCTACATCCACAGAGAGGCCCGATTCCATTATATTTGAAGAAATTACAAATACAATAGAGAATATAAAGGGTAAATGACATACCCTCTACTCTCTTACTCAAATACCGAAAAGCCATTGCACATAGACTCTCAACCCAAGTGAATCTAATTTTTAAGCCAAGAGACCTCTCAATCTCTTTCCCTCAAGTATTTTTTTCATGTACCCAATCAAGTGTATCTCTTTTCTATGTAAACCGGTGTGAAATCCCCCACACATTACATCTTAAGCACACCTACCATACATGAAACACTCACACTTATACCCACACCCATACCCTTCTTCCACATTTAAGCGATACTAATAGGTGAGAGGGCAAAACCCTCACCTCTCACCCCCAAACCCTCACCTTTGGAAGAAGACTCTCTAGCTCTATGTTGTGTTGATGTTGATTTTGAATCATAGCTAATACCCTCCTTAAATAAGGAGAAAAAATTAACAGTACCCCACGTATGATCACTAATTTGTGTATGATTACTACTCCGTGTATGAAAAGTCATCCCCCCCCCCTCAAAAAAAAATATTCAAGCCAAACTTCACAAATCTCCACCTTGGCGAGAAATACAGCAAGCCAGGATCGAGACTTCACCTAATTATAATTCCCCCATCTGAATCTCCTTATTTGCACGCCACGAAAAGAACCACCATTGAACTTCATTGTACCAGCTACACATCCATATACTGTTCTCTGTCTCTTCAAAGATCTAAATAATCCATAAAAAATGTTCTTGGAGTATACATCACTTATTGCAAATATACTCTTTGCACCTTGCAATTTTCAATTACTCTTTTTGGACTTCTTCTGAAGTTATACACACATGTCCATGCCTAAATGTAGCTGCAAGCAGTCGAATATACCCATCGAATCTGAAGAGGAACCTCGACCCCACCCCTTCACTAGCAAGATTTATCTCACCATCGTCTGTCGAAACATACACCCCTCTTATCGGTTGTAAATGAGAGCTTTTGGAAGGCCTTCCTCACATGTGCACCATGTTCCCAAAAATATACCATCGAGATCTATCCAGACGACATCAACCAATCACATTAAATCCATACAACACCATGAGATTTATGAACTCCACCTATAATCGAGCACCGTTGTCCTTGAATTTCATCACTTTTGGAGCATGTGAGAATATCCCCAAAGTTCAGCATATACCGTTAACCATCTTGAGGTACTTCCCAAACCTCCACCATCCTTGTTTTAAATATTGAACAAAGAAATGACTTATTTTTGCCCACACGTAACAATTCTCAATGTCCTTGGATGTAGACTTGCTATGACAATATCTCCGACAATTAATTATCTTCTAGGTGAAAATCAAACAGTAGTTAATAGAACTTGCAGGTGGCTATCACACTATTACTAATTGCATTCCGGGATAACAATCACACCCTCTTTAATTGCATTTTGGGGAAGCAATCTTACCATCCATCTCTCTCCAGTCTCCATTCTTCCATGAACCCCGGTACACAACCCATGTTGAATAATAATGGCCTCGACTCTAGTCGTGAGGCACTCATTATCATCAAATCCCTCTACCTAAACTTGTGAAGCAATATCCCTTATCGTGGTTGAATGAACACACCCAATAAATCCAAGCACTAGTGGTTTGACACCAAAATCTCATTCTGAATATTTGACAAACACCTTGTGCACACCTAGAGCTCTGATACCAATTGCTAAGCCTCGACGCCCAATTTGTTGGGGCACCCTCTAGTCAACAATGACTCGAGGATATAATCGAGATAAAATGGTAATAATAGCAAGCACAATAAAGATGTAAACAAGAGTGACAACACCAAAATATACGTGGTTCTCCAAGTTGGCTACATTCACAGAGAGGCCCGATTCCATTCTATTTAAAGAAATTACAAGTACAATAGAGAATATACAAGGATAAATCACATACCCTCCACGTTCCTACTCAAGTACCGGATAACCATTGTACACCAACTCTCCACCTAAGTGAATCAAAATTCTAAGCCAAGAACCCTCTCAAATCTGTTGCCTCAAGTGTTTCCCAAGTATTTTCATGTACCAAATCCAGTGTATCCTTCTTCCATGTAAAGCGGTAAGAAATTCGCTGCATTACATCTTAAGCACACCTACAATACATGAAACACTAACACTCACACGAATACCCGTAGGTGAGTGGGAAATCCCTCACCTCTTACCCTAAAACCCTCACCTTTAGAAGAAGACTCTCTCTAGCTCTCCGTTGTGTTGGTGTTGATTTTGAACCATAACTGAAACCCTTCTTAAATAAGGAGAAAAAATGAACAGTACCTCGCGTATGAATAAAAAACAGCATATGAACAGTATCCGCATAAAATTCATGCCAAACTTCACAGGAATAAATTTATAAATATTAAGACCAACGTTCTAAAAAACGTGGGGCATGATCGAGGCATGGAGGCCAAGCCTTAAGCCTTAGAAGCCTAGGCTGGCCTTAGGTGTAAAAAGGCGTGAAAATGCGTTTAGGCCTTCTTAATATATTTTAATGTTTTTAACCATAACAAGGCTATTAAAATACTAAAATTGTAGATATCATAAAAATATGGCTGAATATATGCAAATTAAAATACTATTTGATTATTTTTGATGAGTTAAAGGTCCGATTTTTAAAAACAATCTTCAAAAGGCGATATCGTTTCACTAAAGCATTGTTGTTTTTAGAAAAAAGTGCACCTTAAGGGGTTTACCAAGAATAAGGCGTGAAAAGTGTAAGGCGAGGCGTCTCTTCAAAGCCTCAAGTCTAGGCGGGTTTTTTAGAACAGTGATTAAGACACATATACTGAGAACATTGTAAGAAGAGTCCAACTCACTCGAGCAACTACAAGCAAGCCAATGTACAATTTGCTCCTTACAGCTTCAAGTGCTTATGAGCTTCCCAACTTTAACAGTGCAGTGCTCAAGAACTGAGTGTTCTATAAGTAACCACCAGGGACTCCTTTGAATATTGGATTAGAGGATGGGAAGTGAGGTAAGTTAGAATACTAATATTTACTAATTTGAGCAACACCATAAGGGTCATTCGCTCACACGTTCCAGCCCTCTCACATAATTTTAAGAGAAAGTGAGAGGTCATCCCTTTCACTATCACCTATGGCACATCACACCACAAGTACACCCTATCCCTAAGTTTGGGGGATTATGGACAACCTAAGTTGTCAATAAACCCTCAAAATGTGGGACTGGTGGATCTGCTCGGTCATCAGCATCGAGAAAGTTGGCTCCTCCAAGCACTACAAATAGCACATTTCACCACATTTTAACACGCACATTTAATATATTCAATAGCTTAGGAGTACATTCTTTGCAAAGTTTCTCTCATTATAAACATTTATTACTTACCGAGATTTATTGTTTTGAATCTGTAATGGTTCTCATTTATTACGAACAACATTCATTAGTAACGCTTGGCCAAAGTGGTATTTGTACGCCCTCTCCCAAGGGTTATTCATATCACTCATTTCCTCACCCTCAATCACACGAGGAACCATTTCAGCCTTGTGTGTATCTCGTATACCCTATGTTGACCATGGGACTGATATGTTATGCCTCACGAACCACAAGCAACTCATACACTCTCTTAAAACCCTCTCAACCTCAACTACCCTAAAGCCTTTCCCATTTCATTTAAAAAACCTATGAGTACATAAGATGTTCTCTAATGATAATATTTTTTCAAACTCTAATTGTTCCATGGAATTTTGAATGGTTCTCCCTTTAAAGTTTCTAACTTGTATGTTCTAGGATAAATGACCATTTGTATCAGTTTTCTTCCAATTTGTGTCCTTTCTACATGACCTTTTTTAAATGAGGTCACCTTCCTTTAATAATTTGGCGCTTCACTTGTTTTTTTAGTACCGTGCTCTTTGCTGATAATTCGCAACAAATAATTTTTGTTTTGTCTCATTTTCATGCTTCTTGTAACAAATACATATAACCTCCTAATATTTTTGTTTTTTGCCTTATCTAAATGACTCTGCCGGTGGCTTGGCAAGCTGATCCAATAGGAGTTCTAACCTTTTTCCCCATTGGATAATATAAAAGGGCTTCCCCAATCGAGATCCTCATAGTGCTCATAAGATGCTATAGGCTAGCATAAAAGGGTCTCCCATATCAGGATCCTCTTAGTGCTTATAGGACACAATGGAACAACTCCATTCATCTAGATTTGACGTTATGCCAGTGGCATTAACCATGATTTAGCATTCGTAAGATTCACAGTTGTCCTTGTGCATTGATATATGTTTATATCCTGAATTAGTGTTAAATCGTTCATCTCGAACCGAGGCATTAACCATTTGGTCAATCTGTGTGTGTGTCTCGTTTATACTCCTCTGAAGAAAAAAACTAACATGACTTGAAAATTGTTTGGTCTCTTGATACTTCTCCCATGCCATAGTTTGTTGGGAACTTCATCACTTGGGGGTAGGCTGATTGGTCGTCCTTTAACGTCTTTTTACCAACCTGACAGAGGATTATGTTATTGATTTAAGAATTTTTTCTATTAAATAAATTAAACCAAAATTGGATCACCTCTGCATTTCGTCGACCATGAAATCTAGTTCAACAGTTTCAGGGGAAAAAATGGGTTTTTCGGCAAATATGATGAGAGGCTTATGGTAGTCCTTGATTTTATTCTCAGAGACCTTCAAGCTGTTAAATGGGTCATAGAAGCATTCTTCGACCGAGCTACCATTGTTTAGTAATCAGAATGCATTGCAATGAACACCTGTGTCGTGAACAGATTTTGACTTTCTCTTATCATCCGATTTTATGGGGCTTCCTGACCTCGATCGGAGAGCGAATAAATGCTAAGAGGTCAATAAAATTTTTCAACCAAGCTATGGTGGAAGATTACGAGTCGAGTACTAACAAGTTCAGCGATGATGAAAATTAGTACTAAACATCAAGCTTACCTTCTTAATTGATATGTGTTTTTCCTGAGTGAAAGCAGGCGTAGAAGAAGAAAATAGAGTTGGTCTATGGCTTGCCAAACTCAAATGAAGTTATGGGGACACAATATCCTGAGAAAAAAACACTAGAATTCAAAAAATACGATCAGTGTGAAGTCATTGAGGCTATGATGAAGAAGGTAAGAGGAGATCAGTGATAACACAGAATGAATGATTGGATCAGAAATGATCAATCGCTTATGAGGTTAAGCTATGTCCAAGTGTAGAAAATAAAACAGAAATCTAACATTAGTAGGCTATTGACGGTGAGCAGAACATGAATAAATCGATGGTCCTAGAAAGATATTATGAAGTTTGAAACAATGAAGAGATTTAGCAACCTAGAATGGGTGGACCAGTTCTAGTCCCTACAACCATAGTCAGATGCTTAGTTTAACCTATCTGAGCTGTGAAGTTGACATCCACGAACTGAGGTCACCAAGTGGAAATGACAATAGAGCAGTAGTTCCCATAGACGATGCACTCAAGGTCTTCTGAGACTAAATTTGGGGGGTGAGGTGCTAAATCATATAGTTTTATTTCTTCCGGAGTTTTGTATGCGAGTATGTAGGAGAGGTGCTTCGAGTAAGGCTAACAAAAGAACTGCTAAGGAGTATTAATTTGGCATTGGGAATAACTATGTCAAAAATGGCTTTGTTTTTACGTGACTAACTGGGAACATAGGTTTATCAACCGCAGTTGCTTGCCTATGCCCAAAATGACATATATGGTCACGCAGACTAGAGAATGCCTCACCTAATGCTAGGTGCTACCAATAACATAGCCCCTTAACTTAGGTTGACTTGAGAATAATTATAAGATGGGTCAACCTTGTGATGTAAATGGAAAAATCAAAAGACTTATTGTGGAATTCCTCATGAATGCAATAGGTGGATATATTAAATAAACCTATTTTATTGTAGTCTAACTAACATTAGAAAGACAACTTTGATCCCTCTTCACTATTCATAGAAGCTTATATTTTTTATTGAAGGCATTTAATGAGTCATTAATAAATTATGCCTTTTTAACATATGACATTTTTCTGATAAATACTGATTGACTGTTAATGTGATGTTCTAGGATCTGTTAGCTATCCATGTGTCGATTTGCTAGTCTCTTGCAAAGTTAATCTAACATACTCTTGTTTGCTTATCGGATACCCGTTAGACGCCCATTATACCGAACAATACAAGATTGAATATTCTTTAAGCCAACTAAGGAGTGAAATCAACAGAAGCATATTAGAGGGCAGATCAAAATGTTATTGTGTGGCGGATGTTAATGATTTATTGGACTTGGTACACATTGAAGATTATGAAATGCACTTCCTCTTAGAGGGCATTTTCAGATGAATTCTTCCATTATTTTAATTTCTAAGAAGAAATGTTTGCTAGTTTTGTGTCAGCCTTTGCATGCCTAGATGATTTAGTGGAAAATAATGGGTTCAGTAAGCTGATCATATTGCTTGGGGAGGTCTTTATATGTCTAAAGCCGCATGAGGAATGTGACTGCATTTACCAATTAATTATATATAAATACTCACGAGTTGCTGCTAAGATTTATGACTAAATTTTCCTTTTTGATTCTTTGGTCCGTGGAACCTAATACTTCAACGGAGACTAACCATTTCTAAATCATCTTGTAAATCGAAAATGGGTCTTTTAGAACTGTCGTAGAGAATTTTGTAAAATAAAATATATTTTTAGCAAAATGTTTGCGTAAATTTGTTGAAGTTGACTCGCCCGACTATTATCTTGCGTCCTAACTGCGTCTAAGTTTGTTGAATCAAATGTAGGCCATCGGCCAAAATAGGTTTTAATCTCCACTAGTTGATCTATTTTGTTCAAAACAATTCCCATAACACACAAGTATAACTGGCCTTCAGACAGCATTTTCTTTGTTGCCTTAACTTTTTTGTCAATCTTAATTATTTAACCAGAAAATACTATAACACTTGAGTTTGACTGCACTCGAGGCGGCTCTAAGCATAGGCCAACTAGGCTATGGACGAATCGGGTGACCTGAAATTTTAAAAAAAGGGGAATTTAGTAATAAAAAAATTAGATATAAAAATAATTGTGTAAAAAGAATGTAGTTATGAAAAAAAATATTACCCCCCACCCCCCCACCCACCCCAAAATAAAAAATAAAAAAAATCCACTCTAATACTAAAAAATTTTACCTCTTAAAAAATGTCACAAAAAATAAATCAAACCCGCTCTAATACTAAACTCACAAAACTTAACTTACTTTTAAGACACTCGTTCACTCACTTTTAACACACTCACCCACCCACCCACTATTCACTCACAAAATTTGTTGGTTTCTATTATTAATTGGGGGATAAACGCCTCAAAATAATGTTTAGGTTGAATTAGATAAAAAAATGGATTACAAGTATTTAGTCCTACTTTTTTAAATATATGTATGTTTAATCTCATTTCATTATTTTTTTATGGTGGTCCTATATTTTTACTATTGTCATTCTCTATAAAAAGAGATATGAGCGGTTAAGAAAGGTTACATGGAAGTTGAGGGAAGTTGAGAGCGGTTATGGGACTTAAAACAACTTAAAATCACATGGGATGAGAGACAAACAAAACTTAAAAAATGAGACTAAAACCAACAAAACTATATAAAACTGTGAGTTTATAAGTAGTTATAAACGGGTACTTTTCTGATCAATTTTTTTTAAACTAGCAAAACAATTCATTTTGAGTTAAATTATTTTTTGAGAGGTTCCCTAGAGTGTTACGAACTCATAAGAAAATTCCACTGAATTTTTTTTACTATTTAATAAAAATCCTTCTTTAATCTGTTTTTGCTAAATACCAAATGATAAAAAAAATGATCTTCATCCACAGCGATTGGATGTGGTAATTTCATTCCAGCCCTTTCTTCTAAATAACATGGCTTGTCCTCTTTAAACTTAAGTTGACTGAATTTTAAATAGTTGAAAAATTTTGAGTTTAAAGTTTTGTGTGCATTGTTATTTTTGGCAACAAAATTCTGACTGATAAAATGATGTTAATCCTAGTTTTTTCTTTTTTCATTTTTTTTTGTAAAATTAAGTTATTTCCGTCATTTGTAAACATGATTATTTTAGTAAAAAAATAGACTAAATAAAAAATGATGTAGTATGATATATATATATATTAAGTTTTTGATACATTCAAATAGCAGTTTGAAAAGCTGTAATGAGCAATCCTAAAGTTAATTTTCAAAATTTGACTTTCAATTATTTTGGTCATGGTTCTTTTTTCTACTTGAGAAAATTTTCATTTTTTTTGTTATTTTGAATTTATTGAAAAAATCGATTTTATTGAAAACTGCACAGTTCGATTTTGGTTTACATTAGGCTGAATCGAGCGGTACAAATTACAATTTTTGTTTTAGTATATTAAAATTGATTTGGTATATTAAAATTGGTTTTGCATTGAATAATGCAAGAACATATATTTCTTTAATTTGATTTTTTAATACTTTTTTTTATGTAAAAGGGTCTGATTTTTGTTTTTCGCCTAGGGCCCCAAACGTGACAATTGATTATTTGGAGGAATGTTCACCGAATGTGGAATGAAATTATGGAATTAATTAATTCTTTTAAATTGACATGTAGAGGTGTCTTGAAGTTTAACTGAACCCCTTTGCATATTCTTTATGTGAATGAGGTGAGCTTTTCACACGTTTCTAGTGCTCCTTTAGGCCAAAGTCACTACTAAACTCATGTTAAATTGTGGCGAATTTTTTCAATGGTGTATTGGGCATTTCATACATATATTCAGTTACCCTAATATTCTCTGTGTGTAAAAATATTATGGGCGATTGTTGTATGATGAAAGAAGCAAATCTCATGTAATCATTTAAAAAAATAGGGTTATTTTCTTTTTAGGGTACATTTATTCTCTTGTATTCTTTGTTGGGGTACACTTGTAGAAAGCTTCAGTCCCCCAACCTCAGCACGTCACCAGATGTACCTAGCGCGGATCCTGATCAGTAACCTACCACCTGTGCCCCTACTAAAATGATCCACACTTATCCAGAAGTCACGTATGTCATGCACGTGACTCTCTCACCAACTACTATAAATTGAGGTGCTCACTTCCTTATTTGACAAGAGATATTTTAGGTAGCAAAGCTCTGCCAAATTCTCTCCTACATTTATCTAAACCTGAGAGCATACTTAGGTCGTCTACTTCGATCACCTGATCCATATTTAGTCGTTACCTCTCTTCAGTTTGTATTACAAGGCCATAACCTCTACAACACATAACTTGTATGTTATGCATTTAGCCCCTCCCTTCTTTTATATGCCTCTATGGTTTCCCAAACTTTTACCATTACATGTTTATAATGAGAACCAGGCTCCATAGAGGACATAAGATCATTTCCAAGGCCGAACTACTCTAAATCTTGTGTTTACCAGTCTTTATCTCTCTTTTACTCTATTCCTATACTTTGATTGTTGTGTGTGTCTTTGATGGCATGATCTACTTTAGTATATCCATTTTTTGACAAAAAATAGTTTGGCGCCATTTGTGGAAAACGAGATGTTCTATCGAGTTTCTTATAAATCGGGACCATTATGCTTTATTTCATCCATAAGGATCTTTGGATCTACATCTTAAGGGTGAGATTTTAGTGGATAGACCCCTATTTGCATATAAACCCATTAAGGGTATCTTCATCTTTTCAGATTTATTTTCTCAAACCAATCTTGAGGATTTGAGGCAGATCCATCTATCCTAATGATGTTTCCACATCCAAATCTTGCTAAGAAGTTTGACAGACCATGGCCTCATAAGGACTGGGTGCTAGGGATGCGCATACTTCCTATTATTCTTAGACGACTAGGCATTTTTGTCATGCTATGACCTATATCTTGAATTTGTTATTAAACTTATGTTATTTTGCTCAGAAGAACTTTTTACGCCTTGGATAAACACCCAAAAGACTTTTTAGTCCAATTCTTGGGTTGTAAAGTCACATTTGGAAAAATTTGGGATCGAACCTATTTATGATGTCGTACTATAGGTAGCGACCTCCAGTTAACAACTAAGGTTAATTTTGCTCTTTTTGGCATATTTGTCATTTTTTATCAAAGAATTATATTATCTTAGACCAAGGTGGTCGGAAAATGCTTAAAAACCCCTGCAACATGTTTCTTGGTTTATGGGGAAGGCTAAACCGCATAAATCTAGGTCAGACAGTTGAAAATCGATGATTCCATAGGCAAAGTCCAACAAATCTATTGCCTTAAGGATCGATAAATTACTCACGATGAGTTAAGATGCTTTTATTAACTTTTTAGTTACTATTCCAGCAAAGGGCGTGTACTCGGTAAACTGTCCACCAAAAAAAACCATCCCGATAGAAAACCATGATCGATTATATCAATCATGGTGGAAAATTTCCTTATAAAGGACAAATGCCACGACGTCAAAGAGAACGACTGCACTCCATTGTTATGATCTACTCAGTGCTTGACTGTTTACTCTATGAGATTTGAATTTCTCACTATGTTTAGTTCATCTCCGAGAAAAGATTTTCTAAAGAACTAACAATTTAAAGAGGAGAATCATAGAAGGCAATTAAACCCCCAGCAGTCTGAAGACGTAGCCTATTTGATGAGGTTCATAAACTATATGTATGAGGTTCAGGCCTCTCTCTGATAGATTAACCTCCTTTGAGAGAGAATTTTGATGCTTGAATCTTCGGCCTTCACCAACACGTTGAAGGTCAAAGATACAAGGCAACGACATTGTTCGCGGCCTCTCGATGGAAGACTGCGGCAAAATCAGTGGAAAGGAAGAAAAGTAAGCATGACGACCACCCAAAAAATCCAGATGAGGACTTCACCCCTTTACACTGTAACTTGGAGGATATTTTAGCCAACATCAAAGGTGAGAACCTTCTTAAATGTCCAGGGAAGTTGAAATCTCTTGCTAATAAGAGAGAGAAAAGAAATTGGTATGACTTCCATTAAGACATTGACAACACGGCCAACAAGTGCAGTATCTAAAGAATGAGGTCGAGAGGCTTTCCAGATAAGGAATGGTAAAAAAATTCAAAGAGGCTACAACCTTTAACTGAACTGAGATCAGTCGCAATCCTATGGAAATTCTAAGGGAGTTTATTTTGTACTTCTGCCAATTACTGCAAACCCAGAGCCTATATTTCAATTTTTACACCCTAGACATATTTATCAATGAAAAGTTACATTTTACTTTAATGCATTTGCAAAATTTTTGTCCAAATGGTTTAACAAGAAACCTAGCCACGCACGCATTAAGACAACAGTCTGGCTAGTGGTCCGGGGCACAAGAAGACCGCGGCCAACGAGACAGAAATGTGCAATGACCTTACTCACGGCCGCAGTTACTTAAATATCCATAACCCTATCATAAGAAGACCATGCCCTCACGGGATCCACGCCCAGGGTAGCAAAAAAGATCTAGCAGACTTCTCTGGAAGATAGCTTAACTGACAGTCGGCAAAAAAAAACCCTAAGTCCATCAAACTTAGTCGGCATTGAGATCCCAACTGGTAGTAATTGATTTTTTTCCTAATGAGAATTTACCCATTAATGTGTGTGTGTGTGTGTGTGTGTTGAATATCATTGAATACAACTATATGTTTATAAATACACAACTTTGAATTTATACATATAAAAGTCTATATGTAGGTTAAACTTAAAAATTTGAGTCATTTAGACTTTAAAACATTACTAATTTTCGATTCTAAACTTAAATACATTTTAACTTAAAAATTAGACTTTGCTCAAAATTGTTAAAAATTTGTTAAATATTACATTTTAAATTAAAAGTAATTTAAAAAACCTTAAAAATTACAAAAAGAATATTAAAATACAAAAAGAAAATTAAAACACAGTCAAATTTTAAATTAAATTGTATTTAAATCTAAAATTAAAAAAATAGTAATGTAGTAAAGAAAACCAACAAATATATAAAAGGGAAATGAACAATTGTTGCTTAATCTTGTCGTTTGAGATTTTTTTAGGAAAATGGTAACACGATGTTTATATTAGTAAAAAGAAATTAAAGTATGCATGAATATTTGTGACATATTAACTACATATTATATTTTTTCTTCGCAAGTTGTTAGGTTTTGTACACGTGCATATTATTTAGACTCTTTTTGTGAAGTAATGTAATTAACCCTAACAATTTTAATTTATTCAAAAAATAATATAAATTTGAATGAGTCTCTATATAGTATTAATTCTATGTCAGAATTGTGTTCTTATACCATTTTTATACATTTTGTGTATTTTTGCAAGATACGTAACTAAAATCGAGTAATTTTTCAAGTGATAAGTCATTTTCTTATGACACTCGAGATCTTGCGAGACATGACGCGACACTTCACTGCAGCAACAATGGTAAATAAATATAAAATAAAGAAAAGTTTGCCCAAACAGGTCAATTTGTTATGGTTACATACGTTTCACATTCTTTGCTTTCATAAGCAAAGTTACATAGACCCGAGCGAGGCGGTTGCCCCACTAAATCTAAGCTTTAAATATATAATGTACAAAAGCACATTATCTTTAGGGCAAAAAAATTAGTAAAAGCCCTAAAAGAACCCTAAAAGAATTCGCCAATATGCAAAAAAATTACAACTAAAAAAGTTGACTAATAAACATCTTAGGGCCCATTTGATTGTCATGGAATTATTTCCATGGAAAATAGTAATTTTAGTTTCTATTTTACTTTTGAAGTACTCGATTTCAAATACATTCTACAAAAATAATGGTCATAAATACGAAAAGTATTCCATATTTTTATCATTTTCATGGAAAACATTTCTACGCAAACCCCAAAGAATTAATTTCCATGTAAAACTCCAAAAGTAAGACCGTATTACTCTTACTTTTTATAGTCAATTTCTAACTTTACATGAAATTGAACTAATTTACTGTTATTTTCCAACTTTGTTATCAAACACAACGTTAAGGCTTAGTTCTTCTAACCATAGTGTTTTACATATTGAAATATGAAAGCGTAATTGTGTATCTTTTGACAACATTAGTTGTTCTAAATATGCAAAAAACTAATAGTTAAAAATTGACGATCTTACATGTTACATCGATTCTTCTTAATAAACATCTTAAGGGTTTAGTTATTCGAAGACAACATCCAAACCTTTCGGGTTAAAATTTGTTGGAAAATTAAGATTAATTCTAAAAATATTCATCTCGGGAGCTCTCACCCCAAACCCCCGTCATTGGTCAAAACTTTTACCCACTCCGAGGTTCGCCACAATTCAAGTAATGCATTTTGCATAACAATAGGCTAAAATTATACATTTTTAGCATGATGTATGTACGCTGCACAAAATACATTCGTTTGAAGATGTTGAATTTCAAAGTGTTATTAGACCTTCAAAAATTCACGGAAACTTTTTAAATAATATTATGTCCTCGAGTAAGAGTAACAATCCACAAAGAAATAAAGTATACAACTTTTTTTTGTTCACAATGATGTGATAAGAATCAATAATCTTTTGTGATCACACTTTTAATGTTTTATAATTTCTTCTCTATATCAATAATTGGTGCCATGTCACTTGGTTCATTTTTGTTTATATAATTTAGTTGTAAACCTATTATTTTTGCGATTGGTTACCAATTCACTTTTTTTTACTCATTTTTTAACTCTAGTCCACTAACATATTCTTTGACACTAAGGTCTATCTTCCTTAATATGTACATGATTTTTTTTTATTTGCCACATTATTGTATTTACATTCATCAATGGAAGAGTCTAGAAGTACATGGTAAAAAAGGTAAAATAAATCTAATAACTAAAGCCCAAAAACAGGTGGGCCTAATAACAAAATACTATAGTACTAATCTAATATCCATTAATGTGTTGTTTGTGCGTATCCTAAGGTATACATTAAGGGTGTGAGGACGCTCTTAGTGATAACAAACTATATAATGAATGAATTGAGAAAAAATATTATGCAGTTAGGACGCCATGTGTGCATGCTACAATATAAATGCGATACACATCCACTTTCCCACTTTAAAAATAATATTTTTACTGTGCAAATGTATCGTGTACTTATTGGTGTTGTTCTAAATACATAATATTTTTTCTCAATTAGATTGAAACAAATATATAATATATATTGTGCTAGGACTAGAAAGGTCAATATAATGTTGATATAAGTTGTGCAAAAGCATGAAAACGAATAAAATTGACTATAAATTGTGATCTAAAATAATTAAATGGCACATACAAGGTAAATATATAGAGTAGAGAATACATATAAATAAAGATACGATATTCAATTTGACTACGTTCGTGTATGGTTTTGAGAAGGGATATTAAGTATTTAGTTGCATTTGTAAGATTTACTTATGACCACTTTCATATTTTTATTTTTTAGTTGTTAATTTTAATATAACAAATATAGAATAAGTTTAGTTCTCTCTAAAATAAAAAAATAAAAAAAAAAGTAAAAATGGAACTAAATTTGGGATTTGATACAATGAACGAATGTGCAAAATGAATGTGTTGTCATTAATTCCTAACTGTTGGTGTTTTAGATTCCATTTGACAGGATGAATGAATGTGGAAGATGAATGAATTAACATTAATTTGGGATTTGATACAATGAATGAATGTGGAAAATGAATGTGTTGTCATTAATTTTGTGACGATTGATTTCTAGGGTTTGATTGGAAGAACGAAAATGGTAGAAGAAGTAATGTGGAAGATGAATGAATTAACATTAATTTGGGATTTGATACAATGAATGAATGTGCAAAATGAATGTGTTGTCATTAATTTTTGTGACGGTTGATTTCTAGAGTTGGACTGGAAGAACGAAAATGGTAGAAGAAAGTAGGGATAGATAATTGGGTGTATTAGCAAGGGTATGGTAGGAAGTTTAAAATTAATGAGGGTAGTTTAGTCCTTTTATTTTTGAAGAGGAAGTAGCCTTTTTTAAAGTAGTAGAGAATTACTTATGACCACTTTCATATTTTTATTTTTTTGTTGTTCATTTTAATATAACAAATATAGAATAAGTTTCGTTCTCTATAAAATAAAATAAAATAAAATAAGTAAAAATGGATGGTGAGAGAGAAGTTAAAGAGACTAAATGCAAAACAAAACAAAAAAAATATTTTCAGAAAGAATGTGAAAAAATGGAGGGAATTAAGGATGTGTCCTTCCACTAAACCGCCATTTCAAATTCTCCCTAGGAAATGGTTTAGTTTCTCCCGCTGTAACCCTATATAACGTTCAACTTGTTGTGTTTTTCTGTAGACTAAAATCTCATTTCTTGTCAAGTAAGTCTAAACCAACAACTCCATGCTCTGTTCTTGTTTTGTCTTTAGATACTTCTTAACCCTGTATACACACTTGTTTTTTCTTGTTTACATTTCCCTGTCCCTCTTCTTAAGACAAATTGTTTGTATTTTAAATTTGAGAATGTCTGGTTCTTGCTCATGCATACATGATTTTTTTTTAATCACTGAATCATGTGATTTTTTATTTTTTTTCTCAACTGAATTTAAGGAAAACTGAATAGATAATGGCGATATTAAATGATAAAAATCCTCTTCAGAAGTCTCCCCCAAAACGATCATTTGAACCTGGCGATTATCAGGGCTCTGGTTTCAAACAAAATTTCAAGCGTCCAAAGGTCATCACTGTGAAGTGTGCGGGTAAACGATTTTTGATTGCATTGGCGATTGATGAATTAGGGAAACTACAAAAGGAGGTTCTTGCCTCTAAACAATTGGAAAACTCGAGGTTTTATAAATCTGAGGTTTTGACTACGGGTAAATCTAATGTGGAACGGAGGCTGTTGGTCGAGACGAAACGAAGGAATGACGATAATGTGTTAACATCTTGTAACAAATTAGAATCAAATGGTCTAAAAACTGCTGAGTTTAAGGACCAGCAGGAACTTGTTTGTCGCAATAACGTGATGGAGGCTTTGAAGCTATTTGAATAAATATATGTAAAAATGTACCAAAAATAAAAATTAAAGCTAAAGGAACAAAGAAAGAGTGCTTGGAAAATTTCTCTCGAATCAGCAGCGCTGCTTATGCAATGAAAAAAGTGTGTTAATGTAAACAAGAAAGTCTTAGGAGTTGTCCCCGGATTTAAAGTTATCGACCAATTTCGCTTTAGGGTTGAACTTCCTATTATTGGCCTGCATCACAAGTTCACTGATGGTATAGATTACTTTAAGAAAAATGGAATGATATTAGGCTCTAGCATTGTTGATTCTGGTCGTTATACAAACAATATAGGATTCTCTGATGTATTAATATATTTGGGGCAAGGTGGAAATCCGGTGATTACTGGTAAGAATCCCAAGGATCAAAAACTTGAAAAAGGTAACCTTTCTTTGAGGAATAGCATGATTTAGAAACTCCGGTAAGAGTTATCCTACGTCACACATCTAGAACTATCATGAAAAGAATTGAAAAGAAGACATATATTTATCATGGGCTATTCACTATGACCAAGTATTAGCGAGAAAAAGGGAGATCTGGAAAATTAGTATTCATGTTTCAATTGCGTAGAATATCTGGGCAGCCTAAACGTTCTACAAACATGGTGAGCGGGTCAAGAAAAGTTGCAGTGTGCCACAATGAGATTCTGGTAGTCGACATATCTCAAGGGAAAGGGAAGATGAACATTCGTGCAATGAATGACATGGATGGGATCCACAAGAGGAAAAAGGTCGTTCTTGAGAGGGATACTCACCAAATCGCCAATGTAACCATTGTACCGCAGCTAGCGACATCCTCCTTTGATAAAGGAAGGAGGGTGGAAGGGGTCGCAGGCTTCCTTGAGGTTCCCACTTTTGTATCCGACCCGCTAGACCCTATTCCTTAGTTGAAGGATAAGGCGGAATAGTGCCACCCGCAGTTAGCCATAAATGACATTAGAGATGGTGGTTCTAAGTTGAAATACCGCTATGTCAGGAGTCCTACTCATGATATCTCCAATCTATCGCTTCACAAGTCCACCCAGGTGTGCTTTTATGTTTTGGAAAGCATTTAATTTTCTTGAATTTAAGTAACTATTACTTACCTGTTTGTTTATCCATTTCTTGCAGTCGATGGTTATTCAAGAGAGGGCCTCCGTGGTTGATAACAAGGCTAAGGATTTTCGGCTCCTTTAACTCGATAGCTGACATTGCGTGATCACATCAAGATAGCTAAGGATGCTAAGAGTAAGTTGACAGAAGATAAGAAGAACATTGAAGAAGATATTGATGTTGCTAATCTAGTGCTCGACACAATCTATACTAATGCCGAAGTTGATGCTTTGAAGTTCTTAAAAATGGAAAAAGATTCGTCGGAGTCTATGGCAGAGGGAATTTCTACTAAACTCCCTAAAGAGTGCAAGGGCGCTCATGAGTTTATGCACACCTTCCATTAATATGTCGATGGTAGTTATGAAAAGATAAAGAAAAGAGTGATAAAGGATCATCTTGAGTTGACCAAAGAGATGTCTCCATTGTTAGGTGATGACGAAGAGGCGTTAGCGATGTCTGAAGCCAAAATAGCAGTGGAGGAGCCTAAGTTTGGGGTGGATGAATCAAATTTGGTCACCAAGAAAATAATCTTGCAGAGGAAGTGAATAAAATGCTCTTATAAAGGAAGTGACTGTGGTTTAAGCAACCGAGCGAGTTCCTTATGGATAAGGCTTCATTCATGTCAAACTTTTACCGTAGTTGCCTTTTATTTCTAGTACTTTTGTTCTTTGTTGTCCTTCAGATGCTTGCACTCTTTTTAGGTAATTGTGTGTAGTTTTGGACAAATATTTGATCGAAGTTATGACAAATATGAGTTCATTATAAGAATGGAGGCGTACTTTGGGCCTAATTATAATATCTTTAATTCTGCTTTTCTTAAATTTGTATTTCCTTAGTTTATGCTTGTGTTTTAGGTAATGGAGTCCATTTGGAATATTTTCAATTGCCCTCGTCTATTTACCGTTTAGGTATCTTGGTTTATAAGAAAACTTTAGTTTATAAATAAGGCCTGAAAAATCTTTTTAGTGAAATGTTCCATAATATGTGTCTGCTCTTATATGTCATTTGTCGTGTTATATCAAATTATATGAGGAAGTCATGGTATCCTTGTCCTCTAATATCCACTGCCTCCTGCAACCTCTCTCCACATTATGTGCATCGATAACATGCATAGCATCACCACCTCTATCGATTGTCCAACCACTAACCCCAACCTTTGTGCACCCTCAAAAACCTAACCCTAGGCTCAATCTCCAATGAGATTTTGAGTTCAAGTCACTACACCAAAAATAGTAATTTGGCACACACTAATATTAAAAATCTGGCAGTGCCTAAAAGTGTGCCAAATTCTGGCACAGTTTAATAAAAATCTGTCACACTTTAAAACCGTGCGAAATTTGGCACTGTTTAAAAGTGTGTCAAAATTGAACACACTTACTAAAATATAAGTAGTCTAAAAAAATACTAGTTCCTCTCTCCACAATCCATTCCCGCTTAAAACCCGTTCCCGCTCAAACCCATTCCCGTACACTCGAATGAAAGAGACTAACTCCAAATAGTCATAAGAAATTTTCCTTCCATGGTTATCAAATCCATCGATGTATAGCTTTCTTTTCAAACTCCGTCGTTGTACCCATCGCTGTCAAAATTTTGGCCTAGGTTTCCTAGGGTTTCTCAGAATCATGGAATTCACGATTTGGCTAAGTTTTTCTGATAAGCAGTGATAGATTAAGGTAGATTTATTATGAAATACATTCTATTTTGGATAAATTCCTAATGTTGTTTGCCTATTAATCTTATGAGTAGGGAAAGGAATTCTATGTTGTTTGCCTCTTAATCTAATGTAGTGATAGATTTTTTTTATGTTTTTTATGATTTTGATGTAGTGATAGATTTATTCTGAAGTCAATTCTATTTTGGATAAGTTTTTTTTATTTTTTTTACTTCTTAATTTGATAAGTTTTTTTAGTAGTGATAGACTCCATTTTCTTTTATTTGTTTTTTCATTTAAATAAGTTTTTCTCTTTTCATTTTGATGCCTTTTCCATACATGATATTCGCTTTCAGGGGAAGGAATTGAGAAAAGAACAAGATCCTAAAGGTTGCCATTAATTCTTGCTTGTCTCTTATCTGTGTAAGGATTCTTATTTGTACCAGCTTAAAAAATATCTATGAGGGACTAATGAAGCCCTTATACTCTTGACTCACTTGAGTCTATATTGTATAAGTGTTCATCTAGTTTGGAAATTGTGACAAAATTATGTCTATCCTAGAAACCAAAGAACCTCAGAGATTGGTTTGCTATTTCATTCATCTATCTTCTAGTGACCTAGACCAAATTACCAACATTCACACACGGTAGAATGCATCATATCCATGTCATATTGCCTATTAATGTGTGTACATATGTTGAGTATGTTTAAATCCCTAAATTTGATATTTTAAATATTTTTTGGGATTTTATAAACATTTTTTAATAAAGGTTTTATTAATTAAAACTTAGTTTTAAATGTTTGTGGGTTCAATCTACAATTATGGTTTAATGGGTTTATTGGATTAAAGTTTCTTTGGGTAGAAATTAAAAGCGGTAGAGAATTCAGGGTATGGTTGTAATTATTTTATGACGCACGTTTTATATCGCCTAATTGATCAACACCTGTTGCTTGCTGATTGGTGCATTTTGTGTTTCTTTACTGAGTATATAATCGCGTATGCTTACAACCGTTGGATCAATCCTTATCAACGATCTTCATGCTTTCTTTGGTAATCCCTGTGTATCCCTCTTGAACCAATCAGGTGAATTTTAATCACCGCGTACTGTGAGCCCTTGGATCAGAGTCAATCCAGCTTGACTCAATCCTGACCCTTGTTTTTTAACCTTCTTCTCGATCCTTCTCTTCATCCTATAAAAGGAACCCTCCTCTCCATCGTCTAAGACTTTTGGCCAGTTCATTTTTTAGAGTAAAAAAGAGAGAGTAGAGAGAAGAGAGAGAAAAGAGAGAGAAGAAAGAAACCAGAGAGAGAGAGAGTTAGAAACCCTAACCCTAATCCTGGTTCGTCAAGCCTCTTTCAAACAAAACACTCCTCTAAAACTCCTACATATCCAAAACACTACCCAGAGTGTTCTTCAGTTTTTGAGAGATATTTGTGTTGTTGGTTGGGTTGCTGTAAACTCTTGTTCGTTAGATCTTGTTCCCAACTTAAACTGTTTACTTAAATCTATTTTCTTCTTCATAGAAATTTCAGATCTATGTTCTGCATGTTACATCACACTTAGATTTGCATGATTTATTTCTCATCTTGAGAAATATATTGCTGATTCTTTTCTGAAAATCGTTTTTAACTTTAAAATCAACAATAAATGTTTTCTGTTTCTAGTTCTTTTAAAACTAAACCTTTGACCTAGTTTGGAATCATACTTGGAGGTTTTCAATCTCAAAAATGTTTTCAAAACTCTGAGATTGATTAAGATCTTGATACGTCTTCTGAGCAAGATATCCGTGGATTCTGGGATTGATTTAAAGGTCAAAAAGGGTTAAAGTTTTGTGAGAAGAGAGAAAAAGAAAAATCACTGCATATAGCGTTATATGTAATTTGTTAGGACTGTTTGTACTTAATAAGTGTGTGTGTGTGTGTGCATGCATGTGTTAGAGAGCACCTCCACAAACACTTTCACCCTACCACACGAAAAGTGTTGGTAATAAGATCTTGTGAACAAGAGTCGACGTAAAGTGCTGGAACAAATCAGAAGTTAACAAACTGGGAGAACAACATCAACAATCAGAACTGCAGAGAAGTTATAAGTACACCAAAGGGTACATTCCTCAACTTATATAGGTCTGAGTTGTATGCATGTTAGTTATATAGTTTGTAACCGGTAAATTTGTTTTAGTGGATTTTTTATTTTACTCCGTAGAGGGAGTCGTGGATGTTTCCTCAGTTGGTGAGGTTTTACCACGTAAAAAATCGTGAACTTAATCTTCCTACATCTTCTGATCTCATTCTTGGTTGTGCTGAGTTTAAAGTTTGTTTAAACTGTTATATAAACCTGTTAGTCAAATCTTGAATAGATCTCGTGCATACTGTTTTATTAAACACATCTTGTGTTCAAATAGTTTTGGTTTTTAAGAAAAGAGTTTCTTCAAAAAACTGTTTGGAGTTACTTAAATAGTTTTGGTTTTTAAGAAAAGAGTTTCTTCAAAAAACTGTTCGGAGTTACTTAAATAGTTTATTTTTAATAAACGACTTTAGTAACAGACTTTCAATTGGTATCAGAGCTTGGTAAACTTCTTTTAAAGAGATCCTGTGTTTCTAAATTGTTTTCTGAAAATCAAATATGGACGAGAAAAATAAAAGATTTGGTAACTTGACCAGACCTCCTATCTTTGATGGAACCAATTTTTCTTACTGGAAACTAAGAATGATTGCTTTCATTCAAGGAACTCTGGGAGATGATGTTTGGGACATTGTTGAAAATGGTTACACTTTTCCTACAAAACCAGCAACTGAAGGAAGTAATGAGAGGGTTAAGAAAGTATTAAGTGAGTTCACTCAAGAAGAGAAACAAGTTTCTCGAAATAATAACAAAGGAAAGAATGCCATATTTATGTCCATAAATGAACATGAGTTCAAAATAATCTCATCTTGTACCACTTCTAAGGAAGCTTGGGACACTTTGGTTACTGCTCATGAAGGTGACACTAGAGTTAAGGCTTCTAAAACTCAAATGCTCGTTCAACAGTATAATTCCTTAATTATGTCTGAGACTGAGTCATTTGATGACTTCTATATGAACCTGACTAATATTGTTACAAAACTGCATGCTAATGGGATAACTTATGACAGACAAGAAATTGTATCTAAAATTCTGAGATCATTACCACAGAAATTTGATAACAAAAGATATGCTATTGAGGAAATGTGTGATATTAATCTCACTCCTGAACTACTTAGTAGTAAATTAAGAACTGTGGAAATGGAACTGGAATTTAAGAAACAATTGACCCAGTCCCATAGGAAAC
Source organism: Sambucus nigra (assembly GCA_949130495.1). NCBI lineage: Eukaryota > Viridiplantae > Streptophyta > Magnoliopsida > Dipsacales > Adoxaceae > Sambucus > Sambucus nigra. The sequence continues at coordinate 102,801,254 of OX422218.1, read as the reverse complement.
AAACTAGTTCCAATCTAAGCTTCTCTTCTAAATTGATTAAGCCTGAGTTTAATACTTCCAATGACGACTCTGATGAGGAATGCAATATAGAGAGCTTGGACAATCAGATTGCCTTAATGTCAAAATAGTTTAAGAAAATCATTAAGTTTAGAAACAACATGGTAAATAAACAAGGCAAGTCAAATTATCCAACTCCCTTTAATCACAGACCTCATGAGAAAAGCCATGACAAAAATCACAAGGACTCTCACATTTGACCTAACAGAGACCTTAAGAAGACTGAATGCTATAGATGTGGTAAACTAGGACACATTGCACAAGACTGTAGAGTTAACTTGAACGCTCAAGACAAACACACTAGAGCCAATATTTGCAAAACATGGGATGATTCAAGTGACTCTAAAAATGAGGAACCTGAGTCATCTGATGTTTTTGACCCTTGCATGTCTTTCTTTTCCAAGATTATCTATAATGATGATATGCCTGTGCTTGTTAGTGAGGATGAATCTAGTAATTCTATGTCTGATGTTTTGAATACTGCTATTACTGGTTTAGATGCTTTGATAACTGAGAATATTGCTATCTCTTCTTCGGGGTGTGTGAGTCAAAGGGAAAGCGATAATGACGATGTCAATGGGTGTATGAGTTCAAAGAATGAAACCTTAGGGGTCACTTCACACACTACACTTAGTGACTCGAACAATGAAGACCTCCCAGATATTCACACACTTTACGCTAAAACTCTCAAGAAAAGCGCTAGACTAGAAAAAATTGTGAAAGATCCTACCAAAAAGTTGGAAGATCTAAGCCTAATGGTCAAGCTGAATGCTGAAGAGTATACTACCCAATGTTTAACTCATGAAAGTGAAATTAAAATGTTTGATCAAAAACTCAAAGATTTGACTGAAACAAATAAAACGTTAGAGAAAAAATACAAAGGGACATTGTTAGAATTGGAACAAACCAAAGAAAAGACAGCAACTATTTTCAAAAAATTTATAAAATTTGAAAATAATTCAAACTGTTTTGATGAATTTGTTGCTAATTCTAAAACCAATTCTGATGATCGAACTGTAATAGGATTTTGCCCCAATTTGAAGACACAAACAAAATTATTTGAACCTATCAAGTTTGTGTCAGGAGGTAAAAGACCTATTAATACATGCCCAGATTTTCATTCCCTAAAAACTGAGTTTGATTCAAAACATCAAAATTTTAACATTGGGGAATCAAGTTTCTCTAAACATGTAAGTTCACCTAGGGCTAAATACGTCTGCCCCTCTATTAGGAAGAGTGAATCTACATTCAAACCTGTACTACCTAGGAATAGAGTTCAACCTCAAAATTCCTCAAAACCTTTGTTTAGAGACTTTCCTAAGGAGACCCCAATTTTGAGCAATCTTTATTGCTCCTACTGCGACATATACGGTCACTCATTTGATGGTTGATATGCTAGGAGAGTAGTTAAACCTGTCTGTAATCCTCCTATCTATCAGAATTTTAAATATTCTAGGAGGAGCCGCAACAATTATATACTTCCTAGACAACCAGACAAAAACTCTAATTATAGGAAGAGAAAGACCAAACCTAAAAGAACATTCCCTAGAAGGATGCCTAAAAATTTTCCTAAACCAAATGCTCAAGTCTTTCATAAAATTAAAAATCATGCGCAAAACATTTTTCAACAAAAATCGAATGCTCGCAAATTTATCAATTAAGAGCTAATAAGCACAAAATGAAAACTAGAGCAATTTGGGTTAGAAAAGATGATCTATTACCCCAGATGAAGTGTAACATTATTGTTACTGCTTTAAAAGCTTAGCACACATCATCTGGTTGGTATTTAGACTCTGGATGTTCTAAGCACATGAGTGGGGATGATACTAAACTTTTGAACAAAATCAGCTTCGCTGGTGGTAAAGTCATTTTTGGTGATGGAGTATCATCTCAAATCATAGGCAAAGGAACTCTCCAAGAAGATGGATTTCGTGTTCTTAAAAATGTCCTTCTAGTTAAAGGTCTTAAGGCCAATCTACTTAGTATCTCACAATTTTGTGACTCAGATCATACTCTTACCTTTTCAAAGAACAATTGCAAAATTTTAAATGAAAAAGGTGAATGCATAATTACAGGATTCAGGACTCCTGACAATTGCTATACTGTCATGAACAATTCCGAAACCTGTAATGTTGTCAGAATGGATGACAACGAGTTATGGCATAACAGAATAGGTCATATAAATTACGATAATCTTAGTAGACTGACCTCTCAGGGAATAGTTAGAGGAGTTCCTAAAATCAAACCCATTCCTAACATTGTCTGGGGTTCTTGTCAGGAAGGTAAAATTACTATGGCACCTCATAAGAAAGTTAATGATATTCTTACCTCAAATCCCTTGGAGCTCATCCATATGGACCTAATGGGTCCCTCCCAAACTGTTAGTCTCTGTGGACACAGTTATATTTTAGTTATGGTTGATGACTTCACCAGATTTACTTGGGTAGCCTTTGTAAAATAAAATTCTGACACTTTTCAAACTTTCCTAAAAATACTTCTTCAGATTGAAAATGAAAAGGACACTCAAGTAAATAGAATCCGTAGTGATAGAGGAGGAGAATTCAAAGATACTAGTATAATAGAGTATTATGACTATAATGGTTACAAACATGAGTTTAGTGCTCCTAAGACTCCTCAACAAAATGGAATTGCCGAGAGAAAGAATTGTACCCTTCAAGAGATGGCACGTGTTATGTTACATGCCAAAAATTTGCCTAAATACATTTGGGTAGAATCTATTCGTACTGCGTGTCACATCATAAAGAGGGTCTATCTTAGAAAGAATTCCAAACAGACTCCTTATGAACTTTGGTATAATAAAAAACCTAATCTTAAGTACCTTAGAACCTTTGGTAGAACTTGTTATGTTTGCAAAGATAGGGAACACTTGTCCAAATTTGAGAGTCGGGGAGATAAAGCTATTTTTCTAGGATACTCGCCTAACAGTAGAGCCTATCAAGTGTATAATCTTCACACTAAAACCTTGATGGAATCCATAAATGTAATTGTGAGTGACACTACTGTAGAGAACAAGATTGGTGAATCAACTATTGAGGAAGATCCTACAAACACTTTAGAAAATGACTCTTCTGAAATAGATAATTCATTACCAATTGAGATACCTGAAGTACCTAACTGGGTTTCTAAAGATCATCCCATAAATAACGTAGTTGGTAACCCTAGTGAGCCAGTGCGTACAAGATCCCAACTAAGAAATTATGCACATTATGCATGTTTTGTTTCCCTAGTGGAGCCAAAGAATGTAAATGACGCATTGAATGACTCTCACTGGATTTCTTCTATGCAGGAAGAACTTCTTCAATTTGTCATTCATGATGTTTGGTATCTTGTTCCTCGTCCTGATCACAAAAAGGTTATTGGCACACGTTGGATTTTTAAAAATAAGTCTGATGAAAATGGGATAATCATTAGAAACAAAGATAGATTAGTTGCTCAAGGATACTCTCAAATTGAAGGAATAGATTTTAACGAGACTTTTGCTCCTGTTACTCGTTTAGAATCTGTTTGTCTGCTCTTTACTATAGCTTGCCACATGCATTTTACACTTTACCAAATGGATGTCAAATCTGCATTCCTTAATGTTATATTGACTGAAGAGACCTATATAGAATAACCTAAAGGGTTCATTGACCCGTAATATCCAAATCATGTATTTCGTCTTAAAAAGGCTTTGTATGGCCTTAAACAAGCTCCTAGAGCTTGGTATGAGCGTCTTTCCAGTTTCCTCTTAGATAAAGGTTTCAAAAGATGTGGAAATGATCAAACCGTTTTTGTCAAACATTTTGACAAACACATCATTATTGATCAAGTTTATGTTGACGATATTATCTTTGGATCAACTTCTCCCTCAGAAGTAAAATCCTTTTCTGAAATTATGCATAAGGAATTTCAAATGTCTCTTTTGGGGGAGTTGCAATTCTTCTTAGGTCTTCAAGTCAAACAAAATTCAGAAGGATTATTTGTCTTGCAATCTAAGTACGCTTTAGAGATAGTAAAGAAATTTGGCCTTGAGAGTGCTAAAGATGCTAGAACACCCATGAGTACTACGATAAAACTTTCTAAAGACCAAACTGGAAAATCCGTAGATCCTACTCTATATCATAGTATGATAGGAATCTTACTATATCTTATTGCCTCGCATCCTGATATTATGTATGTTGTTTGTGTATGTGCTCGTTATCAAAATAATCCTAAAGAGAGCCATATGAATTCTGTTAAACGTATCATTAAATATGTAAAAGGCACTCTGAATCGAGGACTTTGGTACACGAATGACACACCAAGCACTATAATTGGGTACACTGATGCTGACTGGGCTGGGTGTACTGATGATAGTAAAAGCACATCAGGAGCATGTTATTATATAGGTAATAACTTGGTAGGATGGAGTAGTAAGAAACAAAACTGTACATCACTCTCAACAGCTGAATCTGAATACATAGCCGCTGGCAGCTGTTGTGCTCAATTACTTTGGCTTAAACAAATGCTAAGTGATTTTGGTATTCAAGAAAACCAATTGCATCTCTATTGTGATAATCAAAGTGCGATTAATATTTTTAAAAACCCTGTTCAACACTCGCGAACAAAGCACATAAAAATAAGACATCACTTTATACGCGAATTGGTGGAAACTAAGGAATTAGAAATCAATTATCTTCCTACTGATTTGCAACTCGCAGATATGTTTGCCAAACCTCTAGATTATAATAGATTCATTTCCTTGCGTAAATCTATTAGTATGGTTTGTGCTGAGTAATATCTTTGTTGTTTATCCAAGTTTTTTCCCTTTGTCCATTTGAGACAAAATGGGGGAGAAATTTGAGTCTCTATGAATATTTGTATATATGCTAAACAGATTGATCTTTGTGATTCATTGCAGGTTTTTGTACATTTATTCTCAACTGATGTAATAGGGTATTCAATTGTAAATAGTTGAGTTATGTACTTTTGTTTTCTAGGATTTGGGTAGATAATATCTTTATAAGAATAGGTTTTTCTTATTTTTATTACCCTACGAGTTTTAGACGACTCCAAGGAGATTTTGTCTCATATTTCCAAAGGGGGAGATTGAAGCCCTTATACTCTTGACTCACTTGAGTCTATATTGTATAAGTGTTCATCTAGTTTGGAAATTGCGACAAAATTATGTCTATCCTAGAACAAAAGAACCACAGAGATTTGTTTGCTATTTCATTCATCTATATTGTAATGATCTAGACCAAATTACCAACACTCACACACAGTAGAATGCATCATATACATGTCATATTGCCTATTAATGTGTGTACATATGCTGAGTATATTTAAATCCCTAAATTTGATTTTTAAATATTTTTTGGGATTTTATAAAAAAATTTAATAAAGGTTTTATTAATTAAAACTTAGTTTTAAATGTTTGTGGGTTCAATCTACAATTATGGTTTAATGGGTTTATTGGCTTAAAGTTCCTTTGGGTAGACACCAAAAGCGGCAGAGAATTCAGGGTATGGTTGTAATTATTTTATGACCCGCGTTTTATATCGCCTAATTGATCAACACATGTTGCTTGCTGATTGGTGCATTTTGTGTTTCTTTACTGAGTATATAATCACGTATGCTTACAACCGTTGTATCATTCCTTATCAACGATCTGCATGCTTTCTATGGTAATCCCTGTGTATCCCTCTTGAACCAATCAGGTGAATTTTAAGTACCGCGTACTGTGAGACCTTGGATCAAAGTCAAACCAGCTTGACTCAATCCTGACCCTTGTTTTTGAACCTTCTTATCGATCCTTCTCTTCGTTCTATAAAAGGAACCCTCCTCTCAATCGTCTAAGACTTTTGGCCAGTTCATTTTTTAGAGTCAAAAATAGAGAGTAGAGAGAAGAGAGAGAAAAGAGATAGAAGAAAGAAACCAAAGAGAGAGAGAGTTAGAAACCCTAACCCTAACCCTAATCCTGGTTCGTCAAGCCTCTTTCAAACCAAACACTCCTCTAAAACTCCTACATATCCAAAACACTACCCTGAGTGTTCTTGAGTTTTTGAGAGATATTTGTGTTGTTGGTTGTGTGGTTGTAACCTCTTGTTCGTTAGATCTTGTTCCCAACTTAAACTTTTTACTTAGATCTATTTTCTTCTTCATAGAAATTTCAGATCTATGTTCTGCATGTTACATCACACTTACATTTGCATGCTTTATTTCTCATCTTGAGAAATATATTGTTGATTCTTTTCTGAAAATCATTTTTAACTTTGAAATCAACAATAAATGTTTTTTGTTTCTAGTTCTCTTAAAACTAAACCTTTGACCTAGTTTGGAATCATACTTGGAGGTTTTCAATCTCAAAAATCTTTTCAAAACTCTGAGATTGATTAAGATCTTGATACGTCTTCTGAGCAAGATATCCATGGATTCTGGGATTGATTTAAAGGTCAAAAAGGGTTAAAGTTTTGCGAGAAGAGAAAAAAAGAAAAATCACTGCATATAGCCTTATATGTAATTTTTTAGGACTGTTTGTACTTAATAAGTGTGTGCGTGTGTGCATGCATGTGTTTGAGAGCACCTCCACAAACACTTTCACCCTACCACACGAAAAGTGTTGGTAATAAGATCTTGTGAACAAGAGTCGACGTAAAGTGCTGGAACAAATCATAAGTTAACAAACTGGGAGAACAATATCAACAATCAAAACTGCAGAGAAGTTATAAGGACACCAGAGGGTACATTCCTAAACTTATATAGGTCTGAGTTGTATGCATGTTAGTTATATAGTTTGTAACTGGTAAATTTGTTTTAGTAGATTTTTTATTTTACTCCGTAGTGGGAGTCGTGGGTGTTTCCTCAGTTGGTGAGGTTTTACCACGTAAAAAATTGTGAACTTAATCTTCCTGCATCTTCTCATCTCATTCTTGGTTGTGCTGAGTTTAAAGTTTGTTTAAACTATTTTATAAACCTGTTAGTCAAATCTTGAATAGATCTCGTGTATACTGTTTTATTAAACACATCTTGTGTTCAAATAGTTTTGGTTTTTAAGAAAAGAGTTTCTTCAAAAAACTGTTCGGAGTTACTTAAATAGTTTTGGTTTTTAAGAAAAGTGTTTCTTCAAAAAACTGTTCGGAGTTACTTAAATAGTTTATTTTTAATAAACGGCTTTAGTAACAGACTTTCAACTGATGGCAAATTTTCTATATTTTTAATATAGGGATCTTCCTATTAAGTCCTATTTACATGGGACATTTTCTAATAGGTTCTATCGTAACATTTTTTCCTTAATAGGTACTATTTGTACATATCGTGAATATTCACTGTATGTTTACAAATAGGACCTATTGGAACAAAAATCTTTTTTCATGAGACCTGATGGAGCAAAAAAATAATGTTAGGAACTATTGAACTACATACTTAATAAACGGGACTAATTGGCAAAAACCCTTTTTAATTTTTTTTATTATTTTCTCCATTATTTCTAATTATATTTAGTTTGGGGATCGGATGAATATTACCATATTTGTGAGCTTTTTTATTTGCTTAAAGTTGTTTGTATGATTTTATACATGGCTATTGGGTATTGGTGTGACATTCTTTTTGACAAGGTAGTGTAACACAAGGAAGTCTTAGTAAGGAGGATGGTGCCTGGAGTCTCCTGATGTTATCCCAAAATGAGTCATAATACACAATTTCTTGCACTCTTTCTTGTCTAATATATATATATATATATATATATATATATATATATACTTATAGTTTTAATTTTCTATTTTCGACTTGACACTTACTGAAAGTGAAAGCCCTTTATCAATAGGTTATTTTATTATTATAAATGAAAAAGAAAATAGTTGGATGATTATGGTTGTCGGATTGGTAGCTTTGGAGCTCATTTTCTCTCGCTACAGTTAATGGTTGTGTGGTAGAGCATTTTAAAGTACATTTGTTTATAAATTGTGTGGATTTAGGGATCAACTTGTGTGTGTGCACATGATAAAGTGGATTTGTTTAGGAACTAGGTGGATTTAGGGATTAGCTTGCATTGTTTATAAACTATGTGGATTTAGGGATTAGTGCGTGTGCATGTGCATACATGCCTATTAATAATCATGCTCATCTAGATGCTTATCTTGTGGCCTTTTATCAAGATTTTTCTTCCTGAGAAACCCCATGATTGTCCTAATTAGATGATATTTTTGGTCTGGGTCGGAAAATTTCCTTAGCCGCTTTTATTTAGGGTAATTTGTATGCTTGGTTAGATCGATTGCATTTGAATTTGGAGTGTTCATTTGGTAGATATAACATTGTTAACTTTACTCCTTATGTTATTTAATGGGCTTTTTGTTGGAATGTTTTCCTTCATTGGGTCTGAAACCCCTATTTATGAAGTTCCCTCTGATGATGACTCTTCAGTTAGAATTTTGAGATAGTAATCGAAGGTGGATCATGGATTTCTTGTTATTACAGATACGCACATCGGTTAAGTGAAGCGATTCTGTGTGTGTCATTATCATGTGGATGTAGGCATTTACAGGTCATTTTTTTTAGTGAAGAGGCATGTGTTTGTGTTCCGGAGTTAAGTGACATAATGGATGATATTCATGCGTCTAACGTTCATGCCTTATTGGTAATTCATCTTAGGTTTTTCTCTTTTTGATTGAGTCCCTTATGGTGTGGTATTGTACCATCTCAAACGTGTTATGTTCCAATTTGGGTGTGACTAACTTGTTCCTTGTCCGGTCAAAATGAAATGGAAATTAATGAAAAAGTTGTATGCTGAGGCATTCAGTACACTTACTTGGCATGGGATTACTACCAAATGTTGTGCGTTTGGTCAAAGGATTATTCCTTCTCGAGATGCTAATGGGTTTGCCACTCCTCTGTAATTCTTATTAGGTGCATCAAGCAAATTCAATTCGTTATTTGGTATATAGTGTTGTCGTTATAGGTCTAAAGGTGGTGGTTTTAGTTGGTTATGATACACATCGACTCCTCAAGGTTTAAAAGAGTACAAAGATTTTATAGGCTTTTCGACTTCTAATGACAAGGAAGCTAGCTTGGAAAGTGAACCTGACGCGGTGTTTACCAAACTTGGTGTTGCCAATCCAAGAAAAAAAAGAGTGATCTATCTGGTGTAGTTGGCGGGATAACAAGATAGAAGAAAGTTGATAAGCGAGTTTCATTCGATGGTTCCTTAAAAGGTTATACTTCTAATATATTGAAATGAGTATCGATGATGGTCGTGGGTGTTGAGAATTAGACTTTGGGTAGTGATGTTGATGTTGGGGATATCGATCCCCAAGATGTAGCTGATGTGCAATATTTTCTGGAAGCTGAGGCGAATGATGTGGAGGGTAGGGGGATATCGATGTGGCGGAGCATGCTCCTAAGAGGAAATTACTAACTAGAGCTGCGAAGAAAATGACTAAATAACGAATAGCCCATCCAACTACCGTATTTCGAGTTCTAGTTCTAGTTTGGATGAAAATAAGGAAGCTAAAGAGGAAGGTGAGGAATCTGAAGGTCAGGTTATTTCGGACACACAACTGGTATATGACATTTTTGTACTTGGTTTGGGTTCATTTTTGTTCTACACCAGTTGTGTGTAGAATATAAATCAAAGTTGAAGCAATGCTCAAACATGCCTACCAGTATCACCTTTGTTAACATATTGCCAGATTGTCCTTGGTGAATTTTCTTCAAATTTTCATAACCTTTATTTATGATCTCCCTTATGAAATTACATCATGCATCAACTCTCTCGGTTTTGTGGTGATGAGTATGGTTCTTGGACAAATAGGTAGCACTTTGGTTATGGCAATTGAATATAATGTCCAACTTATTTAAAAGATATTGTAGCCACAAAACCTCTTTGATAGCCTCCGTTGCTACATTTATAGTGCCTCTGATGTAGTAAAAGAACCCATTGTTTTCAGCATAGATATTTAGCTAATTACACCAAAGCCATTGAAAAAATATCCCGAGATGGATATGTCCTTGTTCCAGTCACGCAAATAGTCCGAATCATCATGATGCAACTAGAGAATTGTCAATCCATTGGTGTGGTACACTATCCTCACATCTAAGGGTTTAACTCAAAAGTTCATTTGATTGCGTACAAATGCTTTCTTCTCTAGATTTTTCATTTACCTATTTATTGTGACACCCCGACTAATTAAATACCGGGTAGCTACTCCTTTATTAAATTAATTCAAAATGCCAAGTTGGCTCAGTTAATAGCATCACTGTCGAAAACATTTTAATATTACTAACCACCTAGTATTTAAAAAGAAAGTTGCCAAAATTTAATTTAAGTCTGATTAACATGCAACAAAAGTATGAAGAAGTAAATAACACCATTCACCATATTGAAGTAAAATGAATAACTATCACATAACAGTAAATAAAGTCTGGAGGAAAAACTCCTCACTACAATCCCACAACTGAAATAAATAAACGAAACTGAAATAAAACATGCTAAAGTCTGAAAACTGAAATATAGAAGATGTCTCTAAAGAAATGGGCAACATGCCCTACAACTGATAGATGATGACTCTGGAATCCAAAAGATAGAAGCGTCTACATGCAAATCCCTGTAGCTTCCACAAGCAGCTACAGCTCGTCACCTGAATGAGTAACCTATGCTTGGTGTCCTTGTGGCTGGGCACCTAAAATGGTTTTACAAAGAAAAAGAGATTTGAAAAGCAAACGGGTCAGAGCCCAAATGTGGAGTTATATTTTAAAAACCTGCAAGTGCTTTAAAAACATTTAAAACATTAAATGCAAAGTACATGTTAGGACGTACACTCGCATAATATTCTCACCTCTCGTCTAACTGTGCACTCCTAACGTAAGCACCCATCTATAACGACCCATACTACTAGCTAACTGACAACATAACTAGCTAGACTGCCAAAGGTTCTACCCATATTACTCGGTTCCATTTGTCATAAAAACGCTCGTAATTAACTAGAGGTTTAATGTAAACTCAGTTACTAAATATGCCATTGATATAACTATCAGTTAACTCATTATATATCTCGAAACAATACTGTAATATTTTTACAACATTAACATGAGGATTCCCATTAATTTAATGTATATTATTCATATCATAAATATACAATACAAGCACCCCGCAATCTAAGCTATGGTGCACACATACTCTGCTATCCATCCCGGTACATCACGTACATAAGGATCACATATTCCGAATCTCTCAGGAATAGTCCAGATAACACAAATCACAAATAGTGGAGGCGAACACAGTCACCATCACATGGGCCACGCACATACCTACGCTCCCATGATCAGCAGACTTATTAATATCACAATAAGTCCTTCTATGACCTATGTTCATCGAGGTACCAGTCTATATCCCCCCCGTAGGTACACAAGGATTAGAGGGTCCCAAGCGAACGCAACCTCCCGTGATAGCAAGTATGGTAGGTATGGCATACACACAATCATATACCGATACTAAGTAAACACACGTCTTAGTAATACCGTATTTTAATCGTAGTACATATTCTCATACTAACTTATAATTAACACAATTCACACCATTTCGGTTTGTAATTGTACGCGCCATAATTAACTCACGTCGTAGTAGACACTCACGTCTCAACCCAAACCGTCCATGCAATACACTCTCGTATGTAAATTCCTTCTCATAAATACCCAAATGTCCCAATTCTATCATTATTACATCTACGGAATGATATCTATATCCTCGAACAAGTTTACGGAACTCCAAAAGTCAAAACAGTCCAAAAAGGACCAAACTGTCAACTCGTTAGAAGTCTCGTTCGAACGAGACTGTTCGAACGAGATTCCTCTGCCAACTCGTTAGAAGACTCGTTCGAACGAGGCTGTTCGAACGAGGTCCCAGTTCGTTCGAACGAACTGTACCTTCTAACGATATCTCGTTCGAACGAGATATCGAACGAAATCCCTACTCGTTAGCAACGACTAGTCAACTCGTTAGAAGCTCGTTCGAACGAGTTCGTTCGAACGACCTGGGGGCTGCTTCTAACGAGCTACCAGCTTCGGCCCAGATTTTTCCCCAAATCGTTTTTCATCCATTTTAACACCTCAAATCTTCTAAACTAAGTCCCAACAAATCATTTAAAGGTCTATAATTAATACTAAACATATATAGTCACATCCTAACATGTTTTTAAGGGATCAATCCATCCTAACATCAATTAAATTTACAACTTTCTACACTTTTTCCAAATATCTCAAGAACATGAACCCTAACTACATATCATCATCAAATCCCAGAATTTAATTCTTTTTTCTTTCACCCAATCATGTATTAACATCAGATTAATCGTCTCCAAACTATTCTACATGCAATTTATCCTCAATATTCAGAACCTAAGTCCAATTAATCATGGGTTTTCATTTATCTTCCAATAACAATTATAAATCTTCAATTTTCTAACATGGAAAGAGCATTTGCTGAAGTTAAACATAATTAAACCACTTGCCTTGTTTGTTTTCGGATTTGGTGTTGATTTGGTGAAGAATCTCTGCAGAATTTTCTCTCTTTCTCTCCTTCTCCAAGCTCCTTCTCCAATGGTGTCTTAAGGTGGCTAGGGTTTGTTTTGGGAACTTAGAAAACCTAAATGATAACCTACGTAGCTTTCTAGGTTAATATGGTTTGGTTAATGGGCTTAATGGTTTAAATCCACATCAGATTTACATCTCTAATTTTCGTCACTTTTAATTCCTAAAAATGTAAAATTACCAAAATACCCTTTAAGTTGCCGGTATGGCCTAAAAATACCCCGGGACCTAAACTACACCCCCGGGTAGTGTTTTCTGACTATCTCGACCCTTCCGGACGCGTTGGCGCACTCAAAATGACCATACAGTTTATAGATTTTAAATTCACTTTTATTATCAAAATATTATACCGTGACGCGGCGGTCCCACGCGTCTCAACAAAATACAAAATTTCTAAAATGCCGTATATAAATGTCACGACAAATTTTATAATACCAAATACATATATAATCATATATGCACATAATCAAATACCAATTCGCATCTCATTAGTATTTATAACCCGGATTAATTTCCAATTAATACGCATTTAATTAATTAATCCCAAAAATAAATATAGACAAAAGTACGGGGTATTACATTTATCGCGATACCTGCCTATGAAATATCGTAGTACATACGAGAGGATGCATCAAGCTTCTGCCGCACTGCATAAAAAAACAGAGTCATGTACGGTTATCTCTTCCTTGGTACTAAGAGACATTGCCACCTAATCAAGGATGCCCAGATTTAATATTTTTTAATCATAATCAGCATAACTAGGATCATTTGATCTCTTTGACTCTCTCCATGCTAGTATATAGAAGATTATTCCCAACATATTAACATCAACTTTAAGATCATATATATTATGTGGTGAATGATATACTATATTTTCAGAAACACAAGTTCAAACTCAAAACAGATGGAAACAGTAACGGACATCTCAATCACCACAATCATTGTTGAACAATGAAAAAGAAAACTGTTTCATGACCTCCATTTCATCAAGTCACATGATGCCTTTTAATTTTATTCATGTTCTTTGTCATTTTGGACTAAAAAACATGAAAAAATAAATTTTTTCCCTTTCTATAAAATTTAACGTAATTTGTCTTTTTTTTATATAACTATTAGTAATTCTAGCATATGTTTATGAAATTCTTCTTCTGTTTATATAACTATTGGTAGGGTATAATTTCCCAAAAAATCTTGGCATTATCATTTGTTATCTTATCAACTATTTTTTCTTTATCCAATTTCCAACAACTCACATTGGTGCTAGATTGTGGTGATGCAACCTTCACTCTGGATTCAAATTCAATATGGTGTTCTCTCTTATGGATATTCAAATTGGCACCCACTAGTCCCCAGTTACATCATTAATTTTTAAACATATCAAAATAAATTAAAAGTTTTTTGCTCACTCTCAATTTTAGATGTGTTCTCCTACTAATCCTTTGGCTAATGTTACATCATCAACAACTGGTATATTCTACACACAACTGGTGTGTTCTCCAAATACTCCTTTGGCTAATGTTAGTGATTCGATATGTGTTTCTATTTTGATTACTGCATAATGTGGAAATAAGTGGCCTCATTCAACAAAGCCCTATCATTTGTTATCCATCAGTTGTTGAAATAATCACGTGTTGAATTAATCACAGATTAGAATGTATATATGTTTTTCATCTTAATACATGGTGTCCATGTATATTTTAGAGGGATTTTTAAGAATATTCACGATGTCATTGCAGCCGAAATTAGCGAACTAAAGACATTAACACACAAGTGAGTTATTTCAATAATCTAAGACATGAGTGCGAAATTCAAGAACGTATTGATGTTGTAACAGAAGTCGAGAATGAACTTCTTGAATTGCAACAGGCATTCTCATATATGGTAGTTTTGGTGGATGCTCAAGGGTACATGTTTGAAGTGCCGTAGGTCATGTGCAATTTGGGAATCCTTCCCTGCATAAGGCAAAGAGTATCATAGCAGTACGCAGGTGAGTATTCTTCGTTTTGTTTATTAACTTATGCCTCATACTTGGCTTGATTTACATTCTACCTATTTTTAAGTAGTACTTTTATATGTTTTTATTAGTTCTTCTATTTGTTGTACATTATTTCTTTTATGCCTCATACTTTCTTTTTATTTACATTAAGTTACAAATCATGATCTTTACAGAATAAGTAGCGGTGAATTTGTTTTACTCGGTTGATTCCAGGGGCACTCTTACATTTTCAGGTAATGTTAACTCCTTCCTTATTTAGCAGGTCATTTCTTTAGGTACCTAATACTATGTATGCATTTATAATCTAATCATGATTACTACTAATATGAACTGGTAGTTCTATCGCTTATTGTTTACTCCTCACTCGCATGATTAGCAAAACAAGAAGACAGTTCTGTACTTAGAATTTTGGATTTTATAGTTGTTTCTTGTGAGATGTGACTAGCAACATAATTATTATGAAATACCCAAATTTCAGTAATGATTAATCAGGAAGCACAACTGGCATAAGTTGGGGGATTTCATTAATTTTGGTGGGCTAGTATATATATATATATCTATATAATAAGGAGTAGAATTGTTTCACTATTTCATAAGAGTATAAGCTAAGTAGAGGTGAGGATTGTGCCAACAAGAATGCAAATGGAGGGTTGAGATTGATTTATAATATTTTACTCTTTTGCCCCTTTATTTTTTATTTCCCCCTCTTTTACATCACTCATAATTGGTTCTCTCTCTTACTTTAATTCAAAAAAAAGGTTAAAATTGTAATTTGACAAAGACAAGCCCTTAAAATAACAAAAAAATCCCATCTTTCTATTTGTCCTTCTAGGGTACACGGTTTGGGGTTTCACGATTCTTCACGGTTCTAGATTGCGGTAGAGGATTACCCACGCCCATCTCCCTTGAGCTACAAGGTTGCCGTCATCAGGTAATTTTTATTTCATATCACATACATGAAGTGCTATTTTGCGATTCGGGGTTTTTAATTTGGGGGTTATTATTTTATATCACATAAACAGATCTGAAGGTTCTTTTGCGATTTGGGGTTACTATTTTCTTTTGTTTTGAATATATTTGCAAATTTTTTCAAATAGTTGCATGTAGATCTGAAAGTCTTGTGTATTTCATTCTCTACAGTTTGGGGTTATGGCTGGTTGTGATTTGGTTAGCAGCGGCTGTTGTAGGAGCAATTAATTCCATTGATGTGGTATGTATTCATTAATTAACTATTCATCCTTTTTGTATTGTAAGATTGAATCTATGCTGAATGTTATTATTAAGGCCTTTTAATGACATTTTCATGTTGTACTATCAGCTTCCTATTGATGGAAATTGTGGGGCTTTCCTACAATCTTTGGTTCAGAACCCGCTATCTAATATTTAAGGTGAGTCATCTATGAGAGTGCTTTTTGACAAAGGCGTTTAACCTAATACATGGGATGATACTTATTCAAGTGTTTCTTGTATTATGCAGAAAAATCGGAATCAATTAGCTTCTAAAATCGATGTGATTAAGCAAAAGGTTCTTGGTGCGGATGATGATTGAGAAGGGATGAATGGAGGTAATTAAATAGTAGTAGACTTTTTGGCTGTTTTATACCCAATATGTGGATAAATGGGATTTTGATGCAGTATATCATTTCTTCACTTTCTTTGTTGTTTATACATTGAAAAGAAAAACATAATCTCAATCAAATGATTTTTCGTTTATTCAATAAAGATGATCAAATTTTATTCCTGGAAACCAACATGCCAAATAATATTTCAATTGTGTCTTGCAAATTAAAATGTGAACCATGCTGACTTTAAGAAAGTAGCGTGCCAAATAAATGAAAAAAAGTACATTCCAATGAAAAGGTACATAAACTGCAAGCAATAGAAGCAAGCAACTGGTATACACCGCGGTAGCTTAAATTAGGTTGGTTTATCTCACTTTAATTGTTGTAAAAGTCATATTTCTTTTTTTTTTGTTTAATTTTAGTTCTTACATTTTTGGGGATTTTGTGTTTTTTTAGTGTATAGTTTCCCCTGCTTTTAGACTAGGGTTTACATCTTAGATCCTAGATTTTAGACTAGGATTTACATTATAGTTGGTTGAGTTTTGCAAGTGTATAGTAGATATGATTTTTGGGGGTTTTATCTCCATAATCTCCTATGTTCTGATCATAGCAATTGTATTAGTGTATTGTGGTTAATTATATATGTCGATACGTACTCTTTCATAGATTTTCCTTAATTTATTATGTGAAGAACAAGCATTAAACACGGTTAATGCATTTTTGAATAGTTTTTGTTAGTTTTGTGAGTGTTTTTTGCTTCTTTTCATCATAATTGTTGTACTTTTGTCATGTTTTTAGCATTAACATCTCATGGTTAGTCTTATGTTTACCGTTTACACGTATACCTTAGGCATTAGTATTAAGAACAATCCATTTATTTTTTAAGTCAGTTTGTACAAGGGCACAATTTAAATGAATGCGGGTATTTTTTTCATATGAATCAGGTATTACACGTACTTCGTGCCATTAAATTATGTCTTGAGAACATCTCATCACACATCCTTGGAATTTATTTGAAAAGCAAGTAGTGTGTAATGCACAAGTCGATGTCTTTATTTCACTATACATGTACTATATTGTTAGAGGCCTAATCTTCCATTGGTGAGTAACTAAGTGATGTATTTAAAGGCCTGATCTTCCATCAAATTTGTCTACCTTAACCTCTTTCATTGTTTTTTCTTTGTTATTAATAATGTTGTACATTACAGATTGCTCCCGATGAGGGTTAATCTATTGCTGAGATGAGGTGTTTAACAAAGCTTTGGTGTAATAATGACGGTGTTAGGTTGGTCACAATGTGGATTATGTCATTTTTTGTTAGGAAAATGTCAATAGATTTGCGTTGATGTTTTATTTGTTATGATTATTACTTTTTATTAAAATTTCTAGATCCATATTGTGTAGCAGGGGAAAGTCAAGGCAAGCATTGGTTGGAGAATTAGAAACGTCTTTACATTGTCTCCCCACTGCTGTTGGATGAGAGAAAGTGTGCACCATCATGTTATTATGCATCATAGATGTGTATAATAGTGTGCACATGTTGTATTTATGAGACTTAACTGTTCAATCTCTGTGGGTGGAACTCAACAAGGGTACTAGACGATTCTTCACGATTGGTATGGTGAGATTTTCTTTATATCTAATTTTATTAAAACTTGATTTTACAAAAGTTTTGGGTTTCTTGAAATTTAGGGGGATGTATTTTAGGGTTTGAAATTTTGATTTTGGGGATTTTGAAAAACTTGGTTTTACAAAAATTTTGGGTTTCCTGAAATTTAGGGGGGTGTATTTTAGGGTTTAAAATTTTGATTTGGGGATTTAGGGTGTTAGTTTAGTTGCTTACAATAACTTTAAACATGTATATCTCACTTCCTAGGAATTTGTGAAAATATTGTGGACTTTCCTTATTGACTAACTCAAACTCATTTATATTCATTTGAAATTTAACTTTTGTTTTGTTTTAAGGTCTCTCGGTGAGGACAACTATTTTCCTATAATGGAAGAGTTAATATTTTTTGGCGTCTGACACTATTATTCCCCCAAAATTTATTTCTCGCCTTGAAAACACATCTCTCATATATGCATTGGTGGATTTATATCATTAAATGGGTCTTCAAACACAAAATGGGTCTTAGATCTGATAGACAAAGGCGCAATGGTATCCAATTCTATCTCTATTTTTTAGTTAATGTTTTGGTTATTACAAGGTCCAAAACGTCATTGGTATGTGGAGTTTTCTTCGGCGACTCTTCTTGGATATGGTCGAGTTGGAGAAGCACATAAACAGGTATTTAGATGTTAATTTTTGCTCACCTTTGTTTATTGGATTGCAATGTGTGAGAATGTAATGAGAAAAGTGAGTTTTCTAAGTTTATTTATAGTTTCTTGGTTGATTGACAATATTTGTTTTGTTTGGGTGCTAAGAAAATTGAAGGGAAATTTTGTTCGGGTGCTAAGAAAAGTGAGTTTTCTCTCTCTTGCCTTTGATATATGAGTTTATTTCTTACGTTTGATACGTGGGTTTTGAATTTTTTTTATATGTACGTGTTTTATTATGGACTTCTGTGTGATGATCATTTAGTGTGGTGAAAATTACATTGTTTTGACATATGCTCTAATTTTTTACTACCATTAGTTGAATTTAAGAGTTATATGTATTAAGAAATTTTTTAATCCATGTTAATTGAAAATTTGCACCAAAAAATATATTTTCAAATATTTGTATGATTCATATGCTAATTTTACAAAGTTTGCGGTTTCATTCGTTTTCAAAATTAAAAAATCATAATGGATACATTTTAAAGTGTAGAGTAAACTATAATATATTTGATATTTGCATTTGTTCTTAATGTGAATTTTCTTAGACCTAATGTATGTGTTCCTTATGCAGACATGATCACATGGTTCCATGAGCAAGCAATCTCACTGCTCAGATTTACTGTCTAAAGGATAGGGGCTACAAGTTTAGTTCCGATTTACACCTGTGATGAATCGGATTGAGGAAACAGATTTTGATTAGAACCTGTTCCACGGCCTTAGAAACATCTTCCATGATTATTATAGGGCATAGAAGGAGAAGATCGACTTGCAAACTGTGGAGAACCTCTTCCACCCCCAAAATTAGATGATTGATCTATGAGCATGGAAGGAAGCACTCATCAATTATCAAAGTTGACAGACGACTTCCAATCACAAATGCAAGAGAATCATAATCAGGAGGTAATCTTTCTAATGCATGGATTATTATATCTTCATCATGAATGGCATAAGTAGCCATAGCTATCTGATCTATAATTTTCTGAATTTCAGAGATGGGTACATTGATTTGGTACCTTTTCTTAGTTCATTCAAATCCGTCTTCAAGGAATGTTTATGAGATCTAGAGAGGTTTGTGTATCGGTGATGAAGATGGTTCCATACTCTGAAACAAAAATCACGAAAAAGACGGCAAAACCCTTCTCCCCTTATCCTTCCCCCTTTCGCCCCCTGTAGCAGAGACTATGCTACTGTATTTGCTGGTTGCCCTTGTGCTCCTGAAACCAACGCTATCGCAGCAGAGCTTCTCCTCCTCTGCCCCTGAGAGCAGCGCCCCTCATCTTTCTCGGGTCTTTCCCCCGAGTCAGCGGTTCGCAGGAGCAAGCCAAGCAGGTAAAGTTCGATCTTTGTTTTTTTTAATTCAATAATCAAGTAGGTATCTTTATACATGTGCGACCACATGTAACTAAAACTATGTTTAATAATGTCTGATACTATGTTATAATATTGTTTTATTATTAGCTAACATAATTTTTAACTAACATTGTTCTAACAATTGTGGTCATAAAGTTAATGATGAAGAGAAAGACACAAAGCGCATTGTATTAGATGATGAAGAAAATCCGCGTCTGGAATTGCAGCGGTAAAGAAGGCTTATCGCTCTCCCGATGCCACTGCATCGGGTAATCTTCGTCTTGACGGAAAAACTACGACCAAAACTTAAAATTTCTTTCGTTTTGGCGACAAAAACACACCATCTAACTAGATTTGGTTGTTTTGTTTTTTTTTTGTTAAAATTAAATTAGTGTTTCAAAACCATAATATTGTACTTATATTTGATTATTTTGCAGATCATACTCTTGGATTCACAATACCGGGCCGGAATCAAGTTAATTATATATATTTTTTTACTTTTTGTCAAGTCCTCTGCATTTCTATTTAGGTTTTTGTATGAAAATATTAACGCTTAATTGGCTCGCAGTTCCATCATTGAAATTCGGACTCCATATTCGCACTGAACCCTCATGGTATTCTCTATTGGTTGATTCGCAGCACCACTTGTTGTTGAATTTTCAATTTGTTTTTCCATTTTACTTTCGCCTTGAATTTTCGCACCACTAGGAGTGAAAATGATAAACTGCCTCTCACTAATTATTACCATATCTTTATGAGAATTAGGGGTTTTGAGTTTTAAAAATATAGGGTTTTCGTATATTTTCTTATATTTAGCTGCTATATCCATCTAAGACTCAAATTGCAAAAATTATATAGTCCTCTTCATTTGATCAAGCCCCAGATTCTGTTTCTTAATTAGGAATAAAAGTTCATTTTCTGCAACTGTAGCTAATTTCGTTTATTATCTCACAGACTATATCTATACATTCGAATGAGTTGTCTTAAAATTTCTATGCATTGTAATTTGGGGATTTAAAGTATTTTGGCATTGCATAAGAACGCATTGTGTAGAGCCAGTGTGATTTGTGATTTTTCTTTTTTCTGTAGATCAGCCAGACTTCAATTTGTGGTTACTTAGTTGTGACGTACAAGTTATACACTCGGATCAAGTTCTTGGTACTCTTATTTTGCTATTTTTTCATGGTGTAATGGAAGGCCTTAGTTCTTGGTAAGAGAGAACTTTATATGCATGTGTTGAAGAACTCTTATGTTCTGTAGATCAGTGTAGTCTTTAGCTTTAAACTTTTTGTTGTCGCAAGTGTTGTTTATGGATCTATTTATTTGGTTGACTGTTATGTACTTCTAATCTATGTCATCAGTTAAGACTAGAGCATTGTCAACTTATTTACTCTCGAGCATTGTCAACTTATTTACTCTCGAGCATTGTCAACTTATGTACTTCTAATCTCTGTCATCAGTTAAGCCAGACTTCAATTTTTGGTTACGTAGTTGTGACGTACAAGTCATACACTTGCATCAAGTTATCGGTATGTGTCTTCGCACAAAATCAATAATGAAGTTATACATACTTATATTTGTTGTGTGTATTTTATTATGTCTATATGAAGTTTCTATGATTTGTTACTTATTCATGACGTACAAGTTATACGCTTGCATAAAGTTGTTGGTACTCTTATGTGTCTTCGCACAAAATCAATAATGAAGGTATATATACTTATATTTGCTGACATAAAATACTCATGTGCATGGATATTAGCCATCTGCAGTTGTGTGGGTTGAGTTTTTTGGTCCTTTTCTTTTCTGTGATGCTATGTGATTTGTATACAACACTCTTATGTTTTCTTTTCCAGGTGGTAATTCTCCCAGTTTGGAAGAAACCTGGCGAGAAGGAGGAAGTTCTCAATGCTGCAGTATCTGTGAATCAAAGACGCTTTGAAAATTGCAGGGATTAAAGTTAAGATTGATGACTCGGATCAGAGAACACCAGGATGGAAATACAATGTCTGGGAAATGAAGGTGTGTACACAAGATTAATAGACAATGTTTCTTTTATTTATTGATGGTGGCCTCCAAGATTAATAGACATTGATTTTTTTATCTTCTTTCTTTATCACCATTGCATACAAAATCCCTTAAAAACATTCATCAACTCAGTTTTTTCTCACTAACGAAAAATGAATCAAATCCAAAAACACCCATTATTCTAACTGCATATCTTGCATTCATAGGTACCAAATCTGTTATTTACAGTCAAGGACTGAATTATCAAATCTCTTTTTAAGAGAGATTTACTATTTTTTTTGGGTGGGGTGGGTGGGTTGGGGGGGGGGGGGGGGGGATGCTATTATTAATAGGTACCTTGAAGGCAGTCACTTTTTTCATGCTGAAGATATATTTGACACTGCTATTGGTTTTTTCCAGCATTGGTTTCTAAAAAAAAAAAGCCTAAGTCTGTTCCCGAATTGTTCTCCGATTGTACTAATATTTGGTTTAGTTGAGTACAACAATTATTCGTTATACTTATGGTAAAAATGTTACATTGAGCACCTGCTAAAGTTTTTTCCAGCCTTGGTTTTGCTGTTGTTTTGTAGCCTTGATTTTGCTGTTGTTTTACAGCCTTGATTCGTTATATTTTGTTGTTGTTTTGCAGCCTTGATTTTTTTCCATCCTTGGTTTTTTTCTAAATGCATTGTCAATATAGGAAAATATGGCCAGCATTGTATGTGTTTGGTTCCATGGTTCATCTGCATCAGTTTTCAGAAAGTATTGTTTATTTTCTGCCTCTTTTATTTGATGATGTGCGTATAAGAAATTTTGATTTCATATTGGTAGTTTTGATTTTGTCTGATGGCCTCTTTTATTATTTTGAGTTTTTCTTGGTTTGAGTACTAACATTGGGCCCATGATATTAGTGCTTTGAGACCGGGTAATAAGTTTGGTGTTGCCTACACGGAAGCTATTTCCACAGTTGATAAACTGTCTCTCTTCTTGATTATCAGGTACTTTAACCCATTCTTGGTTCATGTTAGTTTCTTCACATACATGTGTATTCAAAGATTATATAACTATTATTTTTTATACTAACTATTTTTAGGATATAATCCGAAAGGTGAGTTACACTGAGTGACATGACACATACACAATGACACACATGGTTATGTTTATTTGACTTTTGATTTTTTTGTCGTGTTTGTGTCACACATCAATACATCCGATCTCTTTTGTTCATAACTGATATATAAGGTCAAAAGTAAATCATAGTCTATAAGATTTTATATTTTCTGCAATTTATAATCCTTAATACTCACATTTTTTTATTATCCTCGGGTAATGCTCATAAGGTGGTAAATGTGAGTTTCAGATATTGCAATTACAAGAAAAATGCAAGACTACCATCTTCCAATAGGGAAACTTACCAACGGTCAGGACTTCAAACAATCCTTAATACATCACACTCGGTCTCAAGGTTTCTTAGTTAGGAAATTTTCAACATGACACACGAGTCCCAACAAAAAAAGAGGGGGGTTGTTCTAAATTTTTTTTTATTTTATAAAATATGTTTGATGCTCAAATATTAGTACGTGCATGTGTAAGTAAAGTTGATAAGTTTTAGTAGTAACTTTAAATATTTTAGTACCAATTGCATTTATCATTTATACAAAATGTTGTCATCAGACTTGAGAATTGGTCAAGGAGCAACTTGGACACGAGATAACCCTCTAAACCAGAACATGAGGTTGATTTCAAGGCTGAAGATTAAAAGGAAACTGATGGATGCAGATTTAAGTCAGTATAGAATGTGCACCAAAGTTGTAAAAAGTGTATATAAAAGTAGCATGGCTGCTGAATGTTGACATTCCACTTTCCAATTACTTTTCAGGATTGTTATTTTATTCAGGTTTTGATTGGTGTGAATTTTATTTGACAAAATTATTGTTTGCTATGGATTGTTGTAATATTGTGATGCTTATGAGATTTCCAAGTCCGTTAGTTAATTATTTCGATTTTGTTTAGTATTTATTAGCATATTTAACTTTTTGCCGTGATGATGTTACTTGTGACCAATTATATTTTGTCGAAGAATGAAAATTTTGTCGTTTTGCAGTTACATACTTTGGAAATTTTTGTTGTTTTGCGATTACGTATTTTGGAATTTTTCACCGTGCCTTCAGGCACGGGCATTCCTCTAGTATATATATATATATATATATATATATATACCAGCAGTGCTAGTATATATATATATAGTAGAATAGAAGTAATTAGTTACAACGACAAGTTCGCGAGATCATTTGAGCTCGAAGCATTATGTGGTGAACCTTGTCTTCCTTAGTAATGGAAAATTTCCTGCATTTGTGCGAGTATTTGATATTCTCATTAGTCCAATAGAGAATTTAAGAACTCTTTTTTTTCTATTTGTACTGATAAGTGAGACAATTAAAGAAAAATTAGATCAAGAGTTCAGGTGTTAATCAAAATTTATGTTGTCGTCTACTTTGCACAGGTCAAAAGTGTGCTTGATCCTTTAGCTTGGGAGCTGATTCTGTCCAAAGAGATGATGATTCTGAATCTGACAGCGAGGTGAAGCATCAAAACTAGTTTTATTTCTCGCTGAGCTTAAGATAAAACAAAAACTTTTAACTTCATACATTACATTATGAGTATTTTTTTCTTAAGGGTCTCGCTAAGGGTCAAAATTGGACTTTGGTACCTCTTTAGTACATTTTTTTGTCATCGAATATAAAATATTCCCCAGTGAAGGTTTAGTATAGAAATACAAAAGTCTAAAATAGAATTATGGCAACGAGATAGCCAAGTCAAAATCACCCTTACATTAGATATATATTGATTTTTAACTCATTTCAGGTAAGCCAATCAGAAGACGAGCAATACATAGTCGCACGAACTATGAGCCTTCTGAGATGGACCTTCTGTACGCCGATGGTATTACTTCTTCCAATGGGATTGGTTGCATGAATACCTTTCACTTTAAGACTTCATATCTTTCACATGTTCAATCGATACCTTTCACTTTAAGACTGGATTTAGAAAACTTCTTAATCCCTATCACTGAACAATTTATCATTTTTGGATTTTGAAATTAGAAACTTAGTGTATTAAGCTTGTTGGTACTAAAATTTTCCACTAAAAAGAAATGGTATGTAATTCACATCTATCTGAACATGAAACTTGGGAATTAGTTCTGAAACTTTGGATCATCTTGAGTTGACCAAAGAGATGTCTCCATGGTTAGGTGATGACGAAAAGGCGTTAACGATGTATGAGGCCAGAATAGGAGTGGTGGAACCTATGTCTGGGGTGGAAGAATCAAATTTGGTCATCAAGAAAATGATTGTAACAACCCGTCCTTTTTAGAGAAAATTAAATTCCATAATTAAGTATAAATTAGCAATTTGGAGAATTTCTCGAAATAGTGATTTTTGGGATTTCTGAGGATTTAATGATTTTCGATAAGTGTTGTAATTATTTTTGGGATTAAATAGGTCGAAGTATTTTAATTACAAGTCGTCGTGGAGTAAAGCGACAAAAAGGTCAGATTTTGATTAGAAAGCCCGCATTAAGTATTATGGGGTAGTATTATGCAGTAGCTGTGGATGCGTGCAGGTTTTTGATAGCCGCTTCCATTCTTGTACTCTAGATAGGAGGTACTGTATAAATATTCGGGCCAATGGTCCAATTGCATTTATTTATTCTTTTAGAGCATCATTCGATATGGTTGTATATTTTGACCGAGTGTTCGGTTATTTTATTTCATGTCAGTTTCATTTACGCAAAAACTGTGTGGATGTTATTATTCGTTGTTGTTAAAAAGAGTAGTTAAGTAAAATTTTGACACCGGCCTAATAGGTTATTAGTAATTAAATGGATTTTCGACAGTGATGCTAAGAATGATCCATATGAGACTCCTATTTTAATTTAATATTGGAGTGATCGCCCGGTATCTTATTAGGCGGGGTGTCACTGATGGTATCAGAGCATCACGTTCTAGTGTCTTTAGGAATCTGTGCGGACGTACTACGCTTTCAGTGTTGCTCTCGATTTGCTATAGAGCCTCAGGATTAGGATTGTTGATTTCGCTTGTGAGATTTTGTTCTCCTGCCATGTTAGAAGATTATAGTAATCTTTTGCGTGCTCGTTTGAGAATCGTTTGTGGGGCTTGGATGGCGGGAGGAGGTGGGGCTTAGTTGGAGCTATAAGGTTGAAGGTTGTAGTGGAATTTCCTTCTAACGGAGAAGTTATGAGGACTAGTAAGATGATTGTAAGGAGCTGGGTAAAGTGGTTATTATGAGTTTTACCTCAATGAAGGAGGTATATTTGGCGTGGCTTGATAAAGTCACGGTGTTTCGTTAGCCCTAGACTTGTGTGTGTAATTTGAGTTGTGGCGGTATCAATAACATTATATAATGTATGTCTATGTGTTTTCTGCGATAGCGGAATTTTATTTTCCTTCATTCGCCATAAAGGGGGGTGTTGATATATTGTATATATATATATATATATATATATATATATATATATATATATATATATATATATATATATTTGGTTTGGGATGCTCGTTTTATATGTCTATACGAGTATGGTAATATGGTGAGCATATAATATTATTGGTTGTTCGGAGCGATATCAGGCTAATGATGACAAGACTATCGTGTCCGCAGTTCCAGGGTGGAACAGGTTGTTGTTGCGGTGTCTCAAATGGATACAGGTTGAGTTCGCCTTTATTGTTATGGGTAGATGGAACTTTGATGAGCAGAGGTTTCATTATCGTGATTTGAATATGTGGCGACCTTATAGATATGATTTAAGGCCGCGGGATTATTGTTGAGCTGTTAGATTTAACTCATTATTGTTTGCGCAAGGACTTAAAATTAGTGCGAGCGCTGGGTGGGGTGACTCTTAGTTAGAGATAGGAGTTCAGACCACCTTTTATTGGAAATGGGGATAGGGTTATCCCGGTTGCATGTTTGAAATAACGGAACTCCATGACCGATGAAGTCAAGCGTCAATGTGTGGAAGGGTTCCTTGTTTGGATTTCAATTTTCGAGACGCTCCACACATGACTCTTAACGGCGTCAGGAGTGGAGAGTTGTTATAGGATGCAAGGATGTTGGTTTTGTGGAAAAGTCTTATAGTGGGGATGGACCGCTATAGACTATGAACCATGTGATGATGGTATGCTTATGGAAATATTGTGCTATGGAAAAGCACTAAAGTGGCCCTCTCGTCACAAGTGGGTGGATGGAGTTGGACTTAGACAAATTGATTTGAGGATTATAGTCAGTCCTTAATGAAAAGGCAAACTTTGAGGAAATATGATTTGGGTATGATGTTCGTAGTGCTCTTTCAGAGATTGGTCACTTCGATTAGTTAGGTTTCCTTTCGTATGGGCGGAATGATAGGATAGTAGGAATGCATTCGTAGGTTAGTTTAGTAGGATTTAGGACGTCCCGTTGGTGTGCCTTAGTTCATTATATCTCAATGATCGACTAAGCGAGGGAGTAGTGTAATGGGAGGGTTCCTTGTTTGGATTTCGCTTCGGCGAGACGTCTCACGCACGAAACCGAGATAATGTTAGAAGTTGAGAGAGGCCTTGGGCACTAGGGATATATTTAGGATTAGACTCGTCTTGCGTAGGTAGGACATCATATATACTTTAGTATTATTAGGATATAAGTTTACTAGAATTAGTCGCGCCGAGGTTAGGAGAATTGAATTTCGCGGGTTCGGAGGACCCATAGGTGAGTATTACACTGAGGAAAGGAGACCCTCATTGGGAGAGAGTGTTACGTGTCAGACGTTCATTACGGATGTGTAGATGTGCACAGGTTAGAAAGGTGTATGGGAACCTTAGTGAGTTGGTTTATATACCGCCTGAAATAGAAGGAGCGTAGTATATAAATTTGAAGTTCATGACGTGAGGCACTAGAAATGATTGAGTGCAATGTGACGTTATTGGAGTCAATTTTCAACCGTGGTAACAGTACGGTATATGGTTAGGAACCATTGGGTTAATATCGTTCCCCTTTGAGATATTAGGATTTGGAGCGATCCTAGGATTGGTGGTATAGGTTGTATCCGAATTTCGAGGACAAAATTTCGTTGTAAGGGGGGGAGTATGTAACAACCCGTCCTTTTTGGAGAAAACTAAATTCCATAATTAAGTATAAATTGGCAATTTGGAGAATTTTTTGAAATAGTGATTTTTGGGATTTCCGAGGATTTAATGATTTTCGATAAGTGTTGTAATTATTTTTGGGATTAAATAGGTCGAAGTATTTTAATTACATGTCGCCGTGGAGTAAAGCGACAAAAAGGTCAGATTTTGATTAGAAAGCCTGCATTAAGTATTATGGGGTAGAATAGTGATTTGCGGTCAAGTACCTCAGATGAAAATTTTGACTGCACCGTGAGCCTCGGAATGTCCGAGATAGTCGGAAAAGAGTGTCTGATTGTCAAAATTGAGTTTTGAGGAATTTTAGAGGTAAAAGTAACTCGTAATTGGGTAAACAAGTCGTTTTTGGGTTTTAAGGGTTAAAACCCTTTTCTTCCTATATAAATAGGGAGAGAGGGCAAGAAAAAGAGAAAGAAAGAAGAGAAAGGAGAGATAAGAGAGAGAGGAAGAAGAAAAGAGGAGAAAAGGGGGAGATTCCAGCCAGCCTCCGCGGGATTCGGCTCGAGCACGTCGGATTTTATTCACGAGGCAAGTGTTTACTTGCTTTATTTAATTTTTGCATAAATATATCATACCGTAGTTTGGTATAATCAAACCCTAAAGATTTTGGGTTGGGTTTTCGTGGATAAAACGGGTTTTCGGGAGTTAAAACGAATAAACCCCTAAAATTTTCTAATTGGAGATACCTAGAAATTTATTTGAAATTAATTGGTGGTTTTGGATTCTAGGATGTTTAGAACCATTAATATATGTGTATCTGTAGTTGGTTGAGGTTGTAGGACGTTGGGTGAGGCGACAAAAGCTTGGGAGAAGCTTTAATTGCCGAAACTGTCTCAGAGAAGATGATGAATATTATAGGCAGCGTGCTTGCCGAATCGATTCGGCCCAGAGGAAAATCGATTCGGCTCTTGGTCAAAAAATAAAAATTGTATATCTTTTCGATGCGGTCATGTGGGCACTGACCGCGTATTTTTCTAATTTTTTTTGGATTTATAGTGATTTTTCTACAGAAAGCTATCCGAGATCGAAATCATTAGATATAACTTATTAGAGACAAATATTAGGGGTTCTCAAAAGTATTGTTAGGACCACTAAAGAATTTGAGGAGATATTAAAACTTTGGGTTTGTAGGAATAAATCCAAGTTAGGATTTAAATGGAGATTGGATTGAGTTTGGGTATTTTAGAATGTGAAAAATCGCCCAAACTGTTACCCTCGAATAGGCCGAATCGATTCGGATCCAGATCGAATCGATTCGCCTGAGGGGACTTGGGTTTCTGCAGTGGGCCAAATCGATTTGGGTTTAGACCAAATCGATTCGCCATTAGGGACCTGTTTGCAGAATTTTTTTCGAATCGATTCGGGTTGGGAACCGAATTGATTCGCCTAGCCGAATCGATTCACAAATGGGGCGAATCGATTCGCCTTGGGAAGGATTGCCAGTTTCTTCCCTTAAAGAGTATAGGGGGATTAAATTACAATTTGGGGTCTTATATGGGGGATCCTAATTATGATACCAGGACTCCCAAATGATGGCTTTGAGGTTTAGTTAACTTTAGATGAGGAGAAGGCCTTGGATTGGTGTAGGGCATAATTCGGGGAACGAACATAGTTAACGTTCTGGACGAATAAGATTTGAGAGATAGAGTTCGGATACCATCGAGCCTAGGTATTTATGTAATTGAATGTGCATGAGGAAATACTTTGGGTTTAGTATCATGCTTATATGAATGCATGATTATGATTCTTTGAGAGAATCTTTGGGATTATTGGTCATCGCTAGATGAGATTGGCAAATATGACCATATATATATATATATATATATATATATATATATTCGAGGAGGAATATATGGTGTATATATATACTATGTGATTAAAGTATATATATGATATGATGTTAATGATTTTGAAAATAAAATATAAACGTTTTTAAAATGGAAAGATAAATGATTTTCTTAATTAATAAAATATGGATACACACCTCTCTAAATCACTATCATAAGGGAAGTTGTGTGCGTATGGTTAAGCCCCCTGACTAATGAATGCAGGGTGGATATAGTCCTATAGGCCATATGAGCGTTTGTTGTATTTTTCTGCGCTGGTTAGGAGATTTCGGGTGTGGTCTTGACTATCCCACAGGCATATGGCCGCTTCCCGACGTCTTGCGTTGTAGGATCCCAGGTTGTCTTGATGATAGGCCCTGGAAGATGATAGCCATTTGGGGGGGCGCACAGAGGGGAACCCCGGACGGACGGTCTTAGAACGCGTTATATGTTAAAGCAATTTATGATAATAAATTGGCTTTAATTTACATTTCCTGGATGGAAGAAGGGAAATGGAATAAAGGTTTTGGCTTCGATAACACTCCCGAATAGAAGAAGGGATGTGGAATCATATGGTATGGTAAAAGCATTTTTATGATAATAAAAATGGCTTTTAATACATTTCCTGAATATAAAAAGGGAAATGGGATATTTTGAAATGGAAAAGTATTTTTATGATAATAAAACTGGCTTTTGAAAAGTTATATGTTTTGTTAAAGCAATTCATGATAATGAATTGGATTTTAAATACACTTCCAGGATATGAGTAGGGAAATGCAAAGTTTTGAGATGAAAATGCATGGTATTGATAAATACTTGGTATATGAATTCTCATTCCGGGAGATAGATCCGGATGTATATTGTAGTATGAATATATATGGATGAATCGAGTACCGAGGGTCTAATGGATCCCGACGTTCGACCTTGCCGCATAGTAGTGTATCGGGGGGTTCCTTGTTTAAATTTCCCTTTGCGAGACACCCTAAGCACGAATATGGCAATGTGTTGAGACTGGGGAGAAGTTTAATCCTTAGTGCTCTAATATAAATATTTCTTGGTATATATATTTATATATATTCTGTACTGAGGGACTGGAGGATCTCGACGATCGACCTTGCCGCATTGTAGTGTATCGGGAGGGGTTCCTTGTTTAAATTTCGCTTTGCGAGACACCCCACGCATGAACATGGCATAGCGTTGAGACTGGGCTGAAGTTTATCCCTTAGTACATTACTTGGACTATCTAGGATTGATAGTGGTTGGGTGATAGACTAGTTTAGCAGCGTAGCTTGACTAGAATTTTTAGAGGGATGCGTTAGGAGTGCACTGTTAGTGGAGAGGTGAGGGGTATCTCATGGGAGTGCGATAACAAACTTAAATATGAGATAAAACCTTTTTCAAAATAATAAGCCATTTATGCACTTGCTAAATATTTTCAAAACTCGGGCTCTGACCCGTTTATCTACTTTTCCTCTCTTGTTATATATATATATATATATATTATATAGGTGTCCAGACACAGGGACGCCTGGATGGCACTTCCTTCGAGTCAGATGTCAGCTATAGCAGTTGTGGATGCATGCAGGTTTTTGATAGTCGCTTCCATTCTGGTACTCTTGATAGGATGTACTATAGTAATATTCGGGCCAATTGTCCAATTGCATTTATTTATTCTTTTAGAGCATCATTCGATATGGTTGTATATTTTGACCGAGTGTTCGGTTATTTTATTTCATTTCAGTTTCATTTACGCAAAAACTGTGTGGATGTTTTTATTCGTAGTTGTTAAAAAGAGTAGTTAAGTAAAATTTTGACACCGGCCTAATAGGTTATTAGTAATTAAATGGATTTTCGACAGTGATTCTAAGAATGATCCATATGAGACTCCTGTTTTAATTTAATATTGGAGTGATCGCCCGGTATCTTATTAGGCAGGGTGTCACAATGATCTTGCAGAGGAAGTGAATAAAATGCTCTTATAAAGGAAGTGATTGTGTATTAAGCAACCGAGTGAGTTCCTTATGTCCAAGGCTTCATTCAAGTCAAGCTTTTACCATAGTTGCCTTTTATTTGTAGTACTTTTGTTCTTTGTTGTCCTTTATATGCTTGCACTCTTTTTAGGTAATTGTGTGTAGTTTTGACCAAATATTTGCTCGAACTTATGACAAATATGAGTTCATTATGAGAATGGAGGCGTACTTTGGGCTTAATTATAATATCTTTAATTATGCTTTTCTTAAATTTGTATTTCCTTAGTTTATGCTTGTGTTTTAGGTAACGGAGTCCATTTGGAATATTTTCAATTGCCCTCGTCTATTTTCCATTTAGGTATCTCAGTTTATAAGAAAACTTAAGCTTATAAATAAGGCCTAAAAAATCTATTTAGTGAAAGGTTCCATAATTTGTGTCCGCTCTTGTATGTCATTTGTCGTGTTATATCAAATTATATGAGAGCTAGAGCTCGTCGAGTTATTATAAATCATGAAAACTTCATATAGTACTAGGGAAATTAAGCCATGTTAGGATAGAGTTGCATCCTAATTGCCTTTAAGGAAGTCAAGGTATCCCTGGCCTCCAATATCCACTGCCTCCTATAACCTCTCTCCATATTATGTGCAGCGATAACATGCATAGCATCACCACCTCTATCGATTGTCCTACCACTAACTCCAACCATTGTGCACCCTCAAAAACTTAACCCTAGGCTCAATCTCCGGTGAGATTTTGAGTTTAAGTGCAGTGTGAAAGGCCTACACCTTCAATGACTTAGTCATGGTAAACTCACATGAACCTTCGATTGATGGTATTATCCTCAATGATAAAAATGGATTGCCCAATCTAGGGATTCTTAAAAGCTTTTTCGACCGTGGAGGAATCCATTTATAGTGGGTTCAAAGAGAAAGAAGCAAAGGAGATGAGGAGATAAGGGAAAAAAACTCATCGAATTTCGATAAAGACATTGTCTACAAGGTTCAAATCAAAATCAATTGTTGGAAAGAGGATAGGTTCGTTGACAACAAGTAGAGTACAAATGAGAGAGGCATTGAGGGTGGAGTTCACAAATTCCATCTCCTATCAAAGAGAAAAGTCCACAGTCGCAAGTTCTTGGTGATAAGGATTTATTGGAACCTTAAAGTTCCGTTTGGCATGAAGGGTTATGTTAGCAGTTTCAAAGTTGGGTCCTTAGGTGGCTATGGTTCTTTTTTGTTGGGTGAACAAACTTATACCAAGTTCAAATTTTAATTTAGGCTCACACAGTTATGTGGATCTCGACCTTCATGGGTAGAATAACTTAGGCAAGACTACTCCCTAAAGCTATTAATTAATTTTTGGTAAGTCTAAGATGTTCCCCTATGCCCTAAAGCCTTATTCTCGGAACTAAAATTATATGTAAATGGCTTAACACTTATAAATTTTATTATGATTAAAACATAGTAATCTTTTAGGATAATGTTTTAATTACAACGTTTTGGGCTTGAGGGTGCCTCGTCCTTATCGTACGCGTCCTTGCCTTTTCTTTAGATTGATGCTTCTCTTCTTCTTTATAGGAGAAGAGCTTGGTCTCACTCACCTTTATGCTAATATACCTATGGGTACTTATTATACAACTTGTTGAGATATTTTTTAGACTTTAATGTTCTGCCCCGACACCTAATTTGTTGTGGAAACCTCCAATCAACTATGAACTGGATATAAACAAGATGAAATGGTAATAATGATGAGCACAATAAAGATGTAAACAAGAGAAACAACAACACGATATACGTGTTTCACCAACTTTGTTACATTTACTGATTGGACCAATTACACTATATTTAGAGAGATTACAAGTAAAATAGAGAATATAAAAGGATAAATCACATACCATCGACTCTCCTACTCAAATCCCAGATAGCTACTGTAAATCAACACTTCCCCTAAGTGAATTCAAATTCTAAGATAAAACCCTCTCAAATTCTTGCCCTTGAGTGTTTCTAATGTACCCAATCCTTTTATTTCTCTCCCATGTAACCGGTGGGAAATTCCACCCACATTACATCTTAAACAAACCTATGATACCTGAAACACTCACTCACAACTTTTTCCCCCATTGAGAAATACCCACGAGTGAGACGAAAACTCCCTCACCTCTCACCACCTTTGGAACAAGACCCTCTCTTTCTTTCTGGCTCTCAAATGAGCAGCCAAAGACTTGGGGTTTTAATCCTCATAAGGTTCCTTTTATAGGTGAAATACATTTGTGGAAAAACTCCCAAAATACCCCCGCTACAAAATTCATATTATGCAAATCTGAGCCCATTCGTTGCAGCCAAGGTTCTAAAAAATACGGGGCGTGATCGAGGCATGGAGGCCAAGCCTTAAGCCTTAGAAGCCTAGGCGGGCTTAGGCGTAAAAAGGCGTGAAAAGTCATTTAGGCCTTCTTAATATATTTTAATATTTTGAACCATAACAAGGTTATTAAAATACTAAAATTGTACATATTATAAAAATATGTCTGAATATATGCAAATTAAAATACTATTTGATTATTTGGATGAGATAATGATCCGGTTAATAAACAAATTCTATAAATGGTGATATCATATCACTACAGCATTGTTATTTTTAGAAAAAAAGTACGCCTTAAGGGTTTTACCAAGAATAAGGCGTGAAAAACTTAAGGCGGTGCATTTCTCCTAAGCCTTAAGCCTAGGCGTGCCTATGCGAGTTTTTTAGAACAGAGGTTGCAGCGGACTAGGCCCCCTATCAAAATCTACCTAGTGAGTGGTCTTCTAGCACCACACTCTCACTTGTTTCTTTGGTAAGTCTTCTCGGCCTCCTCAACACATATTTGTCTTTAGGAAGTGATGATTCTTTTCACATGTTGTCTTTTAGCTTTTGGACTATAGTAGTTCCTTTCGAGGAATTTCATTATGAAGAAATTATTTTTCCCCGACGCCAAATTTGTTGGGTCACCATCCAGTCGACGACGATTCTTGGATATAATAGAGATAAAATAATAATAATAATGGAAAGCACAATAAAGATGTAAACAAGAGAGACAACACCACGATATATGTGGTTTAGTATTTGGCTACATCCACGGAGAGTCCCGATTCCACTATATTTGAAGAAATTACAAATTATATAGAGAATATAAAGGATAAATCACATACCCTCTACTCTCCTACTCAAATCCCAGATAGACATTTCACACAAACTCTCCAGCCAAGTGAATCCAAGTTTTAAGCCAAGAGCCCTCTCAATCTCTTGCCCTCATGTTTTTTTTTTCATGTAACCAATCCTATGTATCTCGTTCCTATGTAAACCGCTGTGAAATCCCCCACACATTACATCTTAAGCACACCTACCATACATGAAACACTCACACTTATACCCATACCCATACCCTTCTTCCACATTTGAGCGATACTAATGGGTGAGAGGGAAAATCCCTCACCTCTCACCCTAAAACCCTCACCTTTGGAAGAAGACTCTCTAGATCCGTGTTGTGTTGGTGTTGATTTTGAATCATAGCTAATAC
The DNA here is from genome assembly GCA_949130495.1 of Sambucus nigra. Lineage (NCBI taxonomy): Eukaryota > Viridiplantae > Streptophyta > Magnoliopsida > Dipsacales > Adoxaceae > Sambucus > Sambucus nigra. Next base: position 102,765,859 of record OX422218.1, on the reverse strand, counting down.
CCTCCTTAGATAAAGATAAAAAATTAGCAATACCCTGCGTGTGATCAGTAATTCGCATATGACTACTACCCCCCTAAAAAAAATTCAAGCCAAACTTCACAAATCTCCACCTTGGTGAGAAATACATCAAGCCACGATCGAGACTTCACCCAATGCGAATTTCCCCATCCCAATCTCCTTGTCTGCACACCACAGAAAGAATCACCATTGAGCTTCATTGTACCAGTTACACATCCATATACCGTTCTCTGTCTCTTCAAAGATCCAAATAATCCATAAAAATTGCCCTTGGAGTATACACCTCTTATTGCAAATATACTCTTTGCACTTTGGAATTTTCAATTGCTATTTTTGGACTTCTTCTGAAGTTAAACACACATGTTAATGCTTAAATGAAGCTGCAACCATTCGAATATACCCATCGACTCCGAAGAGGGACCCTGACCCCACCCCTTCACTAGCAAGATTCCTCTCACCATCGTCTATCGGAACATACACCCCTCTTATCGGTTGTAAACGAGAGCTTTTGGAAGGCCTTCCTCACATGTGCACCTTGTTCCCAAAAATATCCCATCGAGATCAATCCAGACGACATCAACTAATCACATTAAATCCATACAACACCATGTGATTTATGAACTCCACCTATAATCAAACACCATTTTCCTTGGATTTCATCACTTTTGGAGCATGTGAGAATATCCCCAAAGTTTTGCATATACCATTAACCATCTTGAGGTAATTCCCCTAAATATATTTGTTTTTCAAAGAATTTTACTAAATATAGTATTTGAATATGTTTGGAAGTGGAGGGATGGATTTAAATGTAACATGCAGGAACTCTCTTAAGTCGTGCTACCTTATGGCCCCGTAGAGTGTGATGAGTTTATCACTATATTAGTTAGGGACGAAACCAGGATTTTATTTTTAGGGGGATAAGAAATTAAGAGGGAAAATCCCCAACAATATATTTTATTCATAAACTAAAGGTAAAAGTTGCACGATATCAAAACATATATGAAAACATTGTTAGTTTCCCTCATGTTACCAATTAATTTTTATGATACAAATTATTTTAGATAGTATTAGGCTTGTACAAATTGTCATTTAACTTTAGAATAATTCTAGGACGACTCAAGATACCGATTATTTTTTGTGACATGCTAACATTGACACAATTAAATCTTTTGGTGTATAACTTCAACCAATAAAATTTTGACATGTCAACAAGTTTCAAAAAATTAGTAAAGAAATGAAGATAAACTTAAACGACAACAATTGAGATTTTGGTGTTATAGTGAATGCTAGGTGATTATACTTTAATTATTTATTGGTCGAAATATCTAACTACTGAATATAATTTGAAAGGAAAGCGGGGAAAAACTTGAGTTGATGACTATGATAACAAATTATAAGTGATATAATAAAGAACAACAAGAAAGAAAAGAGACCCCTAGTTTTGTTCGTTACAAGAAGACATAATAATTGATAGGAAAATGTTAACATATGCCATAATATGAAAGCTCCACATGAGTATTTATGTCATGTTAATTGTATGTCAGAACTCTATTCCTATTATTTTAAGCTTCTAAGTGTATTCTCTTAGGGCACAAGTTATCAACACCCAAATTGATATAGTATATAAGTACACATTTGAATTTTTTCTTTTTTAGTGGGTGTGGGGTGGGGATGGTCCCCTTTGGCTATGCCTTAGTTTCTTCTCTGACTGTAGTGGTTAGTGGGACAGTGGGTGGAAGTACAAAATCACGTGGTTATTGCTTAATTTTAATTATTTATTATATTCCAAGACTTAATTTGTTGTAATATTTATGGGAAACTAGACGCTTTGAATATGTACCTAGAGTTTTAGTTTAAAATGAAGTAAAGTAGAGACATCGTTACAAATAATTAGACAAATTAACTAAAACATTGTGTGGAAACTTTAAGGAGGAAGAACTTGTATATGACCCTCAATCCGAAATATCACCGATGATCTTATTATTGAGAATATTCTAAAATTAATATTACATTACTATTTGACATTAATATATAATAAAAATTACTTATGTGAAGAACATTGGCATGATTAAGAAATTCTAGTAAAATATAATATATTCACGTAATATTACTCGGTTAGCTAAAATATTAATAAATCTATGTATATATAAAAAATTAAAGTTTAAATCTTTCGTGATGTGCCACGTGTCAACGATATTTAATTAACGGGGCTCGGAATGAGAAGACAATTTTTTATCTTCTCCTAGAGTCGAAGAATCATTGAATAATGAAAAGACTCTTTTGATTAAACTTCTTCAATCCGGACTTTAATAAACTTTCTCTACATCTATCTAATCTCTTGATGGAACCTCGAGTACTATCTCTATTCATATTACACCCTTAGCCTTTCAACTACACCGACTCTTCTCTTTCCCATAACCTTATAAATATGTCACTGCATCATTCCTCTTTACTGCATTGATCTCCATCTTCCCCTTATACCCGTCTTCATTTCTTTCTAACTCCATAGACTTCTACATATATTTTTATCCTGAAGAAAATTATAAAACCACATATGTTGTTACATAAAGAACCCTTACAACCACCCTTTCATGCTAGATGACCCATTTTCGCTTAGGTGATATTTGGTTTACACATTTTTATGTTATACATGTTCACTATATTCTCAATAACTCTAATTTTTTTATCTCTTTATGATATTTAAGAAGTATTGCAACTAAGATGTTAGTGTTATTGCAGTCTTCTTCATAAAGGCCTATGTGCCAATTCGTCAAAACTATGGGAGTATATGTTTTATTTCAACATAATTTGTCGGGATAATATTTCTATGTGGTCTCAGTGGATTTCTACGATGCACAAATGGAATTCATTATACCACATATGTGGGCTCGATTGATATCTTCGAATTTTATGATTTAGAAAACAATATTTACTTATTTTTTTGTACTATACAACAATATTCGATAGTTTGTTTAGGTTAACAAAGATTAAAAATTCATGTATATGTATAATATATATTAGATTGATGTTATAAAATAAGGTTTTAGGTTCCCGAGTAATTTTTTAAAATAAAAATACATGTTAGAGTAGATTTTTTTCTTACATTGTATTCAAACATTCATTGGATATTCCAAAAACAATTAGTCAAAAATAAGTTTTTTCTTTTATTACTTTAAAAAAATAATATAATACATGTTATTTTTAATCTGCTTTAAAATTGACATATGTTTAATCATTTTTTTCAAATAGTAATATACTTATTTTTGGTTGATTAGTTTTCTGTAATATTCCATGTTTAGATATCTTATATTTGAAAGGGACTATATAATATATAATTTAATTTAATTCACTTGCACTTTCCATCTTATATTTAGTTTAATGATATGTCTTTCCAACTTTTCACAAGTTAGGGGTTGATTTTGATTTGAACTTACGTTCTTTTAGAGATGGTTTGACCTATCCATCTGAGTTTTAAAATTTGAATGCCAAATCATGGTATTTTTCACGCATTTAAAAATACCTAATTAACAATTTTTATGTCATAATTTAGTTCAATAAAGGGTTTATAATTTTAATTATTATATTAAACTCATTCTATGATTGAAAATAATTATTTTCTTTGTTTAGTGATCATAAAGCGGAATGAAAATTGAGTTATAATGTATTCTCAAAATTATAAATATTGGTTGCACTTATTGAATCTCATTCATATGATGTTTGATATTAATTTAAAATTCAATCTCCTTTCAATCATAGAATATAAAGTGTGAAAAATAAATTCGGCCACGCATTGCGTGGCATGCATTCTAGTGAAAATTACATTACAAAACCATTAATAACCATAAGAGTTCGAAAAACAACTATGCATTGGGTGTAGGGCTGTGTGTTTTTTTTCCAAACTTTCTGATTTTTTCGATATTCGAACCGATATATTCCAATTTTGGAACGTATATGAGGTTTTTCGATTTTTGATTTTCTCGAAAAAAATCGGATCGGAAATTGAAAATAAATCTGAATTTCCAATTTTTCAATTTTTCCGATCCGATTGTTACGAAACTATGCCGATCCGATTTTCCGAATCATCCCCGATTTTTTTATGATTTTTTAAACATTCTCATATGTCCCACATCGGCTAGGAGAGGAAGAGAGGCCCAAAAAAGTCCTCTATAAAAGGAGATTATCCATCTATCCTCTCCACAAATGAAAAAATGGTTAAATCCTTACGTATTTACATGTTGGGTTAAACTTTTTTCTTGATTGATTTAAAATGAGAATTTCAAGTAATCAAAAATCTTATATTTATTTTCTTGAAATTTTGGAATTTCCTAAATTTATATATTTTTTGTATATTTTTTTTTTTAATTTCTGATTTTTTTCGATTTTCCAATTTTTTCCAATTCGGATATATTTTTTTATTTTTTGAAAAAATTGGATCGAAAATCGGAATAATGATTTTATTTTAGAAAAAATTAGAATTTATTTCGAAGGTTCATTTTTTCGATCCGATCTGGCCGAAACACAGCCCTAATTGGGTGAATGTAGATAAACAACTATGCATTGGGTGAATGTAGAAGGGCATATATACGTAGGATTTTATTCACCTAAAAGAGCAGTATATGGTGCACAACTTGAAATAGCCCTCAACAAAAATCTAGATACAAGTAAATATAGGATCCACTAGAGCTAGGGGTGTATATGGGAAGAACATAGTGTAGCACAGAAAGAGAAGTTTAAACGAAAGGCTTTGGGGTTACATCGCTTCACAATATGTTATAAACTTTTCAATTCTAAGACAACATGTACGGAGCTCTATAAACGGCTAACTACAAGATATTAAGTTGAAAAATGGTTAAAGAATAATCGTGGAGAAAACTGCAACCACGGTAAAAAATGTTGGATTGAAAGGCACAATAAAATTTTGGCTTTTTTTAGACCCTAATATTAATATATTGATTAAACGGGCAATTTATTACATGATTTAGACAGTAAAAGTTTAATGTTTAGAACTAGCTGAAATTTAAAGTTTCTTTTTTTTTATTAAGAGATTTAGAGTTAAATATGAGATATTTTTGTTCGTGAAAAGGAGGTTTCTAAGCCCACCATTAGCGTCTTGTAAAGTATGTAAACCACAATTGTAACGTAGTTTATTATGTGTGCATCACATGGGAACGTTTATCATTTCATGTTATAAATTGTAAAATCCTTATTTTATTTTGGATATTTTACTTTCAATATATATTTTTTTTTAGTTGTAATAAATGCACCTCTATTTTTCCTTCCCGACAATACTTGTACATTAATAGCACGCAAACTCTGCGATGCGGGGCCGTTTTTAACGAAATTGTTAAAATATACACTAAAATATCCAATAGTGTTTTCGAAATCATAAAAAAATTATTACGTGTAGAATTTTTTTAAACATAACCCTAAATGATAAAATAAAAATTGTAATTTTCTTCAAATCCAAAAAAATAATCGTGTTATGGTTTTCTTCAATTACAATGATATCCCTAAACCCTTTTTCTTACCCAGTAATGTATAAAAATTAAATTTACAATAAATAGAAACATAGAATCAGTAATTTGAACAAATTAAAAATTAAATAGCTAAATTAACCATTTTTATGGATTTGACGACCAACATATCGAACAATTAATAAAACAAAGTCACACGGTGCAAGATGAAGTAGGGTAATAGGGTATGATAGCGTAAATTTGAGTGTTACCTGCCATATCAGTCTCCAAATATAACATAACTTATGTTTTTTTATACACTTTGAGCATACCATTAAGAGGCTCTAAGAGCAAATGATATTTTAGGGTGAATTGTGAATTATAGAGATGAGAGGAATGTGATGAACCTCATTTATTTTTTAGATAAATAAAAGCAACAGTTTACTATTCATGCCTAAATTAAGTGGGTTTGATGGTTGAATATCAAAAAAGTTGAAAGCAATTGTTAGAAAGTGGCATAAAATTAGATTTGTACTAAAGGAATTAGAACAATTTCAAAGGACAAAGAAAGGCTTACAATCATTAATGAAAATAGAAGTTCGAAAATTATATAAAAAGGATTTGAAATCTTCAACTGCGCATAAAGAGAGTTCCTTGGAAAATAAGTGCGACTGGAAGAGCTCATATATTAGTGGTTTTTTATAGGATTCATCTTTTTCATATGTCATGGTGACTTGGGAAGATAGTTTTATTGGAAAAAGAGATGAGAGGGACGGGTCATTTGAAGAGTTATGAATTAGTAGAGGTCTATTAGCGTGTGAAATTTTTTGAATTAAAGTATTCTAAATTTGTAATTATGTGGAATACTAAAAGATTTAAGGGATTAACTTAATTTGAGTCATTGAAATTGTACACATGTCCTCTTGTGGAAACGACAAATGTCGACACCTGATTTTGCTGTCAACTTTAGTTATATACTATAATTTCAAAAAAGTATTGTTATGATATGAGAAAAGAAAGAAAAAATAAAAGTGCCTTTAACGCAACTCATCTTTTTTAGCATACCTCAAATTAAATTTGAAGAAAACTTTAAATAACTCAAAAATTGAAAACCTATTTGTCAAGCTCCCTTTTCTTTTTTATTAATAGTGACATGGAAAGGTGATGCCCCAAAAGGCGATAAAATAAAGTCCTTGAAATAGTATTAGGAATAGTTAAGATCGTAAATACATCCCCACCCAAAAGGCGAAAAAAGGGCCTGCGACTGGGACAGTCTTGGAGGTGGATTGGGTTTGGCTCCCAGTTCGATCCCTGACTCTGTAAAAATAATGCTTGGCCAGTGGAAGCCACGAACTGCGAATGGGGGAGTAGTCGAGGTCTGCGTAAGCTGGTCCGGACACCTCATGGTATGTTACCAATAAAAAACATAGGATATTTTATAGTAGGTTCTATCACAACATTTTTTATCTAATAAGTCCTATTTATACATATTGGGGATATTCACTATATATTAACAAATAGGATCTATTGGAGAAAAAATCTTTTTACATGGGACCTATTGTAGCAAAAAAATATATATTAGGACCTACTAAACTACAAAGTTAGTAAACTAGACTAATTGATAAAAAATCCAAAGAAAAAAAATGGCACTTAAGGTGTCACTGGAGCGCTCAGTCCCTTCAAGTGCCACATGAATGGCACGTGTTGCTAATTGATTTTTTTTCATCATCATGGCTATAGAAAATACTTTCTATATATTTTGAATGACATTTTTTTTATAATATCTAGAAATGATCTAAATATTACTTGTTTTATTATTATTTTTACATCTCTCTGCATTTATGGGCTCACAAATCCGACTCCTTTTTTACGGCTCACTGACGTGCAACGTTTGTATTGTTTCATTTTGTGGTTGCTATAGCGTGAGTCCAGCTAGGGCCCAAAAAATGAACCAATACAAACGTGACACGTTAGTGTGTTGCACAAAATGAGTCAAATTTGTGGGTTGCTATAGAAAGACTCTATCGATAAACATTGAATTGGAAGTAAGCCCTTGTTTCGAATTTGGAACTACATCATATAATAATTGATTTTTTTCCTAATGAGAATTGACCCATTAGTGTGTGTGTGTGTGTGTGTGTGTGTGTGTGTGTGTGTTGAACATCATTGAATACAACTATATGTATACACCTTTGAATTTATACATATAAAAGTCTATATGTAGGTTAAACTTAAAATTTGAGTCATTTAGACTTTAATACATTACTAATTTTTTATTTTAAACTTAAATACATTATAGTATAAAAATTAGACTTTGCTCAAAATCGTTAAAAAATTGTTAAATATTACATTTTAAATTAAAAGTAATTTAAAAAACTTTAAAAATAAAAAAAATATGTTTGGTTCGCTACTCAGAAACCTCGATTCAAACGATATTTTTAAATAAAGATTTCAAATTAAGTTTTTTGTGTTTATAATTATTGGTGTGCGTTTGGTAAACTTGTTCTTAAATACAGTTTTTTTAAATTTGACAAAATTGGCAATCATGTATATATATATATATAAACATACATAAAACTTTCATACATACATGATACATGAATGTATACGTACATACATAGATACATACATACATACATACATACATACATACATACATACATACATACATATGTTCATAAATTACATACATGTACATTTAATATCATGTATTTTTAGGTATATTTAATGAGGTATGTTGAGAAGTCTAACTATATATATATATATATATATATATATATATATAATGATATTGCATGTATAATTCAGTATAAAATTATATACATACATGAGTTGATAATATTTTTTAATACATATGTATAATATGTATATTTTATATTATTCCATACATTAATAATACATGTATAAAACTATATATAAGTATCATGTATCTATTGATAATATTATTTGACTTTATATTATTCCATACGTAATTTTGTGTACATGTACATATATATATTTTATTTATAAGAATTACACACATATTAATGTATTATGTATGTATATTATATATTAAGGTATAACTGCATTGAAATATTAAGAATGAATAATTTTGAGTTGAAAAATAAAAAGCAAAAGTTATAAAACACCCTAAACCTGTTTTTTGAAAAACTTGATTATAACGCAGAAATATTATAATTCCGTGTTTAAACACAGGTTGCCAAACGTAATTTTTATCAGAATTGTATTTAAACACAGTAAACAGAATTATAATTGCAAACCAAACAGGCCCTAAAATACAAAAAGAAAATTAAAACACAGTCTAAATTTTAAATTAAATTGTATTTAAATCTAAAATTTTAAAAAATAGTAATGTAGTAAAGAAAACAAACAAATATATTAAAGGAAAATGAACAAGTGTTGCTTAATCTTGTCGTTCAAGATTTTTTTAGGAAAATGGTAACAAGATCTTTATATTAGTAAAAATAAATTATAGTATGCATGAGTATTTGTGACATATTAACTACATATTATAATTTTTTTTGCTAGTTGTTAGGTTTTGTACACGTGCATATTATTTAGACTCTTTTTTCGAAGTAATATAATTAAACCTAACAATTTTAATTTATTATAAAAATAATATAAATTTGAATGAGTATCTATATAGTGTATTTTTTCAAGATACGTAACTAAAATCAAGTAATTTTTCAAGTGATATGGCATTTTCTAATGACACTCGGGATGTTGCGAGGCATGACGCGACACTTCATTGCAACAAAAAAGGTAAATAAATATAAAAATTAAAAAGTTTGCGCAAATATTTCAATTTGTTATGGTAACATACGTTTTACATTCTTCACTTTCATAAGCGAAGTTACATAGTCCCGAGCGAGGCAACTGGCCCACTAAATCTAAGCTTTAAATATAGAAAGTACAAAAGTACATTATCTTTAGTGCAAAAAAAATAGTAAAAGTCCAAAAAGAACCCTAAAAGAATTTGCCGATATGCAAAAAAATTACAACTAAAAAAGTTGATTAATAAACATCTTAGGGCCCATTTGATTGTCATGGAAAATAGTAATGTTAGTTCCTATTTTACTTTTGATGTACTCGATTTCAAATACATTCTATAGAAATAATGGTCATAAATATGAAAAGTATTCCATCTTTTTATCATTTTCATGGAAAACATTTCTACACAAACCCCAAAGAATTAATTTCCATGTAAAACTCCAAAAGTAAGACCATATTAGTCTTATCTTTTTCCAATCAATTTCTAACTTTACATGAAATTGAACTAATTTTCTGATATTTTCCAACTTTGTTATCAAACACAATGTCAAGGTTTAGTTCTTATAACCATAGTGTTTTACATATTGAAATATAAAAGCCTAATTGTGTATCTTTTGACAACATTAGTTGTTGTAAATATGCAAAAAACTAATAGTTAGAAATTGACGATCTTACATGTTACATCGATTATTCTTAATAAACATCTTAAGGGTTTAGTTATTCTAAGAAATCTATAAAATTGTTCATAAAGAAGTACCCTCCAAACCTTTCGGGTTAAAATTTGTTGGAGAATTAAGATTAATTCTAAAAATAGTCATCTCGAGAGCTCTCACCCCAAACCCCCGTCATTGGTCGAAACTTTTACCCACTCCTAGGTTCGCCTCAATTCAAGTAATGAGTTAACCACTTACGAGTAGACTCCAAACTGTATTTTTAGAAAATTGTGTACATGTATCTTTTATAGTTAAAAAGAACTTACTTTGGACTCTACATATTTTGGAGGTTCATGTTCGGAAATTCATCTTGAGAAGGGATCTTAAGTATTTAGTTCCATTTGTAAGGATTTACTTATGACCACTTTCATATTTTTATTTTTAGTTGTTAATTTGAATATAACAAATATCGAATAAGTTTTGTTCTCTCTAAAAAATTAGAAAAATGGATGGTGAGAGAGAAGTTAAAGATAATTTTGAACGAGACTAAATGTAAAAAAAAAAAAAATTTTGAGAAAAAATGTGAAAAAATGCAGGGAATTAAGGATGTGGCCTCCTGTTTTTTACATTTCCCTCTTCTTAATACAAATAATTTGTATTTAAAATTTGAGAATGTCTGGTTCTTGCTCATGCATACGTGCTTTTTTTTAATCACTGAATCATAACTAATGATGTGATTTTCTATTTTTTTGGTTAGTTTTTGTAAGCTGAACTTAGGGAAGTCTGAATAGAGAATGGCAATATTACATGATAAAAGTCCTCTTGAGAAGTCTCCCCCAAAACGATCATTTGAACATGACGATTATCAAGGCTCTGGTTTCAAACATAATTTCAAGCGTCCAAAGGTCTACACTATGAAGAGTGCGGGGAAAGGATTTTCAATAGCATTGGGGATTGATGAATTAGGGAAACTGGGGCCGAATGTTTTGGGTAGTGGTAAAAATTTCTTTCAACCTCGTCCACTTGGTAGAAAATAACCACCTCTAAAGTTGCAAAAGGAGGTTCCTGCCTTTAAACAATTGGAAAACTCGAGGTTTTCTAAATCCGAGGTTTTGACCATGGGTAAATCTAATGTGGAACGGAGGCTATTGGTGGAGAAGAAATAAAGGAATGATGATAATGTGTTAACGTCTCGTAATAAATTAGAATCAAATGGTCTGAAAACTGTTGAGTTTAACGGCGAGCAGGAACTTGTTTGTCGCAATAAGGTAATGGAGGCTTTGAATCTATTTGAAGAAATATATGAAAAAATGTTATAAAAACAAGAATTAAAGCCAAAGTAACAAAGAAATAGTGCTTGGAAAATTTCTATCAAATTAGCAGCGCTTCTTAAGCAATGAAAAAAGTGTGTTAATGTAAACAAGAAAGTTTTAGGAGCTCTCCCCGGAGTCAAAGTTGGCGATCGATTTCACTTTAGGGCTGAACTTGCTATTATTGGTCTGCATCACAAGTTCATTTATGGTATAGATTACTTTAAGGAAAATGGAATGATATTAGTCACTAGCATTGTTGATTCCGGTCGTTATACAAACAATATATGATTCTCTGATGTATTAATATATTCGGGGAAAGGTGGAAATCCGATGATTGATGGTAAGAAGCCCAAGGATCAAAAACCTGAAAAAAATAAACTTGCTTTGTGGAATAGAATGAATATAAGAACTCCTATAAGAGTTATTCGACGTCATCAATCTTTGAAGGCACCTAGAACTATCATGAAAATAATTGAAAAGAAGACATATATTTATGATGGGTTATTCACCGTGATAAAGTGCTGGCAAGAAATAGGGAGATATGGAAGATTAGTATTCATGTTTCAATTGCATAGAATATTCGGGCAGTCTAAATGTTATCCAAACGTGGTGAGCGGGTCAAGAAAAGCTACAGTGTTCCATAATCAGAGTGTGGTAGTCGATATATATCAAGGGAAAGGGAAGATGAACATTCGTGCAATGAATGACATGGATGATATCCACAAGAGGAAAAAGGTGGTTCGTGAGAGGGATACTCACCAAATCGCCAATGTTACCATTGTACCGCAGCTAGCGACATACTTCTTTGATAAAGGAAGGAGGGTGGAAGGGGTCGAAGGCTTCCTTCAGGTTCCCACTTTTGTATCCGACCCGCTAGCCCTCATTCCTTACTTGAAGGATAAAGCAGAATGGTGCCACCCGTAGTTAGCCAAAAATGACATTAGACATGGTGGTTCTAAGTTGAAATACCTCTATGTCAGGAGTCATACTCATGATATCTCCAATCTATAGGTTCACAAGTCCACCCAGATGTGCTTTTATGTTTTGGAAAGCGTTTAAGTTTCTTGAATTTAAGAAACTATTACTTACCTGTTTGTTTATCCTTTTATTACAGTCGACGGTCATTCAAGAGAGGGCCTCCGTGGTTAATAACAAGGCTAAGGATTTCCGACTCCTTGAACTCGATAAGGTGACATTGTGTGATCATATCAAGATAGCTAAGGATTCTAAGAGGAAGTTGACAGAAGATAAGAAGAAGAATGAAGAAGATCTTGATGTTGCAAATCTAGTACTCGACATAACTTATACTAATGCCAAAGTTGATGCTTTTAAATTCTTACAAATAGAGAAATATTCGTCGGAGTCTATGGAAGAGGGAATTTCTACTAAACTCCCTAAAGAGTGCAAGGGTGCTCATGTGTTTACGCACACCTTCCATCAATATGTCTGTGGTAGCTATGAAAACCTAAAGACAAGAGTGATAAAGGACCATCTTGAGTCGACCAAAGAGATGTCTCCATGGTTAGGTGATAACGAAGAGGCGTTAGCAATGTCCGAGGACAGGATAGCAGTGAAGGAGCCTATGTCTGGGTGGGACGAATCAAATTTGGTCATCAGGAAAATAATCTTGCAAAGGAAGTGAATAAAATGTTCTTATAAAGGAAGTGACCCTTAAAAACCTAACCCTACGCTCAATCTCCAGCGATATTTTAAGTTCAAGTGCAGTGTGAAAAGACTACACCTTCAATGACTTAGCAATGGCAAACTCACATGACCCTCATGGACCTCCGATGTATGGTATTCTCCTCGATGATAAAATTGGATTGCCAAATCTAGGGATTCTTAAAAAGGTTTTCGACCGTGGAGGAATCCATTTATAGTGGTTTAAAGAGAAAGAAGAAAATGAGATGAGGAGATAAAGGGAAGAAAGACTCACCGAATTTTGGTAAAGCCATTGTCTACAAGGTTCAAATGAAAATCAATCATTGGAAAGAGGATAGATTCATTGACAATGAGTAGAGTACAAATGAGAGAGGCATTGAAGGTGGAGTACACAAATTCCATAGCCTATCAAAGAGAAAAGTCCACAGCCGTAAGTTCTTGGTGATAAGGATTTTTTGGAACATTAAAGTCCCGTTTGGTTTGAAGATTTATGTTAGCCATTTCAAAGTTGGGTCCTTAGGTGGCTATGGTTCTTTTTTTCTTGGGTGAACAAACTTATACCAAGTTAAAATTTTAATTTAGGCTCACACAGTTATGTGGATCTCGGCCTTCATGGGTCGAAGAACTTAGGGAAGACTACTCCCTAAAGCTATTAATTCATTATCCCTATTTGTAAACTTTGATTTTCCTTAATATAAATTCCAATATTTCCTAATATAGGGATGATAAATTTTTGACTCTTCGTAATTTTTAGCAACATTATATTCGGGGCCCAAAATTATTTTTTTCGTTGCCTGCTTTGGGGAAGTTTCACTCGTCTCCAAATTTTAAAGCTTGAGGAAATATTTTTTTGTGTAAGGGAAGGGATGAGATTGAATGAGTATATGGGGATTAATTGTATCGTTGTTAAATTTTCTATTTCTAATTGTTTATATTTTGGTGTATGTCCTTAGCTTAGGATTACTATTTTAGGTAATGGGGTAATATTTCCTTGGAAAAACTTAATTTCCCTCTTTAATTTTCTTACTTTAGGTTAACTTGACTAGTGATATAACTTCAGCCTATAAATAAGGCATATGACCAATTATTGTACTCACTTGATACTTTAGTGAGAGAAAGAGTTCCTTAATTTGTACTTTAATGTCAGTTTATATTCTTTAATTTTTGGTAAGTCTAAGATGTTTCCCTATGACCTAAAGCCTTATTCTCGGAACTGAAATTATATGTAAATGCCTTAACACTTAAAAATTTTATTATGATTAAAAGATAGTAATCTTTTAGGATAATGTTTTAATTGCAACGTTTTGGGCTTGACGGTGCCTCGCCCTTATCGTACGCGTCCTTCCCTTTTCTTTAGATTGACGCTTCACTTCTTCTTTGTAGGAGAAGCGCTTGGTCTCACTCACCTTTATGCTAATATACCTATGGTACTTATTATACTACTTGTTGAGATATCTTTTAGACTTTAATGTTCTACCCAGATGCCTAATTTGTTAAGGCAACCTCCAATCAACTATGAACTGGATATAAACAAGATAAAATGGTGATAATAACGAGCACAATAAAGATGTAAACAAGAGAAACAACAACATGATATACGTGTTTCACCAACTTTGTTACATTTACTGATTGGAGCAATTACACTATATTTAGAGAGATTACAAGTACAATAGAGAATATAAAAGGATAAATAACATACCCTCGACTCTCCAACTCAAATCCTGGATAGCTATTGTAAATGAACTCTTCCCCAAAGTGAATTCAAATTCTAAGACAAGACCCTTTGAATCTCTTGCCCTTGAGTGTTTCTAATGTACCAAATCCGTTGTATTTCTCTCCCATGTAACCAGTGAGAAATTCCACACACATTACATCTTAAGCAAACCAATTATACCTGAAACACTCAATCACAACTTCTCCCCCCTTTGAGAAATACCCATGAGTGAGATGAAAACTCCGTCACCTAGCACCACCTTGGGAAGAAGACCCTCTCTTTCTCTCACTGGATCGCAAATGAGAAGCCAAAGACTTGGGGTTTTAACCCTCATAAGGTTCCTTTTATAGGTGAAATATATTTGTGGAAAAACTCCCAAAATACCCTAGCTACAGAATTCATATTACGCAAAGATAATATACAAGGATAAATGAACACATAGTTGTCTTTAGGAAGTGATGATTCTTTTCAAATGTTGTCTTTTCGCTTTTGGACTAAAGTCGTTCCTTTCGAGGAATTTCATTATGAAGAAATTATTATGCCCCAATGCCAAATTTGTTGGGTCACCTTCCAGTCGACCACGATTCTTGGATATAATCGAGATAAAATAATAAGAATAGCAAGAAAAATAAAGATGTAAACAATAAAGACAACACCAAGATATACATGGTTTAGCAACTTGGTTACATCCACGGAGAGGCCCGATTCCATTATATTTGAAGAAATTACAAATACAATAGAGAATATAAAGGATAAATCACATTCCATCTACTCTCCTACTCAAATCCCAGAAATCCATTGCACATAGACTCTCCACCCAAGTGAATCCAAGCCAAGAGCCCTCATAATCTCTTTCCCTCAAGTATCTTTTTCATGTACCCAATCCGGTGTATCTCGTTCCTATGTAAACCGGTGTGAAAGCCCCCACACATTACATCTTAAGAACACCTACCATACATGAAACACTCACACTTATACCCATACCCATACCCATACGCTTCTTCCACATTTGAGCGATACTAATGGGTGAGAGGGAAAATCCCTCACCTCTCACCCCAAAACCCTCACCTTTGGAAGAAGACTCTCTAGCTCTATGTTGTGTTGGTGTTTGTTTTGAATCATAGCTAATACCCTACTTAAATAAGGAGAAAAAATTAACAGTACCCCGCGTCTGATCAATAATTCGCGTATAATTACTACTCCGTGTATGAAAAGTACCCCCCCCCCTTCCCACCAAAAAAAAAAATTCAAGCCAAACTTCACAAATCTTCACCTTGGCGAGAAATACAGCAAGCCACGATCGATACTTCACCTAATGAGAATTACCCCATCCGAATCTCCTTGTCTGCACGCTACGAAAAGAACCACCATTGAGCTTCATTGTACCAACTACACATCCATATACCATTCTCTATCTGAGAAACGTGTGTGCTCGCGTTCAAATGATCAAACCATACATAAAACCCTTTTAACACAAACAAACCCTAAACATGCAGCAGTATGTGATTGAATAAATAGATAATCTACGCAAGAACATTCAAACACATGCAATTAAGGAAAAATCCCCCTCAGGGGCAAAACCATTTATTTTCACTATAATTTGTAAGAAAACGGCTTACAATCGGATTACAATGAAAATACAAGTTGACTAAGAATTACCCTCGGGTATCGGATTCTGTAGTCGCGGCTGGAATTATCCCTTTCCAGTAGGGCTGCAATGAAGAAGAAGAACAGTCTCCTCCACAAGGGTTGAACAAACCAAAGTTGTGTTCTTGGGTTGCAAAAGGATTCACAAAGGATTGGCAAGGATGTGTGAATCAAAACATGAGTCTTGGGACTCAAGAATATGAAGACTAGGTGTATTTGGACTCTCAAATTCGTCTCCTAAAGTCTTGCAAAACAACTCCCCCGAAGTTGGTATTTATAGGAAAAAATATGAAGAGTCCCACGTTCTTAAAACTCTAAAATTCTATCCAGCGTACAAAAAAAACAGCATTCTTTAAGGAATTTTCTCTATCTTCAAAAGGTCATAACTCCTTCACTGTAGCTCGGATTGAGGTGCCGTTTTTTCCAGTATCTTTGCTACGGCGAGCTCTTCAACTTTATAGTTGACCAGACCTCCGAACTATGGATGTGAAATTACGAAAATGCCCTTGAACTCTCCTATTGTGCCTTTTTTTCACTGTTTTGACTTCCCTTGCTTACCACTTGCATTAAGTCCCTAAAATCTTGGAACGTGAAGTCATTGAGGCAGATGTGGGACATATTAGTGGAGATAATGCATGCTTGATTCCCGAAATTCGAATAGAGGCCATCATGTGAGATCGTGAGGAGACGTGCCAAATGTAGCGGCGTACGACATAAATAAATGAAACATTTCGAACATGTGAAAAATGTCCTTACAAATCTCCCCCTATGTCTATGCCGGTACATACATAAAAAATCCGAATTATCAAATATGAAATTGCCTATACAAATCTACCCTCCCATGAACCTAAAACTGGAAAAGGTAAAAATGAATAGTCTTCATCGTTTGTTCTTTAATTCTTTAGGAATCTCAAAACTTTTCTCATCAGGGTGTGCAACATATAGATCTGCAATCTTCATACCTACACACATGACACAAAGCAAATACCACGTGACATATCGAGTTTGAAATGAGATAACATGGATATCAATATATGATAAAAACATAAGCAACATCTCAAAAACTCCCCCAGAATTCAAACTCCCCCATAATATGATAATTCTTTCTCCCCCTTTTTATGATGTCCCCAAATGGACAAATCAGAGAAATAAATCAAATAAGCAAGTGTGGGGTGTCACTAGGATAAAAACACACCATGAATAAACAGAAAGCAACCAAGTCAATGATAGCGTAAATGAAGTGGTGTGATCAAATTCGATAGGAAAATCAATGCATACAAACATGACATATGTGCACGATGAATATTGGATATTCCTAGCGAATGAACTCAAATGCTTCCTTTGGTGTAAAAGAGTGACAGTATAAGACATTGACTCAATCAAATCAACAAATCAAAGCTCAAAATGATTTTCACACCAATAACATCCAAAATGATTTTATGCTTTTTCAGGACTTTCACGGAAGTGCAAACCCGTTTAGATTCTCCAACCAAACTCCCTGAGATATTGTATTGAATAGAGGCATTCTAAATTCTCAAACTTTGGAGAATTGATGGTGAAACCTAAGTGGCCCATATTTGGCATGAATTGCTTTTTATTGCCTTAAAATTTTTTTGGGCTCTTTTAACCTCTTTGGACCTCGGATATTAAAATTCCTCCATTTTTTAGGTCCTTTTTAACGGTGGCTTTTGCGCAAAGGATAGATGATTACCTTTCGCAGCCCCTCCCCGTTATACAAAAACACACAGTCTCACCAAAACGGTTTTTACATGCATTCCAATCTTGTCACGTTTTATCGCATATTGTACATTGTATAGAGAGGATTGAGATGAAAACACGCAAGCCAACATGAGATAGACAAGTGCAATAATCAAATATAGCCGTGCATGTGTGCAATAAAGGATATAGGAGTCAAACATGTAGGAAGATATCACTAATTACATCTCAAAGACTCCAATCAATGTAAAGCAGATGGATGAAATGATGTAGCCTCTCAAATCTCTATCAAACAGTCACATGGATAAATGGAATGAAGTTGTGACTTGGCTATCTTACATGCTCATCCATAAAAGAAGAAAAATACAAAAATCTTTTTGGATTTTTTCAAAAATTTGGAAAAAAAGAAATAAAATCTTTTTGTGCTTTTCTCAAAATTTGTCTTAAAGGAAAATCTTTTTGTATTTTTTTTTTCAAAAGAAATATAAAAATCAAAAGGAATAAAACAAAGTTGTACAACAAAGTAATGGTACATATAAAACAGACTAGCAATAGGAAGCATATGATATGAACATGAAGAAGTATCCTATTCTAGACATAGACCAACCCCTTAGTCAACTGTGCAAATCCCTAAAGATTTCCTAAGACTCTCAAATCTAAGGGCATCTAAAGGTTTCGTGAAAATATCGGCTAACTGACGGTCGGTAGGAACAAAACTCAGGGATACGACTTTCTCTTCAACTAACTGACGAATAAAGTGCTCACGTATCCTGATGTGTTTTGTGCGCGAATGCTGAACTGGATTGCGGGATATGTGTATCGCGCTCGTGTTATCACAGGAAATGGTCATGGTGTCCTGTGATATCCCATAATCCTCCAGCATTTGCTTCATCCACAAGAGTTATGTGCAACAACTCCCGGCGGCTATGTACTCAGCCTCCGCAGTGGACAAAGAGATGGAATTTTGCTTCTTGCTCAGCCAGGAGACAAGAGCAGAACCAAAATAGAAACACCCACCAGAAGTGCTCCTACATCCATCTACATCCCCAGCCCAATCGGCATCCGAGTAGGCGGACAGACGGTCATCGGTATCAAAGGAATACCAAATCCCGTATGAGAGAGTCCCACTTACGTATTTAATAATACGTTTTAGAGCAAGTAAATGTGACTCTTTTGGGGATGCCTGATAACGCGCACATACTCCAACACTAAAGGCGATGTCGGGACGACTGGCAGTCAAGTAGAGGAGACTACCTATCATACTCTGATATAAGGTTTGCTCTACGTCCTTGCCTGAAGTGTCCTTACTAAGCTTGGTAGTGGTACTCATAGGTGTACGTGCATGCTTAGCGGAGTCTAAACCAAATTTCTTCACTAGGTCTCTAGCATACTTGGATTGGGAGATGAACATCCCATCCTCTAGCTGACGAACCTGGAGACCAAGGAAGAATGTAAGCTCACCAACCATGCTCATCTCAAACTCACTTTTCATCTCCTCCTCAAAGTGGTGAGCATGCTGGGAGCATGTGGATCCAAAGACTATATCGTCCACATAGACCTGGGCAACCAAAATAGCACCGTCATCTCTCCTGACAAACAATGTCATATCTACTCCCCCTCTCTTGAAGCCACGAGCTAAGAGATAGGAAGTAAGCCTCTCGTACCAAGCACGGGGTGCTTGCTTCAAACCATACAAGGCTTTCCTCAGATAGTAGACGTGCTCAGGGTGCTGAGGGTCTTCAAACCCTTTTGGTTGTTCCACATAAACCTCCTCCTGTAGAATGCCATTCAAAAAGGCACTCTTGACATCCATCTGATACACCTTGAAGCGCAGATGACATGCGATGGCGAGCAGAAGACGGACGGACTCAAGCCTCGCAACAGGAGCAAATGTCTCCCCAAAGTCTACACCCTCTATCTGTGTGTAGCCTTGAGCGACCAACCTAGCCTTATTTCGGATTATGGTACCATTTTCATCCATTTTGTTCTTAAAAATCCACCGGGTACCTATCACATTAATCTCACTAGGTCGGGGGACAAGTTCCCAGACATCATTCTTTTTAAACTGAAGCAACTCATCCTGCATAGCAGATATCCAGTGTTCGTCCTTGAGTGCTTCTTTATGGTTCTTGGGCTCGACTTTGGATGTGTAGCAAATATGGCTAACAACGTTCTCTAGCTGAGCACGAGTCTTGACCCCTAGAGTGGGATCACCAACAATGGCAGAAGGGTCATGACTCTTGCGAACCCAAGCAGGTGTGTCCCCTAACACAGGAGTAGGGTCCACAGAGTGTGAGAGAGGAACAGGTAAATCACTGTCAGAATAATCCTCATCCTCACACTGAAGGTTAGGATCAATAACCGTCGGAGGTTCGTCATCTTGCACGATGACGTTTATTGATTCCATAATCTTAGAGCTCTTCAGGTTAAAAACTCGGTACGCTCTGCTATTCGATGAATATCCTAGAAATATTCCCTCGTCGCTTCGGGAGTCAAACTTTCCTAATTGGTCTTTATCCCGTAGGATGTAGCATTTACTCCCAAATACACGGAAATATGCCAGGTTGGGCTTCTTGCCAGTCCACAACTCATAAGGAGTGTGAAGTGTGTGTGGACGCAGATACACCCTATTCACCGTGTGGCATGCAGTAGACACTGCCTCTGCCCAAAATCTCCTAGAAACTTTACGACCTAGAAGCATAGATATAGCCATCTCTTGGATCGTTCTATTCTTTCTCTCAACAATCCCATTTTGCTAAGGAGTTCTCACAGCAGAAAACTCATGTTTGATCCCAAGGCTATCACAGTACAAATCAACCTTTGCTTCCTTGAATTCAGTGCCGTTGTCACTACGTATTCTGTTAATAGTGACACCGTGTTGATTTTGCAGGACACGGCACTTGGTCATTAAGAAATCTACAGCATCGGATTTCTCTCTCAGAAAACCTACAATGGAGTATCTGGAGAAATCATCTACCATCACGAGGATGTACCTCTTACCACCTAGACTCTCAGTACAAGTGGGACCCATAAGATCCATGTGAATCAACTCCAGAACACGAGAGGTGGTAATGGAATGTAACTTCCTATGAGGACTACGAATTTGTTTTCCCAACTGACAGGGTCCACAAACGGTCGAAGTTGACTTTCCAAGAGATGG
This sequence comes from Sambucus nigra, assembly GCA_949130495.1. Lineage (NCBI taxonomy): Eukaryota > Viridiplantae > Streptophyta > Magnoliopsida > Dipsacales > Adoxaceae > Sambucus > Sambucus nigra. The sequence continues at coordinate 102,744,752 of OX422218.1, read as the reverse complement.
TAAGCCACGTACTAGGTCCTTTTTAGATAAACGATTGAGATCTCTAACGTTCACGTGACCTAGATGTTGGTGCCACAGATCCATAGGAGTGATCGTGGCGCTGTTGCAGACAAGTGAGGATGTGGGCTCAGTCCCATAGAAATTATCCTCGGTCCTCACCCCTTGCATCAAAAGTTTACCGGCTTGGTTGTAGACATTACACGTGTCCCGGTCAAACTTTACTGCAAAGTTAGTGTCGCACAGCTGGCTAATGCTGAGAAGGTTTTCTTTCAAACCTTTGACGTACAAAACATTTTCTAGCTTAGGAAAACCAGGTAACTCGATAGTACCTCGTCCTATAATGCTAGACTTACTCCCATCTCCAAAGGTGACTCTGCCATCTTGATAATCCTCAAGAGTAGTAAAAAATGAGGCATCACCTGTCATGTGTCTGGAGCACCCACTATCAAAATACCACTGTGAGGTATTATGTGCTTTGAGAGCAACATGAACAACAAAGGCCTTTTTATCTTTCTTAGGCACCCAAGCAGAGATGACCTTTTGTTTGCCTTTGTTGGTTTTAGCTGGAATGTAAGAAGCATTCACTAACGGCGAAGACATCCGTCGGAATTCTTTCATCAAACTCTGAGTCGTGGCAGCTAAGAACTCAACTCGCTCTCTCAGACTAGAAAACTCATCAGTATGTCGTGGTGGAGCAGTAGTACGTCGTGTCCGACCCATGCTATAGCAAGTTTCCCTAAGGTGGCCTTTTCTTTTGCAATAAGTACAAAAGAGCTCAGTCAAAGGAGGACCTTGGTTTGCTTTTCTTGGTCGAACTCTCCTTCGAGGTTTTTTACGATGACCATAAGGAGTTGTAGTAAACTCAGGAACTGGTCCAGGTGCAATTTGCGACGTGGAGGCACCATCATATCCAATTCCTTGACGATCACCAAAACCTAAAGCGGGGCCGAGGATAATCTTTCCCATCTTCCCAGATCTGTCCTCGATTTGTACCTTGACTTCCTGTGCTTTCTCAAGATCATGAGTCAGCTGGGCAACAAGGGCTTCAAGTTTCTTCAGAGTCTCCACGGAGGAATGGAGCTGACTCGTAAGACTAGCCACTTGCTTGATCAAGTCCCCTCTCTCTTTCTCTAGAGTACTCTCTCTCTCTCTAAACAAATTCTCATTCTCGACACAGGTAGATTCTCTCTCTCTCAGGGCGGTGCAGGTGGAGAACTCTCTTTCTCTCACTTTCCTTAAATCTTCCTCTAGGCAAGTGATCTTAAAAATGAACGCTTTGTTACGCTTTTTAGTTTTAAAAGACTCAGAATATAACTCAGCGTAGGCGCGTTGTATATCACTCTCGCTCTCACTTGTGTCATCCTCCCCCTCACTCACATCGATCTCACTGCCGAGGTGTCCCTGTGAAGCATCATCCTCATCGTCGTGAGGAGAACTAGGAGTTCTCACTTGGCTGGCCATGAATGCGGTGAAGTTACACTCATGCGGTGACTCATCTCCAGAATCCACCGTCTCGACCTCACTGTCGTCACTAAGGGTAGCATTAAGGACAGCTTTCCCTTTCTCTCTATTCAGACGATTGGCACACTCAAAAGCTCTATGACCCCTACCATCACACTCAAAACATCTCTCACTTTCTTTCAGAGAAGTATTTTTGGAAACTTTTTCATTTTTCTTTTCAAACTTATTTTTCTCAAATTTCTTTTTATCTTTAAAATTGCCATTTTTCTTAAATTTGAGAATCCTCTTGAAATTTTTTACCAAAAGAGCCAAATCATCTAAGTTAAAATCGCACTCAGAATCTGACGTGTCAGTCTCTCCCTTTCTAGATAACTCTACCCTCTTTCTAGCTGACCCCTCACTCCTTCTCTCTTGGGCTTTAAGAGCAATTCCCTTATCTTTAGATTTAGAATTTTTAGGGAACATATCAATTTCATAAGTTTGCAAATCTCCTACAAGTTCTTCCAATTTTAGCGTATTTAAATTACCCACAGAATTTAGCACAGTGACTTTAGGGATAAATCGCTTAGGCAAAGAACGAAGAATCTTTTTAACAACTCTAGCATTCGGAATATGTTCACCAAGATTAAAACTAGTATTCACAATGTCAGAAAGTCTAGCATAAAATTCATCAAAGCATTCAGAATCATGCATGGTGATTGTTTCAAATTGAGTTGTCAAGTTTTTCAACTTAGACTCTTTCACAGCATTAGTTCCTTCATGGGTGAGTTGTAAAACATCCCATGCCTCTTTTGAGGTGGTACACGTCATTATGCGTTTGAACTCATCAGGTGTGATAGACCCAGAAATAGCACTTAGACCCTTAGAATTAAAAGATGACCATTTAATTTCTTCATCAGACCAAGAAATGTCAGGTTTCAAGTTGGTCACATTATCAACAGTCACGGTGGGAGGAGTCCACCCTCGTTCAACCAAAATCCAGACATGTTCATCAATGGCTTTTAAAGCCGACCTCATACGGGCTTTCCAATAAGCATAATTTGTCACGTCAAAAATAGGCATTTTATAATATGACTTCTCCATTTGAACACGCACTTTTTCAAAAATCATTTTTTTCAGAAAATTGATATCTTAGAAAAAATTTGCGGAAAAAAAAAGGAATACGCGATAGATTAGCGTAACCTGCTCTGATACCAATTTGAGAAACGTGTGTGCTCGCGTTCAAATGATCAAACCATATATAAAACCCTTTTAACACAAACAAACCCTAAACATGCAGCAGTATGTGATTGAATAAATAGATAATCTACGCAAGAACATTCAAACACATGCAATTAAGGAAAAATCCCCCTCAGGGGCAAAACCATTTATTTTCACTATAATTTGTAAGAAAACGGCTTACAATCGGATTACAATGAAAATACAAGTTGACTAAGAATTACCCTCGGGTATCGGATTCTGTAGTCGCGGCTGGAATTATCCCTTTCCAGTAGGGCTGCAATGAAGAAGAAGAACGGTCTCCTCCACAAGGGTTGAACAAACCAAAGTTGTGTTCTTGGGTTGCAAAAGGATTCACAAAGGATTGGCAAGGATGTGTGAATCAAAACATGAGTCTTGGGACTCAAGAATATGAAGACTAGGTGTATTTGGACTCTCAAATTCGTCTCCTAAAGTCTTGCAAAACAACTCCCCCGAAGTTGGTATTTATAGGAAAAAATATGAAGAGTCCCACGTTCTTAAAACTCTAAAATTCTATCCAGCGTACAAAAAAAACAGCATTCTTTAAGGAATTTTCTCTATCTTCAAAAGGTCATAACTCCTTCACTGTAGCTCGGATTGAGGTGACGTTTTTTCCAGTATCTTTGCTACGGCAAGTTCTTCAACTTTATAGTTGACCAGACCTCCGAACTATGGATGTGAAATTACGAAAATGCCCTTAAACTCTCCTATTGTGCCTTTTTTTCACTGTTTTGACTTCCCTTGCGTACCACTTGCATTAAGTCCCTAAAATCTTGGAACGTGAAGTCATTGAGGCAGATGTGGGACATATTAGTGGAGATAATGCATGCTTGATTCTCGGAATTCGAATAGAGGCCGTCATGTGAGATCGTGAGGAGACGTGCCAAATGTAGCGGCGTACGACATAAATAAATGAAACATTTCGGACATGTGAAAAATATCCTTACACTATCTTTTCAAAGATCCAAATAATCCATAAAAATTGCTCATGGAGTCTACACCTCTTAATACAAATATACACTTTGCACCTTGCAATTTTCAATTTCTCTTTTTGGACTTCTTCTGAAGTTAAACACACATGTCAATGACTAAATGTAGCTGCAACCAGTCGAATATACCCATCGACTCTGAAGAGGGACCTCGACCCCACCCCTTCACTAGCAAGATTCCTCTCACCATCGTCTGTCAAAACATAGACCCCTCTTATCGGCTATAAATGAGAGCTTTTGGAAGGCCTTCCTCACATGTTCACCTTGGTCCCAAAAATATATCGTCGAGATGATTCCAGACGACATCAACCAATCACATAAAATCCATACAACACCATGTGATTTATGAACACCACCTATAATCGAGCACCGTTGTCCTGGTATTTCATCACTTTGGGAGCATGTGTGAATATCCCCAAATTTCAGCATATATCGTTGTAAGGACGCAAATTTCCAATTGAGTCCTCTGTAGTTTTGGCTCAATTTCGGACAAAAAAATTTGAGCCATAGGATAAAGTTAATTGATTATCCTTAAAGCCTATGACGTGTTTGTTGAAGACGTAGCGACCAAGAGTATAAAGCTTCACCAAATTTCGGAGTTTTAAATGCCTCGTTTCTACGTCATCAACATGGTTTCATTGCTCCTAAGGTATGAATGCATTTGAATATATATAGGATCTTGGAACGTTTTTATATTGGGTGTACGTTTAATTAAAATTGTTGTTTATTTTCAGAAAGATTTAATTAAAACTTTAAATAAAGTTTATTAAGTTTCTGGTCTAAAAATGAAAATTTTCATCTTTCTGGAAGTTCGTTCGATATGTCGTTCGAACGAGTTTTTCGTTCGAACCAAATGTCGTTCGAACGAGTTTGCCAACAAGCTCCCATATTGGCCACTGGAACTTCATTCGAAATGTCGTTCGAACGAGATTTCCAACGAGATTTCTAATGAGTTCACTCTGGAACTTCATTAAATTCGTTCAAAGGACAAATTTCATTCGAACGAGATTTGGCGGGAATAGTTAAATGGCAGTTTTTGACAGTTTTCACCCACTTTCCCATTATCTTTCCTCACTAACTTTTGACTGATTATCTAAGTGCGGGAATCAACTTTGGAAAGTTAACTTTTTCATACATATCTATCTCCAAGAGAGAGTTGGAGAGCAAAAGAGAAAGAGAAAAAGTTCATGTTTTAAAGTGTTAATTTTTCAAAGAAAAATTCATTTTTACACTTTAGTTTTCACCCATATTGTTTATCCAACTTCCATATATATATATATATATATATATATATATATAGATTGCTTGAAGTTTTGGCACCGGTTTTTTATCTCTACCGTTTTGAAGAGAAGTTTGGGTTTGCTTCTAAATCCCACAAAGAAGAAGAGGTTTGCATTGATTTATCCACTTGGAGAAAGGCTCCTTGTTCGGGTGACGGTGACCATATAAAGTCTGATCGGTAGATTCCGAGACCGTGGTGGAGCTCCGTGATTATTCACTAGGCATAGGTTGATTCAAGAAGACGCGTCGGGGCTTGAGAGGGATCGAGTCGAGTGTTGTAAGTCATCTTGCTTATATTTTTAAATTCCGTACTTAGTGAATTTGAGGCTAGGGTCGTCCAAGGTTTTTTCCCATTGTGGGTTTCTCCTCATACATCGCGGCATAGTGGTTTATTATTTATTTTATCTTGCTATACTCACCTAGAATGCATGCTTAGGTAATTCAAGATAAAATTTGGTTTTAATCACTACATGTTTAATTTTGGGTAATGATTAATTAATTCAAGTCATTAATTTAATCGGTTAAAATTTGGTTTGGCGTAATTTGTTAAAATTAAGAAATATGACTTATGGAAATTTTCTAGGACTTGGTTAAATTGGTTTAAGTGAAATTAACATAAGTGTGTGTGTTTTTATCTTATTTGACTTTGTTTAATTTTAATTTGAAGTAAATTAAAATTTGGTGTTTTTGTGACCCATCGTACGCTTCCGCATATCTCAACAAGGAAATTGATTTTAAAGTATAGGATTTTTAAAATTGGGGGCCTACTACTATTGAAATTGGTATCAGAGCCAAAATGATAAATTATTTCATTAAAGTTCCTTTAACTATTTTTGGCTAAAATGGAATTTTTTCCATTTTCTTAATTTCCTATTTTCGATGGTTCTAATTACGCGTACTGAAAAGCGCGTATCAAATCGGCACTTAAATGTATCGACGAGAGGGTTTTGTTATTTGTAGTTAATGGGTGGTCTCCACCAACTCATTTAGTAGATAATGAACGTTTTCCCAAACCGGCCGATAGATGGAGTGAGAATGAGTTTAAACTGTCAAATTTTAATTCCCGTGGTTTAAATGCCTTGTTTAGTGCTGTCACATCGGATGAATTCCATCGCATTATGACGTGTGAGACAGAAAAAGAAGCTTGGGATATTTTGCAACTCACTCATGAAGGTACTAGTGTCGTTAAAGCTTCGAAACTCCAAAACCTCACCACTCAATTTGAAACTATCAAAATGAACGATAGAGAAACTTTTGATGAATTTTATGATAGACTTTTCGATATTGTTAATTCATCTTTTAACTTGGGAGAGAAAATACTCGACAAACGAGTAGTAAAGAAATTTTTTTGGTCCCTACCTGAAAGATTATTCCAAAAGTGACCGTTTTAAATTCTTTACCAACTTTGGCCTCTACGAAATTACAAGAGCTCGAAGGTGATTTGCAAACCTATGAACTGGACATGTTTCCCTCTAAAACTGAAAAGAAAATAGAAAAGTGCGTTGCTTTAAAAGCTCGGAAAGAAGAAAAACAATTAGTAAAGAGTGAGAGTGATAGTGACTCGGAAGATATGGCCTTGTTTTCTAGGAAATTTAGAAAGTTTCTTAAAATTAACAAAGATAAATTTAAAAATGACTTTAAGAAATTTGAAACTTCTGAGCATGACAAAGTCAAGAGGATCCCTAAAACTATTAATGCAAATTTAAATAGGGACGAGTCAAATAGGTGATTTGGTTGTGAGGGTTATGGCCAAAGGGCTTCTGAGTACCCCACTAAACTAAGGAGAGAGGGTAAGCGAACCATTTCATACAATGCGACCCTTAGTGATAGTGATAAGGCAGAGGGACCCGATTCCCCCACTAAGCCCAACTTTGTGGCTTTTATGGCTAGTCATGTGAGCACCAATAGTGAATATTCTCATGAAGATATTCAAACACATGATTCTTCCAAGGTCATAGTTTATGATTACCTTATTTTTTAAGGTAGTGAGAGTGAAGAAGAGAGAGAGTGAAAATGAAGAAGATGTTAATGTGAGTGAACTTCAAAATGCTTTTCAAGAGCTATATGAAAAATCAATTAAATTAAAAAGAGCTAATTTGAAGTTAGAATCGTGTTTAAAAGAGCGTGTCAAGGTCATTGATGATAGTGCATTAGTGGAAGACCTTAGGACACGAGAGAGATCTCTTCGAGAGAAGCTAGAATATGTAGAAGGCGAGAGAGATAGCCTTAGAGGTTTAATGGAATCCTTGAAAAAGGAGCTTCTCGAGTTTGAAGAGAGAAATGTTTTATCAGAGTCTAGCATCCTAGAATTAGAAAATAAATTAAAAGACTCTAGTAACGTCAAATTTTATTTGGAGTGTCGTTCGGAAAAATTAGATAAAATATTAGGAACGGTCCAAATTAAAAATGACACTTGTGGTTTAGGCTTCGATACTTGTAGTGAATCAACTCATAAATCCAAAACCAATGTTTTAGGAGAATCGCCTAGGAAAATATTTAGGGATCACTCCTTAGGTAAATCTTTTTGCCGTGAGTTCAAGTGTTCACATTATGGTCGAAAAGGCCATCTTAGGAAATTTTATTTTGATCTTAAACGAGTTCCTAGAAAATCCAAAGGTAAGGCAACCAAGGTAGCCAAGATTCCTACACCTCGAGATCGTCATTCTTCATTAGTTTTGGTTAGGAGATCCGACTTGGTAGCTTTACAAGATAGGGTATTTGATTCTCATTTACTTTCACATGCTTCCTCCCTTGCAAAATCTAAAGGTTGAATGTGTTAGTTTTATTTTCATACTTTAACTTTTGTACTTAATGCTATATTCACATGCTAAATGTATGTTTGTTTAATCATTTTCTAGTCTATGCTTCATGCTTAATCACATGCTAGAATTACAATTTTTCTTTATCTTTTGTATTATATTTCCGTCATTTTTGTTTGCATAAAATGAAAAATACAAAAAGATTTTTTGTTTTATCATTTGTTTTATATTTGTTTAGTAATTCAGGCTTAATGAAAAATTCAAATGATTTTTGTTTGTCTTTTGAGTATACATTATTATTTTTGGTCAAAAATTTCAAAAACTCAAAAAGATTTTTATTTTGTGTGTATTTTAGTTTGACACACTTTATGTGCCATATACTTGTGTTTGAATCTCATCTTTTTCGCTCCCATGTGGCTAGAACTTTTGGTTTAGATTGTCAATCCTTATTATGTTCTTTACCATACATGGAGTAGTTAGAATTTGTGTTGATATAATGGATTGTATTTTATATGCCTCAATTCACACATGCACGAGCTCTTTTGAAATTTAACTTCATATGTATATTTGATCTTTGTGAGGTGTTCTCCTACCAATCTTGTCATCTACATGTTATGTGACCTAGGAGGACTAGTGCATGTCAAAATCCGTTGCACGTGAGATTTGTGAGATATAAAAAATGTGATATATAAATGTGCACGGGGAAGGGCTCCTAAAGGATTTATTATCCTTTGCGAATATTAATCCACCATTTGTTTGGACCTAAAAGAAATAGGTGGTCCAAAGGCCTAAAAGAAAATGTGGCATTAAAGAGAAAAATAATTGCCAAGGCCTATGTTTAGTTTTATTCATTCAAAAGAATAATATATATGCTTATTGAGGGAGTTTGGATGATATACCAACGATTTGCACAATGTCCGTTTATCCTAGTTGCGTTTTCAATGTCATGACTTTATTGGTTTGTAGAATCATCAAAAGTCTAGGCTTGTATGCATTGTGTATATTTGTTCATTGAGTTCAATCTATATTTTCACATGAGGTTATATTCAAATGTGATGAAGTTTGAAATCAATTGAGAACTCCGTGAATATGTTTTAAGTGATTGGGTCTAATTTAATTGTTACTAGTTCACATCCCAATACTTCCGTGTCCATATGACACATTTATGCTATAAGAGAGTGAAAAACTTATGTTATTTTTTTTGTGTCATTTTGGTGTTTATATCTATAAATGTATACTTGAGTCTATTAGGTATATATTATGTATACATATATTTGATATTTTTGTTTAGTCTTTGCCTTTCTTTCTAGTCCATCTATGCTTTAATTCATAATTGGTATTCATCTTGTTGCATTCTTTGTTGATATCACATGATTAGTACTTATGTATTGTATTGATATCAGTTTCTTGCATCTTCGTTGGTATCCAATATTATTCGTTGGATTAGTTATGATTTTGTTGTCCATGTGCTTTAACGTTCTCATCACTTTATGCACAATTACATGTTCTATCTTGTTATCCCATTCTATTTATCCCTCACTTAGTTTAGAGGGTCTATATACTTTATTTGGGGGAGATAAGTTAATGTTTGATTCTTTTGCCTTTGTCTATTCCTGAACAAAAAGGGGGAGAATAATGATATGGGGAGAAATGGTATCTAATCCCATTGTAATCGTATCTTAGTTTGGGGGAGATTTATTTTAGGGGGAGACGTCTTTCTAAGTTGATCATAGTTGATAAAGGGAGAGAATTAATTTAGGGGGAGTACTTACTTTACCTGCATTAAATATTTTGATTTGATATTCCCTATGCATGTTGACGCGACTTAATATTTGTCTCAAAAGTGCGTATTTATCTAGGCTCAAGTGCAAGCCTTGTCGCTCAAGTAATAACCCGGTAAGTCGGGATCGTCTCCACAGGGATCAAAATTGCCAAACAATAACAAGAAAAATTACCAAACCTTGAAATGATTTCTTAAAAGAAATAAAAAGATGATTGATTTTTGGGAAAATTTCTAAAACTTTACTTATGAAAAACAATTGGAAATTAACAACAAAATTTGGGTTTAACAATTTAGAGAAAATTAGGGTAGGGTACAATCCCTCAATCCTTAACAAATTATCCTTTAGAATACTACAATTATAAATCAAAATTCTTGATTAAATCCAGTCCTTATAATCTCTAAGCATTACATATATGAGGTTCAAGCCCGCACCATATGAAATCAAAGATCCATATAAGGCGGTGAACGATAAATTATAAATACAAAGCATTCTTAAACATCCCAAGTACCTAGGGCAAGAGAGATTAAAAGATATGACAATGCATATATGATTTTCATTCACGATTCAACCAATATTTTCATTTATTTTCTAATTTTCCATAAATAATTTGTATTAGGATTGAGTTCATGTACCCCAACCCTTGAGAAATTAGCTACTCATGATTTGGTTGAAAAACAAATTCACATATGAAATTATGAAACTGCAGAACATGGTAAGAAATTTGCAAAAATTAAAACAACAGAGAATAGAATGATATTACTTGAATTCAGCACAAAAACGGAATTGAGATTCAGAATACAAGCTAGGGTTCATGCAAATCTTGAAGTAAATGGAAATTTGACCTAAAAATCTGATCTAAAAACTCTCTCTAAAATTCTTAACCCTAGCCTCCTTTCAAATGATGTAAAACTTGGCTTTTTATAGCACAAATCATCCAAAGTCGGTCTCCAAATGTGCTTGTGGAACAAGATTCACAGCTAGCACTCATCAAATCTGCACAATAAATGGCAAATTAATGCCAGGCTTTCGCATGCCCGGATCGGTCCGGGTCTTAATCGGATCGGTCCGATATCCATAGGATCGGTTCTTTTATTTTCTTCCGGATCGGTCCGTTAGTGATCGGATCGGTTCGATTATTGCTCCCATCGGTTTGCCATCCATCCGGGTTGCACTGGACTTATGCAAATCGGATCGGTCCGACTCCTACCCGGATCGGTCCGGGTTTCTTCTTCTTTGACTTTTTCCTTGCAGCTTTGACTGGCCATATCTTCTTATCTAGACCTCCGATTTGGATGTCGTTTCTTCCTATGCTCTTGTGAACTCATTCTCTTCAACTTCCCTTTTGGTGTCACTTTCGAATTCTGAATGGAATTACACTTTTGCCCTTAGACATTTCTTGCTTGAATCTTTTCTTTTCTTTTGGATTCTTTCTTGCATTCCATTCTTGTAAACTTCATCCAATTTATACAAAACCTAGGGAAAGTTGTTAGGAATAGACAATGGAGTGATATGGCATATAAATGGCTCAATTACATTGTTCGAGATATTAAAATCACTAAATTAAGGAGCTAAATTCTGAAGAATTTATGCTTGGTCAAATCCCCCTAACTTAGGACTTTGCACGTCCCGGGCAATGTATTTGAATCTAACCAACATTCATCTCTTGAAAACTTCTTTATTGAAATAGTATTCCACTTTCGCAGGCATGCGATTGCATTTAGCATATGCAACAAGCCTTTAAACCTCTAGGTTACCCTAGTAGGACGAGTTTTGTCTCGTGAGGGTTTGCAGTGAATTTACCCACAAAATTCTTTATTGACTCAAATAAATATCAAAATACCTAAAAATTGTACAATTTAAACTTTTCTAAAAATAATCACCATAAATTTATATTCAACTGTCTCAAACCATAGTGTGTGTGTGCGAAGCCAAAAATTAAACCTCAAATTTCCACCGATTGAGCATTACGTTACTTTCCGAAAATTCGTTTTGATTCAAATTCTTACGGATTGCACTCACAAACGAATCACTCGGATTGTGGCTATTTTCTCTCGGTATGCATGATATAAGGAGTAAATATAATGGACACAAATTCATGCATACAAAATTGAAAAGATGGAAATATATGGTGAAAAGATCTCATCATCGGAATACAGTTATTTGGAAACGGGAACATCACCTCTAATTCACACCATTTTAATCTCTTATTTTATCTTTTCATGTCTTAGCTCTCCACGCGGTAACCAATTTCGCAATTTGGACTCGGTTAGGACTTTTTGGGTTAGAAAGTGTAAATGGTATAATTGGGACTGGACGGGAATGTTGGAATTGGAAAATGTCCTTATGATGTCCGTTTGTGCTTTTTCGGGCATTTGCTCTTTTTTTTTTCTTTTCTTTTTCAATTCTTGCTATTTTTGTTGAGCATATCTATTTTTTTTTTTTTTGTTGCACAATTTGGACATGATGAATATTCAATTTTCACAATTCTGGGCTATTTGGGTTTTTCGGGTTATCAAACGAAAAGATAAATTTTATTAGGCTCAAATTGGGTTGCAAAAGGATAATTTTATTTTTCACAACTTTTTATGGCTAATATTTTTGGGTAACAAATGAGGGCCTACTTCATTGTCCAATTTGCTAATCACATTACCATATGCATCTCGAGATTAATTACGTTTAGAGATATATTTAGCACGAATTTCGAGACAATAATTCACACATTTCCCATAACCGATCAAAATAAAAGATTGAGATCATCAACGACTTATTTAAAACACTGAAAAGAACTTTGAGTTAATCATAAACTCGGATTGATTTAAAAACTCATAAAAAAATGAAAGGCTCGAAATCTCACCGGGTTTGACTAATCTCCACACTTATTCGTTAAGTCGTCAATTTTCTTTCAATTTCCATCTTCGGTCAATTTCGGCTTAGTGCATTATGATTGTTAACAATTTGAGACTTCAAATAGAATAAAGGTGACATTTTTGAAAAATTTAAATTCCAATTTTTCTTTATTTTGAACAAAAATATTTTTGGCTTTTTCAACATTTTTCAATTTTTTTTAATAGAATATATATGAATATAAGCGAAGATTTGTGAATACGCACCTGTCATCCCCCCTAACTCAATGATTTGCATTGTCCTCAATCAAATAGATAAGAGAGATAAAGAAGACAACATAGAGAGTGCGATAAATAAAACAAGCCCATATCATATTAAGACTGTAGAGTACAAACAAACTGTGAAAACATCTGTGTAAGCAAAACTACAAACATAGGGATAAAAATCCTAACAAGGGAAGGTAGCCTAAGGGGCGGGTGGGGGATGGGAAGTACTGGGAGCATTGGGATCATAGGGATTGTAGTAGTACGGAGGAAGAGGGGCCTCGGGTCCCGCCTGGAGGCGATACAAGTCGGCCTACATACGCAGGACCAAACTCATGTCCCTCTCGTAGGAGGTCACATGTGCGTCAAAACGCGTCTCAAGAGAGAGAACGCGCTCATGCAAGACCGGATCCTCTGGAACGTAATCCGGATCCGCCGTCTCATCATATTCTGCCTCTTCACCCTCCGCCATTTCCACGTCCTCCTCAGCGACGTTCTCCTCTTCATCGTCGTCTTCCTCACTAGAATCGTCGCCGTGCCGAGCACGGACGAGATGAATTTGCCGCTCACTTCGAGTGCGGGACTCTTGTCCTAAAGGTTTAGGAAGGTTGACAAGATCCTGAGGTGGTGCGATACCGGCATCCCGAAGCATTGAGGTGATGAGTCGACCATACGGAAGAGGAGCGCGACCCTTTTTATCATAAGCCACAAAAAGGATATCAGTGTAAAATGTTCGGGCCAAATTGATCACGGTCGCTGGGTCGAATAGATGATATACCATGGTGGCTTGGCGAGGCCTCATCGCCGAATCATTAGAAGTTTGCAAAATGTTGGCACAAACGATATGGAAAGTGAATCGTGCCTTGTCGGACAAGCGGCCGATGGGAAATGTCTCGGTGGTCCAAACCGCACCGGGTTGGATTCGCGAGATACAAACTTCTTTTGTGAGGACGGGATCGGGACTTGGATAATCAAATTGGTCCGGAGTGAGCACACCATATGATTCGAGTTTTCGCACCACGAGATCAAGTGAGAACGGGATAGGGATGGAATCCACAAATGCTTGGGATTCAAATTCAGCGGTACGGACGAGAGATCCATAAAACTGACGAACTTCATTTTCCCAAACGGCCTCATATGGTTCATTAAAGAAACGGCACCAGCCCCGTGACAGAAAAAGGGCGGTGACAGAATTGGGCATTTGATCCCATAACACTTGTCGCTCGATATGGATTTTGCGTGTAGGGCTGAAAAAATTTCGGCACCAATTGGCTTCTTGGCGGGAACGATACTCTCGATTTCCATTGGGGAGAACTTCAATGGAGGTATATTTCTGGGGAGCAGCCATTAGTATGGAGGAAGGAGATAGCTATGGAGATATAAGAGAGAAGATAGGTGGAGGTGTGAAGAAAATGGGTAGGGGGAGGGAGGTATTTATAGGAATGAGTGTGGGAAATGGAGGGGATGAATGGGTGGGAAATGGGGGGACGAAATTTTGAAGGAAGGGATGGATTGGGTGAAGTGAAAGGGTGTGGATTGAGGAGGTGGAAATGAAGAGGTGTGTCTCTTGGGAAACTAAATCTGTAGGAAATCGGACCGATCCGATTTTGGGCCGGACCGATCCGCCTTACCGGATCGGTTCTTTTTTTTACCCCGGACCGATCCAGATGACCGGATCGGTTCTTTTTTTACCCCGGACCGATCCGGATGCTGGATTCCAGAATTCTTCTTCTCTCTTCCTAGAAATGCTCAAACTCAACTCCAAAGGTGATTTTTCAACCTTGCATACTTCCAACTATCCTCACCACTCATTGATAATGAAACAACCCACACCCTTCGGATTCTCAACCCTCATAACGGACTCTAACCTATAACTTTTACATCCTACGACGCATATGTACAACAATCACCCCATACATGTCGGGGGTGCGACGACCTCACTCTCTTTTTCAATCAATCCCCATAAATGGGGTCCGACAACCAGATTGTGTCGGCTTCTTTAACCATGGCTTCCAAATAAGGCTTGAGACGATGCCCATTGACTTTAAAAGTGTTTCCCCCTTTCTCATCTATTATTTCAACGGCTCCATGGGGAAATACTTCTTTCACAATGTACGGACTAGACCATCGAGACCGCAATTTTCCGAGAAACAAGTGTAACCTCGAGTTGTAGAGAAGTACTTTTTGTCCCAAATGAAACTCTTTCTTGCGAATGATTCCATCATGAGCTCGTTTCATTCGGTCCTTGGAGATTTTGGCACTTTCATACGCATCATTGCGCATTTCTTCCAACTCATTCAACTGAAGTTTACGTGTTTCACCGGCTTTATCCATTTTGAAGTTCACCCTTTTAATAGCCCAATACGCTTTGTGTTCGATTTCAACCAGAAGATGACAAGGTTTGCCATACACAAATCGAAATGGGGACATCCCAAGGGGATTCTTGTATGCGTTTCTATAAGCCCAGAGAGCATCAGTCAATCTAAGAGACCAGTCTTTCCGATTAGGATCAACTGTCTTCTCCAAGATATTCTTTATCTCCCTATTAGCAAGCTTGGCTTGGCCATTCGATTGGGGGTGATAGGGGGTGCTAACCTTATGGACAATTCCATACTTCCGCATTAGTTTATCCATCGGCCTATTGCAAAAATGAGTTCCATTATCACTAATTATGGCCTTAGGCATACCAAAGCGAGAAAGTATATTTTCTTGAATGAATTTGATCACCACCTTGCTGTCATTCGTCCATGTAGCTATAGCCTCTACCCATTTTGAGACATAATCTACAGCGACTAGGATGTATAGAAAACCAAAAGAAGGGGGAAAAGGCCCCATGAAGTCAATTCCCCAACAATCAAACAACTCCAAGACTAAAATAGGGGATAATGGCATCATATCACGGCGAGTAATAGCTCCCATTATTTGGCATCTATCGCAAGTCTTACAAAAAGCATTCACATCCCGAAAGATTGTGGGCCAATAAAGACCACTTTGAAGGATTTTCGCAGCAGTTTTATTTTTAGAAAAATGACCGCCACATGCTTCCGAATGACAGAATCGAATTACCACTTGGATTTCCTCATCGGGTACACATCTCCGGATAATTTGGTCAGCACAATACTTAAACAAGTATAGATCATCATAAAAGAACATGCGTGACCAAGTAATGAACCTCTTTCTCTCTTGCGGATTCCAACTAGAGGGAACAACTCCAGTGACAAGGTAATTGACTATATCCGCAAACCAAGGGAGAGAAGAGGTAGCAAATAGATTCTCATCCGGAAAATACTCATCTATGGGAATGGGATCAATAGGTACGTCGGACGAGAGTCGTGACAAATGGTCAGCAACGATGTTTTCTACTCCTTTCTTATCTTGAATCGAGAGATTAAACTCTTGTAGGAGTAGGATCCACCTGATTAAACGAGGTTTGGCATCTTTCTTGTTTAAGAGATATTTCAGTGCCGAATGATCAGTGAAACAAAGGATAGGCGACCCAACAATGTAAGAGCAAAATATGTCGAGAGCAAAAATGACTCCTAGCAACTCTTTCTCTGTAGTAGAGTAATTAAGCTGAGGGCCAGATAATGTGCAGCTAGCATAGTAAATAACATGAGCTTTCTGGTCTTTCCTCTGTCCAAGAACAGCCCCAATCGCGTAATCACTGGCATCACACATAAGCTCAAAGGGAAGCGACCAATCCGGAGCTTGCATGATAGGTGCAGAAATAAGCATACCTTTGAGTTTATCAAACGCTTCTTGACATGCTTTATTCCATTCAAATGGAGTGTCCTTCATGAGAAGATTACTCAAAGGTCTAGCGATGGTGCTAAAGTCTTTGATAAACCTCCTATAAAATCCAGCATGGCTTAGAAAGGACCTCACATCTTTAAGTGATTTTGGCGGGGGTAACTCAGCTATTACTTCAATTTTTGCTCGATCAACTTCAATTCCCCTAGATGAGACTATGTGGCCCAAGACTACACCCTCGGTAACCATGAAATGGCATTTTTCCCAATTGAGGACTAAGTCTTTTTCCACACATCGGAATAGAACTCTCTCAAGATTAGCTAAACAATGGTCAAAAGATGAACCGAAAACGCTGAAATCGTCCATGAACACCTCAAGACCTTTTTCAATCATGTCACTAAAGAGACTTAACATGCACCTTTGAAAAGTAGCTGGCGCATTACATAACCCAAATGGCATACATTTATAGGCAAACGTACCAAAAGGACATGTAAAAGTCGTCTTTTCTTGATCAAGAACATCCACTTCAATCTGATTATATCCGGAATACCCATCTAAGAAACAATAGTAAGGATGGCCCGCTACTCGTTCAATAACTTGATCGATAAATGGTAAGGGAAAATGATCCTTTCGAGTTCCGGCATTGAGCTTTCGGTAGTCAATGCAAACACGCCACCCGGTGGTGGTGCGTTGAGGTATTAATTCTCCCTTTGCATTTTTAACCACAGTCATCCCCGATTTCTTTGGAATGACCTGAATTGGGTTCACCCATTTACTATCCGAAATGGGATATATAATTCTAGCATCTAGCAATTTTATTATTTCCGCTCTTACAACATCTTTCATGGCTGGATTTAACCACCTTTGCATCTCATGCGAGGGCTTCACTTCTTCCTCAAGATGGATTTTGTGGGTACAAATCAAAGGACTTATACCCTTCAAATCTGCTATGGTCCAACCAAAAGAACTTCTATGTTTTCTCAACACATCTAACAACATACCTTCCTGCCTTTTTTCTAGATGGGAAGACACAACAACAGGAAATGTATCATTCTCACCTAAAAAAGCATATTTGACATGGGATGGTAGTTTCTTCAACTCAAGACTAGGAAATCTATGTTCAGAGGGGACCATGGGTGTCTCCCTCGGAGGCAATTCTTCATACCTAGAAATCCATTCAACTGCTCTCAAACTCTCAAAACTCTCTTCCTCTTGTAACCAAATTTTCAACTCTTCCACCTCTCTCTCAAACTCAGTATAATCACTCATTTGAGTACCACTTTGCCCTAAGCACACTTTCAGAGCATCTCCTCCTATGATTTTTTCAATATTTTCATCCACCACTTCCTCAATAAGATCCACTTCAAGAATCTCGTCCTCATCACCCATTTGGTTAGCGACATTGAAAATATTAGTCTCGAGAGTCATGTTTCCAAAAGTGAGTTGCATTTGGCCATTCCGTGTATTGATCAAAGCATTAGCGGTAGCTAAGAACGGTCGGCCCAATATAATTGGAACATGATTTCTTGTGTGGGGAACGGGTTCGGTGTCCCAAATAACAAAATCAACGGGGAAAGTAGAACGTGTCCACTTGAACTATCACGTCTTCTACAATCCCACGAGGCACTTTGACTGTTCTATCCGCTAACTGTAGAGTGATTCGAGTAGGTTTTAAATCACCTAAATCAAGCTTCTTATAGATGGAGTATGGGAGGATGTTTACACTCGCACCTAAATCAAGCAATGCTCTTTCCACTCTTATTTCTCCTATGATACACGAAATGGTAGGTGAACCTGGATCTTTGAATTTTGGTGGAAGATCATTGAGAAGAACTGAGCTCACATTTTATGCCAAGAAAACATTTTTCTTCACCTTAAGACGTCTCTTGACAGTCAAAAGATCTTTAATAACCTTAGCATATGCTGGAATTTGTTGAATAGCATCAAGGAACGGCAAGTTCAATTTTACCTGTTTCAACACATCCATCACCTCGGTACGCGAAGCACCTTTCTTGGGTGACTCTAAGCGTTGAGGAAATGGAGCAGCAGTAGGAAACTTGACTTCAATATCAGGCTCAACTTCCGCATCTTTCAATTCTTTTTCTAAGGAAGGTTTTTCAGACTCGGAAATTTCAGATTCCTTCACAATCTCGGGTTCCACTCCATCATCATCCTCCTTTGACAATTTAGGTGCTAGATCAATCACGCGGCCACTACGAAGAGTAGTAACAGCTTGACATTGTTCTTGCAAATCTGATGATGTGGAGCAAACCGTGGGTTGACCTTGAAGAGGTGGTCTTTGGCCTTGGGCTGGAAGTTTACCCTTCTCTTGAGTATTCATCGCAGACTGCAACCTAGAGATGTTAGTATGCATTTCAGCGAACATTCGCTCAAATTTAGCATCTCTCTCTTTTTGGGATTGGATGAATTGATTGAAATTATCTTCAAGAGATCTCCTAGGTGGAGGTACATAAGGACGAGGAGGTGGTACTTGCATAGGATTTTCCATTTGCTGAAATTGAGGGGGTTGTGGTAGAGTCATCTGTGGGTTAGGAACCATCCCTCCTTGGGGTTGTCCATAATTGAACCCGGGATTCCTCCACGATTGATTATATGCATTCCCTTGCTGAGCATTATAATTTCCTCGAAAACCTCCTATTGCATCAACCTGTTCAGTGTACATGGCCTTGTATGCAGGAATAATAGGACATCCTTCGGTAGAATGGCATGCATTACAAATGGCACAAACCTTCTCATTTCTGGCATGTATGGGTCCAGACACATCTCTCAATCGCATATCTAGCATATCTCTGAAATTCTTCTCCAATTGGTCAAATTTTTGATCTAACAAAGTGTCCTTGTCCAAGTGATAAATACCGGACGCAGCAGGCAAGTTGGACACTTGTCGATTTCTATTTTGACTATTGGGATCAGAAGTATCCCATGCTTGGGTAGTTTCTGCCACATATTTCAAATGAGCCTCAGCATCGCTCGTACTTAACTCCCAAAAGGGTCTCTCGCACATGGTTTGAACAAATTGTTTAGACGCTACAGTAAGGCCTTGATGGAAAAATGAAATCAGATGATGAGGTTCAAAACCATGATGGGGGCACGCATTAACTAACTCCTGATATCTCTCCCAACACATATCAAAAGCCTCATTCTCATTTTGACGAAAAGCTTGAATTTGGGCTTTAACAGAATTGGTTTTGTGTTGTGGAAAAAAATTTGAGATAAACTTGTTTTGCATATCTCTCCAGGATAAAACAAAATTTGGGGGCAGGGACCATAACCAAGTTTTAGCTTTATCCTTTAAGGAAAAAGGAAAGAGCTTCAACCGGATTACCTCTTGTGGACAAGTTTGATCTCCAAATGTCTCACACGTATCTTCGAATTCTCGAATATGGAGATATGGTTTTTCCGAATCCATCCCATGAAATGTAGGAAGAATTTGGATCATTCCATTCCGAAAGTGGAACTGACCGGCATTATACGGGAGTAAAATGCAACCAGGGGTAACAGTTCTCTCCGGAAATAAAAGATCTTTCATGGGTTGATATGGCACATCATCCTCTCCCGCACCAACACCGACACTACCATGATCTGACATATCTCTACCGAAAGGCTCAGAATTCTCACTCCCGGTTTGACTCAATGAACGACTTGTGATGGAATTATTAGGCGAAGGAGGTGGAACCCAAAAAGGCAAAGACTAAGAATTTTCAGACCCGGCTTCGGCAATAGGATTTTCGTGAATTTGGGTGGGAGATGAATTCTGCATATAAGCACACAAGAGAAAAAAAATGATTTTTTTTTTTTTTTTTTATGAAATCACTTGTAGATAACAATAACTTTCTTGGAAATTTAACAATTTTAGATCCCCGGCAACGGCGCCAAAAACTTGACGCGACTTAATATTTGTCTCAAAAGTGCGTATTTATCTAGGCTCAAGTGCAAGCCTTGTCGCTCAAGTAATAACCCGGTAAGTCGGGATCGTCTCCACAGGGATCAAAATTGCCAAACAATAACAAGAAAAATTACCAAACCTTGAAATGATTTCTTAAAAGAAATAAAAAGATGATTGATTTTTGGAAAAATTTCTAAAACTTTACTTATGAAAAACAATTGGAAATTAACAGCAAAATTTGGGTTTAACAATTTAGAGAAAATTAGGGTAGGGTACAATCCCTCAATCCTTAACAAATTATCCTTTAGAATACTAGAATTATAAATCAAAATTTTTGATTAAATCCAGTCCTTATAATCTCTAAGCATTACATATATGAGGTTCAAGCCCGCAGCATATGAAATCAAAGATCAATATAAGGCGGTGAACGACAAATTATACATACAAAGCATTCTTAAACATCCCAAGTACCTAGGGCAAGAGAGATTAAAAGATATGACAATGCATATATGATTTTCATTCACGATTCAACCAATATTTTCATTTATTTTCTAATTTTCCATAAATAATTTGTATTATGATTGAGTTCATGTACCCCAACCCTTGAGAAATTAGCTACTCATGATTTGGTTGAAAAACAAATTCACATATGAAATTATGAAACTGCAGAACATGGTAAGAAATTTGCAAAAATTAAAACAACAGAGAATAGAATGATATTACTTGAATTCAGCACAAAAACGGAATTAAGATTCAGAATACAAGCTAGGGTTCATGCAAATCTTGAAGGAAATGGAAATTTGACCTAAAAATCTGATCTAAAAACTCTCTCTAAAATTCATAACCCTAGCCTCCTTTCAAATGATGTAAAACTTGGCTTTTTATAGCACAAATCATCCAAAGTCGGTCTCCAAATGTGCTTGTGGAACAAGATTCACAGCTAGCACTCATCAAATCTGCACAATAAATGGCAAATTAATGCCAGGCTTTCGCATGCCCGAATCGGTCCGGGTCTTAATCGGATCGGTCCGATATCCATCAGATCGGTTCTTTTATTTTCTTCTGGATTGGTCCGTTAGTGATCGGATCGGTTCGATTATTGCTCCCATCGGTTTGCCATCCATCCGGGTTGCACTGGACTTGTGCAAATCGGATCGGTCCGACTCCTACCCGGATCGGTTCGGGTTTCTTCTTCTTTGACTTTTTCCTTGCAGCTTTGACTGGCCATATCTTCTTATCTAGACCTCCGATTTGGATGCCGTTTCTTCCTATGCTCTTGTGAACTCATTCTCTTCAACTTCCCTTTTGGTGTCACTTTCGAATTCTGAATGGAATTACACTTTTGCCCTTAGACATTTCTTGCTTGAATCTTTTCTTTTCTTTTGGATTCTTTCTTGCATTCCATTCCTGTAAACTTCATCCAATTTATACAAAACCTAGGGAAAGTTGTTAGGAATAGACAATGGAGTGATATGGCATATAAATGGCTCAATTACATTGTTCGAGATATTAAAATCACTAAATTAAGGAGCTAAATTCTGAAGAATTTATGCTTGGTCACATGTAATGTGTTTGCTTAAGTGTGCATGAATTATACTATAACTGGCAACTTTCACTGTCAAAGATTGTGATCCTTGGGTTGTTTGAGTCAAGCATTGTATTTTTAATTTGGGTAGGACTTTTTGTCAGTCTAGTAGAGCTTGACGGATCTTTAGGATTTCTTTTGTTGGTTTTTGTCCCGAAATAGCCAAAGGGGGAGATTTGTAAGGATACAAATTTCTAATTGAGTCCTTTGTAGTTTTGGCTCAATTCCGGACATAAAAGTTTGAGTCATAGGATAGAGTTAATTGATCATCCTTCATGCCTATGACGTGTTTGTTGAAGACGTAGCGATCAAGAGTATAAAGCTTCATCAAATTACCGAGTTTTAAGTTCCTCGTTTCTACGTCATCAATATGGTTTCATTGCTCCTAAGGTATGAATGTATTTGAATATATATAGGAGCTTGGAACGTTTTTATATTGGGTGTACGTTTAATTAAAACTGTTGTTTTTTTCAGAAAGATTTAATTAAAAGTTTAAATAAAGTTTATAAAGTTTCTGGGCTAAAAATAAAAATTTCCATCTTTCTGTAAGTTCGTTCGATATGCCGTTCGAACGAGTTTTTCGTTCAAACCAAATGTCATTCGAACGAGCTTGCCAACGAGTTCCCATATTGGCCACTGGAATTTCTTTCGAAATGTCGTTCGAACGAGATGGTTGTTCGAACGAGATTTCCAACAAGATTTCTAATGAGTTCACTCTGGAACTTCGTTAGAAGCCTCGTTCGAATGAGACTTCATTCGAACGACAAATCTCGTTCGAACGAGATTTGGCGGGAACAATTAAATGGAAGTTTTTGTGAGTTTTCACCCACTTTCCCATTATCTTTCCCCACTAAATTTTGACTGATTATCTAAGTGCGGGAATCAACTTTGGAAAGATAACTTTTTCATACACATCTATCTCCAAGAGAGAGTTGGAGAGCAAAAGAGAAAGAGAAAAAGTTCATGTTTTCAAGTATTTATTTTTGAAAGACAAATTCATTTTTACAATTTAGTTTTCACCCATATTGTTTATCCAAGCTTCCATATATATATATATACACATTGCTTGGAGTTTTGGCACCGATTTTTCATCTCTACCATTTTGAATAGACGTTTGGTTTTGCTTCTGAATCCCACAAAGAACAAGAGGTTTGCATTAGTTTACCCACTTGGAGAAATGCTCCTTGTCCGGGTGACGGTGACCATATAAAGTCCGATCGGTAGATTCCGAGACCGCGGTGGAGCTCCATGATAATACGCTAGGCAGAGGTTGATACAAGAAGACGCGTCAAGGCTTGAGAGGGATCGAGTCGAGTGTTATATGTCATCTTGCTTGGGAGTTTAAACTCCTAAAATTAATTATCCAAAAGGTATTCACGAAATCTAGTGGGAGTCTTCTCTCATGTGGTGGGATGTGAAATCCATATTTATCTGAAAGGATTTTGACCAAATGAATCTGGTGTAGATAACAGTTAGTTTTTAATGGTTTAACTTTGAAGGACTTTGATTGATGGCATAGCGATTGACTGGTCAACGGTGATGTCGCAACTGACTTGTCAATAACGACGTGGCATATGTATTACATGGACTATCTAATGACTTGTTGACTGTGTGATGACTGGACTGTAAATGTGTATGTTGAATGACGTGGACTGCTGACTTGGCATCTACAGAAAAATTATTGGGTTTTATAGTAATCGAACCCTTAACCTAAAGTTCCTTCCTCCATGAGACTAACCATTACACCAAACCATGCCTTTGATAATATTATGCCTCCGTAAAAATATAACCCTTATCTTCATCACTTTTCCAAATTCATTCTTTGAACCCCAAAACTTCTTAAATCTTCTTTTGACCTTCAATCCTCACCAAAATTCATGGGTATCTGTAATAGTATAAAATAACTGATATTAATTGAAATTCATCCCCATAAAATCTAATGGACACTGCACCAATTAGCCGATGTTGAATAATAATTGCATTGCCCGACCATCCATTGAAGCTTGACAAATGATCATAAAAAATAACCTGCGTCCATTATCCGTCGAAGATGATGAGAAATCCAGGGAACTAATATTAATATTGACCGCCTGTCAAGGCATTAATCGGATTTTGAAATAAATAAATGATGCCTGAACGTCTGTCGAGGAAAAATTATAAAGGATCTAGTAGATATTGCGAATGATGCATCCTCGAGCATCTGTCTAAGCATTGGTACGATAATTGATGCCTGAGCTTATCTCGAGGCAAGATTTTAAGGGACCGACCAAATATTACGAACGATCCAGCAATGTTAGTGAAAAATAAATTTCCTGACTATCAATTAGGGTTGAATCATAATGATAATGATAATTCCCAACAATCCGTTGGGGCTAAACAGTGATGATCACATAATACAAATTCCAACCACCTGCTGAGACATTTTAAAGAAAATAAATAGTGCCTGAGAATCCATCAAGGATAATTTTTAGAGGACCGAGTAGATATGGTGAGTGATCCATGCTCCAGCATCTGTCGGTCCACTAATAAGATTTTCAAGACCTTAAGATTATGGCCGAGAATTCGTCGGGAATGAATTTTGTACTTATGGAAGTTAATAAGTTGCTCGACCATCTGTCGAGGCTAAATCAAATAGAAATTATCATGCGATTCGTTTATTCAGACAAGGAATATATGATATGCATCCGCGTGACCATAGGCCAAGGAAAAAATCATGGTATTAAATGAATGTAATTAATGATCCAATAATTTTTATGATTAAATCTCACGAACATGGCTACGCCCGAGCATTCATCGGTATAACCAATAATCTCTTTTCTCCCAGATTAAATTGTTGTAGCTGAATGACAATATTGAAAATTAAATGGTTAAATAAATGACATTAGTGCTGTAATACCCCGTAATTTTAATGACTTTTAAAATGGGTTATATTTTAAATTAATGGATTAATTGGATTTTATTATAAATTAATTCATTTGGGTTTTATCCGAATTGTGGATATTAAAATGGATGATTCTGAATATTACTTAAAGATATTTAGGTAATATATAAATGTGATGTCATTGATACAGCTGCGTGATGTTAATTCGGTAATTTGAATTTTTAGTCAGACGCGGTATGGGACGTGTCTGGACTAATTTATTAAATTAAAAAGGAAATTTATTTTCTATCGACCTCATAGTCATTTCGACTGTGTCGTTGCGTCCGGAAGGTTCGAAATAGTCAGAAAAGTCTATTTGGATGTTAATTTTGAGCCTCGGGTCAATTGGAAATGAATAGACAACCCGAAAGGGCATTTTGGTCATTTTTCTAGGGGTGAATAGTGATTTCGGGTTTTGTCCTATTATAAGTATTGGTAGATTAAGTATACGTGGGTTATTCATCTCCTCTACACAAAATAGAAAAGCCATCTTCCTAGAGAGAGTGAAAGGTTGCTTTGGAAGGGAAAAGCCTACTTGGGAAGGAGAAGAACTAAGAACCAAGAGTCACCACCACCAAGCATCACCGGAAGCTCATCGGAAAAGGGAGAACCACCTGAGATATACTACACCAAAGGATTAGACCTTCAGTAAAGGCAAGTGTTTGATATTTGCAACTTAAGTTCGTATATTGTCCATGTTAGAATAATTATGAAAAGAGATGATTTTTCATGTTTGGAAGACATAATGGAGATGTTAAATGGATTTTTGGAAACTGAAATGATATAGGAATTAAACTCATGTTGTAGGATGATAATAATCCATGAAATAATTATATATCTATGGAAGAAAAATCTGGAAACCATTGATGTGTTATTGAAGTTAATAGGTTGATAATTTTCTGGAAAAGAGGAGATAAACATGCTTTTTAATCCAATCCCTTGATGATTCTAGGATGTTTAGAGTATTGGAAATCGTTCATATATGTTGATATATCATGTAGTAATAATTATAAGTCATTTGGGATGTTAATATGAAGGTTTGAATGAGCAAAAATGGTGAAACGCGTAGTTGCAGAAATGGAGAAAAACCAGGCTGTGACCTGAGGGATCGATCAATCGACCTGCCTTCGATCGATCGACCTCCCCAGAATTCCTATAGTTGTTTCTTTTAAATGTTGGTTCTTATCCCAAATCTTTGGTTGATCTTTGGTGATTGTTAATTGGATATTATGGGACTTAAAGAAGATCAGTAAGCCCTAGGTAAGATTTAAATTAGTTTGATTGGGATTTCAATTGATTAGTATAATGATAATTAATTTAAAGGAATTTCGGTTGCTAGATTCCTTTTTAGAATTCTAAATGGGGATGTATGAGAATTAAATATTGGACCAGTAGGGGTGATTTAGTATAACACCTAGGTATCCTTAAGTTTACAAGAGGGTTTAATCCTAAGTGAAAGAAGATGTGTTTATAAGAGATTTGAAACTATCGGTTTAAACCTTAATTAAAGGGAGAATTTAGTTCGTAGTAATTCGGGAGATATGGAGATGTGGAGCAATAGGGTATAAGTGACTTTATACTGAATATATGTTGAGGAAAAACTTATTTGAACCTTATGTATTGAGTGAGGGTAGCCTTAGGGTTACAATTTGAACATCAAGGACTGAGTTTAAGATCATTATTGATTTCGCAAGGACGGAGTGTAATACAAGAGCGTAGTGGTATGGATCCTGGATAGAGATTGGAGTTTAGAATACATTTGGTTGAAAGAGGGTATGAGGTTATCCCGATCACGTATTTGAAGTTGACTTACCTCCTCGATCGACAAAGTTAAGTAGTAGTGTATTGGAGGGGTTCCTTGTTTGGATTTCGCTTTGCGAGACGCTCCGGGCATGAACCTTAATGACTTCGGGAGTGGAGAGATGTTATAGGATACGAGGATAATTAAATTATGAAGTAAAGATATAATATTTTAATACGTGGGATTTAAAGAGATATAATTCTACGTGTGGGAATTATCTAGAGGAAATGTGAGTACCTTATTGATATTATATTATAGGTATGATAATGCCTATTTGATTGATTTATGATTATGTGTATGGCATACCTAGCTTACTTGCTATCGACGGGAGGTTTGGGCGTGAGGGCAGTCATATCCTGATGAATCCATGGGATCTTTGATTTGTCGCTCGAGAACATAGGTTTATGAAAGACTTATCGGGGAGTTGATAAGTCCGCTGATTGTGGGTACATAGGTATGTGCATGACCCATGGATACGAGAACTATGTTCGCCTCCAATTTTTGTGTTGTTTTTTATGGTTCGAGGAATCCTTACCGAACCTTTAGTCCCCTATTCGGCGACCTGCGATGATGGGACTTGATAGCAGAGTAATGCATTGCACCGCAGCTGTGACTCGGGGTGCCGTATTATATATGAATATATATATATATATATATATATATATATATATATATATATAATGGATTAAATGAATGAATGAATATATTGTGGTTAAATCATCTACTGTGTGATAATTGTAGATACGGTGTAATTGAGAAAACAATTGAAGTAAGTTAATGAATGTTTATTCTTATGGAATTGAAAAGATTAATTCATATTAATGACAAATGATTCATATAAGTAAATGAGTAATAATGTGACGTATGGTATGGGACATACGGGGTTATCATATGAGAATGGAATTATAATATGGAGACTAGAAAAGAGGAGCCATTAACTAGGAGGTTAATAGGAAACTTTAAGTGTGCACTCTAATTGAGATGGTGAGAATAGCAAGTGAGAGTTGGATGTAACATGTACATAATAAATGCTTTATTGCACTTGTTAAATACTTGCTGTTTTAAAAATCATTTACACAATCGGGCTCTGACCCGTTTCCTTGCATATCTCTTTTCTATTGTATCTTCTATATCAGGTGTCCAGCAACAGGGACGCCAACCTTAGTGGATTATGACAGGCTATGGAGCTATGGAGTTTTGATTAGGCGCCTATCATCTTTTGATTCACAGTATTCTTAGCTAGGGCATGTCACCCAAAGGATTCCAGTCATCATGTTCTATCGGAGTCAAATACTATTGTACTCGGGTCTTTTTAATACATTTAATATTAATGGGATTACTGTAATGGATTAATATTATTTGGGAATGTTTACTACCATTGCATTTAAATTCTTTTGTGTTATTTATTGGGCTATCAGTGTTGTAGAATAAAATGTGTTGTGTTATTCTTAAACTGGAAATGGATTTTGTTAAATTAAAATTTGGAAAGTTTTTAACACCAGCTTAATTGGGTATTGGGTGAGTTGTAAATGTTTTCGACGGTGATGCTAAGAATGAGCCAACTGTATATTCTGTTTTAATTTGGTATGGGACTGGCCACCCAGTATTTAATTAGGCGGGGTGTTACAGGTGGTATTAGAGCATCAGGTTCTAGTGTCCTTTAGGGTCTGTACGGCTTACTGTGTTTTCAGCTTGGCGTTCTTTGTTGTAGAGCCCTATGTTTAGGATTGTTGATTTCTTTGGTAAGATCACGTATATATTAGTGAAGCTTATTGCGTTCGAACGGGTTCGTACGAGAAGTATGGTAAATGAGGGCCATTGGATGGATAGTGGAGATCGTAGTTAGGAGGTTATGAAGTATGTTCGAGTATGATGACCGTAGTCGAGGTCACCTCTATTATGGAAAAATTGAGGAGAGTCATCAGTAGAAGATCTTGAAATGTGGGAATTTTGTGTGTTACCTAGCGAAGGCAATATATTCAAAGGCTTGGGTATATAGTGGAGTGTGGTTAACTAGAACTAAAAATTTGGGATAAAATTTTTCTTGAGTTATAGGAGCAAAGTTTTATTAGTGGGAGTCAACAACCACCACCCGCGAATGAGGGTATGTTTTCTATCTAAGGAATTAGGAGGCGTATATTGATTTTTGTAGCAATTAATATCGTGTGGGCAAAAATAATTGCTAAACTTAGCCTATAGCATTATTATTTATGTAGACTCACCGAGGGTTGTGGGGACACCTATATTTTACATGTTATCACATGGGTTTGATTTTTATCATGGAATTACTTACTTTGGGCATGTCCGACCATGATGTGACTATCGGCGTGGATTGATTTGTGGTATATGAGAGCGTATAGCCAACATCTTGTCTTCAATAAGAGAGTAGATGCGTAGACTCTATTTGAAATCGATAAAACCTAATTTTTGTTTTAAATCGATAAACTTGATATATTTTTTTTAAAATTGATAAACCTGATAAACTTGATTTTTATTTACTATTAACTAAGGACCTGAGGACTTTCGATGACCGACTACTTTAGGTAGTAGCGTATCGGGGGGGGGTTCCTTGTTTGGATTTCGCTTGCGAGATACCCCACACATGAAACTAATAACCGTTGGGAGTCGAAATAAGTTAGGTCCTTAGGATATGAGTTTATAACCTTTGCAATAAATGTTATAATGAAAGTGGTACGATAGGGTGTATGGGCGCCCTGGATGGTTGAATGGTAGTAGTTTTCATAATTGTGAAAAAGGAAGTAGTTGGGACTTCGGGAGTTATTTGTTCAATATGTGAGGATCATTTTTCCCAAAGTTTGTCACGAGGACGGTATAGGGAAGATTGGGTAAAGTTTAAAGTCGATTCAGTTGAAACTATATGGTGAGGCTTGGCATATAACATCGATAGGGATTTTAATTAATGTACTGTATGGGTGGTACGTCTTAGATTTCTTGCGATGTGAGATTTATACTCGGAGTTGACCTTACCGGTATGATTTATATTCCTGAATTTTGGGATGAAATTCTTCCATAAGGGGGGAAGTATGTAATACACCGTAATTTTAATGACTTTTAAAATGGGTTATATTTTAAATTAATGGATTTGTTGGATTTTATTATAAATTAATTCATTTGAGTTTTATCCGAATTGTGGATATTAAAATGGATGATTCTGAATATTACTTAAAGATATTTAGGTAATATATGAATGTGATGTCACTGATATAGCTGTGTGATGTTAATTCGGTAATTTGAATTTTTAGTCAGACGTGGTATGGGACGTGTCGGGACTAATTTATTAAATAAAAAAGGAAATTTATTTTCTATCGACCTTACAGTTATTTCGACTGCGTCGTTACGTCCAGAAGGTTCGAAATAGTCAGAAAAGTCTATTTGAATGTTAATTTTGAGTCTCGGGTCAATTGGAAATGAATAGACAACCCAAAAGGGCATTTTGGTCATTTTTCTAGGGGGGATGAATAGTGATTTCGGGTTTTGTCCTATTATAAGTATTGGTAGATTAAGTGTACGTTGATTATTCATCTCCTCTACACAAAATAGAAAAGTCATCTTCCTAGAGAGAGTGAAAGGCTGCTTTGGAAGTGAAAAGCCAACTTGGGAAGGAGAAGAACTAAGAACCAAGAGTCACCACCACCAACCACCACCGGAAGCTCATCGAAAAAGGGAGAACCACCTGAGATATACTACACCAAAGGATTAGACCATCAATAAAGGCAAGTGTTTGATATTTGCAACTTAAGTTCATATATTGTCCATGTTAGAATAATTATGAAAATAGATGATTTTTCATGTTTGGAAGACATAATGGAGATGTTAAATGGACTTCTGGAAACTGAAATGATATAGGAATTAAACTCATGTTGTAGGATGATAATAATCCATGAAATAATCATATATCTGTGGAAGAAAAATCTGAAAACCATTCATGTGTTATTGAAGTTAATAGGTTGATAATTTTCTGGAAAAGAGGAGATAAACATGCTTTTTAATCCAATCCCTTGATGATTCTAGGATGTTTAGAGTATTGGAAATCGTTCATATATGTTGATATATCATGTAGTAATAATTATAAGTCATTTGGGATGTTAATATGAAGGTTTGAATGAGCAAAAATGGTGAAACCCGTAGTTGCAGAAATGGAGAAAAACCAGGCTGTGACCTGAGGGATCGATCAATCGACCTGCCTTTGATCGATCGACCTCCCCAGAATTCCTATAGTTGTTTCTTTTAAATGTTGGTTCTTATCCCAAATCTTTGGTTGATCTTTGGTGATTGTTAATTGGATATTATGGGACTTAAAGAAGATCAGTAAGCCCTAGGTAAGATTTAAATTAGTTTGATTGGGATTTCAATTGATTAGTATAATGATAATTAATTTAAAGGAATTTCGGTTGCTAGATTCATTTGTAGAATTCTAAATGGGGATGTATGAGAATTAAATATTGGACCAGTAGGGGTGATTTAGTATAACACCTAGGTATCCTTAAGTTTACAAGAGGGTTTAATCCTAAGTGAAAGAAGATGTGTTTATAAGAGATTTGAAACTATCGGTTTAAACCTTAATTAAAGGGAGAATTTAGTTCGTAGTAATTCGGGAGATATGGCGATGTGGAGCAGTTGGGTGAGTTGTAAATGTTTTCGACGATGATGCTAAGAATGAGCCAACTGTATATTCTGTTTTAATTTGGTATGGGACTGGCCACTCGGTATTTAATTAGGCGGGGTGTTACAAGTGCTATACAAGTGCGCCATGTGAACAAAATATTTATAATAAAGACGCATGAAAAGTGTCACTCTAGATCATTGCTAGATCTTAACATGTGATAATGAAAATCATGAGCGTGTTTAATGGACAAATGAATACCATGGTGTATGAAATAAAAATCATTGTATAGTGAGTCCCCTCTTGTATTTCCAAAGAGAGAATCGAATAATGGAAAAATTATCGAATATATCCCAGGTGTAAGACATAGGGTTTAATTCAGAATTTTTGCAAAATTATTTAAAGTCCAAAGTAAATACTAAAATATAGTTTGATTTCAAAAATATGTTTCCTCGTAAAGCTACATAAAGATGTGAAGGAAGGAAAAATAGGAAATGTTAATTTTAACAACTCCAAATAGTTTTAAATCACTAGTGGGACTCGTGCTCCAAATAAATTTCAAATGGGTTTATTAAAACACATGGAGGGTGTTGAGCTAGTCCTGCTGACCAGTAATTATGTTTCGGTGGTCGCAATTTAAAGAGATGGCCCACAAAAACTGTTGCCTTTTAGCTCATCACTGTAGAATAGTGGTCGCCGACTACTAAGGGTGGTCTAGCGACATCGTTAATGTGTGGAGCCTCATGTATAGTGGTCCGGTGACCAGTAAGATATTCTGACGACTTCATTTTAAGGTCTTCGCTCGATTTCCCAAGTATATACCCAAGTCTTCCTTACTGAGATCCATCGTCTGAAGGGTTCGTAACTAGAGTGGGTACCACTTTCTTTCAAATCACAAAGTCAGTGCATATCTATATTTTTTGTTGTCATTTGAAGGTGGACAAAACTCCATGAAGGAGGGATCCTCAGAAGCATCCTTCTATCTGGGCTAGAGAGGAGAGTGATTTGGTCGACAAGATCGAAAAGATCCTGTTGGTTCTCGGTTGAAAATAGCTCATACTTTGGGAGTCATAGATGATAAAAAATTTGTTGGTTTCTTCATAGGCCTGAGAGATGACTATTGCATGCCAAGTTATGTCTCCTCTTGCGAGGAGTTGAGACAAGCATGTTGGTGGATTTAATTTCATCGAGTTCTATGGATCTGCTGGTGATTCAACAAATATACCAGATGTCCGATTAGGTTTCCATACTCTATTTAATAGATGGATTTTAGAGGAATTTTGATTTTAGATGTTCGATGTAGTTGAATTTCTGAGGCAGAGTTACCGGAGATTGGGTAATAAATATCCATACTGACGGGTCAAGGTCTGATAGATTCACAGTCCCCTTTCAAAGGGAGGAGTACATAGGTAATCTTAGCTTTTGCTCTGCTCTTTTGTTTTTCTATCAATGTTTGATTTTTCTGATATTTTTCTGTTATCCTTTCAGCGGGGACAAAGAACTTGGAACCTGCCCTTAGTGAGGTTCGAGCTGCCAAGATGATTAAAGCTTGGAATATCAGAGAATCTTTGGCTGACGGTGAACATCCCTGATCAGCTGCTTTTTTTCTGGAGTATAAGAACATCGAGTCCAATTTCATTGTGCGACCTGTGGAAAACATTTCTGACATGGATATTACTGAAGAAGTTACTGCGGACCCCATCCAGTTTCACTAGGAAGAGAGAAGTTTTGAAAGTGATATTAGGGGAGGTGCTAAAGGTGGTTCCAGTGAGGCAAGCTCTAGTAGTGGAAGAGGTATCTGAGGCTCAAGAGTCTTCTGACGAGTTGAGCAGTTCTAACGAGGAAGAAATGGTTCCTCCCAGAAGAAATCTAATTAGGGATGATGATGATGAGGATGATGTGCTTCTATCAAGGAGGTCGAAGAAGAAAAATTATGTTAGTGGAGAAGTTACCACTGGCTCTCAACCTACTGCCAATGAGCACAAAAGAGGAATAACAGTTGAGAGAGAGAGAAAAAGAAATAAGAGGAGAGGAAGAAGGCTGAAGAGAAAAAGAAGGTGGAGGAGAGGAAGAGAGCTGAGAGGGAGAAGGATATAGGAGATGAGAGAAGGAGGGAGAAAGCGAGGACAAAGTTTAGGCAAACTTTAATGCCTGTAACCGCATTGCCCGAGGGGGACTCGGTTGCCACCTCTCCCCAACTGGCTTCTGCACTGCTCGAGAGAGCAATTTTGCTTGATGATCGATAGAGGGCAATGGGGACTGACCAGTTAGCCCTGCAAGAGAGTCAGAGGATGGCCTTGGTAAGTTCGCTTCTATTTTTCTATACTTATAATATTATGTTCAATACTTTTTTCTAATGCTCCCTTTTTGCTTGTAGTTCGTGACCGAATTTGCTGTTCTCTACCGTACTCGCGACGAGCTAGTGAGTAGGAATAAGGATTTAGAGAAGCAAAATGTTGAACTAAAGGGGAAAGGCACCGAGCTAGAGGCCAGTCAGAAAGCTTCTAGCGAGGCCCAGAAGTCCTTTGATCTTTCCCTTGCTGAAGCCAACAGGGCAAAGGAAGACGCTATCAAGGAGCTGAACGAGTTGAGATAGTCCTACGATCTGGTCTATACGAGCAAGCTGGTCGTGGTGGAGGAGAACAAGGTGTTATCAAAGAAGGTGAAAAAAGTGGAGTCGGAGGTTGCTACCATTAAGGAGAGTTCGTAAAATTCTGGGTGGACTGCCGCATATGAGGATGTTAATGCTCAGATAGGTTACATCAATTGGCTGAACTTGAAGAAGGGATGGAACAAGGATCTTCTTGTTTCTGGGGTGGATGTTGATTCATCCTTGTTCGACGAGCATGATCCAAGCCCCAAGCCTCTTGTAGACGAAGCTTCTACCCCAACCATTGAAGGTATTGCTCCCACCTCCCAAACTATTCATGTTAATGCTCCTCCTGCTCGGGGGACAGAATTTGTCACTTTTGAGGGAGATGTTCCTACTGCTGCTGATAAGGGGAAGCAACCAGCATCTTCTGAACAAACCGGGGTTGCTAGCTAGTCTGCTCTTAGGACTTTTCTGTATTTTTGCTTTACTTATACTGCTCTTGAACAAACTAATGTAATTGTACCCTTTTATTTCAATGAAATAAAAGTTCTTTCTTTTCTGTACATTGAATCTTATGCTTTTTACTACTTGTATGGATTGTAGTTGATTGATGTAGATGAGTATATACCTACCACCTCTCAACTGGGAAGGATTCTTAGACCTAATGCGAGCACCCAAGTTCGTCAGCCCTTCGTTAGGATTTGTAAATCTCTCAGGTCGAGTAATAAGAGCTTTAAGGACCAGTCTGAGGTCGTCGCCAAGCTGAAGGACAAACTTCAGGAGATGGAAGAAGTTGGTGCCTCAGTCCAAGAAGAAGTGAACACTTTGAGAGATAAGCTCCTAGATGCCTCTGAAATCAATCAAGTCGGAGAAATTCTTCAGCAGGAGAATGAGACTTTGAGGAGGGAGGTGTCACGACTCTGGGAGCATGCACCGAGCATCGTACCTCGTGTTCTATAAGGTTCCTCTTCATCGTCTATTTTGGGAACTGGCACAGATTCGAGCGGTGCTCCTCCAGTCTTGCTAGGATTTACCTCATCGGTGGCTCTGCGAGCTGGTCATGATATAGGGGGTCCAGCTAGGGAGATTGATGAGATTCAAGAAGACGCCCATCGAGCATACGTGATTGCTTTCGAGCTTCAAAGGGATGTCACACGGCTAAGGCATTTGTTCAAGAAAGGACCTCGACGAGTGTGGGCTGATGGTTACGACCAAGGTTAGGCAGATGCTCCGATGAGGCTGACAGAGTTTGAAGAACTCGCCTTTATTAGGGGATGGTTGAGTGCCCTCATGGAGCTTCAAGTCCCAAGTAACTCAGTAATATGGTACCTTCATGAGATCTCTCCTTTGATTTTGAGGCTGAATCCTTTCAAGAGGAATGACCAATGGATCCCTATCGATGCTATCCCCAGGCAACTGTTAGAGCCAAACGCGAATGAGGTCGAGGAGGAATTGGCTCCTCATCCGGACGATGGCCGAAGAACACAAGTGGATGATTACCTTATTTAGAGGCCTCAACCTCATTAAGATTTTACCGTATGCAGCTCATTGTATATGTAATGAAGTAATGTAATATCGATGTTTTAGGCGATCTTGCCGACCTAACCCATGTTGTATATTCTCATTGTAAATGTGATGAAGTAATATAATATCTATGATTTGGGTGATCATGCCGAATAAACATGTGTTGTATGTGTTTTACTTCATTTATTTCTCACTTAACTATCTTGGGCCCTTCATGGACGACTAGATTGGTAGGGTTATTTTATTGAGTGATTGTCCTCCCAGTCTAGTATGCTTATAAGATACCATTCTTCCCTACTTTACCTTTTAGGTCATGTCGTCAGGCTCCCTTAGGCCTAAGTATGTCAAGGAGAGGACACACCTGGTGTTGGATGTTCCATCCGATCAGGCTTTTTAAGCCAAACATTATTTGGCGACCAAGGGTTCCCTGTAGAGCTTTATATATTGCCAGGGTCAATTCTAAGAGGTTGTTCGTGTTTTATAATGAAGACCTAAGGAGGGTGATTCCCTGCTTTTGTATACTTAGTAACATGCCTGTCACTTGGAAAAGGTGTGCAAGTTCTAAAGTTCATAATACAAAATTAACAGTTCAGAATGTCACTGCCAAACAATCTTTTATTAAGCAATAAAAACCGAGTTGCCAATTCCAAAAATGTAATAAAAGATGAATGAAAAAACTAGAAGTAGAATTTATTCATATTGGATGTATTCCAAGATCGAGGTATCTCTCTACCCTCCAGCATTTCTATGTGATAGGCTCCTTGTAGGTCGTTCCTTGTTACCTTGAATGGTCCCTCCCAAATTGGACTTAGCTTGCAAGGATTTTCCTTAGGATGTAGTCCCCAACTTGGAATTCCCTTGGATTGACCTTATTGTTATAGTGTTTCGCGAGCTGTTGCTGATAGTTCGTCAGCCTTACTAGGGCTAGTTCTCTGCGTTCGTCAGCTAGGTCAAGTTCAGTGAGTAATGCTGCATCATTTTGGCCTTGGTCGAAAAGGGTGGTTCTCATGGTTGGTAGGTCATCTTCTAAAGGGATGATTGCTTCCATTCCATACGTTAGTGAGAATGGGGTTTCCCCAGTTGCTCATCGCGGGGTGGTGCGGTTGGCCCACAAAATATGTGGCAGCTCACTTACCTATGTGCCTTTGGCTCGCTCTAGTCATTTTTCATCCCATCGATCACTGTTTATTTGAGGCTTTGGCTTGACCATTGCTCTGGGGGTAGGCCACCGAGCTGAAATAGTGCTTGATCCTATATTCTGTGCAGAAGTTTTGGAAAGGGCCACTCTCGAACTGTGTTTTGTTATCAGTGATGATTGTTCTGGGGATTCCACAATGGGTGATTATATTCTTCCATATGAAACTCATCATATCTGCATCTCGAATGTTTGCCATTGGTTCTACCTCGATCCATTTGGTGAAGTTATCTGTTGCGACCAACAGATACTTGCGATTGCCAGTGGCGATAGGAAGAGGGCCTATGATGTCCATCCCCCACTGGGCGAAAGTTCATGGGCTGGTAAATGACTTTAGGTTGCTTGCAGGTTGGTGGACCATAGGAGCGTGTAGTTGACATTTCTTGCATTACGAGCATATACTACAGAATCTCTTTGCATATATGGCCACCAGTAGCCTTCCTTTGTTGCTCAAAAAACTAGTGACCTTCCCCCAATATGGTCTCCACAGATTCCTTCATGGAGCTCGTGTAGAACTTGTTCGACGTCCTTCGGGTGAACACATTGAAGGTAAGGGCCAGTGAATGACTTCTTGAATAGTTTGCCCTCAGGAGATAAGTGAAAGCGAGCAGATTTGACTCTTATTCTATGAGCGGACTTCATATCATTTGGAAGTGCACCATCTTTCAAATAGTCCCTCAAAGGGTCCATCCAACTGGGTGTTGACTCAATCTGGAGAACATGTTCCCTATGTAGTAGCTCGTCGCTATGGTTGATGCTCGGATGGGTGAGGAAGTCGATTGAGATCGTCCTTTTTAAGTCCGAATCGATTGCTAAACTTAGGGTTGCCAGGGCATCGACATGGATCTTTTGTCCTCTAGGAAACTGTTGGACATTAACTTCCTCAATGCTAGGCATTAGCTCCCTTGCCAAGGCTAGGTAGGCTACCATTCTTTCATCTCTTGTGTTGAAGTCCCCACTTATCTGGTTGGAGACCAATTATGAGTCGCTGAACACCTGTAGCTGCTTTGCCCCCAACACCTGTGCCTTCTGCAAGTCGGCTATCAAAGCTTTGTATTCTGCCTCATTTTTGGAGGCCTCAAATCCAAGCCTAATTCCTTTCTCGAGGATTGTGTCTTCTGGAGTAACGAGCACAATACCTACTCCTGCCCCCATTGAGTTGGAGGCTCCATCAATGAACAGTCGCTCGACTCCTACTGATGGGTGATCTTCATTTTGCTTCTTTGGTTGAAGGTGGTCGCAAGTCTGTTCTCCTGTGAATTCTATGATGAAATTGGCGAGGACCTTCCCCTTGATTGCATTCTTGGGTTGAAATTGGATTTCAAATCGTTCGAGCTCGATTGACTATTTGGATAGTCTGCCGAATAAGTCTGCTTTTTGCAGGACTGCTTTAAGGGGGTGTGATGTGACGATGATGATAGTATGAGCTTTGGAGTAGTGCTTCAGTTTCCTCGAAGCTATCACTAGTGCAAAAACGAGTTTATCTAATGGTAGGTAGCACTGATCGGCGTACAACAAGGTCTTAATCACATAGTAAACTGGGTGTTATACTCCTTATTTTTCGCACACTAGTGCAGAACTAATGGCATGACTGGATACGATGAGATACAACAAGTATAAGGGATCATCTTCTTGAGGTATAACGAGAAGAGGCGGTGCGCTAAGGTAAGACTTGAGCTCCTCCAGTGCTTGCGAGCAATTTCGATTCCATTTTACTATATTATTTTCTTTCAAGAGCTGGAAGAACGACTAGCATTTTTCAGAGGACTTTGAGATGAAACGGTTCAAAGCGACGAGCATGCTTGTGAGCTTCTGCACATCTCGTATCGTGCGAGGGGGTTGTACCCGGTTGATCGCATCGATCTAGTCCGAGTTGGCCTTAATGCCTCTCTTTCTAACCAAATATCCGAGGAATTTTCCTGACTGGACACCGAAGGAACACTTTCTTTCGTTGAGCTTCATTCGGTATTTCCTGAGGATCTTGATGGTATTTGATAGGTTTGAGAGATGGTCCTCTTTTCGCTTGCTCTTGACGAGCATATCATCAATATAGACTTCCATGGTATCTCCCATTTGGTCTTTGAACATTTTGGTGACCAGCCGCTGGTAGGTTTATCCATAATTCTTGAGCCCAAAGGGCATAACTTTGTAGCAATATAATCCGACAGTGGTGATGAATACTATCTTGTTTTGGTCTGGTGCATACAGGGGGATCTGATGATATCCTGAATATGCATCCTAAAAACTCATTCTCTCGTGAGCTGCTATGGCGTCCATCAATTGATCGATCTTCGACAGGGGAAACTGTCCTTGGGACATGACTTATTAAGGCCAGTGAAGTCTATATAGACTCTCCATTTCCCATTGCTCTTTGGAACTACTACTCGTTCGGATATCCATTTAGGGAATTGAACTTCCCGTATGGATCCTGCATCCAGTAGCTTTTCAATTTCTTTCTCTACGGCCTTAGCCTTCTCGGGCATGGTTCGCCGTGCTTTCTTCCCGATAGGCTTGTAAGTGGGGTCGACGTGTAACCAATGGCAAACCATACTGGGATCAATGCCAGTCAACTAGTATGGTTCCCACGCGAAAATGTCTAGGTTGTTCCTTAGTAGTAACGTTAATTCTTTCTTCACTTGATCTGTAAGAGAAGTCCCGATCAAGAAACTCCTATCTTTCTTTCTTCCACCGGCTGGTATCTCATCTAAGTTTTCAACTACCCACTCAGAGGGGAGAATCCTTATCTCCTCCACTCTGGGACTTCCATATCTTAGCTGCTATGTGAAGGTATCAAACCTTATTTCTCCTCGACTTTCTATTTCGTCTTCTCAACCTTCTTCTCTGGTTTTAGGTGGATGGCTACTATGAAGCACCTTCTTGCCACCTCCTGATCTTCGTGAATCTCCATTACTCATCACTCAGTAACATACTTGAGTTTCTGATGGTAGGTCGAAGGGAATTCCTTCATTACATACAGCCACCCCCTGCTGAGGATAGCTTGATATGGCGAGTCGATATCAACCACTAAAAACTCTATCATCTTGGAGACACTTCCATCCCTTACTGGTAGCACAATTTTTCCCAATGGAATAGTCACTTTTCCAGTGAAGCCAACTAGAGGGACAATGGCTTCCTTCAAGTCGACAACACTTAACTTTAATTTCATGAAATGGTCGAGATACATTACCTCGGATACGCTCCCCTAGTCGATGAGCAACTTATCGACGTCATAGTTAGCTATCCTGAGTGTGATGATCAAGGCGTTATGATGTGGGGTTCTTACCCCCACCAGATCTTCATCTATGAATGCGATATGTTTGCTATAGTCGACGCTCTCTGCTTGCCGATCCTTTCCTAATTGTGTCTTCGTTGGATCGATCTGAAAGCTTGCATTATAGCAGTCAGCTTTTTTACTTCCATCCGAGCTGAATTCCCTTGAAGCTGCTTCATGTCAGATGCCCCATAAATTACTGGAAATTCATGGCCAGTATCATCCTCGAGTACATTATTGGGCCTCGTATCTTCATTGGCAGCGACTTTCAGTACCTTCTTCTCCACAAACTCGTTCAGGTGCCCTGTCTGGGCTAGTTCTTCAAGGTGAGACTTAAGAGCCTTGCAATGCTCAGTCTTGTGTCCTCCCTCCTTGTGAAAAGCGCATCTTAGTGCGTTATTTCTCTTTGAGGCATCTCCTCCCATCTTTCAAGGCCACGTAACAAATGGCTCGTCTTTAATCTTTGCAAGGATCTTGTATATTGGTTCTTTGAAGACAGTGTTCAGTGCCTGAAATGCTTTCGAAGCATCGTTCTTGCCTCCGTTTTTGGAGCCATTTTTCCCCCATTCTTGCCTCCTTTCTTTTGGTTTTCAGTCTTGTCATTGCCCTTGGCAGCGAGCTTAGTTCGACCTTTCTCTCCTGTGCTAAGGCGGGTTATATCCTCCACTTTAGCATATTTCTCGATGCGAGCCATCAGGTCATCGATGGTCGTGGCCTCCTTTTTTGTCAGGGATTGGTGAAGAAGGTAAGAGCTGGGTAGGCCAATCTTGAAAGAAGCCACTGCTACCTAATCCGAGCAGTCCTCGACCTCATTGAACAACTCCCAATCCCTCTTCATGTAGTCCCATTGGCTCTCTTGAGGCATTTTCTTCATTATTAGTAAAGCATCCATCCTTTTTGGGTGGGAGATACTAGTAATGATGTGAGCCGTAAAGAGCTCGGCGAGGGACTCAAAACTCCTGATGGACCTATAAGAGAGTCTCTCAAACCATTTATCAGCCACATCGTGCAGACTCAAGGGAAAAATCTGGCATATTAGTGCATCCTTGTAGTTCTAAAGAGCCATAGCTTGCCTGTACAACCTAACATGATCGATAGGGTCAGTCTTTCCATCACAGATCTAGAATCTCGAAATTATAAATTTTTTCGGGGCCTCTTATTCCTCTATCTCCCTTGAGAAAGAGGATTTCATCTAGGTCTTAAGAGATCATCGAGTAAGCTCCATGGTTGATCTGTCACCCAGATGTGTTGGGTGTTGGTCCATTTCTATTCGGACCAAATTTCATATATCCTCGTCACCTCGAGCTGGGCTCCTGTAACGGCGAGCTGATCACTATTGCTCGAGCAAGTCATCGTCTGACTCGAGCTTTTCACTTCTATGGGATCCATGTCTGGGGATCCTTCCCCGACTGCGAGGCTTGCTCGCCTGAGGGCTAGTAGTGCGGTATGGACGTTGCCTGATGCTACGATGGAGTTCTTTCTCCATCCTCTCTTGCCCTCTGATCTGAACGCCGAACTTCAGATCTGATCCTGTGAGGGGTAGGCTGTTTTTGGATATCCCCTGCCTGAGGGGCGTTGCTACTGTGATCGGACATTCTTGCTTCTTGGTTGGTGAGGGATTTATTAAAGGAAGACAAACGTTTCCCACAGATGGCGCCAATTGTGGTGACAATTATATTCAACACAAATTAATGAGAAAAGTGCAATCACCAAAAATAATAGAGAATAAAAAATGCCAATCACACAACACAGTATGTACGTGGTTCAGCAAGAATGCCTACGTCCACGTTGGTGCTCTCAATATTATTTCTATCAACTCCTGGGAGGGTTTACAGAGAACATATTGCATGCCTTTTGCCCCAGGCTTAGGGTTTATTATATACATGTTGGTTCTCGAGGAGTGAGGGTGTTGGACTCCCACACGTCCACCTTCTACTCCTAGAATATCTCCTCATGAGATTTTAGGAGTAGACTAAGTCATAACCGAATTCAGAAAGATGCGAGGAGCCCAAACTTTGGGCCATTCCTATTGGGCTACTCGTCTGGGCCCGTGATGGCAAATTGAGGTACCCACAAAACACTGCATATCAACATAATACTTTGTCTTCTTCATTTAAGGGTTAAAACCCTTTTTGTTTTCAATTCAGAAAATCTTAATACTTTTATGTGAATTTTTTTGGAACGTAAAAAATAACCGTTCTATTGTTCAACCTTTGTGGAAAAGGTATCTCTATATCTGATCGGTGAACACCGAGTGTAGATCTCTATGTGTGGATGAGTCAAAGATGATGAACCGACACCTACGGGTTTTTTACTGCCACTTGTAGATTTAATAGTTTGACAAAGACATCGTGTGTTACACTTGTGGGCGATTATCAGGTTGTATGTAAGTCAATTGTCTTGTAAACTTTTCAAAGTCCAAAAAAGGTTTTTACTCGAAAGGGTTTTTTCCTGAATTTGTCGTCTTTGTTTTATATACATGAGTTTAATGATTTAATGCTTTATGAGAATTAGATTAAAGCATAGGGGCTGAATTAAAATTGAATTTGGTTCGTTCAAATTTAGACACCTAATTAACTAAGTGTGTTTGATTCCTTTGGAGAAATGCAAACTCGATTGATATTGCATTTTACAAATTAGTATCAGGGCGGGTTACCCTAATTTATTGTGTCTGGTCTTGTTTTTCGCCAATTTCATTCCATATCCATGTGACTATTTGATAGTGTTTTGAGATAATATGTTGTGTCATTAATGAGCTTTACAAAGTTTGGAGTCATTGAGATGATATAGTGTTGCTACCTATATGTTTGACTCATTTGTCCTTTATTACACACATGCACGGATTTGTTTGACATTTGTGCTTGTCTATCACATGTTGGTTGAGTGTTTCCATCTCAATTCTGTCTATACAACGAACCAAATGCTATAAAACTTGAAAACAATTAGTGCATGATATAAACTGTTTGTAAGTTTGTGAGATTTATTTTGAAAATCAGAAAAGGGCTGGGAAAGGTATGTCATTTCTTTCCTTTGCGATAAAGCCACCGTTTAAATGTACCTAAAAAGCGAAGAATTGAAAACTGTTCGGGGTCCAATGATGTTTAAAAGTCATGAAAAGCATTACATTGTTTTGGACATTATTGGTTTGAAAATCATTTCCACTTTGATTTGTTCATACTATTAAGACGATGTCATCCAAATTCAAAAAATTTACACCTAAGGACTATTTTGATGTTCATTCGTTAGGACTACACATATACATCGTGCACACATGTCATGATTGAGTCAATTTTCCTATCGAATTTTTTAACACCCATTCATTCCATTTCCATGATTTAGTTATCTTAGTGTACATTGATGGTGTGTGATTTTGTAACATAATTTTTTCATTTTGTTATGAAAAATATGAAAATTCAAAAATTATTTGGTTGCCTTGTTTCCCGTGATACCTCCATTGGATTTATTTGATTTATTCTTTTCCTTATCTATTTCAGACAAATAAAAAGGGGGAGAACGAATTATGATATTATGGGGTAGTTTTAAAATGGAGGAGATTTGATTATGCTTACCATTTTATTCTTTATATCATTTCAAACTCGATATGTCACGAGGTATTGGCTTTTTCTCATGTGTGTAGCTACATTTAAAGATCATTTTTGCACACCCTGATGATGACAAAGAATGTTTAAAGTTTGTTCAAGATTGAAATAGTTTGAAGACTTGTCATTTACCTTTTCAATTTTGGGTTCATGGGAGGGTAGATTTGTATAGGTCATTTGATTTTTTATAATTTGAATATTTTTATTTTGTACATGCATTAACATAAGGGGAGGTTTTTAAGGGCATTCTTCTTTGTTATCAATTTAAATTCCGTATACCGTACATCTTCAAAGAAGTTCAAAAGGCTAACATCTAAAAAACACGATCCGAATTTCAAGAGGACTCCAACATTCATGCCCAACAAGTTAATTTTGGTAAAATTATGTTTAAGTTCCATATATATTTCATATTAAAAGTGTTAGGATATTTTATGATATTTTTATAAATGGTTTTTATAAAAACATTTTCTTACAAATTTTTTTAATATAAAAGTTTTCTGATCCTATAACGGTTTTGGTTTCGGAGGTTTCCAACCCTTTTCAAAGTCTGAAGAATTTTTTGGATTAGTGCCACTATAGTTCAAATGACAGCGTATGTCGTTCGAACGAGATGCGGTCTTGCTCAAACGACATCGTATGTCGTTTGAAGGATAAACGAATTATGATATTATGGGGGAGTTTTAGTATGGGGGAGATTTGATTATGCTTACACGTTTATGCTTTATATCATTTCTGTAGATGAGGAGTCCCCG
Organism: Sambucus nigra; assembly: GCA_949130495.1. Classification (NCBI taxonomy): domain Eukaryota; kingdom Viridiplantae; phylum Streptophyta; class Magnoliopsida; order Dipsacales; family Adoxaceae; genus Sambucus; species Sambucus nigra. Next base: position 102,700,611 of record OX422218.1, on the reverse strand, counting down.
GGAATTAATAATGTCAAATTAAAATATATAATTTCCTTTTTCAATAGATGCGGAAGCGTTGAAAGATGATGGTTCAACAAAACAAAACAAGGCCGGGTTTTAATATCATAAGAAACAAATTAAACAACATAATTCAAGTCCTAGAATTTGCCTAAGTCGTGATTAACAATTATATCCAAAGTTAGGCGAAACCAATTTTAGCAAGTGACTTGAATAAACCAAATATACCCAATATTTAATTTAAGTCCCAAATAAAATGAGTGTGATAATTAAACCGAATTTTTATCTTGAATTAAACCTAAAGCATGCGTTCTAAATGATGTGCAAGATAAAATAAACAATGTCACACTACACCGCGATGTACGAGGAAAAACCCACTAACGAGAAAAAACCTCGGGACGGCCCTAGCCTCAAATCCACTAAAAACGGCATTACAAAATACAAGACAAAAGACTTACTTCCTAAACTCGAACCCTCTCAAGCCGTGATGCTCCTTCTTGTATCAACCTCCAATTAGCGGATAACCAACGGACCTCCACCGTGGTCTCGGAAATCACCGATAGGACTTTAAACGGTCACCGTCACCCGAACATGGAGCCTTTCTCCAAACGAGTACAATCTCAACAAAGATCTTCTTTGTGATGGGGTGTAGAAGCAAACCCGAAACGTCTCTTGAATTCGGTAGAGAAAACCGGTGCCAAAAACTCCAAGTAAGGATATGTATATATTGAACTTGGAATAAACAACAATGGGTGTAAACTAGAGTGTGTATGAATTTTCCATTAAAAATTAACACTCAAAACATGAACATTTTCCCTAATTAAATTTGCTCTCAAACTCTCTCTAAGAGTTGGATATGGAATGGAAAAGTTGTATTGGAAAATGTGTTTCCCGCACATAATATTGCATGAAAAATGTTGGTTGAAAACCAAGTGGAGGAGTGGGGAAAAACTGCAAAAAACTGCCAAATAACTGTTCCCGCTGGAAGTTCGTTCGAACGAACTTGATTCTCGTTCGAACGAGACTTCTAACGAGTGACCAGCCTGGGCTCGTTAGTATCTCGTTAGATATCTCGTTAGAACGAAAACTCGTTCGAACGACATATCGAACGACATATCGAACGACTATCCAGCTTAGGGTCGTTGGCAAACTCGTTCGAACGAACCTGGTTCGAACGACAAAACTCGTTCGAACGAAATCTGGTTCGAACGAAAAAACTCGTTCGAACGACATTTCAAACGAACAAACAGAAAGATTGAAAAATTCGATTTTGGCCCAGAAACTTTTATAAACTTTTATATACTTATTTTTAAGTTTCTAATTGATTCTTTCTGAAAAATAAAATACAGTTTTAATTCACCTAACACCCAATACAAATTGTTCCAAGCTCCTATATACATATAAATACATTCATACCTTGGGAGCATGGAACTAAGTTGATGACGTACAAACGAGGCACATAAACTGCGGCATGTTGATGATGCTTTATACTCTTTGCCGCTACGTCTTCAACAAACACTTCATAGGTCTTGAATATTACAATTAAATAAAATCCTATGAATAAATGTTTTTGTCCGGAATTGAGCCAAAACTATATATGGACTCAATTGGAAATTTGTGTCCTTACAATTTCAAACTCTATATTTCACGATCTATTTGCTTTGTCTCATGTGTGTAGGTACATTTGAAGATCATTTTTGCACACCTTGATGATGACAAAGAATGTTTGAAGTTTGTTGAAGATTGAAAAAGTTTGAATACTTGTCATTTACCTTTTCAATTTTGGGTTCATGGGAGTGTAGATTTGTATAGGTCGTTTGAAATTTGATAATTCGAATATTTTTATTTTGTACCGGTATTGACATAGGGGGAGATTTGTAAGGATATTCTTGTCCATTATCAATTGGTATGTCGTATACCGCTACATCATCGACGAAGTTCAAGAACACATTCACATCAATACGGATCCGAATATTCAAGGTTCTTCAACATTCAAGCCTCCACAGGATTAACTTTGGTAAGGTTTTTTCTTATAGTACCTTAATAATGCGCTAAGAGGATTGGGATATATTTTATCAAAAAAATTCTAAGTGTTGGAGCGGAGTTTTAAAGTTTTTCGTCAAAAAATAATTTTGGGAGTTTTTGAGGCCGTGCATTTACTGGAAAAAGAAAAAGAAAATTATTTATTTAGTAAGTCTCGTTCGAACGACAACATTAGTTGTTCAAATGACAGGTTATGTCGCGCGATACTTCAAATGACATCGTATCTCGTTCGAATGACACCACCGCCTTAAAGTTTCTATAAATTGGACTTTTCAACTCCGTTTTTCTCAAGAAGTCTTTAACATTTTTTGAAAATAATTTTTGTAGTTTTTAAGGCGGTGGATTTACTGGAAAACGAAAAAAGAAAAATAATTTTTGGAGTTTTTGAGGTGGTGCATTTCGGATCGGTGGACACCGAGCGTAGATCTTTGTGTGCGGATGAGTAAAAGACGATGAACTAACACCTGTGGGTTTTTCGCTGTCACTCGTAGCTTTAATGGTTTGACAAAGACACCGTGCATTACACTTGTGATCGATTTCATTCCATATCCATGTGACTATTTGATAGTGTTTTGAGACAATATATTGTGTTATTAATGAGCTTTACAAAGTTTGGATTCTTTGAGATGATACAGTGTTGCTACCCACATGTTTGACTCATTTGTACTTTATTGCACACATGCACGGATTTGTTTGACATTTGAGCTTCTCTATCACATGTTGGTTGAGTGTGTTCATCTCAATTCTGTATATACAACGAACCAAATGCGATAAAACTTGACAAAAAGTAGTGCTTGATATAAATCATTTCTAAGTTTGTGTGATTTATTTTGAAAAATGGAAAATGTCTGCGAAAGGTATTTCATTTGTTTCCTTTGCGATAAATCCACCGTTTAAATAGACCTAAAAAAGTGACGAATTGAAAATTATCCGGGGTCCAATGATGTCTAAAAGAACCCGAAAAAATTGAAAGGCAATAAAAAGAAATATATACCAAAAAGGGCCAATAGGTTTTAGTTTCATGACCACATAAGAAAAATAAAAAGCATTTTGTTTCAATAAGGGAGTTTAGATAGAATTTTCATACGGTTTGCATGTCCTTGAAACTCATGAAAAAGCATTACATTATTTTGGACGTTATTGGTTTGGAAAGCATTTATACTTTGATTTTTTCATCTGATTAATATGATGTCATCCAAATTCAACAATTTTACACCTATGGACTATTTTGATGTTCATTCGTTAGGAGTACACTTATACATCATGCACATATGTCATGATTGAGTCAATTTTCCTATCGAATTTTTTCACACCCATTCATTCCATTTCCATGATTTAGTTATCTTAGTGTACATTCATGGTGTGTGATTTTGTAACATAATTTTTGCATTTTTGCAGGAAAAATCGAAAAAATCAAAAATTATTTTTTTGCCTTATTTCCCGTGACACCCCGATTGGATTTATTTGGTTTATCCTTTTCCTTGTCTATTTCAAACAAATAAAAAGGGGGAGAACTAATTATGATATTATGGGGGAGTTTTAATATGGGGGAGATTTGGTTATGCTTACACTTTTATTCTTTATATCATTTCAATATCGATATGTCAAGAGGTATTTGCTTTGTCTCATGTGTGTAGGTACATTTGAAGATAATTTTTGCACACCCTGATGATGACAAAGAAGGTTTGAAGTTTGTTAAAGATTAAAAGTTTGAAGGCTTGTCATTTACCCTTTCAGTTTTGGGTTCATAGGAGGGTAGATTTGTATAGGTCATTTGATATTTTATAAGTCGAATATTTTTATTTTGTACCGGGATAGACATAGGGGGAGATTTGTAAGGAAATTCTTGTCCGTTATCAATTTCTATGTCATATACTGCTACATCATCTAAGAATTTAAAAAAGATAACATCTAGAAAAGATGGTCCAAATTTAAAAAAGACTTCAACATTCATGCCCAACAAGTTAATTTTGGTAAAATTGTGTTTAAGTTCCATTTACTTTTCATATTAAAAGTATTAGGATATATTATGCAATTTTTATAAATGGTTTTTCTAAAAACATTTTCTTATAAAATATTTTCATATAAATGTTTTCTAATCCCGTAACTATTTTGCTTTCTGAGGTTTCCAAATATTTTCAATGTCTGATGACTTTTCTGGATCAGTGCCACTGTAGTTCAAACGACTGCGTATGTCGTTCGAACGAGATGCTATCTCGCTCAAACGACATCGTATATTGTTCTAACAACAAACGGATTAAGACATTATGGGGGAGTTTTAGTATGGGGGGATTTGATTATGCATACTCGTTTATGCCTTATATCATTTCAAACTCTATACGTCACGAGGTATTTGCTTTGTCTCATGTGTGTAGGTATATTTGAAGTTCATTTTTTCACACCCCAATGATGACAAAGAATGTTTTAAGTTTGTTGAAGATTTAAAAAGTCTGAAGACTTTTCATTTAGCTTTCCAGTTTTGGGTTTATGGGAGGGTAGATTTGTATAACTAATTGAATATTTGATAATTCAAATATTTTTATTTTGTATCGGCATAGACATAGGGGGAGATTTGTAAGAACATTCTTGTCCGTAATCAATTTGTATATCGTATACCGCTACATCGTCAAAGAAGTTCAAGAACACATTCACATCAATACAGATCCGAATAATTAAGGTTCTTCAATATTAAAGCCTCCGCGGGATTAACTATGGTAAGGTTTTGTTTTAGAGTACCTTAATAATGCACTTAGAGTATTGGGATATTTTTTATCCAAAAATTTTGAAGTGTTGGAGCGGAGTTTTAAAGTTTTTCGTCAAAAATTAATTTTCGGAGTTTTTGAGGCGGTGCGTTTACTGGAAAAAGAACAACAAAAATATTTATTTTAAAAGGCTCATTCGAACGACACCCTAAGTCGTTGAAACGACAGGCTATGTCCCGTGATACTTCAGATGACAACATGTCTCATTCAAACGACACCACCGCTTTAAAGTTTCTATAAATTTGACTTTCCAACTCTGTTTTTCCCAAGAAGTTGTTAACATTTTTCATTCTGCAAACAGTGCATATCAATAGATTATTTTGGTTTCTTCATTTAAGCCTTAAACCCTTTTTGTTTCCAATTAAAAAAATCCCAATATTTTTATGTGAATTATTTTGGGACCCAAAGAACAACCATGCTATTGTTCAACTTATGTGGAGAAGGAATCTCCATATCTGATCGATGGGACCCGAGTGTAGATCTCTGCGTGTGGACGAGCCGAAGAAGACGAATTGAAACCTACGAGTTTTTCACTTTCACTCATAGATTTAAGGGTTAGATGAAGACACCATGCGCTACACTTGTGGGAGATTATCAGGTTGTATGTAAGTCAATGATCTTGTAAACTTTTCAAAGTGTTAAAATGTTTTTTTACACGAAAGGGGTTTTTTCCTGAATTTTTCGTGGTTGTTTTATATGCATGATTTGAATGATTTAATGCTTTATGACACTTAGATGCATGCATAGGGGCTGAATTAAAATTGAATTTCGTTTGTTCAAATTTAGACACCGAATTAAATAAGTGTGTTTGATTCCATTGGAGAATTGCAAACTTGATTGATATTTCATTTTAATAAAATTATTATCCTAGCGGGTTATGCTAATTTATTGCGTTTGATCTTGCTTTCCGCAAAAATTGTGTGATATTGATTTTTTTTTAAATCTGGTTTTTGGAAGGTTATCGCAATTTTCAATGCATAACTTATAAAATCGGATGTCCCCTCTTGTTGACACGAGTTAGAGTTTTGACGATTTAAATACTTTGAATTTGACATTTGCGAAAATAATTTATTTTTTGGAAAAAAAATTATCGTTTTAAATCCGCTTTGGATCATTTGCAAACGGTTCAAAATCAAAGAGATTTTTATCGTGATTTTTTTCTTTGGACCCGGACTTTAATGCTTTAAAATTGTCTAAAAAGGAGAGTGATGAGAGCGACCTATGTTTCGAAAAAGAATTGGAGGACTTTATAAATTCCTCGGTTCCTATTTGTGCCGTTGAGGATAATAGTTTAATTAATAATTTTATGGCACGTGAAAAGACTATTAGGGATAAATTGTTTTAACTGAGAGTGAGAGAGATAGCCTTTTAAGTTTGTTTAATGATTTTAAAAGTGAGTCCCTCAAATTGGAAGAGTCTAATTCTTTGCTTGAGTCTAAAATTTTGAAGTTGAAAAATGATTTGAAAGACTCGAGTAGTTTGTGTAGTGATGGTAATGGATCGTCTTGTTCTCATGCTTTGAGTGTAATAGCCAAAACTATAGTTTGTTTTAGAGGGTCAACCATTTTCAAGGTCGTTAGAAAATGTCTACCCATAGGTGTCGTTCGACCGGTTTACACATGTTCATATTGTGGTACGAAAGGTCACCTTAGGGGTTTTTGTTTCGATCTTTGAAAAATTCCTAGAAAGTTGAAGTCTAGTGTTCCCTCGGTTCTCGTAACCCCCATGCATCGGTTCACACATATTTGGGCTAGGAAATCACTTTTAGAGGCACTAGAGGTGAGACTAGTTGATCCTCCATTGCTTGCACATGATTCTTCTCTTGCCATATCATATAGATGATTGTTGTGACAACCCGCTCTCCGAAATAAAGGGTGGCCAACCCGATACCTCGACATAACGGATTCATGAATGGATATCATCCTCAGCATCATAAAAATAATTAGGTATATGGGCAAGCCACTCCATAAATCAGAAAGCAGGTTGTCAAAATTTTGATTTAAAGGAAAGATTTAAGAAATAAATTAAAAAACCCAAATCCGATAAAAGTGTAATTTCCATAGAACACATGAATAGTTAACCAAAACAATATACAGTAAAAGAACCGAATAATCTGTCGGTCCACAGATACATCACAATGTTATATATGATACATACTACATCCATTAACAGTTACAAAATATGGGCCACTAGCCCGAATGACCCGATCATAACTAGATTCCAAAAAGAAAGAGGGCGTCTAACAACATCCCTTATTAATCCGCAAGGTCATACAGCTCGTCACAAGAATAAGAATGGAAATTCACAACGGGCGCCCTTGCGGAGGAGCACCTGATCGGATATCACAATATGCACAACATAGAAAGACGAACGGGTCAGGGCCCAATTTATATATGATTCCCAGAAGAGTAAGAAACATGATAGATATGGAAAATGAATCAATAATAATGTGAATGAAAATCTAACAACCTAAACATAAAATGTATTAATGCAATTATAAATGTTTCTAACAATTTTAAATTAGGCAAGAGATTAAATAAATTCTCATTTCTTCCCATATCTTATCATTTTCCATTCCTTAACAGGAATATAATTACCATCCAATATCTTATGGAAATTTACATACCTCAAGTCCCACTTGAGTTAGAAAGGTTATATTCCTATTCATATAACGTTTCTAAGACCGCCCCTCCGAGTTTCCCCACTGGGCGCACCCCTAAATGACTATCATCTTCCAGGACCTATCTATACAAGACAACCTGGGCACCTAACGCACGTCGGGAAGTGGCCATATGCCTGCGAGTGAGTCATAACCACAGCCGGAATTACCTCACTAGCGCAGAAAAACATACACAAAACCCACATATGGCCGAGGACTATAGTCAGCCTGCATTCAATAGCCAGGGGACATCACCTCATGTGCGAGCTTCCCTTATGATAGCATTTAGAGAGGTGTGTTTAAGTAATTTAACAATTACCAATTTATCCCATTTTCATTATCATCAATCTCATGTATTTCATTTACTTGAAACATTTATCTTTGAATATTTCTTATTCAATTTCATCATACATTTAAGTCCCGAAGTATTGTCCAAACAGTCCCCCAAAGTCTAACAAATCCCGAGGTTTCATACACCTGAAAAAGGGTTTCTAACCTATCCACATATGGGCTTAGAACTCTAACTTTAACTATTTTCCTAAAGTAAAGTGATACCTAAGAATCACTTTAAATACCCCTGAATTAACCCCAAGTGTTCCCATTCAACTATAGGGTAACGACCAAACTCAACTAGAACTCTAAGATCCTAGTTTTACTTCTTACAAGAAGGATCCTAGGTCATAATCCTAGAGAAAAAGGGGTAAAATTTAAAAAGGAAAATAAAGGAAAATAGGCTTTCCGAATCGATTCGGACTAGCCAAATCGATTTGGGTTCTTAAAGGCGAATCGATTCGGAATAGCCGAATCGATTCGGCCAAGAAAAGTGGGTTTCTGCATAATTGCCGAATCGATTCGGGGGAGAACCGAATCGATTCGGTTCACCAGACCTGGACACTGCATCTATGCGAATCGATTCGGCCAGGAGCCGAATCGATTCGCCCCTGCGAATTTTGCCAATTTTGGCTATGGAGTCTTGGACTTCTAATCTCTTCCAAACACAATTAACCCAAACCCTTGTCATTTATAGCTACCAATTGAGTATAAATGCAGCCAATAACCATAATTTCACCATCAATAACCATGCAAATCAAACTCCAACATTTCCAAGCCCATAAACCAATTAAAAGCCCTAGGTTTCTCAAACCATGTAACCACAACTATCAATGCAACTTACTCTAATTAAATCATAAAATAGCAAGTAGAAAACTTGCCTCAAGCTTGTAAGTTCAGATTTTGGTGAGGTTGTATGCAAGATCAAACACCCAAGCTTCAATCTCTCACTTTCTCCCAAGATTTCTTCTTCTCTTTCTTTTTCTAGTTCTACTAATGTAATTAGGGGAATAGTGACTTAGGTGAAGACATAAATCGTGGCTTATGCTTAAAATTCCAACTTAAGTGATTAATGTGCGGTAAAATAATACGCATCTACTCATGTAAATTACAACCAGTCAAAAGTGCCCGAAAACTAGAAATACAATATGGTACACAATTTGACTATCTCAAACCTCCCGGAACTAATGGCACCCTCCAAATTATCATTTGGAGATTTTATAATTCAGTTTAGGTTCCGGCTCCATTTTAAGCCCAATGTTATTTTAAATTCTTAGGACATAATAAAACATCACATAGCAAAATTCACCTCTACATACGGTAAATATGCAACATCATAGTAGATATTAACTTATCTTTCTTAAATTAATACCTACTCCACAAATCAACATCTTTAATTAATCACTATAATAAGCAGATTAAATATAAAATAGAATCTCAAAAGCGAGGGTTGTTACAATTGGGTTTGCTTATTTTTCATACACTAGTTGTGATTCATGATATAAGTTTTCTAGTGTTATGACATGTATATTTTTTGTAAGACCATTCATATATTTTTGGATCTTATTCGAAAAATACATAAAAAAAAAAATTGATAAATTTTTATTCAAAAATCCAAAAGGAGTTTTGTATTTTGTTTTACACTGTTTATGGATAGACACTGAGGATGACTGAGTCACAATTTCATTCTATATCCATGTGAGTATTTGATAGTGTTTTGAGACAATATTTTGTGTCATTCATGAGCTTTACAAACTTTTGAGTCTTTGAGATGATATAATGTTGCTACCTATATATTTGACTCATTTGTCCTTTATTGCACACATGAACGGATTTGTTTGACTTTTGTGCTTATCTATCACATGTTGGTTAGTGTTTCCAACTCAATTATGTCTATACAACGAATCAAATGCGATAAAACTAGACAAAAAGTAGTGCATGATATAAACCGTTTCTAAGTTTGTGTGATTTATTTTGAAAAACGGAAAAGGGCCGCGAAAGGTATTTCATTTTTTTCCTTTACGATAAAGCCACCATTTAAATGGACCTAAAAAGGTGAGGAAACTAAAATTATCTGGGATCCAACGAGGTTTAAAAGATCCCAAAAAAATTGAAAGGCGATAAAAAGGAATATATACCAAAAAGGGCCAATAGGTTTTTGTTTCATCCCTATATAAGAAAAATAAAAGCATTACCTTTTAATGAGTTTCATACGGTTTGCACGTCCCTGAAAGTCATGAAAAATCATTACATAGTTTTAGACGTTATTAGTGAGGAAATCATTTATACTTTAATTTTTTCATATGATTAATACGATGTCATCCAATTTCAACAATTTTAGACCTATGGACTATTTTGATGTTCATTCGTTAGGAGTACACTTATGGATCGTGCACACATGTCATGAATGAGTCAATTTTCCTATCGAATTTGTTCACACCCATGCATTCCATTTCCATGATTTGGTTATCTTAGTGTATGTTCTTGGTGTGTGATTTTTTAACATAATTTTTGCATTTTTTATAAAAAATAAAAAATTGTTTGTTTGCCCTGTTCCCGTGACACCCCCAATTGGATTAATTTTGTTTATTCTTTCCTTATCTATTTCGAACAAATAAAAAGGGGGAGAACGAATTATGATATTATGGGGGACTTTTAATATGGGGAGATTTGATTGTGCTTACACGTTTATGCTTTATATCATATCAATCTCAATATGTTACGAGGTATTTGCTTTGTCTCATGTGTGTAGGTACATTTGCAGATCATTTTTGCACACCCTAATGATGACAAAGAATGTTTGAAGTTTGTTGAAGATTGAAAAATTTGTAAGCCTTGTCATTTACCTTTTCAGTTTTGGGTTCATAGGAGAGTAGATTTGTATAGGTCATTTGATATTTTATAATTTGAATATTTTTATTTTGTACCGACGTAGACATAGGGGGAGATCTGTAAGGACTTTCTTGTTCGTTACTAATTTGTATATCGTATACTACTACTTCGTCGAAGAAGTTCAAGAAGCTAACATCTACCAAAGGAGATTCGTATTTCAAGAAGACTTCAACATTCATGCCTAAAAAGTTGAGTTTAGTAAAATAATGTTTAAATTCCATTAACATTCCATATTAAAAGTGTTGGGATATATTATGAAATTTTTATAAAATTATTTTCTTATAAAAGATTTTTTATATAAAATTTTTTGATCTCGAAACTATTTTGATTTATGAGGTTTCCAACTATTTCCAAAGTTTGAAGACTTTTTTGGATCAGTGCCACTGTAGTTCAAACGACAACGTATCTCGTTCGAACGAGATGGTGTCTCGCTCGAGCGACATCGTATGTCGTTTGATCGACAAACGAATTATGATATTATGGGGGAGTTTTAGTATGGGGGAGATTTGATTATGCTTGCACGTTTATGCTTTATATCATTTCAAACTCTATACGTCACAAGGTATTCACTTTGTCTCATGTGTGTAGGTGCATTTGAAGATCATTTTTGCAGACCCTGATGATGGCAAAAAATGTTTGAAGTTTGTTGAAGATTAAAAAACTTTGAGTACTTGTCACTTACCTTTTCAGTTTTGGGTTTATGGGAGGGTAGATTTGTACAGGTCATTTGATATTTGATAATTCAGATGTTTTTATTTCGTACCGGTATAGACATAGGGGGAGATTTGTAAGGACGTTCTTGTCCATTGTTAATTTGTATGTCGTATACCGCTACATCATCGAAGAAGTTCTAGAACATATTCACATCAATACGGATCCGAATAATCAAGGTTCTTCAACATTAAAGCCTCCGCGGGATTAACTTTGGTAAGGTTTTGTCTTATAGTACCTTAATAATGCGCTAAGAGTATTGGGATATATTTTATCAAAAAATTTCTAAGTGTTGGAGCGGAGTTTTAAAGTTTTTCGTCAAAAAATAATTTTTGGAGTTTTTGGGGCGGTGCATTTATTGGAAAAATAAAAAGAAAAATATTTATATAATAAGCCTCGTTCGAACGACAGGCTATGTCATTTAAATGATAGGCTATGTCGCGCGATGCTTCAAATGACATCATGTCTCATTCGAATGACACCACCGCCTTAAAGATTCTATAAATTAGACTTTCCAACTTCATTTTTCTCAAGAAGTCTTTCACGTTTTTCTTTTTGCAAATAGTGCATATCGGCATAATACTTTGGCTTCTTCATTTAAGCCTTAAAACCCTTTTTTATTTTCAACTCACAAATTCCAAATATCTTTATGTGAATCTTTTTGGAACCTAATGAACAATCGTGCTATTGTTCAACCTTTATAGAGAAGGCATCTCCATATCATATCGGTGGACACTGAGCGTAGATCTCTGCGTGTGGTCGAGCCTAAAAAGACGGGCCGACACCTACGGGTTTTTCTCTGTCACTCATAGCTTTGATCGTTTGACGAAGACACCGTGCGTTAAACTTGTGGAAGATTATCGGGTCTTATGTAAGTCAATGGTCTTGTAAACTTTTCAAACTGTTCAAATGGTTTTTCCCCAAAAGGTTTTTTTTCCTGAATTTATCGTCTTTGTTTTATATGCATGATTTAATTCTTTATGACAGTTAGACGCATGCATAGGGGATGAATTAAAATTGAATTTGGTTTGTTCAAATTTAGACACCTAATTAAATAAGTGTGTTTGATTCCATTGGAGAATTGCAAACTCGATTGATATTGCATTTTACAAATTGGTATCAGAGCGGGTTACGCTAATTTATTGCATCTGATCTTGTTTTTCGCAAAAAAATGTGTGATATTGATTTCTTGAAAAATATGGATTTCGGAAATTGGTCACAATTTTCAATGGAGAACTTGTGTATTCGGATGTCCCCTCCTGTTGACACGAGTCAGAGTTTTGACGATTTAAATAGTTTGAATTTAACATTTACGAAAAGAATTGATGTTTTGGAAAAAGAAAATTTTCGTTTTAAATCCTCTTTGGATCATTTGCAAACGGTTCAAAATCAAAGAGATTTTTATCGTGAAAAATTTGTCTTTGGACCAAGACTTAAATGATTTAAAATCGTCCAGAAAGGAGAGTGATGAGAGAGTCCTATGTTTAGAAAAAGAATTGGAGGAATTTAAAAATTCCAGGGTTCCTGTTTGTGCTGTGAGGATAGTAGTTTAATTAATGATTTTACGACAAGTGAAAAGACTCTTAGGTATAAATTTGTTTTAATTGACAGTGAGAGAGATAGACTTTTAAATTTGTTTAGTGATTTGAAAAATGAGTCCCTCAAATTGGAAGAGTCTAATTTTTTGCTTGAGTCTAAAATTTTGAAGTTGAAAAATGATTTGAAAGACTCGAGTAGTTTATGTAGTGATGGTAATGGATCGTCTTGTTCTCATGCTTCGAGTGTTATAGCCAAAACCATAGATTGTTTTAGAGGGTCAACCATTTTCAAGGTCATTAGAAAAGGTCTACCCATAGGTGACGTTACACCGGTTTACGCATGTTCATATCGTGCTAGGAAAGGTCACCTTAAGGGTTCTTATTTCGATCTTTGAAAAATTCCTAGAAAGTTGAAGTCTAGTCTTCCCTCGGTTCCCGTAACCCCCATGCGTCGGTTCACACATATTTGGGTTAGGAAATCACTTTTATAGGCACTAGAGGTGAGACTAGTTGATCCTCCGTTGCTTGCACATGATTCTTCTCTTGCCATATCATATAGATGATTGTTTTTGCTTATTTTTCATACACTAGTTGTGATTCATGATATAAGTTTGCTTGTGTTATAACATGTATATTTTTTTGTATGCCCATTCATATATTTTTGGATCATATTCAAAAAATACAAAAAAAAATTATTTTGATTATTTTCTATTGAAAAATCCAAAAGGAGTTTTGTATTTCGTTTTACACTGTTTATGGATAGACACTTAGGATGATTGAGTCAGAATTTCATTCCATATCCATGTCACTATTTGATAGTGTTTTGAGACAATATGTTGTGACATTCATGTGCATTACAAAGTTTTGAGTCTTTGAGATAATATAGTGTTGCTAGCTATATGTTTGACTCATTTTTTCTTTATTGCACACATGCATGAATTTTTTTAGCTTTTGTGTTTATCTATCACATGTTGGTTGAGTGTTTCCATCTTAATTATGTTTATACAACAAACCAAATGCGATAAAACATGACACAAAGTAGTGCTTGATATAAACCGTTTTTAAGTTTGTGTGATTTATTTTGAAAAATTGAAAAGGGCTGCGAAAGGTATTTCATTTTTTTCCTTTGCGATAAAACCATCGTTTAAATGGACCTAATAAAGTGAGCAATTGAAAATTATCCGGAGTCCAATGAGGTTTAAAAGAGCCGAAAAAAATTTAAAGGAAATAAAAAGGAATATGTACCAAAAAGGGCCAATAGGTTTTAGTTTCATCACCTCATTAGAAAAATAAAAAGCATTATCTTTTAATGAGGGAGTTCAGATGGAATTTTCATACAGTTTGCACATCCTTGAATGTCATGAAAATGAATTACGTAGTTTTGGACATTATTGGAGTGGAAATCATTTATACTTTCATTTGTCCATATGATTAAGACGATGCCATCTAAATTCAACAATTTATACCTAAGGACTATTTTGATGTTTATTCGTTGGGAGTACACTTATGCATCATGCACACATGTCATGATTGTGTCAATTTTTCTATCGAATTTATTCGCACCCATTCATTCCGTTTCCATGATTTGGTTATCTTAGTGTACATTCATGGTGTTTGATTTTGTAACATAATTTTTGCATTTTTGTATGAAAAATAAAAAATAGTTTGTTTTCATTGTTTCCCGTGACACCCCGATTGGATTTATTTGGTTTATTCTTTTCGTTATCTATTTCGGGCAAATAAAAAGGGGGAGAACGAATTATGATATTATGGGGGACTTTTAATATGGGGGAGATGTTATTATGCTTACAATTTTATGCTTTATATCATTTCAAACTCGATATGTCGCGAGGTATTTGCTTTGTCTCATGTGTGTAGGTACATTTGAAGATCATTTTTGCACACCCTGATGATGATAAAGAATGTTTGATGTTTGTTGAAGGTTGAAAAAGTTTGAAGAATTGCCATTTACCTTTTCAGTTTTGGGTTCATAGGAGGGTAGATTTGTATTCGTCATCTGATATTTGATAAGTCTAATATTTTTATTTTGTACCGGCATAGACATTGGGGGAGATTTGCAAGGACATTCTTGTCTGTTATCAATTTGTATGTTGTATACTGCTACATCGTCAAAGTAGTTCAAGAAGCTAACATCTTCAAAAGACGATCCGAATTTCAAGAAGACTTCAACATTCATGCCTAAAAAGTTGATTTTAGTAAAATTTTGTTTAAGTTCCATTTACATTCATATTAAAAGTGTTGGGACATTTTACGAACTTTTTATAAATGTTTTTTATAAAAACTTTTCTTTTAAAAGATTTTTTAAATAAAAGTTTTTGATCCCGTAGCCGTTTTGCTTTCTGAGGTTTCCAACTATTTTCAAAGTCTGGAGAATTTTTGGGATTAGTGCCAGTGTTGTTCAAACGACTACATATCTTGTTCGAACGAGATATTGTCTCACTCAAACGACATCGTATGTCATTCGAATGACAAATGGATTATTATATTATGGGGGAGTTTAAGTGTGGGGGAGATTTGATTATGCTTACACTTTTATGCTTTATATTATTTCAAAATCTATACATCATGAGGTATTTACTTTGCCTCATGTGTGTAGCTACATTTGAAGGTCATTTGTACACACCTTGATTATGACACAGAATGTTTGAAGTTTGTTGAAGTTTGAAAAAGTTTGAAGACTTGTCATTTACATTTTCAGTTTTGGGTTCATGGGAGCGTATATTTGTATAGGTCATTTGATATTTGCTAATTAGGATATTTTTAATTTGTATCGGCATAGACATAGGTGGAGATTTGTAAGGAAATTCTTGTCCGATATTAATTTGTATGTCGTATACCGCTATATTGTCAAAGAAGTTCAAGAACACATTCACATCAAGACAGATCCAAATAATCAATGTTCTTCAACATTCAAGCCTCCTCGGTATTAACTTTGGTTAGGTTTTGTTTTAGAGTACCTTAATAATTCACTTAGAGTATTGGGATATTTTTTTATCAAAAATTTTCTAAGTGTTGGAGTGGAGTTCAAAAGTTTTTCATCAAAAATTAATTTTTGGAGTTTTTGAGGCGGTATATTTACAGGAAAAAGAAAAAGAAAAATATTTATTTAATAAGGCTCATTCGAACTACAACCTATGTCGTTCAAATGACAGACTACGTCGCGCGATACTTCAAACGACATCGTGTCTCGTTCGAATGACACCACCGCTTTAAAGTTTCTATAAATTGGACTTTCCAACTACGTTTTTCTCTATAAGTCTTTCACGTTTTTCATTTTTCAAGCATTGCATATCGGTAGAATACTTTGGATTCTTCATTTAAGGCTTAAAACCCTTTTCGTTTTCAATTCACAAAATCCCAATATCTTTCTGTGAATTGTTTTGGAACCCAAAATACAACCGTGTTATTGTTTAACCTCTGTGGATAAGGCATCTCCATATCTGATCGGTAGACACCGAGTGTAGATCTCTGCATGTGGACTAGCCGAAGACGGCGAACTGACACCTGTGGGTTTTTCGCTGTCACTCGTCGCTTTGATGGTTTGACGAAGACACCATGCGTTACACTTGTGGGCGATTATGAGGTTGTATGTAAGTCAATGGTCTTGTAAACTTTTCAAAGTGTTACAAAGGTTTTTAGCCGAAAGGTTTTTTTCCTGAGTTTGTCATCTTTGTTTTATATGCATGATTTGAATGATTTAATGCTTTATGAAATTAGATGCATGCATAGGGGCTGAATTAAAATTGAATTTGGTTTGTTCAAATTTAGGCACCTAATTAAATAAGTGTGTTTGATTCCATTGGAGAATTGCAAACTCGACTGATATTCCGTTTTACAAGAATCATAATTGATCAAAAAGGTGTGTGCATAAAAATAATCATTTATATGTAAAGAAAGATAAACTTATCTCTTGATGAGGTTTTTGTGTGTGTAACTCATTCCGTTACACTGCAAATTTCTGTCTCGTCAATAAGAAGGAAAGACTTCTTGTGTCGATTCCCACAGATGGAGCCAATTCTAAATGCAAAAATTCTCACCCGTAGGGGGGGGGGGTCCAATTCATCACGATACAATCATAAAAATAAATAAAAGAGAGAGACAAAGATTTACGTGGTTCGACAATGAATGGCTTACGTCCACGAAGCTATGTTTGTGTTTCATTATAAACTTGAAAGAAGTTACGTAAAAGTGTTTCTTTAACCTCTGAGTCCCCTTTCACAATGGGGTGTGTCCCATTTATATAGAGTTAGGGGTTACAATTGGATAAGTCGCATCCTCATTAAGTTTAAGTCACAATAAAATTGTGATCCTTAGTCTTCTAATTTATCTAGGACTCTTAATCGTCCTTATCTTGTTGGAGCGCATGCTGATCGCCATCTTGACCGATGTGCTCTCCACGTGTTATGCTATTTATGTAGGTATATTTTCTCCCCACATCGAGGATGTTCTTAATCTCTCGAGTTGATAACTTGGCTTGCCTATATGTTTGTGGGTGGTAAATCGTCCCAACTTTGTGAATGACGCCATACTTTGTCATTAGCTTCTCAATTGGCCTATTACAAAAATCCATGCCGTTGTCACTAATGACGACTTTTGAAACACTAAAATGATAAAGTATGTGTTTATGAATGAACTTTACCATCACCTTACAGTCATTTATCCTAGTAACTATGGCTTCTACCCATTTAAACACATAGTCTATCGCAATAAAAATGTATAGGAAACCAAAATATGGAGGAAAAGTTCCCATGAAGTCAATGCCCTAATAGTCGTATATCTCAATGGTAAGAATCGGGGTCAATGACGTCATGTCAAGTTGAGTAATGGCTCCTCTCCTTTGGCACCTATCACAATATTTTTAATGAACTTGCACATCTGGGAAGATAATGGGCCAATGGAGACAACTTTAAAGAATCTTTACGGCCATTTTTCGTGGAAAAATGGCCTCCACATGCTTTCGAATGACATAACCCGATAACACTCGTGATCTAGTCATCTAGCACACATCTTCGAATTAATTGGTTGGCATAATATTTAAACAAATAGGGATCGTTATAGAAAACCATGCGCAACCACTTGAAGGGCTTCCTCTTTTCTTATGGGGTCTAATTGGAAGGGACGACCCTCGCGACTAAGTAGTTCACGATATCGGCAAACCAAGGAAGAAAGGAAGTGGAAAATAATTGCTCATCCGAAAAATAATCGTCTATGGATTTAGGATTTTTGGGTACGTAAAATGAGAGCCTAGATAAGTGTTCAAGTACGATGTTTTCTACTCCTTTCTTGTCTTTAATAGAAAGATCAAACTCTTCGAGTAGCAAGATCCACCTTATGAGGCGCGACTTTGCATCCTTCTTGGAAAGGAGATATTTGAGAGCCACATGGTCAGTAAACCATGTTATGGGTTACTCGATTTGATATAAAAAACATTTCTAGGGAAAATTCTACTTCTAGCAACTCTTTCTCTATGATGGAGTAGTTCAATTAAGGTCCAGTTAAAGTTCAGCTAGAGTGGTATATGACATGGGCCTTCTAATCTCTATTTTTACCTAAAACAACCCCCGTAATCACTCGCATCACACAGAAGCTCGAATGGAAGGTTCCTATCTGGAGCTTGCATGATGGGAGCGGAGATTAGCATGCTTTTTAATTTTCCAAAGCTTCTTGGAACGCTTTACTCCACTCAAAAGGAGCATCCTGAGCGAGTAGGTTTCTTAAGGGCCTAGCGATGGCACTAAAATCCTTAATAAACCTGTGATAAAGCCCTGCATGGCCCAAGAAAGAGCTCAAATCCTTTAGTGGATTGGGTGGGGGAAGTTCGATAATAATGTCACTTTTTTCTCTTTTGACCCCTATCCCCTTTGATGCCACGATGTGGCCAAGAACTACTCCTCCGGTAACCATAAAATGGCACTTCTCCTAATATAGTACCAAATTCTTTTCCATACACCGAGCAAGTAGCTTTTTGAGATTAGCAAGGTAATGGTTAAAATAAGGTCCGAATACAATAAAATCATTCATGAACACCTCAAGGACCCTTTCGACCATGTCGCTAAATAGACTGAGCATGCAACTTTGAAAGGTCGATGATGCATACATTTATAGGCAAACGTTCCAAATGGACAAGTGAATCTTGTCTTATCTTGATCTAGTACATCCACCTCTATTTGGTTATACCCGAAATAACCAGCTAAAAAATAGTAAAATGGGTGATCTGAGACTCTCTCAAGAATTTGGTCCATAAACGGAAAAGGGCTATGGTTTTTTCTAATGTTGACATTCAATTTTCGGTAATAAATGCAAACACACCACATGGTGGTGGTACGTTGTGGAATAAGTTCTCCCTTTACGCTCTCGACCACAGTCATTCCCGACTTCTTCGGGATGAATTGAATAGGACACACCGATTTACTATTCGAGATGGGATAAATGATGCCCGTATCCTATAACTTAATGATTTATGTTCAAATGACATCTTTCATGGTTGGGTTCAAACGTCTTTGTATCTCCATAGAGGGCTTCACGTCCTCCTCTAAGTGGATTTTATGGGTATAAATAAAAGGACTTATACCCTTTAAATCCGCGATGAACCAACCAAAAGAATTTTTTATTTCCTCAAACTACCCATAAGCTTTCCTTCTTGATCTTTATTCGGTCTCGAGGAGAAAATAATGGTATATGTCTAATCCTCCCCCAAATAAGTGTATTTGACATTGGAAGGAAGCTTCTTCAATTCGAGGTTTTAGAAATTTAATGTCGAATGGAATCAGGTAATTCCTCAAATCGAGAGACTTAATTAATATCTCTCACGTCCTCTTCACTCGTGCCCTCATCCAATAAATCTCCCATCTCCCTCACCTCTTGATTGAAATAGGTGTACATACTCTCTCTCAGTCATCATCATGTAACATACCTCAAGTGGATCCCTAACATAATTACCCTCAAAGTGTTCATATACTACCTACTCTATAATATCCGACTCGTGTAACTCTTCCTCGTCATCCATTTGCGTAGTGGTGTTGAAGATATTCTTTCCAAGTGTTATACTACTGAACATGGGTTACATTTGCTCATTACGTGTGTTAATCAATGTGTTAGCCATGTCTAGGGGGGATAAGAATAACGGGAACATGATGTCTCGAGGGAGAGCATGGATTTGTGTCCCAACAGACAAAATCTATCAAAAAGTAAAAAGTGTCCTTTTGGATGATCATGTACTTAACTATCCCATAAGGTACCATCAAAAAATGATCCTAGAGTTGGAGAGTAATTTTGGTAGGCTTAGGATCTCCTAAATCTATCTTCCTATAGATGGAATAGGGGAGGATGTTGACACTCACCCTTAAATCTAGTAAAGCTCACTCAATTTTATTCTCTTTAATGATGCACGAAATGGTAGGTACACCCGGATCTGTACACTTGGATGGGAGGTTGCTTAAAACTATCAAACTCACATTTTGTGCTAAGAACACCTTCTTCTTTACCTTTAATTTACGTTTCACCATGATCAAGCCCTTTAGGAACTTAGCATATGCAATAATTTTCTTGATGGCCTCAAGAATCATGGGAGACCCCTTTAGGAGGAGGAACCAACCGTTGAGGGTAAGGTGGGGCGATAGGGGGTTTCACTACCACCTCAGGCCTAACTGTGTCATCCTTGTCACTCTCTTCCAAAGGGACATCTTAGGCCTTTTGAATTTTGGGAGAAGCCTCCTTGTCATTTAGCACGTCATGTGGGGGAGGTGATGAGTCAACAACTCTCTCACTACGTATATTGGTTACCGCTTGACAGTTCTCTTTACTTTCATCGGGGGTAGATCTAACACAGTTTTGACCTTGGGGTGGTCTTTGGAATTGGGAAGGAAACTTGCCCTCTATTGGACACTCAGGGAAGATTGCAACTTAAAAAGCGATGCCTTTAAGTCGGCCAAATTTTTGGCATTTATCACTGGCTATATTTTCATGAATTGAGCAAGAGTGTCCCTGATACTCTTTCACCGTGGGATCATATAAGGCACGGGAGGAGGCTCTTGCATGGGTAGCACTTATTGATAAGGTGGTAGCTGTAGCGATTGTTGGGGAATGTGTGTATTATGGTTTGTCGCTGCATTCGGTTTCCCGTAAATAAAATCGGGATGGTTTAACCACAAGGGGTTAAAATAATTGTCACGAGGGTAAAATTTCTGTAATACCCCGTATGTTTATACTATATTAATTGGGGATTTATTAAATTTAACGTGAATGAATTATTTAATAAAAAATCCGAAAATTAATTATGTTATAATTATTAACGTGACGAGAGTTAGTAATTATGGGAATATTGGTTGAATATTACTAATGAGCAAAGTAATATATTATATTGCTTACATTGAATGTCATGAGTGAATTAAATGACGATTTCGAAAATTTAAGTCGGAACGTGCTCGTGTCACGTCAGGACTAATTTTGTTAAATAAAAAGTGAATATTTTATAAGTTGCCCGTATGGTCGTTTTGAGTGTGCCAACGCATCCGGTAGGGTCGAGATAGTCAGAAAAGTGTACCCGGGGGTGTAGTTTGGGTCTCGGGGCATTTTTAGGCCTAATTAGTACCCCGGGAGGGCATTTTAATCATTTTACATAATTAGGTAATTAAACCCACGAAATTCAGCAACCTATATCAGCCATTTAGGTTAGCTTTTAGGGTTATAATATCCATAAATCAAGTGATGGCCATTGGAGAAGAGAGGAGAGAGCTCCAACGCAATTTAAGGCCAAAAAGTCACCGGTTTGCACCGCCGCCACCACCACCGCGTAGATCGCGAGACGAGGAATGCAGCCATACCAAAATCAGCCGTGAATCAGAATACCCAAAATCCCAGACAAGCGTTTAACTTGCGTATTTTCGTTAATGCAATCTTCATATTGGTTTTGGATTGATTAGAGATGATAAATATGGAAGAACACCCAATTTGTGTTAGGAAAATGCATGTAGAAATGATTTATATGAAATTCTGGAATCCTTGCCATGTAGAGGAATATAACCCACGAAATTTTGATGATATATTAGAAGGAAATTTTGGTAAAAACAGATTAGAACCTTGATTAAGAAAAACTCTAGGGTTCTTGATGATTAGATGGAATTTTGGGTTAATTATCCATGTTTAATGTTAGATATACACATTCTTTATGTTGAAAACATCTGGTATAATGTTATAATGATAGTAGTAGGATTTTTGGGACGTTTAGAATGTAAAAACATGGTTTTGGATGAAGAAATTTGGTAGAACCCGTAACTGCATTTCTGCAGAATTTTCGCAGACCTGCTTGATCGATCGATCGAGCCTAGAGCTTCGATCGATCGAAGGTTCGATCGATCGAGCCCCAGACCTCGATCGATCGACCCCTCCTGGCAGACTCTTATTTCCCTTGTTTACTTAGTCGAATTGAAATTATCGTGAAATAATTCTTGGGTATCCTTAATGAAATGTTTTGGGAGATAGGAAAGACCGGTAGGACATTTGAATAAGTGTTGAGAACTTTATTATAAGATGAGAATCTTTTTTTTGGGATAATTATATAATGAACTATGAAACTACGTATTTCAAGTGAGAGAATGCGGCGAATAGCTACGATAGTGAATAGAGGTATACCTACTGAATTTTCCTACTTGGAAGGATAGAGACAACGAATGTCACGTATTACGTGAGAAAACCCTTCGAGTTAAGGTTAGAGATGAAACCTTATACGTAATACTAATAATGTGAAATGTAGAATAAATGGTATAATTATGGGTGACGATAAGAACCTATATTAACATGATAAAGTGGTATATTTATATGATTGTGTGTACATATATTATATACTTGTGAAAATCATGCCCACGCTACTTGCTATCCCTGAGGTTACCGCGCTGGGACAAGTCTTATCTCGATGGGACCTTTATGGGGGATATTGACTTGTACCCTATAAGATAGATATCCTTGGTACAGGCTATCGATGTGATAGTTCAGACGGTCCTAAGAGACGCAGGCATGTGCCATCCTCTTAGAGACTTGGAATCTATGCTTCGCCTCAATATTGTTTGTGCATTTATGTTAATACAATTCGAGAGTGATTCCGATTGTATTCCCCTTAATATGATTGATATGGGGTTCTGGATAGTAGAGTATGCACGCACCATAGTTTTATGAGGGGTGCTGTTATTTTATATATATTACACGAGTTGTTAATATATATATGAGATTTTGAAATTTGAAACTGCCTACTGTGATTTGATAAGTAGGACTTGGTTGATGACTTAGATAGTGAATACTTGTTTCGTGAAAGTATAATATGTTACTGAGAAACTTTATAAATTAATAAAAGCTAAAACGAGAGTTATGCTACTAATCTGGAAGTAACCTTTTTAAACAAAAATATTGTTCGGTTTTGAAATCTTATGAGTAAGTTCAGATACGCTAAATTATTGGAAAAGGTTAGTATGATAAAATTGTTAAGAAACTGTTGGGAAGGTTAATGCGATAGGTGTGCACATTAGAAGAGAGGTGAGTATTTCTCAAGAAAGTGATGCACTAATATGTTGTTGCATTGGCCTGTATCAATTTAAATACTTGTTAAACGTATTTTAAAATCAAACACACTTTCAGGCTCTGACCCTTTTCTTTTTCTCTCTCTTGTATATATATGTATATATTTCAGGTGTCCAGCCACAGGGGCGTCTTGCTTAGGATCCCTTGAGAGGAACGTGCTACAGCTTAGGTGGGAGTTGCAGGTCACTTGCGTAGACGGCTACTTTTATTGACTCCACTTCTAGTATTCTCATTCATTGGGCATGTGTCGCCCTTTCCATTATTTCACTGTTGCTGGGACATTTATATTTCAGTTGTTTCCAGTATTGTTCTATGGGATTTATTCAGTTTGGATTTGTGACTTTAGTTTTCATATGTTGACATTCGATTGTCGAATGTATTATATTATTTGGTTTACTGTTGTGTGATTCTTAATTGTAGAAATGTTGTTTTTAAATAAATAAATCTTTTTCCTTAATTAAAATTTGGAAAGTATGTATGAAAATGGTTTTGAAACTTAGCTTAATTATTTAGGGTGTTAAATTGGAAAATTTATTTTTATCGACAGTGATGCTGAGAATGAACCAACTGTTTACCTTGATTTAATTTAATAAAGGAGTGATCGCCCGGTATTTAATTAGGCGGGGTGTCACAAGTGGTATCAGAGCATCAGGTTCTAGTGTCCATAGGATCTGTACGACTTATTTCGCTTTCAGCTTAACGTTATTGCTATAGAGACCTATTTTTAGGATTGTTGTATTCCTGCTTTTACGTTAAAGTCTTCAGCTATTTGAGATTTGATGATAACTGTAGACTAATAAACTTGTTCACGTTTCAGATGCCTCCGAGACGTGCTCCGAAAGATAGGCGTGCCCAAGCCGAGCAGCCAGCATCTCCGGCACCAGGCACAATGAATGCAAACGAAGAAGCCGCCATTGTTGCTCAGGCGGTGAATGCCGCAATAGCGGTGATTTAGCAGGCTCCACCCCAGGTTCAGGCAGTGGCGCCAGTACCAGCACAGCTTCCATCGGCATGGGAGCGGGTTCGGGATGCTTTTCAGAAAGCGCATCCCCCTGAGTTTTTGGGTAGCTCCGATATTATTACAGTTAGCCAATGGAAGAAGGACATCCAGTGGAATCTCCCTATGTATGAGTGCACTGACGTGCAAAAGAAGTTATTGGCTTCCTTTAAGCTGGTGGGAGCCGCCTTACAGTGGTGGGAGTCCACTACTACTTTGGAGGAGAGGGACACGATCCCTATTCAGTTGTTCTGGGAGCGGTTTGACCGCAAGTATTTTCCACCCGCAGTGCAGACTGAGATGAGGTGGAAATTACTAAATCTGAAGCAGGAGAACCTTACTGTAGCTGAGTATGAGGAGGAGTTCACGAGACTTCACACAATTGTGCCAGATGAGGCACCTACTGAGAGCAAGAAGATTTTGATGTTTGTCGACGGGTTAGCTTGGAGGATCCATCAGCACCTTATTGGGAATCTATCCCTGAGTACTTTCACTGATGTACTCAATGCAACGTTACTACATTTCCAGGATCACCGCTTCCATCTGCAGGGAAGCAAGAGAGCAGGGGAGTCCATCCAGCAGGGCAGGACCAAGGGTAATAGTGCCAGTGGGGCACCATCTCATGGACAGACTCGTCAGCACGAGAAGAGTTCCCATCAGGGGGACCCTGCTAAGCGATTCCGTTGAGGTGATTCTAGGCAGGGATTCGGAGGTTTCAGGTAGGGCCATCAGGGCCAGCCTAATCAGCAGGGCCAACACCGACCACAGGGACAGCAGCAGGGCCAGCAAGGCCAACAGCGTGCACATCAGGGCCAATAGGGCCAGTGGCGTGGAGGTAACGGCCAACAGGGTCGTGGACAGCAGGGTCAGAGGCGAGGTAACTTCAAAGGCCGATGCTTTGGGTGCGGTAAACATGGCCATAGGCGCCAGGATTTCCTAGAGGGAGATAGGGCCCCACAGCAGCAGGGAGCCCGAAATGAGCCTCAGAGACCACTTTTCCCACCTGCCCTCCCAGCTCCAGCTCAGGTGCCAGCCATTCCAGCGGCTCCAGTACAGCAGGGGCAATTACAGTATGGACGTGTCTATAACGTCCACCAGGCAGCAGCTCCAGAGGCACCACCCGCGATTGAGGGTATGTTTCCTATCCATGGTACTATGGGTCTGGTTTTGTTTGATACGGCGGCAACACATTGTTTTATAGCTACGCATTTTGCGAAGGCCTTAGGGTTGTTAGCCACAGCAGAGAGCACCGTGACGTGTGTCGACTCACCACTGGGGAGTGGGTCACTTATTTTCTTTATATGCCGGGGAGTGGGGGTAGAGATTGGTAGCTTGGTATTACCTGCAGACATGTTAGTCTTAGACATGCACGAGCATGATGTGATTATTGGTATGGATTGGCTCGCAGCTTATAGAGCCATGATTGATTGCTTCTGTGGGAGCATTGTTTTTGCCATTCCGGGGCAAGAGATGTTTGTAGTGGCGATGCCTCTCCCAGAGGGAGGTTCGACCGCTCATTTGTATTACATAGAGGAGGATACCTCTAAGGAGGTTGTGATTCCCTTAGATTCAATCCCTGTTGTCAGGGAGAATTACGATGTGTTTCAGGAGATACCAGGCCTACCACCCAGTCGTGAGATAGACTTTGTTATAGATTTATTGCCAGATACGAGACCTATAGCACGCGCACCGTACCGTATGGCTCCGGCAGAGATGCGAGAGCTACGAGATCAGATAGAGCAGTTGTTAGGTCAGGGCTTCATTCGTAGGAGTACCTCACCTTGGGGCGCTCCAGTCTTGTTTGTGAAGAAGAGAGATGGTTCACTAAGATTGTGTGTGGACTACCGGGAGCTGAACAAGGTAACGATATGGAATAAGTATCCTTTGCCTCAAATCGATGATCTGTTCGACCAGTTGAGGGGAGCAACTTTCTTTTTGAAGATAGATCTGAGGTCGGGGTACCATCAGTTACGTATTAGAGAGAAGGATATTTTAAAGACTGCCTTCTTATCGAGATATGGGTCCTATGAGTTCCGGGTGATGCCGTTCGGACTCACAAATGCACCAGCCATTTTCATGGACTTGATGAACCGAGTATTCAGAGAGTTCTTGGATCAGTTTGTCATCGTCTTCATAGATGACATCTTGATATATTCACACTCCGAGGAGGAGCATGCCGAGCATTTGAGGCAGGTTCTTTAGACTCTACGAGAGCATCAGTTGTATGCTAAGTACGAGAAGTGTGGATTCTGGTTGCGAGGGGTACAGTTCTTGGGCCATGTTGTTTCTGAGCAGGGGATTGCAGTTGACCCGAGCAAAGTGTCAGCGGTGAGGGAGTAGGGAAAACCCACGACACCGATGGAAGTGTGTAGTTTCTTGGGGTTAGCCGGTTACTCTAAGAGATTCATTCGGAGATTCTCCAAAATAGCGGGTCCATTGACGAATCTGACTCGCAAAGAGGTACCATATGTTTGGGATGACGCTTGTAAATTGGCTTTCGATGAGCTGAAAGACAAGCTTACTTCAGCGCCAGTCCTTGCATTACCGAAGTCGGGTGTGGAGTACCTGGTTTACACCGATGCGTCTTTACGGGGACTTGGAGGTGTACTCCAGCATGAGGAGATGGCTATAGCTTTTGCTTCCCGCAAGCTTAAGCCGCATGAGAAGAATTACCCCACCCACGACCTGGAGTTGGCAGCGGTCGTCTTTGCATTGAGGATATGGAGGCACTATTTATTGGGGGAGAAATTCCGTTTGTTCACAGACCATAAGTCACTGCAGTACCTGTTCACTCAGCGAGAGCTGAATATGCGTCAGCGCAGATGGCTAGAGTTTGTGAAGGACTACCAGTTCGATATACAGTATCATCCGGGGAAGGCCAATGTAGTTGCTGATGCGTTGAGCCGTAAACCGGTAGACGATGTAGCGGACGTCTGGAAAGCAAAGTGGAAGGAATTGGGTCACTAGGACGCAGTGGCACGATCTTTCATATCCGTGATGTCAGTCACACCCGAGATTGTTACGAGGGTCATACAGGCACAAACTACAGACCCATTTTGCCAGGAGAAGATTGTGCAACTTTTAGCCGAGGGTGCTGAGTCCTATTCTGTTAGTTCTGATGGAGGTTTGCGGTTTAATGGGAGATTGGTAGTTCCAGAAGGAGCAGAATTACGTCATACAGTGATGACTCATTCTCATGGGTCCCGATTTGCAGTACATCCAGGAGGCGATAAGATGTACCAGGATATGAGGCGACAATACTGGTGGAGTGGGATGAAGAAGGACATCGTCGAGTTCGTATCCAAGTTTTCTACCTGCCAGCTGGTAAAGGTGGACCATCAGAAACCGTCAGGATTGCTTCAGCCATTGGAAGTACCCGCGTGGAAGTGGGAGAGTATTTCCATGGATTTTATTACAGGGTTGCCTACATCACAGCGGGGCCACGATTCTATTTGGGTGATTGCAGACCGTTTGACCAAGGTGGCTCATTTTCTTCCGGTGCGGACAGATTATACCACGGGTCAGTATGCTCAGTTGTTCATCGCGGAGATTGTCAGATTACACGGGGTGCCCCTGAATATTGTGTCAGATAGGGAGAAGATTTTCGTGTCACATTTTTGGGAAAGCTTTCAGGAGGCTGTGGGTACTGAATTGAGGTTGAGTTCAGCTTACCACCCACAGACAGACGGACAGACAGAGCGTACTAATCAGATGTTAGAGGATATGCTACGCATGTGTGTTCTCAATTTTGGAGGAGGTTGGGAGCCACACCTTCCACTGGTAGAGTTCGCTTATAATAACTCTTATCAGTTTACGATTGGTATGGCTCCATTTGAGGCTTTTTATGGAAGGCCTTGTCGTTCTCCAGCTTGTTGGCTCGAGGTGGGGGACAACAAGTTGCTAGGACCATAAGTGATTCAGGAGACCTCCGCGAGGATTAAGATGATCAGGAGTCGTATTCGGGTAGCCCAGGACAGGCAGAAGAGCTACACCGATGCGAAATGGTTCTTCCGGGAGTTTAATGTGGGAGACCAAGTGTTATTACGTGTATCTCCTATGAAGGGGGTGATGAGGTTCAGGAAGAAGGGGAAATTGGCTCCGAGGTACGTGGAACCATTTCCCATCATCGAGAGAATTGGGCCGGTTATATACAGGTTGGGATTGCCAGAACATTTACATCGCATCCACGATGTATTCCACATCTCGTCGTTGAGACGATATCTTCGGGATGATATGGCCTATACTCACATTGCGATAGATGAGATCGACTTACAGTCTGATAGCTCTTACGAGGAGAGACCAATGGTTATTCTAGACTATAGTGAGAGGAGATTGAGGTCGAAAATAGTTCCACTTGTGCGAGTCCAGTGGGAGCATAATAATGTGGAGGAATCCACTTAGGAGCGTGAGGCAGATATGCGCGACAGATATCCAGAGTTGTTTTACCAGGTATGCCTTATTTTCTGAATTTTGGGACGAAATTCCGTTATTAGGGGGGAAGTATGTAATACCCCGTATTTTTTTACTATATTAATTGGGGATTTATTAAATTTAACGTGAATGAATTATTTAATAAAAAATCCGAAAATTAATTATGTTATAATTATTAACGTGACGAGAGTTAGTAATTATGGGAAAATTGGTTGAATATTACTAATGAGCAAAGTAATATATTATATTGGTTACATTGAATGTCATGAGTGAATTAAATGACGATTTCGGAAATTTAAGTCGGAACGTGCTCGTGTCACGTCGGGACTAATTTTGTTAAATAAAAAGTGAATATTTTATAAGTTGCCCATATGGTCATTTTGAGTGCGCCAACGCATCCGGTAGGGTCGAGATAGTCAGAAAAGTGTACCCGGGGGTGTAGTTTGGGTCTCGGGGCATCTTTAGGCCTAATTAGTACCTCGGGAGGGCATTTTAGTCATTTTACATAATTAGGTAATTAAACCCACGAAATTCAGCAACCTATATCAGCCATTTAGGTTAGCTTTTAGGGTTATAATATCCAGAAATCAAGTGACGGCCATTGGAGAAGAGAGGAAAGAGCTCCAAGGCAATTCAAGGCCAAAAAGTCACCGGTTTGCACCGCCGCCACCACCACCGCGTAGATCGCGAGACGAGGAACGCAACCATACCAAAATCAGCCCTGAATCAGAATACCAAAAATCCCAGGCAAGTGTTTAACTTGCATATTTTCGTTAATGCAATCTTCATATTGGTTTAGGATTGATTGGAGATGATAAATATGGAAGAACACCCAATTTGTGTTAGGAAAATGCATGTAGAAATGATTTATATGAAATTCTGGAATCCTTGCCATGTAGAGGAATATAACCCAAGAAATTTTGATGATATATTAGAAGGAAATTTTGGTAAAAACAAATTACAACCTTGATTAAGAAAAACTCTAGGGTTCTTGATGATTAGATGGAATTTTGGGTTAATTATCCATGTTTAATGTTAGATATACACATGATTTACGTTGAAAACATCTGGTATAACGTTATAATGATAGTAGTAGGATTTTTGGGACATTTAGAATTTAAAAACATGGTTTTGGATGAAGAAATTTGGTAGAACCCGTAACTACATTTCTGCAGAATTTTCGCAGACCTGCTTGATCGATCGATCGAGCCTAGAGCTTCGATCGATCGAAGGTTCGATCGATCGAGCCCCAGACCTCGATCGATAAACCCCTACTGGCAGACTCTTATTTCCCTTGTTTACTTAGTCGAATTGAAATTATCATGAAATAATTCTTGGTTATCCTTAATGAAATGTTTTGGGTGATAGGAAAGACCAGTAGGACATTTGAATAAGTGTTGAGAACTTTATTATAAGATGAGAATCTTGTTTTTGGGATAATTATATAATGAACTATGAAACTACGTATTTCAAGTGAGAGAATGCGGCGAATAACTATGATAGTGAATAGAGGTATACCTACTGAATTTTCCTACTTGGAAGGATAGAGTCAACGAATGTCACGTATTAAGTGAGAAAACCCTTCGAGTTAAGGTTAGAGATGAAACTTTATACGTAATACTAATAATGTGAAATGTAGAATAAATGGTATAATTATGGGTGACGAGAAGAACCTATATTAATATGATAAAGTGGTATATTTATATGATTGTGTGTACATATATTATATACTTGTGAAAATCATGCCCACGCTACTTGCTATCCCTGAGGTTACCGCGCTGGGACAAGTCTTATCTCGATGGGACCTTTATGGGGGATATTGACTTGTACCCTAGAAGATATATATCCTTGGTACAGGCTATCGATGTGATAGTTCAGACGGTCCTAAGAGACGCAGGCATGTGCCATCCTCTTAGAGACTTGGAATCTATGCTTCACCTCAATATTGTTTGGGCATTTATGTTAATACAATTCGAGAGTGATTCCGATTGTATTCCCCTTAATATGAGTAATATGGGGTTCTGGATAGTAGAGTATGCACACACCATAGTTTTATGAGGGGTGTTGTTATTTTATATATATTACACGAGTAGTTAATATATATATGAGATTTTGAAATTTGAAACTGCCTACTATGATTTGATAAGTAGGACTTGGTTGATGACTCAGATAGTGAATACTTGTTTCGTGAAAGTATAATATGTTACTGAGAAACTTTATAAATTAATAAAATCTAAAACGAGAGTTATGCTACTAATCTGGAAGTAACCTTTTTAAACAAAAATTTGGTTCGGTTTTGAAATCTTATGAATAAGTTAAGATATGCTAAATTATTGGAAAAGGTTAGTATGATAAAATTGTTAAGAAACTGTTGGGAAGGTTAGTGCGATAGGTGTGCACATTAGAAGAGAGGTGAGTATTTCTCAAGAGAGTGACGCACTAATATGTTGTTGCATTGGCCTGTATCAATTTAAATACTTGCTAAATGTATTTTAAAATCAAACACACTTTCGGGCTCTGACCCGTTTCTTTTTATCTCTCTTGTATATATATGTATATATTTCAGGTGCCCAGCCACAGGGGCGTCTTGCTTAGGATACCTTGAGAGGAACGTGCTGCAGCTTAGGTGGGAGTTGCAGGTCACTTGCGTATATGGCTTCTTTTATTGACTCCACTTCTAGTATTCTCATTTATTGGGCATGTGTCGCCCTTTCCATTATTTCATTATTGTTGGGACATTTATATTTCAGTTGTTTCCAGTATTGTTCTATGGGATTTATGCAGTTTGGATTTGTGACTTTAGTTTTCATATGTTGACATTCGATTGTCAAATGTATTATATTATTTGGTTTACTGTGGTGTGATTCTTAATTGTAGAAATGTTGTTTTTAAATAAATAAATCTTTTTCCTTAATTAAAATTTGGAAAGTATGTATGAAAATGGTTTTGACACTTAGCTTAATTATTTATGGTGTTAAATTGGAAAATTTATTTTTATCGACAGTGATGCTGAGAATGAACCAACTGTTTACCTTGATTTAATTTAATAAAGGAGTGATCGCCCGGTATTTAATTAGGCGGGGTGTCACAATTTCCCACTTCCTCAACTTTCTCTTAAAGCATAACTTTACAGGAAGGTATAGTTGGACATTCCTTCATTAAATGTCCCACCTCACAAATCGCATAACTCTCCTCCCATAAAGGTTGAGATGTGGCGGATATATCTCTCCCCTAGCTTCGATCACATCTTATATCCACTTTGGTAAGTGGTTAATTTAGAGCTTCAACTCGGATTCCTCATCCAAGTAATAGAGTCTGGATGTGGAAGGAGCTGTGGACGTGATTCTAGCTTTGGGTTGGGTGTTCAGATTTGATGTGTTTCAACCTTGAGTATTCTCGATGACATACTTAAAGTATCTAACCCAGAGAACTCTCCCGGACACCTAGTTTTAATGAGTTATGTTGAGCACAAGCTAAGCCCATGATGGAAGTAAGAGATTAGCCTCCACTTCTCAAAGCCATGATGTCGGCACAAGTTAACTAAATCATTGAACCTTTCCCAACACTTATCAAAAGACTCATTATTATTATTCTTTAAAGTATGAATTTCAGCCTGAATAGAGATGGTCCTACGTGGGAGAAATAACTTCTAAAGAAATTTGTCCTGCATGTCTCTCCATATCGAGTTCGGTGCTAGAGACCAAAGCTAAGTCTAATCCTTGTCCTTATGCGAAATTGGGAAAATCTTGAGGCGCACTAGGTCATGGGTGAAAGCTTGATCGTTAAATGTCTCGCACGCCTCCTTGAACTCTCTAATGTGGAGATAAGGCTTCTCTGACTCCATGCCATGAAACATTGGGAGAGTCGAAATCATTCCCTTCCTAAAGTGGAATTTCCCCTCATTATATGAGAATATAATGCATCCTAAGTGACGGTTTGCTCGGGGTATAAGAGGTCTCTTATTGGGTAATACGGCATCACCCCCTCACCCGTTATGAAACTAGCATGATCATACATCCCACTTACACTTATAAAATCCCTTTCCTAACTGGATTTCCTAGATGTATGACTCCTGGTGTGACTAAGCAGTGTAGGAGGTGGCACCCAGAAATTTGGATAGTTTGGAGTGTGAGGGCTAGCAGGATTGAGTTCATTTATAGGATTTCTGTGAATCATAGGAGCATTTGGATTGAGATTGAGATTGGGATTGGTATTCGAATTGGAATTGTGATGAGTATTTTTCATTTAAGTCTCGAGAGAATACTTATATTTTTATTTTTATTTTTCTGATTTTTTTGGATATTTTGGATCTTTTTTATTTATTTGGGATTTTTAATTTTTTTGGGATTTATAGGACTTAGAGTAAAATTCATAGATTAATTCGACCTAACCTAGTGTGTCTACCTAATCCTCGACAACGACGCTAAAAAATAATGGGATGCAAATTGTGTGTGCTATGCGTGAACCTATAGCTCAAGTGCAGCCCGATCGCTCAAGTAATACCCGCTACGTCGGGGTCGAATTCGGAGGGAATATGATGAAAATTGTGACGACAACTACGAGGTAGCCGTCTAAATCTAGGTATCGACTCTCAAGAAAAGAAAGAAAAGGTGTTGATTTTTGTGAACATTTCTACTTAACTAAAGAAATCGATATAGGAAATGCAATTTGCATTATAAGAGAGAAAAAACTAAAATTTTGTATTTTAGAAAACTATTTGAAAAAAACGGAGTTGGGATCCAATCCTCCGAACCGTAAGTATTTTCGTTAGATATAAATTTTTCAATAATTATCAATGTAATTAGAAGAAAACATCAAGTTCATCAAAGAACTAAATATGTGAGAATTTTACCCCGCACAATATGTAGTTAATAATTTATTTGAAGAGAATGACGAGATTGTTATCACGTATATTGTGAGGGAAAAAGATATCACAATAAAAGATTCTACGAAAACAATCAGAAATGGAAGAAAGTAATGAAATCACACGTACAATAATGATTTACGTGGTTGGACAACTTTCCTACGTAGTGTCTCTCAAAGGTTCCAATTTTTAATCCTTTGGCCCGGGGTCAGTGTGTACAATTTAAAGATATGTTTTTTTAGAGTTTGAATTGTTTAAGGAACTCAAAGTAGCGTGTGGATTTTCTATGAGGTACTTTAATATCGCATCTGAGATATTTTCTACATGCTTTGACTATATCCATAAGTGTTATTATTCTACTAAAATACTCGTGTGGAAATTGAGTCATGCTCTGGGCTAGGCCAAGTGTTTAATTTATCAGGACTTAGTAAAATACTCTCATGGAATATAAAAATTGTCTCCCATAATTGCCCCTAAAATATTTGGGGCAACAATTTTTGGCCAATAGATTTTAATTGAGCTAATAGGCCCAAGGCCTGAAACAAAAAAGTGACACTTTTGGTATTTGTGAGAGCTGCTGAGGACACGCTAGTCTTTGAGGAGAAATTTGAAGAGTTAGGATCTTCTTAGGGAAGCGCGACTCGTGATTTGAGATGCTTTAAAATCGTTCATGTGTAACTTAACTTCCAGTTCAGTGTCTTCGGTGATTTTTTCTCGTATCTCGTCTTTAAGCTTCCTCTCTTTGTCTTCTACTTCAAAAATAAGAGCTTCCTTTCTTTAGTGATTTCCCAAATCTTAATTAACACTTGTAAGTTTCAGCTCGAACTCTTCTCTGGTTCTTCTCTTCTGCAAAGTTTCTGTAATTGTAGCTAAGATTTTGTTTGAAAATGGGGATGTTTGATAATAAATCTCTTTTCGACTTTAGAATGTACTAAAACATCCCTTATTGGGTGGATATTGAGTGTGTCCCCATTCCTCAGAATGTTCATACCATAAATGAATGTCATTGTATCTATACTTTGTTGGTCTCTCAAAGGGGTTTGACTTTTCCCCCAAATCCCCTATTTTTACATTTCTTCAAATATTTTGACATTGTTCCGGCCCAATGTACTCCAAACGTTTGAAAAATTGTGAATGGAGTACATATGATAAGAGAGTTGTATGGGACGAACTTAGGGCTTATTAAAAAAACTCTACGTCTTTTCTCGTACAAAAGGTGGACTACTGTACTTGAAGGATAGGAGTGCTAACCGATTTCTAATTGTGAACCTGTTTTATTGTCATAAATATTAGTGAAATGAAGTCTTTATTGCTAGAAATTGGCAATATCGTCCCCAACTAGAGGGCGTAAGGTCGAGGGATATTAGATCCATACCTTTGTGGAGGAGTATATAAGTTGCTGACACTGTCTCTCTTTTTCATTCCTTGCTCACTGTTTCCTTTTCGTGCTTTTTCTTATGTGTTTTATTTTTCTACTTTGGTTGTTTTTACATCTAAGGAAAAGAACCAAGAACCTGGTCCCAGTGAGTTTAGGGTCAATGAACTTATAAAAGCTTAGCAAATTAGGGATACTATTGATGATGGAGAGCATCCCCAATCGACTACTTATCTACTCAAGTACAAGAATACAACCTCCATTTTCACTGCCAGTCTATTGACACTATTCCTGATTTGGAGGTTATAGGGTGAGAGGTTGGTGGCCCTTCTGAACCAACTCATCTTGTAAAGGAAAGCAAGAAAGACAAAAGAGGGGAGGAAGTGGGTGAAAAAGAAGGATCAAAAGAAGATAGTGAGGAAGGAACTAGTGAAGAAATAATGGCGCCACCAAAGAGAAGGTGTCTGATCCTTCCTGATGATGACGATGAGCTGTTGTATGATCTGATGATGTTTGTAACAAGAAAAAATGGGGACTCTCCCAAGACTTGTAGCTTCATTTTAGAAACTAGGGAGAGCGAGGTGGAGAGAAAGAAGATAGAAGAAGAAGATAGAAAGAAATGGAGAGAGAAGATATGAAAGGAGGAGAGAAAAAGAGAAGAAGAAAGAAAGAGGACAAAGTCCCTAAAGGCCTCTACTATGCCTTCTCCTGTTCTCGTTGCTATGGGGAAGAGTGTGTTTGACTCCCCCCATATTTCCCCTGCACTTCTAGAGGGGGCTCTGCTTACTACCGACCGTAAACGGTCGATGAAGAGAGGTGGCGACCAGTTAGCCCTGAAATTATCCCAAGGGCTTTCTTTGGTACGTCACGTTTCTCTAAGATTTCCTAATTCTTTCGTTTTCAGCAAATTAATTTGTGTTTACTTTCTTTCTACAGTTTTTTTATGATTTTACCACACTGCTCTGTGGTTGGGCAGATCATTTCAAGAAGATCACCGAGCTGGAGGAGTCCTTGAGGAGCTCCCGGGAAGTCCTAGCTAATTCTAAGGCCACCTTTGACCAAGATAAGTAGAGGGCTCTGGACACCCTTAAGGAGCAGTTGGAAAAAAAAGCACGTCGACCTTAGAGAGGCATACGCTCAAGTAGTTTTTGATAAATTGAAGGTGGTAGAGGCCAATAAGAAGTTGTCTATAAAGGTGGACAAGTTTGAGGTAGAGGTCACTATTGCCATGGATAATGCATATAATGAAGGTTGGGAGGCAGCGTACGATGATGCCGAGCACCAAATTGTCTATGTTCGGCGCTTGGGCTTCAAAAAGGGCTGGGACCAAGCTTTGATCGCAGTTGAAGTTCCACCCGACTCCCCTCTGCTTTCTCAATACCAGTCAGGTCCAAACTCGATGGATATTAGGGAGCTTTTGACCGACTAACCTCCGATTCAAGCTAGGATTAAACCAGCTGGTCCTACTATTGAAGACCTTTTTACTGACCAAGTTGTAGGCGGTCCTAGTGCGATCGTGGTTGCTAGCGATCAAGCTGCCTCAGTTGCTGACAACGGGAAGGGGCCAACATCTTCTGAGCAGGTGTAGACCTTTGCCAATGGTCTAGGGTTTCTACTATTTTGTTCTTTGTTCGTTGTATTTTAAAGTTTTCAAACTTGTACTAGGCATTTTTCCCCACTCATATTTGAATGAAATGAAACTTCTCATTTATGATCTTACGTTAGTATTGATGTTCATTGAATCTATTGCTTATTTTATTATTTGTATCCCATTGACATAGATGAATATACACCTGAAAACTTTCCATAGGGACAAATTCTTAGGCCAAATGTTGATCCAAAGGTTCGCAAGACCTTTGTAAAGATCTATAAATCTCTTAGAGGAAGAAATCAACAGTATAAGGACTAATTCGAGTTAGTTGTGAAGTTGAAAGATAATCTCCAAGAGATAGAAGAAGTTTAGGCTTTAGTCCAAAAGGAGGTAAGTGTCCTGAAGGCCAAACTTCTGGATGCCAATGAAGTAAACCAAGTGGGCGAGCTGATCTAGACGAAAAATGATGATTTAAAGAGGGAGATTTCTCATCTGAAGGAGAACACCTCATCATGGTCCTCCATGGTGCTGCGAGGATCTTCATTATCATCCAAGGGGTTGCTCGAGCTGAAACCCAATCTCTGTAAAGGGAGGTTGATGAGCTAAAAAGGGATGTTCGGCGAGCATATGTAATTGATGTTGGGCTTTAAAGAGATTTGAAGAGGTTGAGCTATTTGTTCAAAAGGGGTCCTAGACAGGTATGGGCAGATGGTTATGACTAGGGTTGGACTGATGCCCCAGTGAGGCTGAGGAGGCAAATGACCTTGCCTTTGCCCGTGGGTGGCTCAGTGCCCCTAGAGAGCTAAAGATGCCTAAGGACTCTCCCTTGTGGTACAAATATCAAATCGATTGCCCGGTCTATCACCATAATTCCTTTTTCAGGGATGATCAATGGATCCCAATTGATGCTATTCCTGCTCCATTTTTGGAACATCACTTAGAAGATGCAGGAGAAGAGCTTGTGCCTCACTCAGATGATGGTCGAAGAGCATGTGTAGTAGATTACCTGCTCGCTCGTGTCATTGTAAATTCATTGCATATATCAATTTTGATTATAAATGTAACTTTTCTTTCTAATGAAATGTTGTTGTTTTGTGCTTATCGATGTTAAAGTTTTGAGATCGTTCTGACGAATCATTTGTTTTACTATATAATTATTTCAACCAAGCATCTATTTGCCTCTAAATTTATCATTTTGAGCCTCACATCTAACTAAATGATATTGAGAGATATTGATGGTCTCATGTTGTTTGTGTTTATCCATTCACCCCAGTCCAATAAGCCTTAGTTATGTCGTTCCATTTACTTTACCTCTTAGGCCGTGTCGTCACACTTTCTTAGGCCTAAGTAAGATGATGGTGAAAATGCACCTGGTTAATGGACCATCTTCCTAAGCAGGTTTTTGCGACCAACAATGTTGGCAACTAATATAAGTTGGATTTTGTTGCCTAAGGATCCCCTGTAGGGATTTTTGTGGTTATCAGGGAAACCCATGAGATTTTTGGTGTTCACAACAAGAACCCGAGGGATGTAATAATTAAATCGAATCTATTAACTCGTTGTAATTGCAATGAACCCTGCTCGACATGTTAAGTTTCTTGATTTAAAAAAAAAAAGTTAAACAACTTGTAGTATTCTCATCAGTTTAGTCATGCATGATGGAGTGATCAATTGGAAAAGGAGCGTATTAATGAGATGTTACCGATAAGACTTAAGCAGACAATGTAACAATATGAAAGAAAATGGGCCAATTCACTATTTATTCATTAAATAAGATCTTAGCAGCATAATGTTTGCCAAATAAAAAATTTCATAAACTAACTAAAAAAAATAAAAGAGATGATCTAAAAGTAGAACTTCTTGAGATTGTCTGCGGTCCATGCTCTTGGTATCTCCCTGCCCTATAGCGTTTCCAAGTGATATGCTCCTTGAAGATTGTAATAGCCTGATTTTTTATTTTAATTTAAATTAAATTATTTGTAGTCAAAATGACCTTTTACAGACTATTAATAATTTTCGCGATGTTTATGTCCTGTACATATGTCATGTAATATGAAAATAAGTCGACATATTTATTTACGTATTCAAAGTAATTATTTTTCACATACAAAGATAATACAACAAGTTTAAACCGTATTATTTTTAATTATTATTCAAATTAAAAGTGTGTAGAAATTAGAGTAATTCAAAAGTAAAGTCAATGCGAAAAAAAATATTTTAACATGTCCTACACGCTCCAATACTAATTTATAGTTGGTTCGAATTTCAAGAAATATAAAAATTTATACCCGTTAAAAATTATACGTGAGTACCAAATATACTCGCTGCAATAGTTATCCACACTGACTGTACCTTATCTAAATATTATAAAAGAAACCTCACTCCTGTGTATTTTACATCAAACAAAATGGTCTCTCTCTATACCTAAACTCTCTCCTATACTACAATACTCACAACCCCATGTTCTTCAACCCCCAAACCCAAAACTCAAACCTCTTCCCCTCATTTTCCCCCACACCCGATTTCACCCAACCCCTCCGTCCCTCTGCTCCTCCTTTCCACACCAGACTATCCTCTTCCCCAACCCCTTGAGCACGCCGCCGATCTCTTCCTCCTCCACCGGAGCTATGCCCATACCAGACCAACCCCTTTTCCCTTCACCCCGAGCCACTGCCGGCTTGCTCTTCTCCTTCTTCATCTATTTCATTTTTTTATTTTTCTGCCATGGATTTAAAGATGTATAGCTTATATACATACAGATGTGTGTGCGTGTCCCCTGCTTGGAGCTCGACCACTAACCTTTTCCATGGTGGTGGCCGACGGCCAGAAAACCCCAAACAGGGGGTGCATTTTGATTTTTGATTTTTAATTATTATATATATATACAGTCAGGATATGATGCGGACGCAACTTGTGGATGAATTTTTGTGTACTTTTTAAAAATAGCAAATAATCAAATTTCGACTTTATTTTTTTTCTATGGTATTTAAACATTTCAGGGGACCCTTGTAAAAAACATCAGCTCAAAATGAAATGTTTTACTATTTTTTAAAAATTGGTCAAACATATGTCACTTTTAAAGAGCTTTAAAAACTGACATATGTTTGACCTATTTTTTAAAAATAGTAAAGCAATTCATTTTGAGTTAATTTTTTTATAGGGGTCCCCTGGAATGTTTAAATACCCCCCAAAAAAATCAAGTCGAAAAAAGTTTTTTACCTATTTATAAAAAATACGGAAAAATCCGTCTACAAGTTGCGTCCGCATTAGAGCCGGCCTATATATATATATATATATATATATATTCATACACTGATAAATTAGCAGTTCCAAAAATCAGTTTCGTAGAGTTATTTTGGTTGAAACTCGTCACGACTCGGTTTGATTTTTGGGTAGTTTAATTTTAATTGGGTATTTGGATTAGGAGAAATTAGTTCGGAATTATTTTTGTTATTTTGAAATACCCATATATAGTTGATTATGCATAAAAATGTCATAAACACGACCCCCCCCCCCCCCCCCCCCCCCACACACACACACGTATGAATAATCATATTTTTTTCTAAAGTGAGTTTGACTCGGTGTCATTTAAAAAAAATATTTAGCGAGTCATCACACCAAATGACTCGAGGTTATGTCATTTTTATAACTCGAGACTATATTATGAGTTATATTTATTAAAAAGTGTGATTATGCAGGTATTGGACAATTTGTTGTATTGCGTTGGTTAATTTTTGAAGTGGCACGACCACAGGATTATTGTCCAAATAAAGGGGGGAAGTTTTCAACTTTTTTCTAAAATTTATTTTGTGTCACGAACATTAATTTTATAACTACCCATACCAAATGTTGACACTCGGATAATATATAATATTACATAAATGGACTATTATTTTCATTCATTTAATTACACAATTATTCTCGAACCAAGTTTGAAAATTAATATTTTTAGAATCACATATGAGAACAGTACCTAAAAGCAGGTCTTTACATGGAAATTTTGTTAAACTTAAACCAAAATATTTGACTTTATTGAATTTATTTAGAAAAAATGAATCCTTTGATTCCATTTAAAGAATATATTTCCAGAAAAATGATATTATTCAAATATCGAGTTACCACATAAACCTTATTTATGAAATTTAGAATGTTACTTATTTCGTCAACGAATTAGAGAAGGTTTGTTATGTCATTAACGTACTTACAAAAAATATATAAACAACATTTATATATTTTCTTGTAATAACAGAATCATTATTTGTATTTAACCGAATGATGTAAGTTACCATAAACCCAAACCATTCTTCCCAAACATCAACATAACCACTCCCATTTAAACCCCAGATCAGAACTATATATGGGAACATAAATACAACAATGGAACATCCCTAAATGTCACGTAAAGCTCATAAACACTAGTAGATGATTTCTTATTCAATATTATTTCTCGTAATGCTATTGAATTTACGCCTATCATTGATATCACTTTGTGATAGACCCAGTATATATTATTCTCGTTGTAGAACTCATTTGAGTAGTTCAAATTCTTTACTTACAGTTGATTCATAATTTTTGAATGATTACGCAATCATATTATTTCATATGATGCTTTTTAACCCGATTACTGATTTGTAGCATACATTACAATTAGATAATAATCTTTCATTATACCCACGACTGTATTATTTGGCTTGAAGGAGTCAAATGATTGAGGGCCTAGTTATTTACTACCGTATGGAATGCCTCTCTTACTTTTGGCTTAGCATGGTTACTTTTATCTCCAGCTATCAGGACTGATTATCTCCAATTTAATTGGATTGATTTAGTTGTATGTAATTGTTATTTCCCTAAGCCTTTGCAAAGATAATTATGGGTTATTTGTTTAGAAACCATCCGCAAATTTAACTAGATCTTTCCCCTAATGTTTCTATTTTTAGCAATATCATCATGTATCATTATGCTTATCTCACCATGACTGTTGAATCAAATTTCTTATTGTACTCGTTATGTTATTATCATTCAAAGAAATATTCTATCTTACAAATTAGTTTTATACTTGTTATAGAATTAGAATCATCTACTAGGGAAAGTTTTGCTTATTCCTTCTTTTTCAGTTATGTTTATCAGGTACCTATAGGCTATAATGATGATTGTTTCAGAGATCAGTTGATATATAGAAGCAAGGAAATTTCATATTAGAAGAAAAAGGAGCATAAATGGCAAGAGGAATACTTTTGTATAGAAGTTTTTAATAAAGAATAAATTCTTATATTTCAGTTGTAACCCATTTGAGTATCAGTCAATGCCTTTGTTGTTTCAGTATTTCAAATATATTTATGGTCTAAAATTATTATCAAGTAACCCAACGCTCAGGAAACCAGGATGTGACAAATACCATTTCTTTTTACTCTAAAGGATCCTTCCCAATTGGCTCCCAATTTTCCATCTGATGGTTTTATAGCACTATCGAGGACTTTTCTCAGGATATAGTCCCCTATTAAAAATTACCTCGAATTGACCCTCTTATTGTACTGCTTAGCCAATTGCTATTACTAGGAGGCCAATTTTATTAAAGCCAACTCTCTTCGCTCATCTAATAGGTCAAGCTCAGTGTATAGTGCTTCATCATTGAGGCCTTGATCGACCAGGGTGGTTCTCATAGTGGGGAGACATACTTCTAAAGGGATAACAACCTCCATTTCATAAGTGAGTGTTAAGGGTGTTTCCTCAGTTGGTTTCTGAGTGTGGTATGATAAGGCCTTAGAACATGAGGGAGTTCATCCACCCAGGCACCTTTGGCTATTTCCAACCATTTTTTCAGTCCATTTATCATGTATTTATTGTAAGCCTTTGCTTTCCTATTGCTTTTGGGATATGCCACAAAACTGAAATGATGCTTGATGTTGTGCTCATCACAAAAAGCTTGAAATAAACCACTTTAAAAATGTGTGCCATTATTAGTGATGATA
Source organism: Sambucus nigra (assembly GCA_949130495.1). Taxonomy (NCBI): domain Eukaryota; kingdom Viridiplantae; phylum Streptophyta; class Magnoliopsida; order Dipsacales; family Adoxaceae; genus Sambucus; species Sambucus nigra. The sequence continues at coordinate 102,657,859 of OX422218.1, read as the reverse complement.
GCCCTTCGTATCCTAAAGAAATTTATTAGGTTCCTCAATATGAACCTTCTCATGTCAGAATCTCAAAAGTTTGCCAATGGTTCCGCCTCTACCCATTTTGTTAATTAATATGTGGCGACCAGCAAATACTTACAATTTCCAAGCCCAATAGATAGTGGTCCCAAAATGTCTAGTCCCCATTGAACGAAAGGCCATGGGCTAGTGAGTGATTTTAGGTCACTAGTGGGATGGTGAATCATAAGTGAGTGCTTCTGGGACTTTTTACATTTGTGTACATAAGTACCAGCATCTTTTTGCACGCAAGGCCACCAATATCATTTATGGATCGCACGAAAGACTAATGATCTTCCATATGTGTGGCTCCAGCTGATACCCTCATAGAGTTCACTAATTACTTGTTTGGCATCTTATGGGTGAATGCACATGAGATAAGGGACTGTAAATGATTTCTTATAAAGCTTTCCTTCAGGGTTGAGTTAGAAATGAGCAGCCTCGACCATAGTTTGATGGGCCAACCTCCTGTCATCTGGAAGTATGTCACTCCGTAGATAATTAACGATGGGATCTGTATAATATGGGGCCTTATATGTGAGGAGGACTTTCTTGGCTAGAACTTCCTGGTCGATACTGGGCTGCGTGAGGAACTCTATGTGAATTGCTCTCCTTAGGTCAGAGTCAACTTTCGAGCATAGTGGTGATAAAGCATTAATGTGACTGTTATGTCCTCGAGGGAACTGTTGAATTTATAACTTATTAAAGTTTTCCATGAGTCCTCTTACGACGTTGAGGTACACTGCCATTCAATCATATTTGGCATTGAAGTCCCCACTTACCTGCTTGGAGACCAGTTTGGAATCACCAAATACGTGGAGATGATTTTCCCCCAGTAGTTTGGCTTTTTTGTAAACCGGCGATCAACACTTCCTACTCAGCTTCGTTGATGTAGGCCTCAAATCCCAATTTGATTCCTTCCTCAATTATAGTGTTTTCGGGGGTGGTGAGAATAATCCCTACTCTTTCCCCCTTGGAATTTGAGGCACCATCAACAGATAAGTTCCAATCTTTGGAATGTCCTTCTTATGCCATCAATCGCTCACTATTCAGTTGGTCTACTAGTTAATCTCCTGTGAACTCAGCAATGAAGTCTGTTAGGATCTATCTCTTGATCGTCGTTCTAGACTGGAAGTGGATATTAAATGTCCCGAGTTTGATCGACCACTTTGAGAGTCGTTCCGAAAGATCGGCCTTTTGTAGAACATCCTTGAGTGGATAAGAGGTGATTAAAATTATGGAATGGGCCTCAAAGTAATGCTTCAACTTCCTTAAAGAAACTACCAGTGCATAAGCGAGATTTTCTAGAGGAAAGTAATGTTGTTCAACGTCTAGGAGTGTCTTATAAGAATAGTAAATCGGGTGTTGTCCCCAATCCTTTTCACATACTAAGGCAGAGCTCACAACATGGTCTGATATTGCCAGGTAAAGATACAATTATTCTCCATTATTTGGAATTACCAGTAATGGAGACTTGCTAAGGTAGGACTTGATTTCTTCCTGAGATCGCGAGCAATCATCGTCCCATATGAGACCTTTGCCCTTTTTTAAAAGATGGAAGAATAGTCGGCAGTGTTCTGAAGACTTGGAGATGAAGCAATTAAGTGCTTCGAGCATTCTATTAAACTTTTGAACATCTCTCAATGTCTGAGGGGGATGGACTATAGTGATTGCATCGATTTGGTCCAGGTTGGCCTCAATTCCCCTCTTACTTACTAGATAACCTAAGAAATTTCCTAAATATACATCGAATGAACACTTACTTGTATTAAGCTTCATCCAATACTTCTCGAGGATATCATAGGTTGTTGCTAAATCTGAGAGGTGATCGGTCTTGTCCTTGATCTTAACAAGCATATTGATATAAACCTCCATTGTTCCTCCCATCTATTTATTGAAAATCTTAATTACCAATCTTTGGTAAGTTGACCTGAATTCTTAAGGCCAAATGACATGACCATGTAATAGTACAATCCAATTGAGGTTCTAAATGAGGCATTATCCTTGTCTGGCCCCTATAAGGGGATCGGGTGATAACCTGACTCGGCATCTAGGAAGCTCATTCTCTCATGTGTCACTGTGGCATCAACCAACTGATCTATTTTTGGGAGAGGGAAGTTATCCTTACGGAACATATTTAATGGATCATGCATCTAATAGCTTCCTTACTTCTTTCTACAATTCCTTAGCCTTATCAGGGAATGTTAGCGAGCCTTTTGATTCATAGGATTGAAGGTGGGATCGATGTACAAGCGATGGAAATCCATGTTGGGGTCAATCCCTGGTAACTCGTGAGGCTCCCAAGTGAAAACATCCATGTTATTTTTTAGAAGTGCAAGTAACTCCCTTTTCTCTTGATCTGAGAGAGCAACTGTTGGAACACGAGGCCCCAAATTTTTAAAATCTTATCCAAAAATATAATTTCAATTTCCTTTAAAAGAGATGCGGAAGTGAGATGGTTCAATTAAACACACACAAACACCAAATTTTTATTTCTTTCAAATTAAAAATAAACAAGTACAAAGTGAAATTAAACTAATCAACAAATAAATATTTCACTTAAACAACTTAATTCAATCCAAGTCCTAGAAATTTTCCTAAGTCATATTTTCAATATTACCAAAATAGGCCAAACCAATTTTAACAAATTAAACAATGACTTGAATTAAATTAATATCAATTTTACCCAAAATATTGTTAAGAACCAAATTAAACAAGAGTAGTGATTTAAACCAATTTTATCTTTTTACCTAAGCATGCATCTAAGGTGAGATTTGAAAAAGATAAAATAAACAAGTAACCACTACACCGCAATGTACAAAGAAAAACCCACAAAGGGAAAAAACCTCGGACGACCCAAGCCTTAAGTCCACTAAGTATGGTTTTACAATTACAAGAAAAATGACTTAGTTCCTCGACTTAACTCCTTTCAAGCCTTGACGCGTCTTCTTGTAAACACCTCCGCCTATTTGGCAATCCCGAAACTCCACCGTAACCTTGGAATCACCAATGAGACTTTAAGAACATCGTCAACCACAAATAGTGCCTTTCACCATGTGAGAATGCCGCAGCAAAACAACGAACTTCTTCTTTGAGGGATGTAGAAGCAAACCCAAACTTCTCTTCAACTTGGTAGAGAAAAAAACCAGTGCCAAAAGACTCCAAGCAAGATATTTATATGGAAACTTGGAATAAACAAACTATGGGTGTAAGAAAGTTTTTTTCAAATAATGTTTTTGAACTACAAACACTTAAACATGAACTTTTGAACATAGGAATTTTTCTTTCAAAAATGTTCTCTCTAAAAAGTGTTTAGGAAATGTCAAAAGTTTTTTTTTCAAACTTGGTTCCCACACATGTAACTTCTGCCAAAAGTTAGTGGGTAAGGGTAAGTGGAAACATGGGAAAAACTGCTCAAAACTGTCATAAAATTTTCCCGCCTGAAATCTCGTTTGAACGAGATTTTCATTCGAATGAAGTCTCGTTCGAACGATACTTATAACTAAGTTCCAGGGGCAGGTCATTGGAAAACCTCGTTCAAACGATATTCTCGTTCGAACGAAAGACTTGTTTGAACGACAATATCGAACGACTTTCCAGAATGTTCAAAAATTCAATTTTAGCCCAGAAACTTTATTTTGAAGCTTTAAATAAACTTTCTGAAAATAAGCATCAGTTTAATATAAAATTACACCCAATTAAAATTGTTTCAATCTCCTATATAAATATGTAATGCATTCATACCTTAGGAGTAAACGGAACAAAGTTTGTTGACGTAGAAACGAGGCACAATAAACTCGGGATTTGATGAAGCTTTATAATCTTGACCGCTATGTCTTCAACTATCATGTCATAGGCTTGAATGGATAGAGTTGAACACTATCCTATGACTCAAATGTTTTTGTCCGGAATTGAGAAAAAACAACAAAGGACTCAATTGGAAATTTGTGTCCTAACAAATCTCCCCCTTTGTCTATTCCGGGAGAAAAACCAACAAAAATCCTAAAGGGTCGTCAAGCTCTACTAGACATATAAAAACACCCCACCCAAAATAAAGAGTACAAAGCATGACTCGAATACCATTTTAGAATTAAACTTTTTGCCACTTTTAATAAATGCTTCTTTACAATACCTGCACACTTAAGCAACACATTAAACACATATAGAATATTAACATATTAAATGTAATTTAAATAAAGACTCCCCCTTAATTAATTCTCCCCCTTTATTAAATTATCTACTTAGAAAGATGTCTCCCGCTAAGTTAAACCTCCCAAACTAAGATACGATTACAATAGGATTAGATACCATTTCTCCCACTATCATTCTCCCCCTTTTTGTTCAGGAAATAGACAAAGGCTAAAGAATCAGAAATTAACTTATCTCCCCCAATTAAAGCTTATACACCCCCTAAACTAAACAAGGGATAAATAGAATGGGATAACAAGTTAAACATGTAATATTGCAAAAGTGATGAGAACATTAAAGCACGTGGGCAACTCAAATTCAACTAATCCACTTAAAGATATGAATATTGATTAGGCACATATTCTTCATATTTATCCCCTTAATTTCGATATTTTTATGATCCCGTGCAGTGTAAATAGCTTGGATTTATCTCGTGTTTATGCTACTAACCTTTTTAGCAAGTATTTCTTGTTTTTTGTATTTCTCATATTCTTTACAGGTATTTCATGCAAGTTAGTGCGAAGGAGAACTCAAAACAGTGAAAGAAACCAAGAAATGGGGAGTTGAAGGGCATTTTTGTAATTTTACATATATATTACGGTGGTGGGGAAAGCTAAAGAGTTAAAGAGATCTAAATTACAATAACATTGGAAAAAACGACACCCCAATCCGAGCTACGGTGAAGAAGTTATGCCCATTTAAAGTTGGAGACAGAAAGTCTAAAGTTGAAATTAATTCTGAAAGTTGAAGAGACAACTCTTGAAATTTCTTTTTTAATTAATTTTTATTAGTTGTAAAACGTGGAGAGGCATGGGAAGAGTCTCATTTAGGTATATTTAAAGGGGAAAACGTGGAGAGGCATGGGAAGAGTCATTTTTTGGTGTATAAAAGGCCAAGCCCTACATCCTTCCAAGGGAGCCGAATTCTAGAGAGTAGAATAGAGTTTTAGAGAGAGAAAGTCAGATTTTAGAGAGTTTTCTTAGTTTTTCTTCACATAGAAATTTTCATAAACCCTAGTTTGTAAGGTTGATTAAGAAGAAGTTTTCTGGATTCAAGTTCAGTTGCTTTTCCTGTTTCTGAATACAAGTATAAAATTTCCATTCTCTTATTTTATCTCAATTCTATTTTCAATTCAATTATCACTTGTTTTGTAATTTTTGTTTTTACAATGTTTCTTAGATCCATAATTACATGCATTGTTATGAATTTATTTTCATTTAATAAAATCATGCCTAGCTAAGTTTTTAAAGGTTGGGATGCATGAACCCATCCCAATGTAAATTACTTATGTAGAAAATAGAATTTAAATTAAAATTTTGAAAGAGTTGTGCGAGACAATTTTACAACCATTGTAGATCTTTTAATATCTCTTGCCCTAGGTACTTGGGATGTTTAAGAATACGATGTGCGTATAATTATTTAGCACCGCTTTATATTTACCTTTGATTTTGTATGGTGCGGGCTTGAACCTCATGTACGTAATGCTTAGGATCTATAAAGACTCGATTCATTCAAATTTATAATTTACAATTATAGTATTCCACATGGTAAATTACTAGGGTTAGGGGATTGTATTCCAACCTACTTTCTCATTCATCTTAATTAGTTTGCTCATGCATGCATAGTTAACGTTTTTATTTTTTCGTCTTCAACCATCATCATCTTTTTCACTTTTATTTAAGAAGTAATAAATCATTTAAATTCCATCAAACATTCCTTGTGGATTCGATACCCAGACTAGCCACTATACTCCTTAAGAGTGTAGTTACAAGTTTAGGTTTTTTTGTATTGAGGTTGGAAGCCGATAATAACGACTAGCGTATTACATGGACGCTCGATTTTTCCCCTCAATCAAAATGGCACCGTTGCCGGGGAGTGTTTGTTATAGATTATAATTGACTTACTACTTCGTAAAAAAAAGTAAATAAATAAATACAAAAGAAAAATGTGTGTCACGTTTTTGAATTGCCCTCTTTGAAATGTCTTATTTTAACTCTTTTGGTGGCTTTAATTGTTATGCTAATAGTGAGGAGGAGAATGAACTCACGATTTATGAACATTGGATCAATATCACTAAAGATGATTCTCATAAATACAAGCCTAGTGCTAAGGCAATCCAAATTTATCAAAATAAATTGCTTGAAGAAGAAAGACTTGAAAAAGAATATGGAGAAAAAAATCGTTATTAGGAGCAAGAGTTAGATGCATTATTTGAACCCAATGAGGATTTTTCTTCCGATAGTTTTGAAGATGAAGTAAGTTTTCAACCAAATGAGGAATTCGAGGTGCTAGAACCAAGGAAGCCTACTTTCAAAGAACTCTTGCTTGTTATAAAAAAAAAGCAATTTGATGACCTTGCTGCTATCGAGTTGAAAATTACAGCAACTTGCAAGGAGTTGAATGATTATTTGGACAACTTAGAGAAGGTCGAGACTTGCGCTTCAACTAATACTTTTGAGAATGAAATCATTGAGAGTGATCCAAGTTCTTTTGAATAACAACCTCTTATAATATTTGAAAACCTATTGAGGTTGAAGATCACTTGTCTCCTTGTGTCCCCACTATTATCGAACCACTAAATCCATCACACGAATTAGGTGATTGTATTATGGGCCATACACTTAGACGTGTCACTCCACCAGATCCAACTGAAAGTTTGGGGAGAGAAGATTTTGAGGACAAGCACTCTATTCTTAAATTATTTTCCAAGATGGACTCTTTCTTTTTGTGTGATCCTCTTCCCATACTACTTGAAAAATCTTTGGGAAGTGATTATATTTTTCTTGGATCCCCAATGGTACTTGTCCCCCTGTGAACTCAAATCCCTCATTATCCCCCTAAATATTTTTTTTGGTGATGGTTAATTTTTTAAACTTTGCACATGCCTTCCGTTTTTCAAACGGAATTCTTATTTTTCGGGAGGCATGCTTTATAGTGAGGGTACACTATTAATCCCTCAAAGTCAGATTGTATTTTGGGTGGACCCTCAAATTTTTCGACTTTTAGTGTATGATTTATTAGCCGTTCCAATTTTAGGTTGTAAATAGTTAGTTTTTTTTCTTTTCTCTTTTATTATAGTCTAGTTTCGATAGTTAGAGTTTTTGTTATTATTTTTGCTATGCTTGGTTCTAATTTGTTTTGTAGATTCAATGGACTCGTACTCATCGGGGATCGCTCCATTTGGGTAATATCTTTATTTTCCTCTCTTTATGTTGTGTTCTTGATTCGCATTAAGGACAATGCAACATTTATGTTAGGGGGTGTGGGATATTCTTCACGTTTATTGTTTAAATTCATTGATTCGATCACATGTTTGTTCCAAGTATATTTTTTATTTTATTTTTAAAAAAAAATGAAAAATTTAGAAAAAGTCAAAAATATTTTTGTTCAAAATAAATAAAAATTAGAATTTAAATTTTTCAAAAATATCACCTTTATTCTATTTAAAGTCTCAAATTGTTAAATCTCAATTCCAATAAGCCAAAATTGACCAAAGATGGAAATTGAAAGAAAATTGACGACTTAACGAATAAGTGTAGAGATTGATCAAACCCGGTGAGATTTCGAGCCTTTCAATTTTTTTTTGATTTTTTAAATCAATCCGAGTTTATGATTAACTCAAAGTTCTTTTCAGCGTTTTAATAAGTTGTTGATGATCTCAATCCTTTGTTTTGATCGGTTATGGGAAATGTGTGAAATGTTGTCTCGAAATTCGTGCAAAATATATCTCTAAGCTTAATTAATCTCGAGATGCATATGGTAATGTGATGAGCAATTTGGACAATGAAGTAGGCCCTCGTTTGTTGCCCTAAAATATTAGCCATAATAAAGTTGTGAAAAATTATCCCTTTGTAACCCAAATTGAGCCAGATAAAATTTATCTTTTCGTTTGATAACCCGAAAAACCCAAATAACCAAAAATTGTGAAAATTGAGAAAATTCATCAAGTAAGTCCAAATTGTGCAATAAAAAGGGGCAAGAGAAAAACAGAAAAAAGAATGCTAAAAAAAATAGTGAAACAAAAATAGAAAAAGAAAAGAAAAATGTGCAAATGCCCGAAAAGGCACTAATGGACGTCATCAGGACATTTTTCAATTCTGAACATTCCATCCATTCCCATTTTTACTCTTTACACTTTTTAACCCGAAAAGTCCTAACCGAGTCTGAATGGTGAAATTAATTACTGCATGGAGAGATAAGATATGAAAAGATAATAAAAGAGATTAAAATGGTGTGATTAAGAGATGATGTTTCCCGTTTCCTAATAACTGTATTCCGATGATGAGATCTTTTCACCATATATTTCCTTCTTTTCAATTTTGTACGCATGAATTTGTGTCCATTATATTTACTCTTTATATCATGCATAAAATAACTACAATCCGAGTGATTCGTTTGTGAGTGCATCCGTAAGAATTTGAATCAAAACGAATTTTTTTAAAAGTATCGTAATGCTCAATCGGTGGAAATTTGAGGTTTAATTTCTGTCTTTGCAGACACACACTATGGTTTGAGACATTTGAATATGAATTTATGGTGATTATTTTTCTAAAAGTTTAAATTGTACAATTTTTAAGTATTTTGATATTTATTTGAGTCAATAAAGAAGTTTGTGGGTATATTCACTGCAAACCCTCACGAGACAAAACTCGTCTTACTAGGGTCACCTAGGGGTTTAAAGGCTTGTTGCATACGCTAAATGCAATTGCTTACCCGCGAAAAAGGTATTATATCCCAATAAAATTATTTTCAAGAGTTTAACCTTGATAGGATTCATTTACATTGCTCGGGACGCGCAAAGTTCTAAGTTAAGGGGTGTGATTAGGCACATATTCTTCATATTTATCCCCTTAATTTCGGTATTTTTATGATCCCGTGCAGTGTAAATAGATTGGATTTGTCTCGTATTTATGTTACTAACATTTTTCGGAAAGTATTTCTTATTTTGTGTATTTCTCATGTGTTTTACAGGTATTTCATGCAAGTTAGTGCGAAGGAGAACTCAAAACAGTGAAAGAAACCAAGAAATGGGGAGTTGAAGGGCATTTTCATAATTTTACATATATATTATGGTGGTGGGGAAAGCTAAAGAGTTATAGAGATCTAAATTATAAGATCATTTGAAAAAATGACACCCCAATCCGAGCTACGGTGAAGAAGTTATGCCCATTTAAAGTTGGAGACAAAAAGTCTACAGTTGAAATTAATTTAGGAAGCTGAAGAGACAACTCTTGAAATTTCTTGTTTAATTCGTTTTTATTAGTTGTAAAATGTGGAGAGGCATGGTAAGAGTCTCATTTAGGTATATTAAAAAGTAAAAACGTGGAAAGGCATGGGAAGAGTCATTTTTTGGTGTATAAAAGGCCCAGCCCTACATCCTTCCAATGGAGTCGAATTCTAGAGAGTAGAATAGAATTTTAGAGAGAGAAAGTCAAATTTTAGAGAGTTTTCTTTGTTTTTCTTTACATAGAAATTTTCATAAACCCTAGTTTGTAAGGTTGATTAAGAAGAAGTTTTCTGGATTCAAGTTCAGTTGCTTTTCCTGTTGCTGAATACAAGTATAAAATTTCCATTCTCTTATTTTATCTCAATTCTATTTTCAATTCAATTATCACTTGTTTTGTAATTTTTGTTTTTACAATGTTTCTTAGATCCACAATTACATGCATTGTTATGAATTTATTTTCATTTAATAAAATCATGCCTAGCTAAGTTTTTAAAGGTTGGGATGCATCAAACCGTCCCAATGTAAATTACTTATGTAGAAAATAGAATTTAAATTAAAAATTTGAAAGATTCGTGCGAGACAATTTTACAACCATTTTAGATCTTTTAATCTCTCTTGCCCTAGGTACTTGGGACGTTTAATAATACGATGTGCGTATAATTATTTAGCACCGCTTTATATTTACCTTTGATTTTGTATGGTGCGGGCTTGAACCTCGTGTACGTAATGCTTAGGATCTATAAAGACTCGATTCATTCAAATTTATAATTTACAATTATAGTATTCTACACGGTAAATTACTAGGGTTAGGGGATTGTATTCCAACCTACTTTCTCATTCATCTTAATTAGTTTTCTCATGCATGCATAGTTAACTTTTTATTTTTTTTTGTCTTCAACCATCATCATCTTTTTCACTTTTATTTTAGAAGTAATAAATCAATTAAATTCCATCAAACATTCCATGTGGATTCGATACCCAGACTCGCCACTATACTCTTTAAGAGTGTAGTTACAAGTTTAGGTTTTTTTTTATTGAGGTTGGAAGCTGATAACAATGACTAGCGTATTACACGGACGCTCGGTTTTTCACCTCAAACAAATATCAACTAAGATACGATAACAAAAGATATCAATTGATTGTAGTAATCTAAGCATGTGATATCTAAACAAAAATCGCAACAAGATAGATACCAAAAATGAATTAAAAGCATAAATGAACTAGCGAATCATGGCAAAGACTCAAAAACATCAAAATATTATATATATATGTATACACAATAGATTCAAACTAAGCATAAGTACACACATATATATATATATAAACACCAAAATGACACAAAACTAAATAACATAAGATTTTTTTCACACTCTTATAGCATAAATGTGTCATATGGAAACTGAAGTGAAGGGGTGTGAACTGGCAACAATTAAATTTATACCCGATCACTTAAAATATGTTCACGGAGTTCTCATTTGATTGCAAACTTCATCACATTTGAATATAACCTCATGTGACAATATAGATTGAACTCAATGAACAAACATACACAACGCATACAAGCCTAGAATTTTGATGATTTTACAAACCAATAGAGTTATGACTTTGAAAGTACAACTAGGATAAACGGACATTGTGCAAACTGTTAATATACCATCAAATCTCCCTCAATTTAAGCATATATATTGTAATCATTTGAATGAATAGATCAAGTAAACAAAATATGCCTTGGAAAATATTTTCTTTTAATGCCATTATTCTTTTAGGCCTTTGAAGCACTTATTTCTTTTAGGTCCATTCCAAACGGTGGCTTACTCGCAAAGGATGATATTTCCTTTCGGAGCCCTTCCCCGTGCACATTCAAATATATCATTTTTTATATCTCACACATATCTCACGTGCAATGGATTTTGACATGCATTAGTCCTCTTATGTCACATAATATGTAGATGACTAAATTGGCAGGAGAACACCTCACAAAGCTCAAATATACATATGAAGTTAAAATTTCAAGTGAGCTCGTGCATGTGTGAATTGAGGCATATAAAAATATTCCATTATATCAACACAAATTCCAACTACTCCTTGTAAGCATGGTAAAGAACATTTTAAGGATTAAAAATCTAAACCAAAAGTTCTGGCCACATGGGAGCAAAAAAGATGGGATTCAAACACAAGTATATGCCACATAAAGTGTGTCAAACTAAAATACACACAAAAAAATCTTTTTGAGTTTTTGAAAATTTTTAACCCAAAGAAATATATACTCAAAAGACACACAAAAATCATTTGTATTTTTCATTAATCTTATCTAAAAAGATAAAACACAAATGATAAATAAAAATCTTAATTCTAGCATGTGATATGGCATGAAATATAGACTAGAATAATGATTAAAACAAGCATACAATTAGCATGATGATCACGCATGAAGTACAAAATCTAAAGTATGCAAACACTAATACATTCAACCTTTTGATTTTGCAAGTGAGGAAGCATGTGAAATAAAATGAGAATAAAATATCCTATCTTGTAAATCTACCAAGTCAGATCTCCTAACCCAAACTAATGATGAGTGACTATCTCAGGGTGTAAGAATATTGGCTACATCGGTTGCCTTACGTTGGGATTTTCTAGGACCTCGTTTTAGATCAAAATAAAATTTCCTAAGATGACCTTTTCGACCACAATGTGACCACCTAAAGATTCGATGAAAAGACTTACCTAAGGAATAATCTCTAAAGGCTTTCCTAGGTGATTCTCCAAAAGCATTGGTTTTGGCTTTATGAGTTGATTCATTACAAGTATCGAAGCCTAAACCACAAGTGTCATTTTTTATTTGGACCGTGCCTAAGATTTTATCTAGTTTTTCGGACCTACACTCCAAATCAAATTTGACTTTACTAGAGCCTTTTAATTTATTTTCTAATTCTAGAATTCTATACTCTAACAAAACATTTCTCTCTTCAAATTCGATAAGCTACTTTTTCATTGATTCCATTAAACCTCTAAGTCTATCTTTCTCGCCTTCTATATATTCAAGATTCTCTCGAAGAGTCCTCTCACGTGTCCTAAGGTCTTCAACCAACACACTATCATCAACGACCTTGACACGCTCTCTTAAATACGCTTCTAACTTCAAATCAACTATTTTTAATTTCATAGATTCTTCATATAATTCTTGAAAAGCATTTTGAATTTCACTCACATCAGCCTCTTCTTCATTTTCACTCTCTCTTTATTCTCCACTATCACTACCATCATCTTTTATAGGTTCACAAACAAAGGCCTCATAAGTGTTATGTATTAAGATGTCATCATTGGATGATTCCTCACTATCACTAACATAACTAGCAATGAACGCAGTAAAGTTGCGCTCAATGGGGGAATCGGGTCCCTCTTCCTTATCACTATCACTAAGGGTTGGATTAAAAGAAATTGGTTTCTTACCATCTCTCCTTAGTTTATTGGGGCACTCAAAAGCCCTATGGCCATACCCTTCACAACAAAAACACTTATCTGACACGTCCTTATTTACATTTTCATTAGAAGTTTTGGGGATCTTCTCGGCTTTGTCATGCCTAGATTTTTGAAATTTCTTAAAGTAATTTTTAAATTTATCCTTGTTAAATTTAAGAAATGTTTGAAAATTTTTAGCAAACATAGCCATATTTTTTGAGTCACTATCACTTTCACTCTCTACTACTTGTTTTCCTCCTTTCGAGCTTTCAAAGCAATGCCCTTCTCAATTTTCTTTTCGGTTTTAGAGGGAAACATGTCAAGTTCATAGGTTTGTAAATCACCTACAAGCTCTTCTAATTTCGTAGAGTCTAAAGTTGGTAAAAAATTTAACACAATCAGCTTTGGAATTAATCTATCGGGTAGGGACCTTATAATTTTCTTTACGACACGGTTGTCGGGTATTTTCTCTCCCAAATTAAAAGATGAATTAACTATATCAAAAAGTCTAGCATAAAATTCATCAAAAGTTTCTTTTTCATTCATTTTGATGGTTTCAAATTGAGTGGTGAGGTTTTGGAGTTTCGAAGCTTTTATGACACTAGTTCCTTCATGAGTGAGTTGTAAAATATCCCAAGCTTCTTTAGCGTTTTCACACGTCATAATGCGACGGAATTCATCCGGTGTGACCGCGCTAAATAAGGCATTTAAACCTCAGGAATTAAAATTAGATAGTTTAAATTCATTCTCACTCCATCTATCAGCGGGTTTGGGAACACGCTCATTATCAACTAAATGTGTAGGTGGAGACCACCCGTTAATGACAGATAACCAAACTCTCTCGTCGATAGATTTTAGTGCCGATTTCATCCGAACTTTCCAATACGCGTAGTTAGAACCATCGAAAATACAAAATTTTGAAAATGGAGAAAATTCCATTTTAGCCAAAAATATTTAAAAGGATCTTAACGAAGTAATTTATCGTTTTGGCTCTGATACCACTTGTTAGAACACGAGGCCCCCAATATTTAAAATCTTATCCAAAACAAATTTCAATTTCCTTTAAAAGAGATGCGGAAGTGAGATGGTTCAATTAAACACACACAAACACCAAATTTTAATTTCTTTCAAATTAAAAATAAACAAGTTCAAAGTGAAATTAAATTAATCAGCAAATACATATTTCACTTAAACAACTTAATTCAATCCAAGTCCTAGAAATTTTCCTAAGTCATATTTTCAATATTACCAAAATAAGCCAAACCAATTTTAACAAATTAAACGATGACTTAAATTAAATGAATATCAATTTTACCCAAAATATTGTTTAGCACCAAATTAAACAAGAGTAGTGATTTAAACCAATTTTATCTTTTTAACTAAGCGTGCATCTAAGGTGAGATTTGCACAAGATAAAATAAACAAGTAACCACTACGCCGTGATGCACGAGGAAAAACTCACGACGGGAAAAAACCTCGGACGACCCTAGCCTTAAGTCCACTAAGTATGGTTTTACAAATACAAGACAAATGACTTACTTTCTCGACTCGACTCCTTTCAAGCCTTGACACGTCTTCTGGTAAACACCTTCGCCTAGTCGACAATCCCGAAACTCCACCGGCACCTTGGAATCACCAATGAGACTTTAGGAACACTGCCAACCACACATGGTGCCTTTCACCATGTGAGAATGCCGCAGCAAAACAACGAACTTCTTCTTTGAGGGATATAGAAGCAAACCCAAACTTCTCTTCAACTTGGTAGAGAAAAAAATCGGTGCCAAAATACTCCAAGCAAGATATTTATTTGGAAACTTGGAATAAACAAACTATGGGTGTAAGAAAGTGTTTTTCAAATAATGTTCTTGAACTACAAACACTTAAACATGAAATTTTGAACTTAGGAATTTTTCTCTAAAAAATGTTCTCTCTAAAAAGAGTTTAGGAAATGTCAAAAGTTTTTTTTTCAAACTTTGTTCCCGCACATATAACTTTTGCCAAAAGTTAGTGGGTAAAGGTAAGTGGAAACATGGGAAAAACTGCTCAAAACTGCCATAGAATTTTCTCGCCTGAAATCTCGTTCGAACGAGATTTTCGTTCGAACGATACTTATAACGAAGTTCTAGAGGCATGTCATTGGAAAACCTCATTTGAATGATATTCTCGTTCGAACGAAAAACTCGTTTGAACGACAATATCGAACGACTTTCCAAAATGTTCAAAAATTCAATTTTAGCCTAGAAACTTTATTTTAAAGTTTCAAAGAAACTTTCTAAAAATAAACATCAGTTTAAAATAAAATTACACCGAATTAAAATTATTCCAAGCTCCTCTATAAATATGTAATGCATTCATACCTTAGGAGTATATAGAACAAAGGTTGTTGACGTAGAAACGAGGCACGATAAACCCGACATTTGATGAAGCTTTATAATCTTGGACGCTACGTCTTCAACTCACACGTCATAGGCGTGAACGGATAAAGTTGAACACTATCCTAAGACTCAAATATTTTAGTCCAGAATAGAGCCAAAAAAAAAGGATTCAATTAGAAATTTGTGTCCTTACAGCAACTCTGATTAGGAATTGCCTCTCTGTCAAGTTCTCATTGGCTACAACTTCTTCCAGGATTTTTATGACCCTATCAGCGGGGTGGACTTTGGTCTCTTCCACCCCTAATCGACCATACCATGGTTGTTATTTGGAGAGAACATCCCCATCCAAGGCTTTCGCCTGGGCATTTTTTAATTCCTTCTTCTTTTCTTTCTTTGGACGGATAAGTGTAATAATGCACTTTCTGGCAATAGACTGGTTGCCATAGATTTGGACGACTCCAAGATCTATAATTCACTTCAGCTTTTGATAGGTGAATGGCACGACCTTCATGGCGTGGAGCCAACCTCTTCCCAAAATATAATCGAATGGGGACTCAATGTTCACTACTGAAAACTCAATTAGCTTTGAAATTTTTATCACCCTGGCTGGTAAGATTATCTTTCCTAGCAGCATCGTGATCCTTCCTTCAAAGGCGACCAATGGAACAGTGGATTCCTTGAGGTTGGTGACATTCAACTTCATTTTATGGAATAAATCTAGGTACATAACTTCCTACGAATTCCCCTGATTCACAAGTAGCTTGTCAACATCCCAATTAGCAATTCTAAGTGTGATTACCAACGCGTCATGATGTTGATTCCTTCCCCAAACAAGTCTTATTTAGTGAACACGGTTTTCTTGGTGTAATCAACATCTTCTGGTCATTGACGCTTTCATGTATGAGATTTTGTAGGGTCAATTTAAAAGATTCCATCACGACAGTCACCTTCTTAAGTTCCATTTGAATGGAGTTGCCCTAGATCTGATTGAGGTCTGATGCCCCATGGATTACTGTGAACTCATGTCCTTTATCATTATCGAGGATGTTATCTGGCTTCTGGTCACCACTGTCTGCGACCTTATCCGCTTTTTTCTCGACATAATCGCTGAGGTGCCCTACTTGAACTAACTCTTCCAAGTGTGACTTCAGAGATTTGTAATTATTGGTTAAGTGACTGCCCTCCTAATGGAATGCGTATCTCAATGCATTGTTCCTTTTAGTTGGGTCCCCTTACATCTTCTTGGGCCTGTTGATTAAAGGCTCATCCTTGATCTTGCTGAGAATTTTGTAAATAGGTTCCTTAAAGACTGTGTTAATAGCGTGGAATTCTTTAGAGGGATCAACCTTGTTTTCATTCTTGGATCCATTCTTGCTTCCCTTCTTTTGGGTATCATTCTTCTCCATTCCCTTATTCGCCTTCGCTCGACCATTGTATCCCCCATAAAATCATCGATAGTGATGGCCTCCTTCTTAGTGAGGGATTGGTACAACAAAGAGGTGATTGGCAAGATGATTTTAAATGATGCTACGACAACCTTGTCTGAGCAATCCTCGATCGTATCAAAAACTTCCTAATATATTTTGGCCAAGTCTCGGAGGTTCCCTTGTGGATTCTTCTTCATAGTCATTAGTGCATCCCCCCGCTTGGGATGGGAGTTGAAAGTTATGAATCTCACCATGAAGTCTTTGCCAGTGTTTTAAAATTCTTAATCGACCTGGGAGGAAGCCTCTTAAACACTTCTGTGTAACGTCATGTAGGCTATAAGGGATCATTCTGCACATAAGTGCGTCAATATGGCTCCATAAGGTCATTTCTTATCGATATTTCCTGACATGGTCTATAGGGTTAGTTTCCCCGTCATAGACCTTGAACCTAGGGACAGTGAATTTTTTGGGGGGCTCCTCCTGGTTGATTGCCCTTAAAAAGGAGGACCTCATCTGGGTATTGAGAGCTTTCCTGGTTAGTTCTCTGGTGGATCTAGATCTTCGATGAGTTGGGTATTAATTCGTCTCCCTGCATACCAGTATCCTCAAATCTTCATTATGTCGATCATTTATTCATGTGGAGCCTCTCTTGCTGGCCATGCTCTAATCATTCTTGCTCTGACCTGTCATATTCAGTCCTTTCTTGGTCACTCTTAGATCTCATTCCTCAGATGTGAGTGTTACTCGCCTAAGGGATATGAGTCTTTGCACGATGTTTCCCAATGGAATTTTAAAGGTCTCTCTCCAATTGTAACATGTGGGTTCTTGGAATACAGTTAGTATCAAGTGAGGCGTAACCCCTTGTCAAGATCTGGATTAACACTCCATATAGTATTGAATAATGACAATGGACACAGGTGAATAAAAGGCAATGATATTCAATATTCAGACTTATATTAAATGACATGTCTTCACCATAAATACACAACATGTATAATAAATAGATGGGACCATCAAGTAGCTTGATCGAAGGAAGAAAGAGCAAGCACTCTGGGAATAATAAAGGCAAGGCAGGAACTTCAATCTCAATTAATGATAAATGATATGTGTATTAAATGGATGTGGAAATAATGTCCTCATGGGATCTCTCATGTATGAAGGAAGTTGGGCAGCAATTCTAGGTTCAGAATGCTTCTCCGTGTAAACTATTTAGTTGGTCTATTTGTATGAAGGAAGTTGGGCAGCAATTCTAGGTTCAGAATGCACAAGTACCCACATTAAATGCACAATTCTAGGTCTATTTGTATGAAGGTAACCTTGTTGGTATTCAATTTGATTAACCACATTAAATGCACAAGTACCCTCCATCATTAATGTGGGAGATATTGCATTAAATGCATGGGATCTTATAATTTGGCAGGAAAGTACTTTACCAATTAGAAGCATGGTAGGCATTAATGAGGGACTTACGTGGAAGCTTAGGGTCTTATCTCAGAATGGATAAGGGGACAAATTTGGTAGACTAGGCCTACCATCCTAAGGATAAACCCACTTGAGTGCTGTAATTTCAAGTCCCTAAATACTAGACATGATGAGATGAGAAAGTGGGTGAACAGTGACCTAACTAGATGTGTGATCACATCAGTCAAACGAGATGGTGTTTGGTTTGAGGTTTCTCGACTGATAGATAACTCAAGTGTTTAGTCTTCTATTTGTTGGATAATAATTATCTCTAATCCAAGGTTACAAGAATGAAGTACCTCGAGGAGGTTCCCTCGAATGAGTGGAATTTATGGTTGCTCGGTTGTAGGTGGGTTGAGCAACCACATATACTAGATGAAGTTTTTCTCAAGTGTGCTAAGAGGATTGGTAACTATATTCCCAATGTTGCCTTGCTCCTAATCCTCCAAACCATGTCCCTGCAAGGTTCCCAGGAGGAGATTGTTTTATAGGGCATGTTAACCCTCCCATTCCCTACCAGGCATGGTCCCTTGGGGTTACCAAACAACCTCACTCAACATATAACATAAGATAAAGTACATGATACAATTCATTCTGTTTTATATTACAAACTATTTTCATTCGAGTGACTTTGATCTATGAGTTGGATTCTTCGAACCACATTCATGGAGAGTCTTCGAGGTAGATCCTTTGAGTCACATCTATAGAGAGTATTCGAGGTAGGTCCTTCAAAAGAACTTGATCGGGTGATCTTGATCTTCCTCTTTTATCTGCCAAGCAATGGATTAAATATGTTAATCACTCTTTGGTGGCGACTCCCCCTACATTTGTCCCTCCATAGAGATATATGTTTATTGCATGAAAAAATATCTGTACAAAACTCTTTGTTTGTCTTCAATATTTTCCTACAATAAGTATTCAATATCCCCGAATATTTAATTTATATGAAACAACAAGTTGTTAGTAATGAAGGAGCTATATCTTGCTTTGTTTTTTGAATGGCCTCATCTGCTTCAAATATCTTATGATATTTCGGATAACGTCTTTCTCTTTAGTGGGGTTTCATTATTGCGCTTGAAAGATACCTTGGGGGAAGTGAAGGGGCTTATTTATATTTCCCCCAAAGCGCTTCATCTCCCTCATGATTGAAAAGACTCAAAGCATGTCTTATTTAATTAGGCAGTCATTTGTTCTTCCGCGTATAACATGTGGCGGGGTCATGGTAAGAGCGTGTTCCCAACGCGATATCGTTTGCATGTCGCTTTTTGAAACACCATCCTTACAACTCTTGAAATAAGTTGATTCGATCATTATTATGCTTCTCAAAGCATTTCCTTTTGTCTCCTGTTAGGGCTTATGTTTCCCCTATAAAAAGGGGTATGCTTTCATCTCTCATTTTGACCTTTGGGTTTTCATTTTAAAAGTGAGCTTTTGTGAGAGAAGATTTTTTCCTTTCCCTTTAGCTTCCTTTTTTTTAACTTACCCTCTTTCTTTCTCCTTTTAAACTCCCCTCATGGCACCCATTGTAAAGAGGATCCAATCTGCTACAGGTGTTTCCCCCAAGACTTAAGCCCACCAAAGCCAATGGGCGTGCTACCGCCATGCCCCATACTTTGGGGAAATCGACCGCTTTTGTCCAAATGCTAAAAAATTCCCCGATGAACTAGAGTCAGTGGAAACCGCGAAGTTGCTGATGGAGGAAGGTGGCGATGTTGAGGACTTCACCTACATCCCTACTGCCACTATCACCAGATTCCGTGTTGAACGTGGTAATTTACCATTCTCTAAGGTGGAGTTTGAGGCTTCCACCGGATCTTGTGAAGGTTTAGGTCCTTGGACCGACCATATACATTCCAAATATTCTGTATAGCTTGCTCTGATTGGCTTATCGTTCACTAATTGGCTAGGTGACCTCACCCTCGTAAAGAACAATAGCGCCCTTCAGTTACTCGTGTCTCGCTAGAGTTATAGGTCACACACCTTTGTGACCTCTTGACTTGAATATGTCTGTGAGCTGCTGGGGTTTGAGGCAGCATGTTTTGACACGTACTTAGAGGAAGCTATTTTTGGTAAGGATAAGGATTTAAGGGCCGAGTTGGAGGCAGTTATGAAAGACTGCATGGTGACGTACAACAAGTGTACCTATTAGGAGGTAATTAGGTACTTTTATTTCATTGAGGATAAGGCAGTGATCAGAGCGCATGAGGCAACGAAAGAGAACCCTCATGGGAAGCAAGTATTCGAGAAACCCTTTGATGGAAAAAGGTTTCATTCTCAAATTGATCTTGCTGGATATATCTGGGTGATGATATTAAATATCTTCCTCCCGAGAAAGCCCCGCGATTGCTCAAGAAAGGACTTGATTAATATGGTCATTCGCATGGCCAAGGCGTGAAACTCCCTCTCGCATCTATTACACTTGGTTCGTTGTACACTTAATTGGATTGAGTAGCATCAAACTTAGCTAGGAGCATTGATAGGTTTGATGTATCCAACTATGCAAACCATGTACTGTTGACAACCTTCATATATGCCCATTTTGCAGATTATGCCCCTGCCGGTAGCTATTCCAGTTCTCAGCCCATCAAAGTCCCTCGAATTCGTTGTTGGAACCACAAGAGTTCCAAGAAACCTCTTATATCTTTTATTGATAGAGCTGAAAGGTTCGTACCTCGCCACTACGTTGGGGTGGACCAATTTTTTTCAAATAATTTCTTTGTGGAGGAGGAGCATCCCATCATCCCCTTTGATGAGGCACTAGCTAGAAATTCTCCTCTAATAATGTCCCCCTATTTTTGATCCCTTCTTATTTGACTTCTTACATGAAATGTTCTTCTTTTTACTTCGTCTACATCCCACATCGCGTAGCCATGCAGTTTGGCTATGATTAAGGAAACCCTATGTTAAGCCATTTCACCTAAGAAAAACCCACCAATTTCTCCTTTGCATACAAAAATTATCTTACTTCAACTATTGTTAACCTTTGCACGAATTATCCCACCAACCCTATCATCCTATGTAAGGACTCTCGAGCAGGTAGATCAGCGATGTACCTTGCAGTATTCTGGCATAACCAACTTGGTCGTTTCTAGAGTAATCTTCTTAAGGAGACTCATTATCCTGAGGTTTACAGATATCCTCCTAGAGAGTTGGGTTTGAGAAGTTGTACTACCTTCAACTGACACTACACCAAATCCTGGGAATGGTAACGCCCAGTGGGTCAAGGCCCAAGTCCGCGACCAGCTGGTCATGGACTTGAGTCGTGACCCACTCAATATTTAGCGTGACCATATTTATTACCACATTATATTATCGATGCTCTGGAATTTGTCACGGACTAAGTCCGTGACCAAAGTGGTCGCGGACTTGGGCCATGACCAGGTCGTGACCATCTTGGCACCAAAATCCTGCCAGAATTCCCTCCAATCTTGGTCGCGGGTGGGTCACGGCCTAAGTTCGTGACCCATGGCATGACGAAGAAGAGGGTACACACATTGAGGGTCATGGCTTAGGGTCGTGACCATTTCTGGGTGTGGGTCATGGCTATGGGTCGTGACCATACCTCATTCAAGCACTAGGGCGGATGAAAAAGGGTCACGCACCACAGATTGAGTGTCACAGCTTGGGGTCGTGACCATTTCTTAGTATGGGTCACGGCTATGGGTCGTGACCATACCCATATTGGTGGGCTGATTGATTTCAGTAAATTGTTTAACTCGTGGGTCACGGCTCTGGCCATGACCATGTTGAATCTGAAAAACATAACTCCCACTATACGTTTCATTTCATTCATTTCCTTCCCCTCCCTCTCTTTAATTCAATCGACCTAATGGCACCGACGATTTCGGTTGGGGTTTTAGCCGCACTAAGTGGTGTTCGGGTTGTTATGATGGTGGTGGCTGGAGGCTTCAATGGTGGAGATGGAAAAGAGCACAATGAAGAAACATCAAGAAGGTTTGAGACATATCCATGACCTTCAGCTCCAAGTCCGACTGAAAACCCACAATCTCCAATGCCGTGAAACCCAGCGTAACGACCTCAATTCTCGAGGTATCAACTCTAACCCTAGATCTCTATATTTATTTTCTCATTTATTTACCATTTGATTTGGTACCTTTGCTCATTAGGCCCTATAAATTTGTTTCATTCTGCTACTGGGTATTAAGGTTGCTCACTAGATCGCCAATGATTTGCTATTTTCTAGTTTTATATTTTGATGTAAATAATATGATGTATTGGTGTAAGTAATGATTATGTCATGCATTTATGGTTTAGTTTTTTTTTTGGCTTAGTCCACTAACATTTTTTCTGGGTATTAAGGTTCCTCTCCCTTATTGTATACTCGATTTTCAGTCCTATATACGATAAAATTTGTAAAGTATACATGATTATTATTGGAAAAATTATAATTTGTACGTGGAATTTTATAATATATACACGAATTTTTGTATTATACACAAATTTTATAATAAGAGTGGTTTTATGGTGGTCAGAGGATAGAGAAGCCGAGGGCAGATACATCCTCATAATTACACTAGTTGTGCTATGTATTATGTCCCTGTTGTGTTTCATTAAATTCAATAACAAACCAATGCTGGAAAAAAACATGTTTTTTATGGTTAATGTTATTATGCTACGAGTGTCACTTTGCCACGTGAGATTCGGATTGTATTATTAAAATAAACACGTGTTATGCTGTGTATACCGTAATATGTCAAATCTGTTATGGAGCCTTTTGGTTAATTGACTGTAATTGTTATTATGTTCTTGTTTAAGCCCCTAGAAAATGTATTTTGGATCAAACATGTTTTTATGCTACAAATGTCATTTTTTTATATGATTTAAATGACTATTTTGTACTCCTTTACGTTTCTATATTTTGAAGCTTATGCAGTTGGATAATGTTTTCTTTTGTAGGAGAAAGGATCCGATGACATTGCTCTTAAGGAAATGGGGAGAGCTATTAACAAAACTGTGATGATTGTTGAACTCATTAAGGTGATGTTACCGATCATTGTGGCTTTCCCTACCTTATTAAATGTTTCTCCCTATTTTTTTCTTGTTTCAGTTAGTAATGGAGATAAATTTGGGGAAACTTCCATTTGATTTCGATTTTCATCCTTCAGTGTGAAGGTAATTGTCCGAACTCAACATTTTGCGATGTTTCCATTTATTCGGGTAATTGTCTGAACTCAACATTTTGTTATTATTATTGAAATTTAGTGGGCTGAATGTTATGTTTAATGGACATTGTAGCAATTCTTACCGAGTCTCCGAATTGTGGAATTTTGACAATGGATGTTGAGACGAGATTTTGGAGTTATTACTTATTTGATCTAAGCCTTGTTATATTGAATATGTATTTCACTGTTTTCACTTTCAAATTTGTTGTTATCTTGAATATGTTGTTCATTGATTTTAGGAAGAAGATGAAGTTAAAGGGTATTAGCAAATATCGCATGATTTGGTGTAGTGAAAAGCGTGTATCTATAGGGTTCTTCAGGTAATTGTATTAGATAACTTTGTATGAGAATGTGCTTAATGGTGAATTTAACTTTCTTTTCACTTCTATTAAGTTCAGATAGATCAGTTCAAATAATTTTCTCTCTTTTGGTTGCTGATAATTGAGGGAAACTATGAAAAACATTTCAATCTAGTATGCTTTATTCAACTTATATGTATGTGTGTTTCAATAACATTTTCAGTTTTCACCATATGAAAAACTTTTCATTCTAGTATGCTTTATTCCAACATTTTCAATTTTCAATTTCTATGTATTTGTGTAAATCTAAGACATATTATAGGCAACTAATAATTCTTCAGGGGTTTTGTGAGGTACTTTTGTTTAATTTTACATACCAGTTCTTCATTACACGTTGTTTACATATTGCAAATCTAAGCAATTGCATACTAGTTCTTCATTACATACAAGGTACTCTTTACTTTAACTAAATTAGTTATATAACTCATATGCATTATCTATTAAAACTTTTAGATGATAGAAGGAGTACGGGATAAATATTGATTTTTTAGGGTTTGGCTGTTGGATAATTATTAGTTGTTGGCTTGTTGTTGGATAGTATGTTAGAAGGAGTACGGCATAATTAGAAGGAGTACGGGATAATTATGGGTTTGATTGTTGGATAATATGTTAAAAATATTTTAGACTCCCAGTTTGAGAATACGACGATAATTTGAAAATGTCTAGACTTAGATTTAAAAACATGGAATTAGAGGGCAAAACCCCGAAATAGCCCCCGAACAGTCCAATGTAACTCGTAGGAACTGATCACATGATCATAGGACTCCTGGTTCGAGAATACGGAGAAAATTTGAAAATATGAGGATTTAGGCTTAAAAATGGCATTAGAGGGTGAAACTCCGAAAAAAAACCGAACGGTCCCATGAGAGGCACCCACACCTCGCACGGGACCAATGTAACTCGTAGGGACTGACCGAGAAATCACAGGACTCCCGATTTGAGAATATGATGATAATTTGAAAATATAATAACTTAAGCTTAAAAAATGGGATTAGAGGACGAAACCTCGAAACAACCCCCCGAACGGTCCCGTGAGAGGCACCCACACCTCGCACGGGACCAATGTAACTCGTAGGGACTGATCGTGAAATCAAGGGACTCTCGGTTTGAGAACATGAAGATAATTTAAAAATATCATAACTTAAGCTTAAAAAATTGCATTAGAGGGAGAAACCCCAAAACAACCCCCCGAACTGTTCCGTGAGATGCACCAACACCTCGCATGGGACCAATGTAACTCGTAGTAACTGACCACGCGATCACGGGACCCCTCATTTGAGAATACGATGATAATTTGAAAATATATAGACGTAGGCTTAAAAAATGTCATTAGATGGGCGTAACCCTGAAACAACCCCCGAACGGTCACGTGAGAGGCAGAAACAGCTCCCACGGGACCAATGTAACTAGTAGGGACTAACCACGTAGCCACGGGACTCTCAATTTGAGAATACGATGGTAATTTGAATATTTCTAGACTTAGGCTTAAAAACATGACGTTTAAAGGTAAAACCCTGAAAAATAACCCCCGTATGACCCCGTGGGTGGCACCAACACCTCCCACGGGACTAATGTAACTCGTAGGAACTGATCGCGCAACCACGAGACTCCCGATTTGAGAATACGATGATAATTTGAATATTTATAGACTTAAAGTTAGTGGGTGATAACCCAAAATAGCCCCCCGAATGGCCCTATGAGTGGCACCAACGCCTCGCACGGGACTAATGTAACTCGTAGAAACTTACCCCACAATCACGGGACCCTTGGTTTGAGAATACGATGATAATTTGAAAATATGAGGACTTAGGCTTCAAAACATGGCGTTAGAGGGAGAAAACCCAAAACAACCCACGAACGGCCCCGTGGGAGGCTCTAACAGCTCCCACGGGACCAATGTAACTCATAGGAATTGACCGTGCAGCCATGGGACTCCCGGTTTGAGAATACAGCAGTAATTTGAATATTTCTAGGCTTAGGCTTTAAAACATTGTGTTTAAAGATAAAAATCTGAAACAGCCCACGTACGGCCTCGTGGGTGGCACCAACACCTCCCACGGGACCAATGGAACTCATAGGAACTGATCGCGTAGCCACATGACTCCTGGTTTGAGAATACGACGATAATTTGAATGTTTTTAGACTTAGGCTTAAAAACATGGCGTTAGTGCGTGAAAACCCGAAATAGCCCCCGAACGGCCCCGTGAGTGGCACCAACACCTCGCACGGGACCATTGTAACTCGTAGGAAATTACCGTGTGATCACGGGACTCCCAGTTTAAGAATACGATGATAATTTAAAAATATCAGGACTTGGGCAAAACATGGCGTTAGTGGCTGAAAACCCGAAACAACCCCCGAATGGCCCAATGAGTGGCACCAACACCATGCACGGGACCAATGTAACTCGTAGGAACTAATCGCGCAATCATGGGACCCCCGATTTAAGAATACGAGGAATTGGTCTGAAAAACATGGAGTTAGAGGGTGAAAACCCTAAATAGCCCCCGAACGGCCCCGTGGTAGGCACTAACACCTTCCACGGGACCAATGTAACACGTAAAAACTCACTGCGCAGCCACGGGACTCCCGATTTGAGAATACAACAGTAATTTGAAGATTTCTAGACTTAGGATAAAAAATATGGCATTTAAGGATAAAAACCCGAAACAGCCCCCGTACGGCCCCGTGGGTGCCACCAACACCTCCCACGAGACCAATGTAACTCGTAGGAACTGACCGCGCAGCCACGGAACTGACGTAGCCACAGAACTCCCGGTTTGGGAATACGACGGTAATTTGAATATGTTTAGAGTTAGGCTTAAAAATATGACGTTTAAAGATTAAAACTCGGAACTGCCCCCGTACAGCCTTGTGGGTGGCACCAACACCTCCCACCAGACCAATGTAACTCGTAGGAACTGATTGCTCAGACACGCGACTCCCAGTTTGAGAATACGATGATAATTTAAGTATTTCTAAACTTGGGCCTTAAAAACATGGCATTAGTGGGTGAAAACCCAAAACAGCCCCCAAATGGCCTCGTGAGTGGCACCAACAACTCGCACGAGACTAATGTAACTTGTAGGAACTCACGGCGCAATCACGGGACTCTCGGTTTGAGAATACGACGATAATTTACAAATATATGGACTTGGGGAAAACATGGCGTTAGTGGGTGAAAACCCGTAATAGCCCCCGAATAGCCCCGTGAGTGGCACCAACACTATGCACGAGACCAATATAACTCGTAGGAACTTACGGCGCGATCACGGGACTCTCGGTTTAAGAATACGACGATAATTTAAAAATACCATGACTTAGGCAAAACATTGCGTTAGTGGGTGAAAGCAAGAAATAACCCCCAAACGGCCCCATGAGTGGCCCCAACACCACGCACGGGACCAATGTAACTCGTAGGAACTGACCGCACGATCACGAGACCCTCGGTTTGATAATATGACGAGAAATTGAATATATGAGGACTTAGCCTTAAAAACATAGCGTTGGATGGTGAAAACTCAAAATAGTCCCCAAACGACCCAGTTGGAGGCACCACCACCTCCCACGGGACCAATGCAACTTGTAGTAGCTGACCACGTAGCCACGGGACTCCCAGTTTGAGAATATGATGGTAATTTGAATTTTTCTAGACGTAGGCTTAAAAACATGACGTTTAAAGGTAAAAATTTGAAAGAGACCCCGAACGGCCCTATGGGTGGTACCAACACCTCCCACGGGACCAATGTAACTTATATGAGCTAACCGCGCAGCCACGTGACTCCCGGTTTGAGAATACAATGATAATATGAATATTTATAGACTTGGGCTTAAAAATATGGCGTTAGTGGGTGAAAACTCGAAACAGCCCTCGAATGGCCGCATGAGTGGCACCAATACCTCGCATGGGACCAATGTAACTCGTAAAAAGTTACCCCGTGATCATGGGACTCTACGTTTGACAATACGACGATAATTTAAAAATACCAGGACTTAGGCAAAATATGGCGTTAGTGGGCAAAAATCCGAAACATCCCCCGAATGGCCCCGTGAGTGGCATTAACAACACGCACGGGACCAATGTAACTCGTAGGAACTGACTGCGCGATCACAGGACCCCCGATTTGAGACTACGATGAAAATTTTAAGATATGAGTACTTAGGCTTAAAAACATCGCGTTAGACGGTGAAAATTCAAAACAACCCCGTAACGTCCCCATGGGAGGAACCAACTCCTCCTACGAGACCAATGTAACTCGTAGGAACTGACCACGCAGCCACGAGACGCCTGGTTTGAGAATACTAGGGTAATTTGAATATTTATAGACTTAGGCCTAAAAACATGGCGTTTAAAGATAAAAACCTGAAACAGCCTTCGTACAGCCTCGTGGGTGGCACCAACACCTCCCACGGGACCAATGTAACTCGTAGGAACTGACTGCGCATCCACGGGACTCCCGATTTGAGAATACGGGGGTAATTTGAATATTTTTAGACTTAACCTTAAAAACATGACGTTTAAAGATAAAAACCCGAAATAGCCCCCGTACGGCCTCATGGGTGGCTTCGACATCTCCCATGGGACCAATGTAACTCGTAGGAACTGACCATGCAGCCTCGAGACTCCTGATTTGAGAATACAATGATAATTTAAATATTTCTAGACTTGCGCTTATAAACATGGCGTTAGTGGGTGAAAACCCGAACGGCCCCGTGAATGGCACCAACACCTCGCATGGGACCAATGTAACTCATAGGATACTATGGCGAAATCACGGGACTCTTAGTTTGAGAATACAATGATAATTTAAAAATGTTAGGACTTAGGCAAAACATGGCATTAGTGAGTGAAAACCTGAAACAGTCCTCGAATGGCCCCGTGAGTGGAACCAACACCATGCATGGGACCAATGTAACTCGTAGGAACTGACTGTGCAATCATGGGACCCCCGATTTTAGAATACGATGAGAATTTGAAAATATGAGGGCTTAGGCTTACAAATATGGCATTAGAGGGTGAAAACCCAAAACAGCCCACGAACGGCCCCGTGGGATGCACCATCACCTCCCACGGGACCAATGTAACTCATAGGAACTGACCGCACTTCCATGGGACTCTCGATTTAAGAATACTGTAGTAATTTGAATATCTCTAGACTTAGGCTTAAAAACATGGTGTTTAAAGATAGAAACCCAAAATAGCCCCCGTACGGCCCCGTGGGTGGCACCAACACCTCCCACAGGATAATGTAACTCGTAGGAATTGACCGCGTAGCCACGGGACTCCCGATTTGAGAATACGATGATAATTTGAATATTTCTAGACCTAGGCTTAAAAACATGGCGTTAGTGGGTGAAAATCCTAAACATCCCCCAAACGGCTCCGTGAGTGGCACCAACCCCTCGCACGAGACTAATGTAACTCGTAGGAACTTGTTGTGCGATCACGGGACTGCCTGTTTGATAATACGACGATAATTTAAAAATATCAGGACTTAGGCAAAATAGGGCGTTAGTGGGTGAAAACCCGAAATAGCCTCCGAACGACCTAGTGAGTGTCACTAACACCACACGCGGGACCAATGTAACTCGTAGAAACTGACTGTGCGATCACGGGACCCCCGTTTTGAGAATACAATGAAAATATGAAGACTTAGGCTTAAAAACATGGCGTTAGAGGGTGAAAACCTGAGACTTCCCCCGAACAAAACTCGTGGGAGGCACCAACACCTCCCACGGGACTAATGTAACACGTAGAAACTGATCGCGCATCCACGAGACTCTCGATTTGAGAATATGGAAGTAATTTGAAGATTTCTAGTCTTAGGCTTAAAAACATGGCATTAAAAGGATAAAAACCCCAAACAGTCGCCGTACGGCCCCATGGGTGCCACCATCACCTCCCACTGGACCAATGTAACTCGTAGGAAGTGACCGCTTAGACACGGGACTCTCGGTTTGATAATATAATGCTAATTTGAGTATTTCTAGACTTGGGCCTTAAAAACAAGGCGTTAGTGGGTAAAAACCCGAAACAGCCCCCGAACGGACCGTGAGTGGCACCAACAGCTCGTACGAGACCAATGTAACTCGTAGGAACTTACGGCGCGATCACGGGACTCCCGATTTGAGAATACGGTGATAATTTAAAAATATCAGGACTTAGACAAAACATGGCGTTAGTGGGTGAAAACCCGTAACATCCCCCGAACAGCCCGTGAGTGGCACCAACACCACGCATGGGACCAATGTAACTCGTACCAACTGATGGTGTGATCACCGGACTCCCGGTTTGAGAATACGATGATAATTTAAAAATATAAGGACTTAGGCAAAACATGGCATTAGTGGGTGAAAACCCAAAATAGCCTCCGAACGGCCCCGTAAGTGGCCCCAACACCACGCACGGGACCAATGTAACTCGTAGGAACTGATCGCGTGATAACGGAACCCCCAGTTTGAGAATACGATGAGAAATTAAAAATATGAGCACTTAGAATTAAAAATATGGCGTTAGAGGGTGAAACAGCCCCCGAACGGCCCCGTGGGAGACACCAACACCTCCTCCGAGACAAATGTAACTCGTAGAAACTGATCGCACAGCCACGGGACTCCCGGTTTTAGAATATGGAAGTAGATTGAATATTTCTATACTTAGGCTTAAAAACTCAAAACAGCCCATGTACGGCCCCGTGGGTGGCACCAACACCTCCCACGCGTCCAATGTAACTCGTAGGAACTGACCGCGCAGCTACGGGACTCCCGATTTGAGAATACGGTGATAATTTGAATATGTTTAGACTTAGGCTTAAAAACATGGTGTTAGTGGGTGAAAACCCAAAATAACCCCCGAACGGCCCTATGAGTGGCACCAACACCTCATACGAGACCAATGTAACTCGTAGGACCTTATCGTGCGATCACGGGAATCTCAGTTTGAGAATACGACGTTAATTTAAAAATATCAGGACTTAGGCAAAACATGGCGTTAGTTGGTGAAAACCCTAAACAGCCCCGAACGGCCCCGTGAGTGGCACCAACACCACGCACATGACCAATGTAATTTGTAGGAACTTACGGCGTGATCACGGGACTCCCGGTTTGAGAATACGATGTTAATTTAAAAATATAAAGACTTAGGCAAAACATGGCGTTAGTGGGTGAAAACCCGAAATAACCCCCGAACGGCCCCGTGAGTGGCCCCAACACCACGCACGGGACCAATGTAACTCGTAGAAACTGACCGGGCGATAACGAAACCCCCGATTTGAGAATACGATGAGCAATTAAAAATATGAGGACTTAGGCTTAAAAGCGTGGCCTTAGAGGCTGAAAACTTAAAACAACCCCCGAATGGCTCCGTGGGAGGTACTAACACCTCTTCTGACACCAACACCTCCTTCGAGACTAATGCAACTCGTAGAAACTGTTCACACAGCCACGGGACTCTCAGTTATAGAATATGGTAGTAGATTGAATATTTCTATACTTAGGCTTAAAAACATGGTGTTTAAAGATAAAAACTCGAAACATCCCCTGTACGGCCCCGTGGGTGGCACCAACACCTCCTACGGGTCCAATGTAACTCATAGGAACTAACCGCGCAGCCACGGGACTCCCGATTTGAGAATACACTGATAATTTGAATATGTCTACACTTAGGCTTAAAAACATGGCGTTAGTGGGTGAAAACCCGAAACAACCCCTGAATGGCCCTGTGAGTGGCACCAACACCTCGTACGGGAGCAATGTAACTCGTATGAACTTACCGTACGATCACGGGACTCCCGGTTTGAGAATACGATGATAATATTAAAATATTAGGACTTAGGCAAAACATGGCGTTACTTGGTGAAAACCCGAAACAACCCCTGAACGGCCCCGTGAATGGCACAAACACCACGCACGGGACCAATGTAATTCGTAGGAACTGACCGCGCGATCACGGGACCCCCAGTTTGACAATACGATGAGAATTTGAAAATATGAGGACTTAGGCTTAAAAACATGGCGTTAGATGGTGAAAACTCGAAACAACCCCCGAACAGCACCGTGAGCGGCACCAACACCTCCCACGGGACCAATGTAACTCATAGAAACTGACCGTGTAGCCACGGGACTCTCGGTTTGAGAATACAACAGTAATTTGAAGAGTTTTAGACTTAGGCATAAAAACATCTTGTTTAAAGATAAAAACCCAAAACAGCCCCCGTACGGCTCTGTGGGTGGCACCAACACCTCCCACGGGACCAATGTAACTCATAAGAACTGACCGCGCGACCAAGGGACTCCCGGTTTGAGAATACGATGATAATTTGAATATTTTTAGACTTCCGCTTAAAAACATGGCTTAGTGGGTGAAAATCTGAAACAGCCCCTAAACGACCCCGTGAGTGGCACCAACACCTCACATGGGACCAATGTAACTCGTAGAAACTTATCATTCGATCACGGGACTCCCAGTTTGAGAATATGATGATAATTTAAAAATATCTGTACTTAGGGAAAACATGGCGTTAGTGGGCGAAAATATAAAATAGCCTCCGAACGGCCCCGTGACTGGCATTAACACCACGCACGGGACCAATGTAACTCGTAGGAACTTACAGCGTGATCATGCGACCACCGGTTTGAGAATACGATGAGAATTTGAAAATATGAGGACTTTGGTTTAAAAACATCGCGTTAGATGGTGTAAACTGAAAACAACCCCGTAACGACCCGTGGGAGGCACCAACACCTCCCACGGGACCAATGTAACTTGTAGGAACTGACCCCGCGATCACGGGACCACCGGTTTGAGAATACGATGAGAATTTAAAAATATGAGGACTTAGGCTTAAAAACATGGCATTAGAGGCTGAAAACCCAAAACAGCTCCCAAACGGCCCCGTGGGAGACACCTACACCTCCCACGGGACCAATGTAACTTGTAAAAACTGACCGCGTAGCTACGAAACTCTCGGTTTGAGAATACGACAGTAATTTGAATATTTATATATTTAGGCTTAAAAACAGGGCATTTAAATATAAAAACCCAAAACAGCCCCCATACGGCCCCGTGGGTGGCACAAACACATCCCACGGGACCAATGTAACTTGTAGGAACTGACCGCGCAGCCACGGGACTCCCGATTTGAGAATACGACGATAATTTGCATAAATCTAGACTCAGGCTTAAAAATATGGCGTTAGAGGGTGAAAAGCCTAAATAACCCCCGAACGGCCCCGTGAGTGGCACCAACACCTCGCACGGGACCAATGTAACTTGTAGGAACTGACCGCGCAATCACGGGACTCTCGGTTTGAGAATACGACAATAATTTAAAAATATCAAGCCTTAGGTAAAATATGGCGTTAGTGGGTGAATACTCGAAACAGTCCCCAAATGGTCCCATGAGTGGCACCAACACCACGCACAGGACCAATGTAACTCGTAGGAACTGACTGCGCGATCACGGGACCCCCGTTTTGAGAATACGACGAGAATTTGAAAATATGAGGATTTAGGCTTAAAAACATGGCGTTAGAGGGTGAAAACCCAAAACAGCCACCAAACAGCCCGGTGGGAGGCACCGACACCTCCCACGGTACCAATGTAACTCATAGGAACTGACCACACTACCACGGGACTCCCGGTTTGAGAATACAGAAGTAATTTGAATATTTTTAGACTTATGCTTAAAAATATGGCGTTTAAAGATAAAACCCGAAACAACCCCTGGGTGGCACAAACACCTCCCATAGGACAACTCGTAGGAACTGACCGCGCAACCAAGAGACTCCCGATTTGAGAATACGATGATAATTTGAATATTTATAGACTTAGGCTTAAAAACATGGCGTTAGTGGGTGAAAACCCGACACAGCCCCCGAACGACCCCTTGAGTAGCACCAACACCTCACACGGGACCAATGTAACTCGTAGGAACTTATCGTGCGATCACGGGACTCCTAGTTTAAGAATATGATGATAATTTAAAAATATTAGGACTTAGGGAAAACATGGCATTAGTGGGTGAAAATACGAAATAGCCCCCGAACGGCCCCATGAGTGGCACCAACACCACGCACGGGACCAATGTAATTCGTAGGAACTGATCGCGCGATCACGGGACCCCCCGGTTTGAGAAAACGATGATAATTTGAAAATATGAGTAATTTGGCTTAAAAACATGGCGTTGGAGGGTGAAAACTCAAAATAGCTCTCGAACGGCCCCGTGGGAGGCACCAACACCTCCTCCGGGACCAATGTAACTCGTAGAAACTGACCGCGCAGCCACGGGACTCCTAGTCTGAGAATACGATGATAATTTGAATATTTCTAGACTTAGGCTTAGAAACATGGCGTCAGTGGGTGAAAACCTGAAACAGCCCCCGAACGGCCCCGTGAGTGGCACCAACACCTCGCACGGGACCAATGTAACTCATAGGAACTTATCGTGCGATCACGAGACTCCCGGTTTGAGAATATCACGATAATTTAAAAATATCAATACTTAGGCAAAACATGGCGTGAATGGGTGAAAATCTAAAATAACCCCGAACGGCCCAGTGAGTGGGACCAACACCTCCCACGGGACCAATGTAACTCGTAGGAACTGACCGCGCGATCATGGGACTCCCGGTTTGAGAATGAAATTGATATGTTGATAGTTATAACTCATATATGCAATTTTTCAGCTTGAATAATTTTTTTGTAAAACTACTTGGTTACTGATCTCATTTTTTTTGTATCCTATTATATGTAGGACTTTTGCACGTGGGAAAATGAAGGAGGTAATGGATTACAACATGAAGATCATTTATATAATGTTGTTGACATTTAGGGTTATGTTTTTTATGTGTTACATCCGTGCGGGCTTTTATTGTTTTGTTTTATGGCCGTGCGAGATTTTATAATTTAATTGTTGAATTTTTTTGGCCAGGCTTTATTATAAGCAGGTTTTACATTTACAGGGTTTGGAATGTCCAGAAAATAGAGGAAACTCTGGCCAATTTTTTTGGTCTGTGAATTATTAAGACGTGTAATTTTTTTAAGTTTGTATATATATTAGTTTATTAACAACGTTCTCGATTAGCAATTTGTGATTTCTTTTATGGTTTTTCCAATAATAAATAGTTATAACACCTCGTACGCGTCCAACGTTACACGTAGCAACTGACAGTGCACTCACAGGACCCCCAATTTTAGGATTGGAGACATTTTTTTTAAAATTATAGTTAAATATGGTCATGGACTTTTTCCATGACCATTTTTATTTTTTATGTCACGCATAAAAATGGTCGCGGCCAAAGTCCATGACCCCTAATCATGACCAACAAATGGTCACGGCCAAAGTCCGCAACCATTTTTTCCCTTTTTTTTCGTTGCGGTATCGTTCACGGACTTTGGCCACGACCATTTTTGGTCATGGTTGGGGGTCACGGTTGTGGGTCGCGGCCAAAGTCCGCGACCAATTTGTCACGGTTGTGGGTCACGGACTTATGCAGCGACCATTTTTTTCATTTTTTTTGTCACGGTTGTGGGTCTCGTCCGAAGTTCACGACCAATTTGTCACGGTTGTGGGTCACGGGCGAGGACCGCGACTCGTCACGGCATGGGTCACGACCTAAGTCCGCGACCATCTGCCGTGACCCCTTCTGGGCCGTGGGATTTTTTTGTCACGGACTCGGGCCGCGACCCATGAAATTGGTCATGCTCAAAATGGTTACAGTCCAAGTCCGCGACCCATAGTCTTGGTTAGGGATTTTGGACATGACCAATCACCAGTTTTGGTGTAGTGTTAATGTTCCCTCTCAGCACCACCAACATCTCTGTTCCCTCTGAGTTGCCTCCACTTGCCCCCGTAGATCAAGAAATAGTAAGGAGGAAGAAATCTGCTCAACTTTCTATTACGATCGAGTAGTTGCCATTGCCCCTAGTTCTTCCAGGCCTAGCGAGGGGGTTGACATTTATCTTGTTGATTCAACTGGAGAGGCTACGAGGGCCACTAGAAAATCTCCAACCAAGAAGCCTAAAATTACCTATAAAGTCCCTCCAATCCAAACTCCTGATCCCAAGATTATCCAACAAGTCATCTTGATGTTTGACCAACATAGGCAAACTTGGGAGAATTTTACCAAGGTGGATAGGGATTTTATGTCAACCCAGATGGCCTCTTTTCGGCTTTTCTATATTCCCCCAGTTGTTGAAGGTAGCAAGAAGCGAAAGTTGGTTAGTTCGATCAAACTTGTGTTGGAGGAATCAGGCGAGGTAAGTGAAGAAGAGCAGTCTGAAGATATACATTTATTTGTGAAGGTGATGATAATGATGATGAGGAGGAGGAGGGAGAGGAGGAAGAAGAAGAGAAGGAGGAGTAGGAGGAGGAGGAGGAGGAAGAAGAAGAAGAAGAAGAAGAAGAAGAAGAAGAAGAAGAACAAGAAGAAGAAGAAGAACAAGAAGAAGAAGAAGAAGAAGAAGAAGAAGAAGAAGAAGAAGAAGAAGAAGAGGAGGAGGAGGTGGAGGGGGTGAGTCTTCCCTTGTTCGTAGATGGAGGTTGAGAAGTATGGTATCTCCTTCTAAGCCAGCTTCACTTCCTCAAGATTATGAGGTTTTGAAGGATGTTTTGGAAGAAGGAAAGGTATGTCTGCTATATTCCTTATTTGTATCTAGATTTTCTTCTTTTTCCTTATGATGATGACTCCAGTTTATTAGTAACTCTTTATTTTCAGTTTGGTGCGTGAGGTAGTTCGCGCGATGATGTTGAAGAAGGCAGTCTATTGGAAAAGTCAATCGAAGTTTTACCTGCTTTGAAGGAAATTGCACCGAAGCAGATAGATGCCCTTATAGCTTAGCAGGTAACCTTAAATTTCCCCTAGGGGAATTTATTTTTGATAGCTCGACTGAATCCAGTAGTGGCTATTTGCGTGACCCTATTGTTTTTCTCGAGCAGGCTGGTCTTAGGGAAGGTGCTCCTGGTGTAAGTATTATTGCATTTGTACATAAGTCCCCCACTCATGTTGTTCCTTCATCCATGGTAAGCTTTTCCTCTTGGTGTTCTAAGCTCTTTGTAATTTTTTCTTGCTATTCTTACTTTCTCTCCATTGTGCTTCGCAGATATCTTTAGCCGAACCCGTTATTTCGTTAGTACCCATCCCCTCTTATGGACAATTCCATGTTACACTTTTTAGGCCCTCAATCCACAGTCAGGAGGGAGTCAAAGTTGTTGCTGCGGGCCAAGGATAAGGAATACTGGAGGACGTTGCTAAAGTAGGTGGGATGTGATTGCCCCCCAAGAACAACGTCTTTTGGTAGCACCTATTTTCGTTGAGGAAGAAGATGTAGTACAAATATATGCTCGTCAGTTTGTTGATGACCATCATCCAGAGGTATGCCTTTCTTCTCCTATGTATCTCATGCACTTAAACTTTGTTAGTTTTTCCAAGTCATATTAGTCTTATAATCTCCATAACCCAGGTTCAGGCAGGAAAAGTCATACTAGTCTTAAAATCTCCTATAACTGAGGGCCAGGTTGGCCAAGTCACATTAGTCATAAAATCTCCCATA
Source organism: Sambucus nigra (assembly GCA_949130495.1). Lineage (NCBI taxonomy): Eukaryota > Viridiplantae > Streptophyta > Magnoliopsida > Dipsacales > Adoxaceae > Sambucus > Sambucus nigra. The sequence goes on along the minus strand of OX422218.1, from coordinate 102,620,580 downwards.
ACCGAGGGTAAGTAGGGCCAAGCCATATTGGTCTTAAAACTCCCATAATCAATGGTCAGGCGGGCCAAGTCATATTGGTCTTAAAATATCACATAAATGAGGGTGAGGCGGGCCAAGTCATATTGGTCTTAAAATCTCTCATAACCGAGGGTCAAGCGGGCCAAGTCATATTGGTCTTAAAATCTCCGACAACCGAGGGTTAGGCGGGCTAACTCATATTGGTCTTAAAATCTCCCATAATCGAGGGGCACGTAGGACAAGTAATATTGGTCTTAGAATTTATATTTTCAAGCCAATTTGTATATTTATTTCCCGACTTAGTAAATTCTTCTATTTCAGGTAGAAGTCGAGCAACCTACAGCACGCAACTCGGGAGTTGAGCTTGCCCCTCACGTAATTGCACAGGAGAGCACCTTGGCTAAATTCGCATCTCTGGGTGGGGTTCCTACCATACAGGTTCAAGGAATGATGACTAATGTTGATTAAGTGCATGAGGTGGTTGCTTCTAGGGTCCAAGAAAGTGACAGTGCTTCGCACACCAGACTCATTTCTGTAAGTGATAACATTTTCAGTGCACACCCCCTTAGGTAGACCTTGAAGTGGTTGTAAGACAGACCATGGTTAATTTTCCACATATACTGACTGAGGGCCCCCGTGCGTTGATTTAGCAACTCTTAGCCCTCTTTCCTTCAAGTTTCACTTCTCGCAGTCTTCATCCTATTCCTAGGATGATGGCTTGCCGCCGGCTCAGGATCACTATTATTTTGGGGGAGATCCTCAATAACCCTCTAGAGTCACTTAGTTATGATATATTTAAGTCGTTGTTGTGGAAGTGAGCGTGCTTATCAATGATGGTTTCTTGTTGTCTTGGTTGGTAAAATTGCTCCGTGACTTCAAGAAGGCTGACCTATTTGCTCTCTATCATTGGTTGCAGAGTTCTCATCGCTCACAAGTATCCATATCGGAGGTTCTTATAAGTCTTGAGACTGAGCTAATTATGTATGGGCACGGGGTTCAGGAGGCTCGTGAAGATGTTGTTCCGACAGAGGCTAAGGTTCTCAAGAAGGAGCAAAACTTAGAGAATATTCAGCAAAGGATGGAGCTTCGTCAATAGGATTTGGTCAGCCTAATCTCCGACCAGAGTAGCCTTGAGAAAATTCTTCCTTAGCATCACCATCGTTTGCTTGGCTCGGCCAACCTTCATTTTATCATGGATAGCCCCTAGCAATCTTTGCTTAATTTCCCTTTTTTGGATGTCCCCCCAGTTTGTTGTTTTGGACTTCTTTGGCATGTAATCACAACACTTCTCTATTTCAATCAAATTTATGGCATTTGATGTTTCTTAATTTATATTTTGTTTGAATATCGGTTGACCTATTACATTAATGTAAGTCAAACCATGCAAAGTAGGGGAAATAACTACATAAAAGAATAGTGGGTCAACATTTTCAACATAAACATTACTTCACACTATGTTAAACAAGGGACATCCTCCCGAACAAGTATTATCAAAACATGATGCAATAGACTTAAGTATGGGAAAAACATAAATTTAAACATGATAGGTTTTCAACTAATTTTTGTTTAGCTTGAAGGTAACATCATCGTCCACTTTGGATAGATCGCAATAACATGAATCAAGAGCTTCTCGAATGATGTAGGCTCCTTCCTAGTTGGCTTCAAACTTGGGCAATGACAAACCCCTAATGTGCCTCATGCATGATTTTAGAACCAGATCCTCTTATTTGAACTTCCTTGGCCTTACAATTTGGTCATACGATCGGGACAACTATTCTCTATACATTTCGAAGTGCCTCGCTACATTATCCCAGTGTTATTCCGTTGCTTCAAGTTGCACATGCCTACTATGAGGGAGCATGGCACTTCGCAAGTTGTAGCGGGTAGAGGGTACCTCGAGATCAACTGGTAGAACATTTTTTTCCTCCAAAACTAAGGAAAATATAGTATACCCCATTGGTTTCCTCTTTGTTGTTCGATAGGCCCAAAGTACTTTGGGGATTTTGTAATCCCATGTGCCCGAGAAATCCTCTAACATTTTTGCCAAAATATTCACCAAAGTCTTGTTAGTGGCTTCTGTCTACTCGTTGCACTTTGGGTATGCTACTAATGACTTGTGGCGGATTATGGAGTACTTGTATGTTATCATGTTTACTTCACTATTCATGAAAGGGGTGCCATTATCTGATAGAAACAACGTCGCCATGCCTAATCGGAAGATGATGTACTATTTTATAAATCGATCCACTACCCCCATTTTTGCTCTTTTGAGTGGTATGGCCTCTGCCCATTTAGTGAAACATTCAGTGTCAACCAATATCCAATTCTTTCCTTTGATGAATGGTTTATTGCCCCTACTAGATCAAATTCCCATATGTGAAATGGAAAAGGCGTAGAGAGAGAATGCAAGTCTACTGAAGGAGTGTGGATAATGTTTCCATACAGTTGATAAGATTTAAATTTGCAAATGAAATTAGTTGAGTCTTTCTCCATTATAGGCCAGTAATATCCCAAGGTAATGAGTTAATCGTAGAGTTTAGCTTCTCCGATGTGTCCCGGCTAATGGGCTTGCTTCAGCACTTCTTTAGCCTTTTCCCTTCTGATACACCTTAAAGGCCTATCATGATAGCCTCATCGATACAACTTCCTTTATTGGGCAAAATACCTGGGTGATCATCTTTTCACCTTCATGGCATCTTCTTTATCTGTTGGAATTTCTCCATCTACCAACAGGTCCATGTACGGCTGCCTCTAGTCTTGGGGTTGATCGATGATATTGCATTCTGCTCCATGGTAGAACAGACAACATTTCACACAATATCTTATATCATCGTGGAGTCTTGCTTCATCAACGACCAAAAATACCCTACCCATTAGATCCTTTTGTATAAGGGGATTTTAGTGGTCTCACAGATGTCTTCGTGCACTTCTGTTAGTCTCTTCTTGACTTATTCGGGGTCTACACATCTAGATAACCAACCACCTTTATTTTTATAATATAAGTTACCCTTGGTAAAAGAATACTATGCCGGGTACACTAGGCTCAGTGTGCTTACGCCTCTTTCTAATTGCTTTCTGATTTCCCCTCTTCAATCATCTTTGTCATTTGTGAGAAACATCTCCGACACGGTTGAGGGAGTTGTTATATTTATGATTTAAATAACCATTGATTCCCCATCAAAGGCAATCATCTGGTCAATGGTAGTATAATTGTTGGCATTCCAATTCATCACTCGGGGATGTCTTTTGATTTTTACCACTTTAAACTGCCCAAGTAACCGTTGTATGATTGGTCGGTAAGGTTCTAGACTCATGTTCTTCAAATTAACTTCACTGGTTACCTATTTCACCACCAAGTTGGAGTCCCCTTTTATTGTTAAGACTTGTACACCTCTTTTGAGGGCCTCGAGCAGCCCCAATACCAATGCTTCATATTCATCTTCTTTGTTCAAACATTCAAATTCTAGCTTGATGGATAATCGAATATCTTCACCATTGTGTATCAAGATTACCCAAGCTCCCCTTTCTTTTTAACCGAGGATCTGTCAAACTCCATGCTCCACTCTTCTAGGCTGGTTTTATGAAGTTGTCTTGAAGATCATCACCCGAGAGCTCCTCTATGGGTGGCTCGAATGCTCCCGATGGGAAGATGGCCAGCAAATCAGCATAAGCTTAGCCCTTGATAGCTCGAGGGACTATGAACTTGAGATCATACTCCGAGAGTATTAAGAACCATTGGTCTATCATGCCTATTAGTACATTTCTAGTAAGAAAAAACTTTATGGGATCACATCTAGTGATAATATGGACTGTAAATGACAGTAGGTAGTGCCTAAGTTTTTGTGCTATAAATACAAGGGCTAAACAATGCCTCTCGTTGCTAGTATATCTGGCCTCAGGCCCATGTATGATTCTACTCAAGTAATAAACAAGTTTTTCTACGCGATCCATCTCCTGGGCCAACAGTGCACCAATAAATCATTCAGTTGATGTAAGATATAGACGTAAAAGGATACCTACCTTTGGGGGGATCATCGTCTAAGGGGAAGTAAGGAGTGCTTTCATCTTGTCCATGGCATCCTGGTGCATCAGTTCCCATGCCAACTTCGTGCCCTTTCTCCGTAACTCCATTAATGGGTGCATTACCTCGGCTAACCCTAGAATAAATGTCCTAAAGTAGGAGACTTTTCCTAGGAAAATTTTCAGCTCTCTTGCTGACTTTGGTCTTGCAATATCAATAATATCCCGACGCTTGTCCAAGTCCATCTGAACCCCTTACCGGTTTACCCCAAACCTAAGGAATTTCCCACTTGTCACTCCGAACGCGCATTTGAGGGGGTTCATCTTTAGTTTATATTCCTGCATCGAGTGAACACTCTTCTCAAGTCATCTAAGTGGGACCCCTCCTTCTTGGATTTGATTACCATATCATCAACATAAAATTTCATGGTTTTATGGAAAAGATCGTGAAAAATAGCCATCATTGTCCTTTGATAAGTGGCTCCTGCGTTCTTCAACCCAAAAGGCCTAATTGTGTACATGAAATTTTCCAAAGGCGTTCATAAGGTAGTCTTCTCTGCATCATCTGGATCCATATTTATTTGGTTGAACCACACATAACCGTCCATGAATCTATACATCTCATGGTCCACAATTGCGTCGATCAAGATATATGTTGAAGTCAGTGGTAATTCATCTTTCGAGCATGCTCGATTCAGGTCCCTGAAGTCCACCCTGATTCGGATCTGGTTCTTATCTTTCTTTCCCATAGGCACAATACTAGAGAGACAAATCGAATAATGGATTGGGACTATGAAGTTGGTTGTAAGAAATCTTTAAACCTCCTCTTTGATCTTTATATCCAACTCTTCCTTATACGTTCAAGTGGCCTACTTTACCGGGATGGCTAATGGTAAGACATTCAACTTATGGAAGCTCACCTCCTCGTCTACCCCAAACACCTCAGTGTACTTCCATGTGAAGACATATTTTAACTCTAGCATCAATTTGATCAACTCCTCTCGAGGCACCCCTTCCAGGTCCTTTGAGAAAAAGATAGGATTAAGATCATCACCTTATTCGACCAAGTCTACTTTCTCCAACTCCTAGATCTGTGGCCTGGGTGTGTCCTTCATGTACTCAGGTTCCTTTTCTATTTCTTCTACAAACTCCTTTACTCTAGAATGATCAATCACCAAACATTGCCCCTAGTTGTCCACCAGAAAGCATTCATACATCGGGTTAACGTCATCGTCTACACTTTCAGTTCACTCCTCATACCTTCATAACTTGTATATAATTCTGCCACTAGGCAAAACTACCCTTTTGCACTATCGAAAGGCCTTTTATTTAAAGGGGCACTTCCAAAAATTATCGTCCAACTCTTTCACAGTACGCCTCCTAAGAATGCTCTGAGTCCGGACTTGGTGCTGAATTTGATTAATGCGCGAAGTTATTCGGTCCCGAATCTGCCTCGATAGACTAGCGGCCCTTACTCCATCTAAAACACTCTTTTCTCTGTAGGCCACCATTGCTCGAGCGGGCGCTCACACTCTCTCTCAGGTGGTCAAGATCCTTATTCCCCCAGTATATCTTGATACCGCCATGGCTTCTTCTATCAGATCTATCTAAAAGGCATCATCCACCATATGAGCTTCCTCCTCTGCAAAGGGTTTCTTGGATGCTCAAATAACCACATCCTTGCCTTTTATGTTTGCCTTAGCGCACTGATGATAGGTATAGGGTACCAATCCATTGTTGTGCATACATACCCTTCTAACTAGAAGTTGGTATGATGGCTCGCAGTTCATGATATGAAATTAGTTATGGGAGCTGATGTTTCCCATTGTGATGCCTACACTGACATACCACATAGATTTGGGTGACTGATTGTCATACCCCGAAATTGCCAATGAATGTGGCACTATCCTTGTCTCCGATAGGCCAGTGGCATAAAAGGACCTAAGAGGCATAATGTTGATGAAAGCTCCCCAATCCAACAGGACACGAGGGAAAACACAATCATTCACAGACACTGTAACATACAAAGGTCTATTATGGGGGTATCTATCAGCTTCTGAGAACGTGACTTTGGAGAGGTTCCTTCTTACGAGTTTGGCCATAGGCCCTTTCCATTTTAGGTGTGGTGACATATTCCTCTTTGCAATTTCCAAGATGGCTCACGTAATCTCCAGTCACGAGGGCTCGGGAGCCCAACCTGATCAAAGAACCAACTGAACGTTGATGAGCGAGCAACCACCACGCATTCGATTCACGGTATGTTTGTTCCTTCTCTAGCTCATAGACTTATTCTACGTCTATATATGCAGACTCATCGTAGTCTATCACCACATTTACCACCTCTATAGAGTAGGCTCCCATATGCCTACTTAGTCCCTCGATGGGGTCATATTCTTCTCTTTCTTGTTCATTTTTTTTCTCCATCTCATCCTCCAATTGGAGTTGAGCTAGCTCAAAAGTGCATTCCTCCATAGATTCTTCAAAGTCATTATCTTTGCACCACTTATCTATCATCATTCGTTCATCCTTTTCATCAAAAGAGTGGTCTATATGGTCCCCGTGAGGTGGTAAAGTATTATCATTCACATTAGCTTATGGAAGCTGGATGTCTCCATTCTTTACATGATGGTCGATCAACCTTCTTAGCGAGAAACAAATCTTAGTAGGGTGATTCACTCTATTATGAAGTGCACAATAATGAGGTTTCTCTCTATTTTCTCAGGGAAGCTGCACCGTGCTGACGTTGACTGGCCTACAGACCTTGTCACAAATCATGCGGTCATATAAGTTCAATGCTTGTTCCACTATACAAGGTAGCTCGAGGGGATCTTCCTCTCCTTCAAATCTTCTCTTGTTATTTTTACCCTTCTGCCTCCTCGACTGCCAATGCTTTCCACCTTACCCCTATCATTTTCATAATTGACCTCGAGGGTACTCCCCTCCCTGAGGTAACTGATGGCCGTAGCAGCAAGCTTGACAAGGCAGGAGGGGCTAATATGGGACTGACCACCAAGGCGATATTCCTCGTTGCTTTCAAGAATGTTGTGAACGTACCCTCACATGTTTCATTGATCAAGTGGCAAATATATTCGGGAAACAACCCTTTTGCACAAACTTGCAAAAGTTTATCCTCTTGCGTTTCCTCTCTTACGTCTAGAGAGAGCTCATGAAACCTCCTAATATAGGCCATAAAATCTTCCATTGGCTTATGTTTTTCACATACTAGCTGGGTGAGTGTAAACTCATCTTCAGCTAAAAAGAACTTTTATACGAGCAAAACATGCAATTCCTCCCAGGAGGTCACATTGCCTTGAGCAAGGTGGGAATACCACGTGTATGCTTTCTCTATTAGGGACTTGGAAAACTCCCCCAAACTCAACTTTTTGTCATTATAATGGGCCCTAAGGCTTTCAATAAACCACTTCACGTGCTCTCTAGGGTTTGCACCTTTCCCCATGTACTTCTCGAAGATTAGTGGAATATACCATACTAGGTAGGGTTCGTTGTTATGTGCCTCTGGATATGGAGTAAGAAATTCATCATACACCAAAGAACTATCTCCCCCTTTAGTCACTACTACGAACTTCAGTAGCTCCTTCTTCATTTCCCCTAAGCTAGATAGTGGGGAACTGGTTGGCGGCACTGTCACCATCATTGGCATCACTGGAAAGGGTGGTGTGTTTTTCTCCATGGCACCAGTCGTGGCTTGAGTTACCGAAGACATTCCCCGATATTGCGTCGCTAGCCCTTTCGTAAAAGGAAGGACCATAGTGGGAGGAATACTTCCAAAGGTTGGTGGAGTGGTGGGGAGAACACCGCTAAAAGTGGGCACAATAACACCTACTATAACAGTAGGAGCAAGAATTACTACTAGTGGCATCATGAAATAGATTACTCCCATAGGAACTCCCAGCATCACCTGGGCCACTGGACTCTTAGTGAACTCGGGAAACAAACCCGTGAGCCCCTTCATTTGTGTTGGGCCTATTCCTGCCTGTACACTCGTCGTTTTAGTCACACCGATAGCAGACACGCTAGGCTCCGTTCGTGCTACTCTCACTCCCTCAAGCGACATGGAGAGGTATGCCTCCTCCTTGCGCTATATGGCATCATAGTCAATGATCCTGGTGGTGTTATCCTCTGGCATATTTTCAAAAAAGAAAACCTCCTAAATGGAGTCGCCAAATGTAAGATGTGGATTCTTGGAATACAGTTTGTATCAAGTGAGGCATAACCCCTTATCAAGATCGGGATTAACACTCTATACAGTATTGGATAATGACAATGGACACATGTGAATAAAAGGCAATGAGATTCAATATTCAGACTTATATTAAATTATATGTCTTCACCATAAATACATAACAGGTGAAATAAATACATTGGACCAACAAGTATCTTGGTCGGAGGGAGAAAGATCAAGCACTCTAGGCGCAATAAAGGAAACGCGATAACTTCAACCTAAGTTAATTCTCAATGATATGGGTATTAAATGGGTGTCGGAATAATGTCCTCATGGGAGCTCTTATGTATGAAGAAAGTTGGGTAACAATTCTACGTTCAGAATGCTTCTCCTTGTAAACTATTAAGTTGTTCTATTTATACGAAGGAAAGGTTACTCGAGTAACCTTGTTAGTATTCAATATGATTAACCACATTAAATGCATAAGTACCCCCATCATTAATGTGGGAGATATTGCATTAAATGCATGGTATCTTATAATTTGGTGGGAAACTGCTTTACCAGTTGGAAGCATGGTGGGCATTAATGATGGCCATGATGTGGAAGCTTAGGGGCTGAGATTATATAGAAAGCTCAATTAACCCCTGCAAAGTATGTATATATAGAAATATGAGATTATCTGGTTAACGAGCATAAGTATAGGGATTAAGATAACCAACGGGGCTAATACGGCGTAGGTTAACGGATGAAATACACAATATTTTCATCGTATCACTCCTCTCTCAGCCGATACAGGTGGATAATGATATCTATATTTGATAGTCTCAAAATCGACCATAAATGAAGCTATTGTCCGAGATGATGATGGGGTTCAAAAAGCCCGTTTACTTTAATAGTAAAGATCTCTAGGCAGCAAAGATGAAGTATCCAAAGATAAAAAAGCTTGCATATGCTTTGATTCATGCTTCGAGGAAGATGAAGCCCTACTTCTAAGCCCACATGATGGTAGTGCTCACTGACACTCCTCTCTGACAAGTCATTCATAAACTTGAGAAATTAGGTAGGATAATGGAATGATCGGTAGAGTTGTGTGAGTATGATATCTTATATCATCCAAGTAAGGAAATAAAAGGGCATACGCTAACACATTTTATTGCTGAGTATACATAGGATACTGAGAGCAATGTAGAAACTATATATGGCCCAAACTCGACCAGTCATCCAAAAGGATACACTGGACGAGGAGGTACTGACCAATAGAATAGATAGTGTGGAAGAGAAAGATTTGTTGATAAAAAAATAGAACCTTGGCCGAGGGTCCTTTTACTAAAGAGGGAGCACTTGGATCTGTTTGTTAATAGTCCGTCTTGTGAAAGTGGTAGCGGTGCAGGTCTAATACTGATGAACCCCAACAGGATCAACATTAAATATGCCTTATGGTTCAACTTCAAATCATCGAAAAACGAATCAGAGTACGAAGCTCTATTGGCAGGACTCTCCCTTGAGAAAGCATTGAATTTCGACCAAATGGTTGCTCATAACGACTCTCAATTAAGTGTCAACCTAGTACTGGGGATATGTGAGGCCAAAGATGAAATAATGGCTAAGTACTTAGAGAGTGTAAAGAAGATGATATCAAACTTTGGTGAGGTCAAGGTAAGAATGATCCCATGATTTGAGAACAAAAGAGTAAATGCACTAGCAAGGATAGCCCGAGCCATCAAAACAAAAATTAGACAATCTATACAAGTGGAGATACAGGTTAAGCTAAGTATTAAAGTGGAAGAGATGAAAATAAAAGTTTGGTTAAATTTAAATTTCGGAGCGTCTTAGATGGACCCAATTATAAACTATATCATAGATGGAAAGCTGCCAAAAATTAAGGTCGAGAGAAGTAAAATCCGATATCGTGCAACAAAATTCACCATTATTATCAATGTACTCTACAATAGGGTCTTCTTGCTTCCACTCCTGTGGTGTGTGCATCCAACCGAGGTTAGCTATGTACCTAGATATTTTAATGAAGTATTATGCATGAGTCATATAGGTGGATGATCCTTGACCAAAAGGATTGTCACCCATGGATGTTATTAGTCGAGTCTCACAAAAGATTCGACAAAATACGTTTTGAAGTGCGACAAGTGGCAGTGATTCACAAGTATCCCTCATCAACCCCACCAACCTATTTCCATAATACTGGATCCTTAGCCCTTTTCAGTGTGGGGTATAGACATGGTCAACCCTCTACCTATATCAAAGGGAAATTTCATATTTTTTATCATCGCGATTGATTAATTCTCCAAATGGATGGAAGCTGAGACTATAGTAATAATCCCTGAGGAAAAATGTTTAAAGTTTATTTGGAGAAATTTTATTTGTCACCATGGCCTCCACAATATGCTAGTATCCGATAATAAAAAGTAGTTGAAGAACAAATATCTAGAAGCCTATTGTGAAAGGGACGGTATCAAACAATTTTACTCTTCACCGAGTTGACCACAGGCTAGTGGTGACTAATAGGATGATACTAGACATAATTAAAAAGAAACTTGAAGATATCAAAGGGAAATGGGTTGATGAGTTACATATTTCCAAAGGGAATGCCGATGAGGGAGAAATTATTCATGTTAACTTACGAGTATGCCACTGTAATACTAACAGAGATCGGATTGTCAAGGCAAAAGGTATAAGCCTAGGACCTTGAGGCTAATGTAAAGAAATAATACTAGATTTGGATTTGATAAAGTAAAGGCGAGAAAGTACGACCGTTAAGCAGTCGACCTATCAGTAAAGGGATATTAAGTTTTACAATAGGAGAGTCAAATCACAACCTATAGCAGTGGGAGACCTAGTACTAAAAAAAGGTCGTCTAAAAGGCCAACAAACTTCATCCTAATTGGCACAGACCTTACAGGGGAATGGAAGAGGTCACCTTGGGTGCCTATCGATTTGAAAACCTTGAGGGAGAGACATTTTCCGACCAATGGAATGCCGATAATTTAAAAAGATACTGTCAATCATTCATCCATTTTTCATAGACAAAAGGAAATCTTTTCAGTTGTATGTAAAGAGAATGTGGTTCTATATTAAATACAATGTGAAATATAGTAAAGTGTTGTCTCATCTCTTCTTTATTGAATTTATGTTCCTATTAGGTAATAAGTTAAACATCATTTAATTACGGTGAATAATTAAGACGCAGTATAAGAGTGATTGAAGACTCTCGGCTCCAAGGTATCACTCTTAAAATCCTGAGAGGAGGGATTTACATTAACATCATTTTAGTGGTAAGACAAAAAAATATCATTTTAGTATGGTGAACTTAAATATCATTTATTATGGTGAGTAATTAAAACTCTCTCTCGATGGTATGAGAGTGCCTGAAGAGTCTCGTCTCCAAGGCATTACTCGAAAAATCCTAAGAGGTGGGAGGTACTTTAACATCAATTGATTAGGGTTAACTTAAACACCATTTAAATATGTTGAGTAATTAAACCTCTCCCCTGTGGTCTGAAAGTTCCTGAAGAGTCTCAACTCCAGAACATCATTCTAAAAATCCCGAGCGGAGGGAGGTGACTTAACTTCATCTTAGTTGTTACACCAACAAACATCATTTGAGTATAGTGAACTTAAACATCATTTGATTATGATGAATAATTAAAGATCTCTCTCTCTCGGCGGTATGAGAAGGCCTAAAGAGTATCGGTTACAAGGCAACACTCTAAAAGTCTTGACAGGAGGGAGATCCTTTAACACTGTTTATGCATGGTGAAATTATTAAACATAACATCATTTTACCATGGTGAAGTAAATTGCAGGAAACATAGTTAATGAAATGTTGAACTTCATGTAGACACTACACTTATTCATTTAGTGAGAGAAACAAGAAAATGACCAATCGCAATATATCATAGAAGTTATATTAAATAAATAATTCAGAGTTCCTTCAGAGTTAAAATTACCGACAAATGTTGACAAGTATTCATAAATAATAGAAGACGAGTAACAAAAATTAGGCTTCAAAGACCAGAGACAATCGCCCATTAAAAGATCATAAGTTGATCATTAGCTTCCAAGGGCTTAGTGATAGTCTTCCCGACTGAATTTTCATTTTGAATGGCCATATTACCATCATCATCTCAAGCCCTGCAAGTGGTCTCCTATTCCATCTGAGTTATTTCAACCTTGGTCGTGCCAGCTTCAGTGGTACCAGCCTCGGTCTGAATTTACTGAAGAGCTTAAATGCTTCTAGAATTGGTGAAGCTAAAGGAGTTGATAATTTTGTCCAACAAGGGATCACGACCACCAGCTCAACACGCTAGTTGGATACTTGGTGGAAGATGGTCTTTTTCCCTTTTGCCATATATTGAATGGTGTATACAAATAATTCCTCCAACTCTTTAAAGTCGACGACAGACTTCTCGAATGCCTCCTTTAATTTCTCGACCTCATCCACTTCGTAATCTTAGAGTCTTTTCTTCACCAAAAGCTCTTTCCTCATGTTCTGCATTCACTCCTAGTGGTGGGTTCTCATATCATGGGCCTTCGTATCATTTTTGGCCTTTAGGTCTTTAATTTTTTCTTTAAGTCTTTGAACTCGATTGTGTGCCCTAAAATGCTTTAACCTTCTTCTTGGCCTTAGTCACCTAGAGCTGGATGCCCTAGAGGGCAATGACAGATTGCAATAGAATAAGGCGAGTTAATACAAGATGATACACGACTTTAAGTATTATTAAAAATATTAAGACAAAGATATTTACATATGTGACCCTGTGGAGTGAGAAATTAACGACTTGGGAGGGGTCTTATGCATCAAAGTATCAGTTGTCACACTCAGGGACAACTAAAGTAATGGCCTCTCAGCCCTTAACTGACTCAAAAGTAGAGTGCCAAAATTGATACCTAGTTGGGCCTGGCACGCAACAAGAGTGGTACCATCCCGGATGGGTAGAAGGGGGTCGGTTGCCTGTCTCAGTGGTGCCTCATTTATCTTCTTTTATCGAAGGAGTGGCATAGGTTCCCCTAGAGCCATCTTCCTTTGATTTGACCCTCAGCATCATGGGGTCCAGTAGTTGTGGATATCTACTTAGTTTGTGTCAGCGGTGTAGACTTTCTTTAGAGATTAGAAAGAAACTTGTTAGAAATTGGGCTGTCATTTCCCAAATAAAGTCAGGAACTCCTTCTGTACGATCTATAAAAACAACATATGTTCAGTATCGGCTTACTTAAAGTTAATGCAAAAGTTAGAAAATAGTATAATTTAAGAAAAAGTTAAAAAGAATTTCTTACGAAGTTAAGTTAGGGGGTCCACCCCCATGCAAGTATATTTTATATATGAGGTGTCATCCAGTCCTTAAACACTATGAAAACATCATTTCATAATTTTTCAATATCTATTCTCGTCTTGGTACTGAGACCTTGTTCCATTTTTGTTAAGATCGAGATTGTGTCCCACTATCGAAGGACTCTTAGCTCATTTGTAAAAGATGAAACTCCTTTGATAAACTCCTAGTTCCTGAGAGAAAGAAATAACTAAGATTTCCAATCATGGTTGGAAGTTTGGTTGATATTAATGAGTTTGAGACCCGAACGATGAGCTACGATGCGGTGATAATAAGGAGCATATCTCATCATGACCACAGTGTAATAAGCACGGGAAATTTCAACTGGGATATCCTTCTTGAAAGTAATCCTAAAAAGTTGGGCAACCCCAATAAGACTCCTCCAAGAATTCAACCTCAATTGGGTTGGATCCATGCTGATGGAGTTAATAATTACTCAGATAGATGAGTGGAGGGGAAAGCGAACGCCAATTTTGAACATTTTTTCATAAACATCAATCTCTCCATCATTTTTCTTATCAAAGGTATGATCATCCTTAGAGGGAACCCTCATGTTGATGGTTGATTTGACACCAAAGATATTACTCTAGACTATCAAATTTATCTCACAAACGTCATTGATTATATCCGAGCAAACACTTGTTTCTAGGACATATTGATCCTCCTTCTCGACCTCTTCAATAGTAGGAGGTTTTCCACGAGGATATTGAGTCCAGAACTTGGTCGTAGTCATAGCTCAGATAGGCACCGCCATGGGAGGCAAATTTCCAGCCACTTCAACTTCTATCTCATCATCATAAATATAATAAATCTCGAGCTCAAGGTCCCCATATTTGCAAGGAGAAGTTGTGGAATGACCACAGTTACTGACCACCTCGAAGGAGTTGCCATCTGACCTCTCTCATCTTTTATGAGGGTCCATAAGGTGAGAAGGGTTATATACCTTGTAAGAGGAAATGGATAAAGAGTCTTTAAAGGATGAAGCAAACATGGAATCATTGCTAATGGAAATGATAACTTTAGGTTCTAATAAAGCTAGATAAATGAGAAGTAATGTTGGGTGTTCTACAGCTATAGGGATGGTAGTAAGAGGAAGTTGAGACTAAACTTTGTCCCTACATTTGGCCTCAGCCTCAGCCCTATGAATCCCTCATATTACATGATCACGAAGTAAGGAAACTCTTATCCTAGCTCATAAATTCTATATTGCATGAAAAATTAAAGTGAAGGTTTTTGTATTGATAACTAAATATTAAACAAGGTGGTTTAAAATATTTTTGAAAAAACTAGCCAAGAACTCCTCAGATGAGCTTCAATCGAAAAAGTCACTGGAAAACTCAAATTTTGCCCAGAAAACCCTAAAGTTAGGTACTTTTAACCCTAAAATGATATCTAAGCTCCCTACTCTTCCTAAACCACCACAATTTACACTAAAAACCACCATGAGTGGTTTTTTAAAAAAAAAATAGAGATGCAAAAAAATGCAAAAAATAAAAGAAAATAAGAATTAAACCAAGAAATCAAAGAAGAAGGTACCTTGATGAGAGAGGAGGACTAAGAAGGAAAGAATATGACGAAAGGGGAGGAACAGTTCTCTAGAAAGGTGAGGATATTATAGAGATAAAGGATGAAGTTTGTCACTAGAGAAAACAAAGAGGAAGATAAGGAAGGAGAGAGAAAGAAGAAAACTTGAAGCAGTTTTATCGCCCAAACACGTGCACAGTTACCAATGCACCCATCATTAGCGTGGATCATTCGAAATGACCCTGAGCTACACACCTCCTAGCTCCATATTCCGGGCCATTAATAAAATGATAGGTATCCACTCCAAAGGGCTAAAATGACACCTCTGTGCACACGCATGCCCTCTGCCATCATATAATTGTGCTGACATTGAGGTGAAAGCTAACCATAGAGAATCAAGATGAGATAGGATAGACAAAAGTATACCTTAACCTCCCATTAATATTGAAGACTAAGGCCTGAGGGTGATTTATATATATAAGCTTGGTCTCATCAAGTTTATACCTATTGAGGTAATGAGTTCCCTCATACGCACTCTCAAACTCACCATCTCACCAGAAGTCTCATACTAATGTCGACTTTCGAGACCACCCTGTCATAAGGCAACCTTCATCAGTAATTGAGTACAATACTGGATCCGTAGTAATTTATGTGAGATGTTGACCACTTAAACTAATCAAAGTATCAACCTCAGACACTCTCATGAGGCTAATACCTTGCCATTAACTACATATGCTAAAGATGGAACTATCTTAGTCTCGGCCCCATCCTTAGGACTAGTGCTCTTCTAATCTCAAACAACCGAGGCCCATAGCTTGAGATGCAATATACATGCATGGAAAACATGACAAGGGTATTATTGGCACGTCCTATCAATATCATTATAAAAAATCAACCATAACATGGAAGGAATATATCTTCATCACGATTTATACACCTCTCTCTACAGATGTCATGCTCCTACTGGCTGCTGTTGTCATTACACATGAATTAGATGATTGGGGTGGTATTGCGCACCCCTAAGGGTATAAAAGGGAATCATTGTCTCCTTCTATAAGGATAGAATTTTAGAAACCCTAACATTATTATGTGTATATAGAGAGAAAATATATTGTAATCATCTTCAATGGCTTTCATCCATCTTATATAGTTGACTCACTTCATACTTTGTACATTGGACATAGGCAAAAGTTAAACAACTTAATTCTCTGTGTTTCTTCCTTATCTCTCATCTCCTTTATCACTTAACTGCATTACCTTATCTCTACCATTATTTTTTAAGCTTAGAAACTTAGTTGAATCCCTTTGGATGATATTTAACATCATCAAATAAGCTGGTGGATTTTAAAATTTGGTGTAGTATAAAATATTAAGTTTGAGATCGAGGAATAAATAAAAATTTGGTGAAAATTGATTAACGAAAAATTTAATTTCACCAAGCAGGTACCGAATACTTAATGTAGGGAATCGTATTATGTTCTATTTAACTTTGAAAACAAGGTATCTCTATTCAAATAGTTTTAAGATAATTAGGTTGAAATGTAATTGTTATAATTTAGTATAACTAATTATAATAAAATAAAAAAGGAAATAAATTATGAATGATAATTTAGGATTTCCACATTTGTGTTTGGATGCCAATATTGTTGTTTGCGATGGGAACCATAATTGGCTCTAGCCTACTTTAAGAACCTATCTCTCTCTCTCTAGAGATAAAGAGAGAGTGAGAGAGCAATAGGGAAGGGGTTTAAGCTGTTAGGTGGGAAAGGGTGATATAAAACATTACTCATGTTTTTTGGGGGTGAGGTAAGAGAAGATATTTTTTCTCTCAATTCACCTAGTTTTCATCTCAAGGAGTGTTCAAACATAGTTTGATTTGTTTGATTATATACTAGAAGATCAAATGCGTTATTCTCATCAATGGAAGGATTTATCGTTGTGAATCATATATTACATCATCTTTATAATATTTATCTCCTATATTGGATCACCTACAAAATTCTTAAAGGTACGACTATCTAAAAACTACATCAGTTACATAGATACAATTTACTTTGTTTTGTATTCTAAATCATGATATATCAAAGATACTTGGTTAGAGAAGTTTTAATATCAATTCCATCACTTCCATACCACATGATTATGGTTCTCACTTGTCCACCCCATCACACAGGTGTTGCACAAACTTGGTGTCTCATGAAGACTAATCAATTAGTCAGTGGAAGTGGACGAGCACGATCTCCAACACTAAACTAGGGTGGCTATTAAAGGATAGTGTGTCCATCCCCGATCCTCGCGGTGGGTGGGAGCGTGAGGATCCTAGGTCCCGCACGTCCCTCTCGGGAGAACTTCGGCGACGTCATTGAATGAGGTGAAAAATGTAAAGAGATGGAGTCTCCAATCTATTTTACTCAAATCAGACAAAAGAAAGGGAGACATCCCGAAGGACAACGTCCAAAGACGTACTGATGCATATGAAACCAAAATGATTCGAAAAGGGTCCGGAGGCTGAGTTACGAAATGGGAAGGTGTTAGGCACCCATTCCGCCCTTACGGTCTCTCATGGGTTTTTGCTATTTTCCTTTATTTTCCCCGTGATATGTGTGCATGTGTATATGTAGTGGAGATAGGAGTCATTGACTTATACCATGGAATAGATAAAGCGAATCATTCGTAGGAATATAAAGATAATATTAGAAAATAGGATTTGCGCAATCATCCTTGTATTGATCGTTATAATGGAACGATAACGTATGTGGAATAATACGCCACTAAGAACAAATATATGCATATATAAATATATGTAATCTAAGAGAGTTGAGTTTAGAGAAAATAGAAAAGGAGAGAAAAAATGAGAATAGGGCGCGAGTCTCAGGTTTTACGCTTAGATGCCTTCCTAGACTATAGAGGCATCAAAGTCCACATAGTTCGCATGAAAAATGCGGGGGTGGGGTTTATCCCATAAATCCAACCGGGGACTTCTCTTATTTGTGTGTGTGTGTGTGTAAAAAAAAGTGTTTTAGTTGTGAGAAAAGTGTAAGAAAAGTGTGAGAATTCTCGTTTGGAATTTATGAGCAAACCCTCTTATTCTTGTTTTTTGTTTTTTTTATGAAAATAAGAAATGTGAAATAATACAAAATACAAAGTATATTAGGATATGTGAGATGGGAGAATAAAAGTGCTAAGTAATAAAACATGTTAATATAAATTTATCGGAATTTAAGGAGAGATTTGAGAAAATTGGACCTTCTTGAAGATCTTAAGCTTGATATTGAATGTTGGAGATCAGACCTTGCACTTGGATGATGATGAAGGGTAGTGAATTCACCAAGTTTGATGAAAAGGATGATGAGAATTGAAAGTTGGAAAGGGTTTTGGATGTGGAAATCACACTAACTTTGAGAGGAGTTTTCTGAATTTGCTGAGAGTGATCTGTTTCAAATCTGGGCCTCTTTTGCAATGAGGACATGGCCTCCTTTTTATAGGCAAAGGGCATTACCGTTCCTCATAGCCCTAGTCCTTCCAATCGGCAGGTGTGTTTAGGCACATTGCCGATAGGCATGGTCTGGGACCTGTCGTTTGACAGTGTCTTTGTAACACCCCGCATTTTTCATGCATTAAATATGTAATTAATTTGGGAATTGGTTGAATTAATTAGGGAAATTTTATTTAAATATTAATCGGGGAGTAAATGGTTAATATTTATCGGAATTTATTTACTACGTGAATAGTAATTATTTATTTAAGTCATTTCGAGTATTAATGACAGGGTATGCACTTATCTCAACCGGGAGTCGGTATAGACTAAAGGGGTGGGGGGATAAATATTTTTATAAATTAATTTGGATGCCAATTCTAAGTGTACGGTTGAGAGTCTGGATGGGCCGAGATAGTCAGAAAAGTGTACCCAGGGATAGTAAACGGGTCACGGGGAGTTTTTAGACATAGCCGGGCCCACACGGGGGCATTTGGGTCACTTGGGCTTGGCCCATTAGGCAAAAAACGGGATTTAGGTAAATTAAGGAATTAGAAGGAATAAGAAAACGGCTGATAGAGTTTTAGAAAAAGGCTAAGTGTATTAAGGAACCCTAATAGCAGTTAAAGGAAGTTTTGGGATCACTAGAGAGCCAACAAGGATCATCTTCAACCTTGGAATTCATCTCCGAATCAGGCACTACGAAACCTAAGGCAAGTGGATAACTTGTAATAGTATTGAATCTGTATTTCAATTCATATTAATGTGATGTGTTTGATCAAAATTCGTTTTGGGTGTTCATGGCATAAACATGAGGTTTTGAAAATAATAATCTGATTTACGAATTTGAATGAGAATTCTTGTAGAAATCTGATATTATAAATTGATACGAATCTGGTAGGATGATATATGGATATTTAGAAACGAATTTGGTGAAGGAATTTGGGATGTAAATGGGTAAGGAATTAAAGATGAAAAATTTCCCAAATTCAGAAATTGTAGTTAATGGACGAATTGATAACGTTGGAGGACATTCTGGAAGTCCCTAATAAGGTTCCTAACTTGTATTATTGCTAAAAAGGCTTGAGATTGCTGATAGAAGGAGTTAGGGTTTTATGAAACTCGTCCATGGACGAATCTGTCTTCGCGAAGAAGACGAAGACCTGTTCGATCGATCGATCGAAGGTCTGGGGTCGATTGATCGAAGGTCGGCAGATTTTGACAGTTCGCCCAGTTTTCTTTTATATGAAGAAAATTTAATTTAATTCTTTTCCATGAATTAATTTGGTGAGATATTTATACATGGGTTTTAAATCTAAATAATGGTGAATAAAAATTAATTAGAATTTGGAGACGACTTAGTGTGACATCATAATTTAAAGTTGTTGGGTCTTGGAGAAATTAAGTGTGATACACTAAGGTTGAATTTTTGGGAAGGGTTCGAAAGGATTAAATATAGTTAGAGAACAAGTCCGGGGATAATGGTTGAGGAATACCGAGAGATAAATCTTATTTAGGTAAAGGATAAATAATTTGGGAGTCGGTAATTTAGACTCGGGTGAGGTTTATTCGGACTACGAGAATAAGTCCAATTTTATGGTGGGGGCGACACCAACGGTGACTTAATTAATTAATGTGCGAATTAATTAATGATTAGACTTGGACCATAAATTCTTAATAAATTAAATAGGCTTATGTTATGGATTGTGTACATGGTGTAGCCAGGACATTTTATATTTATATATATGTACGGGGTGTGACAGTATATATATAGTGTGTGTGCATTAATATCAGTGATTGAATATTATTAGTATATACTCTAGTGCTATAGGGGGAGGTTACGCGTAGTGGATGAATCCCCTAGCTTGAGGAGTAGGGCGAGTATAATCCCAGGTCATAGCGTCCATTATATGGGTGAGGAGCATCTCACTTTCAGGGAAGGAATATGACCGCCTCCAAATTCGTATGTTAAACTAAGTTAGTGAGCGAATCTAACTTGGATAACTAGGTTATGTGAATACACCTAGTGGGATAGCACTTGGGAAAAACTTATATTTTGTGAGTATTGTTACTTGGTCGAAAATTTGTGTTAAATGTTATTTCAGTATGTTCGTGAATGCGGTAATATGATTAAATATATAATTAGGTAAATAATTATATATGAGATGATTAATACATAGTGTAAAATGTATTACGTGCATAACAGGTGTGAATGCTATATGAAAATAAAAGGGTAATGATTTAATTAAGTTGTCATTTATAATAACTTAAAAATCATGAATCAATGTATACTCGGTTAGGGTAGGTAAATTTCAAGGGTTAAAATAAGTATTGGGTTAGGAGCGTAAAACCTAGTAATTTAAATAAAAGCGTTAATAGTGCACCTTAGAGGAGGGGTAAGGAAATCCTCAAGAGAGTGCCGCACTAACTAAAATATGAAGAGCATGCATGTTTATTTATTACTGCAAGTTAATCATTTGTTAAATATTTTCAAATGTTTTTGGGTACTAACCCTTGCTATAAAAAAATTTAAAAACCTTTTAGGTGTCCAACCACAAGAGCGCCAGGCTTGACACTATTCCCGGTATCCATTGCTGCAGCACCTGTGGATGTTGCGGGTCTTTGATAAACGCCTTCTTCTTTCATTCGTGTAGAGACTCTCTAGTAGTTATCTGAGCTTGTCGCTCACAGTTCATTTATCAGTATTAGACTTGTTGAGATTTTCTTATTATCTTTATTTGTATTGGATAATTGGACCGATGGTTTATTCGGTTAGGTATCTTAATTGTGGATGGTTATTTTAGTTAACTGTGAATGTGTTCTATTTTTGTTCTGCATGAGTTTTTATTTAATTAATTGAAAGATAAAAATTGGCAACCGTCTACTTTTCTCACTTAGGTGGTTAGTAATTAAAAAGACGACGATGATGCTAAGAATGGACCAACTGGGAAACCTTTTCTAACTTGATTTAGGACTGATCACTCGGGATTTAATTAGGCGGGGTGTCACAGATGGTATCAGAGCATCAGGTTCTAGTGTCCTAAGGATCTGTGCGGCTTTCTACGTTTCAGCGTAGCACTCCTTTGTGGTAGAGCCCTATTATTAGGACTGTTGATTCATTTTCCGCTTGTGAGATATCGTATTTCTGTTGTGATTATTTTTGTGTAAACTGTGTACTTATGCGATTTATTCTATCACAGATGGTATCATAGCTCCAGTGGAACTCTATCACAGTGGCACCAGCAGTTCAGGCTCCAGTGGGGCTACCATCTTGGCAGAAAGTTAGGGAGACCTTTTAGAAGGGTCACCCACCTGAGTTCCGGGGTAGCATAGATGTGATAGAGGCTTGTTACTGGAAGAAGAACATTCAGCCCCATCTGCGCATGCTAGAGTGTACCGAGGTACAGAAACAGATGCTTGCTACCTTTCGTCTATTAGGGGAAGTCTTACAGTGGTGGGAGTCAGTTACCACCGCCGAGGAGTGAGACTTGATGCCGATAGCTGAGTTCTGGGTGCGGTTCGACCGCAAATACTTTCCACCAGCAGTAGAGACTGAGATGAAAAAGAAATTCAATGATTTAGTTCAGGGTGACCGATCAGTGGAAGATTACGAGTAAGAGTTCACACGTTTGGCAAACTTTGTGCCAAATGAGGTGAGCGATGAGGAGCGGAAGAAATCTAGGTTTATGGACGGTTTCGCCTGGCGGATCAGGCAATACTTGATTGGGAATCCGGCGTTAGTGACGTATACAGACGTCGTTAATGCCGCACTTGTACACTGCCAGGATCATTGCTTCCATGTGAAGGGGAGCAAGTGAACAGGGGAGCCTAGCCAACAGGGCAAGGCCGTTACTAGTAGTGACACAAGTGGTGCTCAGCAGCAGGCGGGTAGTCAGCAAGGGAATCAGGCTAAGAAGTTTAATCCTGGTGGTTTCCAACAGGGAGGACAGGGGTTCAGGCTGGGGCAGTCGGGCCCGAATCAGCAGCAGCAAATTCCTCAGGGCCGTCAGGGCCAAGGGAATAATGGGGGAGGCCAGCAGGGCCAGGGCCAGCCGCGTCAGGGCCAACAGGGCCAACGACAGGGGGATGGTTAGAGACGCTATTTTGTGTGTGGCCATCCAGGACATTTCAAGAGGGAGTGCCCACAGAGGGGCAGAGGTCAACAGCAGGAGGCCCAACAGAACGGGGACAATTACCACCAACTCCACCCGCCCCACCTCAGCAAGGGCAGATGCACTATGGACGTGTGTATAACGTCTGGGATCTTCCTAATCCCCCGGCGCAGCAAGCACCGCCAGTAGTTGAGGGTATGTTTCTCATTCATGGTTATGAGGGTAGTATTCTTTTTGATACGGGAGCATCACATTCATTTATTAAATTAAATTTTGCTAAACGGGCTCGACTACTAGAGCCGCGGGTAGTCTTCGGATGTGTGTAGAGTCGCCAGTTGGCGGCAGGGCTACGATTCACTCGATTTGTCGGGGTGTGAACATTTTGATTGGGAGACTTAGTTTAGCAGTTGACCTCTTAGTGTTAGATATGGAGGGGTACGATGTCATCTTAGGTATGGATTGGTTGGCAGGTTATCGGGCGACGGTGGATTGTTACGAAAAGACCATCGTGTTCTCCATTCCAGGGCAGGAGATGTTCTTGATAGCAATGCCACTACCCGAGGGAGGGTCACGCACACACTTGTATTACATTGAGGAGGAAACCTCACAGGAGGTGGCTATTCCGTTGGATTCAATCCCAGTGGTGAGAGACTTTGAGGATGTGTTTCAGGAGATACCAGGGTTTCCACCTAGCAGGGAAATCAAATTTGTGATCGATTTAGCATCGGGGACGAGGCCAATTGCTCTGGCCCCATACCGTATGGCCCCTTCACAGATGCGTGAGCTGAGGGAGTAGATTCAGCAGCTTCTGGATCAGGATTTCATATGACGGAGTACATCGCCGTGGGGTGCACCGGTGTTATTTGTGAAAAAACGAGATGGCTCACTACGGTTATGCGTGGACTATAGAGAGCTGAATAAGGCCACGATACGGAATAAGTATCCGTTGCCTAGGATTGATGACCTATTTGACCAGTTGAGAGGGGCGTCTTATTTCTCTAAGGTCGACTTGAGGTTAGGATATCATCAACTACGTATCTGAGAGGAAGATGTTTCGAAGACCGCTTTCCTGTCGCGGTATGGATCTTACGAGTTTAGGGTGATGCCATTCGGGCTCACCAATGCACCAGCAGTGTTCATGGACCTCATGAACAGAGTCTTCAGGGAGTTTATCGATCAGTTTATTATCGTGTTCATTGATGACATCATGATCTACTCACGTACCGATGAGGAGCACGCAGAGCACCTGCGTATAGTGTTACAGACATTACGGGATCACCAACTCTATGCCAAATTTGGTAAGTGTGGATTTTGGCTACGGGAGGTTCAGTTCCTTGGCCACGTGGTGTCAGAACGGGGTATTGCGGTGGATCCATGTAAAGAATCGGCGGTGAGGGAGTGGGGACATCCCACAACACCGACAGAAGTGCGCAGTTTTCTGGGGTTGGCCAGTTATTACAGACGGTTCATCAAAGGATTCTCAAAGATTGCGGGCCCTTTGATGAATCTTACCCGAAAAGGGGTACCTTTCACTTGGAATGATCATTGTCAATTAGCTTTCGATGAGTTAAAGGACAAGTTGACATCTACACCCGTGCTTGCATTGCCGAAAGGAGGATTAGAGTATCGGGTTTACACTGACGCATCCTTACAGGGACTTGGGGGTGTGCTTCAGCAGGAGGAAAGGGCTATAGCTTATGCATCCAAGAAGCTAAAGCCCCAATAGAGGAACTACCCCACTCACGACCTGGATTTAGCAGCAGTCATTTTTTCTTTGAGGATATGGAGACATTATCTTCTGGGGGAGCAGTTCACACTATTCACGGATCACAAATCACTTCAGTATCTCTTCACTCAGAAGGATCTGAATATGAGACAGAGGCGATGGCTAGAATTCGTGAAAGACTATCAGTTTGATATTCAGTATCATCCTGGTAAGGCTAATGTGGTAGCAGATGCATTGAGTTGGAGATCGACTGGGGAAATATCAGAAGTCTAGAAAGCGAAGTGGAGAGAACTTCGATACGAGGATGATATAGCCAGGGCTTGTATGTTAGCATTATCCGTTACACCTGAGATCATTATACGGGTTTTGAGGACTCGGGCGGAGGATCATACCTATCGGGATAGGGTGAGCCAGTTGCTAGCTGAGGGAGAAGAGGGTTACTTGATCAGCTCGGAGGGAGGCTTACGCTGTAATAGGAGATTGATCGTGACAGAGGATGCGGAGTTGAGGCACGCTGTTATGACAGAGTCTCATGGGTCGAGATTCGCGGTTCATCCCGATGGGGATAAAATGTATCAGGATATGAGGAGACAGTATTGGTGGGCAGGAATGAAACGGGACATAGCAGAGTTTGTTTCGAAATGTGCCATGTGTCAGCTCGTGAAAGTTGACCATCAGAGACCATCAGGGATGCTACAGCCACTTGAAATTCCCATGTGGAAGTGGGAGAGCATCTCTATGGACTTCATTACAGGGTTACCGACATCGCGGAAGGGTCACGATTCCATATGGGTTATTGTGGATCGGTTGACCAAAGTGTCCCACTTCCTACCGGTTCACACAGACTTTGAGACGATGCGTTATGCACAGCTATTCATAGCGGAGATTGTTAAACTGGACGGGGTACCGATTAATATTGTGTCGGATAGGGACAAGATCTTTGTGTCCCACTTTTGGCAGAGTTTTTAGGAGGCCATGGGCACGGAGTTACATTTGAGTACAGCCTATCACCCACAGACTGACGGACAGACCGAGAGAGTCAATCAGATGTTGGAAGATATGCTCAGAATCTGTATACTAGACTTTGGGAGAGGTTGGGAGAAATATTTTCCTCTGGTAGAGTTTGCGTATAACAACTCATACCAATTCACGATCGGAATGGCACCATTCGAGGCATTATATGGGAGACCTTGTCGTTCACCCGCTTGTTGGTTAGAGGTGGGGGACAACAAACTGTTGGGGCCGAAGATTGTTCAGGAGACATCTGCCAAGATAGAGTTGATCCGAGGGAGAATTCGGATAGCTCAGTATAGGCGGAAAAGTTACGCTGATGCTTCACGGAGACATGAGGAGTTAGAGGTTGGAGATCAGGTATTGGTCCGGGTGTCCCCTATGAAAGGGGTGATGAGGTTCAGCAAGAAAGGTAAGCTAGCACCGAGGTACGTGGGACCTTTCCCTATTATCGAGATGGTTGGGCCTGTAGCCTATAGGTTGGGATTACCGGAGCACCTTCAGCGAATACACAACGTGTTCCATGTGGCATCGCTGAAGAAATATCGCAGGAGCGAGAGGGCCTTCTGGAACATTCCACTCAAAGAAATTATTTTACAGCCAAACATCTCATATGAGGAGAGGCTGGTGGCTATCCTAGACCGTAGAGAGCGGAAATTACGATCCAAGTTTGTTCCACTAGTTAGAGTACAGTGGGGTCATCACAACATTGACGAGTCTACCTGGGAGCGGGAGGAGGATATGCGGGAGCAATATCCAGAGATTTTCATCACAGGTATGACCAAATTTCGGGGACGAAATTCCTTTGTAAGGGGGGGAGTATGTAACACCTCGCATTTTTCATGAATTAAATATGTAATTAATTCGGGAATTGAAAATTACTTGTGAGTCGTAATTTTAATTGAATTAATTAGGGAAATTTTAGTTAAATATTAATCGGGGACTAAATGGTTAATATTTATCGGAATTTATTTACTAAGTGAATAGTAATTATTTATTTAAGTCATTTCGAGTATTAATGACAGGGTATGCACTTATCTCAACCGGGAGTCGGTATAGACTAAAGGGGTGGGGGGATAAATATTTTTATAAATTAATTTGGATGCCAATTCTGAGTGTACGGTTGAGAGTCCGGATGGGCCGAGATAGTCAGAAAAGTGTACCCAGGGATAGTAAACGGGTCACGGGGAGTTTTTAGACATAGCGGGCCCACACGGGGGCATTTGGGTCACTTGGGCTTGGCCCATTAGGCAAAAAACGGGATTTAGGTAAATTAAGGAATTAGAAGGAATAAGAAAATGGCTGATAGAGTTTTAGAAAAAGGCTAAGTGTATTAAGGAACCCTAATTGCAGTTAAAGGCAGTTTTGGGATCACTAGAGAGCCAACAAGGATCATCTTCAACCTTGGAATTCATCTCCGAATCAGACACTACGAAACCTAAGGCAACTGGATAACTTGCAATAGTATTGAATCTGTATTTTAATTCATATTAATGTGATGTGTTTGATCAAAATTCGTTTTGGGTGTTCATGGCATAAACATGAGGTTTTGAAAATAATAATCTAATTTACGAATTTGAATGAGAATTCTTGTAGAAATCTGATATTATAAATTGATACGAATCTGGTAGGATGATATATGGATATTTAGAAACGAATTTGGTGAAGGAATTTGGGATGTAAATGGGTAAGGAATTAAAGATGAAAAATTTCCCAAATTCAGAAATTGTAGTTAATGGACGAATTGATAACGTTGGAGGACATTCTGGAAGTCCCTAATAAGGTTACTAACTTGTATTATTGCTAAAAAGGCTTGAGATTGCTGATAGAAGGAGTTAGGGTTTTATGAAACTCGTCCATGGAAGAATCTGTCTTCGCGAAGAAGACGAAGACCTGTTCGATCGATCGATCGAAGGTCTGGGGTCGATCGATCGAAGGTCGGCAGATTTTGACAGTTCGCCCAGTTTTCTTTTATATGAAGAAAATTTAATTTAATTCTTCTCCATGAATTAATTTGGTGAGGTATTTATACATGGGTTTTTAATCTTATTAATGGTGAATAAAAATTAATTAGAATTTGGAGACGACTTAGTGTGACATCATAATTTAAAGTTGTTGGGTCTTGGAGAAATTAGGTGTGATACACTAAGGTTGAATTTTTGTGAAGGGTTCGAAAGGATTAAATATAGTTAGAGAACAAGTCCGGGTATAATGGTTGAGGAATACCGAGAGATAAATCTTATTTAGGTAAAGGATAAATAATTTGGGAGTCGGGAATTTAGACACGGGTGAGGTTGATTCGGACTACGAGAATAAGTCCAATTTTATGGTGGGGGTGACACCAAAGGTGACTTAATTAATTAATGTGCGAATTAATTAATGATTAGAGTTGGACCATAAATTTTTAATAAATTAAATAGGCTTATGTTACGGATTGTGTACATGGTGTAGCCGGGACATTTTATATTTATATATATGTAAGGGGTGTGACAGTATATATATAGTGTGTGTGTGTGCATCAATATCCGTGATTGAATATTATTAGTATATACTCTAGTGCTATAGGGGGAGGTTGCGCGTAGTGGATGAATCCCCTAGCTTGAGGAGTAGGGCGAGTATAATCCTAGGTCATAGCATCCATTATATGGGTGAGGGGCATCTCACTTTCAGGGAAGGAATATGACCGCCTCCAAATTCGTATGTTAAACTAAGTTAGTGAGCGAATCTAACTTGGATAACTAGGTTATGTGAATACACCTAGTGGGATAGCACTTGGGAAAAACTTATATTTTGTGAGTATTGTTACTCGGTCGAAAATTTGAATTAAATGTTATTTCAGTATGTTCGTGAATGCGGTAATATGATTAAATATATAATTAGGTAAATAATTATATATGATATGATTAATACATAGTGTAAAATGTATTGCGTGCATAACAGGTGTGAATGCTATATGAAAATAAAAGGGTAATGATTTAATTAAGTTGTCATTTATAATAACTTAAAAATCATGAATCAATGTATACTCGGTTAGGGTAAATAAATTTCAAGGGTTAAAATAAGTATTGGGTTAGGAGCGTAAAACCTAGTAATTTAAATAAAAGCGTTAATAGTGCACCTTAGAGGAGGGGTAAGGAAATCCTCAAGAGAGTGCGACACTAACTAAAATATGAAGAGCATGCATGTTTATTTATTACTGCAAGTTAATCATTTGTTAAATATTTTCAAATGTTTTTGGGTACTAACCCTTGCTATAAAAAAATTTAAAAACCTTTTAGGTGTCCAACCACATGGGCGCCAGGCTTGACTCTATTCCCGATATCCATTGTTGTAGCACCTGTGGATGTTGTGGGTCTTTGATAGATGCCTTATTCTTTCATTCCTGTAGAGACTCTCTAGTAGTTATCTGAGCTTGTCGCTCACAGTTCATTTATCAGTATTAGACTTGTTGAGATTTTCTTATTATCTTTATTTGTATTGGATAATTGGACCGATGGTTTATTCGGTTAGGTATCTTAATTGTGGATGGTTATTTTAGTTAACTATGAATGTGTTCTATTTTTGTTCCGCATGAGTTTTTATTTAATTAATTGAAAGATAAAAATTGGCACCAGTCTACTTTTCTCACTTAGGTGGTTAGTAATTAAAAAGACGACAGTGATGCTAAGAATGGACCAACCGAGAAACCTTTTCTAACTTGATTTAGGACTGATCACCCAGGATTTAATTAGGCGGGGTGTCACAGTCTTTCTAGCCTCTTCAGAAAATCGGACACAGAGTGCAAACTATTGATCCGAATCGTGCACGGGGTGGATCATTGGAAAGGTAATTCAGATACCTTCAAAATTCCTTTGGATCTCTCTCGAGTTCAGGAGTTTCCTTTGGGTCAAATGTGGCTCGAAAGCGCTCATCGATCCATTGGACGGGGAATCGTGGGATGCAAACAAATCGTTCGTCTGCATGGTAAGTCTGAATTATGCACGGGGTTGACCGTTGGAAAGGTTAGGAGATTTAATTCAAATTCCAAAGAGTTTGATCTGGTTCGGGGAGTTGACTTTGGTAAATCAGGCCCTGGAAGCATTCGGTGACCTCTCGAAGTAAAATGGATCGTTCGTCCGTACCGTAAGTCAGAATCGTGCACGGGATGGATCATTGGAAAGGGGATTCAGTGACCTTTAAAGATTCATTCAGCCTCGGTCGATCTAAAGAGTTTGAATTTGGTCAAATGGAGCCCGAGAGCGTCCGGTGGCCTTTGGATTAAGTTTTGGGGAAAATGGGTCATTCGTCCGCATGGTAAGTCAGAATCACGCATGGTACGGACCATTGGAAAGGGAATTCAGTGCCCTTTGAAGATTCATTCAGTCTTGGTCGAGATAAAGAGTTTAACTTTTTCGTGAAACGGAGCCTGAGAGCACCCGATGGCTACTTGGTCAGTACTCAGGGTATGACCTGGCTTAATAGTGATGAAGGGAGGTGCTAGGAACCTAAGGAGAGTTTAAGGGGTAACATAATGGTGTGTATACAGAGCCCCTCGACGGGTGAGTTTGGAATAAATGATAGCCGTCAAATTGACACCGTATGATGCTTTTGAAAATAGGATGACCAATTCAGGGGGTCGAGGCCGATTCTGAGGACCTGAGGGGTAAGGATGACCAACTCAGAGGGCCAAGGCCGATTTTGAGGACCAAAGGGTGTAACACTAGGGATGGTTTGGAGGAAAGGGTTAGGTCAATTCATAAGGAGGTGTTGGGTATGACTGATTCTGCGGGTCGAAGCCAATTCTAATGGCTTAAAGATGAGGGTGACCGATTCTACTGGTCGAAGCCAATTCTGAGGGCTTAAAGATGAGGAGACTAATTCTATGGGTCAAAGCCAATTCTGTGAGCTTAAGTTGAGATGATCGGTTCTACGAGTCGAAGCCAATTCTATGGGCTTAAAGACGAGGTGACCAATTATGCGAGCTGAAGCCAATTCTACAGGCTTAAGGAAATAAGGATGACCTATTATGTGGGTCAAAGCCAATTCTGCGGGCTTAAGTTGCGATGATCAATTCTGCGAATCGAAGCCAATTCTGCGGGCTTAAAGATGAGGTGACCAATTCTTCGGGCTTAAGTTGTGATGACCAATTCTGCGGGCTTAAAGATGAGATGACCAATTATGTGGGCTTAAGTTGTGATGACCAATTCTGAAGGTTGAAGCCAATTCTGTTGGATTAAAGATGAGGTGACCAATTTTGTGGGTCGAAGCCAATTCTGCGGGCTTAAGTTGTGATGACCAATTCAGCGGGCCTAAAGATTATATGTTCTCGGGGAACTCTGTCGAGGAAGTTACCTTATGAATTTTATTTGAGCTAGGGAGCCGATGGCTGGGGAAATCCTTGTGATTTTTGAGATTTTGTAGAGGGATAGCCAAAATTCTACTAGGGAAGTGATTAAGTGGTCCAGGTTTTGGACGTATCGCTCGGGGAGGTTTGAGACCTTTAGGGCATAGGAGGTGATCCTTGGAGATCCTCTAGGGGTTTTGCCGGGAGGATATTCACTTGGCTTTTGAGAGTTCTGCTGGGGAACTAGGGGTTTCACTTGAGGGAATGCGGAATTTTCTTGGCAAAAAATGTTCTAAATCTTTTCGAGGATTTTTAGGAATTTTCTGAAGATTTTTCAGGATTTTTTGGTATTTTCTAGGAATTTTTGTATGAATTTTAAGGGGGTGCCGATCAGCATGGTGCAGAGGGTGTCATTCGGCAGTGGCATGGACTTTTGGACAGCCTCAGGAAGGTAAAGAGGCAGTGTCGATCGGTAGTTGGGGTAAGAATCTTTCCTCTTTAGTCTTGGTTTTTACATGTTTTGATTCTGTATTGACTTATGTATACTGGGGATTTTCAGGTGACTTTTTACTCTTAGGGGACAGCCATTCAGGATACGGGGGTGAACGCGCACATGAGGCATTTGCTGGCGCATGAGTTTGGCCATTCTTGGTATCTTGGGGAGAGGTTGGTTCGACAGATTATTGAGGAGGAGGTGATGGTGCCACCTGCGCAGCCTCCTATGTCCATGAGGCGGGAGCGGTTATTGTCGGAGGATGCAAGGATCGCGGTGATGATCGTCGATTCCTACTATTTTTACACTGATACGGTCGCACCGTATGACTATATGGACATTAATATGAGTTGGTTGATGGCTCCCAACATATATGATACCTTGCCTTTCCCTCTTGCGAGTTCGAGTTGGGCGGTGGGGTCTTCCCACAGCGGTGGTGGTCCGTCGATGTCCGTGGCAGTGGTAACTTCAGAGTTTCCCTTCGTTTGATTGCATACTCCTTCATACAACATTCGGTAGTCTGATGGAGGGATGGTCCCCATGTTGCACCGTCCTCAAGCGATGGATCCGGAGGAGATGGGTTTGACATAGGAGGTTCTTCATCCTCTAGTATACCTTTCTGTTCTTTTTCTTTTTTTGGTTTCTTTTGTGTTTTGATCCATTTTCCTTTGATAATGATTTTTCCTTTTACTTGCAGCAAGTCCGGGTGTCTACCACTTGGCTAAGGGATATTAGGGACTAGATATCTTCGGCGACTGCCTATATTCAGGATGAGGTCCCGATTCCTTCTTACTTGTTGTCGTCTGCTTCGTTCGGGGAGGACTTTGTCTCGGGAAGCAGTGGTGGGTAGTCTCTTCATAGGGGGAAGAGAGCATGTCGCAGGGGTGGAAGCTCTTAGAGAAATGGAGAGAGATAGAAGGTGGGTTCGGGCTGAGTCCTGTTGTTTTTTCTTTTCTTTTATTCCCTGTAAAATTTAATGTAACACAGAAGAATATATATGCAATGCAATGGTTTTTTTTATTATCTTTTGTTAATGGTGAATGCATGCACATGCGCTTTTACTTTGCTGTTGAGACCGTAAAAAGAGATATTTTTGGGATTTGGAGGAAAGTTTTAAAAATGAGAAATTATATAGGGGTGGAAGAGAATTTTTGAAATTATGTTTGATAATATCCATTTATTTTTTATCGAGCGTCTGATTTTGACAAAAAAGGAAAAAGGACAATTTCCAAAATTAATGGGTTGCCGATCGGAAAGCCCTTGTCCTGCCTATCGAAAGTCAAGTCCATTCCCATCAATTCAAAGCTTTGATTAGTGCCCTCTTCAACCTCTTGTACTTTGTAAGGTAGGATTTCCTCCGATTTCTCTAGGGGCATGTTTTTTGTGAGGGTTTTCAAGTATAAAAAGGGGTAAGGGTGGAGTGTTTTCATCACACCCTCACATTCTTACTTACTTGCCTACTATTTCTTAGTCTTGTAAGATGTCTCTCCTTGGTATCACTGAGTTTGCTAACTACCTCGAAGCCTTGTAAGAAATGTTCTCTTATAATGTCGACTATAATGCTTTCAATATGCGTCGAATTTCTTTGTGTCGCAACCGACCCATTGCGTGGAACATGTTGATGGCGGTGGTATAATTTTGGTACCCCGAAGACCATGTATTTCGCTTTGGGTTGGATGAATTTTGTCCTACCTACGAGGAATAATCTACCATGCTGGGGATAAATCCCTGTGTTGTTGCAGCTCTTCCTAAGTTATCCCATTCTCCCAGGGATTTATTGGTTGGGTTTCTTCGTATTTCGCCTTCGGCGTCTAGACTACTAGTTGCTGGGGGATTGATCTCCCTTTCGGCGTTGTTACAGTCCGTGCAGTTGCAGGAGGCTGGCGATACTAGATACGTCGGAGCCGTTGTTTTGGGCTTAGTATCAAAATTGATGCTGGTGACTGGGGAACTATTGGTGGACCCGTAACTTGCATCCATTACTTCATGGATGTCATACCATCGTAATCCTGTGGCAGTGATACTGGCGGAGACTTTGAATGGTCTGGATGCCTAGTAAGAAGGTCATTCTAACTTTCTGAGGGGTAGCCCCGTGATGCTGTTCATGTGGTTGTCTGAGAGACTACGCCTAGTGACTCCTCCAGAATACCCTTTGTCGTTTGTGCCGAACTTTTTTTTGTACTATTTCATCAGCGTTGGCTTGGACATCGAGAGTTGGGAGAACTGGTTTGTGGAGAATGGGGCTCTAAATCTGTGTTGGTTAGTGCCTTGGTGGGGACGGTTGCTACCTATTTTGGAGCTGGGAGAATACCCTTATGTCCGGCTGGTTGGTCTCAGACAGGCCTCTTTCTATTTCCCTTGGCGTCTTCTACATCAATTTGGCTGGGAACAGGTCATGCCACCTCGGACACTAGACTTTTTTCTGGTAGAAGATTTGGCTGAGCGTCTGCGCATGTGGCTTAGCTCTATGTGGGAGAATTGGATCCCATCGACCCGTCCTTCTCAGTCTGTTGGGAGAGTTTGGCATATCCCTGGGGATTATATGAAGTGGTTATGGAGGAGAGTGGTCAATAAGATGTTGGCAGTGGAGACTGGACAAAGGTGGCTTGTCTTATTTAATACCATGGAGGGAGGTGTTGTGGTTTTTTTCGAAGCTGGTTCGGGCTTATCGGTCCATGGAGCGCATGCGGTACTCTGTTCAGGTAGGGGAAACTTGGGGACCCTAAGATGCAAATGATGATGACGGAGCGGGATCCTCTGTTAGCTATGGATAGGACTCTTGGAGAGTTTATTTTGTAATGGATAATAAATGTGGGGATTTTATTTTGGTTTTTTTTAGGAAGGTAGGGGAAGGGAGTTATCTGTTCCTTTTCTCATGTAATTTGCACTGTAATTTCTTATTAGTGCAATAAACAAGTTTTTGATCATCCAACTGTGCCTTTTAATGAGTTTTGTGTTTTTGAATTATCTATACCGATCACTAAGGCATACATAATCCTTTTGTTCAAGTATATTTTAGAATGGAATGTTGTTCTCGGAGATACGAAAAGAATAGTATTTTGTGAAAAAGAAAGGGCCGTGCCCATGTAAGGTGAATGAGTTGCCTACGTACCTATGGGGTTTTGAAGATTTTTAAATTGTTTGAAAATGTTTTTGCAGAGGATCAGGCCCACATAGTTCTAGGTAGAGGGAAATGAAGATTTTTTTTTAGAATAGAAGGGAGATGATAAAAGTCATAGCGCGCCGATATTTCGGACTAGGGGTAAAATTTCTTGAGACAGTTCAGGTTGACTGGATGAGCCATATCCTTCCCATCTAAGTTGGTGAGCATGGAGGCATCACCGGACAAGATCTTCTTTATAAGGTATGGGCCGCTCAAATTGGGCTTCAATTTCCCTCGGGGGTCCCAGATGGGTTCTATTATCTCTTTGAGGTCTAGATCCCCTTCTCGAACACCACGATCCTTGACTCTCATGTTGAATGATCGCACTATTCGACATTGGTACCCTTGTATGTGGTATAGTGATTTAATCTCTTTTCGTCTAGGAGGGTCAACTCGTCAAGACGGCTTTGGCACTAGTCTTCTTCACCGACCTTATTTTCAAGCATAACGCGCAACGAGGGTATTTCTAGCTCCACGGGTAGGACTTATTCCATGCCGTAAACTAGAGATTAAGGGGTAGCCCCAGTAGAGGTTCAAATTGAGGTTAGGTAGCCCCAGAGTGTGTACGGCATCCAGTCGGCCCAATCTCGAAAGCTTTTGGTCATCTTGTTGATGATGGCCTTGAGGTTCTTATTGGAGGCTTCGACTGCACCGTTGGTTTGAGGTCGGTAGGGAGAAGATTTGTGTCTTTGAATCCCATACTCGTTGACCATTTTTGTGACTTCTGCCTCGAAATGCAACCCATTAACTTGTACTATCTAGTGGGGGACCCCATATCAGCAGATGATGTTTTATTGACGAATTTGGTCACTTTCTTGGTGTTCATCACTGCGTATGACTCAACTTCGACCCATTTGGTGAAGTAATTAATGGCAACTAGGATGAACTCATGTCCATTGTAATCCCTCGGTGTAACTTCCCCTATGATGTCGATGCCCCAGGTGGAGAATGGCTAGGGAGAGGTCATGTTGTATAATTCACGCGGAGGCAGATGCTGAAGGTTGGAGAATTGTCGGCATTTGAGGCATCTCCGGACATAGGGGGTGAAATCCTAGGTCATGGTGGTCCAGTAGTATCCTTTTCATTTGATCTTCTTGACAAGCATGTAATCGTTCATGTGGGGTTCGTATTCCTTATTGTGGATCTTCTGCATTATCTTTTTAATGTCAGCCGCTGCGATACAGTGTAGGTGAGTTCCATCGAAGTTCCTTTTGAGTAGTGCTTTATGACAGATGATGTACTGGGCGGCCGGTCTTCGAATGGTTGATCAATATTTCTTGTTGGAACCCTCAAGATACCTGGCACGCTCGAGGAGGTGCCAGATATCATAGTACCAGCAATTAGCTAGCTAGGGATCTTCTATGGTGATGAGCTCAATGTGGTAGCAGTGCGTTGGTTTTTCTTATTTTTTAATAAGGAAGGGGGTCATTGTGATTCCTTTGGGCATGTCGACCATGGAGGCTAAGGTAGAAAGGGAAATGATTAGGTTATTCTTTGCTCGAGGTAGGTAATGGAAGGTGATGTCTTGGAATTGGGAGGCTAGTTCTTCTAAGTGGGCATGGAAGGGTTGGAACTACTCATCCTTAACTCTCCATTTTTTGAGCACTTGACCGATGATGAGGGTGGAATCCCCATAGATGTCTAGGTATTGAATACCTTTCTTGAGAGCAACTTTGAGGCCTAATGTACATGCCTCGTATTCAGTCATGTTGTTGGTGCAAGGGAAATCCAATTTGATGGTGATGGGAGTGTGTGAGTCATCTGGGGAGATCAGAAGTATCCCAATGCCATATCCCTTTTTGTTGGTAGCGCCATCAAAGAACATTTGCCATTGGAGATTGTCCTAGGCAGTGGAGAGGATGTTTTCATTTGTAAATTTGGAGATCCAGACATCAGCTTCATCCATGGGGTAATCAGCGAGTTAGTCAGAGATGGATCTTCCTTTTATGGATTTTTGCATGACGTACACAATATCAAACTCATCTAGGAGCATCAACCATCGAGCTATTTCGATAACAAGGCGGGTTTCTCAAGCAGGAATTTGATGGGGTCCATTTAGGATACAAGTTTGATGGGGACGGCGAGCATGTAGTGCCACAACTTTTAGGTGACCCAAACAAGTATGACACACGCCTTTTCCAAAGCAGTGTAGTTGACCTCGTATCTGGCCAATTTGCAATTGGCATAATAGATGGCCCTTTCTTAGTGAGAATTTTCAAGATATTGGGCTAGCAAAGTCCTAGTTGCAGTGTCGATTATGGTTAATTATATGAGCAAGGGGAGAGCAGGCTGTGGTGGCATGAGTACCGAGGGTTGGGTCAAATATTGTTTGATTCGATCAAAAGCCTCTAGGCAGGCCTCGTTACAAACCTTAGTTGAATCCTTTCAGAGGAGTTTGAAGAAAGGTTTGTAGATGGAGGTTAGTTAGCTGATGAATCGGCTGATGTATTATAATTTCCTAAGGAAACCTCGAACTTCTTTCTCTGTTCGGGGAGGTGGCATCTCAAGTATGGCTTTCAACTTAGCAGGATCTGTTTCTATCCCCTTATCACTGACCATGAATCCCAAGAGTTTTACCTTTGTAACACCGAAGATGCATTTCTGTAGATTGAGTCTCATCTGATACTGTCGCAGTCGTTCGAAGAACTTTCGAAGAGTAGGAACATGACTTTCTCTAGTCTTGGATTTGATAATCATATCATCCACATAGACCCCAACTTCTTTGTGAATCAGATCGTGCAGGATGGTTGTGGCAGCCCCCTGGTAGGTAGCCCCAGCATTCTTGAGACCAAATGGCATAACAGTGTGATAAAAAGTTTCCCATGGGGTGATGAATGCAGTCTTTACTTGGTGGTCTGGGTGCATTTTAATTTGGTTGTATCCGACAAACCCATCGATGAATGACTTGAGAGCATAATTGGTTGTGTTTTCCACGATCATGTCGATATTGGGTAACGGATAATCATCCTTTGGAGAGGCTTTGTTCAAGTACCAGTAGTCTACACACATCTGAACCTTCCCTCATGATTTCGGCACAGGTACTATGTTAGCTAGCCATGTGGGATATTCGATCACACGAATGAAGCCTATGTTCAACTATTTGACCACCTCTTCTTTGACCTTGAGCAACCATTCGGTGCGGAGCTTTCTCAACTTTTATTTAACCTGCTTGTAATCTGGGAGAGTGGGGATCTCATGTTGAGCTATTTCATAATCAATGTCGGGCATATCGTCATAGGACCATGTGAAGACATCCATGAATTCCTTTAGTAATTCTTCGAGTTGTGCACGCTCATGCTCGTCAAGGGTAGCCCCTATCCTAATCTCGCACAGTTGGCTATTAGAATCGAGTTTAACAACAATAGTCTCTTCTTCATTAACTTGAATGAGGTTATGTTGTTTATTATTAACCTTATTGAGATCAGTTAAGAATTGTTCATTTGCAAAATCATCATCATCAAAAGTTTGATTAGAATCTAAACAGTTAATGTAAGGCAAGATACTCAAAATCTTCGTTTATTTCATTGATAGGAAAAACAACATTGAGAACCTCATCAAAGGAGGACTGGATTACATTTGAGTGAGGATAGACAACAAAAGAAGAAATAGGGTAAACATTGGGATTAGGGGGACTTCAACACGTAGAATTAGCGCAGCATGGCAGTTGAGGAGATGTGTATCAGTAGCTTTAATCAGTTGGGATTGATCCAGTGATGTAGTGCTTGAGTGAACCATGCAGAGTGTTAGCCCAGTGTCTGTAAGTTGAAAGAATCTTTGGAGTCACTTTCCTCAGTCTCTTCGATGTCTTTGATGAGCGATTGTACATGGTGTTGGGAACTCTCGGCCCATGGGTAGCTGTATTGGAAAAATATCTCCATTCCAGGCTTTATCTTCTTATTTGTATGGTCATACCATGGTTCTGGAAAGACGTAAAATGGGAAGTCTTCACCCTCTTGATGAATCGTCCCTTCAAGGAGTCACCTGGGATAGTCTGGATGCAGTCTAGTCCTCTCTTTAGTCGAGACTGGCGGATCATTCTGATCTCTTGTTCTGACGGTTGATACCCCAAACCACAAGGAGGGAAAGCTTTCTTTAGTTCAATTGGCTCAAGTATCCCTTGATGTCTTTGTCCTAGACCTAGTCCGGGTATGAAGTGTAGGTTTTTGAACATATAAATCACATTGACGTTGCCATGAGGGTCGTATTCTGGACAAAACCCTTTGTTTGAAGTCATCCCCTGCCGGGAGTAGAGGTGGTTCAAATCGAAATTTTGATAAGAGCATATCATTTGATCCGTGTTGTATCTCAACAATTGGACTGCTGGTATTTGTACCCTCGATATTGTCATTATTGCCCAAAATGGTTATGACCCATTCGTTGGCGAAGAACTTCAATTTCTGATGGAGTGAGGAAAACACACCCTTGATACTATGGAGCCAAGGTCGTCCTAGCAACATATTAAAACACGATGGGATGTAAATAACTTGGAATTCGACGACAGGGTTTATAGGTCCAGCCCCTATTACAAGCTTTATAGATCCCATCACCTCCCGACAGGTATTATCATAGGCACGTACAGCAGCAAAGGTTGGAGTGAGGTTGATTTCTTTTAGTCCTAAACATTTGAAGGTTCTTAGTGGGCAGACATTCAATGCAGATCCATTATCGATAAGAGATAATGGTACAACCTTCCCCATAACTTCGATGGAGATGTTGAGTGCATGGTTATGGTTTATCCCAATCTTAGAGATTTCTTCTTCGGAAAAGGATAGCATTCAGGTAGAGGTCAAGGATCCGACCAAATTTACCGCTTCTTCTGGTGTGGTAAAAGGAGGAACTGTGGGTCCGGTGAGTAACTTGATCAAAGAATTTATGTGCAGTTGGAAGACATGAAAAGTCCCCATAGAGTGATATTAGCTTGAGTTTCCTTTAGTTGATCGAGGATCTTTCTCTCCTTGAGGGTTATCTCTAGCATAGGAAGGTTTTCAGCGCCCTTCCCCTTGTTATTGGCTGGTAGTGAGCTTGGAATCTGGTAATGCCTCTCTGATCTGGTCATCTCATTTACTGAAGAAGGGAAAAACATGAATCTCATTTCCTTATCAACCTCGGGTTGTTCCTTCACCTTATTTATTTCTTCGAGAAGTTCTTCAAATGATATCATCCCACACATGTCAACTACTGGGCCAGTTTTCTCGAAAGCTTGCTCTTTATTTGCGTCTTCAAACTCTTCCCCCATTTGGTGGCAATAATTTTATCTTTCCACGTAAAGTCAATGCATTCCACAACTTCAATGGCTTCTTCATATAGGTCTTCCCATTCCGTGGGGATATGTAAGGGTGAAGGGACCAGGTGCCCTTATAGCTTTAGAGTATCAAGTAACTCAGTCATACTATAAATATCATTGGATCGCCTGAATATCTCTGCTATAACCTCGAAACATCATCTAAGTTGACTTCATCGGTTGGTACTACCCAACTGTCTAACTCTCGAGCCCATTTCCGTGCTTCCAAGAACAGCGTACTGAAACTCTGGAAATCAATGATCATCCATGAGGGAAATTTTATCCCAAACTCAAGGAGTTGGTTTAAGACTTCTGATAATTCCATACTTCCATTT
The DNA here is from genome assembly GCA_949130495.1 of Sambucus nigra. Taxonomy (NCBI): domain Eukaryota; kingdom Viridiplantae; phylum Streptophyta; class Magnoliopsida; order Dipsacales; family Adoxaceae; genus Sambucus; species Sambucus nigra. The sequence continues at coordinate 102,580,574 of OX422218.1, read as the reverse complement.
TCCAAACAGGTACGAACAGCAATGCATGCTCTGGTAAGGAGTGACAATGCCTGATCAGTGAGGCTAGCAGGGTGTAGGAGGAAATGTGGGAAATTTTGGAGAGGTTTGGGAGAGTGTATGGGTGTGATTTGAGTTGAGGGGTCAAATATTGGGTTCATTTCTAGGAAGATAGCATTGGTATGATTTGGGAGTGGGTTGTGAGTAGTGTTTGGTTTAGGATTAGCTGGTGGGACAATGGTACCCCGGTCAATTAGACCTTGGATTGTGTTTCAGAGGTGAAAGAACTGGTTGGTTGTATGGCTATCTATTTGGAGAAAGGCGCAATGGGCATCTACCTTGAAGTTTCTTGGGAGCGGATTTGTCAAAGGACGGGGATCCAAGAGTTCGATAAGGTTTCGTCTAAAAAATTCTTAATAAACTTTAGAGAGGGGAGCATATAGCTCAGTGTATTCTCTTCGGACTTGGATAGGACGACTTTCTGGTGCCCATGAGGTGGTTGGTTGATAGATGTTGTTGATGGTTGAGACTGCAGCACTGGCAGGCTTATCATATTTTCTATGGGTGAACTATCTGAACACCTTCTTTGGTTTGACATCTGTTTTAGCAAGACCTTCCTCGATTTCTACTCCTGGTTCTCTAATAGCTCGGAAGTGGGGATAGTATTGTCCTCCCATGGTTGCTCGAACATGGGGTAAGAAATTATACTTCACTATGGTGACTTGTTCCTCTTTGGAAGGCCGATTGGTCATGGTTGCTGCTTTTTCCCTCCAACAGGCTATGAAGTTACTAACTGATTCCCCAGAGTTCTGTTTGATCAGCTCTAAATCATGGCGGGTGACTCAAGATCTTCATTGTATTTGTACTGTGACATTAATTCTCGAGCTACATCCTCCCAACTACGAATTTTAGACTCTTCGAGAGACAAAAACCATCGGAGGGTGCTATCCTTCAGAGTTTGCTGAAACAATTGGGGAATCACTTCTCCAGAATCCCCTAGTAGAGTCATGGAATGGTGATAGCTACGGAAATGAACAATCGGGGGTCCACTTCCTCTGAATTTCTCGATATTTGGCATCTTGAACTTCTTGGGTAACCTCGATTTAGGATAAGGAGACAGATAGGTGTAGTCCATGTAATTCCAAGAGATTATGACTTGTTCAAACTTCTTAATGAGCATCTTGAGGTCTTCTTTAACCTTGTTCTACTCCTCCTCTTTCGTATCGATGATCATTGGCAAGTTGGCCCCAAGCGGGGCAAGGTTCGGCATTAAAAGTTGGGCAAGTAGCATTCCATTAGCAGGAGGGGAACGTGGAGCGTGATGATACTTTTTGGGAACCCAGATAGGCTCAGTTGGATCCATAACATGAGGGAATAGTGACTCAGGCTCTTGAGGAACGGGAACCTAGTTTCGTTGCATCTCTCGGACCTCAATTTGGAGGTTGTCAATATTGGACACGAGCCGATCTAGGACTGCCGTCAAATCTGGCTGCACAATGGGTACTTGATCTGTGTTTTCCATAGAAGATGGATGGATTTCGAACTTGAAAGAAGTAACAGGGGAACGGACGAAACTCCAGGGTGATTTAACTGAAGACCGAAGCCAATAAGGAGCCAGTCCAAGGGCTTGCGATCGACCTGAGAAGGCGCAAAATGGGATTTATTTTTTTGAAAAAGGATGAAAATATTTTTGACATTTTTTTTCTTTGAGAGTGAAAGACACAATATTTTTGGATTTTTGGTAAAGAAAGGAGAAATGTTTTTGGATTTTTGATAAAGAATAATTTTTTTTTAGGAGATGATCTCAGCATGATTATTATAATTATTATGTTCTCACTTGTATTAAATTCTCCTAAATGCAAAATGAAATGTTGGATGGGACTCGAGCCTGAAAAAATTGGGTTTGTAATATATGCAAAGTTATGGCTGAACTTGTGACCAGGCTCACGGATAGGGTCCCATTTTAAAAATGCGCAAAAATTCGAGCGGCGGGCCGACCTGGAATTTCAGTAGAGTTTTGGGTTGAAACTGACAATATTATATGTGTGTCCTAGGCTTGACATCTATATGCGGGTATGCAGTTGGTTGGGTGAATCGGAAATGGTTCCCCCCTTTGGCGTGACTTCCACGATATACGTCTTGCTCTCACGAGCAATCGTTACGTGTGGGCAAGTCATTTGATATACTTGAGTGTACGTCAATTGCCTCACTATATACCTCGTGAGTACGATACATATGAGAGAGAATTCGATATACTCGACGTACGTGAACGAATTCCCTGCGATATACCTCCCATCATGACTTCGATCAAGCGGTACGATGCGGGGGAGCCGTTCGATATACGTTGAAGGTACTTGACCAATGAAAGGTGAGAGTCATATCTCTTAGGCTAATTGCGCCCTGTCGGACTAGCGCCCAACACGAAGTGACCCTCCAGTTACTGGACAAAATTTGGTCAATTAAAATGCTCTTTGGAGATGTCGTGTGAATCATGCATAATTCTTTTATTAGTATCTTATGAGAATGTATTTCTTGATCATGCCAAATAAAAAGCAAAGTACAAGTACCAATGGTACATCAAGTATGGATGGGTGATGCGTGCCGCAAGTGGATATATGTGATCCTCGGTGCACGTGGTGCGAAGTGTACATGGAGAATTTTCTACAAGTGTGTGAATAGAAGCATAAGCATGGGATACGCATGAAAAAGGGGAACATGTAAAAATGGGGGAAAATATAAACAAACATAACACCCATGAAAATAGAGTCTAGCCCTCCAAATAATATTCCCCAGCAGAGTCTCCACTGTGGCCATCCCCGATCCTCACGGCGGGCGGGAGTGTGAGGATCCTAGGTCCCGCGCGTCCCTCTCGGGAGCGCTTCGGTCGACGTCATTGAATGAGGTGAAAATATAGAGAGATGGAGTCTCTAGTCTATTTTACTCAAAACAAAGAAAAGAAAGAAAGCCATCCCGAAGGACAGCATCCAAAGACATACTGATGCATACGAAACCAAAATGATTCGAAAAGGGTCCGGAGGCTAAGTTACGAAATGGGAAGGTGTTAGGCACCCATTATGCTCTTACGGTCTCTCATGGGTTTTTGTTATTTTCCTTTATTTTCCCCATGATATGTGTGCATGTGTATATGTAGTGGAGATAGGAGTCATCGACTTGTACCATGGAAGAGATAAAGTGAGTCATCCGTAGGAATGTAAAGATAATATTAGCAAATAGGATTTGCGTGATCATCCTTGCGTTGATCGTTATAATGGAACGATAACGTATGTGGAATAATACACCACTAAGAACAAACATATGCATATATAAATATATGTAATCTAAGAGAGTTGAGTTTAGAGAAAATAGAAAACGAGAGAAAAAGTGAGAATAGGGCTCGAGTCTCGGGTTTTACCTCGAGATGCCTACGTAGCCTATAGAGGCATCAAAGTCCACGTATTTTGCATGCAAAACGAGGGGGTGGGGTTTATCCCATAAATCCAACCGAGGACTTCTCTTATTTGTGTGTGTGTTTGTGTGTAAAAAAAGTGTTTTAGTTGTGAGAAAAGTGTAAGAAAAGTGTGAGAATTCCCATTTGGAATTTATGAGCAAACCCTCTTTTTCTTGTTTTTTGTTTTTTTATGAAAATAAGAGGTGCAATAACACTAAATAAAAAGTATATTAGGATATGTGAGATGAGAGAATAAAAGTGATAAGTAATATAACATGTTAATATGAATTTATGGGAATTTAAGGAGAGATTTGAGAAAATTGGACCTTCTTGAAGATCTTGAGCTTGATCTTGAATGTTGGAGAGAAGCCCTTGCACTTGGATGATGATGGAGGGTAGTTAATTCACCAAGTTTGATGAAAAGGATGATGAGAATTAAAAGTTAGAAAGGGTTTTGGATGTGGAAATCATGCTGACTTCGAGAGGGGTTTTCTTGATTTGCTGAGAGTGATCGGTTTTAGATTTGGGCCTATTTTGCAATGAGGGTATGGCCTCCTTTTTATAGGCCCATGGCATTTTCGATCGACATAGCCCTGATCCTGCCAATCGATAGGTGTGTTTAGGCACACTACCGATAGGCAGGGTCTGGGGCCTGCTATTTGGTAGTGTCTTTCTGGCCTTTTTGGAAAATTAGACGCAGAGTGCAAACCGTTGATCCGAATCATACACGGGGTGGACCATTGGAAAGGTAATTCAGAGACCTTTAAAAGTCCTTTGGATCGCTCCCGAGTTTGGGAGTTGACTTTAGGTCAAATGTGGCTCGAAAGCGCTCGTCGTTCTATTGGACGGGGAATCGTCGAACGCAAACGGACCGTTCATCTACATGGTACACGGGGTGGACCGTTGGAAAGGTTTGGAGATGTACTTAGACATTACAAAGAGTTTGATTTGGTTTAGGGAGTTGACTTTGGTTAACCAGGCCCTGGAAGCATTCGGTGACCTCTCAGAGTAAAATGGAGCATTCACCTGTACCGTAAGTCAGAATCGCGCACAGGACGGACCGTTGGAAAGGGCATTCAGTTCCTTTTGAAGATTAATTCAGTATCGGTCGAGATAAAGAGTTTAAATTTGGTCAAACGGAGCCTGGGAGAGTTCGATAACCTCTAGATCAGGTTTCGAGGAAAACGGGTCGTTCGTCTGCATGGTAAGTCAAAATTACGCACGGGATGGACTGTTGGAAAGAGGATTCAGTGCCCTTTGAAGATTCATTCAGTATAGATCGAGTTGAAGAGTTTTAATTTTTGGTCAAACGGAGCCTGGGAGCGCCTGATGGCTTCTAGGTCAGTACTCGGGGTATGACTTGGGTTTGTGGTGATGAAGGGAGGTGCTAGGGACCTAAGGAGAGTTTAAGGGGTAACCGAATGGGGTGTCTACAAATAGGTTGTTATTAACTTTTTAAAATAGTACACATGAACATAAGCACACAAGCATCCTCAAAGAATAAACGAGAATCACACATATGAACGGTTCACATTAACAGATAATCTAACAAGTTAGGAAGTGGGATATTATACTGGCATAGCCATAAGGGTGAATCATAAGGTATTCTTTATGGTTTTGATTCCTAATGTTAAATTATGATGATAAATGCAAGGCAGTTATTATAGAGATTTAAATTTTCCTACCGTTCAAAGATGAATATATTTGGTTCTTTACTAACTCCTAGGTCGTTGTAGACTAAGTACTAGCTAAATATGAAGCAAAGGTAAGAGGCTGCTATAATATTTGAAGAATTTATAGGAATTGGATTATAACTTGAAAACATCACGACTATACACATCCTTAAAGAAAAAAAATTCCAAGGTCAATCAACTGGTCAAAACTGCAGCATCAAAGGAGGGAAATATGTTTTTAAACAACTTATTTCACCCAACATTGAACTTACAGAAAGAAAAGGATTTGACATGGAGGAACTTGCACCAAGATGGATGGATGGATAAGTTTATCTAATACATCAGAGATGTTCCCCTCTTAGAAAAATATTCAGAACTAAGGAAGGCTAAGATAAAATTTCTGGGCATATTCTTTATCATGAAATATTATATTGCAGGGGTACACTCAATTGATAATGAGGTGCGTGCACACCAATTAGGATAAAATTATGATGAGAGAGCTACTTGAAGGAATATGAGGAGGGCACCTAAGAAAATGAAGTTTGTCACAATGGGGATTGAAGCAAGGATATGACTATTTGACTTGACCAAGAATCCAAAGACTAAGCCGAGTGTTGCAAAAAATTTCAACGAGTGGATAATTTTATTGACCTACCAAGTAAGAGTTATCACCATCATTAGCCCATGATTATTTTCCCTATCAGTAATGGACTTTATAAGAACACTTCTACTCGAGCGAGGAAAATTCAAGTTACTCTTATTATACATTGATTATTTCACTAAGAGGATGGAAGATGAATCCCTCACTCGGAGCATCGAACATGATGTCTAAGATTTCAAATGGAAATTAATCTCTGCTATTAGTTCTGAACCAAGCATTCATTTTTAGCCCAAATGAATCCTTAATTCAAAGACAAAGAATAATTGGTGCACCAACTATCCTATATGGGTTAAGGACCGACCTCGAATGTAAAAGGGCCTCTAAGTTGATAAATTGTTCACTATCCTATTGGCATACCAAATAAGAATTTGGAGACCATCTGAAGAAACCCCCTTCGAACTAGAATGACAAAGAGGTAGTGATCTAGGTAAAAATAATACTTCCTAACCTTATGATTTAGTAACCTCTAATAATTAGACAACGAGTAACTCATGAAAGAAATATAGACCTCATTGGAGAAATACAATAAAAAGAAAAACCCTCACAGTGTCGACTATCAAGTTCAAGGTCGCATGTTTCTAAAACTAGAGGTTTAAACACTGAAGATTTATTATAAGAGGCCTTTTATCAAGAAAGCAACATAATTAAACAAAACCCCAAGTCATAGTATACTGGGAAACAAGTAAGAACATTCATAAGATATCACTCGACTAGTATTGTTTATCACTTATGAGATCAAAGACTACAAAGGTTGAATACTCCCTTCGACTTAGAACGTTGAAAGCATTAAAATGTATTATCAACAATCAAATCATCTTCAAATTTCATTAGTTAAGTAATTTAAATTAGTAGTAATTTATTTCTAATAGTTTGAAAATTCATGAATTATATGGACACATAATAATTTTTTTTTCAATTTTAATTAACCTTGTTGATTATGCATTTATTAAACTGAATGTGGTGTTACACGGTTTACTAAATTTTAACTTGCCTAAGCATGCATCTAGGTGAGTGTAGCACTATTAAAGGAAAATCAACCACACATCACGTCGATGTACGAGGAAAACTCACAATGAAAAAAACCTCGAACGACCCAGCCACACAAACTTACTATGATATAGGAATTACACAAGGACAATAAATGACTTATAAAATTTAATCAACTCCGTCAAGCCCAGATGCATCTTCGTTTCTTTGTTCTTATTCACATTGACATGTGGTATTTCACCTACACACTGCCACAATGTGTGCCCCTCACACATCTTGGTATCCACCGATCTTGGCTCAAAAACTTGTCAAAGGATCGAACACGGAGTCCACTTGTAATGACCCCACTTTTATGTGCTCATATGTATATAGTTTGTTTTTACAGTCATGTGTTACTTACTATCTTATAAATGTTGTATTATTAGATATGTGATGTTATTGGCTATCAATATAACAAACTCCATTTTAAAATATGAAGAATCAATCGTAAAAAGGATGAAATCGAAGTCTTATGACATATCTTAAGGTATATAATAAGTTTTGTGGTAGAAAATATAATTTTATGAAACTTTAGGGACTAAAATAAAAATAAAAAAGGGTCATTTTGTAAATAAAATATTTTCAAGGACCTCTAAGAAATAATGAATATATATAGTGTGAAATTACCAAAATACCCTTCATGTGTGAGATGACCCTTATACCCTTATCACCTTTCCACCACGTGCTGGTCACCTCCACCTTACACATGTCATATTCAGAGAGAAAGCTAAAACACTTGTCATCATTTGGTGATGTTAGACTGCAAGACCACCCCAGAATGCGACACCCAAACGATGACTTGCCACCGTAATTCTTGATCACCTAGACACATGTCAACACCGTAAGACTTTTGAAAACCTATAAATAGGGCCTTAGGGTTCATTTGAAACTCACACCAATTCCTTGAGCATTATAGTAAGAAAGAGGATAGAAAGCTTGGGAAATATCTTAAGAAGGAGTTCTATAATTTCGAAGAAAGAATTCATTTCGTAGGTATGATTTTATTTAAATGTTATAATTCATTTTTGTAGTTTTAATTTCGTATTTTATAGCTTTACTTAGTAGTTATGCTGGTAAAATACACTAAAGACTTTACTAATCAAAACTTAAAACTTGGAAACAATCTAAATTGATTTTATTTTCAAAATATGTCAACTTGTTTGAAAAATATATATATACTCTTTTTAAAATGATTTTTGTAAGAAATTGCTCGTATTATGGAATCTCATTTAAGTAATTCCAAAGTCAGTCCCGGTGAAATTCTGTCTAGTTGAGATGGTATTTAAGTGGTGCCCCTGTGACCCTCCATCTGTACTGGGAATAAATTCGGAAATGTTATGTCTAGATGAGATGGGATTTAAGTGGTGCCCCTGTGACCCTCCATCTCTATTGGGAACCGACTGATTAGGAAGAACTATGAATTGAAATTCTTTAAATGCGATGAATGAATATTAAAAATTGAGAAAATGGTTTTAGTAACCTTTTTCAGCAAGATATTTTAGGATTAAAACACAATATTTAGAATTGGGCTTTATTTAGAATACATAATTAAACATTTATTATATTTATTAGATTAACGTGTGATCCAAGACTCAATATCTATATTTTCGAGCCTCTATTTTAGGTGAGTACTCTAACATTCCTTGTGTATTTTGATTATATGATATTATGCAAATTATATATATTGTGAGCTGCTTTTATTCTCAAAATTCATGTGATACCGATGATTGATTCAATTGTGATATGTTTATATTTGTCCATATAAACATACCGATTAAAATGATTATTGAAAAGGATATTTAATATTGAAAATGTGATTCGGCCGAAGGGACCCCTTTACTGACTGGCCTTCCCAGCTGGGTTATCGCTAGTGTGCCCTAAATAAGGCATTGTGACAAACTAGTTCGATTGACCCTCAACTATCGGGGTATAATACGGTAGAAGAATACGGTATTAGAGTGTACTTGGCCATTAAAATGATATGATTGAAAGAAAAAGATATCACATTTGAATTATTGCATTCTTCTTATTCTGAGCTATCCAATTGTGATATATATACTATCATTTCAAAATATATATCTATATATTGCAAGTTCCTATCCATATATGTATATGCCTTCTCTTTTGACTTGAATAGGTATCTATATTCTGAAAACCTTGGAATGTCGGGAGATTAAATATTATTCATCTTTTAGCTGACGTTGTATAAATAATGATTTTTCAGGAAATAATTAGACGGGAGGATGGAGTGTAGAAGGACTATGTTGAAGATCTAGCTTGAGGAGCTCTTTTGTTATAATTTTAAATATAACGTTTGTTTTTAGGAGATAGAGCATGTTTGGCTCTTTAGTAATAAGTTTTTAATTTTGGCATAAGTTGTAATCCGTTCATACTTTAATATATACGAAGTTCCCTTTTAGAAAGCTCTGATAACGTAATTCCATTTTTCAATAGTTTACGATTCATGACCATGTGAATGTATTTCCGTTGCATTTATTCTAAGAAATATTTTAAGTCCATAACATTGAATGCCTTGGTGGCATGTCAAGACACTCATTCCCTACTACTATTGGGTTGGGGTCGTGACAGATGTGGTATCAGAGCATAGGTTATGAACCCGTAGACTACTGAACATAGGCTTCGAACGTTATAGATTTCGTGTTTCAATCCTTAGGAGATAGTATTAAATATCTGATTTATGTGATAACCTTACCTATGTGTTATATTATTTATAACTGGTATTTTAGTTTTCAATCTTGATATAGTATAGTAGATCTTACGTTTTGCCATGACTGTAGAAAATGACCAAGAGAAGATCATCTATGGGAACTAGTGATTCGAGTATTGAAGGACTGGAAGGTGGATACAAGGCGATCGAAAGTCTAGCAAAGATTGTGGAGCATCAAATAAATAATGGAGTACCAAGGAATCCTGAACTAAGTAAATTTACTATTGAACAGTTCAAGAAGTTGATTCCTCCATCTTTTAAAGGTACTCCTAACCCCACTGAAGCAAAAAGTTGGGTGATGCAAATAGAAAAGATACTCGATGTTCTTAAGTGTACTGATGAACAAAGAGTATCATTTGGAACGTTTATGTTAGAAGGTGAAGTCGAACATTGGTGGAGAATGACTAAGAGACTATACGAGGAAAGGAATAATCCCATAGGTTGGAATGATTTCCTAGTGATATTCTACGAGAAATACTTTCCTGAAACGGTACAAGACCAAAAAGAAGCCGACTTCATGAGTTTTGTTCAAGGAAATATGACGGTTAGTCAATACGAGGCGAAGTTTACCGAGTTGTCCCGTTTTGCACCTCATGTTTGGATAACCGATACTTTAAAGGCCAAGAAGTTTGAACGTGGGTTAAGGTTGAACATTCGTAGTTGAATTTCCATCCTGAAGTTTACATCATATACTGATATGGTGACTAGAGCAACGATAGCTGAGAAGGACAGTGAAGAATTAATCATATTAGAGAAGGGAAGAGGAAGTTTGTTGAACAAAGAGGAAGGAACCCCAATAATAAACGCTTTAGGACTATACCCAATACAGGGCGACCTTTTGTGAATAAACCCTTTAATGTTGATAGATGCCAATGATGTGGTAATATTCATAAAGGGCAACCATGTTACCTGGAAACAGGAAATTGCTTTGGGTGTGGCCAAAAGGGACATAAAATGAGAGATTGCCCTAACAAAGGGAAGGCGCCAACGAAGACTTTTAATGAAAATAAAGATCATGGCAGACAAGGTAGAATTTCTAATATTTCTGATGCACGGGCTTCTAATGCAGTAGTGTCAGGTATACTTTCTATATGTGCACAACCTTTTCAAGTTTTAATAGATCCTGGTTCTACCCATTCATTTGTGTCTTTACGTTTCGTTAATCGCTTTCCTAATATTCCCGAACCCTTGAATCATAACATACACGTTTATACTCCTTCTGGTGATTTATTGACGGGTACATTAGTATATAAATCTTGCCCTATAGATGTTAGTAGTCATAAACTATATGTCGATTTGATAGTTTTAGACATAAGAGATTTTGAAGTCATTTTGGGGATGGATTGGTTAGCATCATATCATGCTAATGTAGATTGTTTTGAGAAGAGAGTTACTTTCCAAATTCCTAACCAACCAAAATTCAGTTTTGAAGGAACTGGCGTCCTATCTCCCATGTGTATTGTCTCTGCAATGCAAGCCTATAGTTTTCTTAAGAAAGGATGTCAAGGATTTCTTGCAAGTGTTATTGATTTGCAATTGAAGGATCCTAGTTTAGAAGAGATCCCTATAGAAAAACATTTTCCAGATGTTTTTCCAGATGATTTACCCAGTCTACCTCCTAGTAGAGAAATAGAGTTTACGATTGACCTTCTTCCTGGAGCCATACCAATCTCAAAATCACCTTATCGCATGGCACTTTTAGAATTAAGGGAATTAAAAGTTCAATTACAAGATCTATTAGACAAGGGTTTTATTAGACCAAGTATATCCCCTTGGGGTGCTCCAGTATTATTTGTTAAAAAGAAGGATGGGACGATGAGGTTATGTATAGATTATCGTGAACTGAACAAGGTAACCATTAAGAATAAATACCCCTTACCTCGTATAGATGATTTGTTTAACCAACTATAAGGTGCGCAAGTATTTTCTAAGATTGACCTTAGGTCAGGATATCACCAATTGAAGATTAAGGAAGATGATATTTCGAAATCAGCTTTTCGTACTAGATATGGTCACTATGAATTTCTTGTGATGCCATTTGGACTTACTAATGCACCAGCCGTTTTTATGGATATGATGAATAGAGTGTTTAGGAAATATTTGGATCAGTGTGTGGTTGTTTTCATTGATGACATCCTTAATTATTCCAAGAGTATTTAAGAACACGAGAAGCATTTAGAGGTAGTATTACAAATCCTTAGGAAGGAGAAATTATATGCAAAATTAAAGAAGTCTGAGTTTTGGTTGCCTAGCGTTTCTTTTCTATGACATGTCATTTCCAAAGAGGGACTGTCGGTTGACCCTCAAAAGATGGAGGCTATACTAGATTGGCCTAGACCAACTAATGTAACAGAGATTCGTAGTTTCCTTGGATTAGCAGGTTATTATCGAAGATTTGTTGAAGGATTTTCTAGCATTGCCAAACCTCTATCCAGGTTAACACAAAAGAAGGTAAAATATGAATGGTCTGAGGAAGTTGAGAATAGTTTCCAAGAACTTAAGAATCGATTAGTAACTGCCCCAATTTTGACTATTCCTTCAGGGACAGGAAGATTGGTGATTTACAGTGATGCTTCAAAAAATGGTTTGGGATGTGTGCTAATGCAAAATGGGAAAGTAGTAGCTTATGCCTCGAGACAATTAAAACCACATGAACAGAATTATCCAACCCATGACTTAGAATTAGCTGCTATAATTTTTGCTCTTAAGATTTGGAGACACTATTTATATGGTGAGACTTGTGAGATTTATACCGATCATAAGAGTTTGAAATATATATTTACTCAGAAAGAATTGAACATGAGACAAAGGAGGTGGTTAGAATTGATGAAGGATTATGATTTAAATATTCATTATCACCCAGGGAAAGCAAATGTAGTAGCTGATGCTTTAAGTAGGAAGTCTACAACAAATTTAGCATGTCTCATTACAAATCAGGAACCTTTGTTAGCGAATTTGAAAAGTATGGAAATAGATGTACGTATTTATAGCAAAGGAGGAATAATCGCAACCTTACAAGTACAACCCATGTTGATTGGAAAGGATCAAAATTGCACAAGTAAATGACCCACAACTGAAGAAGATCAGAGAAGAGGTTATTGAAGGTAAGAGATTTGAATTTGCGATACGGGATGATATATTGAGGTTTGGAAATAGAGTGTGTGTTCCACGTGATGCCCAACTAAAGAGACAAATTTTGGAGGAAACTCATTGCTCGAGATTTACATTTTATCCTGGAAATACCAAGATGTATAGAGATCTTCGAGAAGTGTTTTGGTGGAATAATATGAAAAGGGAGATAGCAGAATTTGTATCTCACTGTTTGGTTTGTCAACAAGTAAAAGCTGAACATCAGAAACCATCAGGATTATTACAACCTCTACCTATCCCTGAATGGAAATGGGAACATATTACCATGGATTTTGGGACAGGTTTACCAAAGAGTTCAAATGGTAATGATTCTATTTGGGTAATTATTGATAGGTTAACTAAATCTTCTCATTTTCTTGCCATTAAAATTACCCATTCATTAGAAAAGTTAGCCAAGTTATATGTGTGACACCCCGACTAATTAAATACCGGGTAGCTACTCCTTTATTAAATTAATTCAAAATGCCAAGTTGGCTCAGCTAATAGCATCACTGTCAAAAACATTTTTATTATTACTAACCACCTAGTATTTAAAAAGTAAGTTGCCAAATTTTAATTAAAGTCAGATTAACATGCAGTGAAAGATTTAAAACCACAATAATATCACCATTCACCATAACGAAATAGAAGAATAACTATCACATGATATAAATAATCCGGAGGAAAACTCCTCACAACAAACTCCACAACTGAAATGAATAACTAAAACTGAATACTGAATCAATACATGCCAAAGTCTGAAAAACTGAAATGGAAATGTAACTCTAATGAAACTGGGCAATATGCCCTAAAATTGAGGAATACTGATCATGGAATCCAAATGATAGAAGAGTCTGAAAGCAAGTCCCTGTAACTTCCACAAACAGCTACAGCTCATCATCTGAATGAGTATCCTATGCATGGTGTCCTTGTGGCTGGGCACCGAAAATGGTTTTACAAAAATAGATTTGAAAGCAAACGGGTCAGAGCCCGAATGTGGAGATATTTTAAAAACCTGCAAGTGCTTTAAAAACATTTAAAACATTAAATGCAAAGTACATGTTAGGACGTGCACTCACATGGAATTCTCACCTCTCGTCTAACTGTGCACTCCTAACGTAAGTACCCATTTAATATGACATAAACCACTAGCTAAGTGACATCATATCTAGCTAGACTGTCATAGGTTCTACCCTTATTACTCGGTTCCCATTAACATTATAACGCTCGCAATTAAATAGGGGCTTAACGTAAATTCAGGTTCTCACGTAAAAGTAATACAACTCATTATAGATCATCCCTTTTGTTATTCCATAGTTATACACACAATACCATATGAAAGTTCCCAATTTATCAAGCGTATATTTTCCACAACATAAATATACAATATAAGCACCCCGAGACTAAGCTGCGGTGCACACATACTCTGCTATCCATCCCGGTACATCACGTACATAAGGATCACATATTCCGAATCTCTCAGGAATAGTTCACAGATAACAACATCACAAATAATGGAGGCGAACACAGTCACATCGCATGGGTCACACACATACCTACGCTCCCACGATCAGCAGACTTATTAACATCCCAATAAGTCCTTCTCTGACCTATGTTCATCGAGGTAACCAGTCTAAATCCGGGAAACACAAGGATTAGAGGGCCCTAAGAGAATGCAAACCTCCCGTGATAGCAAGTATGGTAGGTACGTCATACATACAAATCATATACCAATACTAAGTAAGCACACATCTTAGTAATCACCGTAGTTTAATTGTAGTACTTATCTCATTCTCGTACCAACTAAATATATATACTACTTATATAATCCCGGTCCATAGTTATACGCGCCATAATTTATTCTCACGTCATAGTAGGCACTCACGTTTCAACTCAAATGTCTATTTGATTTGATCCACACTTATATAATTTACTCCTCATTATACCTCAAATGTCCCAAGCATACTAATACACCATCAAAGGAATGTTATCTCTATCCTCGAACAAGTTTACGGGACTCCAAAAATCAAAACAGGCCAAAAGGCCTAAACTGCCAGCTCGTTAGAAGTCTCGTTAGAACGAGGCTATTCGAACGAGAGTTCGTTCGAACGAACTGGGCTATCTAACGAGATCTCGTTCGAACGAGATTATCGAACGAACATCCCTCTCGTTAGAACCCCAAACTGTCAACTCGTTAGAAGCTCGTTCGAACGAGCTCGTTCGAACGACCTGGGTAGGTCTTCTAACGAGTGACCAGATTTAAGCCCAGAAATTCTATATTCGTTTTTCACCAATTTCTACGCTTCTAATCTCAACCAAAATTCGTCCCAACAATGTTTTATGGTCTCTAATCATCCCTAAACATATCAAGGTTATATACAAACGTATTTTAAAGGACCAATTCCTCCTAATCATCATCAATCCATCAAATCTCTACACTTTTCCCCAAATTTTAAAGAACATAAACCCTAAAATTTATGATCATCAATTTACTCAAATTAGATTCGTTTTTGTTACATAGAACACATATTTACATCTGGGTAATCATTTCTCTACGATTCTACATGCAATTACTCCTCAACATTCAAATTCTAATTCCAATTAAAATGGGTTTTTTTATTAAACTCTCAAGAACAATTTGATTTATGTAAATTCCTATACATGGAAGATGAATTCTCTATCATAATTGAAATTAAACCACTTGCCTTGATTCAATCTCTGATTTTTTATGACGATTTGTTGAAGTTCTCTCTCTCTTTCTGCAGAATTCCCTTCTATCTCTCTCTCTCCAAGCTTATCTCCAATGGTGGCTAGGGTTTTCTTTGGGAAAGTTTTGGAAACCTAATTTGATAACCCCCGTAGCTTATTGGGTCATTAAGGGTTGGTTAGTGGGTTTAGTGGGTCTATTCCCAATCAGATAAAGACTCCTAATTTTCGTCATTATTAATTCCCAAAAATACAATATTACCAAACTACCCTTATAAGATGCCGGTATGGCCTAAAAATACCCCGGGACCCAAACTAAACCCCCGGCTAGTGTTTTCTGACTATCTCGACCCTTCCGGACGCGTTGGGGCGCTCAAAACGACCATACGGTTAATAGAATTTAAATTCACTTTTATAAATAAAATAATTATATCCTGACGCGACTGTCACACGCGTCCCAATAAAATGACCAAATTGTCGTATATCAATCTCACGACAAATTTCATAATTCAATATTCATATATCATCATATATACTCAATATAGTCAAATACCAACTCACATCTCGCTAGTATTTTATCCGGATTAATTCCCAATTAATTCTCATTTAATTAACTAATCCCAAAAATAAATATCGCCAAAAATACGGGGTATTACAATATGTGCGGGAAATTATTAGGCTTTATGGAACCCCAATTTCAATTATTTCTGATCGTGACCCTAGATTCGTTTCTCGCTTTTGGAAAAGCCTACAAGAAGCCATGGGAACAAAATTGAATTTCAGCACCGCTTTTCATCCTCAAACAAATGGACAATCTGAGAGAACCATTCAAACCTTAGAGGATATACTTAGGGCATGTATGCTTGATTTGAAGGGGAATTGGGATGATCATTTACCATTAGTGGAGTTTGCCTATAATAATAGTCATCAAGCAACTATTCAAATGGCTCCTATGAAGCACTATACGGTAGAAGGTGTCGTTCTCCTGCATGTTGGGTAGAAGTTGGAGAAAGAAAACTGTTGGGACCAGAATTGATTCAGATCACAACAGAGAAAGTGAAATTAATACAAGACCGACTTCGAATTGCTCAAAGCCGTCAAAAGAGTTATTTTGACAATCGACACCGACAGTTAGAATTTCAAAAAGGAGATTATGTGTTCTTACGAGTATCGCCTTCAAAGGGAGTAATACGATTCGGAAAGAAAGGGAAGTTGAGCCCAAGATACATAGGACCTTTTGAAATCCTTGAAAAGATCGGAGCTGTTGCGTATAGAATAGCCTTACCACCTGAACTCTCTAGTGTACATAATGTGTTTCACGTATCAATGGTAAAGAAATATGTCCCAGATCCAACACATATCTTAAGTCACAAACCTCTTCAAGTTAGAGAAGCCTTGTCATACATTGAGCATCCGGTAGAAATTTTAGACCATAAAGATCAAATATTACGGACCAAGATAATTCCACTGGGCAAAGTATTATGGCGAAATCATTCAGTTGAAGAAGCAACGTGGGAGCGGGAAGATGAAATAAAGGAGGGATATCCATACTTGTTTGTAAATTATTATGAGTCAAGTTTGGGGAACAAACTTTTCATAAGGAGGGTAGGATGTAATGACCCCACTTTTATGTGCTCATATGTATATAGTTTGTTTTTACACTCATGTGTTACTTACTATCTTATAAATGTTGTATTATTAGATATGTGATGTTATTGGCTATCAATATAACAAACTCCATTTTTAAATATGAAGAATCAACCGTAAAAAGGATGAAATCGAAGTCTTATGACATATCTTAAGGTATATAATAAGTTTTGTGGTAGAAGATATAATTTTATGAAACTTTAGGGACTAAAATAAAAATACAAAAAGGGTCATTTTGTAAATAAAATATTTTCAAGGACCTCTAAGAAATATTGAAAATATATAGTGTGAAATTACCAAAATACCCTTCATGTGTGAAATGACCATTATACCCTTATCACCTTTCCACCACGTCCTGGTCACCTCCACCTTACACATGTCATCTTCAGAGAGAAAGCTAAAACACTTGTCATCATTTGGTGATGTTAGACTGCAAGACCACCCCGGAATGCGACACCCAAACGATGACTTGCCACCGTAATGCTTGATCACCTAGACACATGTCAACACCGTAAGACTTTTGAAAGCCTATAAATAGGGCCTTAGGGTTCATTTGAAACTCACACCAATTCCTTGAGAATTATAGTAAGAAAGAGGGATAGAAAGCTTGGGAAATATCTTAAGAAGGAGTTCTATAATTTTGAAGAAAGAATTCATTTCGTAGGTATGATTTTATTTAAATGTTATAATTCATTTTTGTAGTTTTAATTTCGTATTTTATAGCTTTACTTAGTAGTTATGCTGGTAAAATACACTAAAGACTTTACTAATCAAAACATAAAATTTGGAAACAATCTAAATTGATTTTATTTTCAAAATATGTCAACTTGTTTGTAAAATATATATATACTCTTTTTAAAATGATTTTTGTAAGCAATTGTTCGTATTATGGAATCTCATTTAAGTAATTCCAAAGTCAGTCCCGGTGAAATTCTGTCTAGTTGAAATGGTATTTAAGTGGTGCCCCTGTGACCCTCCATCTGTACTGGGAATAAATCCGGAAATGTTCTGTCTAGATGAGATGGTATTTAAGTGGTGCCCCTGTGACCCTCCATCTCTACTGGGAACCGACTGATTAGGAAGAACTATGAATTGAAATTCTTTAAATGCGATGAATGAATATTAAAAATTGAGAAAATGGTTTTAGTAACCTTTTTCAGCAAGATATTTTAGGATTAAAACACAATATTTAGAATTGGGCTTTATTTAGAATACATAATTAAACATTTATTGTATTTATTAGATTAACGTGTGATCCAAGACTCAATATCTATATTTTCGAGCCTCTATTTTAGGTGAGTACTCTGACATTCCTTGTGTATTTTGATTATATGATATTATGCAAATTATATATATTGTGAAATGCTTTTATTCTCAAAATTCATGTGATACCGATGATTGATTCAATTGTGATATGTTTATATTTGTCCATATAAACATACCGATTAAAATGATTATTGAAAAGGATATTGAATATTGAAAATGTGATTCGGCCTAAGGGACCTCTTTACTGACTGACCTTCCCAGCTGGGTTATCGCTGGTGTGACCTAAATAAGGAATTGTGACGAACTAGTTCCATTGACCCTCAAATAACGGGGTATGATACGGTAGAAGAATACGGTATTAGAGTGTACTTGGCCATTAAAATGATATGATTGAAAGAAACAGATATCACATTTGAATTATTGCATTCTTCTTATTCTGAGCTATCCAATTGTGATATATATACTATCATTTCAAAATATATATCTATATACTGCAAGTTCCTATCCATATATGTATATGCCTTCTCTTTTGACTTGAATAGGTATCTATATTCTGAAAACCTTGGAATGTCGGGAGATTAAATCTTATTCAGCTTTTAGCTGACGTTGTATAAATAACAATTTTTCAGGAAATAATTAGACGGGAGGATGGAGTGTAGAAGGACTATGTTGAAGATCTAGCTTGAGGAGCTCTTTTGTTATAATTTTAAATATAACGTTTGTTTTTAGGAGATAGAGCATGTTTGGCTCTTTAGTAATATGTTTTTAATTTTGGCATAAGTTGTAATTCGTTCATACTTTAATATATACGAAGTTCCCTTTTAGAAAGCTCTGATAACGTAATTACATTTTTCAGTAGTTTACGATTCATGACCATGTGAATGTATTTCCGTTGCATTTATTCTAATAAATATTTTACGTCCATAACATTAAATGCCTTGGTGGCATGTCAAGACACTCATTCCCTACTACTATTGGGTTGGGGTCATGACACCACTGCTTTAAACCGCCACACACATGGAGTCCACCGAATATAAGTAAAAAATAAGCACGTAATCCATCGCACAAATTACGAATCACTAATATGAAGATTATATAAACCTCTGTGAACGAAACGAAAATCTCAAACGAGCATATTTAATTGACACTTCAAAATAAAAAAATGTTGGGTGAAATTAGAGGTTGGAGGCATAACATATGTTCTTTGAAAACAATTTCTCAAATACCTCTTTTAAAAATAAGTTTCAAGCACTCCTATATATAGACAAAACTAATTTCAAGGCGAAATAAAAAAAAATGAAGAATTTCATTTGAACGAAATGCATATGCTCGTTTAAGTGAACTTACTATTCTCATTCGAACTAAAAAAAATATCGTTGAAACAAAATAATTGATCTCATTACAATGGACTTCAAATGATATTTTCCTATTAAATAGAGAAATTTCATTTGAACTTCGTATGAAGGTCATTTGAATGACTTTTAATAACTTGTTCGAAAGAACTCGTTCGAATGACTTCGGAAAATATATTTTTCTTTTTAAAATCCTTTTTAGGAAAATTGACCTCAAACAATTTTATAAGAACAATATCCAAATGAATATCCAATGATAAAAACAATATGCCTTCATACCTTTGGATATCAATCGATTTTGAAGATGAAACTTGGCTCGAAAAACAAGAGATGATGATATAAACGCTTTAACTTAGCCGCTACGATCTTCAATCATAAATCATAGGCTTGAAGGATAAACAAACTCAAATGCTAACCTATGATTCAAACAATTTTCTCCAATTGGATTTAAGCCAATAAACATACAAATTGACTCTACCAAAAAATTTCATTATATAGTTAGTTATTGCTATCAAATTGTAATCACCAATGATAAATAAAATGCATTTTTTTCATACAGTGGGTCTGTTACAAGTTCTTTTATCCTCTTATACTTGTTCAGTGAAACTTAATCAAATAAACAGTTAAACATTTCGATAGTTAATACCGACATATGGATGAATACAATTTTCACATCCAAGAGACATCACGAATCATTATGGTTGATCGTTGAACTCTTACATCAGCCTTAAGCAAGCATCATCCACATGCTTAAAGTGGTGGAAATGAAAATTACCACTCAGTCAAAAGAATTAAGGATCATCCAGTCCACCAACATGCTAAGAAAATTAAAATACGAAGACATCAACATACATAGAAAATGAAATTGATGATTTTTTTAAATAAAATTTAAGGAATTAGTGATCAATTGTGGCCAGGTGATCATAATCCCATCAGTCTATATGTATTCAGTTGCCCCATTCATACATGGTGGGAGAATTAAATATATTCATATATAGGAACAAACATAAAAAAAATCATTAACTAAATAAATACTATTTAAAGGGGGAACGAGATTCAAAATACCACTAGTAATTGTGAATGAACTTGTCACCTTTATAGATGATCATTATAATTTTTTGTTCAAAAATCTAATAATAATTAATATGACTAAGGGTTAATGATTTAAGACCCGCTAGATTTGGAAAGATTTTGCATAGTTCTTAAGGCATCATTGTCTCCAATTCCTCACATTTGTTTAAGTCTGTAGGTAGATAGGGAGCAATGAAAAGGACTCAAAATAGTGACACAAAAGGATTGTCAAAATGAATGGAATAATCCTTTTCACCCATATGTACTTACCCCTTGGATAAAGAAAGAGGTCCAATCCTCAAATCTTTCAGTTTCCCTTCACCAATGTTCTCTAAAAATGCCCGATAAGATTACTCGACATTTACATAGCTCAAATAGTTATTCTCCTCCATGTCATCTTAACCCTCTCGATGAGATCCACCTTTAAAGTAGACTAATCAACCTTTTAATGCTAAGAGGAGGTCGACATTATGGTACTATCAGACCTCTTCCCTTAGGTCCATAGTTAATCCTAATGATCCATCACCTCGATTGAAGACCCCTTTGTCCACAAATGTCAAGAAGGTGTATTTTACATTCATAACTCTCAACTGGAAGGAGTCACCTCAGTAATCAAAGCATCTATCCAATAAAAGTTCTGGTCCTTCAAGGTTATTCACCTTGTGTTTATCCTTAAGGATCAACCTGGGTAGTAGAACCCTATAGAGGCATCCACAAAATCATCTCAAGACATCATTTTATCTACTTCATTTAATAAAAGAGACTAAATGGTTATATGCAATGTATGTGTATATGTAACCTTATTATATAAGTTTTTTAATCAACCATACCCAAAGAATTGTGAAGGACAAATTAAGTGCACTGGAACTGGGAATGAACTACCCCTTTTATCTATCTATCTCTCTCTCTCTCTCTATATATATATATATATATATATATACACACACACACGGGTATGCCTGTGCCTGAAGGCACGCTGATAATTTTAAAAATCATAAAGTCGTGTATGATGTAAATAATAAATATTTTATATGTTAGAAGTGTAAATTTTGAAAGTATAGATTGAAGTCATATAATATATTTACAACGCCGATGTGTAAACAATTTAGAAAATTTTGACAGGATTACCTTTGTTTATTGTACTGTTGACCCTGTTTAAAAAATTCCAACAACAATAGTAATAATCCATCTTGAACCTCATACAAATATCATAATCAATCAATGTAACTCAACTTGTCGATATACAAAAATTGCATCAATAAATAAATAAAATTTAGGGAGAGTTTCATTTGTTTATAGTATTATCCACCCTACTTAAGAAATAAAAACACTCCTACATTACTAAAACATCAAGTGGTTCCAGTCGATTTCGATAAATGACTCATTTAACGAAAAGAGATGACTTCATACTAAATACAGAATGCGCAAAACCACAATTGTCAACTGCAAAACCACAAAAAAATATTTGAAAAATAGTTACGTCTCAAAAAAAAGTAATATAAACAATTTCATTTTATACTTCAAGAGTCCAAAGTAAATGAACTCGATTCAGTTAGATGCTTCTCAAGAGTCCAAAAAGGTACTCTTATACTACAAATGGCACAACGACAATTCTCCCAAGTATGAATCGTAATGCACACCGTCACAATAATGAAAACCGTCACAATAAAAAATAAAGTAAGAAATTTGAACACTTTCTAGTGTTCATAATAGCCCTCGGGTGTCTAACTATAAAGTATATGAAAAGAACATATTGTGCAATATCAAACAATAAATGAAAATTGCATAAGGAATTCCCTACCACTGGGTTACCCTGTGCAATAACAAATAAAGGTTGAATATAATGTTTGAGAACACAAAAACAATAATAAATCAACATTACACTAATAATGTTTGAATTCACAATAATGTATGATTCGTCATACAATCACACTAACATCCAGTCCCATGAGAAATAGAAAAACAACGTTCAGGTGGAGCATTACCAACATACATAGTATTAATAGACTTCAAAATTGGTAAAACCATAGGTATTAATAGACTTCAACATCGTATAAACATTTTAAAATGACTCAAAACAAAATATAAAACATAATTATAGTAAATCTAGAATTGATGAAACACCAAATCAGAATTAGAGTAAATTCATTACATGTTGACATCAGTTGGGATAACAAACACTTGAAAAAGTAACAAAACATGTAATATCACATATATTAAAATCTTGAGTTCCCTTTCAAACAGAGTATAAGAAAATCAAGAACAAAACACATACAAATTAAACCAAATAGTGGATGAAAGCGCTGCAACATTGGTGATCGGTGGGTCCTCACAAACTCAAAAGCTCATTTTGTAGACTGTCATATCATCAACTATTAGCGAGACTGTCATATCAGCAACTATCATTTGGTAGACTGTCATATCAGCAATTCAAAAGCTCATTTTTCTCACTAAGAAGCCAAGCTTGACCCCATGTTCTTCACATTAGCAACTGTTAGCGAGAAAAAAACGACCTCTTGATGCAACGGAGAATTAAAGCCTAAGAATTATGTACGAACAAAGTTCCAAAAACTTGTCAAACCAAAAAAAAGTTGTGTAACAAAGAATACACTGTCAAACCAAAAAAAGCAACTGCAGAAACAAAAGAAAATTCACAAGCTGACAAAACTCATAAACTGACAAAGCTCTGCGTGTGGATTGTGGGTTGTGGTATGTGAGTTGAAATGGATAGAGGTGTTGTTGATAATATAATAAAGAGGTTACTAGAAGTGATCTTCTTTGGTCTGCTTGTTGATGATATAATAACAAAACTCACAAACTGACAAAGTTCTGCTAGTTGTTGATGATATTTTGCTATGTGATCTTCTTTAGTCTGATCCTAGTATAAATGTTGTTTTGCTCTGTAGAAGACACTATGATGTTATAATAGTACAAATTATAAGTAAACAATCTGCAGTAACATAAAATTTACTCATTTAATCTGCAGTAACAAAAAAAATCCACTAACTATCTGTAGTAACAAAAAATTTAAAATGATAGCTGCAGTAACAAACATTAGGCTGCTAAAGTATAAATGAACTGATTTTATTTCCTAAGTCAAGATTCGGCTCATTCATTAAGCAAACAACCCGAGATCGAACTTGTTTTGATGCTCATTTAAGGATGGGCTCGATTAGCTCGGGTCTTCCTGCTACCTAGGATATTTCTACCACAAATAGAACAATAATTAAATAGGTAGGAAATATTGCAATATATGATAGTAAGGATACATGCTAATTATTTATCAGAGAACATTGGGTTAATTTCTGATGTTAATGCATCCGTTGATAGAGGATGCCCATAATAGGAGTTGTAGCTTCTTAAGATGTCTTTCCAACTATCCTAAGCTGCTCTCCCCTTCAATTGCTTTCCATACTTAGTGAAGTATACTTTTAAAACTTCATTCACAATGTCGACTGTCATGAAATGTGAACTAAGTTATGGATAGAATGGAAAAAAGGAAACACCACATAAAAATGTACATGAAACAGATAGCCATCTGCCCTGTATTAACTTAAGATAAGAGTAGTTAAATCATAATGGATTGTGAGAAGGTTAATTGATATATACTTTCCCCCCTTCCAAGAATCCAACCCCTACAAAACAAAATATAACACAGTGAATAAAAATATGTTCATCATTCAGGTTCAACTTGCAAAGTAACCACACACTGAATTTGATTCATGATTAAACAAAAAAAAAGTCAAATGATATGTTCATATAAGGTATGATATGTTCAAATTGATATATCGGTCCATCAGTTCATATCAGGTATGATATGTTCATATGATATGTCCATCAGTTCATATCAGGTATGATATGTTCATATCAGGTATGATATGTTCAAATCAGGTATGATATGTTCAAATCAGGTATATCAGTCCAACAGTTCATTAATATCAAATTAGATTTCCAACTATTCAAATTGATATATCATGTATGATATGTTCATATGAGTTCATATCAGTCCATCAGTTCATATCAGTTCATATACCAAATCACTTATATCAGTTCATATAAGTAAACAGTTCCCAAATACTTATATGAACTGATATATGTATAAGTATTCAAATTATTTGTGAACCCAAATCAGCTATAAGTATTCAAATAATTTGGGTAAACAGTTTGTATCCGAATAATTTGGGTAGCAAAATCAAATACAATCTACACCTCAAAACCAAGAAAACCATTAATAAGTAAACACTTCAAAAACTAATGATGCTCGAAACATATACAGATATAAAGTGATTTTGGATAAGAACATGGCATCCCCAACCTTATATACAGATATAAGGTGATTAAGATTTACAAATAACTAATGTCACAAA
The DNA here is from genome assembly GCA_949130495.1 of Sambucus nigra. Classification (NCBI taxonomy): domain Eukaryota; kingdom Viridiplantae; phylum Streptophyta; class Magnoliopsida; order Dipsacales; family Adoxaceae; genus Sambucus; species Sambucus nigra. Next base: position 102,555,503 of record OX422218.1, on the reverse strand, counting down.
TAACTTTTGTCTCTATCCTTGTACCCAAGCAATCATAGCGCTACAAAAAGTGTACACTCAAATAAAGACACTGAACTTTCACATAAAAGCTTACTGTTAAATGGTGCATTATACAGCTAAAAGAAACAAACTAAGAACAAAAAGAAAAGTTCCTCAGAAGTATACACCTTCCACTCGAAGAGACTGTGTTTTAGAAGGATGGTTTTGGAGGGAGAGAGGTGGAGGGTGAAAGAGGGGTTGTATCGTATTTTCCTCTTATGCTAGATTGAATTTGTATTATGATTTGAGGGGACTATTGTAATGGGAAACTGACATTCTATATGCATAGTTGAAGAACTGAAAAATGAAGCCGCAGACATCTGAAGCAGACATCACTGAAATTTGCATTGCCACTGAAATTTGCATTTAAAAATGAAAACCTCTATTAAATATCTCTTAGAATTTCCACTGAACACATGTGATGATCAGATTACATGTTTGAAAATAAACATATGTAACTACAACATATGTAAACCAAAACTCCAAATCTGAACCCGGCCTTTGAAAATATCCATGAATCATACCTAAATCATGCCACAACTTCGGCACTCCAATGCGTTGTGCCTACATAACTTGTGTTATCTATTAGTGTACCTACTAACGTATAATGGAATGGAATGGAAAGTTAGTTTGTAAACATACCTGAGGGCATAGTTATTTCAGCACATTAGCGTACCTATAAAATCTCACATACTAATGTAATTCAAATAATAGTATTGATGTAATTCATATAGAAAAAATGTACATTAAAGACAACATACCCCGACTATATATGGGTTGAAGTTCCCATTTTAGTATCTAGTAGAAATAGAACAAAAGTGCATATAGCCAGTTTTCAATATTTCCTGATAATACGCAAATATCGCATATTTCATCCGTCGAACCTACGCATTTTATCCCCCTCGGTTGCCTTAATCTCTATATTTAAGCCTATTAACCAGACAACCTTTGTTTATATTGTTAACATGCTATATGAGGTATAATTGGGCTTCTGTAAGTATTTAGGTACCAAGTATGGGATTCGGACGCATTCCGAGCAATTTTCGTACACAATCGCATGTTCAAGGGCAATCCAGTCATTTCACAGCTTGGGAATCTGGCCCGACATCTACACAGAAGTTGTAGCTCTCCTCTCTAGCTTCATGTGGCCCTGAATGGTGCGTGATTTTGATTCCGTATGACAAAGTTACGACGATTTGAGCGGAGATGAATTGCATGCCAAAACAGGGGATTCTGCAGGCTTCCCTGCTTGATCGATCGATCGGACCTGGGTCTATATTTTTGCCATGATTTTAACAGTCGATAGATCGATCCCCTATTTTTTTCCTGCAGATATTTTCTTATCATTTTCTTTCTTCTTTTCTTTTATTCTTACTTGGTATATATACCAATTTTGTTGTAATATTCAGGGTGAACGTTTTTAGACATATTTAGAAGATAGAATAGGTTAGGGTTTGGGTTTTTGGATGGTTCTTCTTCATTTATACTTGGTTTGACACCCCATTTGTTGTGTAAGTTGACTATTCATCTCCTCTACCAATTAATATAGTTTGTATTTCTTCATTTCTTGCTTTCTAGTTCATTTACAAGCTTTCTAATTTAGGTTTACATGATTTAGTTACATGCTTTGATTTACTTGATTTCTAGTATAGTTTTATCGTGTTTAGTTACACGCTATCATTTACCGCGTCTTTAACATGCTTTCTAGCTAATTTAAATTAGGTTGTGCTTGAATGGAACTCACTCGAGTTGACACGTTGCTTTGCTTTGGTGATGGAGTTTACGGGTCTATTTTGGGTGCGTTGTCCTAGTTATTGCGCCTAGGAGATTTGACGGGGCATATCATGTATGTCCCGTGCTTACGACCTTTCGTACGCAATTTCTGGGATATTTGTTGACGCCAAAATCTTATTAGGCTTTTATGATGATTTAGGGCGTAACAACCCTTGATTTAATTAACTGTCGAAATGAGACACATTTGTAATAACTCGTCGACCCATGTAACCATTTTATACTAATTAACTCGAGTGAGGGATATTCTACGCAGCCTATAATTTTACTCGCTTTCATAATCTAGTTTCAATACCTTGCCTAGATTAACATTTCCCTTTATGCATATTTTTCCTTTTAGTTTGTAATCATCTTTTACACTTTTATTTCGGAATATTAAATCACTTGAATTATAGCATCTTGTCCCTGTGGATTTTCGATACCCGACTTACCGTTGTGCTTTCCCCGCAAGTGTAGTAGTAATTTAGGTTTCTTTTGTATTGAGTTGGCGAAATGAAAACAACGATTAGCGACTTTACACGCGCTACTTTTCGCACTTGATCATTTCCCACAAAATATAGGAAGATAAAATTATTAAACATCATATGTGACACTTTCATAAAAAAAATTAGAAAGCTAGCACAGCATACTCAACGTTCTGCACTACTTTTTTATAATTTCATTTTATTTAAAGCTAACAGGGCATACTCTAATTATATCTACTTACATGGAAAAAATATATATTTACATACAATGTGTACTCTGTAGTACATTAGGGCTATTAGAAAACATTTAACATTATTTTATGAAATATCAAAGATTTATAAAGAAATAAACATATACATTCAGATATGGAGTAACCCCGGTAACAAAATCGACTCAAAAAGAAAGAGAGATATCATAACATAAATGTTAGAGAGAATGATGAGCCATACATTTCATGTAGTTAAATTAAACTGGTATGATATATGCTAAAGAATAGTTGAACTGGTACAATATTTGTTAAACAATAACACACTATATGCTAAAGAACTGGTACAACTGAACTGAACTGGTACAACTCCAGTCAGTTTATGGAAAAAATTCCCCAGTTCTTTGATACAAACTTCGACCACCAATATTTTTTACCCACAAATTAAAAACATTCATATATGGAAAAAAACTGAAAATAAATGACACAGAAACAAGAAAAGCTTGTAGATGCACTGAAAAACACAATGCAAAATATGTTATCAATACAAAAATAAATATCAATATTCACATTGGCAAAGAAACACAATACATGTTTAAGATCTTAACTCCAATTCATTCATCTAATCTATATCACAGACTTGAATTAGGTGCATGATAGTTTTACTTGCTCAACAAATACTCTGAAATGCAGGGCATAAACACACACAGACCTGTGAAATGCAGGGCACAATATCACATCACCTAATATGATAGTTCATTTTAAGATCAAATAGACAGGTGGATGTTGTTGTGGGGTTAGGAGTTGCAGATGTAGGTGGTGCATAGTATGAGGCTTTGGATTCCTGTGGTTCTACATACGGTGGACATGGACATACTAACATATTTATGAGAAGTAACAGATCCATACAAAAGAAAAAGACATCACTCCCAAAATTGAAATAAAATACCAGTCCTTTTGTCAACGTTAGCGGAATTAGTTAATTCATATTTAAGCTTTTCCACCACTGTAGCCATGGACATATAGTTCTTCTCCATCACCTGAAGAGATTCAAGATGGTCATTGTATAATTTCTTCTTGCAGTCATAGGTAGGCGTAGGCATGCAAAGCCCAAATCATAAAAGGTCTAAACATCTGTCATCTTCAACTTGAGCTACACTTTTAGAGTATATAAAAGCTCCAGAGAATTAGTATACTGGCTTTGACATTTGACATTTGACATTAATTTGGATATAGCAGCTCTAGAAAATTAGTAAAGAAAGAACATACAAAAATACCACAAACTCAAACTTGATATTATTAGTATACTGGAATTTGACATTATTTTGGAAAATCAGAATCCATGATGTTGATTAGAAGTTGAATTTGGAAAATTCCATATTCAAGACCCAATGAAAGTAGACACATAAATTTTATGTCAAAAAGTAGTACCTTAAGTACATTCTTTCTCTTATGGACAATCCCATACCAAAACTCAATCTTCTATACCACGCCCCAAGCTATTCTTCTCTTTGGTGTTTGAAAAAAAAATATGTCCGCAAAATATGTCCTTAATAATGATTTTCATACAGAAGATATGAATAAAAACAGTACACACACATGATTTTTGCACTCTTTATGTCCAACTTTCAATCAGCCACCACATTATGACTTGTAATTTTAGGAGAGAAAGAAAATCGACTCTCGATGCTAATTGAATTTTGTCATTTCTGAAAACATTTTTATTGAACTTGTTTTTTCCTTTTGAGACTCCTATCCCAATACTTTAAACATGACAACCATTAAGACTTGGGATTTGTCCCACAACACGACGACCATTAAGACTTCAAACAGTTGGCTCATCAACATTATATAAAACATATACATTTGATATGTCTAAGTCATGCGATACTACCAAAAGAGAAATACTTGCATAAAGAAGTTCAATTGTTATACCTTGGAACTTGAATCTTATAACAGGGACATGTGCATTAGGAACTGGTTGAAGGCCAATAACTTCTTCCATCTCATCCAAGACGATAAGAACCGAATGTAAATATGACAACATTTGTTTCCCCCACCATTCGATCAATATACCCTTTCTGCCTCATCCCCCTTCTCCCCTCCGCAAAAACAGAGGTAGTAACCTCCAAGATTTGTTCGCAAATGCACAGTGCAAACACAAATGAAAATCTGTCGAATATGAAAAACATTGGTAGTAAACTCCCAAGATTTGTGAACCATTTTATTTGAATACCTCACAAATATGACCAAATTAGATAAACCTCATTAGAGTATCATAAATACCTCAAAATTTTCATAACTAAAAGTAAAACAAATAAAACTATAATAACATATTGAACAAACCTCATTAGCGACCGGAATGTGATTGTTTTCACATATTGAACAAAGATCATCAGAATTCCAAATGTGATTGGTTTCACATATACCTATTGCAAGTCCTAATACATAACCCCAAAAGTGAATTCGTTAAAAAAATAAGTAGATAACTAGGGTAATAAATTAAACACAAATCAGAACATAGAATTAGGACTAAATATCCACTTCCTATAACTCAAACTTCAAATCAAAACTATACCATACCTATGGATTCTCCATAGTAGCAACCACCCTCGTATGCAGTGTACAGGTATTTTATAAAAACTTGAATCACCAACTACCATCATAGTCCTACACTATGACCTTCTTAAGCCAAATAACCCGAGGCTTCTTAAGAAAACAATGTGACACATTTTATCAAACAGATGGCACGCGTTTTGTAAACACTGAGTATAAGGAAAGAACAAAATCTCATGAACCAAAATGAAAAAATGGAGATTAAGACCTTAAATAGTGAGTGTAGATTCAATCACAATACCAGATGTGCAATAACAGATTTGGTTAGTTCATGCACTATTCTAACTAAAAAAATATATATCTGTGGTCAAAACTAATTATAAACAATTTGAAGAACTATAACAAACACCAATTGTACAAACTATTTATGGTTGTCAATTCCATAAAATGCTTGTTCGAAGGCTTCTTGAATGATTTGAATCCTCCAAAGACTTCTTCTAAATCCTAAACATTTTACAGGTATGAAGCCCTAATTCGAACTCAAAAACTCCGAAAATAAATATTAGAACAGATAGAAAATTAAAAAAATAAACTAACCAACCTAACAAATCTACGAATAGATTCAAGAAGAAAAAAATATGAGAAGAGGAAGAGCGCACCTGGTTCATCATCTGTGTGGTTGTCGAGAAGTGATGGAGCTTGTATGTGTCTTTGGGACCCTAAAAGACGATTGAAGTGTCTAATTTACTATTTTATCCATAGATTTGAATTTTGGGTAAGAGGAGGAAGGTAAATGAAGGGTTAAAAAAGAGGAGGAACTCAAATATGTAAGGGATAAAAATGGTAAGAGGGGTATTTTAATCTCAACCATTGGATCGTTACCTTGTTGGCTTCGATCTGAACCGTGAAGTGTCTTCCCATCTTATGAATAGTGAAAACACCATTGTAACTTATTATATATATATATATATATATATATATATATCCCTTTATCTCAACTCATTACCTTGACTGAAGAACCCTTGTGCTAGGAGTCCTCATGATTGAATAACATGCATTAGGGTGGGGATTGGTTGTGGTCTTGTTAGACCCTCTATTTATTCCTCGTAGAAATATGCTAAGGGTATTTAAAGGTTTATACAAAGAAAATAAGATTAAATACGATTATAAATAATGATGTACGATGAAAATGAACAAATTATAAAAGATGAAGACTCATTTAGTTCGAGTTTTAACCAAGTTAGTGGTACGGTTACTATATGATTAGTCAAGTCAGTATGACTTCCATACTCATAAGCATCTACTTTATAAAGAAGACATAAAGACTTTTACCATTATTAGAAGATGGGAAGTTTATGACAAATTCGACATCATACTATCCACTTGAAAATATGTATTAATTTCTCGAATAGGTGACAAATGGTACACATATAAGAAATTTATGACAAAGAGAATGCCATCGGTGCCAAATAGGTTGTGAATGTGAAACATGTAATGTTAGAAAGAATATCATGGACTGGCTTCAACAAGGGACTGCCAAGTAAATCTTGGAAGAAGTGCTAACAAAAAAAAATCACCATCATAAGGTCCGGTGATCGATCATATTATATAGTAGGGTGAATTGATAAAGAATAAAGAAGGGAAATATATTTTCCTCACTCGATGGTAGTATCCTGTTACAAAATATTTACATCCTCCCATGGATCTGGTGGAGTAGTATCAGTATTGGGTCTAAGTATTGAGAGGGGATATTAATGGGTTAGTCTGTCCCTAAAGATAACCTAGTGGGTCATCTATCGTTTCATAATGATTCTATGTTTGGAGAAGATCAATGGTCAGGGTGAACAGGTTAGAATGTGTCTACTATGTTAACCATCCTAGCCCTATCCTCTTATTTTTGGAGGTGTTCGTAAAGATTTTTTATCACTCAAGATGGGTGGTCCACATTCTATGGTCGAAGGGTTTTAGTTGATCGACAAACCTAGGGACGGGGAATCTCTAGAGATAAACTCTGATAAAGATTGTAAAATAATAAGAAAATGAGTTGCATTCCCACTGAGTTTAGTAAAATGAAAAACAAAGCCTCTACCTAGGGAATCCTAAATAAAAGGAAATAAAACAAGAGGAATAAAAGTAAAATAGAAAAAATAGACAATACCATCAGTGATAAAAGATAATAAATTTTGTAGGGAATGTAATGCCGACTAGAGACAAGAAAGGTAGCACATCAAAGTTTCTCTCTCTCTCTCTCTATATATATATATATATATATATTAAGGGAAATGTCACTTTCACACTTGCTTTGATATTGCAAATGGACAAGGTGGTAGAAAAAGAATGAAATTTTGGGTTTTACATATTGGAGGAGTCTTTTTAAACTCAATAGAAAATATGATATTCAATAAAATGGTTTTAATAAAGAGTGAGTAAACCATGACAACTCCTATTTTTAATACATAAGGTGGCCAATTCAGGAACAATTAATAAATATTATCTAACAATTTAATATCATTTTAAGCATGAAAGAATAATAACGCCATATACGGTAAATAAAGAAACAAATAACTAAGACAAGGTCAATCCATACACTAATATAAATAACTTAAAAATTATATATTAAACCATCCATAATCTCAATAATAACTCATGAATAAATACTAAAATGTAAATACTAATTGGAGCTAAATAATGCCCATACATATTCTATGAAAATAAAAGCTTACATAAATAAATAAATAGATAATGAGGGATCAAATCCTCAATACCTACATAATATCTATAGATATCTAAATAAGGATAAAATATAGATTCGAAAGAAAAAAAAACCTTAAATCGCTAATGCACTGAACTTGAAATGTTTTCAACATAAACAAGGCCCCATCAAGAACTTTACTGAATGCTCCAAGACAGGGAATCTCTCATATAAATAAAATGATGTCATCCTAATGTGTCTTAATTAGGTGTTTCACAAGCAATTACTTGTTCTAATATTATTATGAATAATTAAATGTCCATATGTATAGAAGATTAATTCAACCATATATCAATTATAAAGTTCATAACTAATATACATGTAATGACAAATTTTCAATCGAGTCAATTTGTATGCAATTGGATTAATTCATGACAACACATTTGAGTCATAAGTTAGGCAAGGTTAGGTTTTGTATTGTCAATGTTGTAGGCCTATGTTGTGTTTGATGAAGACATAATAACCATGCTTCAATGTTAGATACACACTGTGTCGTGTTTTCTGTAATACCCCGTAATTTTACTGATTTTATTTAATGGGATTAATTAAATTAATTGGAAATTAATTCGGATTTAAATACTAGAGACACGTGAGTTGGTATTTTATTATGATGATAATATTGAATATTACTATATATGGTAATATATGATTATTGAAATTATTAAAATTATCACGAGTCATTAATACGACAATTCGAGAAATTAGGTTGGGACGCACGTGTCAGTCGTGTCAGGAATCAATTTAATTAGATTAAAAAGTAAATTATAATTTTATCATTCGTATTGTCATTTTGAGTGCGCCAACGTGTCCGTAGAGGTCGATATAGTCAGAAAACACTAGCCGAGGGTTTTGTTTGGGTCTCGGAGCATTTTTAGGTCAAACTGACAACCCGGGAGGGTATTTTAGTCATTTAAAAATTTAAGGAAATTAGAACCACGAATTTTAGGGTTTATTTAATTGTTATTGTGTAGGCCATTAGGGGCATTAGGGCCATTATCAGCCAAAATGTAAGAAGCGGGCTACGTGAGATAGAGGAGCGGTTACAGGAGGGTTTCAAGCCATAACCACCACCCACCACCACCACTTTTGCCAGAATTGTGACCGGAGAGGAGGAAAGAACCAACCTTTGTCATCACCAGAAGATCTGAACATCAATCCTAAGGCAAGTGATTTGGTTTCATTAATTTTCAGCAAATAATTCTTCCATGCTAGTGTAGGGTTTGTTAATAGCCTTGAAAGATGATGAAAACTCATGAATTTGGAGTAGAACCCTATATCTTAGATAGGAATTGCATGTAGATTAGTTCTGGACGAATTTCAACAACCAAGACAGAACCCTTGATGAACGAAAAATGGATTTAAGAAGATGAATATTATGGTTCTTGAAGAAATAAGAAAAACTATTATTTTTATGAAGATTTGATCCAAATAAGACTAATTGATGATGGTTTAAAGGTTTTGGGATGTTGGAAATCATGTATTCAGGTTGTATGATGATCCTATATGATTATATTAGAATTTCACATCTTGTAATGATATTTTGGGACAAGTCTAGGACTGAAAAAAAGTCCGTAGCCTCATCTGGTATGATCGATTGATCGACATTCATAGGTCGATCGATCGACCATCGATCGATCGACGATCAGGATCGATCCCCCCAGAAAAGGTGATTTTTCCCTTTTTGATTTTTAGTGTTTCTGGCCATTGAATGTTGTAGTTGGGGATTATCTGAATGCATTAGTACTTGAAGAAGACCAGTAGGGTATTATATTTGAAAACCGGAATACATTAGAAGTGGGTTGAATTTTCGCATTGAATTCTCGAGTGTCCGATGAGTAATTGTTTATGTTAAGATGTGAGAGCATATTTAAATCCTTAGGAGTAATAAGTTAGGATTTGGGACATAAATAAGGAGTTAAGAGTACTGAAATAATATGTGAGAATAATAGGAGACGTAGTAACCTCTTTGGTTAGATTTAATTACTCGAAACTATACGACGTGAGACGTATCGGTGGATTATATTATATATTATCCGGAAGTATAAAAATGTACTAATTGGAGTAGCGGTATAGGGATTGAGAACATACCTTTAAAAATATTATAAGTTATTTAAGTTGTGTGAATGCTTAGTATATGGATTATTATGTGTATGACATACCTACCATACTTTCTATCACGGGAGGTCGGCTTTCGGAATAGGGCCATCTAATCTTTGTGTGCCTACGGGGGGATTTAAATTGGTACCTTAAGGACATAGGGATGTGAATGACTTATTTGTGAGTTAATAAGTCATCTGACCTTGGGAGCGTAGGTATGTACGTGACCCATGGGTATGTGAACTATGTTCGCCTCCAATATGTGTGATTTTGCTTCTTGAAACGGTTCTTGAGAGATTTGGAACTCGTAGTCTTTATATACGTGATGTACCGAGATTCGATAGCAGAGTATGTGTGCACCCCAGCTTAGCCTAGGGGTTTCCCTAATTGTATATTTATGTTGATATTAATATACTTGTAATTATAACAGACTCTTTGTTAAAGTGTGAATGTGAATACTTGAGACGTTTGGAGTAAGGTTAAAAATGAAAATTTCTTATAATAATTAGTATAAGTTGATTTGAGAAATAAAAAGGTGAGATACACGCTGGTTATATTAGAATGTCTTGAATAAACCCGTATATTATAATGTGAGGATAGGAAGTGGTACAGACTAGTTAGTTAACGACATAATTATTAAGGGTTTGATTTATACATTAGACATGCACATTAGCTGAGAGGTGAGAAACTCATGTGAGAGCACGTAACTAACATGTATTTAATATTCACTGTTTAATAAAATTAAACACTTGCTATATTTTAAACTGTTTTGACATTGGGCTCTGACCGGTTTTCTTTCAAATCTATTTTCTTGTAAAACCTTTTATGTGCCCAGCCACAGGGACGCCGAGCTTAGGAGTTCCATTCCTTTGACGTGCTATAGCTGCTGTGGAAGTTACAGGACCTCGATAGTCAACGCCTCCACATTCTACATTGCTTCTATTTAAGATCCATTCATCTGTTATGGCATTATAACCCCTTTTCTTTTGGATACAACTTTATCATACTCAGTTTCATTTCAGTTTTGGAGTTATTTAATTATTCAAACTTGTATTTGGTTTTCATTCAGTATTGGGATTATTCAGAGGAGTGTTACTCCAGACTCATTTATTATTTATTTATATTCTGTTGTGACTGTGATGGTATTGTAGTTTCATTAGTTAATAATTTAATTGGTTGCATGTTAATCTAATTTAAATAAAATTTGACAACTCACTTTTTAAATATTAGGTTGCTAGTAATTGTTTAAAAATGTTTTCGATAGTGATGCTATGAACTGAACCAACTTGACATTTTGTATTAATTTGAATAAAGGAGTTGCTACCCGATATTTAATTAGTCGGGGTGTCACAGGTGGTATCAGAGCATCAGGTTCTAGCGTCCTTAGGATCTATACGGCTTGTTATGTTCCCACGTAATGTCTTTTTATATAGATCCCTATTATTAGGACTGTTTCACTCCTTGATTACATTTTGTAGACTACGTTCTTCTGCTATAATTTTATGTATGGTCAATGGACTTATATAAATTATTTGAAATTTCAGATGTCGCTCATGAGGGAGGTACAAACCAACACTTCCGAGGGGGAAAATGCGAGTCAAGACCAATGAGTACCTCAGGTATACCAAGAAAGAACGAAAATCACTGAGATAGCGAATATTGTGGCACAAGTAGTGACTACTGCAATATTGCAGTACCAAAATAGCAGTGTGCAGCTTACAGGTGACAAAAGAACGAAAGAAGTTGATCAACATGACGTTGCTAAAGTTAGCAACAAAGGTAAAACACCGACATAGTAATAACAAGTGCCTCAGAGTCGTCAAGGACAGAAAGGCAATGGAAATGGCGGGAAGGGCCAAACATGTCAAAGCCAACAAAGACAAGGAAAGAGGGCTACCAGCAAGTGGTGTTTTAAATGTGGAAGAAATGGCCATACACGTCGAGCCTGCCAGATTTGGCTGGTGACAAACCTCGTCCCAATCGACAAGGACAACAAGGCATAAAAAGGAAAGAGTTTTAGGGTCAGTGTCATAAGTGCGAAAAACAGGGTCACATATCGAGGGACTGCCCGCAACCAGATAAATCACTAAGGCAGGATGCCCAACATAAGGAAGCCTGGATAGTTACCCCAACATCGTAGGCACCACAACAACATCAAGGAGTACAGTATAGATGTGTCTATAATGCCCGATATGCGATTATGACATTGATACTGCAACTACCACATGCGTTTGGAGGTACGATACTCCATTATTAATTGCATCCTTTAAGATAAAAAGGAAAATCTCGAATAACTTAAATGCGTTACAGTTTATTCCTATGCATTGAGAAACGTGAGTGTAAAATGCATTCTTATCCTGTTATGTTTTGAATTAGCTACAACGGTTTGAGTGTTAATAGACCATTATAGTGATATTTTGGCTTTCATTAGAAATTGTACTAAGTGTCACTTGAGTGAAGGCAAGGCCATATTATATATATATATATATATATATATATATATATACATTCGTATGGTGGCATATAAAGACTTCGTAAAGTACGTCGTCTGGTTATATCAAATTCCGGTGGGTAGGGATGTCTATCAAGAAAATTCAAGATTTGCTAAAGTGTTTCTGAGTGTGGGGATTATCTCGTAGATATATTAGAGTCTAACGCCAAGATAATAGGAGGAATGTGTTGAGTGTAGCCTCACGTGTCATGAGAGGATGTAAGTTAACTTCGTAGCAACAAGTAAGGATAAGGGACACAAGTCAGATACCGAAGGCCCCAAATCTCATTAACCAACAATGCTAGTTAGCAGTGTATCAGGGGGTTCCTTGTCTACATTTCTCTTTGCGAGACATCCCATGCATGAAACCTAGTGAACGTCGGGAGATGAGAATAATTGGCCTTTAGTGCATGGATTAGTAGCCTAGTTTTCATTCACAAAGGAAACGACGGCTTAAGTGTTGTCGAATGTCTTACCTTGTGAGTGAATCGAAACGACAAGGAGGATTATAGCTATAATTATTAGGATAAATGAGCCTAACCCTATTGAACCTTCAGAGTTACATCTCCATCTGGAGGAGCACCTCACCTTAGGGTGCTCCCGTGTTTTTTGTGAGGAGAAAAGGGATAGGCATTTACGGTTATGTGGAAATTACTGGGAATTGGATAAAGTCACGATACAAAATTAGTATTTGTTGCCCTGATCAATAACTTATCCGACTAGTTAAGAGGAAATGCCTTGTTCTCAAGGATTGACTTGCGATTAGGATACCATCAGTTGCGTATCAGGGATCAGGACGTCTCGAAGACTACCTTGTTGACAAGAAATAGTTCCTACGAGTTCAGGGTTATGCCTTTTGGCCTAACCAACACCCCACCCGTGTTTATGGACTTGATGAATAGGGTGTTTAGAGAGTTCCTAGACCAATTCGTCATTGTCTTCATTGATGACATTCTAGTTTACTCCCAGACAGAGGAGGAATATGCCGAGAACTTGAGGTAGGTTTTGGCGACGCTGTGTCATAACGAGTTATATGCAAAATATGAGAAGTGTGGATTTTGGCTGAAGGAGGTTCAGTTTTTGGGGCATATCATTTCCGACAGGGGAATATCTGTTGATCCGAGTAAGTTATCAATGGTGAGGGAGTGGGGACATCCCACGACACCAACTGAGATACGTAGTTTATTGGGCCTCGCAGGATACTACAGGAGATTTATTCGGGGGTTCTCAAAGATAGCGGGTCCTTTGACACATCTGACTCACAAGGGTGTGCCTTTTATCTGGAGCGATGCCTGCCAGTTGGCATTCGACGAGTTGAAGTACAAGTTGACCTCAGCACCAGTGTTAGCATTGCCCAGACCGGGAGTTGAGTATCTAGTCTACACCAATGCATCCTTATTAGGACTTGGGGTTGTACTGCAATAGGAAAGTCAGGATATAGATTATGCTTCCCGTAAGCTTAAGCCTCATGAGAAGAATTACCCCACCCAAGAATTGGAGTTAGCAGCAATCGTATTTGATCTTAAGATTTGGAGACATTATCTCTTGGGGGAGAAATTCCATTTATTCACGGACCACAAGCCCCTACCGTACCTCTTCACGCAGAAGGAAATAAATATGAATCAATGTAGGTGGCTTGAGTTCATGAAGGATTATCAGTTCGATATCTAATACCACCCAGGGAAGGCTAACGTGGTAGCAGACGCATTGAGCCGTAGGCCAGTAGGTGAGGTGGCCGAAGTGTGGAAAGCAAAGTGGAAGGAGTTGGGACACCAGGACACAATGGCCCGATCATTCATGTCTGTGATGAAAGTTATTCCCCAGATCATTACGAGAGTGATACAGGCCTAGACAGCACACTCGTTCTGTCAAGAGCAGATAGTATGATTACTAGCAGAGGGGACCGAGTGTTATACCGTTAGTTCAGACGGGGGCTTACGCTTCAATGGAAGACTGGTTGTTCCTGAGGGGGAAGACTTGCGACATGAGGTAATGACAGAGTCGCATGGTTTGCAGTCATCCTGGTGGGGATAAGATGTACCAGGATATGAGGCGACAATATTGGTGGAGTGGGCTGAAGAGAGACATTACCGAGTTCGTTTCTAAATGTACCACTTGTCATCTGGTAAAAGTGGACCATTAGAGATCTGCAGGACTTTTACAGCCATTAGAGGTTCCTATATGGAAATGGGAGATAATTTCCATGGACTTCATCACGGGGTTACCTACATTGCAGATGGGTCACGACTCCATATGGGTAATCATGGATCGGTTAACCAAATTTGCTCATTTTCTACCAGCCCGGGCAGACTACACTACGGGACAGTATGCCAAGATTTTCATAGCGGAGATAGTGAGACTCCACGGGGTGCCTCTCGATATCATGTCTGACAGAGACAAGATATTTGTTTCACGATTTTGGGAGAGCTTCCAGGAAGCAACGGGTACGGAGTTGTGGCTGAGTACAGCATATCACCTATAGACAGATGGGCAAACCGAGCGAACGAATAATATGTTGGAAGATATGTTGCATATGTGCATCCTAGACTTTGGAGGTTGTTGGGAGCAGTATCTTCCACTGGTGGAGTTTGCCTATAATAACTCCTACCAGTTCACTTTTAGCGTGGCTCCATTCGAGGCATTGTACGGTCGACCTTATCGTTCCCCAGCATGTTGGCTAGAGATGGGGGATAACAAACTCCTTGGGTCGGAGGTGATTCAGGATATTTCAACGAGGATAAAGATAATACGGAGCCGTATTTGGGTAGCTCAGGATCGATAGAAGAGTTATGCTGATGCCAATCGGTTCTTCGGAGAATTCGAGGTGGGGGACCAGGTGCTGCTCAGAGTGTCTCCTATGAAGAGGATTATGCGTTTTGGGAAGAAGGGGAAATTGGCACCAAGATATGTGGGGCCATTCCCTATCATCGAGCGAATTGGGCCAGTTACGTATAGACTTGGGTTATCGAAAAACTTGCATAGAATCCATGATGTGTTCCATATTTCCTCGCTCAGGAGATATCTTAGGGATGATTTGGCCCATACCCACATTTCCTTAGAGGATATTGATCTACAGCCTGATAGATCCTATGAGGAGGGTCCGTTTTCTATTCTAGACCATAGCGAGAGGAAATTGAGGTCGGAGATAGTTCCTTTAGTAAGTGTGCAGTGGCGGCATCATAATGTCGAGGAGTCCACCTAAGAGCGTGAGGATGAGATGCGAGAACGTTATCCATAGTTATTTTTTTTCCAAGTATACTTTATCTTTCGAATTTCTGGATGAAATTCTGTTATTAGGGGGGAAGTATGTAATACCCCATAATTTTACTGATTTTATTTAATGGGATTAATTAAATTAAATGGGAATTAATTGGAAATTAATTCGAATTTAAATACTAGCGAGACGTGAGTTGGCATTTTATTATGATGATAATATTGAATAATACTATATATGGTAATATATGATTATTGAAATTATTAAAATTGTCGCGAGTCATAAATACGACAATTCAGGAAATTAAGTTAGGACGCGTGTGTCAGTCGCGTCAGGAATCAATTTAATTAGGTTAAAAATTAAATTATAATTTTATCATTCGTATGGTCATTTTGAGTGCGCCAACGTGTCCGAAGAGGTCGATATAGTCAGAAAACACTAGCCGGGGGTTTAGTTTGTCTCCCGGGGCATTTTTAGGTCAAACCGGCAACCCGGGAGGGTATTTTAGTCATTTTAAATTTCAAGAAAATTAGACCCACGAATTTTAGGGTTTATTTAATTATTATTGTGTAGTCCATTAGGTCCATTATCAGCAAAAAAGTAAGAAGTGGGCTACGTGAGATAGAGGAGATGTTACAAGAAGGTTTCAAGTCATAACCACTACCCACCACCACCACTTTCAACGAAATTATGACCGGAGAGGAGGAAAGAACCAACCTTTGTCATCACCAGCAGATCTGAACATCAATCCTAAGGCAAGTGATTTGGTCTCATTAATTTTCAGCGAATAATTCTTCCATGCTAGTGTAGGGTTTGTTAATAGCCTTGAAAGATGATGAAAACTCAAGAATTTGGAGTAGAACCCTAAATCTTGGATAGGAATTGCATGTAGATTAGTTCTCGACAAATTTCAGTAACCAAAACATAACCCTTGATTAACTAAAATATAATTTAAGAAGAGAAATATTATGGTTCTTGAAGAAAATAGAAAAACTAGGGTTTTTATGAAGATTTGATCCAAATAAGACTAATTGATGATGGTTTAAAGGTTTTGGGACGTTAGAAATCATGTATTTAGGTTGTATGATGATCCTATATGATTATATTATAATTTCATATCTTGTAATGAGGTTTTGGGACAAATCTGGGACTCAAAAATGAAGAAGTCTGTAGCGTCATCTGGTATGATCAATCGACCGACATTCATATATCGATCGATCGATGATCAGGATCGATCAATCGATCCCCCCAGAAAAGATGATTTTTCCCTTTTTGATTTTTAGTGTTTTCGTCCATCGAATGTTGTAGTTGGGGATTATGTGAATGCATTATGACTTGAAGAAGACCAGTAGGGTATTATATTTGAAAACCGGAATACAATAGAATTGGGTTGAATTTTCGCATTGAATTCTCGAGTGTCCGACGAGTAATTGTCTATGTTAAGATGTGAGAGCATAATTTAATTCCTTAGGAGTAACAAGTTAGGATTTGGGACATACATGAGGAGTAAAGAGTACTGAAATAATATATAAGAATAATAGGAGACATAGTAACCTCTTTGGTTAGATTTAAGTACTCGAAACTATACGACGTGAGAAGTATCGACGGATTATATAATATATTATCTGGAAGTATAAAAATGTAGTAATTGGAGTAGCGGTATAGGGATTGAGAACATACTTTTAAAAATATTATAAGTTATCTAAGTTGTGTGAATGCTTAGTATATGGATTATTATGTGTATGACATACCTACCATACTTGCTATCACGGGAGGTCGGCTTTCGAAATAGGGCCATCTAATCTTTGTGTGCCTACAAGGAGATTCAGATTGGTACCTTAAGGACATAGGGCTGTGAATGACTTATTTGTGAGTTAATAAGTCAGCTAACGATGGGAGTGTAGGTATGTGCGTGACCCATGGGTATTTGAACTATGTTCGCCTCCAATATGTGTGATTTCGCTTCTTGAAACGGTTCTTGAGAGATTCGGAACTCGTAGTCCTTATGTACGTGATGTACCAAGATTCA
This sequence comes from Sambucus nigra, assembly GCA_949130495.1. Taxonomy (NCBI): domain Eukaryota; kingdom Viridiplantae; phylum Streptophyta; class Magnoliopsida; order Dipsacales; family Adoxaceae; genus Sambucus; species Sambucus nigra. The sequence goes on along the minus strand of OX422218.1, from coordinate 102,537,864 downwards.
ATAGTAGAGTATGTGTACACCGCAGCTTAGCCTTGGGATGCTCTAATTGTATATTTATGTTGAGATTAATATACTTGTAATTATAACAGACTCTTTGTTAAAGTGTGAATGTAACTACTTGAGACGTTTGGAATAAGGTTAAAAATGAGAATTTCCTATAATAATTATTATAAGTTGATCTGAGAAATAAAAAGGTGAGATACATGTAGGTTATAGTAGAATGTCTTGAATAAACCCCAATAATATAATGTGAGGATAGGAAGTGGTACAGACTAGTTAGTTAACGGCATAATTAGTTAGGGTTAGATTTATACGTTAGACGTGCACATTAGCTGAGAGGTGAGAAACTCATGTGAGAGCACGTAACTAACATGTATTTAATATTGACTATTTAATGCAATTAAACACTTGCTATATCTTAAACTGTTTTCACATAGGGCTCTAACCCGTTTTCTTTCAAATCTATTTTCTTATAAAACCTTTTAGATGCCCATCCACAAGGATGCCAAGCTTAGGAGTTTCATTCCTTTGACATGTTGTAGCTGCTGTGGAAGTTACAGGACCTCGATAGTAGACGCCTCCACATTCTACATTGATTATATTTTAGATTCATTCATTTGTTAGGGCATTGTAGCCCCTTTTCTTTTAGAGACAGCTTTATCATACTCAGTTTCATTTCAGTTTTGGAGTTACTTAATTATTCAGAATTGTATTTTGTTTTCATTCAGTATTGGGATTATTCAGAGGATTGTTACTCCAGACTCATTTATTATTCCATTTATATTATGTTGTGAATGTGATGCGATTGTGGTATCATTAGTTAATAATTTAATTGGTTGCATGTCAATCTAATTTAAATAAAATTTGACAACTCACTTTTTAAATATTAGGCGGCTAGTAATTGTTTAAAAATGTTTTTGACAGTGATGCTATGAACTAAACCAACTTGACATTCTTTATTAATTTGAATAAAGGAGTAGCTATCCAGTATTTAATTAATCGGGGTGTCACATTTTCGTTCCAAGTTTGTCTTCACATTTATCGAGGATCTCGGATGGTATGGATGCATTTTAAATATGGTCCCTAAATATTTTTAAGGGTGTTTCGTTTTTTATCTAAAATCATTCTAAACTGTTTTTAAAATGTTTTTTGAGAAAAATATTTTTGGCTTTCAGTTCGTTAGAACGAGCTTCGACCTCATTAGAATGAAATTATGTTTTTGTTGGAGCGATGTTGATTTCTTGTTAAAATGATCTTTGGAACCTTGTTAGAAAGGATATTTAACAAATATCAAACGAACACTTTCTATCAAAAAGAAGGGCACCCATTGAGAGTTGGTTGGAAGTTCATTATAACAAAAAAGTTTTTTTATTCAAATGAACTTACTTCTCATTAAAATGAAAATGCCTTCTCATTTGAATGAACCCATCATATTTTTTAAGGAATTTTGGCAAAAATCAAATTATTACTTGTTTACAAATGTTCCAAACCCCTAGTTTTACCCATTGAGCTTAAAAATCCAAGTTTCCATATTCATATGCCTTAGGATCTTTCCTTCCGGAACAAAAGTTTATTTTCTCTTCTTTTTTATAAAAGAAGTTTCATGAAGTGGATTCCGTACTTATGGTTTTCTATGTTGAGGTGAAGAAATGGTGATCCATGTTTTAATTTCATAGATGAATGTTGAGTCTCATCGGTGGATACCGAGGCGTTCAGGGATTAACGCATTGTGGCAGCTTGCATGGGTGGACTCTTACGATGCACTGTCTAGGAGAGGTTAAAGATAGAATAATGCCAAGGCTTGTGAGGGAGATGAGTAGTTGAGCACGTCTATTATCTAGTCTTTGTAAAACCTTATCATAGTGGTCTGTTTAGCTGAGTGTCCAAGGTTTTTCCCTTCGTAGTTTTCCTCTCACATCGGCGTGTTGTAGATGATTTATTTATTTTATCGGCATATCAAATAGATGCATGTTTTAGGTTAAAAAGATAAAATTGGGTAAATTGATTTTTTACAACAAACGAATTAATCTTGGTGAACAAGTTTTATTAGGTTTAATTTGTTTAATGTTTTGATTTTTAGAGTTGAAAAATATAAAATATAATTTTTGTTTGTGACTATCCCTTCCAAAGCACTATAGTACCTTTTTAAATTAATGTCAAATCTGGAAAACTAAGTTGTCGTGTTTGGATCTAGTGTCTTTAGGCATGAATTTTATTAGTTTTGATGGTATTAGAGCCCTAGTTTTTTATGGGTCAAACTACGCATATTGCAAAATATGTATGAAATTAGCACTTATGGCTATAGATGAGCGGGTATGGAATTATGCACTTAATGGTTGGACTCCACCTACTACCTTAGTTGGAGAGAATTGGATACCCAAATTTGTACAATCAAGGAGTGAGGTTGGTAATAGTTTAGAAAATTACAAGTGACGTGGTTTAAATGCTTCGTTTTGTTCGGTCACCCTAGAGGAGTTTCGCATTATTATGACTTAAAAAATTTCTTAAGAGGTTTGGGAAATACTCCAACTCAACCATGAAGGAACTAGTGTTATTAAGGCTTCCAAGCTCTAAAACCTCACCACTCAATTTGAAACTATTAACATATTGGAGAGAAAGACCTTTGATGAGTTTTACTCTCGACATTCTGATATAGTTAACTCATCTTTGAACTTGGGAGAGAAGATACCCAAAAATTGAGTAATCAAGAAAATATTAAGGTCGTTACCAAGAAGATTTAATTCAAAAGTGATGGTTTTGAATTCCTTGGGTACTTTAGACACTACAAAACATGAAGAGATTTTAGGTGACTTACAAAATTATGAGCTTATAATGTTTTCCTTCAAGACTCAGAAGAAAAAATATAAGGGCATTTCTTTATAAGCCCGAAAGGAGAAAATACCCATTTCAGATGATGAGTACGAGATTGAGTTCAAGGATATGGCCATGATAGCAAAGAAATTGAAGAAATTTCTCAAGTTTTATATGCGCAATTGAAATTTGCGAAAAAGTTTGAGAAAAACATGTATAAGATGGCCGATCACTTGCCTATCAATCGTAATGATAACTTTAAGAGGGATGAGATGGAAATATTTTTGGTTGTGAGGGTTATATCCATAGGTTAGATAAGTTCCCCACTAAACTAAGGAAGGATGGGAAAAAACTGAAGATGTACAATGACACCCTTAGTGATAGTGATCTAGAAGAGGGACCCTATTCCCCGATTAAGAGCAACTTCACTGTGTTCATGGCTAGTCATGTGAGCCTTGATTAAGAATATTCCCATGAAGATAATTAAAAACATGACACATCTGAGGCCATCATTTTTAACTCCCAAGTGAGTTATGGTAATGAGAGTAGAGAAGAGAATGAGGATGAGGAGAGTGAACTCCAAGTTGCCATCCGTGAATTGTATACATAAATATTGAGAATGAAGAAGGATAACTTGAATTTGGAAGCTATATTGAAGGAAAGTGCCATTGTAAGTGATGATATGTTGGTTGAGGATCTTAGGGTAAGTGAGAGGACTCTTTGAGAAAAATTAGAATAAGTTGAGGGTTAAAGAGATAGTCTTCGTGGTTTGATAGAGGTTATGAAGAAAGATCTTCTAAGTTTAAAGAGTCTAGGCATTTACTCGAATCTTTGATAGTTGATCTTGAAGAGAGATTGAGAGACTTGAATTGTGTCAAATTTGGTTTGGAAACTAGGTCAAAAAAGATAGATAAGATGTTAAAAACCATCCAAATCAAAGATGAAAAGTGTCGGATTGGCTTTGATGATCAAGATGGTTCTTCTAATAAATCCAAGACCATGATTTTGATAGAGTCAACCGTTCATAGGAACATTATACACCTTAGGTAACAACCCTCGTTATGTCTACATTTGCACACATTATGGTTGGAAAGGTCACCTTAGGCATTTTGCTATGATCTTAAAAATAATCCTAGAAAGTCTAAGTCTAGAGTCCCAAAAGTTTTAAAAACTCGAGAGCATCACATTACACCAGTGTGGGTTAGGAAATCATATTTGGAGGCTTTACATATTAGACTTGTATATTATTGTTTTCTTACGCATGATACTTTCCATGCTATATCTAATGGTTGATTATATTTGCCTGTTTACATACACTAGCTTTCATGCTTCATAATATATATATATATATATATATATACACACACACACGCACACACACACACACACATATGCTTGCTAGTTTTATGTTGTTTGAGTCTTTTGTATTTTAATTTTCTATTTATTACGTCTTATTGAAAAATGCAAAAAGATTTTGTTTGTCACTGAGTTTGTTTTTTTATTTGATATTTTCTTTTAATTTTTTTTTGAAAAATCAAAAGATTTTTGGTTTTTGTGTAGTTTAGTTTTACACATTTTGTGTGGTATATTAGTGTTTTGAATCCAGTTCATTTCGTGTTTCCATGTGACTAAAATATCTGGTTATGATTGGCAATACTTAGATTGTTCGTAATAATGATTGCATGGCATTGTTTCTACTTTAATTTTCTTCATGGGTTCAACTTTGTATATGCCTTTACACACACATGAAATAACTTTTTGAACGTAACTTCACATGTTATATTTGAGTTTTGTGAAATTTTCTCCCATCAATCTTGTCATCTACATATTTTGCGGCTATGGTGGATTTGTGCATGTAAGAACTCTTACTCGTGAGATTGCTTGATTTAAAGTGAAAATATGAGGGTATACTAGAAAGAGCTAGTAAAGGAGGAAATCTCCTTTGTGGGAAAGCCAACGTTGAAAATATCCTAATGAAAAGATTAAAGTAAATAAAACAGAAACATTGTCGAGGCCAACATGTTTATTTTTTTTATTTTCAAAAATGATAGCTTCAATAGAATTGAGAGAGGAAAATATGATAGAGGTTTGTCGTTTTAGGCTATTATAGTTAAATATCAATGGATTTTCAAAATGAATCCTAGTTATATTTATCATATCATAACGCTACATATTTGTAGAACATTAATATTCTAGGCTTGTATGCACTGTGCTTATTTGTTCATAGAGTTTACTTTATCTTGTCACTTGAGGATAAATCTTAGTTTGATAAGGTTTTGCAGTCAAATTGAACTCCTTGAACATATTTGTGTGTTTGCATCATAATGCATTTGTCTTTAGTTGACACTTATTCATTCCATCCCACATGTTTAGACACATTGATACTACTAGTGTGTAAAGTATATGTGTTTGTGTCAAAATTTTTTTCAGTCATCTATACCTATATATGTGCCTGTGGGTCTTTGGTAGATTTTTCATATTTATATATGGTATCGTTTTTTAGTCTTTGCAATTTGCATTTAGTCCATGTTTACCACATTATTTATCTTTAGATTTTAATTGGCATGTTATATGGTCATATTAGTATTCTCATTATGTGCATTGAAATTTCATATCTCAAATTGGTATAAAACTTCATTGATTGCTCATATTGGTATCTTTTTGCATCAATGCCGATATTAGTTGATCATTATTTTCATTATTTGTGCTTGCGTTTCCATGTTTTCTTTTTTAACTTTACACCATTGCATGATTTTATTCATTCCACTCTATTTCTCTTGGTATCATATGTTCACTCTTTAGGGGGAGATTTTTTTATGGGGGTGAAATAGTATTATGCTTTATTACTTTGTCTATTTCTGAACAGAGACATGAGAAAATGGTATCTTTCCTTTCATGACTAGGATATTTTTATTTTCCTTTCATGATTACGATATCTTTATCTTAGGGGGAGATATCTTACCTAGATTGAGGTTATAGACATAGTTCGAATTTTAATCTTACGCGGATTTTATACTTTTTATATTCTCTTTGCATTGGAAGGTATGTTTAAGTGTGCAGGTTTGCAACAAGAATTTTTTTTTATAGGAATGCAAAGCAACTCACCATATGTTTATGTCCAACATTTATATTCTTTTTACTTTTGGGGTTGGGAGTTAAGTCTTTTTAGAGATATTGACGACCCATATGATTTTTTGTTTTGGTCTTACCCTAGAATAGCCGAAGGGGGAGATTTGTAAGGACAATTTTCCAATTGAGTTAACCTTTTTGTAATTGGCTTAATTTTAAACAAAACATTTGAGTCATAGGTTAGTCTAGGTTGGGCTTTACATTGCCAATCTCGTAAGCCTATATGACGTTTGATGAAGACGTAGCGGACAAGCTTCAAAGTTGGATGCACATCTTGCCGTGTTTTCATGCCAAGTTTTTCTTCATATTTATTGAGGATCTCGTAAGGTATGGATATTTTTAAGGATGTTTTGTTTTTTATTTAAATCATTTGAAAAAAAAATTGGTTTCAGTTCGTTAGAACGAACTCTGACCTCGTGAAAAAGAAATTGTGTTTTTTTTGGAACGATATTGAGTTCTCATTAGAATGGTCTTTGGAACCTTATTGGCGCAGAAATCCAACGAACATAAAATGGACACTACTTGTCAAACGGAAAGGCAAACTTTGGAAGTTTGTTAGAATCTAAAAGGCTTCTCTTTCAAACGAACTTGCTTCTCATTAAAAAAAAATCCTTCTCTTTTGAATGAATTATGCAACATCGTTCGAACAAACCCAACACCTTAAAATTCATGTTTTCACTATTTAAGGCATGTTGGAGTCATATTTTTTAAGAACTTTGGCGAAAATCAAGTTCTTACATGTTTACCAAAGTTTTAAAACCCTAGTTTCACCCCTTGAGTTTAAAGATCTAAGTTTCCATATTCATATGCTTTGAGATCTTTTGTTTTGGCACCAAAGTTTATTTTCTCTTCATTTTGAGAGACGAAGTTTTGTGTGATGGATTTTGTACTTGTGATTTGTTGGGTTGAGATAAAAAATGGTGATCCGTGTTCTGAGTCCGTAGAAAGTTGTTGAGCCTCACTGGTGGATACCAAGGCATGCCTAATGGCAGCTTGCATGGGTTGACTCCTACATCGCACTGTTGAGGAGAGGCTAAAGTGAGAAGAATGGTATGTCTTGCGAGGAAGACGAGTCATTGAGTAAGTCTAATGTCTAGTCTTTGTAAAACCTTATCATACTGATCTATTTGGTTGGGTCGTCCGAAGTTTTTCCCTGTATGGTTTTCCTCGTACATCGGTGTGTTATGGATGATTTACTTATCTATATGCTTATCATCTAGATGCATTTTTTAGGTTAAAAATATAAAATTGGGTAAATCAATTTTGGACAACAAATAAATTAAATATTATGAACAAGTTTTATTGGGTTTAATTTTTAAATTTTTTTTATCTTTACAATTATAAAATATAAAGATAGAATTTTTAACCATCCCTGCCTAACCACTATATGGCCTTCTTAATGTAAGTCCTCCCAACATACCCCATATTGATTGAGCCTCTTGACAACTCACATATATTATATAAGGACTCACCCACGACTCAAATAGAATATATAAAGGGTATCTTAAGAACACATAACCAACAAGTATCAACACATTAAACATATATTACATCGGGCATATTTAACTCAATATTTAATATATATATATATATATATAAGGACATCCTAACAGTCCTCAAAATGAATAGAGAAACCACACAGCTAACATATATTATATAAGGCTTATTCAATTCAAAATATAATATACATAGCACATCTCGGCAGTCCTAAAATCAATGGAGCCTCCTTATAACTAAATCATAACATATCCCAATTTAAAGTTCAATTACTGATCCAATTACTTATTTTATAACAGTTCTTACCTTGAACTTGTTAGATATTATTTTACAACATTCAAGTATTCATGAACTTGATTGAATTTAATCCACTTCGTAACTTAAGTTACAAATGATTTCTAGACTTTAAATCCTCTATTTTTAATTTGTAAAATTGATTAAAAATAATTGAAGACCTTTCGGATCAACCCGTAAAGAAGCCAAATTCCAAGGCCAACCGAATCGATAACCAGTAAGATGCCATGGATCGATCTTATTCAGGTCGGCTCAATCTGGTTCTGGTACCTTGCTTAATTTTTTCTCATTTTGTTACGGGTTTAATCCAAATTTTTAACCCAGTTCGATTGCTACCAATGTGAATTTGTTCCAGAAATTATAATCATTTTTAGGGTCTCAAAACAAACAATCCTACTAACCTAAATTATAAATTAATCGAGTTTGATAACATCTATCAACCCAATTCAACACAAGAACAAAATAAACTTTAAGAACCCAAATTAATGGATTCCAAAGCCCCGACCTGAATTTGAACTACTTATGGAAGATGACTCATACCGGCATCGAGGTGTTAGGGAAAAATTTATCTTTAATTTTTTTTAAAAGCCTTAATCCTTTTATTTTACCCAAATCATCATTTTGTTATGATAAGTCCATTATACTTTATTTGAGAAAACGGTACCACTTGAATATTAATTGATGATAAATTAATTACTTTGCAAAAATATTTAAGATAAACAAGTGCATGATAGGAAATTCTCAACATAAATAGTTATTAAAACTCCATTGCATTATTTCAAATAAAAATTTAATAAAGTGCATATTTCATCAAGTGTGGGAAACCCCAATGTGGTCTGGTCCGGTAAATTAGATATTTTTAATTTTCACCTCTTACGTCCTTTCCCTTATCGGCGTTCTTTCTTAGAGTACCTGGGGGTATAACAAAAGAAGGGCATGAGGGATTTCCCTATAAGGGATACTAGAAGGCTATAATAGTACAAAAAAAAAAATCAATATACATTGCATATTATTATGTCTAAAAACATCTCCTCGATTTAATTATATTCAAAATGAAACTATGATGCGTGAAAAGTGACCCAAGGCGATATGCCAACTCACACTTGCCTTTTTAACCCGACTCAACCCAAGTCCTATACTTTCATTTATTTCCTTAAAACAATTTATTTCATATTTCTTAATGAGACCTATTATTACTTTTAATCATCATTTTATGAGCACAAATATCATTAGCAATTATTACCATTATATCGGAGGTTACTAATCCCATTTATGTTTACAAGCTCTCACCGTCTTCCATAGATGCAAAAACATGGGTCTAAGCCGAAGCGCTAACCCAGGGCTTTGGGTCCTTCTTATGTTTTTTCGGTAACTCTGAGTATCTTTTATTTCATATTTGGTAACATCATTTCACATTTAATATCCTTTAGCCCGACCGATGAGGCCAAACCTTTCAAGGTATTATCTTACCTTCAACAGTTCAAGTTACACACTTAAATGCCCTTTTTAATACTAGGTTCTTATTCTCCCAAGTCTTATTGACTCAAAACCAATATTTATTCCTTAAAACTTTACATTCGTAATTTGATGTCAAATATACCATTTTTGAGGAGCATAATAAAAACGACACTAGTTTAGGGCATTTTTGTGCAAAAGTACAACTTCCAGTACCAATTCGTAAAACCTCACACATTTAAGGACAAAAAAACTAGATTTCACATTTTTAGGGACGAATTTGCAATTAAAAATCATTAGGGGATGTTTTGTAATTACTTTTATAATATTTAACATTTACTTTTTAGTATTCTAAACTTGTATTTTTATATGCCAATACGCCATTACTTACTATTTATTCCAACCCCATCCTATATAAAGCACATGTATGCAAATACCATTTTTTTAGCTTTTTAACACTACTTTTCTTGAAATTATTTAACCTGATATTTTCCATAGTATCATATATTTTTCATAATGTAATATTCTATGACAAATAAACTCTTCTTATTTCACATTTTATTCACATAAAATGACCATTTTTATGACACTGACAACATATATATAAGCATTTATATATGATAATATATATAGCATGGGTTAATTATAGATATATAACATTTAGGTATCCCAAACATGCTTGATTAATTTATAAAAATACTTAGGATAGAACCCCTACCTCAAGTGAAGAAATCCACTAAATAATATAGAGAAAATAAGCTTCAAAACCTCCAAGAAATATTCTAGAAAAAGTTCCCAAATGCCCTCTACAAGTGATCCAAAAATACTTCAAGAAATGATCTTGAAAATACTTCCAAATATCCTCTAAAATTTCTCTAAATAAATCCCTCACAACATCACCAAAACCCACTAATACATCTTCAAAGATATAACATAGATGCACCAACAAAAATATTATTTGACATTCACTAAAAAATGGGTTGAATATTTGAGAGAAAATGATGTATTATCCTTCTGGAAAAAAAAATATAGAAGTAGAGGTTTTGTGAGTGCTTATGATGTGGTATCCTTTTGAAAATGATGTATTATCCAATTATGGTCAATGCGTGATGAGAAAAAGAAGGGGGGGGGGGGGGGGAACTACTTCGTACACCTTACTTTAGGTAAATATACATACCTATTACCTTTTTTTCATTTATTTGGAATATCATCTACAGTTGGCCTAACACAAATTTGTTTTTAACCTGCACAATCCTCTTCCGAACTTTGCACGACCTCACCTCCTTAAGAGAGGCCATGTACGGACAACCCCTAAAAGTTAAACCTTAATGATCCTATACTCCCATATATCTTTTAGGTTAAATGGTTGAATAATTAAGCCTACATCATATAACTCTTTATGACACACACAACCCCCCCCCCCCCCCCCCCCATATATATATATATATATATATATATATATAGAGAGAGAGAGAGAGAGAGAGAGAGTATAATATATGTTTAAAGTTATACATACTTAATAGTTTATAACCTGACATTAGTACATACCACTAAATAATTTTCCATATATATCTAAAATATTTTCCTACAAATTACATTATTGTCACAAAAATTTTACTTTTTATAAAAAAAATGCTCCCTTTAAACTGTAACATTTTACTTGTGACACCACAAAAACATATTTATGGTTTGTGCACACTAATTATTTTTATGAAACCATATTTAATGTAAACCCCATGTAAAACCTTAATATCCTTTTCACATGTGACCCGATCCAAATACCATGCAATGTCTTACCCATCCATGCAACACTTAATTTAAGCTCATAACACTCATGAAAAGCCATGCAAATATTTATTTCATACAATCTTACATGAAAATGCCAAAAAAAATCATGCAATATTTAATCAAAGGTTTGGGGTATTATATTCTCCCCCCTTACGAAATTTTATCCCAGAAACACCATGATCAAACTCAAGTAAATAACTTGGGATGTTGTTTCCTCATCATTGGATCTAACTCTCAAGTCATGCCTTCAACCCCATTTATATCTTAAACGACTTTGATGAGGGAAATCATGTTCGTATAATGACATTAATTCAGAGGAGACATCCTCTTGAAGATCAAGATGATCCCAACTAATAATGCAAAAGATAAAGCATGTACCACCTGAGCATGAAAACATAAAACACATTGTGCACATGAGACAAATGTGGAAGTAATGCCAAATGGTAGGACATGAGGATAATCTTCTCCAGCACTTCAAAGGGCCCAGTATATCGTGGTGCCAATTTTATTTCTTACCAAAATAACTCACTCATGGCCTAGGCTTAATCTTGAGGATTGCCTGCTCACTGACTTAAATATTCAACGGTCTTTTATCCTTATTCGTATAACTTTTCTAACGACTCTAAGCCATCTCAATCTACAATTGGATGTCCTCAATCTTTTTCTTTCTTTCCTGAATCAACTCAAACCCCATAATATGAGTTTTTCAACTTTTCCCAACATACTAGTAAACAGCAAGGCCTCCCATAAAGGACCTCGAAAGGATATATCCAAATACTCACTTAGTATATGTTGATGTAGTCAAACTATGTTAGCGAAAAATGCTCCTCCCAACTACCCTAGAGGTCTAATTCACAAGAATACAACATATACTCAAGAATATAAATGGTTCTCTCGAACTGCCCATATTTCTTGGGGTTGTATGTGGCGATGAGATTTAGGTTCTTATCAAGTTCTTGATGCAACCTATTCTATAATCTTGATACAAATTTTGGATCCCTATCTAACACAATGGAAAATAGAGCACCGTGCAACCGAATTATCTCTCGAATATAAAGTTTGGTGAGTATTTCCATGTTATCATTTACTTTGATCGCAAGAAGTTTGCGAACTTCGTAAGACGACTGACTATAACCCAAACTATATCATGCCCTGCTTGAGTTTGAGGCAAGTTAGTGAAAAAATCCATAGTGATGTGCTCCTATTTATATTTTCCACTAGAAATAGTTGTAATATGACTGTGAATTACTAATATACTTCCTTCACCTATTTGTAGGTGAGACATTTGGCCACAAAGAGGGCTACAACTCCTTTATACCCAACCACCAATAATACCTGAATAAATCCCTGAACATCTTGGTGCTACTAGGGTGTATGTTAAAACTTTACTGATGTACCTTAGCCATGATCGGCTCCATACAATCCCAAGTAGTGGGGACTATCAACCTCCCCTTGTACCTTGCCCCACTAACCATGTACATGGAGAGATCATCAAACATCTCATAGCTTTAAAGATGATTTTAGAAATGCATGACATCATCACTGTACAACTGAGAATCTAACAACCTTTGTTGCACCACTGGTCTTGCCACCAAATTATAAATATAGTCACACTGCCTATTCCTCCAGACCCTAAGATCAAAACTCTTCAATTCTATAACCAACTTATAGCGATAGTAACTCATAGATGCTAAGGTTTTCCTGCTGAGTGCGACGGCCACCATATTTTCCTTACCCAGGTGAAATTGATGTGTGAAGTTATAATCATCTAACAGTTTGATCCATCATCCACAGATTTAGATTCATCTTTGTGAAGATATAACAAAGACTCTTCTATTCAGAGAATACCTCAAAATGCTTTCAGTACAAGTAATATCTCAAAATCTTTAAAGAGAACATAACTCTATAAAGATACATATCATGGGTTAGATAGTTCCTTTCACGTGTTTTTGAATGACATCATGCATAAGCAAGTACTTATTCTTCTTGCATCAGCACTGAACCAAGCCCCAATCCACAAGCATCGCAGAATATAGAGTACTCTTTTCCTCATTTTGAGAGGATAAAAATCAGTGCACTAGTGAGTCGTGCCTTTAAGTTTTAAAAGTCTTCCTTGCATTGTTCATCCCATTCAAAACATACATCCTTCTGCCTTAAACATGTAAGGGGTAAGGCCATCCGAGGGAAGTGTTGAAGAAAGTTTTGATAGTACCCAGCTAAGACTAAGAAACTCCTCACCTTCGTGCCACTTTTCATTCGCTACCAACTAAAAATGGCCTCAACCATTGTCAGATCCATAGAATTCCCTTGTCCTGAGAAAACGTGGACAAAAAACTTAACTTCATCCATCCAAAACTCACATTTGATAAATTTTGCATACAAATGATTTTCTCGAAGCACTTGTAAGGTTATGCGTAGATGTTCCTCATGATCTACGTAAAAATATGAATAAATCAAGCTATCATAAAAAAAAACCACTATCAATTGATCTCGAAATGGCCGATATATTCGGTTCATCACGTCACATCTTGATTTTTTTAGTAATAAACCATAAGCAAAACCATTATTCTTTCATAAGAGAAAACTTTCTTGCTAAATCATGATGTTACAACCCATAATTTCAACTAAACAATTCAAATACATGCCTCATTTCCGGACTAACAACTGATCACGTATCATTATTCTCTAATCAATACTATTCCCAAGCTTCAAAGAATTCTAGATTGAACTGCTCATTATTGCAATAGGTACATGCTTAAAATAATTAGAAGGAAAAGAATAAGCAAAATATTGCCAAGTAGATAATTCTACTTCTATAATAATGTATATATGTGAATCTATGTAGATTGAATAATTGGGATTAAAATGTGGGTAAATACAACACAATTTATAGAAATCTGAAGCAACATAAACTATCAACAGTGCAGACAGGGGTTTACTAAAGTCTGTGATATTTAAAAGAGCAGGATGGTGATCATAAGGGTTCATACTATAACAAGATAACAATTAAATTATAGGTTATATGGGTTTCAAATGCATAGCAATACCATTATAATGTTGACCAAAACCTTTGGACCAAAAATCCCAAATAATTGGAGAATAATAAAATGGCTTGGTACACTTAGCTAGAGTGGAACTCATACGTATGTAGTAAATAAAAACTAGACACTCAGCTTATGAGTCCTACATGTTAATTAGAACAGTCATGGTATACAAGGGTCTAATCCCTAAATCGTAAGGTACTCTACTAGGGGTTTCATTGATAATGGTTATAAATTTGGGGGGTATACTACAGTCGGGGTAAAATACTAAAATAAGGGTTTAATAAGATGTAGGGATGTACTGTAGTCAGGGGAAAAGAACTGAAATCAGGGTTTTAATTGAATGCAGGGGTATACCACAATCAGGGTCAAATATTTGAAATTAGTGGGTTTGCTAAATCATAGGCTGTCAGAATTTGGATGGCTAGAGTTTAATTGGATAAAGATTGAATCAATATTCACGGTAATGTGAACTATGAAAAAGAGTTCATAAATGAGAACAAGATATTAGGGGCTATCATGTTGTGATATAAAAAATGTTGTAATTTCAAAGGTATAAGCTCGAATTTTAATAGTGAAATAAAATCACCTACCGTAATTTCGGTGATTTTTCACTGGCTTGATACAAGTAGTATGTGATGTCTGTCACTGTGATTTTAATGCAGGGTTGTTATGGATAATCATAACAAATATTTCACTAGTCTATACGTATGCACACTATTGGTTGTTCATCGATGATAATAATTTTACGTTATACGTAGCTGGACTCGAAGTTGAATTAAACTGAATCAGTTAATGCTGGTAGTGAATTAATATTAATACAAATTTTTTGGTACGATCCGAATTTTATTTTTGTAAATTTATATAATTTATTGAAATAACTTTTGGAAGAAAATGTAATAAAATAATAATTTTTAAAATTGGTAATTGAATAGTTTAGTTGATTGTAAAACACGATAAGTAATATAGAAAAATATATGCTATATGCTTTATAGGATAAAAACAATAATTTTTTTAGTAATTTTTGGGTCGTAATTGACGCAATGGCCTAATTTGAGCGTCGATAAAAATAGTTTCATTTATAAAATATTTATACATGAAAATATTATTTTCGACGTTGCGAATCCAATGGTATGTTCCGCGTATTTTTCTGAGCAAGGATTTGAAAGATATAAATTTTTGAACATGACAAAACTAGCCCTTTTTGCGTGTATTTGGAAATTTACTATCGAATTTAAAGTTAAACTGTATTCCTTTGGTTACTTATACATGACCTAAAAGATTGTTATGCCCAATATTTTGGGATTTACATAATAAAAGTCATTTTTTCTTCTTTTTTTTCATAATACACACGCGAATATATGTACCTTATTAACCCGTATTTCCCTTCAAACTAACCCCACCTACATATATATACAATAAGCTACAATGGTGTTTTAACTATTCATCAAAAGATAAGATACTTTATTATTAGGATGAGTGACAACAAAGTTAGAAATGTAGGGCTGAGATTACTTTATACCTTAACACTTCACCCCCAAACCATAACCTATCTTCCTCCCTCTTCTCATTCATTCGCATCCCTCTTTCTCCCTTTCTCCCCCACACTCTCGAACTCCCTTCAGCCTCCATAGCTACAATACACATTACCACCAACAAACTCTCTTACCATTCTCCACCGTTGTCACCCTAAGCATGAGTTCATCTCCCACAAACAATTGGGTTCGAGTTTTTTTATTTTGTTTCTGAAAAACTGATGTTTGCTTTTGATTTTGCACTAATATATACAAGTCCAATGTAGAAAAAAAATAATTATCTCATAAAGAACGAAATCTAAAACTCATAAAAATGTCTTCTCAAGCACTAATATATACAAGACTGAAACACAAAAAAAATATTTGACAAGTATTGTAATTTAAAAAATATTTTCCAAAATGAAAATTTATTTTTATCAATAAATTCAGAACATAATTAAAAAATAAAACATTCATTTTAAACAATACTTGCACCCAAAAAAAAGTTACATAAATATCATAAAGTAAGAAATATTCACATACTACTTAAGTAAAGTTTGTTTGGAATCATCAAAATTAAATTAAACTAAAATGTACATTAATTAAACTAATATAATCAATTAGGGATAAAATACATTTTCTTTAACAATCTCCCCCTTTTGATGATGACAAACAATGATTCACATATATTCATAAATTAAGCACAAATGAGTGAATCAACACAATTTCTCCCCCTTTTGACATTATCAAAAAGATATTTCAATATAAATTGAGTGTCAAGGGTTAAATGTGAAGCTCCCCCTTTCAAAAAGAATACAAGCATGGGATATAACCCAAAAAAAATTGTAAGAGACATATGTGAATACCATGAATTTTCATTAAGCACATATTCAACATATTATTTTCACATAACATGATATTTGATTCAAAAGATAATGGTTGTTAACAAGATGACATAGCAAGACATAAAAAAATTACAGCTTAAGGTTGTTAACAAGATGACACACATCTATAGTGTTTCCCTCAATCGTAATTGTCTCAACAATAACTTTGATAGGATTTTCAGCACTGTTTTGAGAGGTTGAGCAAGCAGCATTTTCATTAGCAGTAGAGTCATGTGACTGCATATTTGAAGGTAAAACAAATGGCCATGAAGGAGGCTTTACCCAAGGGGCATGTGGCGGAGATGAGCGAATAGCAAGCATGGCGGCATCAAATGAAGAATATTTTTTATATTGAGAACCTCTAACTCCCTTAATTTGGATTCACAATCTCCCCAAGTAGTATAAATTCAGGGAAATTTTCCAACCCACACGACATAGAATGACTTCATGATTTGTGAGTGAAGAGGAGAAGCTCATATATGTATTTATATAGGAGTGGTGGATGTCAGCTAGTGATAAAAATACTAAAGTGTGTCCACTTGTGATAAGATGTTTTTGGAAGGTTGTGAAGATAACATAAAAAAAATTATAATTTTAAGTCATTTATACTTGCCATACCGAGTTCGCAACGGATAAAGGTAAAACGATCTTCAGATAATGGTTTTGTGAAAATGTCGGCTAATTGAAGATCCGTAGAAATAAATTCTATGTGTACGTCACCTTTTTGAACGTAATTGCGTAAAAAATGATGTCTAATTTCAATATGCTTTGTTCTAGAGTGTAGAATTGGATTTTTTGTCAAGCATATAGCGCTTGTATTATCACAAAAAATTGGAGTATTGTGAAAGAATATTTTAAAGTCTTCTAATTGTTGTTTCATGTATAATGTTTGAGCACAACTGCTACCGGCGGCAATATATTCTGTCTCGACCGTGGAAAGAGCAACTGAATTTTATTTTTTACTAAACCAAGAAACTACTGAGTGTCCTAAGAAATGACATGTACCACTAGTGCTTTTTCTATCAATTCTACAACCCGCGAAATCTGCATCGGAATAACTTACTAGTTCGAACGAAGTACTTTTAGGTCCTAAGTTTTTAGTGCCAATTAAATATCTAAATATGCGTTTTACGGCACATAAATGAGATTCTTTAGGATTGGCTTGAAAACGAGCACATAAACATGCACTAAACATAATATCTGGTCTACTAGTGGTTAAATATAGTAGACTACCAATCATGCCACGATATAAGGTAGTATTAACAGATTTCTCTTTGTCATCAATATCTAACTTTATAGATGTGCTCGTAGGTGTACCAAGTGCTTTACCATTCTCTAAACCATATTTTACTAAAATATCTTTAATATATTTAGATTGATTGATAAAGATGCCATCTTTAGTTTGCTTAATTTGTAAGCTTAAAAAGAATTTTAACTCACCCATCATACTCATTTCAAATTCTCTTTGCATAAATTCTGAAAAATCTTTACATAAATTTTCATTTGTGGATCCAAATATAATATCATCAACATACACTTGTACAAGAAGCATATCATTGTTAAGAATTTTTATGAATAAAGTGGAATCCATTTTTCCTCTCACAAAATCATTTTCAAGTAAAAATCCACTTAACCTATCGTACCAAGCCCTCGGTGCTTGTTTTAATCCATATAAAGCTTTATTTAGTTTATAAACACGATTTGGAAACTTGTGATTTTCAAAACCGAGAGGTTGCTTAACATAAATATCCTCACGTATAAAACCATTTAAGAAAGCGCTTTTGACATCCATTTGAAATAATTTAAAGTTTTTATAACATGCATATGCTAGTAACATACGAATAGCTTCTAATCTAAATACGGGGGCATAAGTTTCATTGTAATCAATACCTTCTTGTTGGTTGAAACCTTGTGCAACTAGTCTAGCTTTATTTCTTATAATCAATCCGCCATCGTCCTTTTTATTTCTAAAAACCCATTTTGTTCCAATAATGGTTTTATCTTTAGGTGGAGAAACAAGTGACCAAACATTATTACGCTCAAATTGTAACAATTCTTCTTGCATAGCTAACAACCAAAACTCAACTTTTTCGGCTTTATTTATATCTTTTGGTTCAATTTTTGACACAAAAGCTAAATTATTACAAACATTCTTTAAGGAGGATCTGGTAAGAATACCACTTGAAGGTTCTCCTAAAATATTTTCAAAAGGATGATTATTAACGAATTTCCAATTTTTAGGTAAACTAGAATCATTATCATTTTTATCTTTATTTGGAGTCATTTCATTATTAATAGAATTATCAATATTAGAAGTAAAGTTTTCTTCATTAATAGACTTATTTAGATCTAGAACCTCATCATCATCTTTGCAGTTTTTACTAAGAGAGTTAGATTCATCAAAAGATACATGTATTGATTCTTGAACAACTAGGGTCCCTTTATTAAAAACTCTATATGCTTTACTATAAAGTGCATACCCAAGAAAAATACCTTCATCAGATTTTGCATCAAATTTTCCCAAATTATCTTTATCATTTAAAATAAAACATTTTCTTCCGAAAACCTTGAAATAAGCAATATTTGGTCTTTTATTTTTCAATATTTCATAAGGATTTTTATCTAAACCTTTTCTAACAATAGTTCTATTTATTACATAACAAGATGTATTAACAGCTACCGCCCAAAAATATTTCGGTAGGTTATGTTCATTTAGCATAGTTCTTGCCATTTCTTGTAAAGACCTATTCTTCCTTTCTACTACACCATTTTGTTGAGGTGTCCTTGGTGCAGAAAAATTATGTTCAAAGCCATTTTCATCACAAAATAATTCCACATCTTTGTTATCAAATTCTCTTCCTCTATCACTTCTTATGAAGACAATATTGCAACCTTTTTCATTTTGAATTTTCTTACAAAATTTGGCAAAAATAGAGTGAGTATCATTTTTATGAGTAAGAAAGAAAACCCATGTAAATCGAGAATAATCATCAACAATAACAAAGGCATAATATTTTCCACCTAAACTAGCAACTTTGTTAGGTCCGAATAAGTCTAACTGTAATAATTCTAAAGGCCTATTTGTTGATATATATCTTTTCTTTTTAAATGAAGTTTTGGTTTGTTTTCCAAATTGACATGCATTACACAATTTATCTTTAACAAACTTTATTTTGGGCAGCCCTCTAACTAACTCATTTTTGGACAAAATATTAAGTTGTTCCATGTTGGAATGACCTAATCTTCTATGCCATAACCAACAAGTATCATTTAGGACAGCTAAACACTTGACATCTTGTTGTGACAATTTATCAAAATCGAGAGTATAAACATTTTCATGTCTAGAAGCAACAAACACAACATTATTATCCTTAGCATTTTTTATTAGACAGTAATCTTCTTTAAATAAAACATTATAACCTTTATCACACAATTGGCTAATACTAATTAAATTATGTTTAAGACCATCAACTAAAAGAATGTTTTCAATGCAAGGAGAGGGATCCTTACCGACCTTACCTATGCCAATGATTTTACCTTTGGAGTTGTCTCCGAATGTGACTAAACCTCCATCTTTGGCAATTAAGCTCGAAAACTTACTTTTGTCACCTGTCATGTGTCTTGAACACCCGCTGTCTAAGAACCATGTTGATTTGATCGAACCACCTCTAAAACAAACCTACAATCAACTTTTAAATAAATTTTCTTTTGGTACCCAAAATGTGTTGGGTCCATACGGGTTAGCAAAAATAGGAGTCTTTTTAGGAATCCATGCCACATTGGTAGAATATCTATATTTGCAAAAATTTGAGAAATGGGTATGTCTTCCACAATATGTACATATTGAATTTCCAATATTTTTAAAGTAATTTTCAAAACTTTTCTCATTTTCTTTTTCATTATATCCAAGTCCAGCCTTATCATACATCCACCTTTGATTTCCAAGTAGCAAATTCAAATTTTTTTCTCCATTTACAAACTTTTCAAGACACCAAGTTAAATCCTTAATTTTAAGTTTCAATTTTTCATTTTCAGAAAAGTGACTAGATGATTCTTTAATTTTTAGTTTTGCCATTTCAGATTTTATAGATTTATTTTCAGATTTCATAACTTCTATATTTTCAACGAGAGAATCATATTTATGTGATAAAGAAGAATGTATCTTTTTAAGATTAATATATTTAGTTTTATGTGCATCAAAATTGTAAAAAAGTTAATCAAAAGCATTTTGAAGTACATCATGATCATTTGAAGTTTCATATTCACTATCTGAATTAAAATTAGAAGATACCTCATCATCATTTGCCATAAGGCAAATATTTGCAACTTCTCCATCACTTGAATCTTCATCGTTGCTACTTATCACTCCAAGTAGTAGCTTTCATGGCCTTTTTGTATTTTTCATTTCTTTTCTCTTTTCTGTCATTCTTCTCTTCTTTAGCCTTGGGACAGTTAGGTCTAATATGGCCTAAATCTTTGTAGTTATAACATTTTGGTTCAAACTTAGAGGATGACTTTCCTTCATGTGCCTTCTTTGAAAAGAATTTTTTGTATTTTCCTGACGGTCCCTTCTTTTTGGCAAGAAATTTTTTGAATTTTCTGGTAAGAAGCGCTATGTCACCATCTGCATCATCATCAGCTTCCTCACTTTCTTCTTCTTCCTCAATGGATTTGAAAGCAATAGTTTTGCTTGCTTTGGGCTTTTCATCTTCAGCAAGTTCTTTGAGTTCCATTTCATGAGTAATTAAGGAGCCCAATAGTTCATCAAGAGAGATAGGTCTTTCTCGTATAGCTTCTTTGATAGCCAGCTTCTTTGTCATATAAGCAGATGGTAATGACCTGAGAATCTTGCTCACTAATTCTGAATCAGTATAAGATTTACCAAGAGATTTCAATCCATTTATAATATTTGAAAATCTAGTAAACATATCAGAGATAGTTTCATCTGCTTTCATTTTAAAAAGCTCATAGTTATGAACAAGCATGCTGATTTTATCCTCCTTGACTTGACTAGTTCCTTCATATGTAACTTCTAGTCTATCCCAAATTTCTTTAGCAGATTCATAACAACAAATTCTGTTATACTCATTTACATCAAGTGCACAATGCAAAATATTCATAGCTTTAGCATTTATTTGAATTTTTTTAATATCAACATCATTCCATTAATTTTCTTCTTTAGGGACAGAAGCATTATTTACCATTTTGATAGGAATATAGGGACCATTCATGACAACTTTCCAAACTTCATAATCATGTGACTGAATAAAATATTTAATTCTATTTTTTCAATAACTATAATCTTTTCCAGAAAATAGAGGAGGTTTAAAAATGGATTGACCTTCACCAAGAGATGTAGTAACATATTCCATTGATCTTTAACTCTAATATTGTTGAATCTAAAGATAAGAAGAGCACCAGCTCTGATACCAACTGTTGCCCAGATTATACTCAAGAGGGGGGTGAATTGAGTTTTTACAAACTTTAAGTCAAATTAATATGTTAGAAAAATAGTAAATTTAAATCACTTAGACAAATTTCAGATTAATACAACTATTAGATATAAATTTAACAAAATCAAATAAACGCAATCAACTAACTAAAAATGCAGATTTTAATACACTAGGAATATTAATTTAATTTTCGTATTTTAAAAATAAGTAAAATTTTGAAGATAATTATTTGGTTTTAAAAAAAAAATATTTTAGCCTTAAAATTAATTTAGTTAAATTTCAGAATTAATTTATTTGCAAGATAGTGAGCTGAAAATATTAACTCAGCCAAGCATGTGTAAATAAATAAATAAAAGTGCGGAAAATAAATGACACCGAAATTTAACGTGGTTCGGCCAAATCCTGGCCTACGTCCACGCGCCTAGAGCCCCTGTCTCCTTTGCGCTTCACTAAACCTGATCCACTTGTGGGTAGGATCAAACCACCGCGTACAACTGTTTGCAAGCTAACTCCAAGCTCCAAACCCCGTGGCCCACTTATGGGTAGGAACCAATTACCGGTACAAACCGAAGCTTCAACAAAGCTTCCCAACAAATCTGAATTTTCTAGTACAAGGTAAAATACTGAAACTCAAAAAAATGTAATCTGAGTTTCTCCTTCTTTAATTAGACTTAAATAAATGATGTTGAAGTAGGCACAAGTCTTCTTCTTCAATGATTGAGCAGATACCAAAATTAATAGCTCTCTTGAATATGTAGTTGAGTGGTAAATTAAATGCTCTCAATAATATTTCAAGTCTTGATCATATTCTTATTCAAGTCTGTCTTCAATGCAGCTCTTCAAAGCTTTAAATATGTCTTCCAAAAACTAGCTGTTAGACACATGTATTTTTTAGCATTAATTGCTCCTGATTTTGCTGAGAGGAGATAGCAAAAAAATCTCAAACTCTGATATGAAAATCTTCATATTTATCTTCTCCATAAAGATATAGTTGTTGTAGCACAAAAGTGGTAATCTGAAAACATAAGTAATTGATAGTTGCTAGGTAGATGACCCATATATTTTCTGTCAAGAGAAGGTTAGTCCAAGAGATAAAATATGAATCTGATATGTAAATGTAAAGTGTTAGCACAAGAGTTGATATCAGATAATGGTAATCAACTGGCATGTTGGTTGAAAATAAATCTAATAGCTGTTGAAAGCCTATTTGGTTATATTTTAGATATAATCTCTCAAAGACAGATAAGGCTTAATGTAGCTAGTACAAAAGTTGGTAGGAGGTACATAAGGCTATGCAAGTTTATACGGCAAAATAAAATTAATGGTTAACTAAAAATGACCAAGTATCCAATAGATATAATCTAATTAATATACACCATTTTATCGGTTGAAACCAACCCACACGATCATTTAAAAAAAAATCTGTAGAAAAAAAAAATTAACCAAACTTTTAAAACCGGAGTTTTCTAAAGTGACACAGAGGTAACAAAAAGAATCAACCTATGTCATTAAGGTCACGTCTGTAACAGGTATGAAAAAGTGACAGCAAGTCCAAGTATGTATAAAGTCAGTACTACGCGTAAGGCTCAAAGTCTGAAATCAGACAGGTCCTGTACGAAATCTGTGTATGGCCGAAAGCTTGTAGCAAGTCTACTTACTAACAGTCAAAAGCCTAAAAGAAATCAAAATATAAAATGAATCCATCTAAGCTATAAAGTTCTTGGAAGTTAGTACATGGTAATTCATAAAACTGATAAAAGGATGAAGGCTGCAAGTCGCAGATATAGTACTAGCCGAAAATCTTGTGAGATACCAGTGAAAGGTGACGGCTGCATATAGCAGGTATAGTATAGAAGGTATCGTATTGATCGGCCTAGTGAGGAAACCGAAAGTTATAAGGCTACACACAAAGTAGCAGGTAAAGTAGCGTCCTAAGCAGGTATGGTTTTAAAAAAAATACCGACTGTTATAATGCAAAGGACTGACACATAATATATATATATATATATATATATATATATATATATATATATATATGTCGCACAAATAAAGCAAGTTCCAAAGTAACATATGATACTGACTTGACTTGAGAAAGTACACGCATGGCTCAAGAAAATTAAAAATTATCAACTGTACAAGATTTAAAAAAAAACAAGTGGCCGAAGATTTCAAATCGTGTAATGGCCAAAGTTAGTGGCAAGTCCAATGTAGAAAAAAAATAATTATCTCATAAAGAACGAAATCTAAAACTCATAAAAATGTCTTCTCAAGCACTAATATATACAATACTGAAACACAAAAAAAATATTTGACAAGTATTGTAATTTAAAAAATATTTTCCAAAATGAAAATTTATTTTTATCACTAAATTCTGAACATAATTAAAAAATAAAAAATTCATTTTAAACAATACTTGCACCTAAAAAAAAGTTACATAAATATCATAAAGTATGAAATATTCACATACTACTTAAGTAAAGTTTGTTTGGAATCATCAAAATTAAATTAAACTAAAATGTACATTAATTAAACTAATATAATCAATTAGGGATAAAATACATTTCCGTTAACATTTTATATTATTAAGTTTTGATTATGTAGTTGAGTTTGTAGATGTCAATTCCACAGCAAGCCTAGAATTACACCACCTTGTATCTTAGGTTTTAAATACACACTTGATTTTTTCAATTCTTTGTTGCATTTGGGTTTTAAATACATACTTGATTTTTTTTTTAAATTTTTGAGTCTTTATTATATTTCGATTTGGTTGCTCTTCATATGCTTTTCTCTTCATAGATTACTGGAACTATATGTCCTTTGCGAGGTCTATTTTTCATTTCTTCTATTTAATTGTTTAAGAATGATGATGGACATTCATTGTGTTGGGATCTTGAATTGATGGATATTTTCTCGTCAAATAAAAAAAAGGTGATTTTGTTGAATGTTATTTATGTTGATATTTTTTTAATTATGATTCAAGGTAATAGTTGACATAATTCCTTTCAATTGTAGGATTGATCTTATGACTTTTAATTATGATTCACTGTGTATGGCCAGCCACCGAAAAGTAGGATTAATCTTATAATTTAGGATTTATGAGGCCAATATACATAATTCATTTCAATTGTAATACTCACTGTAAAAGTTAAACAATCACTTTCCTTTATTTCATCTATTGAGACGAGACATGAATTGATGTTTTGCTTTTTTCTTGAAGGTTCGTGGCCCGAAGTCTGTTTAAGGTTTTTTTCTTAAGCTGTTTAAGTTTACTTCCATATCATATTATGATGAATAGTTTCTCATTAAAGAAAAACAAATAGATTTTGATGAATAGTTATTTATGTTGATCTGTTTTTAATTATGGTTCAAGGTATTAGTTGACATAAAAGTGATATGCTCGATATGTATAATTTAGGACCTTTGCAAAATCATGTATTAGTTGACATACAAGTTATTTCTCTCTCTAACTTTGATTATGGGTTGTTTTAAGATTTTTGCTCAAGTCAATTATGATATTATATTCCAATTAACAACGCGGTGAGGTATCTGATTCCTTATTTTTTTTTCATGTGATTTTTTATTTACCTATATCAGGCTATTTTTCCATTTTACCAATTTGGTTAGAATTACAATTGCCTGTTTTTTTCAAAATATATTATTTACGATGGTTAAATTATGTCATTTTTTGCATTCTCATCTTTCATGGATCAACACAAGAACTTTATTAATTTTTTAACTCTTTTGGGATATAGGTTATGGTATTCTAGGGCTTGTGTTTCATTTCACTCCCAATTTTTTATGACACACTTTTGGACCTAATTTGGTCAATATAGTTCATATTCATAATAAATGCTTTATGCAATATAGTATAGAATTACAGTTGCTGCTTGAGCCCTTCAAACTAATTCTTTATGCAGGTGATGATGAAGATGAATTTGAAATTACCCTTCTAGTGTTGTCTCAATTTTGAGAGACTTTGTTTAAATTGTCTTTACAACATTTTGTGTGTGTCTCAATTTGAAATTATCCTTCTAGTGTTGCCTCAATTTTTATTATTTCAAAGTTTATATGTATATATATATATATATATATATATATATATATATATATATATATATATATATATATATTTGTCTTATATTTTTATTCAGTTGTCTATTTAAAAATAAGTAAATAAATATTTTTGTACCTTTTCATATTTTTTTTTTTTGTGTTTAAACATATATTCAAATAAACAAAATTAATTTGTTTATTTAAAAGGTTTAAACAAAAATCAAGGGTCGTGATTTGTTTTTCATTAATGGCTAAGATGTAGCCTTGGTGTGTTTGTTAGGATGATCCGTGTGATGTCTCTTGGGCCAATGGGTGTTGGTTGGGTTTTCCACACGAGTTGACCACGTGTGGTGCCAGCTGCATACAACCGTTGAGATCCTTGTTTTACCATCTTTAACCCTTACCCTCTAAGGGTTTTTACGCTAGTACCCTTAGGGTTATAAGTGGACTTATTTGTCCCTAGCCACCTAGGGAATATGGTGTTCTTGCCCTTCGTTTGGTGGTTTTTTATTTACAAACCTTGCCCCTCTTTTGGATTGATATAAAATCGTTACGATCTTCCATCTTTTTGTTAGGGTTTTTTGAGTTACAATCACAGCCAACATTTTCTCTCCACTTCCTCTCTCTACAATTTTCCCTACTATTTACAGCTTTTGTGAGTGTGTTATGTTAAACCTGAATCTCCATCTTACGTGTTCTCTTTGTGTGAGATTTTACCTATTTAAACAACAACACCATCTTAGTGAAGTTTAATTTTTTTTTTGGTGTTACACAATCTAGTGTGAAGAGTTGAGTGGGGGTTTTAACCTTGGTTTTCGGTGTGGCTGATTTTTTCGGTTATCAGTTATGAGTTCGACATCCCTTTTATTTTTGGCTTGGTCCTGCTTCTCAGGTTTTCCGCCGGTGGTTTGTTTCCCGTTCTTTTTTTCTCATGTATTTTACTGTTTTGAGATTTGTGTGTGTTTGTCCAGACTGTTGTTCGTGCGTGTGTTTTAGATCCTGTGTGTTTGGGTGATTTGTTAGATCTGGAGTGAGTTAGTTAATCAACTCAGACTTGGACTCAGTTTAACATAGTCATTAACTCGTACTTAACTCAGCTCAAAATTAGTTTAACTCGTGTGTAACTTAGTGAGTTAAATCGATCTCAAACTTTGTGTTAACTTAGTGAGTTAACTCTATTTAACATGAACAAACCTGAACGTAATTTTGAAATTCACACTTGGATTATTTGGACTGGCTTTGGACTATCTTTAGACAGTTTTTGAACTTAACTAAAATTCATTTTTGATTTCGTTATCTCAGTTGTGAGTTATACTTATTGTGTAGAACACCTAAAAGTAATCTGAAATTGATTTTTGAATTAATTAAAATCAGTATTACTTTATTTTAAAATCAGATTAATTTGTTGTGTGGTTTGGCTTTTGCAAAAACCAATTTGTTAGTGTGTGTTTGAATCTAAAATCTTACCTATCAGTTAGTCCCTGATAGGTAATTTTTTGTTGGAGTTAATAAAAATATACTTAAACTCTTGTGTGTTTGGTCTTCTTTTATAAACAATTTTTTTTTATGATTTGACTAAATCAAACCTAATTATTTAAAATTTGTTTGTTGCACAACTTCGCGGGATCTCGGGCTAGAGTGTGTTGTAGTCACTATTACCGAGGTGTTATTAGGTTGACTGATTTTCAGTTAAGTTGGGTTGTTTTAGACTAGGTTGGTTGTATGGGTGTGTATTTGCTTTGTTTAATTCATGGTAGACTTGGAGGACTATCATATGTAACTCTTAATTGATAATAGTGGACTTGGGTGCGTGTGTTGTCCTGGGACTAGGGACACGGGGTTTACCACCATGGTGGGTTCCTCGAGAACAAATACTGTGTTACTATCTACCTTTCCTCATCCCATTCTGCTTATATTTATTTCAGCATCATCATTCCAAATCTATTTTTATTTGTGTGGGTGTTTAGAACGATTTCAATAAAAAAATTATTAAATATTAAAAGAGTTGGAGTTTTATTTATTAACTAAAACACGTTAGAGTTTAGGTTATTTCAAGCAGTATCAGAGCTTCAGGAGTCACTTTTTAAAAGTTGTATTCTGCGAAGATCCTGAACTCTTTTGTTTTCAATCAATCATTTTTTTTAATCATGGGTGACCATAATGGGTCTTTAGTATGTCCTCCCGTGTTTGATGGTGACCACTTTGCTTATTGGAAAGTAAGAATGGTTGCACACCTTAAACATTTGGGAGATGAGGTATGGGAAACAGTTGAAAATGGTTTTTCTCCACCTACTAAACCTAGTGATGATGATGCTAAAATACTTGTTAGAAAACCTTTTTCTGAATGGACCAAAGAAGAAAAGCTTAGTTCACAGTATAACAACAAAGGAAAAAATGCCATTTCTCAAGCGATGGGTGCAACTGAATTCTTAAGAATTTCAGCCTGCACTACATCTAAAGAGGCTTGGGACATTTTAATGACAACCCATGAAGGGGACTCCAGAGTTAAAAGGGTTAAGTCCCAAATGTTAGTTAGGCTTTATGATTCTCTCTACATGAAAGATAATGAGAAGTTTAATGATTTTTATTTGAAATTGCAAGATGTCGTGAATCAGTCACATGCTAATGGTGTTATTTATGTTGATCTTAAAATTTGTGATAAAATTCTTAGATCTCTCCATAAGAGTTTTGATTTAATTGCTCATACTATTGCTGATAATTTGGATAGTTACACACATCATCTCCTGTGTAGTAAACTTAAGACTTTTGAATATCAAAATACTTTAAGGGTTGAGCAAAGGAGTAAAGCACCTGCACACACCGAAAATCAAAATGTGCTTAATTTTAGAACTAGTAGTGAAAGTAGTATGGCTTTTGTATCATCTCTGTTCAATTTAACTGAATCTGAAATTTCTTTGGAATCTTTGGATATTGAGCTTGCACTCTTGTCTAAGCACTATAAGAAATTTGTGAAGTATATGAATAAATATGCTTCAAAACAAGGTCCGTCTAGTTATTCTGATAGACCCCATGAAAAATATTTTGAGAAGAAAAGTTTTGAAAAATCTGGACCTAAGAAGGTTTTGAGCCTAATTTAGTGTCGTAAGTGTAATGAATATGGTCATTATGTCGATAGGTGTTTTTCTAAATCTAAATGAGAACCTTCAAATAGGGCCCATTTGTTTAAAACTTGGGATGATATTTTTTACAGTGATGATGAAGAAACTTTTGATAACCTCATGGCATTTATTCCGCCTGTACTATGATATCAGAGGACATATTAGATAGCATATCTAATTTATCAAATATTACTGATTTGTGTGATGATACTTGTGACTTAGACTTTGTGAATTTATTTCACACATTTCCTGCTCAAAATCACCCAACTGTCATAGCATCTCTTTTTCATATTGGGAATATTTATGTTGATTTGGATGAATCTGATTTGTTAGAGGTTGTTGAAAATGTTGAAAAAGACGTGTGTGATAATGCTGAAAATGACACAATTGATGACATCATACACTTAAGTGAAGAGAATGCTAGGTTATTAGCGAAAATTAATGCTTTAAATAGTCAAATCATAATTATGTCTGAAGAATCCTCTTTTCACATTGAAGAATTGGAAAATGATGTTGTTTTACTTGAAAAGAGGATTGTTATGCTAACTGATTTGGATCAATCTCTTGAGACTAAAAATAAGGAAATTTTATTTAAATATGATGAGTCTCAAATTAAACTTAAGGGTGTTTTGAATAAATATGATGAATGTAAAAAGGAACTAGAGATCACCTCCAAAAAGTTAAATAGTTATTGGAATTCTGGGTTTCTTGTCAAAACTATTAATAAAAATATGCGCTATGATCCCACAAAATCTTATTCTGACTTTTTTCCTACAAAAGGACTTGGTTTTGAAGGGGAAGAATTTGATGTCATTAATTTCGTAAATTCAAAAGAACAATTTCCCGAGTCTAATGAAATTAGGATTTCTTCCAAACATGTGAAAAATGAAGGTTGTTCAACATCTTCTAAGCTTGTCTTTAAATGCAGTTTTTTTCACAGAACGGGACATTTGGAAAAATTCTGTTTTAAGAAGTTAGGACATAATGGTCCTAATTTGGGCATTTTTAGGCAAACTCAAAATGGAAAGAAGTTTCAAACTACCAAGCCTACTTTTCATTGTGGATATTGCTTTAAATTTGGTGATTTAGATCACTTTTGTTTAAAAAAGGCAAACATGGCCAACTCTAGACCAACCCCCAAACATGCTATTCCGACTAGACCTATATATAGGAAAAAAAATTCGCTGTGATTTCTGTCACAAAAATGGTCACTTGATTGATTTCTGTTATAAAAAACTCCAAGCTCAAAACAGGCCATCTCATTTTAAAGGTAAAACTGAATTTGTTAGGAAGCCTAATCTGTCCAACAAGCAGCCTTATCATACAAAAACTTTTTTTAAGAAAACTAAGGCTAATTGGGTTAAAAAAATATGAATTAAATGACTCATTGAGATGCAATGTTGTTTTATCGGCACTAAATGCTCGTAATAAAAAAATTCAATGGTATTTGGATTCTGGTTGCTCTAGGCATATGATGGGGGACGTATCATGGTTTACCAACTTAAAATCTATTGTTGGTGGTGTTGTAACTTTTGGTGATGAAAATATGTCCCACATCATAGGAAAAATGTCGATTGAGGAAGATGGGATCTCTAATTTGGAGGACGTTTTACTCGTTGATGGTTCAAAAGTAAATCAATTGAGTATTAGTCATTTTTGTGACAATGATCATGCTGTTAATTTCACTAAATGTGATTGTAAAATTTTAGACCCCAATGGGAAACTTATTTTGTGTGGTACTAGGACTCCAGACAATTGATATGCTGTTAAACATGAACATGATTCTGAAAATTATTTATCTTCGAGAATGAGTGATTTAGACTTATGGCACGAACGTTTAGGCCATCTAAATTATGACAGTTTGTCTAAATTAACTAATCAAAATCTTATTCATGGTGTACCCAAAATAACTAAAGTTAAACACTCTATTTGTGGTCTATGTCAGATTGGTAAAATTCATAAGGCACCTCATAAGAAAGTAACTTAATTTTTTACCTCTCACCCTTTGGAATCGTTACATATGGATTTAATGGGTCCTTCTAGGACAATTAGTTTATGTGCTAATTCCTATATTCTTGTTATTATTGACGACTTTACTAGATTTACTTAGGTTGCGTTTATGAAAGAAAAATAAAAAACTTTTAATCATTTTTTGAAAATTCTGCTAAAAATCAAAAATGAGAAAGATACCCAAGTCACTCGTATTCGTAGCGATAGGGGTGGGGAATTTAAAGACACGAGTATCATTGACTATTGTATTGGGAATGGGTATGAACGTGAGTTTAGTGATCCTAAGACACCCCGACAAAATGGTATTGTTAAAAGAAAAAATCAAACCATTCAAGAAATGGCTCGTGTTTTGATTCATGCTAGAACTTGCCAAAATATTTTTGGGTTAAAGCTAAACAGCTTGTCACATAATTAATAGGGTTCATTTAAGGAAAAATTCTAAACAAACACCCTATGAATTATGGTATGGTAGACAACCCAATCTGAAATATTTTAGAGTTTTTGGTAGTGAATGTTATGTGGGTAAGGATCAGGAACATTTGTCCAAATTTGACACTAGAGGAGAGAAGGATATTTTTTAGGATACTCCCAAAACAGTAGGGCTTATAGAGTTTATAATTTGAAAACTAAATCTATTATGGAATCCATTAATGTTGTGATAAATGATTGCATTGCCCCTTTTGTAGAAGATAGCCCAGAATCATTACCCGTTGAAAATACTTCATCGAATGATTTATCAAAACAATCAACGGATAATGACTTCGACTCCCATCCATCAGAAGATCTTGACGTTCCAAATTGGGTTAGGGAAAATCATCCTAAAAAGAACATTTTGGGTGATGTGAAAGAACCAATTAAGACTAGGGCTCAAACTTTAAATGCTTTGATGTATTCTTTTGTCTCTCTAATTGAACCAAAGAATATAAAGGATGCCCTTGTGGATGAATCTTGGCTTCTTGCTATGCAGGAAGAGTTGGGTCAATTTAAAATCCATAATGTATGGTTTTTAGTTCCTCGTCCTACTCATACTAATGTCATTGGAACTAAGTGGATTTTTAAAAATAAATGTGACGAAACCGGTAATGTTTTGCGTAACAAAGCTAGACTAGTAGCTCAAGGTTACTCCCAAATTGATGAGATTGATGTTGATGAGATATTTGCCCCGGTTGGTAGAATATAGTCTATTAGACTTTTTCTTGTCATTTCTTGTCATTTGAAATTTAAATTATACCAAATGGACGTAAAATCTGCTTTTTTGAATGGGTTTTTAAATGAAGAAGTGTCTGTTGAACAACCTAAGGGTTTTGTTGATCATTTTCTTTTGGATCATGCTTTTAGATTAAAGAAAGCTCTTTATGGTCTCAAACAAGCCCCTCGTGCTTGGTATGAGCGTCTTACCTCTTTTCTTTTAACCCATGGCTTCAATCGAGGGGGAGTTGACCTAATAATGTTTATTAAAAGAAATACAAAATGTTTCCTTATTGCTCAAATATATGTTGATGACATTATTTTGGGGCATACATCTCCTCAAGAAGTTGAAATCTTTGCTAACATTATGAAATCTGAATTTCAAATGTCTATGATGGGTGAGTTGCATTTTTTCTTAGCTTTACAAGTTTCTCAAAAATCGGACTGCATTTTTATATCCCAAACTAAATATGCAACTGAATTAGTTAAGCGTTTTGGGCTAACAAATGGAAAAACTGCTAGGACTCCTATGAGTTCCATCACTAAACTTTCCAAATATTTAACAGGTAAGAAGGTTGAAGTAACACTTTATCATAGTATTATTGGTATCCTTCTATATTTAATTGTTAGTAGACCCGACATAATGCAGTGTGTGTGTGCGCGCGCGCGCACTAGATATCAATGTGAACCGAAAGAATCTCACTTGCTTGCGGTTAAGCGCATACTGAAATATGACAGTGGTACTCTAAGCTTTTGTATTATGTATACTTTCGACACAAATTCTAAAATAATTGGGTATACGGATGTTGATTGAGCTGGGTGTGCCGATGATAGTAAAAGCACTTCCGGTGGTTGCTTTCACTTAGGACACAACGTAGTCTATTGGCCGTCTAAAAAGCAGAATTGTGTCTCTCTTTCCTCTGCCGAAGTCGAGTACATAGCTGCTGGTAGCTGTTGTACTCAGCTTTTGTGGATCAAACAAATGCTAAACGATTATGGAATAAATGAACCAATTTCTCTCATTTTATGTGATAATCAAAGTTCCTTCATTATTTCAAAAAATCGCATTTTTCACTCACGTACAAAACATATTAAAATGCATGAACATTTTACTAGGGAACTCGTTGAGAAAAAGGAAATCTGCATAGAGTACTTCAATACTAAAGACCAACTTACTTATTTATTTACTAAACCATTAAATAATCATAGATTTGAAACTCTATGAATGTCAATTGGTGTGTGTGCGTTTCCAGCCTAATTTGATTTTGGTTTCCTCCCTTTGTCCCTTTGAGAAAAACAGGGGGAGAATTTTGGACCCTCGGTGTCTTTTATGGTTTTTTAGGATATATGTTGTTAGTTGAGTTATGTATTTTGATAGGACTCAAAATTTTGTTAGTTGAGTCATGTATTTTTTATCTCAAAGTCTTGTTTGTCTCAAAATTAGCTAAAGGGGGAGATTGAAATTACCCTTCTAGTGTTATCTCAATTTTGAGAGACTTTGTTTAAATTCTCTTTACAACATTTTTTGTGTGTTTCTTTTTATTATTTCAAAGTTTTTTTTATATATATATTTTGTCTTATATTTTTATTGAGTTGTATATTTAAAAATAATTAAATAAATATTTTGTACCTTTTCATATTTTTTTGGTGTTTAAACATATATTCAAATAAACAAAATTAATTTATTTATTTAAAAGGTTTAAACAAAAATCAAGGGCTGTGATTTGTTTTTCCTTATTGGCTAAGATGTAGCCTTGGTGTGTTTGTTGGGATGATCCGTGTGATGTTTCTTAGGCCAATGGGTGCTGGTTAGGTTTTCCATACGAGTTGACCACGTGTGGTGCCAGCTGCATACAACCGTTGAGATCCTTGTTTTACCATCATTACCCCTTACCCTATAAGGGTTTTTACGCTAGTACCCTTAGGGTTATAAGTGGACTGTTTTGTCCCCAGTCGCCTAGGGGATATGGCGTTCTTGCCCTTCGTTTAGTGGTTTTTTATTTACAAACATTGCCCCGATTTTGGATTGATATAAAATCGTTACGATCGTCCATTTTTTTGTTAGGGTTTTTTGAGTTACAATCATAGCCAACATATTCTCTCCACTTCCTCTCTCTACAATTTTCCCTATGATTTACATCTTTTGTGAGTGTGTTGTGTTAAACCTGAATCTCCATCTTTTGGGTTCTCTTTGTGTGAGATTTTACCTATTTAAACAACACCACCATCTTAGTGAAGTTTGAGTTTTTTTTGGTGTTACACGATCTAGTGTGAAGAGTTGAGTTGGGGTTTTAACCTTGGTTTTCGATGTGGATGGTTTTTCCAGTTACTGGTGGTGAGTCCAGTGTCCCTTTATTTTTAGCTTGGTCCTGCTTCTCAGGTTTTTTACCAGTGGTTTGTTTCCTATTCTTTTTTTCTCCGGTGTTTTACTGTTTTGAGATCTGTGTGTGTATGTCCAGACTATTGTGCATGCGTGTGTTTTAGATCATGTGTGTTTGGGTGCTTTGTTAGATCTGCAGTGAGTGAGTTAATCAACTCGGACTTGGAATCGACTTAACACAATCATTAACTCGTACTTAACTCAGCTCAAATTCAGTTTAACTCGTGTGTAACTCAGTGAGTTAACTCGGTCTCAAACTTTGTGTTAACTCGGTGAGTTAACTCTATTTAACTCGGATAAACCTGGACTTAATTTTGAAACTCACACTTCAATTATTTGAACTGTCTTTGGACTATCTTTGAATAGTTTTTGAACTTAACTAAAATTGATATTTGATTTCGTTATCTCCGTTGTGCGTTATTATTATTGTGTATAACACCTAAAAATAATCTGAAATTAATTTTAGAATTAATTAAAATAAGTATTTACTTTAGTTTAAAATCAGATTGATTTCTTATTTGGTTTGGCTTGTGCAAAAACCAATTTCTAGTGTGTATTTGAATCTAAAATCTTACCTATTAGTTAGTCCCTGATTGGTAAATTTTTTTTAGTGTTAATAAAAATAGACCTAAAGTCTTGTGTGTTTGGTTTTCTTTTATAAATAATTTTTTTTATGATTTGACTAAATCAAACTTCCTTATTTAAAATTTGTGTGTTGCACAACTTCACGGGATCTCGGGCTAGAGTGTGTTGTTATGCATGCGTTGTAGTCACTATTACCGGGGTGTTATTGGGTTGACTGATTTTCAGTCAAGTTGGGTTGTTTTAGACTAGAGTGGTTATACGGGTGTGTATTTGCTTTGTTTAATTCGTGGTAGACTTGGAGGACTGTAATCTGTAACTATTAATTGTTAGTAGTGGACTTGGGTGAGTGTTTTGTCCTGGGACTAGGGACACGGGGTTTACCACCATGTTGGGTTCCTCAAGAACAAATATTGTGTTACAATCTACCTTTCCTCATCCCATTCTGATTATATTTATTTCAGCAGCATCATTCCAAATCTGCTTTTATTCGTGTGGGTGTTTACAACGATTTCAATAAAGTTTTTTGTGACACCACGCCTAATAAAATACCGGGTGATCAGTCCTATACCAAATTAAAACAGGAATCCCAGTTGG
This sequence comes from Sambucus nigra, assembly GCA_949130495.1. Taxonomy (NCBI): domain Eukaryota; kingdom Viridiplantae; phylum Streptophyta; class Magnoliopsida; order Dipsacales; family Adoxaceae; genus Sambucus; species Sambucus nigra. Next base: position 102,502,069 of record OX422218.1, on the reverse strand, counting down.
ATCATCCTTAGCATCACTGTCGAAAACTTTTTAAAACTTACTAACCACCTAGTATTCCAAAAACTGGTGCCAATTTTAACTTTTTAATTAAACAAAACAATACATGCGGAATTAAAATATAAACCATTCACACAACTGAATGAAAGTAAATAGAATAATAATTACATAACTTGCCGAATAAATCACCGCCACCAAATAAATAATCCAATACAAATATTCAACACCTGAAAGAATTACACCTGAAAACTGTACCAAGAAGTCTGGGCTACAGGCCCTAAATAAAGCTGAGACTGATACAAGATTCCTACTCTAGGAATGAATAAACGATGCGTCTAATTCAACTCCTGCTAGCATCCACATATGCTGCAGCTCCGTGTCCCTGGAATAGAATAACAATCCTGGCGTCCCTGTGGCTGGACACCTAAAAGGTTTTGAAAATATTTTTATAGCAAGGGTTAGAACCTAAAACATTTTGAAAATATTTAGCAAGTGAATTAACTGCAGTAATTTAAAATGCATGAATGCGCTTCATATTTAAGTTAGTGTCGCACTCCCTTGTGGACATTCTCACCCCTCCACTATTGTGCACACCTAACGGTTACCTTAACCCCACCTAGTTGTACTACCCCGTCCAACTAGTTCTGGTATAACCTTCCCTTGCCATACTACTCTAACCCGAGTATAATGATTCTTGAATTATAAGTTATTTCACAATTAACTTAATTAATTCCTCTTAAATAGTAGCATATAACCGTGTCACAAGTTATATAAAGTAAATACATCGCACACTGTATTATTCCCACAAATGATTAACTTAATTAATTTCTCATTAATTAACAACATATAACTGTAACCCGAGTTATATAAGGTAAATACATCACACACTGTATTATCACCTACATATAATATTTACTACCATATTATACGTACCTTTACTAACATCCACACATATATCATACGTGTATCCATCCTTCTGAGTATACCCTCACCGGATGATTCCCTCTAAAATGCTATCTCACTAGGTGTGCTCACAAAACCTAGTTCCCCAAGTTGGAATCGCTCACCAACTTGGCCTAAAATATAAACGTAGTGGAGGCGGTCATATTCCTTCCCTGAAAGTGAGATAAATCCCTCACCCATATATACCGGACGCTATGGCCTGGGGATATACTCGCCCTACTCCTCAAGCTAGGGGATTCACCCACATCGCGCAACCTCCCTTGATAGCATTAGAGTATATAAATTTAATAAATATCTAATCACTGATATTTAGTATCACGCACAATAAATACACGTATATATATACGATCACGACACCGTATATATATAATATAAACCTCGGCTTTACCGTGTACTCAAAATCTCGTACACTGCCTGTAATTTAATATCACACACAATATATATATATATACTATCACTATACCGTATATATATAATATAAACCCCGGCTCTACCGTGTACTCCAAGTCCCATACATTGCCTGAAATTTCCTGAGTCTGTGGCCCGACTCAATGTAGTTAATTTTCTCACTTAATAATTTATCGTCTTCCCGAGTCTTTGGTCCGACTCTAATATATTTAACTCACTCTTTAATTTATATAATACTTTCCCCGAGTCTATGGTCCGACTCCAATTAAATTAATTGACACACTTATTAATTTAATACCTTCCCGAGTCTATCACCCGACTCTAATTAAATTAATTGACACACATTTTAATTTAATACATCCTTGAGTCTATCGTCCGACTCTAAATATCTCTTAGAATTTCCACTGAACACATGTGATGATCAGATTACATGTTTGAAAATAAACATATGTAACTACAACATATGTAAACCAAAACTCCAAATCTGAACCCGACCTTTGAAAATATCCATGAATCATACCTAAATCATGCCACAACTTCGGCACTCCAATGCGTTGTGCCTACATAACTTGTGTTATCTATTAGTGTACCTACTAACGTATAATGGAATGGAATGGAAAGTTAGTTTGTAAACATACCTGAGGGCATAGTTATTTCAGCACATTAGCGTACCTATAAAATCTCACATACTAATGTAATTCAAATAATAGTATTGATGTAATTCATATAGAAAAAATGTACATTAAAGACAACATACCCCGACTATATATGGGTTGAAGTTCCCATTTTAGTATCTAGTAGAAATAGAACAAAAGTGCATATAGCCAGTTTTCAATATTTCCTGATAATACGCAAATATCGCATATTTCATCCGTCGAACCTACGCATTTTATCCCCCTCGGTTGCCTTAATCTCTATATTTAAGCCTATTAACCAGACAACCTTTGTTTATATTATTAACATGCTATATGAGGTATAATTGGGCTTCTGTAAGTATTTAGGTACCAAGTATGGGATTCGGACGCATTCCGCGCAATTTTCGTACACAATCGCATGTTCAAGGGCAATCCAGTCATTTCACAGCTTGGGAATCTGGCCCGACATCTACACAGAAGTTGTAGCTCTCCTCTCTATCTTCATGTGGCCCTGAATGGTGCGTGATTTTGAGTCCGTATGACAAAGTTACGACGATTTGAGCGGAGATGAATTGCATGCCAAAACAGGGGATTCTGCAGGCTTCCCTGCTTGATCGATCGATCGGACCTGGGTCTATATTTTTGCCATGATTTTAACAGTCGATCGATCGATCCCCTATTTTTTTCCTGCAGATATTTTCTTATCATTTTCTTTCTTCTTTTCTTTTATTCTTACTTGGTATATATACCAATTTTGTTGTAATATTCAGGGTGAACGTTTTTAGACATATTTAGAAGATAGAATAGGTTAGGGTTTGGGTTTTTGGATGGTTCTTCTTCATTTATACTTGGTTTGACACCCCATTTTTTGTGTAAGTTGACTATTCATCTCCTCTACCAATTAATATAGTTTGTATTTCTTCATTTCTTGCTTTCTAGTTCATTTACAAGCTTTCTAATTTAGGTTTACATGATTTAGTTACATGCTTTGATTTACTTGATTTCTAGTATAGTTTTATCGTGTTTAGTTACACGCTTTCATTTACCGCGTCTTTAACATGCTTTCTAGCTAATTTAAATTAGGTTGTGCTTGAATGGAACTCACTCGAGTTGACACGTTGCTTTGCTTTGGTGATGGAGTTTACGGGTCTATTTTGGGTGCGTTGTCCTAGTTATTGCGCCTAGGAGATTTGAGGGGGCATATCATGTATGTCCCGTGCTTACGACCTTTCGTACGCAATTTCTGGGATATTTGTTGACGCCAAAATCTTATTAGGCTTTTATGATGATTTAGGGCGTAACAACCCTTGATTTAATTAACTGTCGAAATGAGACACATTTGTAATAACTCGTCGACCCATGTAACCATTTTATACTAATTAACTCGAGTGAGGGATATTCTACGCAGCCTATAATTTTACTCGCTTTCATAATCTAGTTTCAATACCTTGCCTAGATTAACATTTCCCTTTATGCATATTTTTCCTTTTAGTTTGTAATCATCTTTTACACTTTTATTTCGGAATATTAAATCACTTGAATTCTAGCATCTTGTCCCTGTGGATTTTCGATACCCGACTTACCGTTGTGCTTTCCCCGCAAGTGTAGTAGTAATTTAGGTTTCTTTTGTATTGAGTTGGCGAAATGAAAACAACGATTAGCGACTTTACACGCGCTACTTTTCGCACTTGATCATTTCCCACAAAATATAGGAAGATAAAATTATTAAACATCATATGTGACACTTTCATAAAAAAAATTAGAAAGCTAGCACAGCATACTCAACGTTCTGCACTACTTTTTTATAATTTCATTTTATTTAAAGCTAACAGGGCATACTCTAATTATATCTACTTACATGGAAAAAATATATATTTACATACAATGTGTACTCTGTAGTACATTAGGGCTATTAGAAAACATTTAACATTATTTTATGAAATATCAAAGATTTATAAAGAAATAAACATATACATTCAGATATGGAGTAACCCCGGTAACAAAATCGACTCAAAAAGAAAGAGAGATATCATAACATAAATGTTAGAGAGAATGATGAGCCATACATTTCATGTAGTTAAATTAAACTGGTATGATATATGCTAAAGAATAGTTGAACTGGTACAATATTTGTTAAACAATAACACACTATATGCTAAAGAACTGGTACAACTGAACTGAACTGGTACAACTCCAGTCAGTTTATGGAAAAAATTCCCCAGTTCTTTGATACAAACTTCGACCACCAATATTTTTTACCCACAAATTAAAAACATTCATATATGGAAAAAAACTGAAAATAAATGACACAGAAACAAGAAAAGCTTGTAGATGCACTGAAAAACACAATGCAAAATATGTTATCAATACAAAAATAAATATCAATATTCACATTGGCAAAGAAACACAATACATGTTTAAGATCTTAACTCCAATTCATTCATCTAATCTATATCACAGACTTGAATTAGGTGCATGATAGTTTTACTTGCTCAACAAATACTCTGAAATGCAGGGCATAAACACACACAGACCTGTGAAATGCAGGGCACAATATCACATCACCTAATATGATAGTTCATTTTAAGATCAAATAGACAGGTGGATGTTGTTGTGGGGTTAGGAGTTGCAGATGTAGGTGGTGCATAGTATGAGGCTTTGGATTCCTGTGGTTCTACGTACGGTGGACATGGACATACTAACATATTTATGAGAAGTAACAGATCCATACAAAAGAAAAAGACATCACTCCCAAAATTGAAATAAAATACCAGTCCTTTTGTCAACGTTAGCGGAATTAGTTAATTCATATTTAAGCTTTTCCACCACTGTAGCCATGGACATATAGTTCTTCTCCATCACCTGAAGAGATTCAAGATGGTCATTGTATAATTTCTTCTTGCAGTCATAGGTAGGCGTAGGCATGCAAAGCCCAAATCATAAAAGGTCTAAACATCTGTCATCTTTAACTTGAGCTACACTTTTAGAGTATATAAAAGCTCCAGAGAATTAGTATACTGGCTTTGACATTTGACATTTGACATTAATTTGGATATAGCAGCTCTAGAAAATTAGTAAAGAAAGAACATACAAAAATACCACAAACTCAAACTTGATATTATTAGTATACTGGAATTTGACATTATTTTGGAAAATCAGAATCCATGATGTTGATTAGAAGTTGAATTTGGAAAATTCCATATTCAAGACCCAATGAAAGTAGACACATAAATTTTATGTCGAAAAGTAGTACCTTAAGTACATTCTTTCTCTTATGGACAATCCCATACCAAAACTCAATCTTCTATACCACGCCCCAAGCAATTCTTCTCTTTGGTGTTTGAAAAAAAAATATGTCCGCAAAATATGTCCTTAATAATGATTTTCATACAGAAGATATGAATAAAAACAGTACACACACATGATTTTTGCACTCTTTATGTCCAACTTTCAATGAGCCACCACATTATGACGTGTAATTTCAGGAGAGAAAGAAAATCGACTCTCGATGCTAATTGAATTTTGTCATTTCTGAAAACATTTTTATTGAACTTGTTTTTTCCTTTTGAGACTCCTATCCCAATACTTTAAACACGACAACCATTAAGACTTGGGATTTGTCCCACAACACGACGACCATTAAGACTTCAAACAGTTGGCTCATCAACATTATATAAAACATATACATTTGATATGTCTAAGTCATGCGATACTACCAAAAGAGAAATACTTGCATAAAGAAGTTCAATTGTTATACCTTGGAACTTGAATCTTATAACAGGGACATGTGCATTAGGAACTGGTTGAAGGCCAATAACTTCTTCCATCTCATCCAAGACGATAAGAACCGAATGTAAATATGACAACATTTGTTTCCCCCACCATTCGATCAATATACCCTTTCTGCCTCATCCCCCTTCTCCCCTCCGCAAAAACAGAGGTAGTAACCTCCAAGATTTGTTCGCAAATGCACAGTGCAAACACAAATGAAAATCTGTCGAATATGAAAAACATTGGTAGTAAACTCCCAAGATTTGTGAACCATTTTATTTGAATACCTCACAAATATGACCAAATTAGATAAACCTCATTAGAGTATCATAAATACCTCAAAATTTTCATAACTAAAAGTAAAACAAATAAAACTATAATAACATATTGAACAAACCTCATTAGCGATCGGAATGTGATTATTTTCACATATTGAACAAAGATCATCAGAATTCCAAATGTGATTGGTTTCACATATACCTATTGCAAGTCCTAATACATAACCCCAAAAGTGAATTCGTTAAAAAAATAAGTAGATAACTAGGGTAATAAATTAAACACAAATCAGAACATAGAATTAGGACTAAATATCCACTTCCTATAACTCAAACTTCAAATCAAAACTATACCATACCTATGGATTCTCCATAGTAGCAACCACCCTCGTATGCAGTGTACAGGTATTTTATAAAAACTTGAATCACCAACTACCATCATAGTCCTACACTATGACCTTCTTAAGCCAAATAACCCGAGGCTTCTTAAGAAAACAATGTGACACATTTTATCAAACAGATGGCACGCGTTTTGTAAACACTGAGTATAAGGAAAGAACAAAATCTCATGAACCAAAATGAAAAAATGGAGATTAAGACCTTAAATAGTGAGTGTAGATTCAATCACAATACCAGATGTGCAATAACAGATTTGGTTAGTTCATGCACTATTCTAACTAAAAAAATATATATCTGTGGTCAAAACTAATTATAAACAATTTGAAGAACTATAACAAACACCAATTGTACAAACTATTTATGGTTGTCAATTCCATAAAATGCTTGTTCGAAGGCTTCTTGAATGATTTGAATCCTCCGAAGACTTCTTCTAAATCCTAAACATTTTACAGGTATGAAGCCCTAATTCGAACTCAAAAACTCCGAAAATAAATATTAGAACAGATAGAAAATTAAAAAAATAAACTAACCAACCTAACAAATCTACGAATAGATTCAAGAAGAAAAAAATATGAGAAGAGGAAGAGCGCACCTGGTTCATCATCTGTGTGGTTGTCGAGAAGTGATGGAGCTTGTATGTGTCTTTGGGACCCTAAAAGATGATTGAAGTGTCTAATTTACTATTTTATCCATAGATTTGAATTTTGGGTAAGAGGAGGAAGGTAAATGAAGGGTTAAAAAAGAGGAGGAACTCAAATATGTAAGGGATAAAAATGGTAAGAGGGGTATTTTAATCTCAACCATTGGATCGTTACCTTGTTGGCTTCGATCTGAACCGTGAAGTGTCTTCCCATCTTATGAATAGTGAAAACACCATTGTAACTTATTATATATATATATATATATATATATATATATATATATATATATATATATATATATATATATATCCCTTTATCTCAACTCATTACCTTGACTGAAGAACCCTTGTGCTAGGAGTCCTCATGATTGAATAACATGCATTAGGGTGGGGATTGGTTGTGGTCTTGTTAGACCCTCTATTTATTCCTCGTAGAAATATGCTAAGGGTATTTAAAGGTTTATACAAAGAAAATAAGATTAAATACGATTATAAATAATGATGTACGATGAAAATGAACAAATTATAAAAGATGAAGACTCATTTAGTTCGAGTTTTAACCAAGTTAGTGGTACGGTTACTATATGATTAGTCAAGTCAGTATGACTTCCATACTCATAAGCATCTACTTTATAAAGAAGACATAAAGACTTTTACCATTATTAGAAGATGGGAAGTTTATGACAAATTCGACATCATACTATCCACTTGAAAATATGTATTAATTTCTCGAACAGGTGACAAATGGTACACATATAAGAAATTTATGACAAAGAGAATGCCATCGGTGCCAAATAGGTTGTGAATGTGAAACATGGAATGTTAGAAAGAATATCATGGACTGGCTTCAACAAGGGACTGCCAAGTAAATCTTGGAAGAAGTGCTAACAAAAAAAAATCACCATCATAAGGTCCGGTGATCGATCATATTATATAGTAGGGTGAATTGATAAAGAATAAAGAAGGGAAATATATTTTCCTCACTCGATGGTAGTATCCTGTTACAAAATATTTACATCCTCCCATGGATCTGGTGGAGTAGTATCAGTATTGGGTCTAAGTATTGAGAGGGGATATTAATGGGTTAGTCTGTCCCTAAAGATAACCTAGTGGGTCATCTATCGTTTCATAATGATTCTATGTTTGGAGAAGATCAATGGTCAGGGTGAACAGGTTAGAATGTGTCTACTATGTTAACCATCCTAGCCCTATCCTCTTATTTTTGGAGGTGTTCGTAAAGATTTTTTATCACTCAAGATGGGTGGTCCACATTCTATGGTCGAAGGGTTTTAGTTGATCGACAAACCTAGGGACGGGGAATCTCTAGAGATAAACTCTGATAAAGATTGTAAAATAATAAGAAAATGAGTTGCATTCCCACTGAGTTTAGTAAAATGAAAAACAAAGCCTCTACCTAGGGAATCCTAAATAAAAGGAAATAAAACAAGAGGAATAAAAGTAAAATAGAAAAAATAGACAATACCATCAGTGATAAAAGATAATAAATTTTGTAGGGAATGTAATGCCGACTAGAGACAAGAAAGGTAGCACATCAAAGTTTCTCTCTCTCTCTCTCTCTCTCTCTATATATATATATATATATATACATATATATATATATATATATATATATATATATATATATATATATATATATATATATATATATATTAAGGGAAATGTCACTTTCACACTTGCTTTGATATTGCAAATGGACAAGGTGGTAGAAAAAGAATGAAATTTTGGGTTTTACATATTGGAGGAGTCTTTTTAAACTCAATAGAAAATATGATATTCAATAAAATGGTTTTAATAAAGAGTGAGTAAACCATGACAACTCCTATTTTTAATACATAAGGTGGCCAATTCAGGAACAATTAATAAATATTATCTAACAATTTAATATCATTTTAAGCATGAAAGAATAATAACGCCATATACGGTAAATAAAGAAACAAATAACTAAGACAAGGTCAATCCATACACTAATATAAATAACTTAAAAATTATATATTAAACCATCCATAATCTCAATAATAACTCATGAATAAATACTAAAATGTAAATAGTAAATTGGAGCTAAATAATGCCCATACATATTCTATGAAAATAAAAGCTTACATAAATAAATAAATAGATAATGAGGGATCAAATCCTCAATACCTACATAATATCTATAGATATCTAAATAAGGATAAAATATAGATTCGAAAGAAAAAAAAAACCTTAAATCGCTAATGCACTAGACTTGAAATGTTTTCAACATAAACAAGGCCCCATCAAGAACTTTACTGAATGCTCCAAGACAGGGAATCTCTCATATAAATAAAATGATGTCATCCTAATGTGTCTTAATTAGGTGTTTCACAAGCAATTACTTGTTCTAATATTATTATGAATAATTAAATGTCCATATGTATAGAAGATTAATTCAACCATATATCAATTATAAAGTTCATAACTAATATACATGTAATGACAAATTTTCAATCGAGTCAATTTGTATGCAATTGGATTAATTCATGACAACACATTTGAGTCATAAGTTAGGCAAGGTTAGGTTTTGTATTGTCAATGTTGTAGGCCTATGTTGTGTTTGATGAAGACATAATAACCATGCTTCAATGTTAGATACACACTGTGTCGTGTTTTCTGTAATACCCCGTAATTTTACTGATTTTATTTAATGGGATTAATTAAATTAATTGGAAATTAATTCGGATTTAAATACTAGAGACACGTGAGTTGGTATTTTATTATGATGATAATATTGAATATTACTATATATGGTAATATATGATTATTGAAATTATTAAAATTATCACGAGTCATTAATACGACAATTCGAGAAATTAGGTTGGGACGCACGTGTCAGTCGTGTCAGGAATCAATTTAATTAGATTAAAAAGTAAATTATAATTTTATCATTCGTATTGTCATTTTGAGTGCGCCAACGTGTCCGTAGAGGTCGATATAGTCAGAAAACACTAGCCGAGGGTTTTGTTTGGGTCTCGGAGCATTTTTAGGTCAAACTGACAACCCGGGAGGGTATTTTAGTCATTTAAAAATTTAAGGAAATTAGAACCACGAATTTTAGGGTTTATTTAATTGTTATTGTGTAGGCCATTAGGGGCATTAGGGCCATTATCAGCCAAAATGTAAGAAGCGGGCTACGTGAGATAGAGGAGCGGTTACAGGAGGGTTTCAAGCCATAACCACCACCCACCACCACCACTTTCGCCAGAATTGTGACCGGAGAGGAGGAAAGAACCAACCTTTGTCATCACCAGAAGATCTGAACATCAATCCTAAGGCAAGTGATTTGGTTTCATTAATTTTCAGCAAATAATTCTTCCATGCTAGTGTAGGGTTTGTTAATAGCCTTGAAAGATGATGAAAACTCATGAATTTGGAGTAGAACCCTATATCTTAGATAGGAATTGCATGTAGATTAGTTCTGGACGAATTTCAACAACCAAGACAGAACCCTTGATGAACGAAAAATGGATTTAAGAAGATGAATATTATGGTTCTTGAAGAAATAAGAAAAACTATTATTTTTATGAAGATTTGATCCAAATAAGACTAATTGATGATGGTTTAAAGGTTTTGGGATGTTGGAAATCATGTATTCAGGTTGTATGATGATCCTATATGATTATATTAGAATTTCACATCTTGTAATGATATTTTGGGACAAGTCTAGGACTGAAAAAAAGTCCGTAGCCTCATCTGGTATGATCGATTGATCGACATTCATAGGTCGATCGATCGACCATAGATCGATCGACGATCATGATCGATCCCCCCAGAAAAGGTGATTTTTCCCTTTTTGATTTTTAGTGTTTCTGGCCATTGAATGTTGTAGTTGGGGATTATGTGAATGCATTAGTACTTGAAGAAGACCAGTAGGGTATTATATTTGAAAACCGAAATACATTAGAAGTGGGTTGAATTTTCGCATTGAATTCTCAAGTGTCCGATGAGTAATTGTTTATGTTAAGATGTGAGAGCATATTTAAATCCTTAGGAGTAATAAGTTGGGATTTGGGACATAAATAAGGAGTTAAGAGTACTGAAATAATATGTGAGAATAATAGGAGACGTAGTAACCTCTTTGGTTAGATTTAATTACTCAAAACTATACGACGTGAGACGTATCGGTGGATTATATTATATATTATCCGGAAGTATAAAAATGTACTAATTGGAGTAGCGGTATAGGGATTGAGAACATACCTTTAAAAATATTATAAGTTATCTAAGTTGTGTGAATGCTTAGTATATGGATTATTATGTGTATGACATACCTACCATACTTTCTATCACGGGAGGTCGGCTTTCGGAATAGGGCCATCTAATCTTTGTGTGCCTACGGGGGGATTCAAATTGGTACCTTAAGGACATAGGGTTGTGAATGACTTATTTGTGAGTTAATAAGTCATCTGACCTTGGGAGCGTAGGTATGTACGTGACCCATGGGTATGTGAACTATGTTCGCCTCCAATATGTGTGATTTTGCTTCTTGAAACGGTTCTTGAGAGATTTGGAACTCGTAGTCTTTATATACGTGATGTACCGAGATTCGATAGGAGAGTATGTGTGCACCCCAGCTTAGCCTAGGGGTTTCCCTAATTGTATATTTATGTTGATATTAATATACTTGTAATTATAACAGACTCTTTGTTAAAGTGTGAATGTGAATACTTGAGACGTTTGGAGTAAGGTTAAAAATGAAAATTTCTTATAATAATTAGTATAAGTTGATTTGAGAAATAAAAAGGTGAGATACACGCTGGTTATATTAGAATGTCTTGAATAAACACGTATATTATAATGTGAGGATAGGAAGTGGTACAGACTAGTTAGTTAACGACATAATTATTAAGGGTTTGATTTATACATTAGACATGCACATTAGCTGAGAGGTGAGAAACTCATGTGAGAGCACGTAACTAACATGTATTTAATATTCACTGTTTAATAAAATTAAACACTTGCTATATTTTAAACTGTTTTGACATTGGGCTCTGACCGGTTTTCTTTCAAATCTATTTTCTTGTAAAACCTTTTATGTGCCCAGCCACAGGGACGCCAAGCTTAGGAGTTCCATTCCTTTGACGTGCTATAGCTGCTGTGGAAGTTACAGGACCTCGATAGTCAACGCCTCCACATTCTACATTGCTTCTATTTAAGATCCATTCATCTGTTATGGCATTATAGCCCCTTTTCTTTTGGATACAACTTTATCATACTCAGTTTCATTTCAGTTTTGGAGTTATTTAATTATTCAGACTTGTATTTGGTTTTCATTCAGTATTGGGATTATTCAGAGGAGTGTTACTCCAGACTCATTTATTATTTATTTATATTCTGTTGTGACTGTGATGGTATTGTAGTTTCATTAGTTAATAATTTAATTGGTTGCATGTTAATCTAATTTAAATAAAATTTGACAACTCACTTTTTAAATATTAGGTTGCTAGTAATTGTTTAAAAATGTTTTCGATAGTGATGCTATGAACTGAACCAACTTGACATTTTGTATTAATTTGAATAAAGGAGTTGCTACCCGATATTTAATTAGTCGGGGTGTCACAGGTGGTATCAGAGCATCAGGTTCTAGCGTCCTTAGGATCTATACGGCTTGTTATGTTCCCACGTAATGTCTTTTTATATAGATCCCTATTATTAGGACTGTTTCACTCCTTGATTACATTTTGTAGACTACGTTCTTCTGCTATAATTTTATGTATGGTCAATGGACTTATATAAATTATTTGAAATTTCAGATGTCGCTCATGAGGGAGGTACAAACCAACACTTCCGAGGGGGAAAATGCGAGTCAAGACCAATGAGTACCTCAGGTATACCAAGAAAGAACGAAAATCACTGAGATAGCGAATATTGTGGCACAAGTAGTGACTACTGCAATATTGCAGTACCAAAATAGCAGTGTGCAGCTTACAGGTGACAAAAGAACGAGAGAAGTTGATCAACATGACGTTGCTAAAGTTAGCAAATAAGGTAAAACACCGACATAGTAATAACAAGTGCCTCAGAGTCGTCAAGGACAGAAAGGCAATGGAAATGGCGGGAAGGGCCAAACATGTCAAAGCCAACAAAGACAAGGAAAGAGGGCTACCAGCAAGTGGTGTTTTAAATGTGGAAGAAATGGCCATACACGTCGAGCCTGCCAGATTTGGTTGGTGACAAACCTCGTCCCAATCGACAAGGACAACAAGGCATAAAAAGGAAAGAGTTTTAGGGTCAGTGTCATAAGTGCGAAAAACAGGGTCACATGTCGAGGGACTGCCCGCAACCAGATAAATCACTAAGGCAGGATGCCCAACATAAGGAAGCCTGGATAGTTACCCCAACATCGTAGGCACCACAACAACATCAAGGAGTACAGTATAGATGTGTCTATAATGCCCGATATGCGATTATGACATTGATACTGCAACTACCACATGCGTTTGGAGGTACGATACCCCATTATTAATTGCATCCTTTAAGATAAAAAGGAAAATCTCGAATAACTTAAATGCGTTACAGTTTATTCCTATGCATTGAGAAACGTGAGTGTAAAATGCATTCTTATCCTGTTATGTTTTGAATTAGCTACAACGGTTTGAGTGTTAATAGACCATTATAGTGATATTTTGGCTTTCATTAGAAATTGTACTAAGTGTCACTTGAGTGAAGGCAAGGCCATATTTTATATATATATATATATATATATATATATATATATATATATATACATTCGTATGGTGGCATATAAAGACTTCGTAAAGTACGTCGTCTGGTTATATCAAATTCCGGTGGGTAGGGATGTCTATCAAGAAAATTCAAGATTTGCTAAAGTGTTTCTGAGCGTGGGGATTATCTCGTAGATATATTAGAGTCTAACGCCAAGATAATAGGAGGAATGTGTTGAGTGTAGCCTCACGTGTCATGAGAGGATGTAAGTTAACTTCGTAGCAACAAGTAAGGATAAGGGACACAAGTCAGATACCGAAGGCCCCAAATCTCATTAACCAACAATGCTAGTTAGTAGTGTATCAGGGGGTTCCTTGTCTACATTTCTCTTTGCGAGACATCCCATGCATGAAACCTAGTGAACGTCGGGAGATGAGAATAATTGGCCTTTAGTGCATGGATTAGTAGCCTAGTTTTCATTCACAAAGGAAACGACGGCTTAAGTGTTGTCGAATGTCTTACCTTGTGAGTGAATCGAAACGACAAGGAGGATTATAGCTATAATTATTAGGCTAAATGAGCCTAACCCTATTGAACCTTCGGAGTTACATCTCCATCTGGAGGAGCACCTCACCTTAGGGTGCTCCCGTGTTTTTTGTGAGGAGAAAAGGGATAGGCATTTACGGTTATGTGGAAATTACTGGGAATTGGATAAAGTCACGATACAAAATTAGTATTTGTTGCCCTGATCAATAACTTATCCGACTAGTTAAGAGGAAATGCCTTGTTCTCAAGGATTGACTTGCGATTAGGATACCATCAGTTGCGTATCAGGGATCAGGAAGTCTCGAAGACTACCTTCTTGACAAGAAATAGTTCCTACGAGTTCAGGGTTATGCCTTTTGGCCTAACCAACACCCCACCCGTGTTTATGGACTTGATGAATAGGGTGTTTAGAGAGTTCCTAGACCAATTCGTCATTGTCTTCATTGATGACATTCTAGTTTACTCCCAGACAGAGGAGGAATATGCCGAGAACTTGAGGTAGGTTTTGTCGACGCTGTGTCATAACGAGTTATATGCAAAATATGAGAAGTGTGGATTTTGGCTGAAGGAGGTTCAGTTTTTGGGGCATATCATTTCCGACAGGGGAATATCTGTTGATCCGAGTAAGTTATCAATGGTGAGGGAGTGGGGACATCCCACGACACCAACTGAGATACGTAGTTTATTGGGCCTCGCAGGATACTACAGGAGATTTATTCGGGGGTTCTCAAAGATAGCGGGTCCTTTGACACATCTGACTCACAAGGGTGTGCCTTTTATCTGGAGCGATGCCTGCCAGTTGGCATTCGACGAGTTGAAGTACAAGTTGACCTCAGCACCAGTGTTAGCATTGCCCAGACCGGGAGTTGAGTATCTAGTCTACACCAATGCATCCTTATTAGGACTTGGGGTTGTACTGCAATAGGAAAGTCAGGATATAGATTATGCTTCCCGTAAGCTTAAGCCTCATGAGAAGAATTACCCCACCCAAGAATTGGAGTTAGCAGCAATCGTATTTGATCTTAGGATTTGGAGACATTATCTCTTGGGGGAGAAATTCCATTTATTCACGGACCACAAGCCCCTACCGTACCTCTTCACGCAGAAGGAAATAAATATGCATCAATGTAGGTGGCTTGAGTTCATGAAGGATTATCAGTTCGATATCTAATACCACCCAGGGAAGGCTAACGTGGTAGCAGACGCATTGAGCCGTAGGCCAGTAGGTGAGGTGGCCGAAGTGTGGAAAGCAAAGTGGAAGGAGTTGGGACACCAGGACGCAATGGCCCGATCATTCATGTCTGTGATGAAAGTTATTCCCCAGATCATTACGAGAGTGATACAGGCCTAGACAGCACACTTGTTCTGTCAAGAGCAGATAGTATGATTACTAGCAGAGGGGACCGAGTGTTATACCGTTAGTTCAGACGGGGGCTTACGCTTCAATGGAAGACTGGTTGTTCCTGAGGGGGAAGACTTGAGACATGAGGTAATGACAGAGTCGCATGGTTCGCAGTCATCCTGGTGGGGATAAGATGTACCAGGATATGAGGCGACAATATTGGTGGAGTGGGCTGAAGAGAGACATTACCGAGTTCGTTTCTAAATGTGCCACTTGTCATCTGGTAAAAGTGGACCATTAGAGATCTGCAGGACTTCTACAGCCATTAAAGGTTCCTATATGGAAATGGGAGATAATTTCCATGGACTTCATCACGGGGTTACCTACATTGCAGATGGGTCACGACTCCATATGGGTAATCATGGATCGGTTGACCAAATTTGCTCATTTTCTACCAGCCCGGGCAGACTACACTACGGGACAGTATGCCCAGATTTTCATAGCGGAGATAGTGAGACTCCACGGGGTGCCTCTCGATATCATGTCTGACAGAGACAAGATATTTGTTTCACGATTTTGGGAGAGCTTCCAGGAAGCAACGGGTACGGAGTTGTGGCTGAGTACAGCATATCACCTATAGACAGATGGGCAAACCGAGCGAACGAATAATATGTTGGAAGATATGTTGCATATGTGCATCCTAGACTTTGGAGGTTATTGGGAGCAGTATCTTCCACTGGTGGAGTTTGCCTATAATAACTCCTACCAGTTCACTTTTAGCGTGGCTCCATTCGAGGCATTGCACGGTCGACCTTATCGTTCCCCAGCATGTTGGCTAGAGATGGGGGATAACAAACTCCTTGGGTCGGAGGTGATTCAGGATATTTCAACGAGGATAAAGATAATACGGAGCCGTATTTGGGTAGCTCAGGATCGATAGAAGAGTTATGCTGATGCCAATCGGTTCTTCGGAGAATTCAAGGTGGGGGACCAGGTGCTGCTCAGAGTGTCTCCTATGAAGAGGATTATGCGTTTTGGGAAGAAGGGGAAATTGGCACCAAGATATGTGGGGCCATTCCCTATCATCGAGCGAATTGGGCCAGTTACGTATAGACTTGGGTTATCGAAAAACTTGCATAGAATCCATGATGTGTTCCATATTTCCTCGCTCAGGAGATATCTTAGGGATGATTTGGCCCATACCCACATTTCCTTAGAGGATATTGATCTACAGCCTGATAGATCCTATGAGGAGGGTCCGTTTTCTATTCTAGACCATAGCGAGAGGAAATTGAGGTCGAAGATAGTTCCTTTAGTAAGTGTGCAGTGGCGGCATCATAATGTCGAGGAGTCCACCTAAGAGCGTGAGGATGAGATGCGAGAACGTTATCCATAGTTATTTTTTTTCCAAGTATACTTTATCTTTCGAATTTCTGGATGAAATTCTGTTATTAGAGGGGAAGTATGTAATACCCCATAATTTTACTAATTTTATTTAATGGGATTAATTAAATTAAATGGGAATTAATTGGAAATTAATTCGAATTTAAATACTAGCGAGACGTGAGTTGGCATTTTATTATGATGATAATATTGAATAATACTATATATGGTAATATATGATTATTGAAATTATTAAAATTGTCGCGAGTCATAAATACGACAATTCAGGAAATTAAGTTAGGACGCGTGTGTCAGTCGCGTCAGGAATCAATTTAATTAGATTAAAAATTAAATTATAATTTTATCATTCGTATGGTCATTTTGAGTGCGCCAACGTGTCCGGAGAGGTCGATATAGTCAGAAAACACTAGCCGGGGGTTTAGTTTGTCTCCCGGGGCATTTTTAGGTCAAACCGGCAACCCGGGAGGGTATTTTAGTCATTTTAAATTTCAAGAAAATTAGACCCACGAATTTTAGGGTTTATTTAATTATTATTGTGTAGTCCATTAGGTCCATTATCAGCAAAAAAGTAAGAAGTGGGCTACGTGAGATAGAGGAGATGTTACAAGAAGGTTTCAAGTCATAACCACTACCCACCACCACCACTTTCAACGAAATTATGACCGGAGAGGAGGAAAGAACCAACCTTTGTCATCACCAGCAGATCTGAACATCAATCCTAAGGCAAGTGATTTGGTCTCATTAATTTTCAGCGAATAATTCTTCCATGCTAGTGTAGGGTTTGTTAATAGCCTTGAAAGATGATGAAAACTCAAGAATTTGGAGTAGAACCCTAAATCTTGGATAGGAATTGCATGTAGATTAGTTCTCGACAAATTTCAGTAACCAAAACATAACCCTTGATTAACTAAAATATAATTTAAGAAGAGAAATATTATGGTTCTTGAAGAAAATAGAAAAACTAGGGTTTTTATGAAGATTTGATCCAAATAAGACTAATTGATGATGGTTTAAAGGTTTTGGGACGTTAGAAATCATGTATTTAGGTTGTATGATGATCCTATATGATTATATTATAATTTCATATCTTGTAATGAGGTTTTGGGACAAATCTGGGACTCAAAAATGAAGAAGTCTGTAGCGTCATCTGGTATGATCAATCGACCGACATTCATATATCGATCGATCGACCATCGATCGATCGATGATCAGGATCGATCAATCGATCCCCCCAGAAAAGATGATTTTTCCCTTTTTGATTTTTAGTGTTTTCGTCCATCGAATGTTGTAGTTGGGGATTATGTGAATGCATTATGACTTGAAGAAGACCAGTAGGGTATTATATTTGAAAACCGGAATACAATAGAATTGGGTTGAATTTTCGCATTGAATTCTCGAGTGTCCGACGAGTAATTGTCTATGTTAAGATGTGAGAGCATAATTTAATTCCTTAGGAGTAACAAGTTAGGATTTGGGACATGCATGAGGAGTAAAGAGTACTGAAATAATATATAAGAATAATAGGAGACATAGTAACCTCTTTGGTTAGATTTAAGTACTCGAAACTATACGACGTGAGAAGTATCGACGGATTATATAATATATTATCTGGAAGTATAAAAATGTAGTAATTGGAGTAGCGGTATAGGGATTGAGAACATACTTTTAAAAATATTATAAGTTATCTAAGTTGTGTGAATGCTTAGTATATGGATTATTATGTGTATGACATACCTACCATACTTGCTATCACGGGAGGTCGGCTTTCGAAATAGGGCCATCTAATCTTTGTGTGCCTACAAGGAGATTCAGATTGGTACCTTAAGGACATAGGGCTGTGAATGACTTATTTGTGAGTTAATAAGTCAGCTAACGATGGGAGTGTAGGTATGTGCGTGACCCATGGGTATATGAACTATGTTCGCCTCCAATATGTGTGATTTCGCTTCTTGAAACGGTTCTTGAGAGATTCGGAACTCGTAGTCCTTATGCACGTGATGTACCAAGATTCAATAGTAGAGTATGTGTACACCGCAGCTTAGCCTTGGGATGCTCTAATTGTATATTTATGTTGAGATTAATATAGTTGTAATTATAACAGACTCTTTGTTAAAGTGTGAATGTAACTACTTGAGACGTTTGGAATAAGGTTAAAAATGAGAATTTCCTATAATAATTATTATAAGTTGATCTGAGAAATAAAAAGGTGAGATACATGTAGGTTATAGTAGAATGTCTTGAATAAACCCCAATAATATAATGTGAGGATAGGAAGTGGTACAGACTAGTTAGTTAACGGCATAATTAGTTAGGGTTAGATTTATACGTTAGACGTGCACATTAGCTGAGAGGTGAGAAACTCATGTGAGAGCACGTAACTAACATGTATTTAATATTGACTGTTTAATGCAATTAAACACTTGCTATATCTTAAACTGTTTTCACATAGGGCTCTAACCCGTTTTCTTTCAAATCTATTTTCTTATAAAACCTTTTAGATGCCCATCCACAAGGATGCCAAGCTTAGGAGTTTCATTCCTTTGACATGTTGTAGCTGCTGTGGAAGTTACAGGACCTCGATAGTAGACGCCTCCACATTCTACATTGATTATATTTGAGATTCATTCATTTGTTAGGGCATTGTAGCCCCTTTTCTTTTAGAGACAGCTTTATCATACTCAGTTTCATTTCAGTTTTGGAGTTACTTAATTATTCAGAATTGTATTTTGTTTTCATTCAGTATTGGGATTATTCAGAGGATTGTTACTCCAGACTCATTTATTATTCCATTTATATTATGTTGTGAATGTGATGCGATTGTGGTATCATTAGTTAATAATTTAATTGGTTGCATGTCAATCTAATTTAAATAAAATTTGACAACTCACTTTTTAAATATTAGGCGGCTAGTAATTGTTTAAAAATGTTTTTGACAGTGATGCTATGAACTAAACCAACTTGACATTCTTTATTAATTTTAATAAAGGAGTAGCTATCCAGTATTTAATTAATCGGGGTGTCACATTTTCGTTCCAAGTTTGTCTTCACATTTATCGAGGATCTCGGATGGTATGGATGCATTTTAAATATGGTCCCTAAATATTTTTAAGGGTGTTTCGTTTTTTATCTAAAATCATTCTGAACTGTTTTTAAAATGTTTTTTGAGAAAAATATTTTTGGCTTTCAGTTCGTTAGAACGAGCTTCGACCTCATTAGAACGAAATTATGTTTTTGTTGGAGCGATGTTGATTTCTTGTTAAAATGATCTTTGGAACCTTGTTAGAAAGGATATTTAACAAATATCAAACGAACACTTTCTATCAAAAAGAAGGGCACCCATTGAGAGTTGGTTGGAAGTTCATTATAACAAAAAAGTTTTTTTATTCAAATGAACTTACTTCTCATTAAAATGAAAATGCCTTCTCATTTGAATGAACCCGTCACCTAAAAATTCATGTTTTTACTATTTAAGGCGTGTTGGACTCATATTTTTTAAGGAATTTTGGCAAAAATCAAATTATTACTTGTTTACAAATGTTCCAAACCCCTAGTTTTACCCATTGAGCTTAAAAATCCAAGTTTCCATTTTCATATGCCTTAGGATCTTTCCTTCCGGAACAAAAGTTTATTTTCTCTTCTTTTTTATAAAAGAAGTTTCATGAAGTGGATTCCGTACTTATGGTTTTTTATGTTGAGGTGAAGAAATGGTGATCCATGTTTTAATTTCATAGATGAATGTTGAGTCTCATCGGTGGATACCGAGGCGTTCAGGGATTAACGCATTGTGGCAGCTTGCATGGGTGGACTCTTACGATGCACTGTCTAGGAGAGGTTAAAGATAGAATAATGCCAAGGCTTGTGAGGGAGATGAGTAGTTGAGCACGTCTATTATCTAGTCTTTGTAAAACCTTATCATAGTGGTCTGTTTAGCTGAGTGTCCAAGGTTTTTCCCTTCGTAGTTTTCCTCTCACATCGGCGTGTTGTAGATGATTTATTTATTTTATCGGCATATCAAATAGATGCATGTTTTAGGTTAAAAAGATAAAATTGGGTAAATTGATTTTTTACAACAAACGAATTAATCTTGGTGAACAAGTTTTATTAGGTTTAATTTGTTTAATGTTTTGATTTTTAGAGTTGAAAAATATAAAATATAATTTTTGTTTGTGACTATCCCTTCCAAAGCACTATAGTACCTTTTTAAATTAATGTCAAATCTGGAAAACTAAGTTGTCGTGTTTGGATCTAGTGTCTTTAGGCATGAATTTTATTAGTTTTGATGGTATTAGAGCCCTAGTTTTTTATGGGTCAAACTACGCATATTGCAAAATATGTATGAAATTAGCACTTATGGCTATAGATGAGCGGGTATGGAATTATGCACTTAATGGTTGGACTCCACCTACTACCTTAGTTGGAGAGAATTGGATACCCAAATTTGTACAATCAAGGAGTGAGGTTGGTAATAGTTTAGAAAATTATAAGTGACGTGGTTTAAATGCTTCGTTTTGTTCGGTCACCCTAGAGGAGTTTCGCATTATTATGACTTAAAAAATTTCTTAAGAGGTTTGGGAAATACTCCAACTCAACCATGAAGGAACTAGTGTTATTAAGGCTTCCAAGCTCTAAAACCTCACCACTCAATTTGAAACTATTAACATATTGGAGAGAAAGACCTTTGATGAGTTTTACTCTCGACATTCTGATATAGTTAACTCATCTTTGAACTTGGGAGAGAAGATACCCAAAAATTGAGTAATCAAAAAAATATTAAGGTCGTTACCAAGAAGATTTAATTCAAAAGTGATGGTTTTGAATTCCTTGGGTACTTTAGACACTACAAAACATGAAGAGATTTTAGGTGACTTACAAAATTATGAGCTTATAATGTTTTCCTTCAAGACTCAGAAGAAAAAATATAAGGGCATTTCTTTATAAGCCCGAAAGGAGAAAATACCCATTTCAGATGATGAGTACGAGATTGAGTTCAAGGATATGGCCATGATAGCAAAGAAATTGAAGAAATTTCTCAAGTTTTATATGCGCAATTGAAATTTGCGAAAAAGTTTGAGAAAAACATGTATAAGATGGTCGATCACTTGCCTATCAATCGTAATGATAACTTTAAGAGGGATGAGATGGAAATATTTTTGGTTGTGAGGGTTATATCCATAGGTTAGATAAGTTCCCCACTAAACTAAGGAAGGATGGGAAAAAACTGAAGATGTACAATGACACCCTTAGTGATAGTGATCTAGAAGAGGGACCCTATTCCCCGATTAAGAGCAACTTCACTGTGTTCATGGCTAGTCATGTGAGCCTTGATTAAGAATATTCCCATGAAGATAATTAAAAACATGACACGTCTGAGGCCATCATTTTTAACTCCCAAGTGAGTTATGGTAATGAGAGTAGAGAAGAGAATGAGGATGAGGAGAGTGAACTCCAAGTTGCCATCCGTGAATTGTATACATAAATATTGAGAATGAAGAAGGATAACTTGAATTTGGAAGCTATATTGAAGGAAAGTGCCATTGTAAGTGATGATATGTTGGTTGAGGATCTTAGGGTAAGTGAGAGGACTCTTTGAGAAAAATTAGAATAAGTTGAGGGTTAAAGAGATAGTCTTCGTGGTTTGATAGAGGTTATGAAGAAAGATCTTCTAAGTTTAAAGAGTCTAGGCATTTACTCGAATCTTTGATAGTTGATCTTGAAGAGAGATTGAGAGACTTGAATTGTGTCAAATTTGGTTTGGAAACTAGGTCAAAAAAGATAGATAAGATGTTAAAAACCATCCAAATCAAAGATGAAAAGTGTCGGATTGGCTTTGATGATCAAGATGGTTCTTCTAATAAATCCAAGACCATGATTTTGATAGAGTCAACCGTTCATAGGAACATTATACACCTTAGGTAACAACCCTCGTTATGTCTACATTTGCACACATTATGGTTGGAAAGGTCACCTTAGGCATTTTGCTATGATCTTAAAAATAATCCTAGAAAGTCTAAGTCTAGAGTCCCAAAAGTTTTAAAAACTCGAGAGCATCACATTACACCAGTGTGGGTTAGGAAATCATATTTGGAGGCTTTACATATTAGACTTGTATATTATTGTTTTCTTACGCATGATACTTTCCATGCTATATCTAATGGTTGATTATATTTGCCTGTTTACATACACTAGCTTTCATGCTTCATAATATATATATATATATATATATATATATATATATATATATATATATATATATATATACACACACACACGCACACACACACACACACATATGCTTGCTAGTTTTATGTTGTTTGAGTCTTTTGTATTTTAATTTTCTATTTATTACGTCTTATTGAAAAATGCAAAAAGATTTTGTTTGTCACTGAGTTTGTTTTTTTATTTGATATTTTCTTTTAATTTTTTTTTGAAAAATCAAAAGATTTTTGGTTTTTGTGTAGTTTAGTTTTACACATTTTGTGTGGTATATTAGTGTTTTGAATCCAGTTCATTTCGTGTTTCCATGTGACTAAAATATCTGGTTATGATTGGCAATACTTAGATTGTTCGTAATAATGATTGCATGGCATTGTTTCTACTTTAATTTTCTTCATGGGTTCAACTTTGTATATGCCTTTACACACACATGAAATAACTTTTTGAACGTAACTTCACATGTTATATTTGAGTTTTGTGAAATTTTCTCCCATCAATCTTGTCATCTACATATTTTGCGGCTATGGTGGATTTGTGCATGTAAGAACTCTTACTCGTGAGATTGCTTGATTTAAAGTGAAAATATGAGGGTATACTAGAAAGAGCTAGTAAAGGAGGAAATCTCCTTTGTGGGAAAGCCAACGTTGAAAATATCCTAATGAAAAGATTAAAGTAAATAAAACAGAAACATTGTCGAGGCCAACATGTTTATTTTTTTTATTTTCAAAAATGATAGCTTCAATAGAATTGAGAGAGGAAAATATGATAGAGGTTTGTCGTTTTAGGCTATTATAGTTAAATATCAATGGATTTTCAAAATGAATCCTAGTTATATTTATCATATCATAACGCTACATATTTGTAGAACATTAATATTCTAGGCTTGTATGCACTGTGCTTATTTGTTCATAGAGTTTACTTTATCTTGTCACTTGAGGATAAATCTTAGTTTGATAAGGTTTTGCAGTCAAATTGAACTCCTTGAACATATTTGTGTGTTTGCATCATAATGCATTTGTCTTTAGTTGACACTTATTCATTCCATCCCACATGTTTAGACACATTGATACTACTAGTGTGTAAAGTATATGTGTTTGTGTCAAAAATTTTTTCAGTCATCTATACCTATATATGTGCCTGTGGGTCTTTGGTAGATTTTTCATATTTATATATGGTATCGTTTTTTAGTCTTTGCAATTTGCATTTAGTCCATGTTTACCACATTATTTATCTTTAGATTTTAATTGGCATGTTATATGGTCATATTAGTATTCTCATTATGTGCATTGAAATTTCATATCTCAAATTGGTATAAAACTTCATTGATTGCTCATATTGGTATCTTTTTGCATCAATGCCGATATTAGTTGATCATTATTTTCATTATTTGTGCTTGCGTTTCCATGTTTTCTTTTTTAACTTTACACCATTGCATGATTTTATTCATTCCACTCTATTTCTCTTGGTATCATATGTTCACTCTTTAGGGGGAGATTTTTTTATGGGGGTGAAATAGTATTATGCTTTATTACTTTGTCTATTTCTGAACAGAGACATGAGAAAATGGTATCTTTCCTTTCATGACTAGGATATTTTTATTTTCCTTTCATGATTACGATATCTTTATCTTAGGGGGAGATATCTTACCTAGATTGAGGTTATAGACATAGTTCGAATTTTAATCTTACGCGGATTTTATACTTTTTATATTCTCTTTGCATTGGAAGGTATGTTTAAGTGTGCAGGTTTGCAACAAGAATTTTTTTTATAGGAATGCAAAGCAACTCACCATATGTTTATGTCCAACATTTATATTCTTTTTACTTTTGGGGTTGGGAGTTAAGTCTTTTTAGAGATATTGACGACCCATATGATTTTTTGTTTTGGTCTTACCCTAGAATAGCCGAAGGGGGAGATTTGTAAGGACAATTTTCCAATTGAGTTAACCTTTTTGTAATTGGCTTAATTTTAAACAAAACATTTGAGTCATAGGTTAGTCTAGGTTGGGCTTTACATTGCCAATCTCGTAAGCCTATATGACGTTTGATGAAGACGTAGCGGACAAGCTTCAAAGTTGGATGCACATCTTGCCGTGTTTTCATGCCAAGTTTTTCTTCATATTTATTGAGGATCTCGTAAGGTATGGATATTTTTAAGGATGTTTTGTTTTTTATTTAAATCATTTGAAAAAAAAATTGGTTTCAGTTCGTTAGAACGAACTCTGACCTCGTGAAAAAGAAATTGTGTTTTTTTTGGAACGATATTGAGTTCTCATTAGAATGGTCTTTGGAACCTTATTGGCGCAGAAATCCAACGAACATAAAATGGACACTACTTGTCAAACGGAAAGGCAAACTTTGGAAGTTTGTTAGAATCTAAAAGGCTTCTCTTTCAAACGAACTTGCTTCTCATTAAAAAAAAATCCTTCTCTTTTGAATGAATTATGCAACATCGTTCGAACAAACCCAACACCTTAAAATTCATGTTTTCACTATTTAAGGCATGTTGGAGTCATATTTTTTAAGAACTTTGGCGAAAATCAAGTTCTTACATGTTTACCAAAGTTTTAAAACCCTAGTTTCACCCCTTGAGTTTAAAGATCTAAGTTTCCATATTCATATGCTTTGAGATCTTTTGTTTTGGCACCAAAGTTTATTTTCTCTTCATTTTGAGAGACGAAGTTTTGTGTGATGGATTTTGTACTTGTGATTTGTTGGGTTGAGATAAAAAATGGTGATCCGTGTTCTGAGTCCGTAGAAAGTTGTTGAGCCTCACTGGTGGATACCAAGGCATGCCTAATGGCAGCTTGCATGGGTTGACTCCTACATCGCACTGTTGAGGAGAGGCTAAAGTGAGAAGAATGGTATGTCTTGCGAGGAAGACGAGTCATTGAGTAAGTCTAATGTCTAGTCTTTGTAAAACCTTATCATACTGATCTATTTGGTTGGGTCGTCCGAAGTTTTTCCCTATATGGTTTTCCTCGTACATCGGTGTGTTATGGATGATTTACTTATCTATATGCTTATCATCTAGATGCATTTTTTAGGTTAAAAATATAAAATTGGGTAAATCAATTTTGGACAACAAATAAATTAAATATTATGAACAAGTTTTATTGGGTTTAATTTTTAAATTTTTTTTATCTTTACAATTATAAAATATAAAGATAGAATTTTTAACCATCCCTGCCTAACCACTATATGGCCTTCTTAATGTAAGTCCTCCCAACATACCCCATATTGATTGAGCCTCTTGACAACTCACATATATTATATAAGGACTCACCCACGACTCAAATAGAATATATAAAGGGTATCTTAAGAACACATAACCAACAAGTATCAACACATTAAACATATATTACATCGGGCATATTTAACTCAATATTTAATATATATATATATATATATATATATATATATAAGGACATCCTAACAGTCCTCAAAATGAATAGAGAAACCACACAGCTAACATATATTATATAAGGCTTATTCAATTCAAAATATAATATACATAGCACATCTCGGCAGTCCTAAAATCAATGGAGCCTCCTTATAACTAAATCATAACATATCCCAATTTAAAGTTCAATTACTGATCCAATTACTTATTTTATAACAGTTCTTACCTTGAACTTGTTAGATATTATTTTACAACATTCAAGTATTCATGAACTTGATTGAATTTAATCCACTTCGTAACTTAAGTTACAAATGATTTCTAGACTTTAAATCCTCTATTTTTAATTTGTAAAATTGATTAAAAATAATTGAAGACCTTTCGGATCAACCCGTAAACAAGCCAAATTCCAAGGCCAACCGAATCGATAACCAGTAAGATGCCATGGATCGATCTTATTCAGGTCGGCTCAATCTGGTTCTGGTACCTTGCTTAATTTTTTCTCATTTTGTTACGGGTTTAATCCAAATTTTTAACCCAGTTCGATTGCTACCAATGTGAATTTGTTCCAGAAATTATAATCATTTTTAGGGTCTCAAAACAAACAATCCTACTAACCTAAATTATAAATTAATCGAGTTTGATAACATCTATCAACCCAATTCAACACAAGAACAAAATAAACTTTAAGAACCCAAATTAATGGATTCCAAAGCCCCGACCTGAATTTGAACTACTTATGGAAGATGACTCATACCGGCATCGAGGTGTTAGGGAAAAATTTATCTTTAATTTTTTTTAAAAGCCTTAATCCTTTTATTTTACCCAAATCATCATTTTGTTATGATAAGTCCATTATACTTTATTTGAGAAAACGGTACCACTTGAATATTAATTGATGATAAATTAATTACTTTGCAAAAATATTTAAGATAAACAAGTGCATGATAGGAAATTCTCAACATAAATAGTTATTAAAACTCCATTGCATTATTTCAAATAAAAATTTAATAAAGTGCATATTTCATCAAGTGTGGGAAACCCCAATGTGGTCTGGTCCGGTAAATTAGATATTTTTAATTTTCACCTCTTACGTCCTTTCCCTTATCGGCGTTCTTTCTTAGAGTACCTGGGGGTATAACAAAAGAAGGGCATGAGGGATTTCCCTATAAGGGATACTAGAAGGCTATAATAGTACAAAAAAAAATCAATATACATTGCATATTATTATGTCTAAAAACATCTCCTCGATTTAATTATATTCAAAATGAAACTATGATGCGTGAAAAGTGACCCAAGGCGATATGCCAACTCACACTTGCCTTTTTAACCCGACTCAACCCAAGTCCTATACTTTCATTTATTTCCTTATAACAATTTATTTCATATTTCTTAATGAGACCTATTATTACTTTTAATCATCATTTTATGAGCACAAATATCATTAGCGATTATTACCATTATATCGGAGGTTACTAATCCCATTTATGTTTACAAGCTCTCACCGTCTTCCATAGATGCAAAAACATGGGTCTAAGCCGAAGCGCTAACCCAGGGCTTTGGGTCCTTCTTATGTTTTTTCGGTAACTCTGAGTATCTTTTATTTCATATTTGGTAACATCATTTCACATTTAATATCCTTTAGCCCGACCGATGAGGCCAAACCTTTCAAGGTATTATCTTACCTTCAACAGTTCAAGTTACACACTTAAATGCCCTTTTTAATACTAGGTTCTTATTCTCCCAAGTCTTATTGACTCAAAACCAATATTTATTCCTTAAAACTTTACATTCGTAATTTGATGTCAAATATACCATTTTTGAGGAGCATAATAAAAACGACACTAGTTTAGGGCATTTTTGTGCAAAAGTACAACTTCCAGTACCAATTCGTAAAACCTCACACATTTAAGGACAAAAAAACTAGATTTCACATTTTTAGGGATGAATTTGCAATTAAAAATCATTAGGGGATGTTTTGTAATTACTTTTATAATATTTAACATTTACTTTTTAGTATTCTAAACTTGTATTTTTATATGCCAGTACGCCATTACTTACTATTTATTCCAACCCCATCCTATATAAAGCACATGTATGCAAATACCATTTTTTTAGCTTTTTAACACTACTTTTCTTGAAATTATTTAACCTGATATTTTCCATAGTATCATATATTTTTCATAATGTAATATTCTATGACAAATAAACTCTTCTTATTTCACATTTTATTCACATAAAATGACCATTTTTATGACACTGACAACATATATATAAGCATTTATATATGATAATATATATAGCATGGGTTAATTATAGATATATAACATTTAGGTATCCCAAACATGCTTGATTAATTTATAAAAATACTTAGGATAGAACCCCTACCTCAAGTGAAGAAATCCACTAAATAATATAGAGAAAATAAGCTTCAAAACCTCCAAGAAATATTCTAGAAAAAGTTCCCAAATGCCCTCTACAAGTGATCCAAAAATACTTCAAGAAATGATCTTGAAAATACTTCCAAATATCCTCTAAAATTTCTCTAAATAAATCCCTCACAACATCACCAAAACCCACTAATACATCTTCAAAGATATAACATAGATGCACCAACAAAAATATTATTTGACATTCACTAAAAAATGGGTTGAATATTTGAGAGAAAATGATGTATTATCCTTCTGGAAAAAAAAATATAGAAGTAGAGGTTTTGTGAGTGCTTATGATGTGGTATCCTTTTGAAAATGATGTATTATCCAATTATGGTCAATGCGTGATGAGAAAAAGAAGGGGGGGGGGGGGGGGGGGAACTACTTCGTACACCTTACTTTAGGTATATATACATACCTATTACCTTTTTTTCATTTATTTGGAATATCATCTACAGTTGGCCTAACACAAATTTGTTTTTAACCTGCACAATCCTCTTCCGAACTTTGCACGACCTCACCTCCTTAAGAGAGGCCATGTACGGACAACCCCTAAAAGTTAAACCTTAATGATCCTATACTCCCATATATCTTTTAGGTTAAATGGTTGAATAATTAAGCCTACATCATATAACTCTTTATGACACACACAACCCCCCCCCCCCCCCCCCCCCCCCCCCATATATATATATATATATATATATATATATATATAGAGAGAGAGAGAGAGAGAGAGAGAGAGAGAGAGAGTATAATATATGTTTAAAGTTATACATACTTAATAGTTTATAACCTGACATTAGTACATACCACTAAATAATTTTCCATATATATCTAAAATATTTTCCTACAAATTACATTATTGTCACAAAAATTTTACTTTTTATAAAAAAAATGCTCCCTTTAAACTGTAACATTTTACTTGTGACACCACAAAAACATATTTATGGTTTGTGCACACTAATTATTTTTATGAAACCATATTTAATGTAAACCCCATGTAAAACCTTAATATCCTTTTCACATGTGACCCGATCCAAATACCATGCAATGTCTTACCCATCCATGCAACACTTAATTTAAGCTCATAACACTCATGAAAAGCCATGCAAATATTTATTTCATACAATCTTACATGAAAATGCCAAAAAAAATCATGCAATATTTAATCAAAGGTTGGGGTATTATATTCTCCCCCCTTACGAAATTTTATCCCAGAAACACCATGATCAAACTCAAGTAAATAACTTGGGATGTTGTTTCCTCATCATTGGATCTAACTCTCAAGTCATGCCTTCAACCCCATTTATATCTTAAACGACTTTGATGAGGGAAATCATGTTCGTATAATGACATTAATTCAGAGGAGACATCCTCTTGAAGATCAAGATGATCCCAACTAATAATGCAAAAGATAAAGCATGTACCACCTGAGCATGAAAACATAAAACACATTGTGCACATGAGACAAATGTGGAAGTAATGCCAAATGGTAGGACATGAGTATAATCTTCTCCAGCACTTCAAAGGGCCCAGTATATCGTGGTGCCAATTTTATTTCTTACCAAAATAACTCACTCATGGCCTAGGCTTAATCTTGAGGATTGCCTGCTCACTGACTTAAATATTCAACGGTCTTTTATCCTTATTCGTATAACTTTTCTAACGACTCTAAGCCATCTCAATCTACAATTGGATGTCCTCAATCTTTTTCTTTCTTTCCTGAATCAACTCAAACCCCATAATATGAGTTTTTCAACTTTTCCCAACATACTAGTAAACAGCAAGGCCTCCCATAAAGGACCTCGAAAGGATATATCCAAATACTCACTTAGTATATGTTGATGTAGTCAAACTATGTTAGCGAAAAATGCTCCTCCCAACTACCCTAGAGGTCTAATTCACAAGAATACAACATATACTCAAGAATATAAATGGTTCTCTCGAACTGCCCATATTTCTTGGGGTTGTATGTGGCGATGAGATTTAGGTTCTTATCAAGTTCTTGATGCAACCTATTCTATAATCTTGATACAAATTTTGGATCCCTATCTAACACAATGGAAAATAGAGCACCGTGCAACCGAATTATCTCTCGAATATAAAGTTTGGTGAGTATTTCCATGTTATCATTTACTTTGATCGCAAGAAGTTTGCGAACTTCGTAAGACGACTGACTATAACCCAAACTATATCATGCCCTGCTTGAGTTTGAGGCAAGTTAGTGAAAAAATCCATAGTGATGTGCTCCTATTTATATTTTCCACTAGAAATAGTTGTAATATGACTGTGAATTACTAATATACTTCCTTCACCTATTTGTAGGTGAGACATTTGGCCACAAAGAGGGCTACAACTCCTTTATACCCAACCACCAATAATACCTGAATAAATCCCTGAACATCTTGGTGCTACTAGGGTGTATGTTAAAACTTTACTGATGTACCTTAGCCATGATCGGCTCCATACAATCCCAAGTAGTGGGGACTATCAACCTCCCCTTGTACCTTGCCCCACTAACCATGTACATGGAGAGATCATCAAACATCTCATAGCTTTAAAGATGATTTTAGAAATGCATGACATCATCACTGTACAACTGAGAATCTAACAACCTTTGTTGCACCACTGGTCTTGCCACCAAATTATAAATATAGTCACACTGCCTATTCCTCCAGACCCTAAGATCAAAACTCTTCAATTCTATAACCAACTTATAGCGATAGTAACTCATAGATGCTAAGGTTTTCCTGCTGAGTGCGACGGCCACCATATTTTCCTTACCCAGGTGAAATTGATGTGTGAAGTTATAATCATCTAACAGTTTGATCCATCATCCACAGATTTAGATTCATCTTTGTGAAGATATAACAAAGACTCTTCTATTCAGAGAATACCTCAAAATGCTTTCAGTACAAGTAATATCTCAAAATCTTTAAAGAGAACATAACTCTATAAAGATACATATCATGGGTTAGATAGTTCCTTTCACGTGTTTTTGAATGACATCATGCATAAGCAAGTACTTATTCTTCTTGCATCAGCACTGAACCAAGCCCCAATCCACAAGCATCGCAGAATATAGAGTACTCTTTTCCTCATTTTGAGAGGATAAAAATCAGTGCACTAGTGAGTCGTGCCTTTAAGTTTTAAAAGTCTTCCTTGCATTGTTCATCCCATTCAAAACATACATCCTTCTGCCTTAAACATGTAAGGGGTAAGGCCATCCGAGGGAAGTGTTGAAGAAAGTTTTGATAGTACCCAGCTAAGACTAAGAAACTCCTCACCTTCGTGCCACTTTTCATTCGCTACCAACTAAAAATGGCCTCAACCATTGTCAGATCCATAGAATTCCCTTGTCCTGAGAAAACGTGGACAAAAAACTTAACTTCATCCATCCAAAACTCACATTTGATAAATTTTGCATACAAATGATTTTCTCGAAGCACTTGTAAGGTTATGCGTAGATGTTCCTCATGATCTACGTAAAAATATGAATAAATCAAGCTATCATAAAAAAAACCACTATTAATTGATCTCGAAATGGCCGATATATTCGGTTCATCACGTCACATCTTGATTTCTTTAGTAATAAACCATAAGCAAAACCATTATTCTTTCATAAGAGAAAACTTTCTTGCTAAATCATGATGTTACAACCCATAATTTCAACTAAACAATTCAAATACATGCCTCATTTCCGGACTAACAACTGATCACGTATCATTATTCTCTAATCAATACTATTCCCAAGCTTCAAAGAATTCTAGATTGAACTGCTCATTATTGCAATAGGTACATGCTTAAAATAATTAGAAGGAAAAGAATAAGCAAAATATTGCCAAGTAGATAATTCTACTTCTATAATAATGTATATATGTGAATCTATGTAGATTGAATAATTGGGATTAAAATGTGGGTAAATACAACACAATTTATAGAAATCTGAAGCAACATAAACTATCAACAGTGCAGACAGGGGTTTACTAGAGTCTGTGATATTTAAAAGAGCAGTATGGTGATCATAAGGGTTCATACTATAACAAGATAACAATTAAATTATAGGTTATATGGGTTTCAAATGCATAGCAATACCATTATAATATTGACCAAAACCTTTGGACCAAAAATCCCAAATAATTGGAGAATAATAAAATGGCTTGGTACACTTAGCTAGAGTGGAACTCATACGTATGTAGTAAATAAAAACTAGACACTCAGCTTATGAGTCCTACATGTTAATTAGAACAGTCATGGTATACAAGGGTCTAATCCCTAAATCGTAAGGTACTCTACTAGGGGTTTCATTGATAATGGTTATAAATTTGGGGGGTATACTACAGTCGGGGTAAAATACTAAAATAAGGGTTTAATAAGATGTAGGGATGTACTGTAGTCAGGGAACAAGAACTGAAATCAGGGTTTTAATTGAATGCAGGGGTATACCACAATCAGGGTCAAATATTTGAAATTAGTGGGTTTGCTAAATCATAGGGTGTCAGAATTTGGATGGCTAGAGTTTAATTGGATAAAGATTGAATCAATATTCACGGTAATGTGAACTATGAAAAAGAGTTCATAAATGAGAACAAGATATTAGGGGCTATCATGTTGTGATATAAAAAATGTTGTAATTTCAAAGGTATAAGCTCGAATTTTAATAGTGAAATAAAATCACCTACCGTAATTTCGGTGATTTTTCACTGGCTTGATACAAGTAGTATGTGATGTCTGTCACTGTGATTTTAATGCAGGGTTGTTATGGATAATCATAACAAATATTTCACTAGTCTATACGTATGCACACTATTGGTTGTTCATCGATGATAATAATTTTACGTTATACGTAGCTGGACTCGAAGTTGAATTAAACTGAATCAGTTAATGCTGGTAGTGAATTAATATTAATACAAATTTTTTGGTACGATCCGAATTTTATTTTTGTAAATTTATATAATTTATTGAAATAACTTTTGGAAGAAAATGTAATAAAATAATAATTTTTAAAATTGGTAATTGAATAGTTTAGTTGATTGTAAAACACGATAAGTAATATAGAAAAATATATGCTATATGCTTTATAGGATAAAAACAATAATTTTTTTAGTAATTTTTGGGTCGTAATTGACGCAATGGCCTAATTTGAGCGTCGATAAAAATAGTTTCATTTATAAAATATTTATACATGAAAATATTATTTTCGACGTTGCGAATCCAATGGTATGTTCCGCGTATTTTTCTGAGCAAGGATTTGAAAGATATAAATTTTTGAACATGACAAAACTAGCCCTTTTTGCGTGTATTTGGAAATTTACTATCGAATTTAAAGTTAAACTGTATTCCTTTGATTACTTATACATGACCTAAAAGATTGTTATGCCCAATATTTTGGGATTTACATAATAAAAGTCATTTTTTCTTCTTTCTTTTCATAATACACACGCGAATATATGTACCTTATTAACCCGTATTTCCCTTCAAACTAACCCCACCTACATATATATACAATAAGCTACAATGGTGTTTTAACTATTCATCAAAAGATAAGATACTTTATTATTAGGATGAGTGACAACAAAGTTAGAAATGTAGGGCTGAGATTACTTTATACCTTAACACTTCACCCCCAAACCATAACCTATCTTCCTCCCTCTTCTCATTCATTCGCATCCCTCTTTCTCCCTTTCTCCCCCACACTCTCGAACTCCCTTCAGCCTCCATAGCTACAATACACATTACCACCAACAAACTCTCTTACCATTCTCCACCGTTGTCACCCTAAGCATGAGTTCATCTCCCACAAACAATTGGGTTCGAGTTTTTTTATTTTGTTTCTGAAAAACTGATGTTTGCTTTTGATTTTGCACTAATATATACAAGTCCAATGTAGAAAAAAAATAATTATCTCATAAAGAACGAAATCTAAAACTCATAAAAATGTCTTCTCAAGCACTAATATATACAAGACTGAAACACAAAAAAAATATTTGACAAGTATTGTAATTTAAAAAATATTTTCCAAAATGAAAATTTATTTTTATCAATAAATTCAGAACATAATTAAAAAATAAAACATTCATTTTAAACAATACTTGCACCCAAAAAAAAGTTACATAAATATCATAAAGTAAGAAATATTCACATACTACTTAAGTAAAGTTTGTTTGGAATCATCAAAATTAAATTAAACTAAAATGTACATTAATTAAACTAATATAATCAATTAGGGATAAAATACATTTTCTTTAACAATCTCCCCCTTTTGATGATGACAAACAATGATTCACATATATTCATAAAATTCATAAATTAAGCACAAATGAGTGAATCAACACAATTTCTCCCCCTTTTGACATTATCAAAAAGATATTTCAATATAAATTGAGTGTCAAGGGTTAAATGTGAAGCTCCCCCTTTCAAAAAGAATACAAGCATGGGATATAACCCAAAAAAAATTGTAAGAGACATATGTGAATACCATGAATTTTCATTAAGCACATATTCAACATATTATTTTCACATAACATGATATTTGATTCAAAAGATAATGGTTGTTAACAAGATGACATAGCAAGACATAAAAAAATTACAGCTTAAGGTTGTTAACAACATGACACACATCAATAGTGTTTCCCTCAATCGTAATTGTCTCAACAATAACTTTGATAGGATTTTCAGCACTGTTTTGAGAGGTTGAGCAAGCAGCATTTTCATTAGCAGTAGAGTCATGTGACTGCATATTTGAAGGTAAAACAAATGGCCATGAAGGAGGCTTTACCCAAGGGGCATGTGGCGGAGATGAGCGAATAGCAAGCATGGCGGCATCAAATGAAGAATATTTTTTATATTGAGAACCTCTAACTCCCTTAATTTGGATTCACAATCTCCCCAAGTAGTATAAATTCAGGGAGATTTTCCAACCCACACGACATAGAATGACTTCATGATTTGTGAGTGAAGAGGAGAAGCTCATATATGTATTTATATAGGAGTGGTGGATGTCAGCTAGTGATAAAAATACTAAAGTGTGTCCACTTGTGATAAGATGTTTTTGGAAGGTTGTGAAGATAACATAAAAAAAATTATAATTTTAAGTCATTTATACTTGCCATACCGAGTTCGCAACGGATAAAGGTAAAACGATCTTCAGATAATGGTTTTGTGAAAATATCGGCTAATTGAAGATCCGTAGAAATAAATTCTATGTGTACGTCACCTTTTTGAACGTAATTGCGTAAAAAATGATGTCTAATTTCAATATGCTTTGTTCTAGAGAGTAGAATTGGATTTTTTGTCAAGCATATAGCGCTTGTATTATCACAAAAAATTGGAGTATTGTGAAAGAATATTTTAAAGTCTTCTAATTGTTGTTTCATGTATAATGTTTGAGCACAACTGCTACTGGCGGCAATATATTCTGTCTCGACCGTGGAAAGAGCAACTGAATTTTATTTTTTACTAAACCAAGAAACTACTGAGTGTCCTAAGAAATGACATGTACCACTAGTGCTTTTTCTATCAATTCTACAACCCGCGAAATCTGCATCGGAATAACTTACTAGTTCGAACGAAGTACTTTTAGGTCCTAAGTTTTTAGTGCCAATTAAATATCTAAATATGCGTTTTACGGCACATAAATGAGATTCTTTAGGATTGGCTTGAAAACGAGCACATAAACATGCACTAAACATAATATCTGGTCTACTAGCGGTTAAATATAGTAGACTACCAATCATGCCACGATATAAGGTAGTATTAACAGATTTCTCTTTGTCATCAATATCTAACTTTATAGATGTGCTCGTAGGTGTACCAAGTGCTTTACCATTCTCTAAACCATATTTTACTAAAATATCTTTAATATATTTAGATTGATTGATAAAGATGCCATCTTTAGTTTGCTTAATTTGTAAGCCTAAAAAGAATTTTAACTCACCCATCATACTCATTTCAAATTCTCTTTGCATAAATTCTGAAAAATCTTTACATAAATTTTCATTTGTGGATCCAAATATAATATCATCAACATACACTTGTACAAGAAGCATATCATTGTTAAGAATTTTTATGAATAAAGTGGAATCCATTTTTCCTCTCACAAAATCATTTTCAAGTAAAAATCCACTTAACCTATCGTACCAAGCCCTCGGTGCTTGTTTTAATCCATATAAAGCTTTATTTAGTTTATAAACACGATTTGGAAACTTGTGATTTTCAAAACCGAGAGGTTGCTTAACATAAATATCCTCACGTATAAAACCATTTAAGAAAGCGCTTTTGACATCCATTTGAAATAATTTAAAGTTTTTATAACATGCATATGCTAGTAACATACGAATAGCTTCTAATCTAAATACGGGGGCATAAGTTTCATTGTAATCAATACCTTCTTGTTGGTTGAAACCTTGTGAACTAGTCTAGCTTTATTTCTTATAATCAATCCGCCATCGTCCTTTTTATTTCTTAAAACCCATTTTGTTCCAATAATGGTTTTATCTTTAGGTGGAGAAACAAGTGACCAAACATTATTACGCTCAAATTGTAACAATTCTTCTTGCATAGCTAACAACCAAAACTCATCTTTTTCGGCTTTATTTATATCTTTTGGTTCAATTTTTGACACAAAAGCTAAATTATTACAAACATTCTTTAAGGAGGATCTGGTAAGAATACCACTTGAAGGTTCTCCTAAAATATTTTCAAAAGGATGATTATTAACGAATTTCCAATTTTTAGGTAAACTAGAATCATTATCATTTTTATCTTTATTTGGAGTCATTTCATTATTAATAGAATTATCAATATTAGAAGTAAAGTTTTCTTCATTAATAGACTTATTTAGATCTAGAACCTCATCATCATCTTTGCAGTTTTTAGTAAGAGAGTTAGATTCATCAAAAGATACATGTATTGATTCTTGAACAACTAGGGTCCCTTTATTAAAAACTCTATATGCTTTACTATAAAGTGCATACCCAAGAAAAATACCTTCATCAGATTTTGCATCAAATTTTCCCAAATTATCTTTATCATTTAAAATAAAACATTTTCTTCCGAAAACCTTGAAATAAGCAATATTTGGTCTTTTATTTTTCAATATTTCATAAGGATTTTTATCTAAACCTTTTCTAACAATAGTTCTATTTATTACATAACAAGATGTATTAACAGCTACCGCCCAAAAATATTTCGGTAGGTTATGTTCATTTAGCATAGTTCTTGCCATTTCTTGTAAAGACCTATTCTTCCTTTCTACTACACCATTTTGTTGAGGTGTCCTTGGTGCAGAAAAATTATGTTCAAAGCCATTTTCATCACAAAATAATTCCACATCTTTGTTATCAAATTCTCTTCCTCTATCACTTCTTATGAAGACAATATTGCAACCTTTTTCATTTTGAATTTTCTTACAAAATTTGGCAAAAATAGAGTGAGTATCATTTTTATGAGTAAGAAAGAAAACCCATGTAAATCGAGAATAATCATCAATAATAACAAAGGCATAATATTTTCCACCTAAACTAGCAACTTTGTTAGGTCCGAATAAGTCTAACTGTAATAATTCTAAAGGCCTATTTGTTGATATATATCTTTTCTTTTTAAATGAAGTTTTGGTTTGTTTTCCAAATTGACATGCATTACACAATTTATCTTTAACAAACTTTATTTTGGGCAGCCCTCTAACTAACTCATTTTTGGACAAAATATTAAGTTGTTCCATGTTGGAATGACCTAATCTTCTATGCCATAACCAACAAGTATCATTTAGGACAGCTAAACACTTGACATCTTGTTGTGACAATTTATCAAAATCGAGAGTATAAACATTTTCATGTCTAGAAGCAACAAACACAACATTATTATCCTTAGCATTTTTTATTAGACAGTAATCTTCTTTAAATAAAACATTATAACCTTTATCACACAATTGGCTAATACTAATTAAATTATGTTTAAGACCATCAACTAAAAGAATGTTTTCAATGCAAGGAGAGGGATCCTTACCGACCTTACCTATGCCAATGATTTTACCTTTGGAGTTGTCTCCGAATGTGACTAAACCTCCATCTTTGGCAATTAAGCTCGAAAACTTACTTTTGTCACCTGTCATGTGTCTTGAACACCCGCTGTCTAAGAACCATGTTGATTTGAT
This sequence comes from Sambucus nigra, assembly GCA_949130495.1. Lineage (NCBI taxonomy): Eukaryota > Viridiplantae > Streptophyta > Magnoliopsida > Dipsacales > Adoxaceae > Sambucus > Sambucus nigra. The sequence goes on along the minus strand of OX422218.1, from coordinate 102,462,787 downwards.
CGAACCACCTCTAAAACAAACCTACAATCAACATTTAAATAACTTTTCTTTTGGTACCCAAAATGTGTTGGGTCCATACGGGTTAGCAAAAATAGGAGTCTTTTTAGGAATCCATGCCACATTGGTAGAATATCTATATTTGCAAAAATTTGAGAAATGGGTATGTCTTCCACAATATGTACATAATGAATTTCCAATATTTTTAAAGTAATTTTCAAAACTTTTCTCATTTTCTTTTTCATTATATCCAAGTCCAGCCTTATCATACATCCACCTTTGATTTCCAAGTAGCAAATTCAAATTTTTTTCTCCATTTACAAACTTTTCAAGACACCAAGTTAAATCCTTAATTTTAAGTTTCAATTTTTCATTTTCAGAAAAGTGACTAGATGATTCTTTAATTTTTAGTTTTGCCATTTCAGATTTTATAGATTTATTTTCAGATTTCACAACTTCTATATTTTCAACGAGAGAATCATATTTATGTGATAAAGAAGAATGTATCTTTTTAAGATTAATATATTTAGTTTTATGTGCATCAAAATTGTAAAAAAGTTAATCAAAAGCATTTTGAAGTACATCATGATCATTTGAAGTTTCATATTCACTATCTGAATTAAAATTAGAAGCTACCTCATCATCATTTGCCATAAGGCAAATATTTGCAACTTCTCCATCACTTGAATCTTCATCGTTGCTACTTATCACTCCAAGTAGTAGCTTTCATGGCCTTTTTGTATTTTTCATTTCTTTTCTCTTTTCTGTCATTCTTCTCTTCTTTAGCCTTGGGACAGTTAGGTCTAATATGGCCTAAATCTTTATAGTTATAACATTTTGGTTCAAACTTAGAGGATGACTTTCCTTCATGTGCCTTCTTTGAAAAGAATTTTTTGTATTTTCCTGACAGTCCCTTCTTTTTGGCAAGAAATTTTTTGAATTTTCTGGTAAGAAGCGCTATGTCACCATCTTCATCATCATCAGCTTCCTCACTTTCTTCTTCTTCCTCAATGGATTTGAAAGCAATAGTTTTGCTTGCTTTGGGCTTTTCATCTTCAGCAAGTTCTTTGAGTTCCATTTCATGAGTAATTAAGGAGCCCAATAGTTCATCAAGAGAGATAGGTCTTTCTCGTATAGCTTCTTTGATAGCCAGCTTCTTTGTCATATAAGCAGATGGTAATGACCTGAGAATCTTGCTCACTAATTCTGAACAAGTATAAGATTTACCAAGAGATTTCAATCCATTTATAATATTTGAAAATCTAGTAAACATATCAGAGATAGTTTCATCTGCTTTCATTTTAAAAAGCTCATAGTTATGAACAAGCATGCTGATTTTATCCTCCTTGACTTGACTAGTTCCTTCATATGTAACTTCTAGTCTATCCCAAATTTCTTTAGCAGATTCATAACAACAAATTCTGTTATACTCATTTACATCAAGTGCACAATGCAAAATATTCATAGCTTTAGCATTTATTTGAATTTTTTTAATATCAACATCATTCCATTAATTTTCTTCTTTAGGGACAGAAGCATTATTTACCATTTTGATAGGAATATAGGGACCATTCATGACAACTTTCCAAACTTCATAATCATGTGACTGAATAAAATATTTAATTCTATTTTTTCAATAACTATAATCTTTTCCAGAAAATAGAGGAGGTTTAAAAATGGATTGACCTTCACCAAGAGATGTAGTAACATATTCCATTGATCTTTAACTCTAATATTGTTGAATCTAAAGATAAGAAGAGCACCAGCTCTGATACCAACTGTTGCCCAGATTATACTCAAGAGGGGGGTGAATTGAGTTTTTACAAACTTTAAGTCAAATTAATATGTTAGAAAAATAGTAAATTTAAATCACTTAGACAAATTTCAGATTAATACAACTATTAGATATAAATTTAACAAAATCAAATAAACGCAATCAACTAACTAAAAATGCAGATTTTAATACACTAGGAATATTAAATATGTCTTCCAAAAACTAGCTGTTAGACACATGTATTTTTTAGCATTAATTGCTCCTGATTTTGCTGAGAGGAGATAGAAAAAAAATCTCAAACTCTGATATGAAAATCTTCATATTTATCTTCTCCATAAAGATATAGTTGTTGTAGCACAAAAGTGGTAATCTGAAAACATAAGTAATTGATAGTTGCTAGGTAGATGACCCATATATTTTCTGTCAAGAGAAGGTTAGTCCAAGAGATAAAATATGAATCTGATATGTAAATGTAAAGTGTTAGCACAAGAGTTGATATCAGATAATGGTAATCAACTGGCATGTTGGTTGAAAATAAATCTAATAGCTGTTGAAAGCCTATTTGGTTATATTTTAGATATAATCTCTCAAAGACAGATAAGGCTTAATGTAGCTAGTACAAAAGTTGGTAGGAGGTACATAAGGCTATGCAAGTTTATACGGCAAAATAAAATTAATGGTTAACTAAAAATGACCAAGTATCCAATAGATATAATCTAATTAATATACACCATTTTATCGGTTGAAACCAACCCACACGATCATTTAAAAAAAAATCTGTAGAAAAAAAAAATTAACCAAACTTTTAAAACCGGAGTTTTCTAAAGTGACACAGAGGTAACAAAAAGAATCAACCTATGTCATTAAGGTCACGTCTGTAACAGGTATGAAAAAGTGACAGCAAGTCCAAGTATGTATAAAGTCAGTACTACGCGTAAGGCTCAAAGTCTGAAATCAGACAGGTCCTGTACGAAATCTGTGTATGGTCGAAAGCTTGTAGCAAGTCTACTTACTAACAGTCAAAAGCCTAAAAGAAATCAAAATATAAAATGAATCCATCTAAGCTATAAAGTTCTTGGAAGTTAGTACATGGTAATTCATAAAACTGATAAAAGGATGAAGGCTGCAAGTCGCAGATATAGTACTAGCCGAAAATCTTGTGAGATACCAGTGAAAGGTGACGGCTGCATATAGCAGGTATAGTATAGAAGGTATCGTATTGATCGGCCTAGTGAGGAAACCGAAAGTTATAAGGCTACACACAAAGTAGCAGGTAAAGTAGCGTCCTAAGCAGGTATGGTTTTAAAAAAAATACCGACTGTTATAATGCAAAGGACTGAAACATAATATATATATATATATATATATATATATATATATATATATGTCGCACAAATAAAGCAAGTTCCAAAGTAACATATGATACTGACTTGACTTGAGAAAGTACACGCATGGCTCAAGAAAATTAAAAATTATCAACTGTACAAGATTTAAAAAAAAACAAGTGGCCGAAGATTTCAAATCGTGTAATGGCCAAAGTTAGTGGCAAGTCCAATGTAGAAAAAAAATAATTATCTCATAAAGAACGAAATCTAAAACTCATAAAAATGTCTTCTCAAGCACTAATATATACAATACTGAAACACAAAAAAAATATTTGACAAGTATTGTAATTTAAAAAATATTTTCCAAAATGAAAATTTATTTTTATCACTAAATTCTGAACATAATTAAAAAATAAAAAATTCATTTTAAACAATACTTGCACCTAAAAAAAAGTTACATAAATATCATAAAGTATGAAATATTCACATACTACTTAAGTAAAGTTTGTTTGGAATCATCAAAATTAAATTAAACTAAAATGTACATTAATTAAACTAATATAATCAATTAGGGATAAAATACATTTCCGTTAACATTTTATATTATTAAGTTTTGATTATGTAGTTGAGTTTGTAGATGTCAATTCCACAGCAAGCCTAGAATTACACCACCTTGTATCTTAGGTTTTAAATACACACTTGATTTTTTCAATTCTTTGTTGCATTTGGTTTTTAAATACATACTTGATTTTTTTTTATTTTTTTTTGAGTCTTTATTATATTTCGATTTGGTTGCTCTTCATATGCTTTCTCTTCATAGATTACTGGAACTATATGTCCTTTGCGAGGTCTATTTTTCATTTCTTCTATTTAATTGTTTAAGAATGATGATGGACATTCATTGTGTTGGGATCTTGAATTGATGGATATTTTCTCGTCAAATAAAAAAAAGGTGATTTTGTTGAATGTTATTTATGTTGATATTTTTTTAATTATGATTCAAGGTAATAGTTGACATAATTCCTTTCAATTGTAGGATTGATCTTATGACTTTTAATTATGATTCACTGTGTATGGCCAGCCACCGAAAAGTAGGATTAATCTTATAATTTAGGATTTATGAGGCCAATATACATAATTCATTTCAATTGTAATACTCACTGTAAAAGTTAAACAATCACTTTCCTTTATTTCATCTATTGAGACGAGACATGAATTGATGTTTTGCTTTTTTCTTGAAGGTTCGTGGCCCGAAGTCTGTTTAAGGTTTTTTTCTTAAGCTGTTTAAGTTTACTTCCATATCATATTATGATGAATAGTTTCTCATTAAAGAAAAACAAATAGATTTTGATGAATAGTTATTTATGTTGATCTGTTTTTAATTATGGTTCAAGGTATTAGTTGACATAAAAGTGATATGCTCGATATGTATAATTTAGGACCTTTGCAAAATCATGTATTAGTTGACATACAAGTTATTTCTCTCTCTAACTTTGATTATGGGTTGTTTTAAGATTTTTGCTCAAGTCAATTATGATATTATATTCCAATTAACAACGCGGTGAGGTATCTGATTCCTTATTTTTTTTTCATGTGATTTTTTATTTACCTATATCAGGCTATTTTTCCATTTTACCAATTTGGTTAGAATTACAATTGCCTGTTTTTTTCAAAATATATTATTTACGATGGTTAAATTATGTCATTTTTTGCATTCTCATCTTTCATGGATCAACACAAGAACTTTATTAATTTTTTAACTCTTTTGGGATATAGGTTATGGTATTCTAGGGCTTGTGTTTCATTTCACTCCCAATTTTTTATGACACACTTTTGGACCTAATTTGGTCAATATAGTTCATATTCATAATAAATGTTTTATGCAATATAGTATAGAATTACAGTTGCTGCTTGAGCCCTTCAAAATAATTCTTTATGCAGGTGATGATGAAGATGAATTTGAAATTACCCTTCTAGTGTTGTCTCAATTTTGAGAGACTTTGTTTAAATTGTCTTTACAACATTTTGTGTGTGTCTCAATTTGAAATTATCCTTCCAGTGTTGCCTCAATTTTTATTATTTCAAAGTTTATATGTATATATATATATATTTGTCTTATATTTTTATTCAGTTGTCTATTTAAAAATAAGTAAATAAATATTTTTGTACCTTTTCATATTTTTTTTTTGTGTTTAAACATATATTCAAATAAACAAAATTAATTTGTTTATTTAAAAGGTTTAAACAAAAATCAAGGGTCGTGATTTGTTTTTCATTAATGGCTAAGATGTAGCCTTGGTGTGTTTGTTAGGATGATCCGTGTGATGTCTCTTGGGCCAATGGGTGTTGGTTGGGTTTTCCACACGAGTTGACCACGTGTGGTGCCAGCTGCATACAACCGTTGAGATCCTTGTTTTACCATCTTTAACCCTTACCCTCTAAGGGTTTTTACGCTAGTACCCTTAGGGTTATAAGTGGACTTATTTGTCCCTAGACACCTAGGGAATATGGTGTTCTTGCCCTTCGTTTGGTGGTTTTTTATTTACAAACCTTGCCCCACTTTTGGATTGATATAAAATCGTTACGATCTTCCATCTTTTTGTTAGGGTTTTTTGAGTTACAATCACAGCCAACATTTTCTCTCCACTTCCTCTCTCTACAATTTTCCCTACTATTTACAGCTTTTGTGAGTGTGTTATGTTAAACCTGAATCTCCATCTTACGTGTTCTCTTTGTGTGAGATTTTACCTATTTAAACAACAACACCATCTTAGTGAAGTTTAATTTTTTTTTTGGTGTTACACAATCTAGTGTGAAGAGTTGAGTGGGGGTTTTAACCTTGGTTTTCGGTGTGGCTGATTTTTTCGGTTATCAGTTATGAGTTCGACATCCCTTTTATTTTTGGCTTGGTCCTGCTTCTCAGGTTTTCCGCCGGTGGTTTGTTTCCCGTTCTTTTTTTCTCATGTATTTTACTGTTTTGAGATTTGTGTGTGTTTGTCCAGACTGTTGTTCGTGCGTGTGTTTTAGATCCTGTGTGTTTGGGTGATTTGTTAGATCTGGAGTGAGTTAGTTAATCAACTCAGACTTGGACTCAGTTTAACACAGTCATTAACTCGTACTTAACTCAGCTCAAAATTAGTTTAACTCGTGTGTAACTTAGTGAGTTAAATCGATCTCAAACTTTGTGTTAACTTAGTGAGTTAACTCTATTTAACATGAACAAACCTGAACGTAATTTTGAAATTCACACTTGGATTATTTGGACTGGCTTTGGACTATCTTTAGACAGTTTTTGAACTTAACTAAAATTCATTTTTGATTTCGTTATCTCAGTTGTGAGTTATACTTATTGTGTAGAACACCTAAAAGTAATCTGAAATTGATTTTTGAATTAATTAAAATCAGTATTACTTTATTTTAAAATCAGATTAATTTGTTGTGTGGTTTGGCTTTTGCAAAAACCAATTTGTTAGTGTGTGTTTGAATCTAAAATCTTACCTATCAGTTAGTCCCTGATAGGTAATTTTTTGTTGGAGTTAATAAAAATATACTTAAACTCTTGTGTGTTTGGTCTTCTTTTATAAACAATTTTTTTTTATGATTTGACTAAATCAAACCTAATTATTTAAAATTTGTTTGTTGCACAACTTCGCGGGATCTCGGGCTAGAGTGTGTTGTAGTCACTATTACCGAGGTGTTATTAGGTTGACTGATTTTCAGTTAAGTTGGGTTGTTTTAGACTAGGTTGGTTGTATGGGTGTGTATTTGCTTTGTTTAATTCATGGTAGACTTGGAGGACTATCATATGTAACTCTTAATTGATAATAGTGGACTTGGGTGCGTGTGTTGTCCTGGGACTAGGGACACGGGGTTTACCACCATGGTGGGTTCCTCGAGAACAAATACTGTGTTACTATCTACCTTTCCTCATCCCATTCTGCTTATATTTATTTCAGCATCATCATTCCAAATCTGTTTTTATTTGTGTGGGTGTTTAGAACGATTTCAATAAAAAAATTATTAAATATTAAAAGAGTTGGAGTTTTATTTATTAACTAAAACACGTTAGAGTTTAGGTTATTTCAAGCAGTATCAGAGCTTCAGGAGTCACTTTTTAAAAGTTGTATTCTGCGAAGATCCTGAACTCTTTTGTTTTCAATCAATCATTTTTTTTAATCATGGGTGACCATAATGGGTCTTTAGTATGTCCTCCCGTGTTTGATGGTGACCACTTTGCTTATTGGAAAGTAAGAATGGTTGCACACCTTAAACATTTGGGAGATGAGGTATGGGAAACAGTTGAAAATGGTTTTTCTCCACCTACTAAACCTAGTGATGATGATGCTAAAATACTTGTTAGAAAACCTTTTTCTGAATGGACCAAAGAAGAAAAGCTTAGTTCACAGTATAACAACAAAGGAAAAAATGCCATTTCTCAAGCGATGGGTGCAACTGAATTCTTAAGAATTTCAACCTGCACTACATCTAAAGAGGCTTGGGACATTTTAATGACAACCCATGAAGGGGACTCCAGAGTTAAAAGGGTTAAGTCCCAAATGTTAGTTAGGCTTTATGATTCTCTCTACATGAAAGATAATGAGAAGTTTAATGATTTTTATTTGAAATTGCAAGATGTCGTGAATCAGTCACATGCTAATGGTGTTATTTATGTTGATCTTAAAATTTGTGATAAAATTCTTAGATCTCTCCATAAGAGTTTTGATTTAATTGCTCATACTATTGCTGATAATTTGGATAGTTACACACATCATCTCCTGTGTAGTAAACTTAAGACTTTTGAATATCAAAATACTTTAAGGGTTGAGCAAAGGAGTAAAGCACCTGCACACACCGAAAATCAAAATGTGCTTAATTTTAGAACTAGTAGTGAAAGTAGTATGGCTTTTGTATCATCTCTGTTCAATTTAACTGAATCTGAAATTTCTTTGGAATCTTTGGATATTGAGCTTGCACTCTTGTCTAAGCACTATAAGAAATTTGTGAAGTATATGAATAAATATGCTTCAAAACAAGGTCCGTCTAGTTATTCTGATAGACCCCATGAAAAATATTTTGAGAAGAAAAGTTTTGAAAAATCTGGACCTAAGAAGGTTTTGAGCCTAATTTAGTGTCGTAAGTGTAATGAATATGGTCATTATGTCGATAGGTGTTTTTCTAAATCTAAATGAGAACCTTCAAATAGGGCCCATTTGTTTAAAACTTGGGATGATATTTTTTACAGTGATGATGAAGAAACTTTTGATAACCTCATGGCATTTATTCCGCCTGTACTATGATATCAGAGGACATATTAGATAGCATATCTAATTTATCAAATATTACTGATTTGTGTGATGATACTTGTGACTTAGACTTTGTGAATTTATTTCACACATTTCCTGCTCAAAATCACCCAACTGTCATAGCATCTCTTTTTCATATTGGGAATATTTATGTTGATTTGGATGAATCTGATTTGTTAGAGGTTGTTGAAAATGTTGAAAAAGACGTGTGTGATAATGCTGAAAATGACACAATTGATGACATCACACACTTAAGTGAAGAGAATGCTAGGTTATTAGCGAAAATTAATGCTTTAAATAGTCAAATCATAATTATGTCTGAAGAATCCTCTTTTCACATTGAAGAATTGGAAAATGATGTTGTTTTACTTGAAAAGAGGATTGTTATGCTAACTGATTTGGATCAATCTCTTGAGACTAAAAATAAGGAAATTTTATTTAAATATGATGAGTCTCAAATTAAACTTAAGGGTGTTTTGAATAAATATGATGAATGTAAAAAGGAACTAGAGATCACCTCCAAAAAGTTAAATAGTTATTGGAATTCTGGGTTTCTTGTCAAAACTATTAATAAAAATATGCGCTATGATCCCACAAAATCTTATTCTGACTTTTTTCCTACAAAAGGACTTGGTTTTGAAGGGGAAGAATTTGATGTCATTAATTTCGTAAATTCAAAAGAACAATTTCCCGAGTCTAATGAAATTAGGATTTCTTCCAAACATGTGAAAAATGAAGGTTGTTCAACATCTTCTAAGCTTGTCTTTAAATGCAGTTTTTTTCACAGAACGGGACATTTGGAAAAATTCTGTTTTAAGAAGTTAGGACATAATGGTCCTAATTTGGGCATTTTTAGGCAAACTCAAAATGGAAAGAAGTTTCAAACTACCAAGCCTACTTTTCATTGTGGATATTGCTTTAAATTTGGGGATTTAGATCACTTTTGTTTAAAAAAGGCAAACATGGCCAACTCTAGACCAACCCCCAAACATGATATTCCGACTAGACCTATATATAGGAAAAAAAATTCGCTGTGATTTTTGTCACAAAAATGGTCACTTGATTGATTTCTGTTATAAAAAACTGCAAGCTCAAAACAGGCCATCTCATTTTAAAGGTAAAACTGAATTTGTTAGGAAGCCTAATCTGTCCAACAAGCAGCCTTATCATACAAAAACTTTTTTTAAGAAAACTAAGGCTAATTGGGTTAAAAAAATATGAATTAAATGACTCATTGAGATGCAATGTTGTTTTATCGGCACTAAATGCTCGTAATAAAAAAATTCAATGGTATTTGGATTCTGGTTGCTCTAGGCATATGATGGGGGACGTATCATGGTTTACCAACTTAAAATCTATTGTTGGTGGTGTTGTAACTTTTGGTGATGAAAATATGTCCCACATCATAGGAAAAATGTCGATTGAGGAAGATGGGATCTCTAATTTGGAGGACGTTTTACTCGTTGATGGTTCAAAAGTAAATCAATTGAGTATTAGTCATTTTTGTGACAATGATCATGCTGTTAATTTCACTAAATGTGATTGTAAAATTTTAGACCCCAATGGGAAACTTATTTTGTGTGGTACTAGGACTCCAGACAATTGATATGCTGTTAAACATGAACATGATTCTGAAAATTATTTATCTTCGAGAATGAGTGATTTAGACTTATGGCACGAACGTTTAGGCCATCTAAATTATGACAGTTTGTCTAAATTAACTAATCAAAATCTTATTCATGGTGTACCCAAAATAACTAAAGTTAAACACTCTATTTGTGGTCTATGTCAGATTGGTAAAATTCATAAGGCACCTCATAAGAAAGTAACTTAATTTTTTACCTCTCACCCTTTGGAATCGTTACATATGGATTTAATGGGTCCTTCTAGGACAATTAGTTTATGTGCTAATTCCTATATTCTTGTTATTATTGACGACTTTACTAGATTTACTTAGGTTGCGTTTATGAAAGAAAAATAAAAAACTTTTAATCATTTTTTGAAAATTCTGCTAAAAATCAAAAATGAGAAAGATACCCAAGTCACTCGTATTCGTAGCGATAGGGGTGGGGAATTTAAAGACACGAGTATCATTGACTATTGTATTGGGAATGGGTATGAACGTGAGTTTAGTGATCCTAAGACACCCCGACAAAATGGTATTGTTAAAAGAAAAAATCAAACCATTCAAGAAATGGCTCGTGTTTTGATTCATGCTAGAACTTGCCAAAATATTTTTGGGTTAAAGCTAAACAGCTTGTCACATAATTAATAGGGTTCATTTAAGGAAAAATTCTAAACAAACACCCTATGAATTATGGTATGGTAGACAACCCAATCTGAAATATTTTAGAGTTTTTGGTAGTGAATGTTATGTGGGTAAGGATCAGGAACATTTGTCCAAATTTGACACTAGAGGAGAGAAGGATATTTTTTAGGATACTCCCAAAACAGTAGGGCTTATAGAGTTTATAATTTGAAAACTAAATCTATTATGGAATCCATTAATGTTGTGATAAATGATTGCATTGCCCCTTTTGTAGAAGATAGCCCAGAATCATTACCCGTTGAAAATACTTCATCGAATGATTTATCAAAACAATCAACGGATAATGACTTCGACTCCCATCCATCAGAAGATCTTGACGTTCCAAATTGGGTTAGGGAAAATCATCCTAAAAAGAACATTTTGGGTGATGTGAAAGAACCAATTAAGACTAGGGCTCAAACTTTAAATGCTTTGATGTATTCTTTTGTCTCTCTAATTGAACCAAAGAATATAAAGGATGCCCTTGTGGATGAATCTTGGCTTCTTGCTATGCAGGAAGAGTTGGGTCAATTTAAAATCCATAATGTATGGTTTTTAGTTCCTCGTCCTACTCATACTAATGTCATTGGAACTAAGTGGATTTTTAAAAATAAATGTGACGAAACCGGTAATGTTTTGCGTAACAAAGCTAGACTAGTAGCTCAAGGTTACTCCCAAATTGATGAGATTGATGTTGATGAGATATTTGCCCCGGTTGCTAGAATATAGTCTATTAGACTTTTTCTTGTCATTTCTTGTCATTTGAAATTTAAATTATACCAAATGGACGTAAAATCTGCTTTTTTGAATGGGTTTTTAAATGGAGAAGTGTCTGTTGAACAACCTAAGGGTTTTGTTGATCATTTTCTTTTGGATCATGCTTTTAGATTAAAGAAAGCTCTTTATGGTCTCAAACAAGCCCCTCGTTCTTGGTATGAGCGTCTTACCTCTGTTCTTTTAACCCATGGCTTCAATCGAGGGGGAGTTGACCTAATAATGTTTATTAAAAGAAATACAAAATGTTTCCTTATTGCTCAAATATATGTTGATGACATTATTTTGGGGCATACATCTCCTCAAGAAGTTGAAATCTTTGCTAACATTATGAAATCTGAATTTCAAATGTCTATGATGGGTGAGTTGCATTTTTTCTTAGCTTTACAAGTTTCTCAAAAATCGGACTGCATTTTTATATCCCAAACTAAATATGCAACTGAATTAGTTAAGCGTTTTGGGCTAACAAATGGAAAAACTGCTAGGACTCCTATGAGTTCCATCACTAAACTTTCCAAATATTTAACAGGTAAGAAGGTTGAAGTAACACTTTATCATAGTATTATTGGTATCCTTCTATATTTAATTGTTAGTAGACCCGACATAATGCAGTGTGTGTGTGCGCGCGCGCGCACTAGATATCAATGTGAACCGAAAGAATCTCACTTGCTTGCGGTTAAGCGCATACTGAAATATGACAGTGGTACTCTAAGTTTTTGTATTATGTATACTTTCGACACAAATTCTAAAATAATTGGGTATACGGATGTTGATTGAGCTGGGTGTGCCGATGATAGTAAAAGCACTTCCGGTGGTTGCTTTCACTTAGGACACAACGTAGTCTATTGGCCGTCTAAAAAGCAGAATTGTGTCTCTCTTTCCTCTGCCGAAGTCGAGTACATAGCTGCTGGTAGCTGTTGTACTCAGCTTTTGTGGATCAAACAAATGCTAAACGATTATGGAATAAATGAACCAATTTCTCTCATTTTATGTGATAATCAAAGTTCCTTCATTATTTCAAAAAATCGCATTTTTCACTCACGTACAAAACATATTAAAATGCATGAACATTTTACTAGGGAACTCGTTGAGAAAAAGGAAATCTGCATAGAGTACTTCAATACTAAAGACCAACTTACTTATTTATTTACTAAACCATTAAATAATCATAGATTTGAAACTCTATGAATGTCAATTGGTGTGTGTGCGTTTCCAGCCTAATTTGATTTTGGTTTCCTCCCTTTGTCCCTTTGAGAAAAACAGGGGGAGAATTTTGGACCCTCAGTGTCTTTTATGGTTTTTTAGGATATATGTTGTTAGTTGAGTTATGTATTTTGATAGGACTCAAAATTTTGTTAGTTGAGTCATGTATTTTTTACCTCAAAGTCTTGTTTGTCTCAAAATTAGCTAAAGGGGGAGATTGAAATTACCCTTCTAGTGTTATCTCAATTTTGAGAGACTTTGTTTAAATTCTCTTTACAACATTTTTTTTGTGTTTCTTTTTATTATTTCAAAGTTTTTTTTATATATATATTTTGTCTTATATTTTTATTGAGTTGTATATTTAAAAATAATTAAATAAATATTTTGTACCTTTTCATATTTTTTTGGTGTTTAAACATATATTCAAATAAACAAAATTAATTTATTTATTTAAAAGGTTTAAACAAAAATCAAGGGCTGTGATTTGTTTTTCCTTATTGGCTAAGATGTAGCCTTGGTGTGTTTGTTGGGATGATCCGTGTGATGTTTCTTAGGCCAATGGGTGCTGGTTAGGTTTTCCATACGAGTTGACCACGTGTGGTGCCAGCTGCATACAACCGTTGAGATCCTTGTTTTACCATCATTACCCCTTACCCTATAAGGGTTTTTACGCTAGTACCCTTAGGGTTATAAGTGGACTGTTTTGTCCCCAGTCGCCTAGGGGATATGGCGTTCTTGCCCTTCGTTTAGTGGTTTTTTATTTACAAACATTGCCCCGATTTTGGATTGATATAAAATCGTTACGATCGTCCATTTTTTTGTTAGGGTTTTTTGAGTTACAATCATAGCCAACATATTCTCTCCACTTCCTCTCTCTACAATTTTCCCTATGATTTACATCTTTTGTGAGTGTGTTGTGTTAAACCTGAATCTCCATCTTTTGGGTTCTCTTTGTGTGAGATTTTACCTATTTAAACAACACCACCATCTTAGTGAAGTTTGAGTTTTTTTTGGTGTTACACGATCTAGTGTGAAGAGTTGAGTTGGGGTTTTAACCTTGGTTTTCGATGTGGATGGTTTTTCCAGTTACTGGTGGTGAGTCCAGTGTCCCTTTATTTTTAGCTTGGTCCTGCTTCTCAGGTTTTTTGCCAGTGGTTTGTTTCCTATTCTTTTTTTCTCCGGTGTTTTACTGTTTTGAGATCTGTGTGTGTATGTCCAGACTATTGTGCATGCGTGTGTTTTAGATCATGTGTGTTTGGGTGCTTTGTTAGATCTGCAGTGAGTGAGTTAATCAACTCGGACTTGGAATCGACTTAACACAATCATTAACTCGTACTTAACTCAGCTCAAATTCAGTTTAACTCGTGTGTAACTCAGTGAGTTAACTCGGTCTCAAACTTTGTGTTAACTCGGTGAGTTAACTCTATTTAACTCGGATAAACCTGGACTTAATTTTGAAACTCACACTTCAATTATTTGAACTGTCTTTGGACTATCTTTGGATAGTTTTTGAACTTAACTAAAATTGATATTTGATTTCGTTATCTCCGTTGTGCGTTATTATTATTGTGTATAACACCTAAAAATAATCTGAAATTAATTTTAGAATTAATTAAAATAAGTATTTACTTTAGTTTAAAATCAGATTAATTTCTTATTTGGTTTGGCTTGTGCAAAAACCAATTTCTAGTGTGTATTTGAATCTAAAATCTTACCTATTAGTTAGTCCCTGATTGGTAAATTTTTTTTAGTGTTAATAAAAATAGACCTAAAGTCTTGTGTGTTTGGTTTTCTTTTATAAATAATTTTTTTTATGATTTGACTAAATCAAACTTCCTTATTTAAAATTTGTGTGTTGCACAACTTCACGGGATCTCGGGCTAGAGTGTGTTGTTATGCATGCGTTGTAGTCACTATTACCGGGGTGTTATTGGGTTGACTGATTTTCAGTCAAGTTGGGTTGTTTTAGACTAGAGTGGTTATACGGGTGTGTATTTGCTTTGTTTAATTCGTGGTAGACTTGGAGGACTGTAATCTGTAACTATTAATTGTTAGTAGTGGACTTGGGTGAGTGTTTTGTCCTGGGACTAGGGACACGGGGTTTACCACCATGTTGGGTTCCTCAAGAACAAATATTGTGTTACAATCTACCTTTCCTCATCCCATTCTGATTATATTTATTTCAGCAGCATCATTCCAAATCTGCTTTTATTCGTGTGGGTGTTTACAACGATTTCAATAAAGTTTTTTGTGACACCACGCCTAATAAAATACCGGGTGATCAGTCCTATACCAAATTAAAACAGGAATCCCAGTTGGATCATCCTTAGCATCACTGTCGAAAACTTTTTAAAACTTACTAACCACCTAGTATTCCAAAAACTGGTGCCAATTTTAACTTTTTAATTAAACAAAACAATACATGCGGAATTAAAATATAAACCATTCACACAACTGAATGAAAGTAAATAGAATAATAATTACATAACTTGCCGAATAAATCACCGCCACCAAATAAATAATCCAATACAAATATTCAACACCTGAAAGAATTACACCTGAAAACTGTACCAAGAAGTCTGGGCTACAGGCCCTAAATAAAGCTGAGACTGATACAAGATTCCTACTCTAGGAATGAATAAACGATGCGTCTAATTCAACTCCTGCTAGCATCCACATATGCTGCAGCTCCGTGTCCCTGGAATAGAATAACAATCCTGGCGTCCCTGTGGCTGGACACCTAAAAGGTTTTGAAAATATTTTTATAGCAAGGGTTAGAACCTAAAACATTTTGAAAATATTTAGCAAGTGAATTAACTGCAGTAATTTAAAATGCATGAATGCGCTTCATATTTAAGTTAGTGTCGCACTCCCTTGTGGACATTCTCACCCCTCCACTATTGTGCACACCTAACGGTTACCTTAACCCCACCTAGTTGTACTACCCCGTCCAACTAGTTCTGGTATAACCTTCCCTTGCCATACTACTCTAACCCGAGTATAATGATTCTTGAATTATAAGTTATTTCACAATTAACTTAATTAATTCCTCTTAAATAGTAGCATATAACCGTGTCACAAGTTATATAAAGTAAATACATCGCACACTGTATTATTCCCACAAATGATTAACTTAATTAATTTCTCATTAATTAACAACATATAACTGTAACCCGAGTTATATAAGGTAAATACATCACACACTGTATTATCACCTACATATAATATTTACTACCATATTATACGTACCTTTACTAACATCCACACATATATCATACGTGTATCCATCCTTCTGAGTATACCCTCACCGGATGATTCCCTCTAAAATGCTATCTCACTAGGTGTGCTCACAAAACCTAGTTCCCCAAGTTGGAATCGCTCACCAACTTGGCCTAAAATATAAACGTAGTGGAGGCGGTCATATTCCTTCCCTGAAAGTGAGATAAATCCCTCACCCATATATACCGGACGCTATGGCCTGGGGATATACTCGCCCTACTCCTCAAGCTAGGGGATTCACCCACATCGCGCAACCTCCCTTGATAGCATTAGAGTATATAAATTTAATAAATATCTAATCACTGATATTTAGTATCACGCACAATAAATACACGTATATATATACGATCACGACACCGTATATATATAATATAAACCTCGGCTTTACCGTGTACTCAAAATCTCGTACACTGCCTGTAATTTAATATCACACACAATATATATATATATATATATATATATATATATATACTATCACTATACCGTATATATATAATATAAACCCCGGCTCTACCGTGTACTCCAAGTCCCATACATTGCCTGAAATTTCCTGAGTCTGTGGCCCGACTCAATGTAGTTAATTTTCTCACTTAATAATTTATCGTCTTCCCGAGTCTTTGGTCCGACTCTAATATATTTAACTCACTCTTTAATTTATATAATACTTTCCCCGAGTCTATGGTCCGACTCCAATTAAATTAATTGACACACTTATTAATTTAATACCTTCCCGAGTCTATCACCCGACTCTAATTAAATTAATTGACACACATTTTAATTTAATACATCCTTGAGTCTATCGTCCGACTCTAAATATCTCTTAGAATTTCCACTGAACACATGTGATGATCAGATTACATGTTTGAAAATAAACATATGTAACTACAACATATGTAAACCAAAACTCCAAATCTGAACCCGACCTTTGAAAATATCCATGAATCATACCTAAATCATGCCACAACTTGGGCACTCCAATGCGTTGTGCCTACATAACTTGTGTTATCTATTAGTGTACCTACTAACGTATAATGGAATGGAATGGAAAGTTAGTTTGTAAACATACCTGAGGGCATAGTTATTTCAGCACATTAGCGTACCTATAAAATCTCACATACTAATGTAATTCAAATAATAGTATTGATGTAATTCATATAGAAAAAATGTACATTAAAGACAACATACCCCGACTATATATGGGTTGAAGTTCCCATTTTAGTATCTAGTAGAAATAGAACAAAAGTGCATATAGCCAGTTTTTAATATTTCCTGATAATACGCAAATATCGCATATTTCATCCGTCGAACCTACGCATTTTATCCCCCTCGGTTGCCTTAATCTCTATATTTAAGCCTATTAACCAGACAACCTTTGTTTATATTGTTAACATGCTATATGAGGTATAATTGGGCTTCTGTAAGTATTTAGGTACCAAGTATGGGATTCGGACGCATTCCGCGCAATTTTCGTACACAATCGCATGTTCAAGGGCAATCCAGTCATTTCACAGCTTGGGAATCTGGCCCGACATCTACACAGAAGTTGTAGCTCTCCTCTCTAGCTTCATGTGGCCCTGAATGGTGCGTGATTTTGAGTCCGTATGACAAAGTTACGACGATTTGAGCGGAGATGAATTGCATGCCAAAACAGGGGATTCTGCAGGCTTCCCTGCTTGATCGATCGATCGGACCTGGGTCTATATTTTTGCCATGATTTTAACAGTCGATCGATCGATCCCCTATTTTTTTCCTGCAGATATTTTCTTATCATTTTCTTTCTTCTTTTCTTTTATTCTTACTTGGTATATATACCAATTTTGTTGTAATATTCAGGGTGAACGTTTTTAGACATATTTAGAAGATAGAATAGGTTAGGGTTTGGGTTTTTGGATGGTTCTTCTTCATTTATACTTGGTTTGACACCCCATTTGTTGTGTAAGTTGACTATTCATCTCCTCTACCAATTAATATAGTTTGTATTTCTTCATTTCTTGCTTTCTAGTTCATTTACAAGCTTTCTAATTTAGGTTTACATGATTTAGTTACATGCTTTGATTTACTTGATTTCTAGTATAGTTTTATCGTGTTTAGTTACACGCTTTCATTTACCGCGTCTTTGACATGCTTTCTAGCTAATTTAAATTAGGTTGTGCTTGAATGGAACTCACTCGAGTTGACACGTTGCTTTGCTTTGGTGATGGAGTTTACGGGTCTATTTTGGGTGCGTTGTCCTAGTTATTGCGCCTAGGAGATTTGAGGGGGCATATCATGTATGTCCCGTGCTTACGACCTTTCGTACGCAATTTCTGGGATATTTGTTGACGCCAAAATCTTATTAGGCTTTTATGATGATTTAGGGCGTAACAACCCTTGATTTAATTAACTATCGAAATGAGACACATTTGTAATAACTCGTCGACCCATGTAACCATTTTATACTAATTAACTCGAGTGAGGGATATTCTACGCAGCCTATAATTTTACTCGCTTTCATAATCTAGTTTCAATACCTTGCCTAGATTAACATTTCCCTTTATGCATATTTTTCCTTTTAGTTTGTAATCATCTTTTACACTTTTATTTCGGAATATTAAATCACTTGAATTCTAGCATCTTGTCCCTGTGGATTTTCGATACCCGACTTACCGTTGTGCTTTCCCCGCAAGTGTAGTAGTAATTTAGGTTTCTTTTGTATTGAGTTGGCGAAATGAAAACAACGATTAGCGACTTTACACGCGCTACTTTTCGCACTTGATCATTTCCCACAAAATATAGGAAGATAAAATTATTAAACATCATATGTGACACTTTCATAAAAAAAATTAGAAAGCTAGCACAGCATACTCAACGTTCTGCACTACTTTTTTATAATTTCATTTTATTTAAAGCTAACAGGGCATACTCTAATTATATCTACTTACATGGAAAAAATATATATTTACATACAATGTGTACTCTGTAGTACATTAGGGCTATTAGAAAACATTTAACATTATTTTATGAAATATCAAAGATTTATAAAGAAATAAACATATACATTCAGATATGGAGTAACCCCGGTAACAAAATCGACTCAAAAAGAAAGAGAGATATCATAACATAAATGTTAGAGAGAATGATGAGCCATACATTTCATGTAGTTAAATTAAACTGGTATGATATATGCTAAAGAATAGTTGAACTGGTACAATATTTGTTAAACAATAACACACTATATGCTAAAGAACTGGTACAACTGAACTGAACTGGTACAACTCCAGTCAGTTTATGGAAAAAATTCCCCAGTTCTTTGATACAAACTTCGACCACCAATATTTTTTACCCACAAATTAAAAACATTCATATATGGAAAAAAACTGAAAATAAATGACACAGAAACAAGAAAAGCTTGTGGATGCACTGAAAAACACAATGCAAAATATGTTATCAATACAAAAATAAATATCAATATTCACATTGGCAAAGAAACACAATACATGTTTAAGATCTGAACTCCAATTCATTCATCTAATCTATATCACAGACTTGAATTAGGTGCATGATAGTTTTACTTGCTCAACAAATACTCTGAAATGCAGGGCATAAACACACACAGACCTGTGAAATGCAGGGCACAATATCACATCACCTAATATGATAGTTCATTTTAAGATCAAATAGACAGGTGGATGTTGTTGTGGGGTTAGGAGTTGCAGATGTAGGTGGTGCATAGTATGAGGCTTTGGATTCCTGTGGTTCTACGTACGGTGGACATGGACATACTAACATATTTATGAGAAGTAACAGATCCATACAAAAGAAAAAGACATCACTCCCAAAATTGAAATAAAATACCATTCCTTTTGTCAACGTTAGCGGAATTAGTTAATTCATATTTAAGCTTTTCCACCACTGTAGCCATGGACATATAGTTCTTCTCCATCACCTGAAGAGATTCAAGATGGTCATTGTATAATTTCTTCTTGCAGTCATAGGTAGGCGTAGGCATGCAAAGCCCAAATCATAAAAGGTCTAAACATCTGTCATCTTCAACTTGAGCTACACTTTTAGAGTATATAAAAGCTCCAGAGAATTAGTATACTGGCTTTGACATTTGACATTTGACATTAATTTGGATATAGCAGCTCTAGAAAATTAGTAAAGAAAGAACATACAAAAATACCACAAACTCAAACTTGATATTATTAGTATACTGGAATTTGACATTATTTTGGAAAATCAGAATCCATGATGTTGATTAGAAGTTGAATTTGGAAAATTCCATATTCAAGACCCAATGAAAGTAGACACATAAATTTTATGTCGAAAAGTAGTACCTTAAGTACATTCTTTCTCTTATGGACAATCCCATACCAAAACTCAATCTTCTATACCACGCCCCAAGCAATTCTTCTCTTTGGTGTTTGAAAAAAAAATATGTCCGCAAAATATGTCCTTAATAATGATTTTCATACAGAAGATATGAATAAAAACAGTACACACACATGATTTTTGCACTCTTTATGTCCAACTTTCAATGAGCCACCACATTATGACTTGTAATTTCAGGAGAGAAAGAAAATCGACTCTCGATGCTAATTGAATTTTGTCATTTCTGAAAACATTTTTATTGAACTTGTTTTTTCCTTTTGAGACTCCTATCCCAATACTTTAAACACGACAACCATTAAGACTTGGGATTTGTCCCACAACACGACGACCATTAAGGCTTCAAACAGTTGGCTCATCAACATTATATAAAACATATACATTTGATATGTCTAAGTCATGCGATACTACCAAAAGAGAAATACTTGCATAAAGAAGTTCAATTGTTATACCTTGGAACTTGAATCTTATAACAGGGACATGTGCATTAGGAACTGGTTGAAGGCCAATAACTTCTTCCATCTCATCCAAGACGATAAGAACCGAATGTAAATATGACAACATTTGTTTCCCCCACCATTCGATCAATATACCCTTTCTGCCTCATCCCCCTTCTCCCCTCCGCAAAAACAGAGGTAGTAACCTCCAAGATTTGTTCGCAAATGCACAGTGCAAACACAAATGAAAATCTGTCGAATATGAAAAACATTGGTAGTAAACTCCCAAGATTTGTGAACCATTTTATTTGAATACCTCACAAATATGACCAAATTAGATAAACCTCATTAGAGTATCATAAATATCTCAAAATTTTCATAACTAAAAGTAAAACAAATAAAACTATAATAACATATTGAACAAACCTCATTAGCGACCGGAATGTGATTATTTTCACATATTGAACAAAGATCATCAGAATTCCAAATGTGATTGGTTTCACATATACCTATTGCAAGTCCTAATACATAACCCCAAAAGTGAATTCGTTAAAAAAATAAGTAGATAACTAGGGTAATAAATTAAACACAAATCAGAACATAGAATTAGGACTAAATATCCACTTCCTATAACTCAAACTTCAAATCAAAACTATACCATACCTATGGATTCTCCATAGTAGCAACCACCCTCGTATGCAGTGTACAGGTATTTTATAAAAACTTGAATCACCAACTACCATCATAGTCCTACACTATGACCTTCTTAAGCCAAATAACCCGAGGCTTCTTAAGAAAACAATGTGACACATTTTATCAAACAGATGGCACGCGTTTTGTAAACACTGAGTATAAGGAAAGAACAAAATCTCATGAACCAAAATGAAAAAATGGAGATTAAGACCTTAAATAGTGAGTGTAGATTCAATCACAATACCAGATGTGCAATAACAGATTTGGTTAGTTCATGCACTATTCTAACAAAAAAAATATATATCTGTGGTCAAAACTAATTATAAACAATTTGAAGAACTATAACAAACACCAATTGTACAAACTATTTATGGTTGTCAATTCCATAAAATGCTTGTTCGAAGGCTTCTTGAATGATTTGAATCCTCCAAAGACTTCTTCTAAATCCTAAACATTTTACAGGTATGAAGCCCTAATTCGAACTCAAAAACTCCGAAAATAAATATTAGAACAGATAGAAAATTAAAAAAATAAACTAACCAACCTAACAAATCTACGAATAGATTCAAGAAGAAAAAAATATGAGAAGAGGAAGAGCGCACCTGGTTCATCATCTGTGTGGTTGTCGAGAAGTGATGGAGCTTGTATGTGTCTTTGGGACCCTAAAAGATGATTGAAGTGTCTAATTTACTATTTTATCCATAGATTTGAATTTTGGGTAAGAGGAGGAAGGTAAATGAAGGGTTAAAAAAGAGGAGGAACTCAAATATGTAAGGGATAAAAATGGTAAGAGGGGTATTTTAATCTCAACCATTGGATCGTTACCTTGTTGGCTTCGATCTGAACCGTGAAGTGTCTTCCCATCTTATGAATAGTGAAAACACCATTGTAACTTATTATATATATATATATATATATATATATATATATATATATATATATATATATATATATATATATCCCTTTATCTCAACTCATTACCTTGACTGAAGAACCCTTGTGCTAGGAGTCCTCATGATTGAATAACATGCATTAGGGTGGGGATTGGTTGTGGTCTTGTTAGACCCTCTATTTATTCCTCGTAGAAATATGCTAAGGGTATTTAAAGGTTTATACAAAGAAAATAAGATTAAATACGATTATAAATAATGATGTACGATGAAAATGAACAAATTATAAAAGATGAAGACTCATTTAGTTCGAGTTTTAACCAAGTTAGTGGTACGGTTACTATATGATTAGTCAAGTCAGTATGACTTCCATACTCATAAGCATCTACTTTATAAAGAAGACATAAAGACTTTTACCATTATTAGAAGATGGGAAGTTTATGACAAATTCGACATCATACTATCCACTTGAAAATATGTATTAATTTCTCGAACAGGTGACAAATGGTACACATATAAGAAATTTATGACAAAGAGAATGCCATCGGTGCCAAATAGGTTGTGAATGTGAAACATGGAATGTTAGAAAGAATATCATGGACTGGCTTCAACAAGGGACTGCCAAGTAAATCTTGGAAGAAGTGCTAACAAAAAAAAATCACCATCATAAGGTCCGGTGATCGATCATATTATATAGTAGGGTGAATTGATAAAGAATAAAGAAGGGAAATATATTTTCCTCACTCGATGGTAGTATCCTGTTACAAAATATTTACATCCTCCCATGGATCTGGTGGAGTAGTATCAGTATTGGGTCTAAGTATTGAGAGGGGATATTAATGGGTTAGTCAGTCCCTAAAGATAACCTAGTGGGTCATCTATCGTTTCATAATGATTCTATGTTTGGAGAAGATCAATGGTCAGGGTGAA
The DNA here is from genome assembly GCA_949130495.1 of Sambucus nigra. Classification (NCBI taxonomy): domain Eukaryota; kingdom Viridiplantae; phylum Streptophyta; class Magnoliopsida; order Dipsacales; family Adoxaceae; genus Sambucus; species Sambucus nigra. The sequence goes on along the minus strand of OX422218.1, from coordinate 102,439,506 downwards.
CAGGTTAGAATGTGTCTACTATGTTAACCATCCTAGCCCTATCCTCTTATTTTTGGAGGTGTTCGTAAAGATTTTTTATCACTCAAGATGGGTGGTCCACATTCTATGGTCGAAGGGTTTTAGTTGATCGACAAACCTAGGGACGGGGAATCTCTAGAGATAAACTCTGATAAAGATTGTAAAATAATAAGAAAATGAGTTGCATTCCCACTGAGTTTAGTAAAATGAAAAACAAAGCCTCTACCTAGGGAATCCTAAATAAAAGGAAATAAAACAAGAGGAATAAAAGTAAAATAGAAAAAATAGACAATACCATCAGTGATAAAAGATAATAAATTTTGTAGGGAATGTAATGCCGACTAGAGACAAGAAAGGTAGCACATCAAAGTTTCTCTCTCTCTCTCTCTCTCTATATATATATATATATATATATATATATATATATATATATATATATATATATATATATATATATATATATATATATATATATATATTAAGGGAAATGTCACTTTCACACTTGCTTTGATATTGCAAATGGACAAGGTGGTAGAAAAAGAATGAAATTTTGGGTTTTACATATTGGAGGAGTCTTTTTAAACTCAATAGAAAATATGATATTCAATAAAATGGTTTTAATAAAGAGTGAGTAAACCATGACAACTCCTATTTTTAATACATAAGGTGGCCAATTCAGGAACAATTAATAAATATTATCTAACAATTTAATATCATTTTAAGCATGAAAGAATAATAACGCCATATACGGTAAATAAAGAAACAAATAACTAAGACAAGGTCAATCCATACACTAATATAAATAACTTAAAAATTATATATTAAACCATCCATAATCTCAATAATAACTCATGAATAAATACTAAAATGTAAATAGTAAATTGGAGCTAAATAATGCCCATACATATTCTATGAAAATAAAAGCTTACATAAATAAATAAATAGATAATGAGGGATCAAATCCTCAATACCTACATAATATCTATAGATATCTAAATAAGGATAAAATATAGATTCGAAAGAAAAAAAACCTTAAATCGCTAATGCACTAGACTTGAAATGTTTTCAACATAAACAAGGCCCCATCAAGAACTTTACTGAATGCTCCAAGACAGGGAATCTCTCATATAAATAAAATGATGTCATCCTAATGTGTCTTAATTAGGTGTTTCACAAGCAATTACTTGTTCTAATATTATTATGAATAATTAAATGTCCATATGTATAGAAGATTAATTCAACCATATATCAATTATAAAGTTCATAACTAATATACATGTAATGACAAATTTTCAATCGAGTCAATTTGTATGCAATTGGATTAATTCATGACAACACATTTGAGTCATAAGTTAGGCAAGGTTAGGTTTTGTATTGTCAATGTTGTAGGCCTATGTTGTGTTTGATGAAGACATAATAACCATGCTTCAATGTTAGATACACACTGTGTCGTGTTTTCTGTAATACCCCGTAATTTTACTAATTTTATTTAATGGGATTAATTAAATTAATTGGAAATTAATTCGGATTTAAATACTAGCGACACGTGAGTTGGTATTTTATTATGATGATAATATTGAATATTACTATATATGGTAATATATGATTATTGAAATTATTAAAATTATCACGAGTCATTAATACGACAATTCGAGAAATTAGGTTGGGATGCACGTGTCAGTCGTGTCAGGAATCAATTTAATTAGATTAAAAAGTAAATTATAATTTTATCATTCGTATTGTCATTTTGAGTGCGCCAACGTGTCCGTAGAGGTCGATATAGTCAGAAAACACTAGCCGAGGGTTTTGTTTGGGTCTCGGAGCATTTTTAGGTCAAACTGACAACCCGGGAGGGTATTTTAGTCATTTAAAAATTTAAGGAAATTAGAACCACGAATTTTAGGGTTTATTTAATTGTTATTGTGTAGGCTATTAGGGGCATTAGGGCCATTATCAGCCAAAATGTAAGAAGCGGGCTACGTGAGATAGAGGAGCGGTTACAGGAGGGTTTCAAGCCATAACCACCGCCCACCACCACCACTTTCGCCAGAATTGTGACCGGAGAGGAGGAAAGAACCAACCTTTGTCATCACCAGAAGATCTGAACATCAATCCTAAGGCAAGTGATTTGGTTTCATTAATTTTCAGCAAATAATTCTTCCATGCTAGTGTAGGGTTTGTTAATAGCCTTGAAAGATGATGAAAACTCATGAATTTGGAGTAGAACCCTATATCTTAGATAGGAATTGCATGTAGATTAGTTCTGGACGAATTTCAACAACCAAGACAGAACCCTTGATGAACGAAAAATGGATTTAAGAAGATGAATATTATGGTTCTTGAAGAAATAAGAAAAACTATTATTTTTATGAAGATTTGATCCAAATAAGACTAATTGATGATGGTTTAAAGGTTTTGGGATGTTGGAAATCATGTATTCAGGTTGTATGATGATCCTATATGATTATATTAGAATTTCACATCTTGTAAAGATATTTTGGGACAAGTCTAGGACTGAAAAAAAGTCCGTAGCCTCATCTGGTATGATCGATTGATCGACATTCATAGGTCGATCGATCGACCATCGATCGATCGACGATCAGGATCGATCCCCCCAGAAAAGGTGATTTTTCCCTTTTTGATTTTTAGTGTTTCTGGCCATTGAATGTTGTAGTTGGGGATTATGTGAATGCATTAGTACTTGAAGAAGACCAGTAGGGTATTATATTTGAAAACCGGAATACATTAGAAGTGGGTTGAATTTTCGCATTGAATTCTCGAGTGTCCGATGAGTAATTGTTTATGTTAAGATGTGAGAGCATATTTAAATCCTTAGGAGTAATAAGTTAGGATTTGGGACATAAATAAGGAGTTAAGAGTACTGAAATAATATGTGAGAATAATAGGAGACGTAGTAACCTCTTTGGTTAGATTTAATTACTCGAAACTATACGACGTGAGACGTATCGGTGGATTATATTATATATTATCCGGAAGTATAAAAATGTACTAATTGGAGTAGCGGTATAGGGATTGAGAACATACCTTTAAAAATATTATAAGTTATCTAAGTTGTGTGAATGCTTAGTATATGGATTATTATGTGTATGACATACCTACCATACTTTCTATCACGGGAGGTCGGCTTTCGGAATAGGGCCATCTAATCTTTGTGTGCCTACGGGGGGATTCAAATTGGTACCTTAAGGACATAGGGTTGTGAATGACTTATTTGTGAGTTAATAAGTCATCTGTCCTTGGGAGCGTAGGTATGTACGTGACCCATGGGTATGTGAACTATGTTCGCCTCCAATATGTGTGATTTTGCTTCTTGAAACGGTTCTTGAGAGATTTGGAACTCGTAGTCTTTATATACGTGATGTACCGAGATTCGATAGCAGAGTATGTGTGCACCTCAGCTTAGCCTAGGGGTTTCCCTAATTGTATATTTATGTTGATATTAATATACTTGTAATTATAACAGACTCTTTGTTAAAGTGTGAATGTGAATACTTGAGACGTTTGGAGTAAGGTTAAAAATGAAAATTTCTTATAATAATTAGTATAAGTTGATTTGAGAAATAAAAAGGTGAGATACACGCTGGTTATATTAGAATGTCTTGAATAAACCCGTATATTATAATGTGAGGATAGGAAGTGGTACAGACTAGTTAGTTAACGACATAATTATTAAGGGTTTGATTTATACATTAGACATGCACATTAGCTGAGAGGTGAGAAACTCATGTGAGAGCACGTAACTAACATGTATTTAATATTCACTGTTTAATAAAATTAAACACTTGCTATATTTTAAACTGTTTTGACATTGGGCTCTGACCGGTTTTCTTTCAAATCTATTTTCTTGTAAAACCTTTTATGTGCCCAGCCACAGGGACGCCAAGCTTAGGAGTTCCATTCCTTTGACGTGCTATAGCTGCTGTGGAAGTTACAGGACCTCGATAGTCAACGCCTCCACATTCTACATTGCTTCTATTTAAGATCCATTCATCTGTTATGGCATTATAGCCCCTTTTCTTTTGGATACAACTTTATCATACTCAGTTTCATTTCAGTTTTGGAGTTATTTAATTATTCAGACTTGTATTTGGTTTTCATTCAGTATTGGGATTATTCAGAGGAGTGTTACTCCAGACTCATTTATTATTTATTTATATTCTGTTGTGACTGTGATGGTATTGTAGTTTCATTAGTTAATAATTTAATTGGTTGCATGTTAATCTAATTTAAATAAAATTTGACAACTCACTTTTTAAATATTAGGTTGCTAGTAATTGTTTAAAAATGTTTTCGATAGTGATGCTATGAACTGAACCAACTTGACATTTTGTATTAATTTGAATAAAGGAGTTGCTACCCGATATTTAATTAGTCGGGGTGTCACAGGTGGTATCAGAGCATCAGGTTCTAGCGTCCTTAGGATCTATACGGCTTGTTATGTTCCCACGTAATGTCTTTTTATATAGATCCCTATTATTAGGACTGTTTCACTCCTTGATTACATTTTGTAGACTACGTTCTTCTGCTATAATTTTATGTATGGTCAATGGACTTATATAAATTATTTGAAATTTCAGATGTCGCTCATGAGGGAGGTACAAACCAACACTTCCGAGGGGGAAAATGCGAGTCAAGACCAATGAGTACCTCAGGTATACCAAGAAAGAACGAAAATCACTGAGATAGCGAATATTGTGGCACAAGTAGTGACTACTGCAATATTGCAGTACCAAAATAGCAGTGTGCAGCTTACAGGTGACAAAAGAACGAGAGAAGTTGATCAACATGACGTTGCTAAAGTTAGCAACAAAGGTAAAACACCGACATAGTAATAACAAGTGCCTCAGAGTCGTCAAGGACAGAAAGGCAGTGGAAATGGCGGGAAGGGCCAAACATGTCAAAGCCAACAAAGACAAGGAAAGAGGGCTACCAGCAAGTGGTGTTTTAAATGTGGAAGAAATGGCCATACACGTCGAGCCTGCCAGATTTGGTTGGTGACAAACCTCGTCCCAATCGACAAGGACAACAAGGCATAAAAAGGAAAGAGTTTTAGGGTCAGTGTCATAAGTGTGAAAAACAGGGTCACATGTCGAGGGACTGCCCGCAACCAGATAAATCACTAAGGCAGTATGCCCAACATAAGGAAGCCTGGATAGTTACCCCAACATCGTAGGCACCACAACAACATCAAGGAGTACAGTATAGATGTGTCTATAATGCCCGATATGCGATTATGACATTGATACTGCAACTACCACATGCGTTTGGAGGTACGATACTCCATTATTAATTGCATCCTTTAAGATAAAAAGGAAAATCTCGAATAACTTAAATGCGTTACAGTTTATTCCTATGCATTGAGAAACGTGAGTGTAAAATGCATTCTTATCCTGTTATGTTTTGAATTAGCTACAACGGTTTGAGTGTTAATAGACCATTATAGTGATATTTTGGCTTTCATTAGAAATTGTACTAAGTGTCACTTGAGTGAAGGCAAGGCCATATTTTATATATATATATATATATATATATATATATACATTCGTATGGTGGCATATAAAGACTTCGTAAAGTACGTCGTCTGGTTATATCAAATTCCGGTGGGTAGGGATGTCTATCAAGAAAATTCAAGATTTGCTAAAGTGTTTCTGAGCGTGGGGATTATCTCGTAGATATATTAGAGTCTAACGCCAAGATAATAGGAGGAATGTGTTGAGTGTAGCCTCACGTGTCATGAGAGGATGTAAGTTAACTTCGTAGCAACAAGTAAGGATAAGGGACACAAGTCAGATACCGAAGGCCCCAAATCTCATTAACCAACAATGCTAGTTAGCAGTGTATCAGGGGGTTCCTTGTCTACATTTCTCTTTGCGAGATATCCCATGCATGAAACCTAGTGAACGTCGGGAGATGAGAATAATTGGCCTTTAGTGCATGGATTAGTAGCCTAGTTTTCATTCACAAAGGAAACGACGGCTTAAGTGTTATCGAATGTCTTACCTTGTGAGTGAATCGAAACGACAAGGAGGATTATAGCTATAATTATTAGGCTAAATGAGCCTAACCCTATTGAACCTTCGGAGTTACATCTCCATCTGGAGGAGCACCTCACCTTAGGGTGCTCCCGTGTTTTTTGTGAGGAGAAAAGGGATAGGCATTTACGGTTATGTGGAAATTACTGGGAATTGGATAAAGTCACGATACAAAATTAGTATTTGTTGCCCTGATCAATAACTTATCCGACTAGTTAAGAGGAAATGCCTTGTTCTCAAGGATTGACTTGCGATTAGGATACCATCAGTTGCGTATCAGGGATCAGGACGTCTCGAAGACTACCTTCTTGACAAGAAATAGTTCCTACGAGTTCAGGGTTATGCCTTTTGGCCTAACCAACACCCCACCCGTGTTTATGGACTTGATGAATAGGGTGTTTAGAGAGTTCCTAGACCAATTCGTCATTGTCTTCATTGATGACATTCTAGTTTACTCCCAGACAGAGGAGGAATATGCCGAGAACTTGAGGTAGGTTTTGCCGACGCTGTGTCATAACGAGTTATATGCAAAATATGAGAAGTGTGGATTTTGGCTGAAGGAGGTTCAGTTTTTGGGGCATATCATTTCCGACAGGGGAATATCTGTTGATCCGAGTAAGTTATCAATGGTGAGGGAGTGGGGACATCCCACGACACCAACTGAGATACGTAGTTTATTGGGCCTCGTAGGATACTACAGGAGATTTATTCGGGGGTTCTCAAAGATAGCGGGTCCTTTGACACATCTGACTCACAAGGGTGTGCCTTTTATCTGGAGCGATGCCTGCCAGTTGGCATTCGACGAGTTGAAGTACAAGTTGACCTCAGCACCAGTGTTAGCATTGCCCAGACCGGGAGTTTAGTATCTAGTCTACACCAATGCATCCTTATTAGGACTTGGGGTTGTACTGCAATAGGAAAGTCAGGATATAGATTATGCTTCCCGTAAGCTTAAGCCTCATGAGAAGAATTACCCCACCCAAGAATTGGAGTTAGTAGCAATCGTATTTGATCTTAGGATTTGGAGACATTATCTCTTGGGGGAGAAATTCCATTTATTCACGGACCACAAGCCCCTACCGTACCTCTTCACGCAGAAGGAAATAAATATGCATCAATGTAGGTGGCTTGAGTTCATGAAGGATTATCAGTTCGATATCTAATACCACCCAGGGAAGGCTAACGTGGTAGCAGACGCATTGAGCCGTAGGCCAGTAGGTGAGGTGGCCGAAGTGTGGAAAGCAAAGTGGAAGGAGTTGGGACACCAGGACGCAATGGCCCGATCATTCATGTCTGTGATGAAAGTTATTCCCCAGATCATTACGAGAGTGATACAGGCCTAGACAGCACACTCGTTCTGTCAAGAGCAGATAGTATGATTACTAGCAGAGGGGACCGAGTCTTATACCGTTAGTTCAGACGGGGGCTTACGCTTCAATGGAAGACTGGTTGTTCCTGAGGGGGAAGACTTGCGACATGAGGTAATGACAGAGTCGCATGGTTCGCAGTCATCCTGGTGGGGATAAGATGTACCAGGATATGAGGCGACAATATTGGTGGAGTGGGCTGAAGAGAGACATTACCGAGTTCGTTTCTAAATGTTCCACTTGTCATCTGGTAAAAGTGGACCATTAGAGATCTGCAGGACTTCTACAGCCATTAAAGGTTCCTATATGGAAATGGGAGATAATTTCCATGGACTTCATCACGGGGTTACCTACATTGCAGATGGGTCACGACTCCATATGGGTAATCATGGATCGGTTGACCAAATTTGCTCATTTTCTACCAGCCCGGGCAGACTACACTACGGGACAGTATGCCCAGATTTTCATAGCGGAGATAGTGAGACTCCACGGGGTGCCTCTCGATATCATGTCTGACAGAGACAAGATATTTGTTTCACGATTTTGGGAGAGCTTCCAGGAAGCAACGGGTACGGAGTTGTGGCTGAGTACAGCATATCACCTATAGACAGATGGGCAAACCGAGCGAACGAATAATATGTTGGAAGATATGTTGCATATGTGCATCCTAGACTTTGGAGGTTGTTGGGAGCAGTATCTTCCACTGGTGGAGTTTGCCTATAATAACTCCTACCAGTTCACTTTTAGCGTGGCTCCATTCGAGGCATTGTACGGTCGACCTTATCATTCCCCAGCATGTTGGCTAGAGATGGGGGATAACAAACTCCTTGGGTCGGAGGTGATTCAGGATATTTCAACGAGGATAAAGATAATACGGAGCCGTATTTGGGTAGCTCAGGATCGATAGAAGAGTTATGCTGATGCCAATCGGTTCTTCGGAGAATTCAAGGTGGGGGACCAGGTGCTGCTCAGAGTGTCTCCTATGAAGAGGATTATGCGTTTTAGGAAGAAGGGGAAATTGGCACCAAGATATGTGGGGCCATTCCCTATCATCGAGCGAATTGGGCCAGTTACGTATAGACTTGGGTTATCGAAAAACTTGCATAGAATCCATGATGTGTTCCATATTTCCTCGCTCAGGAGATATCTTAGGGATGATTTGGCCCATACCCACATTTCCTTAGAGGATATTGATCTACAGCCTGATAGATCCTATGAGGAGGGTCCGTTTTCTATTCTAGACCATAGCGAGAGGAAATTGAGGTCGAAGATAGTTCCTTTAGTAAGTGTGCAGTGGCGGCATCATAATGTCGAGGAGTCCACCTAAGAGCGTGAGGATGAGATGCGAGAACGTTATCCATAGTTATTTTTTTTCCAAGTATACTTTATATTTCGAATTTCTAGATGAAATTCTGTTATTAGGGGGGAAGTATGTAATACCCCATAATTTTACTGATTTTATTTAATGGGATTAATTAAATTAAATGGGAATTAATTGGAAATTAATTCGAATTTAAATACTAGCGAGACGTGAGTTGGCATTTTATTATGATGATAATATTGAATAATACTATATATGGTAATATATGATTATTGAAATTATTAAAATTGTCGCGAGTCATAAATACGACAATTCAGGAAATTAAGTTAGGACGCGTGTGTCAGTCGCGTCAGGAATCAATTTAATTAGATTAAAAATTAAATTATAATTTTATCATTCGTATGGTCATTTTGAGTGCGCCAACGTGTCCGGAGAGGTCGATATAGTCAGAAAACACTAGCCGGGGGTTTAGTTTGTCTCCCGGGGCATTTTTAGGTCAAACCGGCAACCCGGGAGGGTATTTTAGTCATTTTAAATTTCAAGAAAATTAGACCCACGAATTTTAGGGTTTATTTAATTATTATTGTGTAGTCCATTAGGTCCATTATCAGCAAAAAAGTAAGAAGTGGGCTACGTGAGATAGAGGAGATGTTACAAGAAGGTTTCAAGTCATAACCACTACCCACCACCACCACTTTCAACGAAATTATGACCGGAGAGGAGGAAAGAACCAACCTTTGTCATCACCAGCAGATCTGAACATCAATCCTAAGGCAAGTGATTTGGTCTCATTAATTTTCAGCGAATAATTCTTCCATGCTAGTGTAGGGTTTGTTAATAGCCTTGAAAGATGATGAAAACTCAAGAATTTGGAGTAGAACCCTAAATCTTGGATAGGAATTGCATGTAGATTAGTTCTCGACAAATTTCAGTAACCAAAACATAACCCTTGATTAACTAAAATATAATTTAAGAAGAGAAATATTATGGTTCTTGAAGAAAATAGAAAAACTAGGGTTTTTATGAAGATTTGATCCAAATAAGACTAATTGATGATGGTTTAAAGGTTTTGGGACGTTAGAAATCATGTATTTAGGTTGTATGATGATCCTATATGATTATATTATAATTTCATATCTTGTAATGAGGTTTTGGGACAAATCTGGGACTCAAAAATGAAGAAGTCTGTAGCGTCATCTGGTATGATCAATCGACCGACATTCATATATCGATCGATCGACCATCGATCGATCGATGATCAGGATCGATCAATCGATCCCCCCAGAAAAGATGATTTTTCCCTTTTTGATTTTTAGTGTTTTCGTCCATCGAATGTTGTAGTTGGGGATTATGTGAATGCATTATGACTTGAAGAAGACCAGTAGGGTATTATATTTGAAAACCGGAATACAATAGAATTGGGTTGAATTTTCGCATTGAATTCTCGAGTGTCCGACGAGTAATTGTCTATGTTAAGATGTGAGAGCATAATTTAATTCCTTAGGAGTAACAAGTTAGGATTTGGGACATGCATGAGGAGTAAAGAGTACTGAAATAATATATAAGAATAATAGGAGACATAGTAACCTCTTTGGTTAGATTTAAGTACTCGAAACTATACGACGTGAGAAGTATCGACGGATTATATAATATATTATCTGGAAGTATAAAAATGTAGTAATTGGAGTAGCGGTATAGGGATTGAGAACATACTTTTAAAAATATTATAAGTTATCTAAGTTGTGTGAATGCTTAGTATATGGATTATTATGTGTATGACATACCTACCATACTTGCTATCACGGGAGGTCGGCTTTCGAAATAGGGCCATCTAATCTTTGTGTGCCTACAAGGAGATTCAGATTGGTACCTTAAGGACATAGGGCTGTGAATGACTTATTTGTGAGTTAATAAGTCAGCTAACGATGGGAGTGTAGGTATGTGCGTGACCCATGGGTATATGAACTATGTTCGCCTCCAATATGTGTGATTTCGCTTCTTGAAACGGTTCTTGAGAGATTCGGAACTCGTAGTCCTTATGTACGTGATGTACCAAGATTCAATAGTAGAGTATGTGTACACCGCAGCTTAGCCTTGGGATGCTCTAATTGTATATTTATGTTGAGATTAATATAGTTGTAATTATAACAGACTCTTTGTTAAAGTGTGAATGTAACTACTTGAGACGTTTGGAATAAGGTTAAAAATGAGAATTTCCTATAATAATTATTATAAGTTGATCTGAGAAATAAAAAGGTGAGATACATGTAGGTTATAGTAGAATGTCTTGAATAAACCCCAATAATATAATGTGAGGATAGGAAGTGGTACAGACTAGTTAGTTAACGGCATAATTAGTTAGGGTTAGATTTATACGTTAGACGTGCACATTAGCTGAGAGGTGAGAAACTCATGTGAGAGCACGTAACTAACATGTATTTAATATTGACTGTTTAATGCAATTAAACACTTGCTATATCTTAAACTGTTTTCACATAGGGCTCTAACCCGTTTTCTTTCAAATCTATTTTCTTATAAAACCTTTTAGATGCCCATCCACAAGGATGCCAAGCTTAGGAGTTTCATTCCTTTGACATGTTGTAGCTGCTGTGGAAGTTACAGGACCTCGATAGTAGACGCCTCCACATTCTACATTGATTATATTTGAGATTCATTCATTTGTTAGGGCATTGTAGCCCCTTTTCTTTTAGAGACAGCTTTATCATACTCAGTTTCATTTCAGTTTTGGAGTTACTTAATTATTCAGAATTGTATTTTGTTTTCATTCAGTATTGGGATTATTCAGAGGATTGTTACTCCAGACTCATTTATTATTCCATTTATATTATGTTGTGAATGTGATGCGATTGTGGTATCATTAGTTAATAATTTAATTGGTTGCATGTCAATCTAATTTAAATAAAATTTGACAACTCACTTTTTAAATATTAGGCGGCTAGTAATTGTTTAAAAATGTTTTTGACAGTGATGCTATGAACTAAACCAACTTGACATTCTTTATTAATTTGAATAAAGGAGTAGCTATCCAGTATTTAATTAATCGGGGTGTCACATTTTCGTTCCAAGTTTGTCTTCACATTTATCGAGGATCTCGGATGGTATGGATGCATTTTAAATATGGTCCCTAAATATTTTTAAGGGTGTTTCGTTTTTTATCTAAAATCATTCTGAACTGTTTTTAAAATGTTTTTTGAGAAAAATATTTTTGGCTTTCAGTTCGTTAGAACGAGCTTCGACCTCATTAGAACGAAATTATGTTTTTGTTGGAGCGATGTTGATTTCTTGTTAAAATGATCTTTGGAACCTTGTTAGAAAGGATATTTAACAAATATCAAACGAACACTTTCTATCAAAAAGAAGGGCACCCATTGAGAGTTGGTTGGAAGTTCATTATAACAAAAAAGTTTTTTTATTCAAATGGACTTACTTCTCATTAAAATGAAAATGCCTTCTCATTTGAATGAACCCGTCACCTAAAAATTCGTGTTTTTACTATTTAAGGCGTGTTGGACTCATATTTTTTAAGGAATTTTGGCAAAAATCAAATTATTACTTGTTTACAAATGTTCCAAACCCCTAGTTTTACCCATTGAGCTTAAAAATCCAAGTTTCCATATTCATATGCCTTAGGATCTTTCCTTCCGGAACAAAAGTTTATTTTCTCTTCTTTTTTATAAAAGAAGTTTCATGAAGTGGATTCCGTACTTATGGTTTTTTATGTTGAGGTGAAGAAATGGTGATCCATGTTTTAATTTCATAGATGAATGTTGAGTCTCATCGGTGGATACCGAGGCGTTCAGGGATTAACGCATTGTGGCAGCTTGCATGGGTGGACTCTTACGATGCACTGTCTAGGAGAGGTTAAAGATAGAATAATGCCAAGGCTTGTGAGGGAGATGAGTAGTTGAGCACGTCTATTATCTAGTCTTTGTAAAACCTTATCATAGTGGTCTGTTTAGCTGAGTGTCCAAGGTTTTTCCCTTCGTAGTTTTCCTCTCACATCGGCGTGTTGTAGATGATTTATTTATTTTATCGGCATATCAAATAGATGCATGTTTTAGGTTAAAAAGATAAAATTGGGTAAATTGATTTTTTACAACAAACGAATTAATCTTGGTGAACAAGTTTTATTAGGTTTAATTTGTTTAATGTTTTGATTTTTAGAGTTGAAAAATATAAAATATAATTTTTGTTTGTGACTATCCCTTCCAAAGCACTATAGTACCTTTTTAAATTAATGTCAAATCTGGAAAACTAAGTTGTCGTGTTTGGATCTAGTGTCTTTAGGCATGAATTTTATTAGTTTTGATGGTATTAGAGCCCTAGTTTTTTATGGGTCAAACTACGCATATTGCAAAATATGTATGAAATTAGCACTTATGGCTATAGATGAGCGGGTATGGAATTATGCACTTAATGGTTGGACTCCACCTACTACCTTAGTTGGAGAGAATTGGATACCCAAATTTGTACAATCAAGGAGTGAGGTTGGTAATAGTTTAGAAAATTACAAGTGACGTGGTTTAAATGCTTCGTTTTGTTCGGTCACCCTAGAGGAGTTTCGCATTATTATGACTTAAAAAATTTCTTAAGAGGTTTGGGAAATACTCCAACTCAACCATGAAGGAACTAGTGTTATTAAGGCTTCCAAGCTCTAAAACCTCACCACTCAATTTGAAACTATTAACATATTGGAGAGAAAGACCTTTGATGAGTTTTACTCTCGACATTCTGATATAGTTAACTCATCTTTGAACTTGGGAGAGAAGATACCCAAAAATTGAGTAATCAAGAAAATATTAAGGTCGTTACCAAGAAGATTTAATTCAAAAGTGATGGTTTTGAATTCCTTGGGTACTTTAGACACTACAAAACATGAAGAGATTTTAGGTGACTTACAAAATTATGAGCTTATAATGTTTTCCTTCAAGACTCAGAAGAAAAAATATAAGGGCATTTCTTTATAAGCCCGAAAGGAGAAAATACCCATTTCAGATGATGAGTACGAGATTGAGTTCAAGGATATGGCCATGATAGCAAAGAAATTGAAGAAATTTCTCAAGTTTTATATGCGCAATTGAAATTTGCGAAAAAGTTTGAGAAAAACATGTATAAGATGGTCGATCACTTGCCTATCAATCGTAATGATAACTTTAAGAGGGATGAGATGGAAATATTTTTGGTTGTGAGGGTTATATCCATAGGTTAGATAAGTTCCCCACTAAACTAAGGAAGGATGGGAAAAAACTGAAGATGTACAATGACACCCTTAGTGATAGTGATCTAGAAGAGGGACCCTATTCCCCGATTAAGAGCAACTTCACTCTGTTCATGGCTAGTCATGTGAGCCTTGATTAAGAATATTCCCATGAAGATAATTAAAAACATGACACGTCTGAGGCCATCATTTTTAACTCCCAAGTGAGTTATGGTAATGAGAGTAGAGAAGAGAATGAGGATGAGGAGAGTGAACTCCAAGTTGCCATCCGTGAATTGTATACATAAATATTGAGAATGAAGAAGGATAACTTGAATTTGGAAGCTATATTGAAGGAAAGTGCCATTGTAAGTGATGATATGTTGGTTGAGGATCTTAGGGTAAGTGAGAGGACTCTTTGAGAAAAATTAGAATAAGTTGAGGGTTAAAGAGATAGTCTTCGTGGTTTGATAGAGGTTATGAAGAAAGATCTTCTAAGTTTAAAGAGTCTAGGCATTTACTCGAATCTTTGATAGTTGATCTTGAAGAGAGATTGAGAGACTTGAATTGTGTCAAATTTGGTTTGGAAACTAGGTGAAAAAAGATAGATAAGATGTTAAAAACCATCCAAATCAAAGATGAAAAGTGTCGGATTGGCTTTGATGATCAAGATGGTTCTTCTAATAAATCCAAGACCATGATTTTGATAGAGTCAACCGTTCATAGGAACATTATACACCTTAGGTAACAACCCTCGTTATGTCTACATTTGCACACATTATGGTTGGAAAGGTCACCTTAGGCATTTTGCTATGATCTTAAAAATAATCCTAGAAAGTCTAAGTCTAGAGTCCCAAAAGTTTTAAAAACTCGAGAGCATCACATTACACCAGTGTGGGTTAGGAAATCATATTTGGAGGCTTTACATATTAGACTTGTATATTATTGTTTTCTTACGCATGATACTTTCCATGCTATATCTAATGGTTGATTATATTTGCCTGTTTACATACACTAGCTTTCATGCTTCATAATATATATATATATATATATATATATATATATATATATATATATACACACACACACACATATGCTTGCTAGTTTTATGTTATTTGAGTCTTTTGTATTTTAATTTTCTATTTATTACGTCTTATTGAAAAATGCAAAAAGATTTTGTTTGTCACTGAGTTTGTTTTTTTATTTGATATTTTCTTTTAATTTTTTTTTGAAAAATCAAAAGATTTTTGGTTTTTGTGTAGTTTAGTTTTACACATTTTGTGTGGTATATTAGTGTTTTGAATCCAGTTCATTTCGTGTTTCCATGTGACTAAAATATCTGGTTATGATTGGCAATACTTAGATTGTTCGTAATAATGATTGCATGGCATTGTTTCTACTTTAATTTTCTTCATGGGTTCAACTTTGTATATGCCTTTACACACACATGAAATAACTTTTTGAACGTAACTTCACATGTTATATTTGAGTTTTGTGAAATTTTCTCCCATCAATCTTGTCATCTACATATTTTGCGGCTATGGTGGATTTGTGCATGTAAGAACTCTTACTCGTGAGATTGCTTGATTTAAAGTGAAAATATGAGGGTATACTAGAAAGAGCTAGTAAAGGAGGAAATCTCCTTTGTGGGAAAGCCAACGTTGAAAATATCCTAATGAAAAGATTAAAGTAAATAAAACAGAAACATTGTCGAGGCCAACATGTTCATTTTTTTTATTTTCAAAAATGATAGCTTCAATAGAATTGAGAGAGGAAAATATGATAGAGGTTTGTCGTTTTAGGCTATTATAGTTAAATATCAATGGATTTTCAAAATGAATCCTAGTTATATTTATCATATCATAACGCTATATATTTGTAGAACATTAATATTCTAGGCTTGTATGCACTGTGCTTATTTGTTCATAGAGTTTACTTTATCTTGTCACTTGAGGATAAATCTTAGTTTGATAAGGTTTTGCAGTCAAATTGAACTCCTTGAACATATTTGTGTGTTTGCATCATAATGCATTTGTCTTTAGTTGACACTTATTCATTCCATCCCACATGTTTAGACACATTGATACTACTAGTGCGTAAAGTATATGTGTTTGTGTCAAAATTTTTTTCAGTCATCTATACCTATATATGTGCCTGTGGGTCTTTGGTAGATTTTTCATATTTATATATGGTATCGTTTTTTAGTCTTTGCAATTTGCATTTAGTCCATGTTTACCACATTATTTATCTTTAGATTTTAATTGGCATGTTATATGGTCATATTAGTATTCTCATTATGTGCATTGAAATTTCATATCTCAAATTGGTATCAAACTTCATTGATTGCTCATATTGGTATCTTTTTGCATCAATGCCGATATTAGTTGATCATTGTTTTGATTATTTGTGCTTGCGTTTCCATGTTTTCTTTTTTAACTTTACACCATTGCATGATTTTATTCATTCCACTCTATTTCTCTTGGTATCATATGTTCACTCTTTAGGGGGAGATTTTTTTATGGGGGTGAAATAGTATTATGCTTTATTACTTTGTCTATTTCTGAACAGAGACATGAGAAAATGGTATCTTTCCTTTCATGACTAGGATATTTTTATTTTCCTTTCATGATTACGATATCTTTATCTTAGGGGGAGATATTTTACCTAGATTGAGGTTATAGACATAGTTCGAATTTTAATCTTACGCGGATTTTATACTTTTTATATTCTCTTTGCATTGGAAGGTATGTTTAAGTGTGCAGGTTTGCAACAAGAATTTTTTTTTATAGGAATGCAAAGCAACTCACCATATGTTTATGTCCAACATTTATATTCTTTTTACTTTTGGGGTTGGGAGTTAAGTCTTTTTAGAGATATTGACGACCCATATGATTTTTTGTTTTGGTCTTACCCTAGAATAGCCGAAGGGGGAGATTTGTAAGGACAATTTTCCAATTGAGTTAACCTTTTTGTAATTGGCTTAATTTTAAACAAAACATTTGAGTCATAGGTTAGTCTAGGTTGGGCTTTACATTGCCAATCTCGTAAGCCTATATGACGTTTGATGAAGACGTAGCGGACAAGCTTCAAAGTTGGATGCACATCTTGCCGCGTTTTCATGCCAAGTTTTTCTTCATATTTATTGAGGATCTCGTAAGGTATGGATATTTTTAAGGATGTTTTGTTTTTTATTTAAATCATTTGAAAAAAAAATTGGTTTCAGTTCGTTAGAACGAACTCTGACCTCGTGAAAAAGAAATTGTGTTTTTTTTGGAACGATATTGAGTTCTCATTAGAATGGTCTTTGGAACCTTATTGGCGCAGAAATCCAACGAACATAAAATGGACACTACTTGTCAAACGGAAAGGCAAACTTTGGAAGTTTGTTAGAATCTAAAAGGCTTCTCTTTCAAACGAACTTGCTTCTCATTAAAAAAAAATCCTTCTCTTTTGAATGAATTATGCAACATCGTTCGAACAAACCCAACACCTTAAAATTCATGTTTTCACTATTTAAGGCATGTTGGAGTCATATTTTTTAAGAACTTTGGCGAAAATCAAGTTCTTACATGTTTACCAAAGTTTTAAAACCCTAGTTTCACCCCTTGAGTTTAAAGATCTAAGTTTCCATATTCATATGCTTTGAGATCTTTTGTTTTGGCACCAAAGTTTATTTTCTCTTCATTTTGAGAGACGAAGTTTTGTGTGATGGATTTTGTACTTGTGATTTGTTGGGTTGAGATAAAAAATGGTGATCCGTGTTCTGAGTCCGTAGAAAGTTGTTGAGCCTCACTGGTGGATACCAAGGCATGCCTAATGGCAGCTTGCATGGGTTGACTCCTACATCGCACTGTTGAGGAGAGGCTAAAGTGAGAAGAATGGTATGTCTTGCGAGGAAGACGAGTCATTGAGTAAGTCTAATGTCTAGTCTTTGTAAAACCTTATCATACTGATCTATTTGGTTGGGTCGTCCGAAGTTTTTCCCTATATGGTTTTCCTCGTACATCGGTGTGTTATGGATGATTTACTTATCTATATGCTTATCATCTAGATGCATTTTTTAGGTTAAAAATATAAAATTGGGTAAATCAATTTTGGACAACAAATAAATTAAATATTATGAACAAGTTTTATTGGGTTTAATTTTTAAATTTTTTTTATCTTTACAATTATAAAATATAAAGATAGAATTTTTAACCATCCCTGCCTAACCACTATATGGCCTTCTTAATGTAAGTCCTCCCAACATACCCCATATTGATTGAGCCTCTTGACAACTCACATATATTATATAAGGACTCACCCACGACTCAAATAGAATATATAAAGGGTATCTTAAGAACACATAACCAACAAGTATCAACACATTAAACATATATTACATCGGGCATATTTAACTCAATATTTAATATATATATATATATATATATATATATATATATATATATATAAGGACATCCTAACAGTCCTCAAAATGAATAGAGAAACCACACAGCTAACATATATTATATAAGGCTTATTCAATTCAAAATATAATATACATAGCACATCTCGGCAGTCCTAAAATCAATGGAGCCTCCTTATAACTAAATCATAACATATCCCAATTTAAAGTTCAATTACTGATCCAATTACTTATTTTATAACAGTTCTTACCTTGAACTTGTTAGATATTATTTTACAACATTCAAGTATTCATGAACTTGATTGAATTTAATCCACTTCGTAACTTAAGTTACAAATGATTTCTAGACTTTAAATCCTCTATTTTTAATTTGTAAAATTGATTAAAAATAATTGAAGACCTTTCGGATCAACCCGTAAACAAGCCAAATTCCAAGGCCAACCGAATCGATAACCAGTAAGATGCCATGGATCGATCTTATTCAGGTCGGCTCAATCTGGTTCTGGTACCTTGCTTAATTTTTTCTCATTTTGTTACGGGTTTTATCCAAATTTTTAACCCAGTTCGATTGCTACCAATGTGAATTTGTTCCAGAAATTATAATCATTTTTAGGGTCTCAAAACAAACAATCCTACTAACCTAAATTATAAATTAATCGAGTTTGATAACATCTATCAACCCAATTCAACACAAGAACAAAATAAACTTTAAGAACCCAAATTAATGGATTCCAAAGCCCCGACCTGAATTTGAACTACTTATGGAAGATGACTCATACCGGCATCGAGGTGTTAGGGAAAAATTTATCTTTAATTTTTTTTAAAAGCCTTAATCCTTTTATTTTACCCAAATCATCATTTTGTTATGATAAGTCCATTATACTTTATTTGAGAAAACGGTACCACTTGAATATTAATTGATGATAAATTAATTACTTTGCAAAAATATTTAAGATAAACAAGTGCATGATAGGAAATTCTCAACATAAATAGTTATTAAAACTCCATTGCATTATTTCAAATAAAAATTTAATAAAGTGCATATTTCATCAAGTGTGGGAAACCCCAATGTGGTCTGGTCCGGTAAATTAGATATTTTTAATTTTCACCTCTTACGTCCTTTCCCTTATCGGCGTTCTTTCTTAGAGTACCTGGGGGTATAACAAAAGAAGGGCATGAGGGATTTCCCTATAAGGGATACTAGAAGGCTATAATAGTACAAAAAAAAATCAATATACATTGCATATTATTATGTCTAAAAACATCTCCTCGATTTAATTATATTCAAAATGAAACTATGATGCGTGAAAAGTGACCCAAGGCGATATGCCAACTCACACTTGCCTTTTTAAACCGACTCAACCCAAGTCCTATACTTTCATTTATTTCCTTAAAACAATTTATTTCATATTTCTTAATGAGACCTATTATTACTTTTAATCATCATTTTATGAGCACAAATATCATTAGCGATTATTACCATTATATCGGAGGTTACTAATCCCATTTATGTTTACAAGCTCTCACCGTCTTCCATAGATGCAAAAACATGGGTCTAAGCCGAAGCGCTAACCCAGGGCTTTGGGTCCTTCTTATGTTTTTTCGGTAACTCTGAGTATCTTTTATTTCATATTTGGTAACATCATTTCACATTTCATATCCTTTAGCCCGACCGATGAGGCCAAACCTTTCAAGGTATTATCTTACCTTCAACAGTTCAAGTTACACACTTAAATGCCCTTTTTAATACTAGGTTCTTATTCTCCCAAGTCTTATTGACTCAAAACCAATATTTATTCCTTAAAACTTTACATTCGTAATTTGATGTCAAATATACCATTTTTGAGGAGCATAATAAAAACGACACTAGTTTAGGGCATTTTTGTGCAAAAGTACAACTTCCAGTACCAATTCGTAAAACCTCACACATTTAAGGACAAAAAAACTAGATTTCACATTTTTAGGGACGAATTTGCAATTAAAAATCATTAGGGGATGTTTTGTAATTACTTTTATAATATTTAACATTTACTTTTTAGTATTCTAAACTTGTATTTTTATATGCCAGTACGCCATTACTTACTATTTATTCCAACCCCATCCTATATAAAGCACATGTATGCAAATACCATTTTTTTAGCTTTTTAACACTACTTTTCTTGAAATTATTTAACCTGATATTTTCCATAGTATCATATATTTTTCATAATGTAATATTCTATGACAAATAAACTCTTCTTATTTCACATTTTATTCACATAAAATGACCAT
Source organism: Sambucus nigra (assembly GCA_949130495.1). Taxonomy (NCBI): domain Eukaryota; kingdom Viridiplantae; phylum Streptophyta; class Magnoliopsida; order Dipsacales; family Adoxaceae; genus Sambucus; species Sambucus nigra. Next base: position 102,418,853 of record OX422218.1, on the reverse strand, counting down.
TTTTATGACACTGACAACATATATATAAGCATTTATATATGATAATATATATAGCATGGGTTAATTATAGATATATAACATTTAGGTATCCCAAACATGCTTGATTAATTTATAAAAATACTTAGGATAGAACCCCTACCTCAAGTGAAGAAATCCACTAAATAATATAGAGAAAATAAGCTTCAAAACCTCCAAGAAATATTCTAGAAAAAGTTCCCAAATGCCCTCTACAAGTGATCCAAAAATACTTCAAGAAATGATCTTGAAAATACTTCCAAATATCCTCTAAAATTTCTCTAAATAAATCCCTCACAACATCACCAAAACCCACTAATACATCTTCAAAGATATAACATAGATGCACCAACAAAAATATTATTTGACATTCACTAAAAAATGGGTTGAATATTTGAGAGAAAATGATGTATTATCCTTCTGGAAAAAAAATATAGAAGTAGAGGTTTTGTGAGTGCTTATGATGTGGTATCCTTTTGAAAATGATGTATTATCCAATTATGGTCAATGCGTGATGAGAAAAAGAAGGGGGGGGGGGGGGGGGGGGGGGAACTACTTCGTACACCTTACTTTAGGTAAATATACATACCTATTACCTTTTTTTCATTTATTTGGAATATCATCTACAGTTGGCCTAACACAAATTTGTTTTTAACCTGCACAATCCTCTTCCGAACTTTGCACGACCTCACCTCCTTAAGAGAGGCCATGTACGGACAACCCCTAAAAGTTAAACCTTAATGATCCTATACTCCCATATATCTTTTAGGTTAAATGGTTGAATAATTAAGCCTACATCATATAACTCTTTATGACACACACAACCCCCCCCCCCCCCCCCCCATATATATATATATATATATATATATATAGAGAGAGAGAGAGAGAGAGAGAGAGAGTATAATATATGTTTAAAGTTATACATACTTAATAGTTTATAACCTGACATTAGTACATACCACTAAATAATTTTCCATATATATCTAAAATATTTTCCTACAAATTACATTATTGTCACAAAAATTTTACTTTTTATAAAAAAAATGCTCCCTTTAAACTGTAACATTTTACTTGTGACACCACAAAAACATATTTATGGTTTGTGCACACTAATTATTTTTATGAAACCATATTTAATGTAAACCCCATGTAAAACCTTAATATCCTTTTCACATGTGACCCGATCCAAATACCATGCAATGTCTTACCCATCCATGCAACACTTAATTTAAGCTCATAACACTCATGAAAAGCCATGCAAATATTTATTTCATACAATCTTACATGAAAATGCCAAAAAAAATCATGCAATATTTAATCAAAGGTTGGGGTATTATATTCTCCCCCCTTACGAAATTTTATCCCAGAAACACCATGATCAAACTCAAGTAAATAACTTGGGATGTTGTTTCCTCATCATTGGATCTAACTCTCAAGTCATGCCTTCAACCCCATTTATATCTTAAACGACTTTGATGAGGGAAATCATGTTCGTATAATGACATTAATTCAGAGGAGACATCCTCTTGAAGATCAAGATGATCCCAACTAATAATGCAAAAGATAAAGCATGTACCACCTGAGCATGAAAACATAAAACACATTGTGCACATGAGACAAATGTGGAAGTAATGCCAAATGGTAGGACATGAGGATAATCTTCTCCAGCACTTCAAAGGGCCCAGTATATCGTGGTGCCAATTTTATTTCTTACCAAAATAACTCACTCATGGCCTAGGCTTAATCTTGAGGATTGCCTGCTCACTGACTTAAATATTCAACGGTCTTTTATCCTTATTCGTATAACTTTTCTAACGACTCTAAGCCATCTCAATCTACAATTGGATGTCCTCAATCTTTTTCTTTCTTTCCTGAATCAACTCAAACCCCATAATATGAGTTTTTCAACTTTTCCCAACATACTAGTAAACAGCAAGGCCTCCCATAAAGGACCTCGAAAGGATATATCCAAATACTCACTTAGTATATGTTGATGTAGTCAAACTATGTTAGCGAAAAATGCTCCTCCCAACTACCCTAGAGGTCTAATTCACAAGAATACAACATATACTCAAGAATATAAATGGTTCTCTCGAACTGCCCATATTTCTTGGGGTTGTATGTGGCGATGAGATTTAGGTTCTTATCAAGTTCTTGATGCAACCTATTCTATAATCTTGATACAAATTTTGGATCCCTATCTAACACAATGGAAAATAGAGCACCGTGCAACCGAATTATCTCTCGAATATAAAGTTTGGTGAGTATTTCCATGTTATCATTTACTTTGATCGCAAGAAGTTTGCGAACTTCGTAAGACGACTGACTATAACCCAAACTATATCATGCCCTGCTTGAGTTTGAGGCAAGTTAGTGAAAAAATCCATAGTGATGTGCTCCTATTTATATTTTCCACTAGAAATAGTTGTAATATGACTGTGAATTACTAATATACTTCCTTCACCTATTTGTAGGTGAGACATTTGGCCACAAAGAGGGCTACAACTCCTTTATACCCAACCACCAATAATACCTGAATAAATCCCTGAACATCTTGGTGCTACTAGGGTGTATGTTAAAACTTTACTGATGTACCTTAGCCATGATCGGCTCCATACAATCCCAAGTAGTGGGGACTATCAACCTCCCCTTGTACCTTGCCCCACTAACCATGTACATGGAGAGATCATCAAACATCTCATAGCTTTAAAGATGATTTTAGAAATGCATGACATCATCACTGTACAACTGAGAATCTAACAACCTTTGTTGCACCACTGGTCTTGCCACCAAATTATAAATATAGTCACACTGCCTATTCCTCCAGACCCTAAGATCAAAACTCTTCAATTCTATAACCAACTTATAGCGATAGTAACTCATAGATGCTAAGGTTTTCCTGCTGAGTGCGACGGCCACCATATTTTCCTTACCCAGGTGAAATTGATGTGTGAAGTTATAATCATCTAACAGTTTGATCCATCATCCACAGATTTAGATTCATCTTTGTGAAGATATAACAAAGACTCTTCTATTCAGAGAATACCTCAAAATGCTTTCAGTACAAGTAATATCTCAAAATCTTTAAAGAGAACATAACTCTATAAAGATACATATCATGGGTTAGATAGTTCCTTTCACGTGTTTTTGAATGACATCATGCATAAGCAAGTACTTATTCTTCTTGCATCAGCACTGAACCAAGCCCCAATCCACAAGCATCGCAGAATATAGAGTACCCTTTTCCTCATTTTGAGAGGATAAAAATCAGTGCACTAGTGAGTCGTGCCTTTTAGTTTTAAAAGTCTTCCTTGCATTGTTCATCCCATTCAAAACATACATCCTTCTGCCTTAAACATGTAAGGGGTAAGGCCATCCGAGGGAAGTGTTGAAGAAAGTTTTGATAGTACCCAGCTAAGACTAAGAAACTCCTCACCTTCGTGACACTTTTCATTCGCTACCAACTAAAAATGGCCTCAACCATTGTCAGATCCATAGAATTCCCTTGTCCTGAGAAAACGTGGACAAAAAACTTAACTTCATCCATCCAAAACTCACATTTGATAAATTTTGCATACAAATGATTTTCTCGAAGCACTTGTAAGGTTATGCGTAGATGTTCCTCATGATCTACGTAAAAATATGAATAAATCAAGCTATCATCAAAAAAACCACTATCAATTGATCTCGAAATGGCCGATATATTCGGTTCATCACGTCACATCTTGATTTTTTTAGTAATAAACCATAAGCAAAACCATTATTCTTTCATAAGAGAAAACTTTCTTGCTAAATCATGATGTTACAACCCATAATTTCAACTAAACAATTCAAATACATGCCTCATTTCCGGACTAACAACTGATCACGTATCATTATTCTCTAATCAATACTATTCCCAAGCTTCAAAGAATTCTAGATTGAACTGCTCATTATTGCAATAGGTACATGCTTAAAATAATTAGAAGGAAAAGAATAAGCAAAATATTGCCAAGTAGATAATTCTACTTCTATAATAATGTATATATGTGAATCTATGTAGATTGAATAATTGGGATTAAAATGTGGGTAAATACAACACAATTTATAGAAATCTGAAGCAACATAAACTATCAACAGTGCAGACAGGGGTTTACTAGAGTCTGTGATATTTAAAAGAGCAGTATGGTGATCATAAGGGTTCATACTATAACAAGATAACAATTAAATTATAGGTTATATGGGTTTCAAATGCATAGCAATACCATTATAATATTGACCAAAACCTTTGGACCAAAAATCCCAAATAATTGGAGAATAATAAAATGGCTTGGTACACTTAGCTAGAGTGGAACTCATACGTATGTAGTAAATAAAAACTAGACACTCAGCTTATGAGTCCTACATGTTAATTAGAACAGTCATGGTATACAAGGGTCTAATCCCTAAATCGTAAGGTACTCTACTAGGGGTTTCATTGATAATGGTTATAAATTTGGGGGGTATACTACAGTCGGGGTAAAATACTAAAATAAGGGTTTAATAAGATGTAGGGATGTACTGTAGTCAGGGAAAAAGAACTGAAATCAGGGTTTTAATTGAATGCAGGGGTATACCACAATCAGGGTCAAATATTTGAAATTAGTGGGTTTGCTAAATCATAGGCTGTCAGAATTTGGATGGCTAGAGTTTAATTGGATAAAGATTGAATCAATATTCACGGTAATGTGAACTATGAAAAAGAGTTCATAAATGAGAACAAGATATTAGGGGCTATCATGTTGTGATATAAAAAATGTTGTAATTTCAAAGGTATAAGCTCGAATTTTAATAGTGAAATAAAATCACCTACCGTAATTTCGGTGATTTTTCACTGGCTTGATACAAGTAGTATGTGATGTCTGTCACTGTGATTTTAATGCAGGGTTGTTATGGATAATCATAACAAATATTTCACTAGTCTATACGTATGCACACTATTGGTTGTTCATCGATGATAATAATTTTACGTTATACGTAGCTGGACTCGAAGTTGAATTAAACTGAATCAGTTAATGCTGGTAGTGAATTAATATTAATACAAATTTTTTGGTACGATCCGAATTTTATTTTTGTAAATTTATATAATTTATTGAAATAACTTTTGGAAGAAAATGTAATAAAATAATAATTTTTAAAATTGGTAATTGAATAGTTTAGTTGATTGTAAAACACGATAAGTAATATAGAAAAATATATGCTATATGCTTTATAGGATAAAAACAATAATTTTTTTAGTAATTTTTGGGTCGTAATTGACGCAATGGCCTAATTTGAGCGTCGATAAAAATAGTTTCATTTATAAAATATTTATACATGAAAATATTATTTTCGACGTTGCGATACCAATGGTATGTTCCGCGTATTTTTCTGAGCAAGGATTTGAAAGATATAAATTTTTGAACATGACAAAACTAGCCCTTTTTGCGTGTATTTGGAAATTTACTATCGAATTTAAAGTTAAACTGTATTCCTTTGGTTACTTATACATGACCTAAAAGATTGTTATGCCCAATATTTTGGGATTTACATAATAAAAGTCATTTTTTCTTCTTTTTTTTCATAATACACACGCGAATATATGTACCTTATTAACCCGTATTTCCCTTCAAACTAACCCCACCTACATATATATACAATAAGCTACAATGGTGTTTTAACTATTCATCAAAAGATAAGATACTTTATTATTAGGATGAGTGACAACAAAGTTAGAAATGTAGGGCTGAGATTACTTTATACCTTAACACTTCACCCCCAAACCATAACCTATCTTCCTCCCTCTTCTCATTCATTCGCATCCCTCTTTCTCCCTTTCTCCCCCACACTCTCGAACTCCCTTCAGCCTCCATAGCTACAATACACATTACCACCAACAAACTCTCTTACCATTCTCCACCGTTGTCACCCTAAGCATGAGTTCATCTCCCACAAACAATTGGGTTCGAGTTTTTTTATTTTGTTTCTGAAAAACTGATGTTTGCTTTTGATTTTGCACTAATATATACAAGTCCAATGTAGAAAAAAAATAATTATCTCATAAAGAACGAAATCTAAAACTCATAAAAATGTCTTCTCAAGCACTAATATATACAAGACTGAAACACAAAAAAAATATTTGACAAGTATTGTAATTTAAAAAATATTTTCCAAAATGAAAATTTATTTTTATCAATAAATTCAGAACATAATTAAAAAATAAAACATTCATTTTAAACAATACTTGCACCCAAAAAAAAGTTACATAAATATCATAAAGTAAGAAATATTCACATACTACTTAAGTAAAGTTTGTTTGGAATCATCAAAATTAAATTAAACTAAAATGTACATTAATTAAACTAATATAATCAATTAGGGATAAAATACATTTTCTTTAACAATCTCCCCCTTTTGATGATGACAAACAATGATTCACATATATTCATAAAATTCATAAATTAAGCACAAATGAGTGAATCAACACAATTTCTCCCCCTTTTGACATTATCAAAAAGATATTTCAATATAAATTGAGTGTCAAGGGTTAAATGTGAAGCTCCCCCTTTCAAAAAGAATACAAGCATGGGATATAACCCAAAAAAAATTGTAAGAGACATATGTGAATACCATGAATTTTCATTAAGCACATATTCAACATATTATTTTCACATAACATGATATTTGATTCAAAAGATAATGGTTGTTAACAAGATGACATAGCAAGACATAAAAAAATTACAGCTTAAGGTTGTTAACAAGATGACACACATCTATAGTGTTTCCCTCAATCGTAATTGTCTCAACAATAACTTTGATAGGATTTTCAGCACTGTTTTGAGAGGTTGAGCAAGCAGCATTTTCATTAGCAGTAGAGTCATGTGACTGCATATTTGAAGGTAAAACAAATGGCCATGAAGGAGGCTTTACCCAAGGGGCATGTGGCGGAGATGAGCGAATAGCAAGCATGGCGGCATCAAATGAAGAATATTTTTTATATTGAGAACCTCTAACTCCCTTAATTTGGATTCATAATCTCCCCAAGTAGTATAAATTCAGGGAAATTTTCCAACCCACACGACATAGAATGACTTCATGATTTGTGAGTGAAGAGGAGAAGCTCATATATGTATTTATATAGGAGTGGTGGATGTCAGCTAGTGATAAAAATACTAAAGTGTGTCCACTTGTGATAAGATGTTTTTGGAAGGTTGTGAAGATAACATAAAAAAAATTATAATTTTAAGTCATTTATACTTGCCATACCGAGTTCGCAACGGATAAAGGTAAAACGATCTTCAGATAATGGTTTTGTGAAAATATCGGCTAATTGAAGATCCGTAGAAATAAATTCTATGTGTACGTCACCTTTTTGAACGTAATTGCGTAAAAAATGATGTCTAATTTCAATATGCTTTGTTCTAGAGTGTAGAATTGGATTTTTTGTCAAGCATATAGCGCTTGTATTATCACAAAAAATTGGAGTATTGTGAAAGAATATTTTAAAGTCTTCTAATTGTTGTTTCATGTATAATGTTTGAGCACAACTGCTACCGGCGGCAATATATTCTGTCTCGACCGTGGAAAGAGCAACTGAATTTTATTTTTTACTAAACCAAGAAACTACTGAGTGTCCTAAGAAATGACATGTACCACTAGTGCTTTTTCTATCAATTCTACAACCCGCGAAATCTGCATCGGAATAACTTACTAGTTCGAACGAAGTACTTTTAGGTCCTAAGTTTTTAGTGCCAATTAAATATCTAAATATGCGTTTTACGGCACATAAATGAGATTCTTTAGGATTGGCTTGAAAACGAGCACATAAACATGCACTAAACATAATATCTGGTCTACTAGCGGTTAAATATAGTAGACTACCAATCATGCCACGATATAAGGTAGTATTAACAGATTTCTCTTTGTCATCAATATCTAACTTTATAGATGTGCTCGTAGGTGTACCAAGTGCTTTACCATTCTCTAAACCATATTTTACTAAAATATCTTTAATATATTTAGATTGATTGATAAAGATGCCATCTTTAGTTTGCTTAATTTGTAAGCCTAAAAAGAATTTTAACTCACCCATCATACTCATTTCAAATTCTCTTTGCATAAATTCTGAAAAATCTTTACATAAATTTTCATTTGTGGATCCAAATATAATATCATCAACATACACTTGTACAAGAAGCATATCATTGTTAAGAATTTTTATGAATAAAGTGGAATCCATTTTTCCTCTCACAAAATCATTTTCAAGTAAAAATCCACTTAACCTATCGTACCAAGCCCTCGGTGCTTGTTTTAATCCATATAAAGCTTTATTTAGTTTATAAACATGATTTGGAAACTTGTGATTTTCAAAACCGAGAGGTTGCTTAACATAAATATCCTCACGTATAAAACCATTTAAGAAAGCGCTTTTGACATCCATTTGAAATAATTTATAGTTTTTATAACATGCATATGCTAGTAACATACGAATAGCTTCTAATCTAAATACGGGGGCATAAGTTTCATTGTAATCAATACCTTCTTGTTGGTTGAAACCTTGTGCGACTAGTCTAGCTTTATTTCTTATAATCAATCCGCCATCGTCCTTTTTATTTCTAAAAACCCATTTTGTTCCAATAATGGTTTTATCTTTAGGTGGAGAAACAAGTGACCAAACATTATTACGCTCAAATTGTAACAATTCTTCTTGCATAGCTAACAACCAAAACTCATCTTTTTCGGCTTTATTTATATCTTTTGGTTCAATTTTTGACACAAAAGCTAAATTATTACAAACATTCTTTAAGGAGGATCTGGTAAGAATACCACTTGAAGGTTCTCCTAAAATATTTTCAAAAGGATGATTATTAACGAATTTCCAATTTTTAGGTAAACTAGAATCATTATCATTTTTATCTTTATTTGGAGTCATTTCATTATTAATAGAATTATCAATATTAGAAGTAAAGTTTTCTTCATTAATAGACTTATTTAGATCTAGAACCTCATCATCATCTTTGCAGTTTTTAGTAAGAGAGTTAGATTCATCAAAAGATACATGTATTGATTCTTGAACAACTAGGGTCCCTTTATTAAAAACTCTATATGCTTTACTATAAAGTGCATACCCAAGAAAAATACCTTCATCAGATTTTGCATCAAATTTTCCCAAATTATCTTTATCATTTAAAATAAAACATTTTCTTCCGAAAACCTTGAAATAAGCAATATTTGGTCTTTTATTTTTCAATATTTCATAAGGATTTTTATCTAAACCTTTTCTAACAATAGTTCTATTTATTACATAACAAGATGTATTAACATCTTCCGCCCAAAAATATTTCGGTAGGTTATGTTCATTTAGCATAGTTCTTGCCATTTCTTGTAAAGACCTATTCTTCCTTTCTACTACACCATTTTGTTTAGGTGTCCTTGGTGCAGAAAAATTATGTTCAAAGCCATTTTCATCACAAAATAATTCCACATCTTTGTTATCAAATTCTCTTCCTCTATCACTTCTTATGAAGACAATATTGCAACCTTTTTCATTTTGAATTTTCTTACAAAATTTGGCAAAAATAGAGTGAGTATCATTTTTATGAGTAAGAAAGAAAACCCATGTAAATCGAGAATAATCATCAACAATAACAAAGGCATAATATTTTCCACCTAAACTAGCAACTTTGTTAGGTCCGAATAAGTCTAACTGTAATAATTCTAAAGGCCTATTTGTTGATATATATCTTTTCTTTTTAAATGAAGTTTTGGTTTGTTTTCCAAATTGACATGCATTACACAATTTATCTTTAACAAACTTTATTTTGGGCAGCCCTCTAACTAACTCATTTTTGGACAAAATATTAAGTTGTTCCATGTTGGAATGACCTAATCTTCTATGCCATAACCAACAAGTATCATTTAGGACAGCTAAACACTTGACATCTTGTTGTGACAATTTATCAAAATCGAGAGTATAAACATTTTCATGTCTAGAAGCAACAAACACAACATTATTATCCTTAGCATTTTTTATTAGACAGTAATCTTCTTTAAATAAAACATTATAATATTTATCACACAATTGGCTAATACTAATTAAATTATGTTTAAGACCATCAACTAAAAGAATGTTTTCAATGCAAGGAGAGAGATCCTTACCGACCTTACCTATGCCAATGATTTTACCTTTGGAGTTGTCTCCGAATGTGACTAAACCTCCATCTTTGGCAATTAAGCTCGAAAACTTACTTTTGTCACCTGTCATGTGTCTTGAACACCCGCTGTCTAAGAACCATGTTGATTTGATCGAACCACCTCTAAAACAAACCTACAATCAACATTTAAATAACTTTTCTTTTGGTACCCAAAATGTGTTGGGTCCATACGGGTTAGCAAAAATAGGAGTCTTTTTAGGAATCCATGCCACATTGGTAGAATATCTATATTTGCAAAAATTTGAGAAATGGGTATGTCTTCCACAATATGTACATAATGAATTTCCAATATTTTTAAAGTAATTTTCAAAACTTTTCTCATTTTCTTTTTCATTATATCCAAGTCCAGCCTTATCATACATCCACCTTTGATTTCCAAGTAGCAAATTCAAATTTTTTTCTCCATTTACAAACTTTTCAAGACACCAAGTTAAATCCTTAATTTTAAGTTTCAATTTTTCATTTTCAGAAAAGTGACTAGATGATTCTTTAATTTTTAGTTTTGCCATTTCAGATTTTATAGATTTATTTTCAGATTTCATAACTTCTATATTTTCAACGAGAGAATCATATTTATGTGATAAAGAAGAATGTATCTTTTTAAGATTAATATATTTAGTTTTATGTGCATCAAAATTGTAAAAAAGTTAATCAAAAGCATTTTGAAGTACATCATGATCATTTGAAGTTTCATATTCACTATCTGAATTAAAATTAGAAGATACCTCATCATCATTTGCCATAAGGCAAATATTTGCAACTTCTCCATCACTTGAATCTTCATCGTTGCTACTTATCACTCCAAGTAGTAGCTTTCATGGCCTTTTTGTATTTTTCATTTCTTTTCTCTTTTCTGTCATTCTTCTCTTCTTTAGCCTTGGGACAGTTAGGTCTAATATGGCCTAAATCTTTGTAGTTATAACATTTTGGTTCAAACTTAGAGGATGACTTTCCTTCATGTGCCTTCTTTGAAAAGAATTTTTTGTATTTTCCTGACAGTCCCTTCTTTTTGGCAAGAAATTTTTTGAATTTTCTGGTAAGAAGCGCTATGTCACCATCTTCATCATCATCAGCTTCCTCACTTTCTTCTTCTTCCTCAATGGATTTGAAAGCAATAGTTTTGCTTGCTTTGGGCTTTTCATCTTCAGCAAGTTCTTTGAGTTCCATTTCATGAGTAATTAAGGAGCCCAATAGTTCATCAAGAGAGATAGGTCTTTCTCGTATAGCTTCTTTGATAGCCAGCTTCTTTGTCATATAAGCAGATGGTAATGACCTGAGAATCTTGCTCACTAATTCTGAATCAGTATAAGATTTACCAAGAGATTTCAATCCATTTATAATATTTGAAAATCTAGTAAACATATCAGAGATAGTTTCATCTGCTTTCATTTTAAAAAGCTCATGGTTATGAACAAGCATGCTGATTTTATCCTCCTTGACTTGACTAGTTCCTTCATATGTAACTTCTAGTCTATCCCAAATTTCTTTAGCAGATTCATAACAACAAATTCTGTTATACTCATTTACATCAAGTGCACAATGCAAAATATTCATAGCTTTAGCATTTATTTGAATTTTTTTAATATCAACATCATTCCATTAATTTTCTTCTTTAGGGACAGAAGCATTATTTACCATTTTGATAGGAATATAGGGACCATTCATGACAACTTTCCAAACTTCATAATCATGTGACTGAATAAAATATTTAATTCTATTTTTTCAATAACTATAATCTTTTCCAGAAAATAGAGGAGGTTTAAAAATGGATTGACCTTCACCAAGAGATGTAGTAACATATTCCATTGATCTTTAACTCTAATATTGTTGAATCTAAAGATAAGAAGAGCACCAGCTCTGATACCAACTGTTGCCCAGATTATACTCAAGAGGCGGGTGAATTGAGTTTTTACAAACTTTAAGTCAAATTAATATGTTAGAAAAATAGTAAATTTAAATCACTTAGACAAATTTCAGATTAATACAACTATTAGATATAAATTTAACAAAATCAAATAAACGCAATCAACTAACTAAAAATGCAGATTTTAATACACTAGGAATATTAATTTAATTTTCGTATTTTAAAAATAAGTAAAATTTTGAAGATAATTATTTGGTTTTAAAAAAAAAATATTTTAGCCTTAAAATTAATTTAGTTAAATTTCAGAATTAATTTATTTGCAAGATAGTGAGCTGAAAATATTAACTCAACCAAGCATGTGTAAATAAATAAATAAAAGTGCGGAAAATAAATGACACCGAAATTTAACGTGGTTCGGCCAAATCCTGGCCTACGTCCACGCGCCTAGAGCCCCTGTCTCCTTTGCGCTTCACTAAACCTGATCCACTTGTGGGTAGGATCAAACCACCGCGTACAACTGTTTGCAAGCTAACTCCGAGCTCCAAACCCCGTGGCCCACTTATGGGTAGGAACCAATTACCGGTACAAACCGAAGCTTCAACAAAGCTTCCCAACAAATCTGAATTTTCTAGTACAAGGTAAAATACTGAAACTCAAAAAAATGTAATCTGAGTTTCTCCTTCTTTAATTAGACTTAAATAAATGATGTTGAAGTAGGCACAAGTCTTCTTCTTCAATGATTGAGCAGATACCAAAATTAATAGCTCTCTTGAATATGTAGCTGAGTGGTAAATTAAATGCTCTCAATAATATTTCAAGTCTTGATCATATTCTTATTCAAGTCTGTCTTCAATGCAGCTCTTCAAAGCTTTAAATATGTCTTCCAAAAACTAGCTGTTAGACACATGTATTTTTTAGCATTAATTGCTCCTGATTTTGCTGAGAGGAGATAGCAAAAAAATCTCAAACTCTGATATGAAAATCTTCATATTTATCTTCTCCATAAAGATATAGTTGTTGTAGCACAAAAGTGGTAATCTGAAAACATAAGTAATTGATAGTTGCTAGGTAGATGACCCATATATTTTCTGTCAAGAGAAGGTTAGTCCAAGAGATAAAATATGAATCTGATATGTAAATGTAAAGTGTTAGCACAAGAGTTGATATCAGATAATGGTAATCAACTGGCATGTTGGTTGAAAATAAATCTAATAGCTGTTGAAAGCCTATTTGGTTATATTTTAGATATAATCTCTCAAAGACAGATAAGGCTTAATGTAGCTAGTACAAAAGTTGGTAGGAGGTACATAAGGCTATGCAAGTTTATACGGCAAAATAAAATTAATGCTTAACTAAAAATGACCAAGTATCCAATAGATATAATCTAATTAATATACACCATTTTATCGGTTGAAACCAACCCACACGATCATTTAAAAAAAAATCTGTAGAAAAAAAAAATTAACCAAACTTTTAAAATCGTAGTTTTCTAAAGTGACACAGAGGTAACAAAAAGAATCAACCTATGTCATTAAGGTCACGTCTGTAACAGGTATGAAAAAGTGACAGCAAGTCCAAGTATGTATAAAGTCAGTACTACGCGTAAGGCTCAAAGTCTGAAATCAGACAGGTCCTGTACGAAATCTGTGTATGGCCGAAAGCTTGTAGCAAGTCTACTTACTAACAGTCAAAAGCCTAAAAGAAATCAAAATATAAAATGAATCCATCTAAGCTATAAAGTTCTTGGAAGTTAGTACATGGTAATTCATAAAACTGATAAAAGGATGAAGGCTGCAAGTCGCAGATATAGTACTAGCCGAAAATCTTGTGAGATACCAGTGAAAGGTGACGGCTGCATATAGCAGGTATAGTATAGAAGGTATCGTATTGATCGGCCTAGTGAGGAAACCGAAAGTTATAAGGCTACACACAAAGTAGCAGGTAAAGTAGCGTCCTAAGCAGGTATGGTTTTAAAAAAAATACCGACTGTTATAATGCAAAGGACTGAAACATAATATATATATATATATATATATATATATATATATATATATATATATATATATATATATATATGTCGCACAAATAAAGCAAGTTCCAAAGTAACATATGATACTGACTTGATTTGAGAAAGTACACGCATGGCTCAAGAAAATTAAAAATTATCAACTGTACAAGATTTTAAAAAAAAACAAGTGGCCGAAGATTTCAAATCGTGTAATGGCCAAAGTTAGTGGCAAGTCCAATGTAGAAAAAAAATAATTATCTCATAAAGAACGAAATCTAAAACTCATAAAAATGTCTTCTCAAGCACTAATATATACAATACTGAAACACAAAAAAAATATTTGACAAGTATTGTAATTTAAAAAATATTTTCCAAAATGAAAATTTATTTTTATCACTAAATTCTGAACATAATTAAAAAATAAAAAATTCATTTTAAACAATACTTGCACCTAAAAAAAAGTTACATAAATATCATAAAGTAAGAAATATTCACATACTACTTAAGTAAAGTTTGTTTGGAATCATCAAAATTAAATTAAACTAAAATGTACATTAATTAAACTAATATAATCAATTAGGGATAAAATACATTTCCGTTAACATTTTATATTATTAAGTTTTGATTATGTAGTTGAGTTTGTAGATGTCAATTCCACAGCAAGCCTAGAATTACACCACCTTGTATCTTAGGTTTTAAATACACACTTGATTTTTTCAATTCTTTGTTGCATTTGGGTTTTAAATACATACTTGATTTTTTTTTTTTAATTTTTGAGTCTTTATTATATTTCGATTTGGTTGCTCTTCATATGCTTTCTCTTCATAGATTACTGGAACTATATGTCCTTTGCGAGGTCTATTTTTCATTTCTTCTATTTAATTGTTTAAGAATGATGATGGATATTCATTGTGTTGGGATCTTGAATTGATGGATATTTTCTCGTCAAATAAAAAAAAGGTGATTTTGTTGAATGTTATTTATGTTGATATTTTTTTAATTATGATTCAAGGTAATAGTTGACATAATTCCTTTCAATTGTAGGATTGATCTTATGACTTTTAATTATGATTCACTGTGTATGGCCAGCCACCGAAAAGTAGGATTAATCTTATAATTTAGGATTTATGAGGCCAATATACATAATTCATTTCAATTGTAATACTCACTGTAAAAGTTAAACAATCACTTTCCTTTATTTCATCTATTGAGACGAGACATGAATTGATGTTTTGCTTTTTTCTTGAAGGTTCGTGGCCCGAAGTCTGTTTAAGGTTTTTTTCTTAAGCTGTTTAAGTTTACTTCCATATCATATTATGATGAATAGTTTCTCATTAATGAAAAACAAATAGATTTTGATGAATAGTTATTTATGTTGATCTGTTTTTAATTATGGTTCAAGGTATTAGTTGACATAAAAGTGATATGCTCGATATGTATAATTTAGGACCTTTGCAAAATCATGTATTAGTTGACATACAAGTTATTTCTCTCTCTAACTTTGATTATGGGTTGTTTTAAGATTTTTGCTCAAGTCAATTATGATATTATATTCCAATTAACAACGCGGTGAGGTATCTGATTCCTTATTTTTTTTTTCATGTGATTTTTTATTTACCTATATCAGGCTATTTTTCCATTTTACCAATTTGGTTAGAATTACAATTGCCTGTTTTTTTCAAAATATATTATTTACGATGGTTAAATTATGTCATTTTTTGCATTCTCATCTTTCATGGATCAACACAAGAACTTTATTAATTTTTTAACTCTTTTGGGATATAGGTTATGGTATTCTAGGGCTTGTGTTTCATTTCACTCCCAATTTTTTATGACACACTTTTGGACCTAATTTGGTCAATATAGTTCATATTCATAATAAATGCTTTATGCAATATAGTATAGAATTACAGTTGCTGCTTGAGCCCTTTAAACTAATTCTTTATGCAGGTGATGATGAAGATGAATTTGAAATTACCCTTCTAGTGTTGTCTCAATTTTGAGAGACTTTGTTTAAATTGTCTTTACAACATTTTGTGTGTGTCTCAATTTGAAATTATCCTTCTAGTGTTGCCTCAATTTTTATTATTTCAAAGTTTATATGTATATATATATATATATATATATATATATTTGTCTTATATTTTTATTCAGTTGTCTATTTAAAAATAAGTAAATAAATATTTTTGTACCTTTTCATATTTTTTTTTTTGTGTTTAAACATATATTCAAATAAACAAAATTAATTTGTTTATTTAAAAGGTTTAAACAAAAATCAAGGGTCGTGATTTGTTTTTCATTAATGGCTAAGATGTAGCCTTGGTGTGTTTGTTAGGATGATCCGTGTGATGTCTCTTGGGCCAATGGGTGTTGGTTGGGTTTTCCACACGAGTTGACCACGTGTGGTGCCAGCTGCATACAACCGTTGAGATCCTTGTTTTACCATCTTTAACCCTTACCCTCTAAGGGTTTTTACGCTAGTACCCTTAGGGTTATAAGTGGACTTATTTGTCCCTAGACACCTAGGGAATATGGTGTTCTTGCCCTTCGTTTGGTGGTTTTTTATTTACAAACCTTGCCCCTCTTTTGGATTGATATAAAATCGTTACGATCTTCCATCTTTTTGTTAGGGTTTTTTGAGTTACAATCACAGCCAACATTTTCTCTCCACTTCCTCTCTCTACAATTTTCCCTACTATTTACAGCTTTTGTGAGTGTGTTATGTTAAACCTGAATCTCCATCTTACGTGTTCTCTTTGTGTGAGATTTTACCTATTTAAACAACAACACCATCTTAGTGAAGTTTAATTTTTTTTTTGGTGTTACACAATCTAGTGTGAAGAGTTGAGTGGGGGTTTTAACCTTGGTTTTCGGTGTGGCTGATTTTTTCGATTATCAGTTATCAGTTACCGAGGTGTTATTAGGTTGACTGATTTTCAGTTAAGTTGGGTTGTTTTAGACTAGGTTGGTTGTATGGGTGTGTATTTGCTTTGTTTAATTCATGGTAGACTTGGAGGACTATCATATGTAACTCTTAATTGATAATAGTGGACTTGGGTGCGTGTGTTGTCCTGGGACTAGGGACACGGGGTTTACCACCATGGTGGGTTCCTCGAGAACAAATACTGTGTTACTATCTACCTTTCCTCATCCCATTCTGCTTATATTTATTTCAGCATCATCATTCCAAATCTGTTTTTATTTGTGTGGGTGTTTAGAACGATTTCAATAAAAAAATTATTAAATATTAAAAGAGTTGGAGTTTTATTTATTAACTAAAACACGTTAGAGTTTAGGTTATTTCAAGCAGTATCAGAGCTTCAGGAGTCACTTTTTAAAAGTTGTATTCTGCGAAGATCCTGAACTCTTTTGTTTTCAATCAATCATTTTTTTTAATCATGGGTGACCATAATGGGTCTTTAGTATGTCCTCCCGTGTTTGATGGTGACCACTTTGCTTATTGGAAAGTAAGAATGGTTGCACACCTTAAACATTTGGGAGATGAGGTATGGGAAACAGTTGAAAATGGTTTTTCTCCACCTACTAAACCTAGTGATGATGATGCTAAAATACTTGTTAGAAAACCTTTTTCTGAATGGACCAAAGAAGAAAAGCTTAGTTCACAGTATAACAACAAAGGAAAAAATGCCATTTCTCAAGCGATGGGTGCAACTGAATTCTTAAGAATTTCAACCTGCACTACATCTAAAGAGGCTTGGGACATTTTAATGACAACCCATGAAGGGGACTCCAGAGTTAAAAGGGTTAAGTCCCAAATGTTAGTTAGGCTTTATGATTCTCTCTACATGAAAGATAATGAGAAGTTTAATGATTTTTATTTGAAATTGCAAGATGTCGTGAATCAGTCACATGCTAAT
Source organism: Sambucus nigra (assembly GCA_949130495.1). Classification (NCBI taxonomy): domain Eukaryota; kingdom Viridiplantae; phylum Streptophyta; class Magnoliopsida; order Dipsacales; family Adoxaceae; genus Sambucus; species Sambucus nigra. Next base: position 102,400,877 of record OX422218.1, on the reverse strand, counting down.
GGTGTTATTTATGTTGATCTTAAAATTTGTGATAAAATTCTTAGATCTCTCCATAAGAGTTTTGATTTAATTGCTCATACTATTGCTGATAATTTGGATAGTTACACACATCATCTCCTGTGTAGTAAACTTAAGACTTTTGAATATCAAAATACTTTAAGGGTTGAGCAAAGGAGTAAAGCACCTGCACACACCGAAAATCAAAATGTGCTTAATTTTAGAACTAGTAGTGAAAGTAGTATGGCTTTTGTATCATCTCTGTTCAATTTAACTGAATCTGAAATTTCTTTGGAATCTTTGGATATTGAGCTTGCACTCTTGTCTAAGCACTATAAGAAATTTGTGAAGTATATGAATAAATATGCTTCAAAACAAGGTCCGTCTAGTTATTCTGATAGACCCCATGAAAAATATTTTGAGAAGAAAAGTTTTGAAAAATCTGGACCTAAGAAGGTTTTGAGCCTAATTTAGTGTCGTAAGTGTAATGAATATGGTCATTATGTCGATAGGTGTTTTTCTAAATCTAAATGAGAACCTTCAAATAGGGCCCATTTGTTTAAAACTTGGGATGATATTTTTTACAGTGATGATGAAGAAACTTTTGATAACCTCATGGCATTTATTCCGCCTGTACTATGATATCAGAGGACATATTAGATAGCATATCTAATTTATCAAATATTACTGATTTGTGTGATGATACTTGTGACTTAGACTTTGTGAATTTATTTCACACATTTCCTGCTCAAAATCACCCAACTGTCATAGCATCTCTTTTTCATATTGGGAATATTTATGTTGATTTGGATGAATCTGATTTGTTAGAGGTTGTTGAAAATGTTGAAAAAGACGTGTGTGATAATGCTGAAAATGACACAATTGATGACATCACACACTTAAGTGAAGAGAATGCTAGGTTATTAGCGAAAATTAATGCTTTAAATAGTCAAATCATAATTATGTCTGAAGAATCCTCTTTTCACATTGAAGAATTGGAAAATGATGTTGTTTTACTTGAAAAGAGGATTGTTATGCTAACTGATTTGGATCAATCTCTTGAGACTAAAAATAAGGAAATTTTATTTAAATATGATGAGTCTCAAATTAAACTTAAGGGTGTTTTGAATAAATATGATGAATGTAAAAAGGAACTAGAGATCACCTCCAAAAAGTTAAATAGTTATTGGAATTCTGGGTTTCTTGTCAAAACTATTAATAAAAATATGCGCTATGATCCCACAAAATCTTATTCTGACTTTTTTCCTACAAAAGGACTTGGTTTTGAAGGGGAAGAATTTGATGTCATTAATTTGGTAAATTCAAAAGAACAATTTCCCGAGTCTAATGAAATTAGGATTTCTTCCAAACATGTGAAAAATGAAGGTTGTTCAACATCTTCTAAGCTTGTCTTTAAATGCAGTTTTTTTCACAGAATGGGACATTTGGAAAAATTCTGTTTTAAGAAGTTAGGACATAATGGTCCTAATTTGGGCATTTTTAGGCAAACTCAAAATGGAAAGAAGTTTCAAACTACCAAGCCTACTTTTCATTGTGGATATTGCTTTAAATTTGGGGATTTAGATCACTTTTGTTTAAAAAAGGCAAACATGGCCAACTCTAGACCAACCCCCAAACATGCTATTCCGACTAGACCTATATATAGGAAAAAAAATTCGCTGTGATTTTTGTCACAAAAATGGTCACTTGATTGATTTCTGTTATAAAAAACTGCAAGCTCAAAACAGGCCATCTCATTTTAAAGGTAAAACTGAATTTGTTAGGAAGCCTAATCTGTCCAACAAGCAGCCTTATCATACAAAAACTTTTTTTAAGAAAACTAAGGCTAATTGGGTTAAAAAAATATGAATTAAATGACTCATTGAGATGCAATGTTGTTTTATCGGCACTAAATGCTCGTAATAAAAAAATTCAATGGTATTTGGATTCTGGTTGCTCTAGGCATATGATGGGGGACGTATCATGGTTTACCAACTTAAAATCTATTGTTGGTGGTGTTGTAACTTTTGGTGATGAAAATATGTCCCACATCATAGGAAAAATGTCGATTGAGGAAGATGGGATCTCTAATTTGGAGGACGTTTTACTCGTTGATGGTTCAAAAGTAAATCAATTGAGTATTAGTCATTTTTGTGACAATGATCATGCTGTTAATTTCACTAAATGTGATTGTAAAATTTTAGACCCCAATGGGAAACTTATTTTGTGTGGTACTAGGACTCCAGACAATTGATATGCTGTTAAACATGAACATGATTCTGAAAATTATTTATCTTCGAGAATGAGTGATTTAGACTTATGGCACGAACGTTTAGGCCATCTAAATTATGACAGTTTGTCTAAATTAACTAATCAAAATCTTATTCATGGTGTACCCAAAATAACTAAAGTTAAACACTCTATTTGTGGTCTATGTCAGATTGGTAAAATTCATAAGGCACCTCATAAGAAAGTAACTTAATTTTTTACCTCTCACCCTTTGGAATCGTTACATATGGATTTAATGGGTCCTTCTAGGACAATTAGTTTATGTGCTAATTCCTATATTCTTGTTATTATTGACGACTTTACTAGATTTACTTAGGTTGCGTTTATGAAAGAAAAATAAAAAACTTTTAATCATTTTTTGAAAATTCTGCTAAAAATCAAAAATGAGAAAGATACCCAAGTCACTTGTATTCGTAGCGATAGGGGTGGGGAATTTAAAGACACGAGTATCATTGACTATTGTATTGGGAATGGGTATGAACGTGAGTTTAGTGATCCTAAGACACCCCGACAAAATGGTATTGTTAAAAGAAAAAATCAAACCATTCAAGAAATGGCTCGTGTTTTGATTCATGCTAGAACTTGCCAAAATATTTTTGGGTTAAAGCTAAACAGCTTGTCACATAATTAATAGGATTCATTTAAGGAAAAATTCTAAACAAACACCCTATGAATTATGGTATGGTAGACAACCCAATCTGAAATATTTTAGAGTTTTTGGTAGTGAATGTTATGTGGGTAAGGATCAGGAACATTTGTCCAAATTTGACACTAGAGGAGAGAAGGATATTTTTTAGGATACTCCCAAAACAGTAGGGCTTATAGAGTTTATAATTTGAAAACTAAATCTATTATGGAATCCATTAATGTTGTGATAAATGATTGCATTGCCCCTTTTGTAGAAGATAGCCCAGAATCATTACCCGTTGAAAATACTTCATCGAATGATTTATCAAAACAATCAACGGATAATGACTTCGACTCCCATCCATCAGAAGATCTTGACGTTCCAAATTGGGTTAGGGAAAATCATCCTAAAAAGAACATTTTGGGTGATGTGAAAGAACCAATTAAGACTAGGGCTCAAACTTTAAATGCTTTGATGTATTCTTTTGTCTCTCTAATTGAACCAAAGAATATAAAGGATGCCCTTGTGGATGAATCTTGGCTTCTTGCTATGCAGGAGAGTTGGGTCAATTTAAAATCCATAATGTATGGTTTTTAGTTCCTCGTCCTACTCATACTAATGTCATTGGAACTAAGTGGATTTTTAAAAATAAATGTGACGAAACCGGTAATGTTTTGCGTAACAAAGCTAGACTAGTAGCTCAAGGTTACTCCCAAATTGATGAGATTGATGTTGATGAGATATTTGCCCCGGTTGCTAGAATATAGTCTATTAGACTTTTTCTTGTCATTTGAAATTTAAATTATACCAAATGGACGTAAAATCTGCTTTTTTGAATGGGTTTTTAAATGAAGAAGTGTCTGTTGAACAACCTAAGGGTTTTGTTGATCATTTTCTTTTGGATCATGCTTTTAGATTAAAGAAAGCTCTTTATGGTCTCAAACAAGCCCCTCGTGCTTGGTATGAGCGTCTTACCTCTTTTCTTTTAACCCATGGCTTCAATCGAGGGGGAGTTGACCTAATAATGTTTATTAAAAGAAATACAAAATGTTTCCTTATTGCTCAAATATATGTTGATGACATTATTTTGGGGCATACATCTCCTCAAGAAGTTGAAATCTTTGCTAACATTATGAAATCTGAATTTCAAATGTCTATGATGGGTGAGTTGCATTTTTTCTTAGCTTTACATGTTTCTCAAAAATCAGACTGCATTTTTATATCCCAAACTAAATATGCAACTGAATTAGTTAAGCGTTTTGGGCTAACAAATGGAAAAACTGCTAGGACTCCTATGAGTTCCATCACTAAACTTTCCAAATATTTAACAGGTAAGAAGGTTGAAGTAACACTTTATCATAGTATTATTGGTATCCTTCTATATTTAATTGTTAGTAGACCCGACATAATGCAGTGTGTGTGTGCGCGCGCGCGCACTAGATATCAATGTGAACCGAAAGAATCTCACTTGCTTGCGGTTAAGCGCATACTGAAATATGACAGTGGTACTCTAAGTTTTTGTATTATGTATACTTTCGACACAAATTCTAAAATAATTGGGTATACGGATGTTGATTGAGCTGGGTGTGCCGATGATAGTAAAAGCACTTCCGGTGGTTGCTTTCACTTAGGACACAACGTAGTCTATTGGCCGTCTAAAAAGCAGAATTGTGTCTCTCTTTCCTCTGCCGAAGTCGAGTACATAGCTGCTGGTAGCTGTTGTACTCAGCTTTTGTGGATCAAACAAATGCTAAACGATTATGGAATAAATGAACCAATTTCTCTCATTTTATGTGATAATCAAAGTTCCTTCATTATTTCAAAAAATCGCATTTTTCACTCACGTACAAAACATATTAAAATGCATGAACATTTTACTAGGGAACTCGTTGAGAAAAAGGAAATCTGCATAGAGTACTTCAATACTAAAGACCAACTTACTTATTTATTTACTAAACCATTAAATAATCATAGATTTGAAACTCTATGAATGTCAATTGGTGTGTGTGCGTTTCCAGCCTAATTTGATTTTGGTTTCCTCCCTTTGTCCCTTTGAGAAAAACAGGGGGAGAATTTTGGACCCTCAGTGTCTTTTATGGTTTTTTAGGATATATGTTGTTAGTTGAGTTATGTATTTTGATAGGACTCAAAATTTTGTTAGTTGAGTCATGTATTTTTTATCTCAAAGTCTTATTTGTCTCAAAATTAGCTACAGGGGGAGATTGAAATTACCCTTCTAGTGTTATCTCAATTTTGAGAGACTTTGTTTAAATTCTCTTTACAACATTTTTTGTGTGTTTCTTTTTATTATTTCAAAGTTTTTTTTATATATATATTTTGTCTTATATTTTTATTGAGTTGTATATTTAAAAATAATTAAATAAATATTTTGTACCTTTTCATATTTTTTTGGTGTTTAAACATATATTCAAATAAACAAAATTAATTTATTTATTTAAAAGGTTTAAACAAAAATCAAGGGTTGTGATTTGTTTTTCCTTATTGGCTAAGATGTAGCCTTGGTGTGTTTGTTGGGATGATCCGTGTGATGTTTCTTAGGCCAATGGGTGCTGGTTAGGTTTTCCATACGAGTTGACCACGTGTGGTGCCAGCTGCATACAACCGTTGAGATCCTTGTTTTACCATCATTACCCCTTACCCTATAAGGGTTTTTACGCTAGTACCCTTAGGGTTATAAGTGGACTGTTTTGTCCCCAGTCGCCTAGGGGATATGGCGTTCTTGCCCTTCGTTTAGTGGTTTTTTATTTACAAACATTGCCCCGATTTTGGATTGATATAAAATCGTTACGATCGTCCATTTTTTTGTTAGGGTTTTTTGAGTTACAATCATAGCCAACATATTCTCTCCACTTCCTCTCTCTACAATTTTCCCTATGATTTACATCTTTTGTGAGTGTGTTGTGTTAAACCTGAATCTCCATCTTTTGGGTTCTCTTTGTGTGAGATTTTACCTATTTAAACAACACCACCATCTTAGTGAAGTTTGAGTTTTTTTTGGTGTTACACGATCTAGTGTGAAGAGTTGAGTTGGGGTTTTAACCTTGGTTTTCAATGTGGATGGTTTTTCCAGTTACTGGTGGTGAGTCCAGTGTCCCTTTATTTTTAGCTTGGTCCTGCTTCTCAGGTTTTTTGCCAGTGGTTTGTTTCCTATTCTTTTTTTCTCCGGTGTTTTACTGTTTTGAGATCTGTGTATGTATGTCCAGACTATTGTGCATGCGTGTGTTTTAGATCATGTGTGTTTGGGTGCTTTGTTAGATCTGCAGTGAGTGAGTTAATCAACTCGGACTTGGAATCGACTTAACACAATCATTAACTCGTACTTAACTCAGCTCAAATTCAGTTTAACTCGTGTGTAACTCAGTGAGTTAACTCGGTCTCAAACTTTGTGTTAACTCGGTGAGTTAACTCTATTTAACTCGGATAAACCTGGACTTAATTTTGAAACTCACACTTCAATTATTTGAACTGTCTTTGGACTATCTTTGGATAGTTTTTGAACTTAACTAAAATTGATATTTGATTTCGTTATCTCCGTTGTGCGTTATTATTATTGTGTATAACACCTAAAAATAATCTGAAATTAATTTTAGAATTAATTAAAATAAGTATTTACTTTAGTTTAAAATCAGATTAATTTCTTATTTGGTTTGGCTTGTGCAAAAACCAATTTCTAGTGTGTATTTGAATCTAAAATCTTACCTATTAGTTAGTCCCTGATTGGTAAAATTTTTTTAGTGTTAATAAAAATAGACCTAAAGTCTTGTGTGTTTGGTTTTCTTTTATAAATAATTTTTTTTATGATTTGACTAAATCAAACTTCCTTATTTAAAATTTGTGTGTTGCACAACTTCACGGGATCTCGGGCTAGAGTGTGTTGTTATGCATGCGTTGTAGTCACTATTACCGGGGTGTTATTGGGTTGACTGATTTTCAGTCAAGTTGGGTTGTTTTAGACTAGAGTGGTTATACGGGTGTGTATTTGCTTTGTTTAATTCGTGGTAGACTTGGAGGACTGTAATCTGTAACTATTAATTGTTAGTAGTGGACTTGGGTGAGTGTTTTGTCCTGGGACTAGGGACACGGGGTTTACCACCATGTTGGGTTCCTCAAGAACAAATATTGTGTTACAATCTACCTTTCCTCATCCCATTCTGATTATATTTATTTCAGCAGCATCATTCCAAATCTGCTTTTATTTGTGTGGGTGTTTACAACGATTTCAATAAAGTTTTTTGTGACACCACGCCTAATAAAATACCGGGTGATCAGTCCTATACCAAATTAAAACAGGAATCCCAGTTGGATCATCCTTAGCATCACTGTCGAAAACTTTTTAAAACTTACTAACCACCTAGTATTCCAAAAACTGGTGCCAATTTTAACTTTTTAATTAAACAAAACAATACAGGCGGAATTAAAATATAAACCATTCACACAACTGAATGAAAGTAAATAGAATAATAATTACATAACTTGCCGAATAAATCACCGCCACCAAATAAATAATCCAATACAAATATTCAACACCTGAAAGAATTACACCTGAAAACTGTACCAAGAAGTCTGGGCTACAGGCCCTAAATAAAGCTGAGACTGATACAAGATTCCTACTCTAGGAATGAATAAACGATGCGTCTAATTCAACTCCTGCTAGCATCCACATATGCTGCAGCTCCGTGTCCCTGGAATAGAATAACAATCCTGGCGTCCCTGTGGCTGGACACCTAAAAGGTTTTGAAAATATTTTTATAGCAAGGGTTAGAACCTAAAACATTTTGAAAATATTTAGCAAGTGAATTAACTACAGTAATTTAAAATGCATGAATGCGCTTCATATTTAAGTTAGTGTCGCACTCCCTTGTGGACATTCTCACCCCTCCACTATTGTGCACACCTAAAGGTTACCTTAACCCCACCTAGTTGTACTACCCCGTCCAACTAGTTCTGGTATAACCTTCCCTTGCCATACTACTCTAACCCGAGTATAATGATTCTTGAATTATAAGTTATTTCACAATTAACTTAATTAATTCCTCTTAAATAGTAGCATATAACCGTGTCACGAGTTATATAAAGTAAATACATCGCACACTGTATTATTCCCACAAATGATTAACTTAATTAATTTCTCATTAATTAACAACATATAACTGTAACCCGAGTTATATAAGGTAAATACATCACACACTGTATTATCACCTACATATAATATTTACTACCATATTATACGTACCTTTACTAACATCCACACATATATCATACGTGTATCCATCCTTCTGAGTATACCCTCACCGGATGATTCCCTCTAAAATGCTATCTCACTAGGTGTGCTCACAAAACCTAGTTCCCCAAGTTGGAATCGCTCACCAACTTGGCCTAAAATATAAACGTAGTGGAGGCGGTCATATTCCTTCCCTGAAAGTGAGATAAATCCCTCACCCATATATACCGGACGCTATGGCCTGGGGATATACTCGCCCTACTCCTCAAGCTAGGGGATTCACCCACATCGCGCAACCTCCCTTGACAGCATTAGAGTATATAAATTTAATAAATATCTAATCACTGATATTTAGTATCACGCACAATAAATACACGTATATATATACGATCACGACACCGTATATATATAATATAAACCTCGGCTTTACCGTGTACTCAAAATCCCGTACACTGCCTGTAATTTAATATCACACACAATATATATATATATATATATATATATATATATATACTATCACTATACCGTATATATATAATATAAACCCCGGCTCTACCGTGTACTCCAAGTCCCATACATTGCCTGAAATTTCCTGAGTCTGTGGCCCGACTCAATGTAGTTAATTTTCTCACTTAATAATTTATCGTCTTCCCGAGTCTTTGGTCCGACTCTAATATATTTAACTCACTCTTTAATTTATATAATACTTTCCCCGAGTCTATGGTCCGACTCCAATTAAATTAATTGACACACTTATTAATTTAATACCTTCCCGAGTCTATCACCCGACTCTAATTAAATTAATTGACACACATTTTAATTTAATACATCCTTGAGTCTATCGTCCGACTCTAATTAAACTAATTAACACACTTATTAATTTAATGCCGCCCCGAGTCTATCGTCCGACTCTAATTTAATTAATTTACCCATTAATTAATCAACAAAAATATGAGTTTGTGGTCCGACTCTAATATAATTAATTTACACATTAATTAATTAATCCTACCCGAGTCCACAATCCGACTCTAATTAAATTAATTAATACACTTATTAATTTAATACTACCCGAGTCTACAATCCGACTCTAATTAAATTAATTCTCACACCCATTAATTTAACCTTACCCGAGTCTACCATCCGACTCTAATTCAATCAATTAGCGCAATCATTTATTTCATAACTTGGTCTCACCCAACCATTATTCCCGGACTCACTTACTTGGCCCGTAACTTATATTTCCCGAGTCTATGTTCCGACTCCAAATTAATTACTCTCTCTCAAAATAAATTTGATATTTTGGTGTCACATAACCAACATACCCGGACTCACTCACTCGGTCCATTTTTACATCTCATAATTTCTTTTTCACATTTTTCGCCCACAATGTGTCACACATTTATTTCCATAATTTCCCAATTATATTTACCTATAATTACCAACATACCCGGACTCGCCCACTTGGTCCATAATTAAATATTCCCCGAGTCTATATCCCGACTCAAAATTATTTAGTTTATCTCCAAACTTAATTCACTACCTTGGGGTCGCATGACCAATATACTCGGATTCACTCACTTGATCCGTACCTCACTATTTTGGAATCAAATCTCTCAAATTCATCCGTTAAATACCCCACATAAGTTCATCCTAGTCGCAATTACTTTCTCCCATAATTTCTAGGATTATTTGTTTCACAATTATTTATCACTAATAAATGTATGGAAATTAATTTATAATTAATTCCCCCTTATATCACACAGAGGCCGAATTGCCCAGAATTTCCCATCGCCGATCGATCGATCGATCCCTTCGTGCCAGCGCTCCTTCCTCGCTGAATTCCACCATTAACGAAATTTCAAGGTTTCTTTCCTCAAAAACCAACCTCAAATCAGTCTATTAATCATCTTATAACATTTCTCATGAACCAAAAACATCATCTAAACCTTTTAACATCATTAACACTATGAATCTTGACCCACCCAAGAACACAAATTTCTAGGGTATAATCCCAATTTCAAATTCAAATTCCATCCTTTTATATTGCGATTTTTCTCATTCAAACCAGATAATCATATTCAGAATTATATATCACAACTAATTCTTACCTTAAATTTCATTCAATGGTTCCATTAACAAAACCCCCTTTTTTGTACCCATTTATCCCCAAAACGAATTTTGGTTTACACATCACTATGATATGAATTGATTATCACACTTTAAGAATCAAAACAGTTAACCACTTGCCTGTAAGTGTTCGTAGTGTCTGATCCGTTGGCGTAGTCCCTCAATTTGGCTCCAATAACCTCCAATTTGTTCTTGATTTGCTTTCCCCCAAATCTCCTCTCAAACCCTAGGTTTAGAGTTATGTTGGCTGCCATTCTTTAATCTCCCCATTAGGTTAAAAAACCTTAATCCCGTTTTTCACCTAATGGGCTTAATTAAAGTGGCACAACTCACCCCGTGTGGGCCCGGCTATGCCCAAAAATACCCTGAGACCCAATTACTACCCCCGGGTACTCTTTTCTGACTATCTCGACCCATCCGGACTCAACCGCGCACTCGGAATTGGCATCCGAATTAATTTATAAAAATCCTTATCTCACACCCAATTTAGTCTATACCGACTCCCGGCTTGGATAATTTTATACCTCGTCATTAATACTCGAAATGACGTAATTAAATTATTACTATTTACTTAATAAATAAATTTCCCTAAACATTAACCATTCACTCCCCGATTAATATTTAAATATATATATTGCCATAATTAATTCAATTAAAATTACAACACACCAGTAATTTAAAATTCCCGAATTAATTAAATATTAACTATACAAAAATACGGGGTGTTACATTTTTTTTATTAAATATTACAATAGTTGGGAGTTTTATTTATTAACTAAAGCACGTTAGGAGTTTAGGTTATTTTAGAATTGTTGCTTTGGGGCTTCACCTTTATGCAAAAGATGGATTTTTCTGCCTTTTCTTCTCATGATTTGAAACTAACCCTTTGTTCGGTATTTTGAGAAACAAGTATGAAATACTTTTGAATAATATTAAAATTGTTGGAAAAAATTAATTATGCGCATATCTAATATTATTTTTTCCTATTTTTCACTCCTTTTTTCTTTTTGCAAAGGTGGCATTGAATGCCTCCCCCCCCCCCCCCCCCCCCAACCCTAAGGTGCCATTTTCAATCACTAATACAACTATACTTATATAATGATGGGAATTTTTTATATAATTACTTTATATCCTCTATTTAAGACTATATAATGACATTATAGGCTATGCTGGCCAACCCCAACCTTTATTACTAAGGTTTTTGAATTTTTTAAGCTAGATTTTTATTGAGATGATGAAGCAATTTGAAATTGGAATTACTAAATATGTATTGCCACTTCGTTTTTTTTTCAGGTTGTGATTCATGAATAAGAAATTTAATGCTCATATCAAGAGTCCGTTACCATAGTGTGGCGTTTATGAGGTGTTTGTATACCTCTTCAGTTTGTTTTAAATGCATTTATCTTTTATCATTACTTCTATCATGAGAAAAAGTGATTCAAAATATTTTTTGTTTTCATTACCTTTCATATCCATTAGATGGGCATACATTTTCCTTAGTTCCTTTATAATGATATATTTAACACTTTACTTTATGTTCATACTTAGGTTGCAATATTGATAAGAATTTGAATAACTTAGTAGCTCCTGAGTCGTTTTATGTAATACTGTAAGGTTGAATTTTTTCATATTGGATACAAAGTTGAGTTGCTCTGTAACAACAAAATTGAGATTTGTCATATTTTACTGGTATAATTATTTTGAGTTTATTGCATTATAACAATAGGATTTGCATAGTGCATATTTAATCGAAAAACATAATTACACATCCCATCTATGTTGAATTTGAGGGTCGTTCTCCCTTACCAAACTCATAAAATGGAAGATTCCATCTAACAGACTCAACAAACCCAATTAAAACAACAATCATTGGCCTGTTGCCATGTTTGATCATTCTAAGGTGGAACACTTCCAACGGGTTTTGGCAGGAATTTGACATTCATTTCCAAATGAAGGCGCGCAAGGACACCTAAAAAATTGGGTGTGTCTTTGTGCTCACTACTAAACTTATATGCAATTGGTCCAATCTTCTGAATACTTTGATAAGGCCATGCTACATAGCAGCTAATTTGAGGTTATTTTCAAAGGAAACCAAAGTTTTTCCAGAAATGACACTGCCTCTAGAATCTGTACTTTACTCCAAATAGATACTCCATTAATATATTTTAATTTTGGTTTGCACCCTATTATTTATAGGATATACTTTTTTAGTTGTATGAGATAATCAAATTTGTAGTGCATAAAGTCCTTAATCATTGGAAGTATACTTAGATTATAGTCATTAAAAAAATTATCTTGAACCCATGCTATATTCATTAGCACATCAGATATAGTACTATAAATGTACTATTAATGATGTCTCTCTACATGTGCTTACCAAATATTTAAGTTGGTGGAGTGCTTAGAAGAGGGGACCAAGTTATTTCAAGCAGTGGAAAATACATGTTTCAATTTACCTTCAACTGAAGAATCACAGGGCCCCATTGTCAAGTTATCGGTGCCAACTATGAAATTGCGTAAAGAGAAGCCTTTACCGAAACCCAGGCCTCCAACAAAGTCTGAAGTGTTTTCTAAAAAGAAAGGTATTCATAATCACAGGGCCCCGTGTGTGGTTTATACAATTTTGTATTGTGACACCTCGCTCAATTAAATACCGGGTGATCAGTCCTTTATTAAATTAATTCGGAATATACAGTTTGTTTATTCTTAGCATCACTGTCGAAAAACAATTTCCTTATTAATTCACCTAATAGTTAATTAAGCTAGTGTCAAAACTTTTCAATTTTAAAATTTAATAAAATCCATTTTAACAATGTAAACAATTTATCTTATAATCCATTCCACAATAATGAATAATAATTAAGTGACATCACAACTGAACTAAATGTAAATGGAATAAACTCTCCAGTTTAATTGTCTCCATACCATCACCCAAACAAAACCAATAATAATAGTACCGACATAAGTAATTACAATATCTGAGATAGAGATGGAATAACTAGAATCATGGGTGACAGGCCCTAAATGAAATAGGCACTAAAGATGTGTGAATCAATATAATGGAAGCGTCTAAACAAAGCTTGCACCTCCCGTAGTAATCTATGCTCTATGACGGGCGTCCCTGATTCTGCATCTAATGTAAAAGATACAAGAGAGAAGAGAATATGCAAGAAAACGGGTCAAAGTCTGATTGTAAAATAATTTAAAAATATAGCAAGTGCTTAACAAGGGAAATTAAGAAATTATGATGTACATGTTAGCTTCTCGAGCCCTCGCTTGAGAATATCACCTTTCATCTAAAGTGTACGCCTAACGTACCTCATAATTCTCCGACTTTTGGTTCCGAATTACTAGTTTGAAATAAGAGTCATTATGATTTTAACTTCTATCATTTCCCCATATTTCCCACGAAATACGTATGATAATTATACATGTTCATTTCTCTTTAATATGAAATATACTTTTCAAAGATTTAGGACTAAGTATTCACTTATTTAATTCAATTAATATTTCATTATTCTTTTTCATCTACTAATTTCACACAGATTATATCACAATATTTATATATTCATCACATTATTATATATACTAATATGGCACCTCCCAGACACAGTTGCGGTGCATGCATACTTTGCTATCATGTCCTGGTATATCTGTATAGAGGATATTGGTTCGGCGTTTCTCAGGAACCAAAAATCTCATAACAAATATATTGGAGGCGAGCATACTCCCCAGCCAAATGGGTCACGCACATACCTACATTCCCATTCAACCGTCAAAACTATCATTCTCACCGATAGCACATGTCTAAGGTCATATGCTCAGGGTAAGAATCTAAAATCCCCCCTAATGGGCTCATCAGGATAAGATCGTCCACAACGTGAAACCTCCATCCCGATAGCAAGTAGCGTAGGTATGTCATACACAAAATAAATCATAATATAGGCATTCAACCCAGTTATATATATAATAACAATAGGGCATACACACAACCCATATGATAAGTCCCAAATGTAGTATATTTATATTTCAAATATCCTACGTATTTATAGATTATGACTTTACTTCTTAAAGTATATTCCCGAGACTTTTTCATCACTCAAAGGGTATTGTTTATTCCTCATGTAAATTCATAGGTAAGCATCTACACCCTACTTGTCCATGCCATTATAATCCCTGAATTTCCCTGAATTAAATTTATCTTCAAATTACGTTTATTCCTCGAAAATCCCTAATTCCATGTCATATGACTAAGCCCATACATTAACATGGCCTACTTGTATACCCCCATTATCCAATTATTTTAAGAATTTAGTTCCATAATAAAATCCCAAACGATCCCACACAAATAATTATCAAAAGGGAAAAATTGGCCAAATCTGGGAAACCGAATCGATTCGGCTTGGTCCGAATCGATAGGCCTCTGCCACCGAATCAATTCGTCCTAGTTTGAATCGATTCTCCCCAACACGTCTGCAAAATTTTACATTTTAATGGCTACGAGTTTCAATCTTTTTCTTCCTCAAAAGCATCACCAAATGATCCCAAACTCGCTACAAATCATCCCAAATGGTATATCATGGTATATGAATGATTTCTAACATCTAAACAGTAAAATCATCAAGGAGTTTCATTTAAAAGAAGTTAATTCCATGAAAATTCATAAAACTCTTAATTCATTATCCTTATTCAAGAACTATCATAAATCCCAAATTTCTTCAACAGCAATACCCAAGTTTCGTGGAGTTGATTCTATATTCAAAAAGAGATCAATCATAACTAACTTTCATTTCAAGGATTCAATTAAGATCATCAAAATTCATCTTTGATTCACATAACTTTTCTGAATTTCATTACTAACCTAACATGGATAATATACATGCTATAATTTGCTATAATTAACCACTTGTCTCTAATTCGAAGGTTTAACCCATTGGGAAAGACGATTCTAGGTATGTTCCTCCTTTTTCCGATTAACCTCCGATGGTGGTGGTGGTGCTAGGTGACTCTTGGCTATTGTTCTCTTAGAAAAGCCTCTTCCTCTCATAGAAAAGTCTCTCGGTCTCTTCTAATCATTTTCCTTTGAATTTTTGGTGACTTAATCTTAATTCTACAAACTCTACACTTATATAAGACCACTACAAATTCGTTGGTACTATTCACCTGATTTGGCAAATGACCTAAAATACCCCTCAGGGATGTCGGTTGGTTCCAAAATTACCCACGACCCAAATTAATCCCCCGAGTAGGCTTTTTTGACTATCTAAACCCTTTCGGACACTTTGGCACATTCAAAACGACCATTCGGATGACAAAAATACAAATTACATTTCATTCTATTTAGATATAGTCTCGACATGACTCACACGTGCATCCCAACTTATTTACCGTAATTGTCGTATTTATAACTCTCAACAATTGTATAAAGTCATAATCATTATATAAAGTCATAGTCATATATTACTTTTAATCACTAACTAATATTCAACATAAATCACATATTACTTTTATTATCGAGTAATATTTAAATACGGATTAATTTTCAATTATTCCACAACTAATTTTAATCAATCCCATTTTAAAAGTCATTAAAAATACAGGATGTTACATACTCCCCTTATATAACGGAAATTCATCCCGAAATTCGAAAGATAAAAGCATACCGGGTAAAAATAACTTCGGGTATCGATCGTGTATCTCATCCTCACGCTCCCAAGTACACTGCTTAACATTATGGTGTGCCCACTGGACACGCACAAGCAAAACTACTTTCTATCTCAATTGTCTATCGTTATGGCCATAGATCGCCATCGGTCGCTCCTCATAAGAAATATCTGGATGTGAATCAACCTCATACCATGCAATATGAGTGTGAGCCAATTCATCTTGGAGATATCTCCTCAGTGAAGAAATTTGGAACACGTCATTTATACGACGCAAGTGCTCTGATAGCCCAAGTTTGTAAGCTACCAATCCGACCCTCTCAATAATATAAAATTGTCCTACGTGTCTCGGTGTCAATTTACCTTTATTCTTGAATCTCATTATCCCTTTTATAGGAGATACCCGCAATAGCACCTATTCCCCCATGCTAAACTCCTTGAAAAATCGCTTAGCATCGGCGTAGCTTTTCTGTCTATCCTGGGCTACCCGAATGCGACTACGAATCATTTCAATCCTGGAAGACGTGTCCTGAATCAATTTTGGCCCAAGCATCTTGTTGTCCCCCACCTCTAGCCAACACGGGAAAGAGCGAAAAGGCCTACCATATAACGCCTCAAATGGGGCCATACCAATGGTGAACTGATAGGAGTTATTATACGCAAACTTCACCAGTGGAAGGTATTGCTCCTAACCTCCCCCAAAATCCAGAATACACATAGATAACATATTCTCCAACATCTGGTTAGTATGCTAAGTCAATCTATCTGTCTGCGGGTGATAGGTTGTACTCAATCGCACCTCGGTACCCACAGCCTCATGAAAACTCTCCTAAAATTAGGATACAAAAATCTTATCCCGGTCGAACACAATATCAAGTGGTACCCCATGTAACCTCACTATCTCAGCTAAAAAGATCTAGGCATATTTTCCCGTAGTATAATCAGTCTAAACTGGCAAGAAGTGAGCTACCTTACTCAACCGATCCACAATCACCCATATGGAATCGTGACACCTCTGAGAAGTAGGTAACCCAGTAATGAAGTCCATGGAAATGCTCTCCCATTTCCACATCGGTATATCTAGTGACTAAAGAAACCCTAATGTCTTATGATGATCCACCTTCACTAACTCGCAGGTGGCACTCTTAGAGACGAACTCAACAGTTTCTCTCTATATCCCACTCCACCAATACTTTCGCCGCATATCTTGGTACATCTTATCTCCATCGAGATGTACCGTAAACCGGGATCCATGGAAGTGCCCCAAATCCTCCCCTTCTAGAACAATCAGTCCATCGTTAAAGCGCAAGCCTCCCTCCAAACTCACCGAGTAAGACTCTGCTTCCCTGGTTAAAAGTTGTCGAATTTTCTCTTGACAAAATGGATCTGCTGTCTGAGCTTATACTACCCTCATAACAATCTGAGGGGTAACCATCATAACTGACATAAATGATCTGGCAACTGTATCCTGATGTCCCAATTCCTTCCATTTTGCCTTCCACACCTTGGCCATCTCACCTAATGGCCTACAACTCAACACGTTTGCTACCACGTTAGCCTTTCCTGGGTGATAATGTATCTCATACTGATAATCCTTCACAATATCAAGCCACATGCGTTATCGCATATTCAATTCTCTCTGAGTGAACAAATACTTTAGTGACTTGTGATCCGTGAATAAGAAAAATTTCTCACCCAACAAATAATGTCTCCATATTCGATGGGAAAGCACGACTTCTGAAAGCTCTAAGTCATGGGTAGGGTAATTCTTCTCGTGAGGCTCAAGCTTCCTGGAGGCATAAGCTATATCCTGCTCTTCCTGCTGTAATACTCCACCAAGTCCCTCTAACGATGCGTTAGTGTAAACTAGGTACTCCACTCCTAGCCTATGTAGTTCTAATATGGGTGCTAAAGTTAACTTATCCCTCATTTCATTAAATGCCAACTGACATGCATCATCCTAAACAAACGTTATGCCCTTACGGGTTAGATTAGTCATAGGACCAACAATCTTCAAAAAGCTTTGAATAAACTGTCTATAGTAACCGACCAATCCCAAGAAATTTCATACGTTAGTAAGTGTTGTTGGTTGTCCCCACTCCCTCACCGCTGATACTTTGCTAGAATCCACTGCTATACCCTTTTCTAACATTATATGCCCCCAAAACTGCACCTTTTGGAGCCAAAACCCACACTTCTCGTACTTATCATGCAGCTGATTCTCACGTCATGTCTATAGGACCCAACGCAAATGCTCAGCATGCTCCTCTTCGGTACGAGAATAAATAAGGATGTCATCTACAAAAACAATGGAAAATTGATCTAGGAACTCTTCGAACACGCTATTCATTAAGTCCATAAATACATCCGACGCGTTGGTTAGCCCAAATGGCACAACCCAAAACTTGTCAGAAAAGCAGTCTATGAGACATCCTGCACCCTGATCCGTAACTGGTGATAACAGGACCTCAAGTCTATTTTCGAGAAGTAGGCGACTCCTCTCACCTAGTCGAATAATTCATCTATGCGAGGCAATGGATATTTATTCCGTATCATGACTTTATTCAACTCTCGACAATCCATGCAAAGTCGCAAGGATCCATCATTCTTCTTCATAAACAGAACTCGCAAAAACTACTGGTATTGAATCAAGGGGAATCATTACTCCCGTAGAGGTCTCCTCCTCTATATAATACAAATGGGTGGACGATCATCCCTCAGGACGAGGCATAGCGACTAGGAACATCTCCTATCCCTGAATAATAAAAATAATACTTTGACTATAACAATCAATCATGGCCCTGTACGCGACTGCCAATCCATGTTGATGATAGAATCATACTAAGACATGTCTAACACAAGAATTCCATATGATAATATCAGACTCCCAATCTCTATACTCACACATAGACATATAAATAAAATAGGCATCCCACTACCCATCGGTGATTCCACAAAAGTAATAATGTTGTCTGTCGTGTCTAGCAACCTTGTGACCCTTGCAAATCTACTGGCTATAAATGAAAGTGAGGCCCCTATGTCAAACAAAATATGTCCCATAACCCCAGAGATAGATAACATACCCTCAACTACGGACGGTGGTTATTGAACTGTTGCCTATTGGGCATTGTACACACGCTCGTGTTGTAACTTCCCCTGGTGTGGTGGGGCTGCATGATCAACTAGAATGGAAGGCAATGCTGGCACCTGAGATGGTGCTGGGAGAGAGGCTGTAAACATAGGCCTCTGCGGTTACTAGTTAGAACCTTACTGATGGGGTATCTTACCCTTATCGGGGCAATCCTATTTTCTATGGCCAATTTTGCCTTAAGTGAAACATCATCCAAAAAACTGCGCTCCATTTTGACCCTGCTGGCCTCGGCCATGTTGACCATTTCCACCTCTCCCTTGGACCTGTTGGACCTGCTGAATATTATGTTGGCCATGCTAAATGTGATGCTGGCCCTGCCTATTACCTCCCTGCCCAAAATAAAAGCCTCCCGATCTTAATCTCTTAGCATAATCCCCCTGTTGGGAACTCTGCTCACCTGTCTCTATTGTCCGTGAGCTAATGGTGTTCCACAGGCCTTACCTCCCCAGTCCTGCCCTGCTGACTGGACTCAATACCCCACTTTCTTGCCTTAGCATGGAAGCGGTGGTCCTAGAAGTGAAGTAACGCAACATTCAATACATCTGCGTAAGTCTGTAATGAAATATTACCCAAAAGATGCTGGAGGATCCTCCAATTGTGGTCATCCATGAACATCTCAATCCTCTTCTCTTCAGTGGGTGCCTCCCCTGGTACTAGATTGGTCAACCTAGTAAATTATTCCTCATACTCAGCAACTAACTCCCCCTCCTAGGTGAGATCCAAAAATTTTTGCCTCATCTCAATCTGAACGGAGAAAGGAAAATATTTGCGATCAAACTGCACCCAGAAGTCCTGAATAGGCATAGCAATCCTCTACTCTACTGTGGTACTGGACTCCCACCACTATAAAGTTGCCCTAACTAGATTAAAGTAGCTAGTAGCTTTTTTATACCTCTGTGCACTAATACATCCTCAGATGCCACTGGATGCTTTTATTCCATTGGCTAGGAGTGAAAACATCGGACCCCCTGGAACTCTAGAGGATGCATCTTTTAAAAGGCATTCCTAACACGCTCCCAAGCAGTGGGAAACGCCTGTGCTGGTGCTAGTGCTGGTGGCACAACCTGTGCCTGTGGTGGTGCTTGCTGAACAACCTGATAGACTTGACTTTTGTGTGTAGTCGTTGTTTGAATCCAAGTTAATCAAAATCCTCAAAGACCTACAAAATATAACAAAATAAAGTGTAGAGGTAAGTAAGGGTATCAATCCACATCAAGGGGGTAAAGCGAGGGAAAAACAATTGTAATTCACTTTTATTTTCTTGTTGGGATTTTTACTTTTTCTAATTTTTTTATTATCTTTTTCAATATTAAAACAATTTGGGTGAGGATGTGAAATAACACTAACTAAATCAAAGATGTAAAGAACAAACTAAAAAGTGACTAAAAATATGAACAAAGTATAACACTAAGATAAGAGACAAAGTGAGGTAAATAAATGTGAGAACAATCAAGGAGTGGGACTACACCACAAATTTTAGCTATTGTAACTAATTAATTTAACTATTTGAATTCTCCCAAATTAATATCAAAATTACAAATCAACTCTCGTTGCAAATGTAATTTTAATAGTAATCTTTTAGAAAATTAAGTTTAACCCCCCACAACTCTAGAAAATAGATCTACACTCCTTTTAACTAATCACCCGCTATGATCGATTCATCAAAATTTATGTAAACCTTAGAAAATAAATTTTAGAGTTGAAATTCAAGGAGTAATACAACATTTAAGAAACCCCTATCTCTAGTTAGAATCTAAAATGGGTATCATAACTAGAATTTCGATTTTCTCTCGAAAATCATTTACCCTCTCTCGAGGCATAAATTTAAGGGTGACGGATCAAAATTAACATTCAAAGGGCATTTTCAAATAATCAAACTAATTAAATCAAAATAACATCAAATAAAGGTTCAACCCACCCCTTGAAGGGGAATTTAACCTAACATGATATTAAACATGATGAACAAATAATCAAAGGCTAATAAAATAAAATATAAGATAAGATAACAATCAAACCCAATCTCTTAAAGTGAAATTGAACTATAATTTCTTTCTAATCAGGCACCATTCATCCAATATGAGCATCCAATAATAATCAATTCAATATAATACTCAATTGAATTACTCACAATTTATCCTCACAAATCTCTAAAAATAAAAACTATTTACAAAATATTTCCCTAATCTACTCTAACCTAAAAAAAAGCTAAAATGGTGTTTCTCTCTCTGAAATATCCTTAATCAAATGGTATTCATCTTCTTTAAGTAGTAGGTATGGAGCTAAGGGTAAATTGGGTAGGGATTAAATGGACATGAGGGGTGAGAGGATAAGTTGGGGTTAAAATGGGGAAATGCACAAATGTGCATGGATTGTGTGAGGTCGTGTTAATGGGATTAAGGGAATAAAAATCAGATTTGATTAATGGACATTTTGAGCATTGCGGTAAAAGATGCTAGTTTGGGGGGGCATTGGGGTTAAGTGATATTTAAGATCTATGGGGTAAAAGGGTTTTAGTTTATGGTCTTGGCTTTGGCAGGTGACAAATTCGTGGGTTGGAATTTGGTGAAAATAGGTTGACATCGGTTAGGATAAGGGGTGGAATGGGTCGCATGTTCTGAATTTAGCTTGCGTCGCTGGGCAGGTCCGGTGGCGGGTTCAGAGAGGGTTGGAAATGGACTCCGGGTTTGGTTTTGAACTCGGGTTAAACTCAGGGCAGGTTCGCACAGGGGTCGCCAGCGGGTTGAGTTGGTTAAAGACCATGGCAGGTGCTGAATTTCGTGGTTGCTGTCGGGTAGGACGGTTGGCGGTGGGGGTTCTGCCAGGTATTGAGTCGCGACTGGGTTGACAGGGCAGGTTTCGGGTTATGCAGATCCAGATTTAGATTGTACCTAAAAAAGAAATTGAAAATTAAACTACTAACTTAATAAAAATAAGAACAAAACTAAAACTAATAAAAATCAAACTTACTAAAAATAAAAATAAAAAATGAAAATAATAAAATCTATTAAAACTTAAAAAATAAATTCTTAATCTTATAAACTAATAAAGGACACAACTAAAAATTAAAAATAAAAATAGAATAAAATAATTAAGATAAAATAAATAGAAACAAACTAACTAAAAACTAAAAGAAAATGAAAATAAAAGAAAGTAAAGAACCAAATACTCGACACACAAAAATAAAACATAAAAATAAATAAAATCTATTAAAAATAAAACTCAAATAATAAAAATAAAAACTACAAAATAAAACCTAAAGTCCTAAAAATATAAAATTTTAGCAAAACTAAAAATAAAGATTACAATTAAAAACTAATAAAAATAAAAATAAAAATAATAAAAATAAATTCTAGAAAATTCTAAATAAATCTAAAATAAATCCTAAAAATAAAAACGAATCAAAATAAAAATCTAAAGTAACACAAACTAAACACACACGGGCTCGGGTGAAGATTTGGGCTAGGTTAGGGTTATGGGACAGTATATTTAACTCCATTCTTGATGCAATTTGCCTTAAAATAACGCTTTTGACACCGCAACTACAATCAAGCCTCCGCAGTATACAATTAAGCATATAAGACCCAAATTGCCGAGAATTAGCAACTAAAATGCATCCATTCGGGGTATAAAGTATACGTTTGGGTACTTATCGCAACCGCTAAGGCTGCATTAACTGTCTGAGCAATAATGGAAGCAACCTCTGTAGCATTCATAGTGCCCTGAGCTGGAGCGGGCTGTGATGCTGGCTACGTCGCACCAGGGACTCGTCGTGTACGTCGAGGAGGCATCTGAAATGAGGGAGAAATATTTTCATCAGCATTCGATTTAAAATATCACAAACTATCTGAAGTCATAAATGCGCAAATGAGAATGCAACGGTCCTAATGATAGGGTTCTATATCAAGGGACACTAAGACAAAAGCATATTAAGTCGTACAGATCCTAAAGACTCTAAAACCTAATGCTCTAATACCACTGTGACACCCTGCTCAATTAAATACCGGGTGATTATGTGACACCCTGACTAATTAAATACCGGGTAGCTACTCCTTTATACAATTAATTCAAAATGCCAAGTTGGCTCAGTTAATAGCATCACTGTCGAAAACATTTTTATTATTACTATCCACCTAGTATTTAAAAAGTAAGTGCCAAATTTTAATTTAAGTCTGATTAACATGCAACAAGTAAAATGAAGAAATAAATAACACCATTCACCATACTGAAGTAAAACAAATAACCAACACAATAGAGTAAATAAAGTCTGGAGGAAACCCCTCACTACAATCCCATACTGAAATAAATAACTGAAACTGAAATACTACATGTTAAAGCCTGAAAACTGAAATGTAAAAGATGCTCTAAATAGGGATGGGCAACATGCCCTACAACTGATAGATAGATCGTGACCCTGGAATCCAAAAGATAGAAGCGTCTATGAGCAAATCCCTGTAGCTTCCACAAACAGCTACAGCTCGTCACCTGAATGAGTACCTATGCTTGGTGTCCTTGTGGCTGGGCACCTAAAAGGGTTTTACAAGAAAAAGATTTGAAAAAGCAAACGGGTCAGAGCCCGAATAAGTTATATTTTAAAAACCTGCAAGTGCTTTAAAAACATATAAAACATTAAATGCAAAATACATGTTAGGACGTACACTCGCATGATATTCTCACCTCTCGTCTAACTGTGCACTCCTAACGTAAGTACCCATCTATAACTACCCTTTCCACTAGCTAAGTGACAACGTAACTAGCTAGACTACCAAAGATTCTACCCATAATACTTGGTTCCCTTATCATATAACGCTCTTAATCAAATAGGGTTTAGTTTAACTCAGATACTCAATATACACTATATATATTACTATTAGTCAACTCACTATATAACTCAAAACAACACCGTAATATATTTACAACATTAACATGAGGATTCCCATTAATATAACGTATATTATTCATCTCATAAATATACAATACAAGCACCCCGCAATCTAAGCTGTAGTGCACACATACTCTGCTATCCATCCCGGTACATCACGTACATAAGGATCACATATTCCGAATCTCTCAGGAATAGTTCAGATAACACAAATCACAAATAGTGGAGGCGAACACAGTCACCATCACATGGGTCACGCACATACCTACGCTCCCATGGTCAGCGGACTTATTAATATCACAATAAGTCTTTCTATGACCTATGTTCATCAAGGTACCAGTCTATATCTCCCCCGTAGGCACACAAGGATTAGAGGGTCCTAAGCGAACGAAACCTCCCGTGATAGCAAGTATGGTAGGTATGTCATACATACAATCCATATATCAATACTAAGTAAACACACATCTTAGTAATACCGTATTATATTCGTAGTACATATTGCACTCTCGTACCTATTATAATTATCACAACTTATTTTATTCCGGTTCATAATTATACGTGTCATAATTTATCCTCACATCGTAGTAGACACTCACGTCTCAACCCAAACGGTTCATTGAATATAACTCTCGTGTATGATTTACTCATCTCAATAACCCAAAAGTCCCAAATCAATCACTATATCATCAAAGGAATACTAACACTACCCTTGAACCAGTTCCCGGGACTCCAAAAGTCAAAACAGTCCAAAAAGGACCAAACTGTCAACTCGTTAGAAGTCTCGTTCGAACGAGGCTTCGAACGAGTTTGGACTGTCAGGTCGTTAGAAGTCTCGTTCGAACGAGGCTGTTCGAACGAGATCCCAGTTCGTTCAAACGAACTGACCCTTTTAACGATATCTCGTTCGAACGAGATATCGAACGAAAATTCCTACTCGTTAATAACGACTGGTCAACTCGTTAGAAGCTCGTTCGAACGAGCTCGTTCGAACGACCTGGGGGCTGCTTCTAACGAGTGGCCAGTTTCGGCCCAGATTTTTCCCCAATTCGTTTTTCACCATTTTTACTCCTCAAACCTCTTCTAAAATTCGTTCCCACAATATATTGAGTTCTCTAATCATCCTCAAACATGTTAAGGGGCTATACTAACATCATTAAAGGGTTTAATATCTTCTAAACATCATTAAATCACAATTTCTACATTAATTCCCAATTTTCTTCAAGAACATAAACCCTAACTTTTTCTCATCATAAATTCCCAGATTTTAATTCGTTTATACATCACCTAGATATGAAATCTCCGAAATTAAATCTCCCAACAATGTTTCTACATGCAAGCCTATCCCAACATTCAATAATAACTTCAAATTTCATGGGTTTTCTTTTAATCTTTCAAGAACAATCAAGATTCTTCAATTTCTAACATGGAAAAGACATTCTTCGAATTTAAATGAAATAAAGTCACTTGCCTTGGTTTGATTTCTGAATTTGGTGCGGATTCGGTGTAGAATTTCTGCAGAATTCCTCTCTCTCTCTCCTTCTCCAAGCTTTCTTCTCTAAAAAGCTATGGTGGCTAGGGTTTGCTTTGGGGGAACTTATGAAAACCTAATTTAATAAACCTCTGTGGCTTGTTGGGTTAAAAAGGGTTGGTTGGGTCAATTCCTTATCAGATTACAACTCTCAATTTTCGTCACTTTTAATTACCCAAAAATACCAAATTACTAAAATACCCTTTATGGTGCTGGAATGGCCTAAAGATACCCCGGGACCCAAACTAAACCCCCGGCTAGTGTTTTCTGACTATCTCGACCCTTCCGGACGCGCTGGTGCACTCAAAACGACCATACGGATTATAGATTTTAAACTCACTTTTATAAACAAAATATTATACCGTGACGCGGCGGTCCCACGCGTCTCAACAAAATTTCCAAATCGCCGTATATAAATCCCACGACAAATTTTATAATACCAAATACATATATAATCATATATGTACATAATGAAATACCAATTTTCATCATATTAGTATTTATAACCCGGATTAATTTCCAATTAATACGCATTTAATTAATTAATCCCAAAAATAAATATAGCCAAAAAGTACGGGGTATTACATACTTCCCCCCTAATAACTGAATTTCGTCCCGAAATTCGAAACTAGAAAGTACCTGCTAAAAATAACTCTGGATAACGTTCGCGCATCTCATCCTCGCGCTCCCATGTGGACTCCTCAACATTGTGATGTCGCCACTGAACACGCACTAACGGGACTATCTTTGACCGCAGTTTCCTCTCGCTTCGGTCCAAAATAGCGATTGGCCCCTCCTCGTAGGAGCTATCCGGCTGGAGATCGATGTCCTCCACAGCAATGTGAGAATGAGCCAAATTATCTCTAAGGTATTTCCTCAGCGAGGAAATATGGAACACGTCGTGAATCCGATGCAAGTGCTCCGGTAGTCCAAGTCTATACGCAACGGGTCCGATCCGCTCAATAATAGGAAACGGCCCCACATACCTTGGTGCCAATTTCCCCTTCTTCCCGAATCGCATAATCCCCTTCATCGGAGAAACCCTGAGCAAAACTTGGTCCCCCACTTGGAACTCCCTGAAGAACCTCTTCGCATCAGCATAACTCTTCTGCCTGTCTTGAGCTACCCGAATGCGACTCCGAATCAACTCAATCCTTACCGAAGTATCCTGAATCACTTCCGGCCCAAGTAGTTTGTTGTCCCCCACCTCCAACCAACATGCTGGGGAACGACAAGGCCTACCGTACAATGCCTCAAACGGAGCCATGTCAATCGTGAACTGATAGGAGTTGTTGTAAGCAAACTCCACCAGTGGGAGGTACTGTTCCCATCCACCCCCGAAGTCAATAATGCACATGCGTAGCATGTCTTCCAACATCTGATTGGTGCGCTCTGTCTGCCCATCGGTCTGCGGATGATAAGTCGTACTCAACCGCAATTCAGTACCCATGGCCTCCTGTAAACTCTCCCAAAACCTCAAAACAAATATCTTGTCTCTGTCAGACACGATATTCAGGGGCACACCGTGAAGTCTCACAATCTCTGAGATGAAGAGCTGGGCATACTGTCCCGTAGTGTAGTCAGTCCTTACGGGTAAGAAGTGAGCGACCTTGGACAGCCTGTCCACAATTACCCATACGGAGTCATGACCCCTCTGCGACGTAGGCAACCCTGTGACAAAATCCATGGATATGCTCTCCCACATCCACACCGGAACCTCCAACGGCTGTAGCAATCCTGCTGGTCTCTGATGATCCACTTTTACAAGCTGACAAGTGGCGCATTTCGAGACAAACTCAGCGATATCTCTCTTCATACTGCTCCACCAATACTGCCGTCTCATGTCCTGGTACATTTTGTCCCCTCCGAGATGTACCGCGAACCGTGAGCCATGCGACTCTGCCATCACATCGTGCCGCAATTCTTCCCCTTCCGGAACTACCAATCTCCCATTGAAGCGCAATCCCCCGTCTGAGCTAACGGTATAGGACTCGGCTCCCTCTGCTAGCAACCGAACTATCTGCTCCTGACAGAACGTGTCATTAGCCTGTGCCCGTACTACCTTTGTGACAATCTGCGGGGTAACGGTCATCACAGACATGAAAGATCGGGCCACTGCATCCTGGTGTCCCAATTCCTTCCACTTAGCTTTCCACACCTCTGCCGCCACATCTGCTGGCCTGCGGCTCAACGCGTCTGCTACCACGTTAGCCTTACCTGGGTGGTACTGGATGTCGAACTGGTAGTCCTTCACAAATTCAAGCCACCTACGCTGCCGCATATTCAGTTCCTTCTGCGTGAACAGATACTGTAGTGACTTGTGGTCCGTGAACAGCTGAAATTTCTCCCCCAAAAGATAGTGCCTCCAAATCCGTAAGGCAAATACCACTGCCGCCAACTCCAAATCATGTGTGGGGTAATTCTTCTCATGAGGCTTAAGCTTACGGGAAGCATAAGCTATGGCCTGTCTCTCCTGCTGCAACACACCTCCCAGTCCTTGCAAAGACGCATCGGTGTAAACCAAATACTCAACTCCCGGTCTCGGCAATGCTAACACAGGTGCTGAGGTCAATTTGTCCTTCAACTCATCGAATGCTAACTGACAGGCATCACTCCAGATATATGGCACACCCTTACGAGTAAGATGTGTCAAAGGACCTGCTATCTCTGAGAAACCCCGAATAAACCTCCTGTAGTATCCTGCTAGACCCAAGAAACTACGAATCTCTGTTGGTGTCGTGGGTTGTCCCCACTCCCTCACCGCTGACACCTTCCCCGGATCGACAGATATTCCCTGGTCGGAAATAATGTGACCCAAGAACTGGACTTCCTTCAGCCAAAACCCTCACTTCTCATATTTTGCATACAGCTCGTTCTGACGAAGTGTCTGCAAAACCAGCCTCAAATGCTCGGCGTGCTCCTCCTCTGTCTGAGAGTAAACCAGAATGTCATCAATGAAGACAATGACAAACTGATCTAGGAAATCTCTGAACACTCTGTTCATCAAGTCCATAAACACTGCTGGAGCGTTGGTCAAGCCGAAAGGCATAACCCGAAACTCGTAAGAACCATATCTCGATAAAAACACAGTCTTCGAGACATCCTCCTCCCTGATACGCAACTGATGGTATCCTGACCTCAAGTCAATCTTCGAGAAGAAGGAAGCTCCTCTCAACTGGTCGAATAAGTCATCGATTCGAGGCAACGGATACTTATTCCGTATCGTGACCTTATTCAACTCTCGGTAGTCCACGCACAATCTCAGTGAACCATCCCTTTTCTTCACAAACAAAACTGGAGCGCCCCAAGGTGAGGTACTCCTGCGAATAAAGCCCTGCCCTAACAGATGCTCTATATGTTCCCGTAACTCACGCATTTCAGCTGGAGCCATACGGTACGGTGCACGTGCTATAGGTCTCGTATCCGGTAGCAAATCAATAACGAAGTCTATCTCTCAACTGGGTGGTAAGCCTGGTATCTCATGAAACACATCTGAATACTCCCTGACAACCGGGATCGAATCTAAAGGAATAACAACCTCCTTTGAGGTATCCTCCTCTATGTAATACAGATGAGCGGTCGATCCTCCCTCTGGGCGAGGCATCGCCACTATAAACATCTCTTGCCCCGAAATGGCAAAAACAATGCTCCCGCTGAAGCAATCAATCATGGCCCTATATGCTACGAGCCAATCCATACCGATGATCACATCGTGAACATGCATGTCTAACACTAACATGTCTGCAGGCAATACCAAACCTCCAACCTCTACCCCGACTCCCCGGCATATAAAGAAAATAAGTGACCCACTCCCCAATGGTGAGTCGACACACATCACTGTGCTCTCTGCCGTAGCTAACAATCCTAAAGCTTTCGCAAAGTGTGTAGCAATAAAACAGTGTGTAGCACCCGTATCAAATAACACCCGACCCATAGTGCCATGGATAGGAAACGTACCCTCGATCGCGGGCGGTGCCTGTGGAACTGCAGCCTGGTGAACGTTGTAGACACGTCCATACTGTAGCTGCCCCTGTTGAGCTGGGACTGCTGGAATGGGTGGCAAAGCTGCCATCTGTGGCGGTGCAGGAAGAGCGGCGGGAAACATAGGTCTCTGTGGCTCCTGGCGAGCACCCTGCTGCTGCTGCTGTGGGGCCCTGCCCCTATCAGGACAATCCTGCTTCTTATGGCCAGTCTTGCCACAAGTAAAGCACTTCCCTGGGAAGTTCCCTCCCCTCTGCCCCTGCTGTCCCCGGCCCTGGTGGCCGTTACCATTCCTCCCTTGGCCCTGCTGGCCCTGATGGAACTGCTGCCCATTCTGCCCCTGCTGGCCCTGATGGCCGTTTGGACCCTGATGGCCCTGGCGGAAACCTCCCTGTCCCTGCCTGTAGTTCCCTGACCGGAACCTCTTATTGTCCCCCTGCTGGGTACCCTGCTCAGTCTGTCTCTGCCCCTGACCGGTCTGTGCCCAGCTGGCACCATGCCCTCCAGTCCTGCCCTGATGGCTAGACTCCCCTGACCGCTTGCCCTCGGCCATATGAAAACGGTGGTCCTGGCAGTGTAGTAATGCAGCGTTAACCACATCAGAATACGTGGCCAACGATAGGTTCCCAAGCAGATGCTGTCGGATTCTCCAATTCAACCCATCAGTGAACTTCTCTATCTCCTTCTTCTCTGTTGGAATCTCGTCTGGAACGATATTCAACAGGTTAGTTAACTCGGCCTCATATTCGGCCACTGTCTTGCCCTCCTGCTTCAAACTCATCAGCTTCCTCCTCATCTCTGTATGAACTGCAGACGGAAAGTACTTGCGGTCGAACCGCACCCAGAACTCCTGTATCGTGAGGGTATCCCTCTCCTCCGCGGTGGTAATAGACTCCCACCACTGTAATGCAGATACCACTAGCTTAAAAGTAGCTAGCACCTGTTTCTGAACATCAGTGCACTCATGCATCCTCAAATGCCTCTGTATGTCCTTCTTCCATTGGCTCGAGACTACCACGTCTGAGCTACCTGCAAACTCTGGCGGATGCGCTTTCTGAAAAGCGTCACGTACACGCTCCCAAGCAGACGGGAATGCATTAACCTGTACTGGCGCGGCAACCGGCGCCTGAGGTGGTGCCTGCTGAATCACGGTAATCGCGGCATTTACCGCTTGGGCTACTATAGCAGCAACCTCAGCGGCGTTCAACATGCCCTGAACTGGAGCGGGCTGTGGTTCGGGCGTAGCATTCCTGGGAACTCGTCGTGCACATCGTGGAGGCATCTGAAATAAGAACAAAGTTTATAAGTTCACGGTTTATAAACTTAACATAGCTGAAGAACGAAGCATACACAAAAGAACACAACAGTCCTAAAATATAGGGCTCTATATCAAAGAAAACGTAGCGGACACATAATAGCCGTACAGATCCTAAAGGACACTAGAACCTGATGCTCTGATACCACCTGTGACACCCCGACTAATTAAATACCGGGTAGCTACTCCTTTATACAATTAATTCAAAATTCCAAGTTGGCTCAGTTAATAGCATCACTGTCGAAAACATTTTTATTATTACTATCCACCTAGTATTTAAAAAGTAAGTGCCAAATTTTAATTTAAGTCTGATTAACATGCAACAAGTAAAATGAAGAAATAAATAACACCATTCACCATACTGAAGTAAAACAAATAACCAACACAATAGAGTAAATAAAGTCTGGAGGAAACCCCTCACTACAATCCCATACTGAAATAAATAACTGAAACTGAAATACTACATGTTAAAGCCTGAAAACTGAAATGTAAAAGATGCTCTAAATAGGGATGGGCAACATGCCCTACAACTGATAGATAGATCGTGACCCTGGAATCCAAAAGATAGAAGCGTCTATGAGCAAATCCCTGTAGCTTCCACAAACAGCTACAGCTCGTCACCTGAATGAGTACCTATGCTTGGTGTCCTTGTGGCTGGGCACCTAAAAGGGTTTTACAAGAAAAAGATTTGAAAAAGCAAACGGGTCAGAGCCCAAATAAGTTATATTTTAAAAACCTGCAAGTGCTTTAAAAACATATAAAACATTAAATGCAAAATACATGTTAGGACGTACACTCGCATGATATTCTCACCTCTCGTCTAACTGTGCACTCCTAACGTAAGTACCCATCTATAACTACCCTTTCCACTAGCTAAGTGACAACGTAACTAGCTAGACTACCAAAGATTCTACCCATAATACTTGGTTCCCTTATCATATAACGCTCTTAATCAAATAGGGTTTAGTTTAACTCAGATACTCAATATACACTATATATATTACTATTAGCCAACTCACTATATAACTCAAAACAACACCGTAATATATTTACAACATTAACATGAGGATTCCCATTAATATAACGTATATTATTCATCTCATAAATATACAATACAAGCACCCCGCAATCTAAGCTGTAGTGCACACATACTCTGCTATCCATCCCGGTACATCACGTACATAAGGATCACATATTCCGAATCTCTCAGGAATAGTTCAGATAACACAAATCACAAATAGTGGAGGCGAACACAGTCACCATCACATGGGTCACGCACATACCTACGCTCCCATGGTCAGCGGACTTATTAATATCACAATAAGTCTTTCTATGACCTATGTTCATCAAGGTACCAGTCTATATCTCCCCCGTAGGCACACAAGGATTAGAGGGTCCTAAGCGAACGAAACCTCCCGTGATAGCAAGTATGGTAGGTATGTCATACATACAATCCATATATCAATACTAAGTAAACACACATCTTAGTAATACCGTATTATATTCGTAGTACATATTGCACTCTCGTACCTATTATAATTATCACAACTTATTTTATTCCGGTTCATAATTATACGTGTCATAATTTATCCTCACATCGTAGTAGACACTCACGTCTCAACCCAAACGGTTCATTGAATATAACTCTCGTGTATGATTTACTCATCTCAATAACCCAAAAGTCCCAAATCAATCACTATATCATCAAAGGAATACTAACACTACCCTTGAACCAGTTCCCGGGACTCCAAAAGTCAAAACAGTCCAAAAAGGACCAAACTGTCAACTCGTTAGAAGTCTCGTTCGAACGAGGCTTCGAACGAGTTTGGACTGTCAGGTCGTTAGAAGTCTCGTTCGAACGAGGCTGTTCGAACGAGATCCCAGTTCGTTCAAACGAACTGACCCTTTTAACGATATCTCGTTCGAACGAGATATCGAACGAAAATTCCTACTCGTTAATAACGACTGGTCAACTCGTTAGAAGCTCGTTCGAACGAGCTCGTTCGAACGACCTGGGGGCTGCTTCTAACGAGTGGCCAGTTTCGGCCCAGATTTTTCCCCAATTCGTTTTTCACCATTTTTACTCCTCAAACCTCTTCTAAAATTCGTTCCCACAATATATTGAGTTCTCTAATCATCCTCAAACATGTTAAGGGGCTATACTAACATCATTAAAGGGTTTAATATCTTCTAAACATCATTAAATCACAATTTCTACATTAATTCCCAATTTTCTTCAAGAACATAAACCCTAACTTTTTCTCATCATAAATTCCCAGATTTTAATTCGTTTATACATCACCTAGATATGAAATCTCCGAAATTAAATCTCCCAACAATGTTTCTACATGCAAGCCTATCCCAACATTCAATAATAACTTCAAATTTCATGGGTTTTCTTTTAATCTTTCAAGAACAATCAAGATTCTTCAATTTCTAACATGGAAAAGACATTCTTCGAATTTAAATGAAATAAAGTCACTTTCCTTGGTTTGATTTCTGAATTTGGTGTGGATTCAGTGTAGAATTTCTGCAGAATTCCTCTCTCTCTCCTTCTCCAAGCTTTCTTCTCTAAAAAGCTATGGTGGCTAGGGTTTGCTTTGGGGGAACTTATGAAAACCTAATTTAATAAACCTCTGTGGCTTGTTGGGTTAAAAAGGGTTGGTTGGGTCAATTCCTTATCAGATTACAACTCTCAATTTTCGTCACTTTTAATTACCCAAAAATACCAAATTACTAAAATACCCTTTATGGTGCCGGAATGGCCTAAAGATACCCCGGGACCCAAACTAAACCCCCGGCTAGTGTTTTCTGACTATCTCGACCCTTCCGGACGCGTTGGTGCCCTCAAAATGACCATACGGATTATAGATTTTAAACTCACTTTTATAAACAAAATATTATACCGTGACGCGACGGTCCCACGCGTCTCAACAAAATTTCCAAATCACCGTATATAAATACCACGACAAATTTTATAATACCAAATACATATATAATCATATATGTACATAATCAAATACCAATTTGCATCATATTAGTATTTATAACCCGGATTAATTTCCAATTAATACGCATTTAATTAATTAATCCCAAAAATAAATATAGCCAAAAAGTACGGGGTATTACAGATTAGTCCTTTATTAAATTAATTCAGAATATCCAGTTGGTTTATTCTTAGCATCACTGTCGAAAAATAATTTCCTTATTAATTAACCTAATAGTTAATTAAGCTAGTGTCAAAACTTTTAAATTTTTAAATTTAATAAAATCCATTTTAACAATGTAAACAATTTATCATGCAATCCATTCCACAATAATGAATCATAATTGAGAGACATCACTACTGAATTAAATGTAACTGGAATAAACACTCTAGTTTAACTGTTTCCATACCATCATCCAAACAAAACCATTAATAACAGTACCAACATAAGTAATTATAATATCTAAGATAGAGATGGAATAACTAAAATCCCGAGCAACATGCCCTAAATGAAATAGATACTACAAATGTCTGAATCAATAGAATGGAAGCATCTAAACAAAACATGCATCTTCCATAACATCTATAGTGCGTCAAACATCCATACTCCATGCCAGGTGTCCCTGATATTGGACACCTAATATAAAAGATACAAGAGATAAGAGAATATGCAAGAAAATGAGTGAGAGCCCGATTGTAAAATATTTTAAAAATATAACAAGTGCTTAACAAGTGAAATTAAGCAATTATTATGTACATGTTAGCTTCTAGGGCTCTCACTTGAGAAACTTACCTCTCATCTAAAGTGTACGCCTAACGTACCTCACAATGCTCCTAGTTAAGGTTCCCAATTACTAATTTAAAAATAAGAGTCATTATGATTCTAACTTATATCATTTCCCTGCATTTTCCACGCAATACGTATGATAATTATACATGTTCATATCTATTTAATATGAACTAAATTTTTCAAAGATTTACGACTAAGTATTCAATCACTTAATTGAATTCATATTTCATTATTCTTTTACTCTCTCCTCTCTCACGCCTCAACTCCGCGCTCATGTCCTCACCACCAGCTTCATCTGAAAGGCAGCCTTTATTTATTAGGTCTGTTTCTATTTTTTTTTCATTTCGTTTTAGATCTCTTTATATATATGTTTATGTTTTGGGATGTAGTTGTTTTTTGCGTTTTCTTATTATTTTTTTTTTGTAGGTGACATGATTATATTTGAACACCCTAAACATGTTAACTCCGTTTCATTTTTATTGTGTGTCTATAAATTTTTTTTATTTATGTTTGCTTACCGTTTTTTTAAATAAGGGTTTCTTGATTTAGGGTTTTAACGGATTTGGTTATTTGACCCTAAACTAAATGGAACATGCTCTTTGTTTTTCCTGTCATTAACATTATTACGTATGCTCTGTTTATAATAATTATTTGAAATGTTATTCATACTTGATAAAATTCCTCTCTCATTGTTTCGCTCGGAGTGTTTTTTATTTTGATCAAGTTCGGTGTCTAAAATAGTAAGGTTTCATTTTTTATGAATTTCATTACTTTTGTTTATACTAAATCATTAAGTTTTCATTCTTTTATAATACATGCACAGTCGATATCTTAAGATGTCCTCAATCAAGTATTATTGTGGATGATCTCTAAAATATAACCTATAAATAGGATCATATTTTATATAATTGAAATTTCGATTTCATTCATAAATTTATTTGATTTTTGTCTTGAGAGAGTGTCGATTTGGGGGCGATCTTGGAAATATCCGAGGTTTGCAACCATCATCCTATTTATTTGGTAAATCCCATCTTATTTTGGGGACTTGCCTTC
The DNA here is from genome assembly GCA_949130495.1 of Sambucus nigra. Lineage (NCBI taxonomy): Eukaryota > Viridiplantae > Streptophyta > Magnoliopsida > Dipsacales > Adoxaceae > Sambucus > Sambucus nigra. The sequence goes on along the minus strand of OX422218.1, from coordinate 102,365,248 downwards.
ATATTCAAAGGTTTTTCAATTAATTTATGTTCAACGGTCTTGAAGATATGATTCATTGTGGATAGATTTTTAATTTTTGAGGTTTTTGAATAACTAGAATATTTATATTCGTTACCGATTATGGATAAAGAAGTTTCATCATCATACATCTATTAGAATTTTTGTTCCCGATTAGAATAGGTTCAATCACTTTTATGTGAAGATTCTGAATTAGTATAGGTTCAATCACATTCTATTTTGTAAGTAATACTTATCCATAATTAGTCGTTAAAAATACTGCAGACATATTATTATAATAATACCATGGTTCTTGGTCATTTGAAATTTATAACAATGCACCTTTCTCAGTTCTACAACGTTAGGAGTGTTCAATACATGGTAAAAACAGTGAACTGTTATTCTATATGTTTTCATATGCATTCTTTATGTATTAAAAATAGTGAACTGTTATTCTCAAAACAGTGAATTGTTATAACCATGGATCGATAGATATTTTTGTTTCGATAAGGAACATAAATTTGGGATTCAAATCTATGCACTAAATCGCAGATTCTTTAAACTGCTCGAGAATTCCCCAGTCCACGTAAATTCTAACTTACGCAACTCACAACAATCGGTAAGACTAGTATCCAATCACTGCCACTGAGTGAAGGTTATGAAGCACTGCAGTCTTCTTTCTTTTTCCAATAATATACTCCTGACAATTAATAACTGGAGTCTTCCTTATTTTACATTTTATTTGGAGAGTCTTCCTTACGTGAGTCTTCCTTCTTTTACATTTGATCCATTGTCATACACTTATTATTATGTTCATACTACACAGTTTGCATAAGGTAAAGTACACAGTTTCCACAAGGAATATGTTATTTGCATAAGGAATACTGCACTTATTAACTTATGTATTGTTTGTTTGGGAAAATGTGATCTGACAATTTTCTTTATTTCTGTGTTTGTTTAACCTTTAGGTTGAGTACACAAATGAAGAATTTCGTGTTTAAAGGTTCTCGTTTCTGTATTTCTGTTATTTATTTTTCAGAGAAAGTTATTCTAAATTGCCTTAGATCTAAACCTCAATTGCACACTCATATGATTTTTAAGTACTTAGGTCATGTAATGTCATAACAACAATGTTCTCTCTTTAATTTTGGGTTGTCTAATTACTTTGACGACTTTCTTTCTTTTATTTGTTATTCTAGGAGTTAATTTATAAAGTATTTGTAAGATAAAATTATTTAATTTCATTATGGATTACATGGGATTGCATTTAATTTACTTGATTTCAATATTATTTATGGACCTTTTCAATTTTAGGCATTATTTTGATAAAAAATTGTTTTGGTGAACTAATGTAGTTTGACTTTGACAACCAACTATAATAATCATCGTGTGATAAATATATATAAGTTTCTATTATACTTAATTATTTACTATATTGGTTCCAATACTTTTTTCACTTTTCTTTTGTGGAGATAACAATGAAACCACTGTACCTGCAGGTGCGGACTGTGCTTTCGCTGGGTGGATAGACAACTGGTATTGATAGGTAAATTGCTCCCACAAATTATTCCATGGAGGATTCTCTGGGCGGTATCTGTCCCACATCTGGTGGGCTGTATTTTTTTTAGCTCACTAAAGAGGGAGTCGAGGAGGTTGCCGACGGAGAATCAATTGAACGTGAAATCCATCTCCATGCTTGGTTGTTGTTGTTGTAAATGTCTGAGAAGTTATTATAGTTTTTGGGAAATTAGTTTTACTACTAGATGCTTCCATTTGTTATGGAATTTACACTCATCTCATCATATGATTGGGGAGGGTTGATCCTGAAGCACCTATATATATGCGATGTTGTGGAGGTAAGCTTTGGTGTTTTTATTTATTTAGGTATCCACAATTTTCTTTTTTCTTGATATTGGTGTTGATGTTGAGCTTAATTGCAGTGTTGGTTGTACGCATAATTGGGGGTTGGACTAGGTGTGATGTCCTGCTCTTGGTGGGGTATAGCCCTGTTACTCGAGGCAAATGGAGAGTAATTGTAGCTTCCCGAGATAAATGGAGAGTCATTATAGCTGCCCTGGTTCTACACATACCTGGGGGGTTGTTTAGGCTCTATTTTGTCTCCTGTTTTTTGCTCTCCCGAGTTTGTTTAGCACCTATTATGTTTAGGTCCTTAAATGCAGATTATGAGGAGCTTATTGCCAAAGAGATAATGGTGTGCTTTCATTTTATTTTTTCATTTCCTTGACTTTACATCATGATATAGTGTTGCAATTATTTTAGGCTTGCCGCCCTCATATCTTTATTTTGTAGGCCTACCGCCCTCTTATGTTTACATTGTTTTACATCATGATACAATGTTGGAATTGTTGAGGTTCGTAATGTTTTAAGTTGTGTGTTTGAAAAAATGTTGAAGAGAGAGTTTCACTTTTTTTTTTAGATTCTTTGTTAATATTTTAAGGTGTAAATGTACGATCCCAGTGAAAGAAATTGGTATTTTTGGTTTGAATATATTGGTTTAATATGGATTCTTTTGGTTTCTCTATTTTTGTTTTTTTTGACATTTGAATAGGGTATTATCAAGGTATTCTCTTTAGCATCTCTTTAACTTTTGTATTTCTTAACGCGCATGTTTCTTTAAGTATTTCAATTGTGTTTTGTCTAATATTTGTCGAATTTTATTGCAAGTTTTACTTCAGGGTCATTAATTTGATAAAATTGTTGTATTAATTTGATAATTATTTCGTTGCGTTTTGTCTAATATTTCAGTTGTATTTCTTAACGCGCATGGTTATCTAACTTTTAGTACTTCATCATTCCGTACTTCAACATTTGTTTCTAATTGTTTAGTGATTCAAGTTCAACTTAAACTTAAAACTCATACCAAACTATTAAAATCATTTTGACAGTTTGGTGTGTTGGTTAAACAAACTTTATGGTGTATTATTGATTTACAAGGGCTATATACATTAAAGCCTAATGTTTGGACTTGGAACCTACATTTACAGGGGTTATATACTAGGTGTGATTGTTCGAAAAGGCAAACTTAATTCAATTTTTAAAATTATATATTGTCCCTTCTTACGAATTTTTTGCTGTTTCGCAATTACTTTCAAAATTTTCGCGGTTTCGTGATTATTCGTTTTGGAAAAAATCGTAATTATGCATTCGATTATGTGTGTTGATGTTGGACAATTTAATGCTCACTCACATAATTTCAAGTTTGTCCTTTTCTTTTGGAGGTCAAATTTTTCTCTTTTTTAATGCTCACTCAATTTCTGATAAGTTGAGATTTTTTTAAGCACAACTTTTTTGTTCTAAACAAGAATGTATCCCATAACAGAAATGTGTGTCTCAGTCAGCTTGCCAATGTCCTATTGAGGAAGAACCTTTTAGTGCGATGCGATCGTGTGGTGAAAACTGTACGGCCTGGGAAGAGAAAATTATCTACGTGGCCAGCACAATTAGAGTTATTCCCTCACCAAATGTTTTTTGAAAATTATGCATTTTTCGAGTGGACATTTGTCAAAAGAAGCCCCCCCTTGTGGCAAATATCCTTGCGGATGAAGCAAAACTGAGGGAATTATTCCATTTTTGGCCTAAGAAATATGATGAGGAATGACCAAAGTGGACATCAAGGCTTTCTATACAGTATTTGTTGCGCTTGTCATAGTTTTTTTTATGCATCATGCCCCTGATGAGGCCGCTAGAGCTATGTATGAGAAGTGAGTTTCTAACATTATCGATAATGTTCTCGAGTGGTCTCCAAGATTGGCATTGTTGGGTGTTAAAATCATTATCACAGTAAGCATAGTGATGATTAATGTTTTAACTATCTTCTCCATATTCCTATTTTAACATTTTATTTTTGAGTTTCCCCCTCTTTTATCCCACAATTAATTGGTTCCCCATTTTACTTTAATTCAAAACAGAGGCTAAACTAGGAAATGGGTGGCATTAAAGCTGAGCTGAAAGTTGAGCCGTTCAGATGAGATTTGCAAATCATTAGGAACAATATGACTCTTTACATCCTTTCATTTTAATTAGAAAACATACTCACTCTTTGACTATTAATTGTTTCTTATTGTTCTATTTTAGGGGTCTCTCCCCATGGATTCAACTTAAACATTGAGTCAAAGGTATTCTACCTCTAGATTCCTCTCTCTGATTTGAGTGGTTTTATGATTAGAAGCTTTCAAATTTAAGGGTTTGGGGTATTTTTTTCTTATATCATGGATTTTATGGATACAGGGTTTCTGGTATGGTTTTTGGAATTTTTTTTCTTCAGATTTTTGGGTTTCGGATATTCAACGACAATTTTTGCATAAAGTTTTGTCAAACGGATTTATGGTGACAATTGGAATTAATTTTTTTAAAAAGAAAAACTCAATCCCAAATTTGACATAATGTCAGCTAGCAATGCTCTCTGTACTATCTTTTTTGAAGAGTATTATCGAAGTGGTACGAAGAACATTTTCATACAAAATAATGCTAATTATAAAGGTGATGGCGAGAAAAGGAGAGAACACAACGGTATCACACGAAAACAAATCGTTCGAGTTCTTAATAAGCAAGCACATTTTATCTCCATTAAACCTTTACCTGAACAAGATTTGCTTATTTGTACTCCTAAATATATATTTCCCATAATGGTTATTTGTTTAGAAAGAACTCATATTTTTGTGTTTTGTGGGTGCAGTAGTAGGACTGAGGCCACCAACAACTGCAAGAAAGGTAGTAATATTTTAAATGTATGTACGGAAATAAAAACTTGATGTTTTTGTTCTGGTTTTTTTAGAGAGTTTTCTTTTTCTCCTATTGGTTATACTTCTGTTTATATTGATAAAACTTTTTTGTACTGAAAAAGAAAGGGAAGAGCAAAGCGTCGTGCATACAAGTTTTGAAACTTTTCACTTGATCAGTTTGCTCAGTAAATGACCAGTTGCTAATTTCTCAGTAAATGATCAGTTGGCACATGTGATGGTTGTTAATATTGTTCCAAGTGTTCGTTTTTTAGAACCAGAATTGAAAACTGATTATTTTGATCCTTGGCCTCTTAATAGAGGTTCACAAAGTAGTGGTTGGTTGGTAAATGACTCAGCATCGATAGACTGGAATATATAAGGCTTATTTATGGGAAAAGTTAGGTTTATAATAACTCTCTTATCATCCCATACATGTTAATCGCAGTAGAAAGGAAGGATCTATGCAAGGTGTCCTCATAAAATTTGAAAATGCTTTGCATTACCTCTAAACTATAATTCTTATTATTTTTTTCCACAGATGAAGTTCGGGTCTTACCTTTGTATCAGTAGTAAATCCACTTTTGAAATTCATTTGAAGTTATACATTTATTCCTATTAGGGGTAGCATGACAAGAATAATGAGAGTCAATTCCCAGTTTGGTTCAAAAGCAATGACTAAACCTGCAAAAGTTGTAGCAGTGTTCTGAATCAGCAACGCAAGTGTCCTCAACTAGACCTCCCACATGATGAATCTGTAGAAAAGCCTTACCCTAATTGCACCACTCGAGTTCTTTGTTTTTTAATCTCCATCTATATTGGCATAGTTAAGATTGTTATCTTAATTATACATTGTGTGGACATGTTGCAAACTTAAAAAAAAAAGATGGATTAGATTAATCTCAGCAACGCATTTTGGCTATGGTTCAAGTATATATTTGAATGAATCCAAGTAAATGCTGAATGCATTTGTTGATTCTGTCATACTAACACTTTAGTGTTTGGAATCTCTCATACAATGGATATAAATGTATGTAAGTTTGTATAACTGATTCTTCCATTATTTCGAACTATTGCAGCATAATGAGTGGTCTGTGTGTTAGACCCTAATGTGTGTTAGATCCTAATGATGAGATTGAAAATATGGATAAGTGGAAGCCTATTGTTTGTTATGAAGATATCATTTTAATGTTTTTTTTTACTATAGATAGTATGTGTAATTTTTTTGTTACTGGAGATTGAAAGAGTAATTTTTTTGTAACTCTAGATTGTTTACTCAGAATTTTGGACTCTAATATCATAGCGTCTTTTACACGTATTGTGGGAAATGAGTATATTTTAATAAGTAGCACGTATGACTTTTATTGGCCTTTATTTATTTAAGATGAGTTTAGTTTTATTCTACTTATGTTCACGTGACACCTAGAGGTATTATGATAGATACGGTTCCATATTCAACACGTGGATTCAAAATCAAACTTCACAACAGTCACATATACATTAGTATTGTCAACAATTGTATATTTATTATTTCTAAAATAGGGTGGATAGTCCTATAAATAAAGGGGAGTTTGCCCATATTCACTAAATTGTTTACACATTCATTACTTCGTTGGGGAATGAAATTTTTGATGTTCGGCAATTATGTACTTCGGAAATTTTCGCCCTTTTACGATTACGTATTTTGGAAATTTTCGTCGTGCCTTCAGGAATGAGAATTCCTCTAGTGTGTATATATATATATATATATATATATATATATATATATATGGCACCTCCCAGACACAACTGTGGTGCCTGCATACTCTGCTATCATGTCCTGGTACATCTCTTGCTGTATAGATGACTGTTGGTTCGGCGTCTCTCATAACCATACATCTCATCACATATTTATTGGAGGGGAGCATACTCCCCAGCCAAATGGGTCACACACATACCTACGTTCCATTCAACCGTCGAAACTATCATTCACATCAATAGCATATGTCGAAGGTCCTATGCTCAACGTATGAATCTAAAATCCCCCCTAATGGGATCATCAGGATAAGATCATCAACAACGTGAAACCTCCATCCCGATAGCAAGCAGCGTAGGTATGTCATACACAAAATAAATCATAATATAGACATTCACCCCACCTATATATATAATAAAAATAGGGCATATGCACAACCCATATGATAAGTCCCAAATGTAGTATATTTATATTTCGAATATCTTATGTATTTATAGATTATGACTTTATTTTTTAAAGTATATTCCTGAGCTTTTTTCATCACTCTAAGGGTAACATTTATTCCTCATGTAAATTCAGTAGGTATGCATCTACACCCTAATGACCCATGAAATTATAATCCCCGAATTTTCGTGAATTAAATTTATCTTCAAATTAGGGTTATTCCTCGAAAATCCCTAATTCAATTTAACCCTTTATTCCATTTCAAAGGACTAAGCCTATACATTAACATGGCCAACTGGTATACTCCTATACACTCATTATTTTAAGAATTTACTCCCATAATCAAATCCCAAATGATCCCAAAAAAATTATAATCAAAAGGGAAAAGTTGGCCAAATCTGGGCAGCCGAATCGATTCGTCGAGGTTCCAATTGATTTGCCCCTTCCATCAACTCGATTCGGACTGGTTTGAATCGATTCGCCCTACAGGTTTGTGAAATTTTGCATTTTAATGGATATAGGTTTCAATATTTTTCTTCCTCAAAACCATCACCAAATGATACCAAACTCCACATAAATCATCCCAAATGATATATCATGGTATATGAATTATTTTTAACATCTAAATAGTAAATCATCAAAGATTTTCAATTAAAAGAAGTTAATTCCATGAAAATTCAGAAAACTCTTAATTCATCATCCTTATTCAAGATCTATCATAAATCCCAAATTTCTTCACCATTTATACCCATATTTCGTGGAGTTGCTTCTATATTCAAAAAGAGATCAATCGTAGTTAACTTTCGATTTAAGGATTCAATGAAGATCATTAAAATTCATCTTTGATTCATATAACTTTTCTTAATTTCATTACTAACCTAACATCGACAATATACATGCTATAATTTGCAATAATTAACCACTTGCCTATAATTCGAAGGTCTGAACCATTGGGGAAGATGATTCTTGTAACAACCCTCGCTTTTGAGAACCCATTTTATATTTATTTACTATGTTGAGTAGTTGCGTATATAAAATGTTGCATGTGGGTAAGTATTAATTTGATGAAATAAGTTAATATTTGCTAATAAGTTGCATGATTACCATGTGGGTATGTGATCATTACCATGTGGTGTTCTATTTTGTCATGAAAATTAAAATGGCAATTTGAATTAAAAAGGAGCCGGAACTTAAAATGGCTTATAAAATCTCCAAATGATAATTTGGAGGGTGTAGTTAGTTCCGGGAGGTGCGAGACAGTGGAAATGTGTGCCATATTGTATTTTGGGATTTTGGGCACTTTTGACTGGTTTTGGCATATTGCGTATTAGAAATTAACTATTGCGGTATTATTACTTAAAGGTTGGAGACTTTTAATCTTAGGCCACGTTTTAGTCTTTCCCCCAAGCCTTTCATTTCCTCTTATTTGCCCTAATTGCTCTAGCCCTAGAGTGAGAGTGAGTGAGAGTGGAAGATTGGAGAAAAGAGAGAAATCTTGAAGATTTGCGGTTTGATCTTGCATTCTTCTTCAACCAAGCCTGATATTAAAGCCCCAAGGCAAGTTTTCTACTTGCTATTATATGGTTTAAGATGAATAATTAGTATGGGTAGATATGTATAGTTTTGATGTAATATAATTGTGGTTTTTGGTTGGATTTATGGGTATCAACATCTTAGATAGAGATAGATTGTTGATTGAGGTAGAAACAAGCTGTTGGGAGCATTTATGATCTTTTAGTATCATTAAATGTGGTTGGATGACTTTGGTTGGTTATTGATTGTGGGTTTAGAAGGAAATAGAAGAAATGGGTCTAGGTCTGCAATGGCCGGTCGACCGGGCCTTCGGAAGAGGGCTCACTGCTTTCTTTCAAAGGCATGAAATAAGGGCGTGGTCGACCTCGGTCGACCGCGGTTCTACCACAGGTCGACCGGTCCGTCCGAAATGAACTTTCTGCTTTCTTTCAAAAGCTAAAATTTGAGACGCGGTCGACCGCGGTCTTGGTACCGGTCGACCGGTCCCCTGTTTTCTTACCCAATTTCCTACTTTTGTTTTTAATCCTTTTCTTCCCCTAGGAACTTAGGACTCTTCTTGAATGAAGTAAACCTTGGCTTTTAGAGTCCTAGTTGAGTTGGTTGTCACCCTAGTGTTGAATGGGTTTCACTTGGGGTTAAGTCCGGGGGAGAGGTTGTCCTAGTGATGTTAAGGCATCACTTTTCTTTGTGCATCCTAATAAATATGGATGGGAATTGTAGGCCCATACTTGGAGACTTTAGGGGCTTGAAATGAGGCATAAGACCTTAAGCTTGGGAAACGGAAATAACCTCCTAGGAGATTTATTCGAGGCATAACCTAGGATGAAGTAATGAAATATCCTATGAATATAGTTTCAACCAAATGAAACATGAAAATGCTAATGGAAATGAAAAGTATGGTTTTTATAGTAAATGCTAATTTACTTAAACACACCTCTCTAAATGCTATCACAAGGGAAGCTCGCGCATGAGGTGATATTCCTTGACTAGTGAATGCAGGGAGACTATAGTCCTCGACCATATGCGAGTTTATTATATGTATTTTTCTGCGCTAGTGAAGTAATTCTGGGTGTGGTTATGACTCACTCGCAGGCATATGGACACTTCCCGGCGTGCGTTAGGTACCCAGGCTGCATTGTTTGATGGGCCCCTGGAAGATGATAGTCATTTAGGGGCGCGCCCAGTGGGGAAACTCGGAGGGGCGGTCTTAGAATCGTTATATGTATATGAATATAGCTTTTCTAAAACTCAAGTGGGACTTGAGGGTTGTATAATTCCACTAAATGATATTATGACAATTACATTCCTGCTAAGGAATGGGAATTGGAATGAAATGATAAGATAATGTTAGTATATTCCTGTTAAGGAATTGAGACTGGATTAAAGTGGATATTGGTGAATACAAGATTTTAATTTAGTTTTGATTTAATTATTGCATAATTTGATCTTCATGCATAGTCTCTTTTAGTCATGCCATTTTCACTTGTTTTCTTATGATTCATGCTTAGGTTGTTAGAGTGTTGATTTCTATACCCATGTTTTGCTATTCATATCTAGCATGCTTTTTGTTCATCTGGGAACTATATATAAACCGGGTCCTGACCCGTTCATTTTCCTCTATGTTGTGCTTGTTATTGTATCCGCCCAGGTGCTCCTCCGCAAGGACGCCCGTGTTGATATTCCTACTCGTTTGTGTTAAGGAGCTGTATGAAATTGCGGATATTACAGGATGTTTTGCTAGACGCCGTCATTCTTTTTGATATCTAGTTATGATCGGGTCTATTACTCGGGCGAGTGGCCCAAACTTGTAATTGTATAATGAATGTAAAACATAACATCTAACTGTTGTGATTACTTTTGTGTAGCTGTGAACCGACAGCATATTCGGTTCTTCTCTTTGTATATAGTGGTTTTAGACGTATGTTAATTATGTTTCTTTGAATTCCACTATTGTTCTAGAATGGGTTGTTTAAATTGTTTTCTTAATTTAATTTTTTTTTTATCACATAAATTGTTTTGACAACCCATTTTCTGAGTTATTGGGTGGTTTTATCGGTTACTCTTACTATATTTGTGGTGCTGAGAATGATTTCTGTCCATGATTACCGTATATGTCGGAGTATCGGGCTGGCCACCCCTTATTTCGGAGTGCGAGTTGTCACAGATGGTATCAGAGCACTGGGTTCTAGAGTACTAGGATCTATGTGGACTTTGCACGATCTACCGTAGCGTTCTTTGATATAGAACCTAATGATAAGACTGCTTTGCTGCTTATAATTGCGATCTTCTGTGAAATAGATTATTGTGAATTGTATTCTAACACTATTGTCCCTTCATCTTAGATGCCGCCTAAAAGAGGTCGCACCGCGAGACGCAATAGAGTTGTAGAAGAGGATGTTGGTCCTCCACCGCCCCAAGGAACTTTTAATGCTGCGGACGTAGCCAATATCGTGGCTCATGCAGTTAATGCTACTATGACCGCAGTAACTCAACAGATGCCAACAGCTCAACAGCGGGCACAGGATGCTCAAGCACCTACGGGACCTTCTCCGTGGGAAAGAGTAAGGGAGTCCTTTTTAAAGGGCCATCCCCCAGATTTTGACGGAGGTTCTGATGTTGTTCGAGCAAATCAATGGAAGAAGGATATGCAATGCCATTTGCGAATGGTGGATTGTAGTGAGGAAAAGAAGAAAGTCCTTGCTACTTTCAAGTTGGTTGGGGCAGCGTTACATTGGTGGGAGTCGATGACTACGCCAGAACAGAGGGATACTATGTCCATTACTGACTTCTGGGTCTTGTACGATCGGAAATATTTTCCTCCCGCGATTCAGAGGGAGATGAGGGGGAAACTTCAAGATCTAGTTCAGGGAGAACGATCGGTTGCCGAATATGAGGAGGAGTTTACCCGGCTAGCTAGTTTTGTGCCGGAAGAGGTGACCCCGGAGGAAAGAAAAGTCTCAAAATTCATGGGAGCTCTAAACTAGAGAATCCGGCAGCATTTATTGGGTAATCCGGCTTTACAAACTTTTGGTGAAGTGATGAATGCTGCATTGCTTCATTGTCAGGAGCATCGGTTGTTTATACAGAATAGCAAGAAAGCTACAGGAATGGGGCAAGTGGGGAAGCCCGGGGTGAGTGGGAATGGAGGAGGAGCCTTTCCTTCGTCCCAACCTGCGGGTAATAAGCAACGAGAAAGGGATCCCCAGCAAGGGGATGGATCGAAAAGGCAAAGCTCTGGCAGGTTTAATTTTAGTGGAAATGCTAACAGGCAAGGTCAGGGTGCCGTACCACAGCAAGCAGGTCGAGGTGTCCAGGGGGTAGGGGCCAACCGGGCCAAGGTTTTGGGCAGTTCAGAAATAACAGAGGTCGAGGTCAGGAGAATATGGTGGGGAAATGTTTCCAATATGGAGAAGCTGGTCATTTTAAGAGAGATTGTCCTCAGGTGATTGGGGGACAACCTCCACGAGTTCCTCAGCAGCCTTATGTGCAGTTCCCTCCACAAGCACCGAATCCAGTTGTCCCTCTGCAGCAGGGTCAACTACAGTATGGGAGAGTCTACCACATTCAGGATGCTATGCTTCCTCCTGTTCATCTAGTGCCGCCAGCTATAGAGGGTAAGTTCCTTATTCAGGGACACATGGGTCGCGTTCTGTTTGATACGGGTGCGACACATTCTTTTATTTCCAGAAGTTTTTCTCAGTCCACAGAGTTGATAAAATCTGCGGAAAGTACCTTTACTAGTGTGGAGTCCTCTATGGGAGACGGTTCCCTTATTTTCTTTGTTTGCAAACGCGTAGGGATCACTCTTGGTAATTTGTGTTTTGAGGCCGACTTACTCGTCCTAGACATGGTCGGGTGTGATGTTATTTTGGGCATGGATTGGCTTGTTAAGTATCATGCTATAGTTAATTGTTAAGGGAAGAGTATAGTCTTCACCGTTCCGGGACAAGATATGTTCCTGGTAGTTATGCCTCGTTTAGAGGGAGATTCTGGTACTTATTTATATTGTATTGCGGAAGAGAATTCTCGGGGTGTAGTTGTCCCCTTAGATTCTATTCTTGTTGTTCGATATTTTGAGGACGTTTTTCGGGAGATACCGGGTTTGCCTCCTAGTAGAGAGATTGAGTTTGTAATTAACTTAGCGCCGGGAACTCGACCGATTGCACGAACTCCTTATCGTATGGCTCCTGTGGAAATGAGGGAGCTAAGAGATCAGATTCAGCAGTTGTTGGAACAGGGGTTTATCAGGCGTAGCACATCGCCGTGGGGTGCTCCTGTGTTATTCGTAAAGAAACGAGATGGTTCTCTCCGGTTGTGTGTTGACTATAGAGAGTTGAATAAGTCACCATCCGGAATAAATACCCTTTGCCTCGCATAGATGACTTGTTTGATCAGCTCAGGGGAGCGACCTACTTCTCTAAGATAGATTTGAGAACGGGGTACCACCAGTTGAGGATACGGGAGCAAGATGTATCCAAAACTGCTTTTCTGACGAGGTACGAGTCTTATGAGTTTTTGGTTATGCCTTTTGGGCTAACCAATGCCCCTGCGGTATTCATGGATCTTATGAATAGGGTATTTCGGGACTTCCTGGACTAATTTGTTATCGTGTTTATTGATGACATCCTTGTGTATTCTCAATCAGAAGATGACCATGCTACTCATTTGGGGTTGGTCCTGCAAAGGTTAAGGGATCACCAATTGTACGCTAAGTTTGAGAAGTGTGGTTTTTGGTTGCGGGAAGTGCAATTTTTGGGTCACGTTGTGACTTCGCAAGGTATATCGGTGGACCCAAGTAAAGTTATTGCGGTGAGGGAGTGGGGTCAGCCCACGACGCCTACCGAGATACGCAGTTTTCTGGGTTTGGCGGGTTATTACCGTCGATTTATCAAGGGATTTTCTAAAATTGCTAGTCCTTTGATAAATTTAACCCGGAAAGGGGTTAGATTTGTGTGGGATGACGCCTGTCAAGCTGCGTTCGATGAGCTTAAGGATAGACTGACTTCGGATCCAGTCCTCGCTTTACCCAAGCCAGGGTTGGAATATTTAGTCTTCACCGATGCATCTCTACAGGGTTTGGGAGGTGTGCTTCAGCAGGAGCGATAAGCTATTGCATATGCTTCCAGAAAACTCAAGCCTCATGAAAGAAATTACCCGGTGCATGACTTAGAATTAGCCACCGTTGTCTTTGCCTTAAAGATTTGGAGGCACTATCTTCTCGGGGAGAAGTTTAGTCTTTTCACGGACCATAAGCCGTTGCAATATTTACTTTCTCAGAAAGATTTGAATATGCGGCAGCGAAGATGGTTGGAGTTCGTAAAAGATTATCAATTTGATATTCATTATCATCCGGGTAAGGCGAACGTGGTTGCGGATGCCTTGAGTAGGAAACTTGAGGGAGAATTAGTTGATGTGTGGAAAGCTAAATGGAAGGAACTCAGTTGGGAAGATGCGGTTGCTAGGGCATTTATGTCCGTGATGACCGTTACTCCGACGATTATGGCAAGGGTTGTGGAAGCCCAAGGCAGAGATAAATAATGTTAAGACCACATTCGCCAGTTATTGACTGGGGGAGCGGAGTCCTACTCGATAAGTTCTGAGGGTGGATTGCGCTTTCATGGAAGGCTTATTGTTCCGGAGGATGGAGATTTGCGACGGGCTGTGATGGCGGAATCTCACGGCTCTAAATTTTCGGTACACCCGGGAAACGATCAAATGTATCAAGATATGCGCCGTCAATATTGGTGGCCGGGTATGAAACGAGATATTTCGGAGTTTGTATCTCGATGCACTACTTGTCAGTTAGTTAAGGTTGACCATCAACTACCGACAGGTTTGTTACAACCGTTGGAAATTCCTGTTTGGAAATGGGAGAGCATTTCAATGGATTTTATCACCGGCTTGCCAACGTCACAAAAGGGTCACGATTCTATTTGGGTTATCGTGGATCGCTTGACAAAGTCGGCGCACTTCCTTCCCGTCCGTACCGATTATAATACCGCTCGTTATGCTCGGTTGTTTATTGAAGAGATTGTTAGATTGCATGGGGTTCCATTGAATATTGTTTCCGACAGAGACAAGATCTTTGTTTCCCACTTTTGGCAAAGTTTCCACGAGGCCATGGGGACGGAATTGAAATTAAGTACTTCCTATCATCCTCAAACAGATGGCCAGACTGAAAGGGTTAACCAAATGTTGGAGGATATGCTTCGTATGTGCATGCTTGATTTCAAGGGTAGTTGGGAACAATATCTCCCTTTGGTTGAATTTGCTTATAATAACTCATCCCAGTTCACTATTGGGATGGCGCCCTATGAAGCCTTGTATGGTAGGCTTTGTAGATCCCCAACGTGTTGGTTAGAAGTGGGAGATAACAAGTTTCTCGGACCTGAAATGATTCGGGATACTTCTTCAAAGATCGATCTTATTCGAGATCGTATTCGGATAGCCCAAGACAGACAAAAGAGCTATGCCGATGCGGGGAGAAGGCATGTGGAGTTAGAAGTTGGAGACCAAGTGTTGGTACGGGTGTCGCCAATGAAAGGCGTTAAGCGTTTCGAAAAGAAAGGGAAGCTTGCACCACGTTTCGTTGGGCCTTTTCCTGTACTTGCTAAGGTAGGCCCAGTGGCGTATCAAATTTCCCTATCGAAACCCTTGCAGAAAATTCACAATGTTTTCCACATCTCCTCTTTGAAGAAGTATAAGAGGTGTGATGGTGCCCTTTGGCACATTCCTTTCGAGCATATAGAGTTACTACCCGATGTTTCTTATGAAGAGCAACCAGTGGCCATTTTGGAGCATGGGGAACGTAGGTTGAGATCTCGTGTGGTGCCCTTGGTTAGAGTACAATGGAGTCATCACAGCGTCGAGGAATCTACTTGGGAGCATGAGGACGATATGCGGGAAAAGTATCCGCATCTCTTTATCCAAGGTACGCTTGAATTTTGGGGGAAAAATTCCCTCATAAGGGGGCGAGTATGTAACAACCCTCGCTTTTGAGAACCCATTTTATATTTATTTACTATGTTGAGTAGTTGCGTATATAATATGCTGCATGTGGGTAAGTATTAATTTGATGAAATAAGTTAATATTTGCTAATAATTTGCATGATTACCATGTGGGTATGTGATCATTACCATGTGGTGTTCTATTTTGTCATGAAAATTAAAATGGCAATTTGAATTAAAATGGAGCCGGAACTTAAAATGGCTTATAAAATCTCCAAATGATAATTTGGAGGGTTTAGTTAGTTCCGGGAGGTGCGAGACAGTGGAAATGTGTGCCATATTGTATTTTGGGATTTTGGGCACTTTTGACTGGTTTTGGCATATTGCGTATTAGAAATTAACTATTGCGGTATTATTACTTAAAGGTTGGAGACTTTTAATCTTAGGCCACGTTTTAGTCTTTCCCCCAAGCCTTTCATTTCCTCTTATTTGCCCTAATTGCTCTAGCCCTAGAGTGAGAGAGAGTGAGAGTGGAAGATTGGAGAAAAGAGAGAAATCTTGAAGATTTGTGGTTTGATCTTGCGTTCTTCTTCAACCAAGCCTGATATTGAAGCCCCAAGGCAAGTTTTCTACTTGCTATTATATGGTTTAAGATGAATAATTAGTATGGGTAGATATGTATAGTTTTGATGTAATATAATTGTGGTTTTTGGTTAGATTTATGGGTATCAACATCTTAGATAGAGATAGATTGTTGATTGAGGTAGAAACAAGTTGTTGGGAGCATTTATGATCTTTTAGTATCATTAAATGTGGTTGGATGATTTTGGTTGGTTATTGATTGTGGGTTTAGAAGGAAATAGAAGAAATGGATCTAGGTCTGCAATGGCCGGTCGACCGGGCCTTCGGAAGAGGGCTCACTGCTTTCTTTCAAAGGCATGAAATAAGGGCGCGGTCGACCTCGGTCGACCGCGGTTCTACCACAGGTCGACCGGTCCGTCCGAAATGAACTTTCTGCTTTCTTTCAAAAGCTAAAATTTGAGACGCGGTCGACCGCGGTCTTGGGACCGATCGACCGGTCCCCTGTTTTCTTACCCAATTTCCTACTTTTGTTTTTAATCCTTTTCTTCCCCTAGGAACTTAGGACTCTTCTTGAATGAAGTAAACCTTGGCTTTTAGAGTCCTAGTTGAGTTGGTTGTCACCCTAGTGTTGAATGGGTTTCACTTGGGGTTAAGTCCGGGGGAGAGGTTGTCCAAGTGATGTTAAGGCATCACTTTTCTTTGTGCATCCTAATAAATATGGATGGGAATTGTAGGCCCATACTTGGAGACTTTAGGGGCTTGAAATGAGGCATAAGACCTTAAGCTTGGGAAACGGAAATAAACTCCTTGGAGATTTATTCGAGGCATAACCTAGGATGAAGTAATGAAATATCCTATGAATATAGTTTCAAACAAATGAAACATGAAAATGCTAATGGAAATGAAAAGTATGGTTTTTATAGTAAATGCTAATTTACTTAAACACACCTCTCTAAATCCTATCACAAGGGAAGCTCGCGCATGAGGTGATGTTCCTTGACTAGTGAATGCAGGGAGACTATAGTCCTCGGCCATATGCGAGTTTATTATATGTATTTTTCTGCGCTAGTGAAGTAATTCCGGGTGTGGTTATGACTCACTCGCAGGCATATGGCCACTTCCCGACGTGCGTTAGGTACCCAGGCTGCCTTGTTTGATGGGCCCCTGGAAGATGATAGTCATTTAGGGGCGCGCCCAGTGGGGAAACTCGGAGGGGCGGTCTTAGAATCGTTATATATATATGAATATAGCTTTTCTAAAACTCAAGTGGGACTTGAGGGTTGTATAATTCCACTAAATGATATTATGACAATTACATTCCTGCTAAGGAATGGGAATTGGAATGAAATGAGAAGATAATGTTAATATATTCCTGTTAAGGAATTGAGACTGGATTAAAGTGGATATTGGTGAATACAAGCTTTTAATTTAGTATTAATTTAATTATTGCATAATTTCATCTTCATGCATAGTCTCTTTTAGTCATGTCATTTTCACTTGTTTTCTTATGATTCATGCTTAGGTTGTTAGAGTGTTGATTTCTATACCCATGTTTTGCTATTCATATCTAGCATGATTTTTGTTCATCTGGGAACTATATATAAACCGGGTCCTAACCCGTTCATTTTCCTCTATGTTGTGCTTGTTATTGTATCCGCCCAGGTGCTCCTCCGCAAGGACGCCCGTGTTGATATTCCTACTCGTTTGTGTTAAGGAGCTGTATGAAATTGCGGATATTACAGGATGTTTTGCTAGACGCCATCATTCTTTTTGATATCTAGTTATGATCGGGTCTATTACTCGGGCGAGTGGCCCAAACTTGTAATTGTATAATGAATGTAAAACATAACATCTAACTGTTGTGATTACTTTTGTGTAGCTGTGAACCGACAGCATATTCGGTTCTTCTCTTTGTATATTGTGGTTTTAGACGTATGTTAATTATGTTTCTTTGAATTCCACTATTGTTCTAGAATGGGTTGTTTAAATTGTTTTCTTAACTTAATTTTTTTTTATCACATAAATTGTTTTGACAACCCGTTTTCTGAATTATTGGGTGATTTTCTCGGTTACTCTTACTATATTTGTGGTGCTGAGAATGATTTCCGTCCATGATTACCGTATATGTCGGAGTATCGGCTGACCACCCCTTATTTCGGAGTGCGGGTTGTCACAATTCTAAGGATGTTCCTCCTTTTTTCCGATCAACCTCCGGTGGTGGTGGTGCTAGGTGACTCTTGGCTAATGGTCTCCTAAAAAAGCCTCTTCCTCTCTTAAAAAAGTCTCTCACTGTCCTATAAGCCTTTTCCTTTTATTTTGCGGTGAATGAATCTCAATTCTACAAACTCTACACTTATATAAGACCACTACAAATTCATGGTTACTATTCACCTAATTTGGCAAATGACCCAAAATACCCCTCTGGGGTGTCGGTTTTGTTCCAAATTGACTTTAGACTGAAATTAATCCCCCGGGTAGACTTTTTTGACTATCTAAACTCTTCTGGACACTTTGACGAATTCAAAAAGACCATTCAGATGAAAAAAATATAAATTACTTTTCACTCCATTTAAATATAGTCCCGACACGACTCACCTGCGCATCCCGACTTATTTACCGTAATTGTCGCATTTATAACTCTCAACAATTGTATAAAGTCATAATCATTATGTAAAGTCATAATAATATATTATTTTTAAACACTAAGTAATATTCAACATAAATCACATATTATTTTATTTCTCGAGTAATATTTAAATTCGAATTAATTTTCTGTTATCCCATAATTAATTTTAATTAATCCCATTTTAAAAGTCATTAAAAATACGAGGCGTTACATGTATATTTTTCTGTTGGTAGCAGCATTATTCAGTTATAGGTTAATATGAAATTCTTATATATCATAATGCATGTTAGTTGAGTTTCAAGAATGTTGAATTATAAGTAAAAACAGAAAAAATCGTGATCTGTAAATTCTTTTATCATTATCACTATAACATTATGTATATAGTACTGAATTTATTGTTTAAGTTCCTGGAGAATCTATGCGAGAACAGATATCTAAGAAACGCTAACAAAGGTCAATTGAATTTTTTTATGAAAAATAGGCTCTCTTTCATCAGCCTGCTGCTTTCAACTTATTATTATTATTATTATTATTATTATTATTATTATTATTATTATTATTATTATTATATTTATGCATACTTATGATTTTATAATCAAAAGATTATATACTCTTGATATATACATGGATCATACGCTGATATAAGCAGTTTGATTCTAATATAAGCAATACTTTTCTAGGTGATGTTATATAAGCACAGTTTGATTCAAATATACAAATGACTTTACGAATTGTGATGGGAATTGTTTCCATCAATTATTTTCCTACATAATTATGGTTTGATATGGCTAAAAAGGGATGGAAGAAACACATGCTGAACTTATTGGGTTCCAAATTTTATCCCTTTAAAGATTTGTTTAGTGCAACACTTCTAACTTAATTATAAAACAAATGTATATCTTCATTCTTCCATTGAATTAAGGGATCCTCTATCCCTGTAATATCATGACGCCAATTTTATTTCAAGAGGCTTTTCCCTTTATGATATTGCCCTGAACAGATCACTAAGTAATGATTTGTTTAATGAATTAGAAAAAGGCTTAGTTGAGTTGAGTGCATATGGTTTGTCTAGGACTTTACATAATGATTAATTGTTTCAAAATAAAAGTTGTTCTAAATTTGTGTTTTTATGGAGGTTTACAGTGGCGGGATGTGTTAAAGTGTTTAGTGATCTCTTTATTTGGTCTCCTATATATTTATTTTAAAAGTACTTCAGTTTTTTCATAGAACTTTTTTAGTTGTTTTAAATGCCTTTCAGTAATTTTGTGAGTAATACATTATGTGCATGTTTGTTTGTTCGTTTTAGTATAATGAAGGCCCAAAAACTTTTTGAAATAATTAATCACCAAATGGCGTTATATATATGATAAAATTTTGAGGATAAGATTATTTTCGTTATATTATTAAAAGGGTCAATAGACAAATAGTCTATTGAACATTTTTTAATAAACGTTCAGTTTAACTTTTTTATTTTGTTCAAAATAAACCCTAACCACATAAACCCATTTGCCCACTTCTTCCACCCACCCCCACAATCAAAGATTTGGAGACACCAACCAAGCCTTGGATGACACCCATCAATGACGTATGGTACTATCAACGACATACACTTTTGAAAATTAGTGTTGTGCCTATCAATTAAATTATTTATACTACATTAAATAATATAAAAAAATATCCATCATTCAAAAAAATTGACCACGATTGATGTTTTGGATAATTATATTATAATACAACAATTTTATTACTTGACCACACGATTCATACCCTGGAGAATTGTCGTCGTGCCTTCAGGCACGTGCATGACTATTTTTTTTTAAATATACTTTGTTTTGATGGGGAACGAAATTTTTTCAGTTTTACAAATACGTACTTTGGAAATTTTTACCGTTTTGCGATTACATACTTTAGAATTTTTTGTTGTGCCTTCAGGCACGGGCATACACTAGTGCACACACACACACACACACATATATATATATATATATATATATATATATATATATATATATATAGAGAGAGAGAGAGAGAGAGAGGCACAGTCTCATACATACCAAGTTTACCTACTTGTTGGTGCAAACCTATTTTAATAAAATATTAAAAAAATATATTTTTGAGTTGAATTTTTTATGTGATATTTAAACATTTTAAGGGTCCCGTATAAAAAAACTAAGTTGAAAATAACTTTATTTGCTATGTTTAAAAGATTGATCAAACTTTTATATTTTTTAAAGCTGTGAAAGTTTGACCGATTTTTTAAGAATAGCAAAAAATGTTATTTTGAGCTCATGTTTTTTATATGGGTCCCTTGAAATATTTAAATACCTTATAAAAATATTAAACTCAAATAATTTTTTTTATTATTTTAAAAAAATCGACATGTAAACTTGGTATGTATGAGAGCCTCTCTCTCTCTCTCTTATATATATATATATATATATATATATATATATATATGTGTGTGTGTGTGTGTGTGTGTGTGTGTGTGAAAGAAAGAAATAAATAAACTAAATAAAAACCGTAGGAATCGTAATAGGTTGTGAGATATCCTCCCATGGAGTTCCCGGTTGAAGGAGGAAGAGGGGCTTTTTTCTTCTTTTCTTTTTCTTCTGGTTTTGTCCGTGGCTACTGGTTTGGGAAGAAGGAGGTTGGTGTGCTATTTTTTTTCTCTTCTTCTCCTATTAGTAGCTTTCTTAGGTAGTAGAAGGTTGGTAGCTTGTTGTGTTTTTTTTTTGTTTTTCTTTTAGGTTTATTTGAAGTAAGTGTGGAGTTTTTAAGTTATCTTTTTTCCCTTCATTTATACCAACACAAGGAGGAGGGGGGAGTCGGATTAATTTTTTTATATATATAAAATTGAAATATCAGCAAAATATCTTGTTGAGTTTTTATTAATTTTACTTTTAGCCCCAAAAATTTTAAAGTTAAAAAATTAAACTTGGTTCTTGAATTTTTCTTTAACTAACTACTCAACTTTAATTCGGGTTTAAAAATGATGTCGGGTTCGGGTTTCGGCTTAAAATAAATAAATTATATAACAAAACTACGGTGTACATATACGCATAACAATTCGGGAAAAAAAGCTTACTCATAATTAATGGTGTAACGGGATCGAACAAATAATTTCGTATATATATATATATATATATAGATAGATAGATAGATAGATAGATAGATAGATAGATAGATAGATAGATAGATAGATAGATAGATATATTTGGCTCTAGGTTTTCAATATAAACAGTAAAATAAAATGTCGTTTCAGTATATGAGGGTCAAAAATGACATTTTGAGTCTTTACTATTTCATTAAATCATAAAATTAATTACGGATTGTTGCAATCTACTCACCTGAAAACAATTTCGTCCACACAATATCTATATTTTGAAGTGTCAGAATCTCATAGTGCGCACGTCGTCTACGGTATGTAATACATTCGAAATGATAGGTTTTTAAGTTGATCAAGTAATATGATAGCTTTACCAAAGGTCGATCCTCTCAGAATTCGTTATGCAACACAATCGGATGAAGGATAATTGTAGGCCCCTTTTTATTTCAAATGTGCTTTAAGGATGTCAAAATAATTTTTTTCTTTCAAAAACCTTTTCTAATTTTAACACAAACCAAGTTTGTGAGCCAATCTCAATTACGTCCAATTTTATCTTGTTTAATCTTAAACATGCATCTAGTTGATTAAAGCAAGTAAAATAAATAAGTTCACAATGCCAAATGTACGAAGAAACCACAAAGCGAAAAAACCTCGGATGACCTAAGTCACACAATTACTACGATACGGTTTTATAAAGGAAGACAAACAGACTTATAAAATGACTCGATCCTCACAAGACTTGATGTTCTTCTTCTCTTTAACCGCTCCTCCACAGTTCCAAAGTAAAAGTCCTTCTATGATACATGTCCACAGCAAACGCATCCATGAATGCCTCGGTGTCCACCCATGTAGCTTTGGCAGCCGTCTATGATTCAGATCACGGACTCCTCTTTTTCTTCACCATAAAACCCAATAAAACATTTTATTCAATAAGGCTGAACAAACCCAAATGGTGCAAACAAGATCTCTATAGCAATAGAATATGAAAATTCAGATCTCGAAAAACTCTAAGGATGGTTTTTATCAATGAAAACCATAGCAAACTTTTGTGCAAAATAATGAAATTGTTAAATATATTATCGTTCTACACCCCCACGAAATTTTGAGAAAAAAAATCTTTAAATAAGAATTCTAAGTCGGCATGTCGTTCTAACGACTTGCACATGTCATTCTAACAATAGTGTGATGTCGCTTGAACGTTATCAAATGTCGTTTGAACCACTAAAACACAATATGTGATTCCGTACGACTCTAAACAGTAATTATCTCAGAATAAATTAACATAAACCCTTTTAAAAGCATTTTAAACATTTTAAAACATTTACAAACAAAATATCCATCCTTTAACATTTTGCTAGTGTCATAAACATTTTGCATTCATACCTGAGAGTTTCTTGGAATGCAATTGACTGCAGACGTAAAACATTCACTAATAAAACTCGGCATAAACTATCTTTGAAGCTTGGCTGCTACATTTTCTAATCAAACACGTCATAGATTTATGGGAATCGTGACAATACAAAATCTATCTATGACCCAACCAAGTTTTGTTCCAAGAATAAGTCAAATACCTAAAAATGGACTCAATTGAAAATGTTGTCCTTACAATAATGATGTACCAGGTAATGAAAAAAAAAGGATATTTTAGATAATTAATCGGTAAATTTGCAAGCTTTGCATGTATCGGGCATCGTAAGAGAGATTTTGTCTAACATGGTTTCATGTATAGTCCGATTGTCTGAAGTTCATTTTATACAAAATATACTTCGTGCTATAAGAGGGATACTAGTAAGAGGATATTATAGGTTGAACATTGATCTCGTAACAAAGCCATTTTACATCAGGTTCCACAATGGGAAATTGAAAAGTATAGGTCCTAGGATAATGTGGGATGATAACTTTTACTCAAATCGTTGAACATTGTTCATAAATCCAACTAACTTTAAGGAGATGATATTCGAATCTTAAGTCATATTTTTTCAAAAATACCTGTCTCGAAGTGGATCCAAAGAAAATTTATTCTCTATGCAACTAGAAAATCTACTATAAAAAATTTATACCCTATTGGTGTGGTACAATACCTTAGGTTTGTTTCTCCACTTGGCATCTCTATAATAGTGTACAATTTAAGTAACTACTAAATGGCCGTACTGGGATTTTGGAGTCATGTGTTGGTTAATCGAGAAATTACATTGGTTGTTTATTGTATTTGATAATTCCGTCAAGAGGTTTATACATACTATGGGGAAATGTAATTGGAATTTTGATGTGGGGTTTACTTAACTTCCTTAATATCAGAGTAATGTATTTGTACGATTTAAATTTAAGTGAGCCAATATTTCTAGGACCGAAGGTAATGTCAAATAGTCTTTGGGTATTTCCACTAGGTCTGTTGATTTGATTGGTTCTCAAGTTTACATGGTTTTACTAAGGATTACTATGGGTATGATGCTTAATTTTATAGAAGTAATCATAGGTAACCTACCACAGATATGCGAGGAAAAAAATTATCTAAGGTATAACGAGGCTATTCTAGATATACCCTTTAAATATGAATAATTTGGACCCGATAGATAGAGGATGTTTATGTAGTCTACTAGGGTGTACTAATGAGAATAAAAAGGGTGTTCTTAAATGTAATCACTTATATATATCGTTCAATCTGAAGATAGCACTGACAAAACCTAACTGAGTTAAATGTTAATGTGTATGAAGTCGTAGTCACTGATGTTTGGAATCTTAATAGAAATGACTTGTATAATTAAGGTAGGATAATGTTAAGTAAAAAAGGTTCAGGCTAACTCATTCTCTTGGGGTGGTTTGTATAATCTTAAAAGATCTTCTTATCCTAAAATTCAAGGTAATTTGAGCTTCTAGGTAGGTCTATTTTTTTCTACTCAATGAGCTACTGGATTGTTTATGTTAACCGTGTTACTATAAATCCTTATGCCAGGTCTTTTGGACAAAATCAAATGGTTTTCATCGAGAGAAAAGGTCAAATTTAGCGAGTCCGTCTACTATCATTCATACTGAATCATATCCTTGGGATGTATAAAACAATCCACTAACAAAAATTCGTTGTGGTATAATCACATTTCCATTCTGGGATCGGTAAGGTTAGAAAAGTTCACCTAGACACTAGGGTTCTATTTTGACTAGGTGACGAGTATGATATTTTCTAAAAAGTTCTTAATATCATTCTCATATTACCCTATCAAGGCTATTTCTTCAGTACATGATACGTTTTGGATCTTTGGGGTGCATCATGAATCTAATGATGAACTTCTTGTGATATTTCTTATCATAATGACAATTTATCCCATATATGCAAACTATCTTAAAATTGTAGGCTTGTTTCCCGATCATATGATCACTCTTGGGTCTTATTTCTTATTTGTTGTTTCGTCATAAAAGGATATTGGAGTATACTATTCTAAGGTTTTCTTTCTCAGGTTTGGATAAGCAATGGTATTCGTGAAATTTAAAAATGTGCGGGGTTAACTAAAGATCATATGGTGCACTGGTAGCAATAACATCCTATGAAATCAGGTGGTTAAGTTTTCTAAATAGGTTATGACATAAGGTGTTGGCTATAATGTTTACTTTCCAGGATGGTAGTCTAACTTGCATAGGTAATCCTCCAAAATTCCATTCAAATTTTCTATTTCTAACTCAAGTCCTATCGGGTGAAGACGTATTTTGAACCTATGTGACCTTAAGTTACTTAGAATTTCTTACCGTCCAATAGAAGATTATGGTTTCTTATCTTTATCCAAAAGGTAGCACAACTATGAAAAACAATAATTTCTTCTTAGATGGGTACTAACTAGGTATCTAAGACACGGGTAATCGGGTGGATGTAAGCTGATGGGATGGAGTCTAAATCGATCGTTATTTAAGTTAGAGTATGGTATACACCTGATAAAAAAACTTGCAACAATTTCAACATTTATTGGTGTAAGGGTTTAGTGGATAGTTATTCACAATATGTCGGTGCTTAGGACTGTAGAGGGTCATAAAGATACTATGTTTGAAGAATTATTTCGAGATACCTTGTAGATATACTTAGAATGGAGTTTCAAAATTAATAGGCCACTTATTCAAATATTTATTGAGACAAGTGTCGACAACAATTAAACTAGATAGAATAAGGAGCAAGCTAATGTAACATTTATTATAATGTAACAGAAATCCAATTTTCCTAAAGTAATTTGTCAGATGGGGGCATGGGTTCTTTACAACTAAAGTATGAGATTTGATTAAACTTTGTGTAAATCAGATTACTCTTAATGGGTAATTTTCTCAATAGTCATAGTAGCGTAATAAGGAAAGGAACAAGTAATCAGAGGTTAAGGGTTTCAGATATGGCAAGGTATGTCATAAAGCTTTGGTTGATTAAATTAAAAAATTACTATACCATGTAGAAAATAGTTAGTCATGGAAATTTATACCAAAACCATTAACATGGGTTACTTATAATGACAAGGGTCATTCATATTTTTCCCAACATAAAAAAAAACAGGAAGTTGTTTTATCATTCATCGGTCGGGGGTGAAAATCCATACTATTTATTAACGTGATTATTTGGGGTTCTAATTCAAATTACTTTTGAAAATGGTTTATAAGAGAAATATATTTGTAGTATCAAGTTCATGTAAAGGGATTAGGTAAGGTTTCATTTCATCGCAACTATTCTAGTTATTTTGGAGTAAGAATTATGTTGGAGCCCATAGTGTTTCTGATGATATTAAATTTTTAGTAATACTTTGAATCATTGCGAACTAGTAAAGTAATTGACAATGGTTATAAGCCATATGGTATTGGTTAAATAATCGAAATTCGTAACCAGGCTTGTGTAGGATTTGGGAAAATTATAATCATGGGATAGGATCCAGTAAGTAACACCATAACGTTCTAAAGAGTAGAACGATTAATCTTAACATTTCTAATGCCTTCAACTACTTCTACATAACTCCCAATGTTCATTAAGGAAATCTTTTAATAGTTTCTTATCTAATGATGTCAAGTAACATTCTAACATAAGTAATTCTTCTCATAATCTAGTTTTAATAGTATACAGTATAACTACAGTACAATATGGAAGATCGTAAAAAAAAGATCAATAGATAAGGGTGGTAACTTTCAAAGATGAAAGATTTTGGAATTCCAAATGAAGTAAATCATTTCAAGGGGAGTATCAATTGAATTAGTTTCGATAAAAGAATTATGTTGTAGGTACAAACTTATTAAGTATATTGTATACAATCCCAACCTGAGATAACTTTCTTAGTATGCCTTTAATCCTTAATCACATCGTTGAAAATCCCAAATTCATAACGGTTGTTTCACCCACATAACATCTAAATATCAGAATCAATCACATATCTCCAAATTGTAGTTCAAGTACTTAATCTCGTAATCCCTTTATATAAATATATTCACCTTACCAATGTGACACCCCGCCTAATTAACCCTGGGTGATTAGTCCTAAATTAAATTAGAACAGGTTTCTCATTTGGTTCATTCTTAGCATCACTGTCACCTTTTTTATTACTAACCACCTAAGTGAGAAAATTATACCGGTGGCAATTTTATCTTTCATTAACTTAAATGAAATACTCATACGGAAACCAAATAATATGACAATCAAAATTAACTAAATTCAACCATTCACAATTAAATAACTGACTGAATAAACCATCGGGTCAAAATCCAACAGAAGTAAAGACCAGCAATTAAATCTCAACAAGTCTGATATAAGTACTGAATACAACAGTGAGCAATATGCTCCAATAACTGATAGAAAGTCTCTACACTAAGAATGAAAAGAACGAGGCGCCTATCAAACTCTCGCAATATCCACACATGCTGCAGCAACGGATCCCTGTAATGAGTCAAGCCTGGCGTCCTTGTGGATGGACACCTAAAAGGTTTTTATAGCAAGGGTTAGTACCCAAAACATTTGGAAAATATTTAGCAAATGATTAACTTGCAGTAATAAATATATATGCATTGTCTTCATATTTTAGTTAGTGTCGCACTCTCTTGAGAACATACTCACCCCTTCTCTAATGTGCACTACTAACGCCTTAATTAATTTACCTAGTTATTTATCCCATGACTAGATAACTAATATAACCCCTTGCAACTACCCCACTCTAACCGAGTGTGCCAAAATTATGATTTCTAAGTTATTATTAACATTAACTTAATTAATCATTTCCCTTTTTAAAATCATATAACTTTCACACCCATTATATGTATAATACACTTCACGACCTGTATTAATTTATCCATATATAATTATTTACCTCATTATATACGTATAGTTATATTACAATATTCACAAACATGATGGAATAATAATTAATATTGAACATCCTCCCGAGTAATAACTCACCAGATGTAAATTCTCTAAAGTGATATCCCACTAGGCATATTCACAAAACCTAGTTACCCCAAGTCAGAATTGCTCACTAACTTGGATAATATGTAAAAATTGGAGGTGGTCATATTCCTTCCCTGAAAGTGAGATGCCCCTCACCCATATAACGGACGTTATGGCCTGGGAATATACTCCCCCTAATCCTCAAGCTAGGGGATTCACCCACTACGCGCAAACCTCCCCCCTATAGCACTAGAGTATATGTAATAATCATATCTAGCCACTGATATTAATGCACACACCATATATAGATACTATCGCACACCGTATATATATATATATATATATATAATTAAAACAAACTATCCCGGCTATCCCGTGTACTAAGTCCGTAACACAAGCCTATTCAAATTATTAAGAGTTTATAGTCCAACTCTAACTATTAATTAATTCGCACATTAATTAATTAAATTACTTTTGGTGTCACTCCAACCAATATATTCTAATGTACTCTCGTGGACCGAAATAAAACAATACCCGAGTCTAAATTTCCGACTCCAAATAATTTAGTCTTCACTTTAAATAAAGTTAACGTCTTGGTATCGCTCAACCAATAGCCCCGGACTTGCCCACTCAATCCGTATTTAATTATTTTGAAATATTATTCCCAAAATTTGACTATAGTGTGTCACACATAAATTTCCTCTAAATCCCAATTAATTTTAATCATGGCGTGACACACGTAATTTCCTTCAAATCCTAATTAATTTTACTCATAATTCATTAGCTTGAAAATATTATATTTTTCTCATTAAATAAGGCATGTAAGAAATTTAAGTTTAATTTCCCTTATATACATAAACTGGTCGAACTGCCAGAAATTTCTGACCGTCAATCGATCGATCCCCAACCATCGATCGATTGATCGAACAGGTCATCGTCTTCTTCCCCCTTCTATTTCAGCCATGGACGAAAAGTTCCAAACCCTAACTTCTTCTACAATAAAACCCAAGTCCTCCCATCAACAATACATAACAAAATCCTCATAAGAGACCCCCATAAAGTCCACAAACTCCATTTAATCTCCGTTCTCTACTGTTTTCATAAATTGGGAGAAAAATCCGATTTAGTCTTTAACCCATTTAAACAGAAAATTATTATCTCAAAATCGTTTATAATTCATCAGGGTTACACATCATACCAGATATATATATATATATATATATATATATATATATATATATATATATATATATGCTAATCTCATATTATACATGAATTTCTACACGATTTAGAAATTAGAATAATGGTTTACAAAAACCCCATGTTTATACCCTTTAAATCCCAAAACGAATTTCTTTGATTACTCGCATCACATGAATATGAATCGAAATACAATTTAAATTTTACAGCAAGTTAACCACTTGCCTTATGATTGGTAGGGTCTGATTTGGATTTGTGAATTCCCAAAGTTGAAGATGAACTTCTTTGTTTTGGCTCTTTCCTTTATCCCCCAAATTTTCCTTTAACTGCTTCTTAGAATTTCCTAACCCACTAAGTATTTTCTAAACTCAATTCAGTCATTCTCATTTTTCTTATAATTATTTAATTAGGCTAAATCCCATTTTTTTATCTAATGGGACAAATCCAAGTGACCCAAATTCCCCCGTGTGGGTCCGACTATGCCTAAAAATGTCCCGTGACCCGTTTACTACCCTCGGGTACACTTTTTGGACTATATCGACCCATACGGACTCAACCGTACACTCAGAATTGGCATCCAAATTAATTTATCAAAATCCTTATCTCACACCCAAATTAGTCTATACCGACTCCCGACTGAGATAAGTACATACCTCGTCATTAATACCCGAAATGACGTAATTAAATTATTACTATTAACTTAGTAAATAAATTTTCCTTAAATATTAACCACTCACTCCCCGATTAATATTTAAATATATTTTTCCCTACTTAATTCAATTAAAATTACGACACACAAGTAATTTTAAATTCCCGGATTAATTAAATATTAAATGCTCAAAAAATACGGGGTGTTACATACTCCCCCCCTTACAAAGGAATTTTGTCCCCGAAATTAGTTCGTACCTGTGGTGAATAGCTCTGGATATTTTTCCTGCATATCCTCCTCTAGCTCCCAGGTAGACTCGCCAACGTCTCTAACTAGTGGAACAACCTTGGATCGTAACTTTAGCTCACTACGGTCCAGAATAGCCACCGGTCTCTCCTCATATGAGATGTCTGGCTGTAAATCAATTTTCTCAAGTGGAATATGCCAGAAGTCCCTCTTGCACCTTCAATATTTCTTCAGTGATGCCGCGTGGAACACGTTGTGTATCCGCTGAAGATGCTTCAAAAATCCTAGTTTATACGCACCCTCTCAATAATAGAGAAAGGTCCCACGTACCTCGGTGCTAACTTATCCTTCTTACCGAACCTCATTACCCCTTTCATAGGGGACACCCGGAACTAATACCTGGTCCCCAACCTCTAACTCCACATGTCTCCGTGAAGCATCAACATAACTCTTCTGCCTATCCTGAGCTATCTGAATCCACCATCGGATCAGCTCTATCTTGGAAGATGTCTCCTGGATAATCTACGGCCCCAATAGCTTGTTGTCTCCCACCTCTAACCAACAAGCGGGTGAACGACGAGGTCTCCCATACAGTGCCTCAAACGGTGCCATGCCAATCGTAAATTGGTAAGAGTTGTCATACGCGAACTCTACCAAAGGAAGATATCCCTCCTATCCTCCCCCAAAGTCTAAAATGCACATCCTGAGCATGTCTTCCAGCATCTGATTGACTCTCTCAGTCTGCCCATCGATATGTGGGTGATAGGCTGTACTCAAACGTAATTCCGTGACTATGGCCTCCTGAAAGCTCTGCCAAAAGTGGGCCACAAAAGTTTTGTCTCTGTCAGACACAATATTTATCGCACTCCGTGCAGCTTAACAATCTCCACCATGAATAGTTATGCATAACGCATCGTCTTAAAATATGTGCGGACCGGCAGGAAGTGGGCCACCTTGGTCAATCGATCCATAATGACCCATATGGAATCGTGACCCCTCTGTGATGCAGGTAACCCTATAATGAAGTCCATTGAGATGCTCTCCCACTTCCACGCGGGAATCTCTAGCGGCTGTAGCATCCCTGATGGTCAACTTTCACAAGCTGACACGTCACACATTTCAAAACAAACTCTATTATGTCCCATTTCATTCTCTCCCACCAATACTGCCTCCTCATATCCTAGTATATTTTATCCCCGCCGGGATGTACCAAAAATCTCGAACCATGGGACTCTGTCATAACAGCGTGCCTCAACCCCTCATCCCCTGGCACAATTAACCTCCCATTAAGGCGTAGGCCTCCTTCCGAGCTGATCGAGTAACCCTCGGCTCCCTTAGCTAACAACTGTCTCACCTTATCCTGG
Organism: Sambucus nigra; assembly: GCA_949130495.1. Taxonomy (NCBI): domain Eukaryota; kingdom Viridiplantae; phylum Streptophyta; class Magnoliopsida; order Dipsacales; family Adoxaceae; genus Sambucus; species Sambucus nigra. The sequence continues at coordinate 102,333,691 of OX422218.1, read as the reverse complement.
CAGATCTGATCCTCTACCTAAGCCCTCACAACCCGCATAATGATCTCAGGGGTGATGGATAATGCTGACATGCAGGCCTTGGCTACATCATCCTCATATCGAAGCTCTCTTCACTTCGCTTTCCAGACTTCTGATATTTCCCCCGTCGGTCTCCAGCTCAATGCATCTGCTACCACATTAACCTTACCTGGATGATACTGAATATCAAACTGGTAGTCTTTCACAAATTCTAGACACCGCCTCTGCCTCATATTCAAATCCTTCTGTGTGCAGAGATACTGAAGTGACTTATGATTCGTGAATAAAGTGAACTTCTCTCTTAAAAGATAATGTCTCCATATCCTCAAAGAAAAAATGACCGATGCTAGCTCTAGGTCGTGAGTGGGGTAATTCCTCTCGTGGGGCTTTATCTTTCTGGATGCATAAGCTATAGCCCATTCCTCTTACTGAAGCACACCCCACAAGTCCTTGTAGGGATGCGTCAGTGTAAACCCGATACTCTCGTCCTCCCTTCAGCAAAGCAAGTATAGGTGCAGATGTCAACTTGTCCTTTAGCACGTCGAAAGCTAATTGACAATGATCACTCCAAGTGAAAGGCACCCCTTTATGAGTCAAATTCTTCAAAGGGCTCGTAATCTATAAAAATCCTTTAATGAACCGCCTGTAATACCCGGTCAATCCTAGAAAAATACACACCTCGGTCGGTGTCGTGGGTTGTCTCCACTCCCTCACTGCCGACACCTTACTTGGATCCACCGCAATACCCCGGTCTGACACCATGTGGCTAAGAAACTGTACCTCCCATAGCCAAAATCCACACTTCCCAAATTTGGCATAGAGCTGATGATCCCGCAGTGTCTGTAGAACCATACACAGATTCTCTGCGTGCTCCTCCTCGGTGCGCGAGTAGATTAGGATGTCATTAATGAATACGATGACAAATTGATCGAGATACTCCCTGAAAAACCTATTTATGAGGTCCATGAACACTTCTGGTGCATTGGTGAGCCCGAATGGCATCACCCTGAACTCGTAAGATCCATACCACGACAGGAAAGCAGTCTTAGAAATATCCTCCTCTCGGATGCGTAGCTGATGATACCCTGACCTCAAATCCATCTTGGAGAAGTAAGATGCCCATCTTAATTGGTTAAAAAGATCATAGATCCTAGGTAACGGATACTTATTCCGTATCATCACCTTGTTCAACTCCCTGTAGTCCACGTACAACCGAAGTGAACCATCCCGCTTCTTTACAAACAACATCGGTGCACCCCATGGCGATGTACTCCGTTGAATGAAACCCTGACCTAGGAGCTGCTGAATCTTCTCTCTCAACTCACGCATCTCTGAAGGGGCCATATGGTAAGGTGTTCGAGCAATCGGTCTCGTCCCCGATGCTAAATCGATTAAAAATTCGATTTCCTTACTGGGTACCAACCCTGGTATTTCCTGGAACACATCACCAAAGTCCCTCACTACTGAGATTGAGTCCAACAGAACCACCACCTCCTATAAGGTTTCCTCCTCGATGTAAAACAAGTGGGTGCGCGACCCTCCCTCCGGTAGCGGCATCTCTATTAGGAACATCTCATGTCCCAAAATGGAGAACACGATTGTCCTCTCGTAACAATCCACAGTTGTCCGATAACCTGCCAACCAATCCATTCCCAGGATGACATCGTACCCCTCCATATCTAACACTAAGAGGTTTGCTGCTAAACTAAGCCTCCTAATTAAAATGTCCACTCCCCGATAAATCAAGTGAATTAAAGCCCCGCTACCTACTGGCGACTCTACGCGCATACGAAGATTACCCGTGGTCTCTAATAACCCGACCCGTTTAGTAAAATTAGATTTAATGAATGAATGTGATGCTCCCGTGTCAAAAAGTATCCTACCCTCATGAACATGAATGAGAAACATACTCTCAACTACTGCCGGCACCTACTGTACGGGAGGATTGGGAACATCCCGGACATTATACACACACCCGTAGTGCATTTTCCCTTGCTGTTATGGGGCGGGTGGAGCTAGTGCTGCTGGCGGCATCTGCCCCTGTTGGGATCCCTGCTGATGACCTTTTCCCCTCTGCGGGCACTCCCTCTTAAAGTGTCCTGGCTGGCCACAGACAAAACAACATTTTTTACCGTCCCCCTGTCGTTGGCCCCGATGTGGTTGGCCTTGCTGGCCTCCCCCATTGTTCCCTTGGCCCTAAGAAACCTGCTGCTACTGATTTTGGCTCGGATGCCCTTGCCTGAACCCCTGTCCTCCCGATCGGAACCCACAAGGCCTAAATATCTTAGCCTGGTTCCCCTGCTGACTTCTAGTCTGCTACTGAGTACCACTCATGTCACCACCGGTAACTGCCTTGCCCTGCTAGCTCGGCTCCCCTACTCTCTTGCTCCCCTTCACATGGAAGCGATGATCCTGACAATGTACGAGGGCGGCATTAACGACATCTGTATAAGTCACTAATGCCGGATTCCTAATCAAATTTTTCCTGATCCTCCAGGCCAAGCCATCCATGAACCTCAACTTTTTTCGCTCCTCATCGCTCACCTCATTTGGCACAAAGTTTGCCAGACGGGTGAACTCTTCCTCATAGTTTGCCACTGACCGGTCACCCTGCACTAACTCACTGAACTTCTTCTTTATCTCAGCCTCTACCACTGGTGGGAAGTATTTGTGGTCAAACCCCACCCAGAACTCGAATATCATCATCAAATCCCTCTCCTCAGTGGTGGTAAATGACTCCCACAACTGTAAGGCTGCCCCCGACAGACGAAAGGTAGCAAGCATCTATTTCTGCACATCAGTACACTCCAGCATACGTAGATGGCGCTGAATATTCTTCTTCCAGTCACAAGCCTCTTCCACATCGGTGCTACCCCGAAACTCGGGTGGGTGACCCTTCTGAAAGGTCTCCCTAACTTACTGCCAAGACGATGGCCCCATTAGAGCCTGAACTTCTAGTGCCACGGGAGGTGGTACCTGGGGCTAAGGGAAATGGGCTGACATAGCCCTCATTGCTGTATCAACTTCGTGGGACACTATCACGTCCACTTGAGTAGTGGAGATCAACTCAGGTGGGGGTGGGGGTGGGGGTGGTGGTACCTGTGGCTCCTGACGAGCCTCCCTTAACTCATCCCTAGCCTCAGCCCTCTTCGCTCTCTGCCTCTTCAGTGACATCTGAAAATAGATTGAATCGTATAAGTACACAGTTTATACAAAAATATCTAACAACAGAAATATGATAACTCAAAAGCGGAAAATAAATCAACAGTCCTAATATTAGGGCTCTATATCAATCGAACACTACTCTGAAATGTAGTAAGCCACATAGATCCTAAGGACACTAGAACCTGATGCTCTGATACCATCTGTGACACCCCGCCTAATTAACCCTGGGTGATTAGTCCTAAATTAAATTAGAACAGGTTTCTCATTTGGTTCATTCTTAGCATCACTGCCGCCTTTTTAATTACTAACCACCTAAGTGAGAAAATTAGACCGGTGTCAATTTTATCTTTTATTAACTTAAATGAAATACTCATACGGAAACCAAATAATATGACAATCACAATTAACTAAATTCAACCATTCACAATTAAATAACTGACTGAATAAACCATCGGTTCAAAATCCAACAGAAGTAAAGACAAGCAATTAAATCTCAACAAGTCTGATATAAGTACTGAATAAAACAGTGAGCAATATGCTTGAATAACTGATAGAAAGTCTCTACACTAAGAATAAAAAGAACGAGGCACCTATCAAACTCCCGCAGCATCCACACATGCTGCAGCAACGGATCCCTGTAATGAGTCAAGCCTGGCGTCCTTGTGGATGGACACCTAAAAGGTTTTTAAAAGTTTTTATAGCAAGGGTTAGTACCCAAAACATTTGGAAAATATTTAGCAAATGATTAACTTGTAGTAATAAATATATATGCATGCTCTTCATATTTTAGTTAGTGCCGCACTCTGTTGAGAACATCCTCACCCCTTCTCTAATGTGCACTACTAACTCCTTCATTAATTTACCCAGTTATTTATCCCATGACTAGATAACTAATATAACCCCTTGCAACCACCCCACTCAAACCGAGTGTGCCAAAATTATGATTTCTAAGTTATTATTAGCATTAACTTAATTAATCATTTCTCTTTTTAAAATCATATAACTTTCACACCCATTATATGTATAATACACTTCACGACCTATATTAATTTATCCATATATAATTATTTACCTCATTATATACGTATAGTTATATTACAACATTCACAAACATGTTGGAATAATAATTAATATTGAACATCCTCCCGAGTAATAACTCACTGGATGTAAATTCTCTAAAGTGCTATCCCACTAGGCATATTCATAAAACCTAGTTAGCCCACGTCAGAATGGCTCACTAACTTGGATAATATGTAAAAATTGGAGGTGGTCATATTCCTTCCCTGAAAGTGAGATGCCCCTCACCCATATAACGGACGTTATGACCTGGGAATATACTCCCCCTAATCCTCAATCTAGGAAATTCACCCACTACGCGCAAACCTCCCCCTATAGATCTAGAGTATATGTAATAATCATATCTCGCCACTGATATTAATGCACACACCGTATATAGATACTATCGCACACCGTATATATATATATATATATAATTAAAATAAACTATCCTGGCTATCCCGTGTACTAAGTCCGTAACACAAGCCTATTCAAATTATTAAGAGTTTATAGTCCAACTCTAACTATTAATTAATTCGCACATTAATTAATTAAATTACTTTTGGTGTCACTCCAACCAATATATTCGAACGTACTCTCGTGGCCTGAAATAAAATAATACCCGAGTCTAAATTCTCGACTCCAAATAATTTAGTCTTCACTTTAAATAAAGTTAACGTCTTGGTATCTCTCAACCAATAGCCCCGGACTTGCCCACTCAGTTCGTATTTAATTATTTTGAAATATTATTCCCAAAATTTGACCATAGTGTGTCACACATAATTTTCGTCCAAATCCCAATTAATTTTAATCATGGTGTGACCCACGTAATTTCCTTCAAATACTAATTAATTTAATCATAATTAATTAGCTTGAAAATCCTATATTTTCTCATTAAATAAGGCATGGAAGAAATTTAAGTTAAATTTCCCGTATATACATAAACTAGCGGAACTGCCAGAAATTTCTGACCATCGATCGATCGATCTGCAACCATCGATCGATCGAACAGGTCACCATCTTCTTCCCCCTTCTATTTCAGCCATGGACGAAAAGTTCCAACCCTAACTTCTTCTACAGCAAAACCCAAGTCCTCCCATCAACAATACATAACAAAATCCTCATAAGGGACCCCCATAAAGTCCACAAACACCATTTAATCTACGTTCTCTACTATTTTCATAAATTAGGGGGAAAATCTCATTTAGTCTTTAACCCATTTAAACAGCAAATTCTTATCTCAAATTCATTTCTAATTCATCTGGGTTACACATCACACCAGATATATATATGCTAATCTCAGATTATACATGAATTTCTACACGATTTAGAAATCAGAATAATGGTTTACAAAAACCCCATGTTTATACCCTTTAAATCCCAAGGAATTTCTTTGATTACTCACATCACATGAATATGAATATGAATCGAAATACAATTAAATGCTAAAGAAAGTTAACCACCTGCCTTATGATTCCTAGGGTCTGATTTGGATTTGTGAATGCCCAAGGTTGAAGATGAACTCCTTTGTTTTGGCTCTTTCCTTTGTCCCCCAAATTTGCCTTTAACTGCTTCTCATGGTTTCCTAACCCACTAAGTATTTTCTAAGCTCAATTCAGTCATCCCCCTTTTTGTTATAATTGTTTAATTAGGCTAAAACCCGTTTTTGTTTAATGGGCCAAACCCTAGTGACCCAAATGCCCCCGTGTGGGACCTATTATGCTTAAAAACATCCCGTGAACCGTTTACTACCCCCCGGATACACTTTTTTGACTATCTCGACCCATCCGGACTCGACTGTATACTCAAAATTGGCATCCGAATTAATTTATAAAAATCCTTATCTCACACCCAAATTAGTCGACGTAAATAAATTATTACTATTAACTTAGTAAATAAATTTTCCTTAAATATTAACCACTCACTCCCCAATTAATATTAAAATATATTTTTCCATACTTAATTCAATTAAAATTACGACACAAGTAATTTTAAATTCTCGAATTAATTAAATATTAAATGCACAAAAATACGGGGTGTTACAACCAACTACCACTTATATATTTCCTAAATAAAGTCTTAGTATCTAATGCTTAATTTTGAGATTGATTTTTCATACTCACGTCTAAACATCTTATCCTCATCATTCTTTTGATCTGAACCACATTCCTAATAAAACTGCTAGACTCATGTCACACATAAGCTACTTAAACTGGTTGAGCTCTGATACCACGTTGTCACATCCTAGTTTCTCGAGTGTGAGGTTTATCCTGATAAATACTAAACCATAAGTGAAACCATCATTCTTTCAAAAGAGAAAACCTTCTTACTAAATTGCGGTGTTATAACCCATAGTTTCAACTAAACAATGGTAAATACATACCTCATTTCCTGACTAACAACTTATCACGTATCATTATTTCTAATCAATACTGTTCTCGAGCTTCAACGAATTCTTGATTACATGCTCATCATTGCTTATAGGTACCTGCTTAAAATGACTGGAAGGAAAAGAATAAGCACACCTTTGCCAAGTAGATAATTCTACTTCGATAACAATGTATATATGTGAATTTGTTTAAATAGCATAGCTGGGATTGAAATGTTGGTAATATAACATAGTTTATAGAAATCTGAAGAAACATGAAATATCAAAGGTGCTGACACGAGCATAATGGAGTTTGTGATATTTAAAAGAGCAGTATAGCGATTATAAGGGTTCAGATCATAACAAGATGTGGGGGGCTATTTTACGGATCAAACTCAATCATGCATCCGACCATCCGAGTACACGGAGCGAACTATATAGACCAATTAAAATATTTAAGTTTTTATCATATATTTAACATGTGCTCAAATACATTGCGACAGGCTCAAATCGATTACCAATAGTCTCGTGCAGATATTCAAGGATACCTATGAGTTATCTACAAGATGGATGAATTACTTGTACAATTCAACCACTTAGTCACCACAATAAACATAGGCAAATGGGATGTAATTTTGATTACTTGATAGACACTAACAGAGAAAAGTAACCTTTCCATGGATGTAGGAAAGTTGTCGAACCAGTTATGCCTTGTGTTGTGTGTGATCATCTTTACTTTCTACATTCATATATTTTCTATGATTTTTTTTATTGTGATAAATTTTGTACTCACAATTGGTTTTTTCGTGGAAAGCGTGTCTTGATTCCTACAAAATCAATCACAAAATAAAGAACACATTGTCTGACCATAGTAGCAACTTATCGTAAATCGGGTACATACATGCTGACCTAGTTCCACCCAGGATTAGGTCTGAGATTTTCCAGCAAAACCCTAAGTTTTGTCAAGAAAGAAAGATTCTGAAGAAATTTATGTCCCACCTAGGTACTCAGATCTCCAGGTTGCTCGACGCATATGAAGCCAGGCTTCAAGAGCAAGAGGAGTCCACACGCCTCTTAATGGGAGGGAATGTTGTCCTCCAGCAGTAACTTGAATAAATGGAGAGGGATCTCCAGGGAGATAATGGAAAACGTCGAGAACAATCTCCTACTCCTAAGGCGAGCAAGACTCGCAGTTTAGGGAGGAGTTCCAGGCAGGATCGGGATCGCTCAGAGAGTGGCCGATCAGAAAGTCACCATGACGATCATCAAAGAAATGATATTAGGAGCTTGGTCTGAAGAGATATGGATTAACATCCAGCCAACTGAGGGGCTAGATCCACTAGAGAACTATATAGTAGAGCTCTTAACACAAAGATAAAATACCTTTTTTAAGGGTGATTGAAGTGGAAGAGGCCCCAAAGATGTTCGTTATTCCCCGATTTAAAATTTACGATGGAAAAACTGATCCTATAGACCATGTTAGGCATTACACACAAGCGATGACTTTGTGGAGCCACAATGATGCCCTCATGTGTCTTATTTTCCCTTCTAGATTAAATTATGTCGATCAGAAGTGGTTTGAGAGATTAACACATATATCCGTTAAGAGCTTCATAGTCCTCGCTGAGGCCATCACTTTTCGCTTCATAACAAGTAGTTCTCACCTGAAGAGAACGAATTCACTACTCACGAAGAAGAAGAAGACACTGAAGACTCTTTGAGAGTATGCCAAATGGTATTGGGGAAGTTTTCAATGAAATGGAGGATTTCTCAAAGTAGGTTGCCATGGCATCCGTCAAGATTGGTATGTCGACCATATCTACATTGCACCAGTCTCTCACCAAAAAGGAGGCTAACACCATCAATGGCCTCATGGAACTTACTAAAAAATATGTCAAGGTTGAAGATTTAATTCATGCTAGTCCTGGAAAAATTGGTTGCATCAAGGCTAATAAGGGAGGAGACAAGTCTGACACTCCTAAGAATGGGAACAAGAATGGTTCGAAGAACGAGAACAAGGAATATCCCACAAAAGCCTCCCAGGCTATCAATATAGTCTTTAAAGAACCAATCTACAAGATCCTTAGAAAAATCAAGGACCATCCATTTATGAAGTGCCTAAAAAAGATGGGCGGTGCCCTGATAAATAGTAACAATGAAATACGGTGCACATTCCACAAGGAAGGCAGCCACAAAACAAAATATTCAAAACACTGAAGTTGCACTTGGAAGATTTGGTCCAAGATGGGAACCTCAATGAGTAAATAGACAAAAAGGTTGGCAAGGTCGCGATCAATGGAGACCAGAAGCCAGATAACGTCCTTGATAACGACATAAGATAGGATTTTTTAGTAATTCACAGAGCGTTCGACCTGAAGAAGATCCAAGGGAACATTGTTCGGATCGAACTAAATTAGGTCACAGCTATTATGGAGGGATTCTAGATTAACCCCGTAAAAATCCAGACTGGCTAGCGCCGATAACCAAGGATATTGACTACACCAAACACATTATCTTCATAGAGGAAGATTTGTTCAGGGTAAGGAACCGACACCACGATGCACTCGTGATCACCCTCATGATCATGAACTGGGGTGTCAATAAGATTTTTGTGGATAAGGCGAGCACATCTGAGGTAATGTACCTAGAGATCTTCCATAAGTTCAAACTCAACCTTACCGATATCAAGGAAACAACTGTTATATTGGTTGAATTTGTGAGAAAGGCTACATTACCGTTAGATAAGATAATCCTTCCACCAAGGGAAATATATATTTCAAAGATTATTGAGTTCCTGGTAGTGGATATTGATTCCCCTATCATGCCATTCTGGACAGAGGGTGGATTCATGCTGTGAAGGTCGTTCCATTGACCTACTACGAAAAGCTCAAATGTGTTACTGATCGGGGATTAGTGGAGATTCGTGGTGACCAAGACACTTCCAGAAAGTTCTTTAGCATCGTCGCTTGGCCCCAAAAAGAGAAAAAGAAAGAACTCGAGTTTATCTCAGAGGAAGCCCAAGATGGGGCTACCCTTTCTAAATAGTAACTACAGTACGTACGACTAGGGGTGGAGGACATCAGGGTCCACCATGTTGATAGGGTCGTTAAAATACTAGAGGAGGTTACAATTGATGCCCACCTATCAAAAAGAAAATTTCAGATCGGACCGACACTGTTTAATCACGAGAAAGAGGAGTTGATCACATTTCTAAAAAGCAACCCGGATGTATTCGCTTGGGATCTATATGATTTACAAGGAATTGTTCCCGAAATATCATGCCATCGCCTTCATGTGGACCCAACCTTTAAGAAAATCACTTAAAAGGCAAGTTGAACAGCCCTAGAATAAGGCTAAAGCGGTACACAATGAGGTATAAAAAGCTTTTAGATGCATGGTCCATAAGGGAATTTTAGTTCCCAGAGTGGCTGTCAAATTCGGTGGTAATGCGAAAGAGTAAGGGCAGATGGACAGTGTGTGTCAACTTCACAGACCTCAATAAAGCATGCCCTAAGGATAGTTTCCCTCTATCAAAGATAGATCAGTTGGTCGACGCCACGGTGGCACATAAATGAATGATCTTATTGGATGACTATTCGGGGTACCACCAGATACCATTGTCAGCCTCAACCAAGATAAGACATCATTCATCATGGCAGTCGAACTATATTACTATAAGGTTATGCCACTTGGCCTTAAAAATGTGGGGGCCACCTATCGAAGGCGGGTCACCAAGATGTTCAATCAGAAGATGGGAAATACTATAAAGGTCTACATTAATAATATGTTGTTCAAGAGAAGACATAAGGGCAACCACCTCAGAGACCTGGTCAACACCTTTGAAATCCTCAGGAAGTTTTGGATGAAGCTAAATGCGAGAAAGTGCCCATTTGGTGTCCAGTCAGGGAAATTTATGTGTTATGTGGCCAACAAGAAAGGGATAGTGGCCAATCCAACCAAATTGATGCTATAAATAGGGTCAAACTACCAAAGGCATTGAGATATGTTCAAAAGCTTACTGGGATGCTCGCGAAACTCAACTGCTTTATCTCTATGTCATCAGAATGCTGCTATCCAATTTTTAATCTCCTTAAGAAAAATAAGGGCCTCACCTGGAATGATGGCGGCTCAAAAGCCCTGTAAAAGATTAAGTATTACCTCAGCAAGCCACCCACGCTAGCGATCCTTGGCGAAGGAGATCCGTTGTATCTCTACCTTGCAGTATCAAGTCACACAGTTAGATCAAATTTAGTGTCTCAGAAAGAAAGAAGGAAATATCCCATCTACTATGTTAGCAAGACACTTTTGGATGCAGAGAAATGCTACTTGCCCCTAAAAAAGTTAGCGTACACTCTTGTAGTTTCTTTCAGGAAGAATAAACATTATTTTGAAGCACATTCAGTTACCGTTATCACTTCCTTACCCTTCAAAGTTGTTCTTCAGAAAGCTAAATTCTCCTGGCGATTGTTTAAAGGTCAATCAAACTTGTCAGGTTTGATTTCACTTTCAAACAAGGAAAATAATTAAGGGGCAGGTCTAAATAGAATTCATTTTAGAATATACGAGAGATAGTCCTACCGACCAATAACTCATTGAACAGTTATCAATCAAGGAAACACAGTCCGAAGACTATACCTTGTATGTTGATGGAGCCTCCAATTCCAAGGGGTAGGAGTGGGGATTGCCCTGGTAACTCTAGAAGACACTGTCATTAAGTAAGGAATCAGGTAAGGATTTGAAGCCTCCAACAACGAAGACGAATACGAAGCTCTCATAGTTGGCCTACGTAAGGCCCAACTGGTAGGGGCAAAGTGGTTCAACGTGTTTGGAAATTCCATGCTGGTATCCAACCAAGTGAGTGGGGATTTTAGCACAAAAGATAATAGGTTGGTGGCCTACCTCTTTTTAGTTTGCAAGCTCATGATTATATTTGAAGAGGTTTGCATCTAGAAACTCCCCAGGGTAAAAATAGTCATGCTGATGCATTGCAGTCCTAAGCTCAGCAGTGGATTCAGAACTCAGAATGCCAATTGAAGTAGAGTTCCTCGTGCGAACTAGTATTGAAAAAATAGGGGTCATCGAGCATATTCTCGTCATAGAAAAGGGTCCTAGCTGGATGACCCCATCATTGCCTACTTACGAAATGAGGCACTGCCAGACGATATGAAATTAGATCACCAAATGAGGGTAAAGGTTGTTCGCTTCTATCTTCATCCGAGAGGGAATCTCTACAAAAGGTCCTTTATATGTCCTTACCTCAAGTACGTACACTGTAAAACACCAAGCAAGTCATTCATGAGCTTCATGATGCTATTTATGGGAGTCTTGCGAAAGAAAGATTCCTAGCTTTATGAGAAATCAAAGAAATATATCGGTGGCCATATATGAAAAAAAAGGAAAGTATCTACGTTCGAAAGTGCAAAAAATTCCAGATTTTCTCTCTTATGGTTCATCAACCAGCTAATGATTTAAAAAATTTTACTAGACCTTGGCTATTCTCACAATGGGGGTTGGACATCGTGGGACCACTACCTACAGCACCTGGGAACTGCAAGTATCTATTGGTCAAAAAATATTACTTCACTAAATGGGTAGAGGTAGAACCACTAGCCAACATTAAATACGCCGACGTGACAAGGTTCATCTGGAAGAGCATCATAACACGTTTTGGGGTACCAAGAGCCATTATCACCAATAATGGCAACCAGTTTGAAAGCAAGTTTTTCTAGAATTTCTGTGACGAGCATGGAATTAAGAATCACTTTAGCTCAGTGGCACATCCCCAGAGAAACGTCCAGACAGAGGCTTTCAATAAAAGGATGCTCAATGTCCTGGAGAAGAGGCTAAACAGAGTAAAAGTCATCTTGGTAGACGAGATTCCTTATGTCCTCTGGGCTTATCATACTATGCCCAGAAGGCCAAGCGACGAAAAACCATTCGTACTCACATATAGAATGGAATCTATCATCCCACTTGAAGCTGATCTCCCTAACATAAGAACCAATTTGGTCGACCATGGACTTAACGAAGATGCCTTGCACACTAAACTTGACATAGAAGATGAACGAAGAGGACATGCCACGATTAACCTAGCCTCGTGCCATCACCAACTGGAAAAGTCGTACAATAAAAGGGTTAATTCGAGGTAGTTCAAGGTAGTGTATTACATCCTAAGGAAAGTCCTCGATAGTGTAGTAAGACCGTCAGATAGGAAAGTAGGAACAAACTGGGAGGGAACTTTCAAGATTATCAGGGATGATTTTCGAGGAGCTTATTGATAGAAAGAACTTTTCGGTATATTTCGTCGTTGTTGTGAAAGTTCTCTAATCAGAACCTTAAATACCAACAAAAATATAACAATCTAAAGTGTAGAGGTAAGTAAGGGTATCAATCCACATCAAGGAGGTAAGGTAGAGGCAAACTCAATTGTAATTCAATTTTTATTTTCTTTTTGGGATTTTCGCTTTTTCTATTTTTTTTGCTTTTTTAATATTAAAACAATTTTCAAGGGTGAGAATGTGAATTAACACTAAACTAAATGGAAGATCAAAACAACTAACTAAAAAGTGACTAAAATGAAAAACAAAGTCTTACAAAAAAATAAGAGATAGAGTGAGGTAAATAATAGTGAGAGCAATTAAGGAGTGGGATTACGCCACAAATTTTAGCTATTCTAACTAATTAATTTAATTATTTGAATTTTCCCAAATTAATATTAAAATTACAAATCAACTCTCGTTGCAAGTGTAATTTTAATAGTAATCTTTTAGAAAATTAAGTTTAATCCCCCACAACTCTAGAAAATAGATCTACACTCATTTTAATTAATCGCCCGCTAGGATCGATCGATTAAAATTTATGTAAATCTAGAAAATGAATTTTAGAGTTGAAATTCAAGGAATAATACCACAGTTAAGAAACCACTATCTCTAGTTCGAATCTAAAATGGGTATTATAACTTAGAATTTCAATTTTCTCTCGAAAATCATTTACCCTCACTCGAGGCGTAAATTTAAGGGTGAGGGATCAAAATTAACATTCAATGGGAATTTTCAAGTAATCAAACTAATTAAATTAAAATAACATCAAATAAGGGTTCACCCCACCCCTTGAAAGGGTATTTAGTCTAACATAATATCAAACATGATAAACAAACAATTAATAGGCAATTAAAATAAAAGTAGAGAAGAGAACAATCAAACCAAATCTCTTTGAGTGAAATTGAACTCCAATCCTTCAATTTGAAGCATACGATCCCTCTAATTGAGCATCCAAGTGATTTGCAATTAAATAACCACTCAATTAAATCTCTTAAAAAAACTTATCCTCACAAATATCTAATAAAAATAAAAATAAAACTATTTACAAAAATACTTATCTCCCTAATTTATTTTCTACTCTAACCTATCTCTGTAACTCTCTCTAGAATTCTCTTGATTGGTCTTCAAATGGCCTTTAGTCTTCAATTTATATGCACATGGAGCAAAGGGGTATAGTTGGAAGAATTAAGGTGCAAGAGCATGGGGTGTGTGCACATGGGGTCAAAATAGGGAAATGCACAAATGTGCATGGGTTATGTGAGGTCATGTGGATGAGGGGTGAGGGAATAAAATCATATTTGGTTAAAAGAGTGTTTGGGGGAATTTTTGGAATTGGGGTTAACAGAGGTGTGATTTAAAACATGTGTGGGTTTATGTTTATTTTTGGTTTTGGATTATTTTATTTTATGCAGGTGATGATTTTTGTTGAGGTGGGTTAGAAAGGTGAGATGGGAAATGGGTGTAATGGGCTTGCCACGAGTTCGGGCTTTGGCTGAGCAGGTCCTGGGTCAGATGAGATGGGAGGTCGGGTTGTTGGGGTTTTGGACACGGGTTCTTGGGTTTTGCCGGCGGATTTGAGTTAGGGGGTGTCCGCGGGTTCGGACAGAATTTCCGAAGATGGGGGTCGGGTTTTGGCCTGAGGTGTGTTGGGCGTCGGGCTCGAGTTGCGAGCAGGTGGGGTCGCGAGTCAGGCCGTCGGAGATGGGCGTGTTTTGGGCGATGGTGGTCGCGTGTTCTCGAGTCCGGGTTTGAAATTACTGGGGCTGGGTGTAATACCCCGTACTTTTGGCTATATTTATTTTTGGGATTAATTAATTAAATGCGTATTAATTGGAAATTAATCCGGGTTAAAAATACTAATGAGATACGAATTGGTATTTGATTAAGTGCATATATGATTATATATGTATTTGGTATTATAAAATTTGTCGTGAGATTTATATACGGCAATTTGGAAATTTTGTTGAGACGCGTGGGACCGCCGCGTCACGGTATAAAATTTTGATACTAAAAGTGAATTTAAAATCTATAATGCGAATGGTCGTTTTGAGTGCGCCAACGCGTCCGGAAGGGTCGAGATAGTCAGAAAACACTAGCCGGGGGTATAGTTTGGGTCCCGGGGTATTTTTAGGCCATCCCGGCACTATAAAGGGTATTTTAGTAATTTGGTATTTTTGGGTAATTAAAAGTGACGAAAATTGAGAGTTGTAATCTGATAAGGGATTGACCTAACCAACCTTTATTAACCCAACAAGCTACGGAGGTTTATTAAATTAGGTTTTCATAGGTTCCCCAAAGCAAACCCTAGCCACCATAGCTTTTTGAAGAAGAAAGCTTGGAGAAGGAGAGAGAGAGAGGAATTCTGCAGAAATTCTACACCGAATCCACACCAAATTCAGAAATCAAACCAAGGCAAGTGACTTTATTTCCATTTAATTACTGAGAATGTCTTTTCCATGTTAGAAAATTCAGATTTATGGTTGTTCTTGATGAAATATGAAAACCCATGTAGTTTAGATGATAAAACTTGAGGAATTTGAGAAGGATTGCATGTAGAAGGATAGGCAAATGATTAATCTGATGTTAATACATGTTTTGGGTGAAAGAAAAATGGATTTTAATTGATGAATTGAAGGTTCCAAATTTTAGGGTTCATGTTCATAAATGAATTGGGGAAAAGTTTAAGTAATTGTAAATTGATTGATGATTTGGGTGAGTAAATCCATACAAACGTGATAGGATGTGGTTATACTATGTTTAGAATTGTTTAGAGACTTTAAAACAATTGTTGGGATAAATTTTAGAGGTGATTTGAGGAGTAAAAATGGTGAAAAACGATTTTTGGGAAATTCTGGGCCGAAACTGGCCTCTCGTTAGAAGCAACCCCCAGGTCGTTCGAACGAACTCGTTCGAACGAGCTTCTAACGAGTTGACCAGTCGTTATTAACGAGTAGGGATTTTCGTTCGATATCTCGTTCGAATGAGATATCGTTAGAAGGGTCAGTTCGTTCGAACGAACTGGGATCTCGTTCGAACAGCCTCGTTCGAACGAGACTTCTAACGACCTGACAGACCAAACTCGTTCGAAGCCTCGTTCGAACGAGACTTCTAACGAGTTGACAGTTTGGTCCTTTTTGGAATGTTTTGACTTTTGGAGTCCCGGGGACTGGTTCAAGGGTAGAGTTAGAATTCCTTTGATAATATAGTGATTGATTTGGGACTTTTGGGTTATTGAGATGAGTAAATTATATATGAGAGTTATATTCTATGAATCATTTGGATTGAGACGTGAGTGTCTACTACGATGTGAGGGTGAATTATAGCGCGTGTAATTATAAACCGAAATAGCACGAATTGTGATGATTATAGTTAGTACGAGAATGCGATATGTACTACGATTAAAATACGGTATTACTAAGATGTGTGATTACTTAGTATTAGTATATGGATTATGTGTATGACATACCTACCATACTTGCTATCACGGGAGGTTTGCGTTCTCTTAGGAGCCTCTAATCCTTGTGTGCCTACGGGGGGGATATAGACTGGTACCTTGATGAACATAGGTCATAGAAATACTTATTGTGACATTAATAAGTCCGCTGACCATGGGAGCGTAGGTATGTGCGTGACCCATGTGATGGTGACTGTGTTCGCCTCCACTATTTGTGATTTGTGTTATCTGAACTATTCCTGAGAGATTCGGAATATGTGATCCTTATGTTCGTGATGTACCGGGATGGATAGCAGAGTATGTGTGCACTACAGCTTAGATTGCGGGGTGCTTGTATTGTATATTTATTATATGAATAATATACATTATAGTAATGGGAATCCTCATGCTAATGTTGTAAAAATATTACGGTATTGTTTCGAGTTATATAATGAGTTAACTGATAGTTATATCAATGGCATATTTAGTAACTGAGTTTATGTTAAACCTCTATTAAATTACGAGCGTTGTTATGTTAAATGAACCGAGTAAAATGGGTAGAACCTTTGGCAGTCTAGCTAGTTATGTTGTCAGTTAGCTAGTAGTATGGGTCGTTATAGATGGGTACTTGCGTTAGGAGTGCACAGTTAGACGAGAGGTGAGAATATAATGTGAGTGCACGTCCTAACATGTACTTCGCATTTAATGTTTTAAATGTTTTTAAAGCACTTGCAGGTTTTTAAAATATAACACATTCGGGCTCTGACCCGTTTGCTTTTCAAATCTTTTTCTTTGTAAAACCATTTTAGGTGCCCAGCCACAAGGACACCAAGCATAGGTACTCATTCAGGTGACGAGCTGTAGCTGTTTGTGGAAGCTACAGGGATTTGCTCATAGACGCTTCTATTCTTTGGATTCCAGAGTCACTATCTATCAGTTGTAGGGCATGTTGCCCATTTCTACTTAGAGCATCTTTTACATTTCAGTTTTTAGACTTTAGCATGTATTTGTTTCAGTTATTCATTTCAGTTATGGGATTGTAGTGAGGGGTTTCCTCCAGACTTTATTTACTCTATTGTGATGGTTATTCATTTCATTTCAGCATGGTGAATGGTGTTATCTATTTCTTCATTTTATTTCTTGCATGTTAATCAGACTTGAATTAAAATTTGGCAACTTGCTTTTTAAATACTAGGTGGTTAGATATAATAAAATGTTTTCGACAGTGATGCTATTAACTGAGCCAACTTGGCATTTTGAATTAATTTTATAAAGGAGTAGCTACCCGGTATTTAATTAGTCGGGGTGTCACAGGTGGTATCAGAGCATCAGGTTCAAGTGTCCTTTAGGATCTGTACGGCTATTATGTTTCCGCTACGTTTTCTTTGATATAGAGCCCTATATTTTAGGACTGTTGTACTCTTTTGTGTATGCTTCGTTCTTCAGCTATATTAAGTTTATAACCGTGAACTTATAAACTTTGTTCTTATTTCAGATGCCTCCATGACGTGCACGACGAGTTCCCAGGAATGCAACGCCCGAACCCCAGCCCGCTCCAGTTCAGGGTATGTTGAACGCCGCTGAGGTTGCTGCTATAGTAGCCCAAGGGGTAAATGCCGCGATTGCCGTGATTCAGCAGGCACAACCTCAGGCGCCGGTTGCCGCGCCAGTACAGGTTAATGCATTTCCGTCTGCTTGGGAGCGTGACGAGACGCTTTTCAGAAAGCGCATCCGCCAGAATTTGCAGGTAGCTCAGACGTGGTAGTCTCGAGCCAATGGAGGAAGGACATACAGAGGCATTTGAGGATGCATGAGTGCACTGATGTTCAAAAATAGGTGCTAGTTACTTTTAAGCTAGTGGGATCTGCGTTACAGTGGTGGGAGTCTATCACCACTGCGGAGGAGAGGGATACCCTCACGATTCAGGAGTTCTGGGTGCGGTTCGACCGCAAGTACTTTCCGTCCGCAGTTCATACAGAGATGAGGAGGAAGCTAATGAGTTTGAAGCAAGAGGGCAAGACCGTGGCCGAGTATGAGGCCGAGTTCACTAACCTGTTGAATATCGTTCCAGACGAGATTCCAACAGAGAAGAAGAAGATAGAGAAGTTCACTGATGGGTTGAATTGGAGAATCCGGCAGCATCTGCTTGGGAACCTATCATTGGCCACGTATTCTGATGTGGTTAACGCTGCATTACTACACTGCCAGGACCACCGTTTTCATATGGCCGAGGGCAAGCGGTCAGGGGAGTCTAGCCATCAGGGCAGGACTGGAGGACATGGTGCCAGTGGGGCACAAACCGGTCAGGGGCAGAGACAGACTGAGCAGGGTACCCAGCAGGGGGACAATAAGAGGTTCCGGTCAGGGAACTACAGGCAGGGACAGGGAGGTTTCCGCCAGGGCCATCAGGGTCCAAACGGCCATCAGGGCCAACAGGGGCAGAATGGGCAGCAATTTCATCAGGGCCAAGGGAGGAATGGTAACGGTCACCAGGGCCGGGGACAGCAGGGGCAGAGGGGAGGGAACTTCCCAGGGAAGTGCTTTACTTGTGGCAAGACTGGCCATAAGAAGCAGGATTGTCCTGATAGGGGCAGGGCCCCACAGCAGCAGCAGCAGGGTGCTCGCCAGGAGCCACAGAGACCTATGTTTCCCGCCGCTCTTCCTGCACCGCCACAGATGGAAGCTTTGCCACCCATTCCAGCAGTCCCAGCTCAACAGGGGCAGCTACAGTATGGACGTGTCTACAACGTTCACCAGGCTGCAGTTCCACAGGCACCGCCCGCGATCGAGGGTACGTTTCCTATCCATGGCACTATGGGTCGGGTGTTATTTGATACGGGTGCTACACACTGTTTTATTGCTACACACTTCGCGAAAGCTTTAGGATTGTTAGCTACGGCAGATAGCACAGTGACGTGTGTCGACTCACCATTAGGGAGTGGGTCACTTATTTTCTTTATATGCCGGGGAGTGGGGGTAGAGATTGGTGGTTTGGTATTGCCTGCAGACATGTTAGTGTTAGACATGCATGTTCACGATGTGATCATCGGTATGGATTGGCTCGTAGCATATAGGGCCATGATTGATTGCTTCAGCGGGAGCATTGTTTTTGCCATTCTGGGGCAAGAGATGTTTATAGTGGCGATGTCTCGCCCAGAGGGAGGATCAACCGCTCATCTGTATTACATAGAGGAGGATACCTCTAAGGAGGTTGTGATTCCTTTAGATTCGATCCCGGTTGTCAGGGAGTATTCAGATGTGTTTCAGGAGATACCAGGCTTACCGCCCAGTCGGGAGATAGACTTCGTTATAGATTTGCTACCAGGTACGAGACCTATAGCACGCGCACCGTACCGTATGGCTCCAGCTGAGATGAGAGAGCTACGGGATCAGATAGAGCAATTGTTGGGACAAGGCTTTATTCGCAGGAGTACCTCACCTTGGGGCGCTCCGGTTTTGTTTGTGAAGAAGAGGGATGGTTCACTGAGATTGTGCGTGGACTACCGAGAGTTGAATAAGGTCACGATACGGAATAAGTATCCGTTGCCTCTAATCGATGACTTATTCGACCAGTTGAGAGGAGCTTCTTTCTTCTCGAAGATTGACTTGAGGTCAGGATACCATCAGTTGCGTATCAGGGAGGAGGATGTCTCGAAGACTGCGTTCTTGTCGAGATATGGTTCTTACGAGTTTCGGGTTATGCCTTTCGGCTTGACCAACGCTCCAGCAGTGTTTATGGACTTGATGAACAGGGTGTTCAGAGATTTCCTAGATCAGTTTGTCATTGTCTTCATTGATGACATTCTGGTTTACTCTCAGACAGAGGAGGAGCACGCCGAGCATTTGAGGCAGGTTTTGCAGACACTTCGTCAGAACGAGTTGTATGCAAAATACGAGAAGTGCGGGTTTTGGTTGAAGGAAGTCCAGTTCTTGGGTCACATTATTTCCGACCAGGGAATATCAGTTGATCCGGGGAAGGTATCAGCGGTGAGGGAGTGGGGACAGCCCACGACACCAATGAAGATTCGTAGTTTCTTGGGTCTAGTAGGATACTACAGGAGGTTTATTCGGGGTTTCTCAGAGTTTGCACGTCCTTTGACACATCTTACTCGTAAAGGTGTGCCGTTCATTTGGAGTGATGCCTGTCAGTTGGCATTCGATGAATTGAAGGACAAGTTAACCTCAGCACCAGTGTTAGCATTGCCGAGACCGGGAGTTGAGTATTTTGTTTACACCGATGCGTCTTTGCAAGGACTTGGAGGTGTATTGCAGCAGGAGAGACAGGCCATAGCTTATGCTTCCCATAAGCTTAAGCCTCATGAGAAGAATTACCCCACGCATGATTTGGAGTTGGCAGCGGTAGTATTTGCCTTACGGATTTGGAGGCATTATCTTTTGGGGGAGAAGTTTCAGCTGTTCACGGACCACAAGTCACTACAGTATCTATTCACGCAGAAGGAATTGAATATGCGGCAGCGTAGGTGGCTTGAATTTGTGAAAGACTACCAGTTCGACATCCAGTACCACCCGGGTAAGGCTAACGTGGTAGCAGACGCGTTGAGCCGCAGGCCAGCAGATGAGGTGGCAGAGGTGTGGAAAGCTAAGTGGAAGGAATTGGGACACCAGGATGCAGTGGCCCGATCTTTCATGTCTGTGATGACTGTTACACCGCAGATTGTCACAAAGGTAGTACGGGCACAGGCTAATGACACGTTCTGTCAGGAGCAGATAGTTCGGTTGCTAGCAGAGGGAGCCGAGTCCTATACCGTTAGCTCAGACGGGGGATTGCGCTTCAATGGGAGATTGGTAGTTCCGGAAGGGGAAGAATTGCGGCACGATGTGATGGCAGAGTCGCACGGCTCACGGTTTGCGGTACATCCCGGAGGGGACAAAATGTACCAGGACATGAGACGGCAGTATTGGTGGAGCGGTATGAAGAGAGATATCGTTGAGTTTGACTCGAAATGCGCCACTTGTCAGCTTGTAAAAGTGGATCATCAGAGACCAGCAGGATTGCTACAGCCGTTGGAGGTTCCGGTGTGGATGTGGGAGAGCATATCCATGGATTTTGTCACGGGGTTGCCTACGTCGCAGAGGGGTCACGACTCTGTTTGGGTAATTTTGGACAGGTTTTCCAAGGTCGCTCACTTCTTACCCGTAAGGACTGACTACACTACGGGACAGTATGCCCAGCTCTTCATTTCAGAGATTGTGAGACTTCACGGTGTGCCCCTGAATATCGTGTCTGACAGAGACAAGATATCTGTTTTGAGGTTTTGGGAGAGTTTCCAGGAGGCCATGGGCACGGAATTGCGGTTGAGTACGGCTTATCATCCACAGACCGATGGGCAGACAGAGCGCACCAATCAGATGTTGGAAGACATGCTACGCATGTGCATTATTGACTTCGGGGGTGGATGGGAGCAGTACCTTCCACTGGTGGAGTTTGCTTACAACAACTCCTATCAGTTCACGATTGGCATGGCTCCGTTTGAGGCATTGTACGGTAGGCCTTGTCGTTCCCCAGCATGTTGGTTAGAAGTGGGGGACAACAAACTACTTGGGCCGGAAGTGATTCAGGACACTTCGGCAAGGATTGAGTTGATTCGGAGTCGCATTTGGGTAGCTCAAGACAGGCAGAAGAGTTATGCTGATGCGAAGAGGTTTTTCAGAGAGTTCCAAGTGGGGGACCAGGTTTTGCTCAGGGTATCTCCTATGAAGGGGATTATGCGTTTCGGGAAGAAGGGGAAGTTGGCACCGAGGTATGTGAGGCCGTTTCCTATTATTGGAAATTAATCCGGGTTAAAACTACTAATGAGATACGAATTGGTATTTGATTAAGTGCATATATGATTATATATGTATTTGGTATTATAAAATTTGTCGTGAGATTTATATACGGCAATTTGGAAATTTTGTTGAGACGCGTGGGACCGCCGCGTCACGGTATAAAATTTTGATACTAAAAGTGAATTTAAAATCTATAATCCGAATGGTCGTTTTGAGTGCACCAACGCGTCCGGAAGGATCGAGATAGTCAGAAAACACTAGCCGGGGGTATAGTTTGGGTCCCGGGGTATTTTTAGGCCATCCCGGCACTATAAAGGGTATTTTAGTAATTTGGTATTTTTGGGTAATTAAAAGTGACGAAAATTGAGAGTTGTAATCTGATAAGGGATTGACCCAACCAACCTTTATTAACCCAACAAGCTACGGAGGTTTATTAAATTAGGTTTTCATAGGTTCCCCAAAGCAAACCCTAGCCACCATAGCTTTTTGAAGAAGAAAGCTTGGAGAAGGAGAGAGAGAGAGGAATTCTGCAGAAATTCTACACCGAATCCACACCAAATTCAGAAATCAAACCAAGGCAAGTGACTTTATTTCCATTTAATTACTGAGAATGTCTTTTCCATGTTAGAAAATTCAGATTTATGGTTGTTCTTGATGAAATATGAAAACCCATGTAGTCTAGATGATAAAACTTGAGGAATTTGAGAAGGATTGCATGTAGAAGGATAGGTAAATGATTAATCTGATGTTAATACATGTTTTGGGTGAAAGAAAAACGGATTTTAATTGATGAATTGAAGGTTCCAAATTTTAGGGTTCATGTTCATAAATGAATTGGGGAAAAGTTTAAGTAATTGTAAATTGATTGATGATTTGGGTGAGTAAATCCATACAAACGTGATAGGATGTGGTTATACTATGTTTAGAATTGTTTAGAGACTTTAAAACAATTGTTGGGATAAATTTTAGAGGTGATTTGAGGAGTAAAAATGGTGAAAAACGATTTTTGGGAAATTCTGGGCCGAAACTGGCCTCTCGTTAGAAGCAACCCCCAGGTCGTTCGAACGAACTCGTTCGAACGAACTCGTTCGAACGAGCTTCTAACGAGTTGACCAGTCGTTATTAACGAGTAGGGATTTTCGTTCGATATCTCGTTCGAACGAGATATCCTTAGAAGGGTCAGTTCGTTCGAACGAACTGGGATCTCGTTCGAACAGCCTCGTTCGAACGAGACTTCTAACGACCTGACAGACCAAACTCGTTCGAAGCCTCGTTCGAACGAGACTTCTAACGAGTTGACAGTTTGGTCCTTTTTGGAATGTTTTGACTTTTGGAGTCCCGGGGACTGGTTCAAGGGTAGAGTTAGTATTCCTTTGATAATATAGTGATTGATTTGGGACTTTTGGGTTATTGAGATGAGTAAATTATATATGAGAGTTATATTCTATGAATCATTTGGATTGAGACGTGAGTGTCTACTACGATGTGAGGGTGAATTATAGCGCGTGTAATTATAAACCGGAATAGCACGAATTGTGATGATTATAGTTAGTACGAGAATGCGATATGTACTACGATTAAAATACGGTATTACTAAGATGTGTGATTACTTAGTATTAGTATATGGATTATGTGTATGACATACCTACCATACTTGCTATCACGGGAGGTTTGCGTTCGCTTAGGACCCTCTAATCCTTGTGTGCCTACGGGGGGGATATAGACTGGTACCTTGATGAACATAGGTCATAGAAAGACTTATTGTGACATTAATAAGTCCGCTGACCATGGGAGCGTAGGTATGTGCGTGACCCATGTGATGGTGACTGTGTTCGCCTCCACTATTTGTGATTTGTGTTATCTGAACTATTCCTGAGAGATTCGGAATATGTGATCCTTATGTACGTGATGTACCGGGATGGATAGCAGAGTATGTGTGCACTACAGCTTAGATTGCGGGGTGCTAGTATTGTATATTTATTATATGAATAATATACATTATTGTAATGGGAATCCTCATGCTAATGTTGTAAAATATTACGGTATTGTTTCGAGTTATATAATAAGTTAACTGATAGTTATATCAATGGCATATTTAGTAACTGAGTTTATGTTAAACCTCTATTAAATTACGAGCGTTGTTATGTTAAATGAACCGAGTAAAATGGGTAGAACCTTTGGCAGTCTAGCTAGTTATGTTGTCAGTTAGCTAGTAGTATGGGTCGTTGTAGATGGGTACTTGCGTTAGGAGTGCACAGTTAGACGAGAGGTGAGAATATAATGTGAGTGCACGTCCTAACATGTACTTCGCATTTAATGTTTTAAATGTTTTTAAAGCACTTGCAGGTTTTTAAAATATAACACATTCGGGCTCTGACCCGTTTGCTTTTCAAATCTTTTTCTTTGTAAAACCATTTTAGGTGCCCAGCCACAAGGACACCAAGCATAGGTACTCATTCAGGTGACGAGTTGTAGCTGTTTGTGGAAGCTACAGGGATTTGCTCATAGACGCTTCTATTCTTTGGATTCCAGAGTCACTATCTATCAGTTGTAGGGCATGTTGCCCATTTCTACTTAGAGCATCTTTTACATTTCAGTTTTCAGACTTTAGCATGTATTTGTTTCAGTTATTCATTTCAGTTATGGGATTGTAGTGAGGGGTTTCCTCCAGACTTTATTTACTCTATTGTGATGGTTATTCATTTCATTTCAGCATGGTGAATGGTGTTATCTATTTCTTTATTTTATTTCTTGCATGTTAATCAGACATGAATTAAAATTTGGCAACTTGCTTTTTAAATACTAGGTGGTTAGATATAATAAAATGTTTTCGACAGTGATGCTATTAACTGAGCCAACTTGGCATTTTGAATTAATTTTATAAAGGAGTAGCTACCCGGTATTTAATTAGTCGGGGTGTCACACTGGGGTCCGATTTCGGTTGAAGGTAACCTAGGGTTGTTAATGGTTATGGGTTTTTAGCCTTGGTGTGTTAATGGAGTTTTAATGGGTGGTGTGTGCGTGTAGTTGTGGAGGAGAGAGAGAACAGGATGGTTGGTAGGTGGAAGATGATGTGGTGTTTGATTAGGTGTGGTGAAGGTGTTTGGTAGTAGGATGTGGGTGAGGGTGTATTGTTTAGGTGTAGGATAGTGTATGGGATTTGTGTGTGTGTGTGTAGTTAATTTGGACCCTTAACAAATAAAATTAAAATAAAACTACTAAAACTAAAAATCCAAAAATTAAATTCCTACTCTAAAAATAAAATAAAGACTTAATAAAAATGAAACTAAAAAGAAATAAAAATAAAAAATAAAAATCTATTAAACTAAAAACTAAAATCCGAAAAAATGTAAAATCTAATAAAACTACAAAATAAATGAAATCCTGAAAAATATAATCATAATAAAAACTAATAAAAATCAAAATAAAATAAAATTATACTAATAAAAATAAAATAGAAAATAAAATCTAGAAATTCTGAATAAATCTAAAATAGAACCTAAAAATAGAACGACTCTAACTAAAAATCTAAAAAAAATATAAAAAGTCACAAACTAAACACACATGGGGTGAGGGGTAGGTTTAGGCTAGGTTAAGGCTCGGGTAAGGTTACGGGAATTGGGAATTAGCTCCATTTGATTCACAGTTGCCTCGAATTAATGCTTTTTGAACCGCAAACACAATCAAGCCTGCACATTGAACATTTACGCGCATAAGACCCTTATTGTCGAGAATTAGCAACTAAAATACGTCTATTCGGGGTATAAAATGTAAATTTTGGGGTGCTTATCACACCACCCCCAAACAGAGCATTGCTAGTCCTCGAGCAATAAGACAGGGAGAAAGAGAAGGATAAGTAACCAAAAGTGTACCACTTTCGCGGGAACTTGCGATTGCACTTAGCATGTACAACAATCCTTTGAACCTTTAGGTTGCCCTACAGGACGAGTTATGTCTCATGAGGGTTTGCAGGGAATATACCTACAAAATTCTTATTTGCAATGATTTATTGAAAGGCAGTCTATCTCTTATTAGACGTAGAATGATCGCACAATCCATCATGAGATAAATGATTTGAGAAATACAAGCTAGAATGTGTAAAAAGTTTAGCTATGTAAATACACAAGGCACATCCTTCCTAGAACTCAACGTGTGTAGTGTGAATCGGTCAAAATGGGTCGAGTATCATAAGAGTAATTCCTAGATTGCCTTTTCGGAATCAACGCTTCAACTTTAAAATCTCATTGGATATAAGTCTCTCAAACAAACTCTCAAGATTAGGGTAAGTGTATCGCTCTTGTGTGTGAGGATGTGAGTAAATGTAAGCAAGTTCAAACGTCTCACACACATATAAGAAAGAATGAACATTAAGAAAGAAAATGATCTCATGAAAGAATGCTAATCACTATGGTGAGAACATCGAGTTATTCACCACGTTGACTTTCATTTGCCCGAACACCTAGGGGAAAATGGATGATAATGGGTGAGGTGAAAATGAAATGGGAAGGATATGATGAGATGAGGTAGGATGGTGATGGTTGGATATTTGATGGATGGATATGCGATGTGTGATATGAGTGTTCATTACATGAAGAACAAATGTCTTTATTTCAAAACTAACTACAAACTCTCTTTCTTTTCTTTTCTCTCTTTTTTCTCTCTTTTTTTTCGAATTTTCTTTTATTTTTTCTATTTTTGCTATTTTGCTTTTTTTTTGTTTTGTTTTTCTCTTTTTTTTTCTATACTCTCAACATTGAAGACATTTAACATTTGGAATCAACACTCTTTTTCTCAATATGATGGATGATTTATGAATGTGGTGGGGTATGTATATGGATAGGGAGAATATGGAAAGGTAATGGGTGAGTGAATGAAAATGTGATATGGAAAAGTGGTAAGCGTATGGATGAAAACCTAGTGATCGGGACAAACTTAAAGACACATGTTTTTTACAACTCGAAAGTGATGTCGTTCTCAGTGATCAAACCCAAAATTTATGGAAAATAATGATAGCATACAACAATTTAAGTGAGGACCCAAAGGAAGTTGAATCAACTTGTGACTCAGAGATTGCGTAAAACACTCTAAAAGGGTGAAAGACACAAATCTCACAAGCTAAAGTCTCTACTAGCGATCCTTAAGGTTCTCTTGGGAATTGTAATACTCTTCAACTCTAAAGCATAGTGACGTGATAAGTGCGCAAATTTTGTTAAGTTTAGAAATTCATGGTGCAAAATACCTTGTTATGTATTACATAAGCTATTTAGAAAAAATAATATATTCTAGCTTGATTCCTAGACTTAAAGGGATGGATGATAAAAAATTCACATCAATCAGTGAGATGAAAGAAACTACACAAAAATTTTAAAAATCAGGTTTCAAACTCAAAATTTTCCAAAAAAGGTACGATTTTGATAAATTCCCCCCCCCCCCCCAACAAAAAGGAACACCGTCCTCGATGTTAGGCAAAATGATTTTTAAAATTGAAAGCAAAAGGTAGGAACGAGATTACCAGAATCAACCGCTAATGAAATGGACCATGCATAGCCAAGATGAAACCTGAATAAGAAATGAGATAACAAAATTTGTACAAGTCAAAAAACATGTTAACGCATTGGGTGGTGTGGCACACCACCCCAAAACAGGATGAGACTTATACAAGATACAACGGGCTGCCTACCGGTAGCGCTAAGTTTAACGTCTTCAGCCAGACCAATGGATACTCGCCCTAAACATAAGATGGAGGAAAGCACTGGGTGGCAGAAAAATTGGGTGATGATAATCACCCCCAAACAAGGCTGAAGTGTCTGTCTTGTTGGATAAAGGATAAAAGGGTCAATGCATTTGTATGGAAAAGTGTATCACACGATGCAAATCATCGGTAGACCAAGGACGGGTGGGGACTAGGGTAAATGTGAAGGTGAATAGGCACCGGTCACGGGCCTTGTTGAGCTTGAAAGTGAGAGCAACAAGGGCCCTATAAGAATGATGCTCTAAATGGCGAGGAAGGCAAAAAGTTGGGGAAAGTGGAATGAGGTTGGCCTCATATAAATCACACAACCGTTCTATAAATGGATGATGATAATGGTAGTGCCGTGACACACCAGGGAGCTTTCGAGGGGAAAAATCTATACCACGAGAGTGTGGCGGGAATGGGGTAATAAGCTCGGTGTCACGGAAGTGGAGAGTAGCACCACAAATACTCTCGTGGGTGGTGGAGAATGGTTTCAGGTAAGGATCTAAAAATGTCGATGGAAACTTGAAATGTATAAAATCAAGATCCAAACCAGGTGGTGGGGTGAAAGGGGCAATGGGTGGGTTGGGTGGGATAAATGGTGGAGGAAGATGATCCAATTCAAGCATGGGAGACACACACTCATTGGGAGGAGTAAAGGAATACTCACAAGGGAGTGTGGTTTCTAAAGATGGAGTGGTCAACTTCTCCATAAGAGTAGCATCGATGAATGTGGTGGGTGGGTAAGACGAGGCACCAAGATCAAAGATAGAGGAATCATTAGAAATATCGGGCTCAAAGGGAGCCATGCATGGTGGGATGTCATCCATATCCGGATAGGTTGGAACTATCATGGATTCTATGTCGGGAAAATGGTGAACACTCGTAGCCAGAGCTAACCTAGGATAAATTGGTTCCTCGAGAACACAACGGTGAATCTCGATAGGTGTCGACTCGGGAATTGTTTTGGATTCAGCGGGAGTAGGAACCTCAAGTGTGGGTTCCTTTGGATTTAGCGGGAGCAAATCAGTCTCACTAATGAAAGGTAAGTTAACACAATTGTCGACTTGGGACCCGGACTATGTAATGGTCTCAACTTCGAGATTCTCGGGGTGGTAGGGTTGGTCACACTCAAAATTCGTGTCACAAGAGGACACATCATCATCACACTCGGGTGCAACAATGGGTAGATCCATGGAAATGTCTAACTCTCTCGCGCACTCAAATTTATTTAATAGTAATTAAAGCCGTTGGAGAGCTTGATTTTTCATTTGAGTGACTTACTCTTGCTCGATGATAAATTGTTGCAAGAGTGCCTCGAGAGCAGATGTGGAGTACTGTGGTGGTGGAGTGACGGGTGATGGTGGTGATTGAGGTGGACACAACTCGCTATGGACAGGACTATACAGAGAATACTCAAATGAAGTGTGTGGATTAGGGCCAAGTTCATCATGCACGAAAGGATCGCTTTCGTGATGGATAAGTGGTGGATACTAATGGGGTGCGCAGTGAGGGTACTGATCATGAATGGGTGCACAAGGTTTCCATGATGACTGTTGGAACGTGTGAGGATCCATAACATCGGGTTGGGATTCGTATTACGTGAAAGGGTGATCAGGCCTCCACAAATAACTCGGGTACTCACATAACTTGGGATTAGGTATATCGGGATAATAGGACAAGGTGGGTTTCGGAACAGTGTCATATGGATACATATGTTCCATGGTGGGTTTGGATGGATATAAAAAGTATGGGCACTCATGGGACAAGTGATCGGCATATGAACAATGGGTGCACGACAAAGCATGTGACGTGTTGACACTCATCATCGGAAGAGATGGAATATGAAATGAGTGCATGGACGACGCAAGAGTATCAACGGTGTGTGGTTGAGAGTTAAAGCCCCCAAGTAAAGAATGGAGGTTCGACTCGGGCTCAACTTCAAACATGCTTTGAGAAAATGAGAAATGGCCAAAGTAACCCCGTAAGGGATGTTCGTCGACCATGACGAGAAAAATATTTTTTTTGATTTTTTTTTAAAAAAATTCAAAAGGAAAGAAAATATTTTTGGATTTTTAGAAAAAATTAAAGGAATAAAATGTTTTTGGATTTTTTTGAAAAATAAAGGAAGAAAAATATTTTTGAATTTATTTTTATTGGAAGAAAAGGTGGGAAAATATTTGGACTTTTGGTTGGACGAATTAACTAAAACCGACTACCAGAAAATGAATTGGACACACATATAAGGCAAGGATAAATCCTAACGAGCACATAGCCAATTTTTATCTTCAAAATTTAGTGAAAGGGTAGTCAAATTTTAATTAAGTCCGCGGGCGATAAAAAATCACGGAATTATGTGAGTGATCGTTGTTGCAAAAATGTTCTCCTATTGGTCTACCTAGTTGGTTGATTTTTAAATTTAATGATGGCTAGGATGGCACACAAGTGGTAAGCGAGTGAGTCGGGTGATGAAATCCCTTCTCGTGAATGACCAGGTGTGGGTCTTAGCAATTTAATTCATCACACCATTCGAAAGTAAATACGAGAATAAAATTAAATAAGATCACACAAGCAACACAAAATGTATTGACTCGCTGACTGAAGTGGTGCGAGGGTGTATAAATGTACCTCCCACGGTTTTTACACACGGGGTGCCGAAAAATTTGAGTCGACCGTAGGGAGATTACGCCTATCTCAGTCGGACCTGGGAGTCCTACCGACCCAAGTTAGAGAGGCTTCTAAATCCTCGCCTTTAGACGCCCTCTCTCTACCTTGTCCGGTTTCCCTATCACGTTTTTCTTTGCAATTAGTTATTACAAATTTAAATAAAAAATAAATGGTATCTCTATGCACCGCAATACAGGCCAAATAATAAAGTCCTAATATAAGCCTTCTAATAAAATGCGAAAATGGTACTAAAAATAACAAAGTGCGAAAAAAATGAACTATAATATGAAATCTTCTCCAAGTGCTTCACGCTCCCAAGAATGGCAACGACGTCATTTAATAGAAAGAATTGGTATATTTCATCGTTGTTGTGAAAGTTCTCTAATCAAAACCTCAAATACCTACAAAAATATAACAATCTAAAGTGTAGAGGTAAGTAAGGGTATCAATCAACATCAAGAGGGTAAGCTAGAGACAAACTCAATTGTAATTCAATTTTTATTTTCTTTTTGGGATTTTTGCTTTTTCTATTTTTTTAGCTTTTTTAATATTAAAACAATTTTCAAGGGTGAGAATGTGAATTAACACTAAACTAAATGGAAGATCAAAACAACTAACTAAAAAGTGACTAAAATGCAAAACAAAGTCTAACACAAAAATAAGAGATAAAGTGAGGTAAATAATAGTGAGAGCAATCAAGGAGTGGGATTATACCACAAATTTTAGCTATTCTAACTAATTAATTTAATTATATGAATTTTCCAAAATTAATATTAAAATTACAAATCAACTCTCATTGCAAGTGTAATTTTAATAGTAATCTTTTAGAAAATTAAGTTTAACCCTCCACAACTCTAGAAAATAGATCTTCAATCCTTTTAATTAATCACCCGCGAGGATCGATCGATTAAAATTTATGTAAATCTAGAAAATCAATTTTAGAGTTGAAATTCAAGGAATAATACCATACTTAAGAAACCCCTATCTCTAGTTCGAATCTAAAATGGGTATTATAACTTAGAATTTCGGTTTTCTCTCGAAAATCATTTACCCTCTCTCGAGGCGTAAATTTAAGGGTGAGGGATCAAAATTATCATTCAAAGGGAATTTTCAAGTAATAAAACTAATTAAATTAAAATAACATCAAATAAGGGTTCAGTCCACCCCTTGAAAGGGGATTTAGCCTAACATAATATCAAACATGATAAACAAACAATTAATAGGCAATTAAAATAAAAGTAGAGAAGAGAACAATCAAAACAAATCTCTTTGAGTGAAATTGAACTCCAATCCTTCAATTTGAAGCATACAATCCCTTTAATTGATCATCCAAGTGATTTGCAATTAAATAACCACTCAATTAAATCTCTTACAAAATTTATCCTCACAAATATCTAATAAAAATAAAAACAAAATTATTTATAAAACCATTTATCTCCCTAATTTATTTTCTACTGTAACCTACCTATCTAACTCTCTCTATAATTCTCTTGATTGGTCTTTAAACGGCCTTTAGTCTTCAATTTATATGCACATGGAGCAAAGGGATATAGTAGGAAGAATTAAGGTGCAAGAGCATGGGGTGTGTGAACATGGGGTCAAAATAGAAAAATGCACAAATGTGCATGGGTTATGTGAGGTCATGTGGATGGGGGATGAGGTAATAAAATCAGATTTGGTTAAAAGAGTGTTTGGGGGAATTTTTGGAATTTGGGTTAAAAGAGGTGTGATTTAAAACATGTGTGGGTTTATGTTTATTTCTGGTTTTGGCTTATTTGATTTTACGCATGTGACGATTTTGGTTGAGGTGGGTTAGAAATGTGATATGGGAAATGGGTGTAATGGGCTTGCCACGAGTTTGGGATTTGGCTAAGTAGGTCCTGGGTCGGTTGAGATGGGAGGTCGGGTTGTTGGTGTTTTAGACACGAGTTCTAGGGTTTCGCAGGAGAATTGGAGTTGGGGGGTGTCCGCGGGTTCAAATCGAATTTTCGGAGATGGAGGTCGGGTTTTGGCCTCAGGTGTGTGGGGCGTCGGGCTCGGGTTGCGAGCAGGTGGGGTCGCGAGTCAGGCTGCCGGAGATGGGCGTGTTTTGGGTGATGGTGGTCGCTGGTTCTTGAGTCCGGTTTGGGTTGAAGGTAAGATGGGGTTGTTAATGATTATGGGTTTTGAGCTTTGGTGTGTTAATGGAGATTTAATGGGTGGTGTGTGAGTGTGGTTATGGAGGAGAGAGAGACTGGGATTAGTGGGAGGTCGAAGATGATGTGGTGTTTGATTAGGTGTGGTGAGGGTGTTTGGTAGTAGGATGTGGGTGAGGGTGTATTGTTTTGGTGTAGGATAGTGTATGGGATTTGTGTGTGTGTGTAGTTAATTTGGACCTTTAACAAATAAAATAAAAATAAAACTACTAAAACTAAAAATCTAAAAATTAAATTCCTACTCTAAAAATAAAATAAGGACTTAATAAAAATGAAACTAAAAAGAAATAAAAATAAAAAATAAAAATCTATTAAACTAAAAACTAAAATCCTAAAAAAAATGTAAAATCTAATAAAACTAAAAAAATAAATGAAATCCTAAAAAATATAATCCTAATAAAAACTAAAAAATAAAATAAAATAAAATTATACTAATAAAAATAGAAAATATAACCTAGAAACTTTAAATAAATCTAAAATAAAACCTAAAAATAAAACGACTCTAACAAAAAATCTAAAAAATATATAAAAAGGCACAAACTAAACACACATGGGGTACAGGGTAGGTTTAGGCTAAGTTTAGGCTCGGGTAAGGTTACGGGAATTGGGAATTAGCTCCATTTGATTCACATTTGCCTCGAAATAATATTTTTTGAACCGCAAACGCAATCAAGCCTGCACATTGAACATTTACGCACATAAGACTATTATTGTCGAGAATTAGCAACTAAAATACGTCTATTCGGGGTATTAAATGTACACTTTTGGGTTCTTATCACTTATCACTTGTGATGCTGAAGGACAGTATGATACCAAGATCATGGAATGCGGCCAATCTCAAGAAGTTCTATTTTTAATATTCTTTCTCTATTATAGCACATCTAGTGTATGCAAATTTTTATTTCAGGCTTGTGTTGATCCTAAATTAATACTTAATGAATACAGGCATATTTTTCCCTCACTCTTGATTTTTTCAATTTTATATGATGTCTTAATTATCCTGATATTATGCACCATTTTCAAGCAACAACTCCACTCTCGGATGCTAAGCAATATTGCACCTAGTTACAGTTAGTTATTTTGCTTATTTCGGCTAAGGAACTTCCTCAGGCCAAACAGAATTCCACTTGACTACAATAAGTCATTCAACTTATTTCAATTAAGGAATCTCCTCGCGTCGAGCAAGATTTATCTTGGTTAAAGTAAGCTACTAAGTTTATTTCAATTAGTTGAGGGAACCCTCAAGTATTTGTCATGTCGAACACAAAGGACCTCACGAGTTTCCTAGGCAAGAATAAAATCCCTACAGGGGATCCTTAGGCAAAAAATCCAACATAGTTTGGTCGCTAACTATGTTAGTCAATAAAAATCATGAATGGGTGGATGGACCATTGACTAGGTGCATTCTTTCCAACATCTCTCCTAGGCCTAAAGGAGTGTCACGACACAACCTAAAAGGTAAGGGGGATGGAATAACACATGTTAAGGCATATTGGACTGGAAAAATGCAACAACGGATAATTACAAAATGCCTATAAAATGTAACAATTATTATTAACTTTATTTAGTCGGTCAATGCTCAAAATGCACAACAGTTAATAAATAATTCCATTTATTTAGCAAAACCCCGAAGATAAAAAAAATACAAGTGATGATCAATTACATGGAAGAGTTACAAAAAGTATATCATAAAGACACATACTATTTATGGTCGACGAGCCAAACATTCTACTATTTCCCTCCGCAGACCATCTTCTGGATTGGGGAAAAATAATCATCGCTACTAAGATCAATCTCAAAGTCATTGAGGAGTTGATGGGGGATAGCATATTGAGGAACCCAATTCTCATCCTTTTCGAATGGGGGTTGATGATATGCCAGACGATCGACCTGGTACATGTACCATAATTAGGAGTCCTTAAGCCCTTTAAGAACACTAAAGCCATTCAACTACCCATGCTTATAAGCAATATCATGGGCCTCCTGTAGTTTGACAGGTACATTCTACCAATCTTCATCAAAACTGACGGACCATGTAGCCTGAGGACCCCTTTTAAATAAATACTTCAACTTTTTATGTCGTCCTACTACCCGGATATGATTATATTCTTCCTTTGGAGATATCCCTCCAACTCAGAGATCTTTTTTCTTTAAGGAATCATTCTCGACCTGAATTAACTCATCGACCTTACCTACATACTTATTTTCGGTAAGTTGGGCCTTCAAATCGATTATTTCCTCCTGTATAGAGGAACCCATATCCTCCATATCCTGGAGGTCGTCCTTTAGATTGGCGACTAACTTAGATTGGTCCTTGTATGATGCTATTCTTGCCTTTAAATATTTATAAACTTTTATAAAGACCCAACGAGCTTTCTCTCTCCTACTTGGGCCTATTATCTTTTCAAAGTTTGAGAAAGAAGAAGAAATTTCTTTGACAGTAATAAATTACAAGCAATAAGGCAAACAACAAGCATTAAGGATATCAATAAAAGGAAAAATCTTCTTTCAATAATAACAACAGGGAGGCAGAAGCGAGTACAATAGGGAAAAAAAGAAAATAACAACACTCAAAAAAAATAAAGAAGAAAAAGCCTAATCTACATGGATTTATTCCTTCACCTTCTCAAAGGACTCTGGATCCTTTTCCTTGCCAGTAGCCTTGGTCGTCAGTTCTGAAGTCATCTTAACCTCCGTGACATTCTCCCAGCTTGGTCGGTTGGTTGGCAAGCAGAAGGCTCCTCCTCAACAATCGAAAAAGGGCCCGATAGATTTTTAAAGAACAGTTCTGATTCAGGAGGGAACCCCACTACCGTTAAGGCCTGGTCCTAACCATTCTTGAAGCATATATTTTGGGCATAGGCGATCTGAATCTCAGCACCATCATAGGCCGTATATAAGCCTTCATGTACCTATTATCCTTGATACTAGGGACCTCACCCTCCATCTTCTGGATTATCTTATCCAACATATCCTTCACCCCGGCCAACTTTTTGTTATTTACATTTATAAGGCTATTGGTTATCTTTATCTCAGCTAAATCCTTCATAGAGGTCTCCCTCTCTTGCTCGACGTTCTTCCAAGCATCAGATGATTCCTTCTGGGCTTCTTCAAATATTTAACCAACTCCTAATTTTCCTAAATTGGTTAACATATACATCCATAAAAGTAGTAAAGTCTGCTACAAACTGCAAATAAGCAAAGAGAAGTTAGCATGGGAAAGAAAAACACTTCAAGATAACAAACAGGGAACATGGATCACTTACTAGAGCGAGTTCTTGTGCAGACTTCTGGGCCAGCTGGTCAGAACCCCGCCTTAATAAATATTTGCGATCGAAAGCGAGAACTACCCCTTTAGTAGACTAGGGTCAAGGGTAGGGTCCTTATCCATGCTATCCCCCTGAGCAGCAATAGAGAGAGAAATAGCGAAGACTTTGTAAGGTCCTCAATGGGATTCTTCTTTTTCCTCTCTTATTCTCTTCTCCTATCCTCTTATCTCTTCCTCTCTTCTTCCCTCCTCTTTTCCTCTTCCCACTTATTTTTCTCTCCCTCCTCCTTGGTTCCCGATATAGAACCCCTGATTCTATTGGATTCACCCTCAAATTTTTTCAAGGCATTGACCCCATTGGATAGCAGGACTTGATTGTCATTATCATTATTGCTCAGTAGCAGTCTCCTTCTTAGAGGAACCATTTGGTCTTATTCTTTATCTTCTTCCTTTTATACTTAGGAGTAGGGATCTACGTTCATTAGCCTAAATGATCTGAAGTATCCTCATCTGAAAGAGCGATATAAGGGATCTCGTCTATTGATTGGGCGATGAAACTGGAGGTGGTGTTGGCGTATTCCAGGAGATAGGCAGCTAACGGGGGGTGTTCATGGTTGGGTAGTCTATCATTTGTCTTCTAGACCTTCACAAGCTTAACAACCTTTATATGATTGAGAGGAGGATCCTTGTTCTTATATTAAGCTACACAAAGATAAAGCACGTATACATTAGTAAACCGAGCAAGTAGAAAGAAGGAAAAATTCAGTAATTTACAGAAAAGAGAAATTAACAACCTAGGTGATCACCCACCAGTGAGGATAAAAGGGGTCTCTGTGCCTCTCACCCTCAGAAAGGGGAGGATGTTTCCAGTTTTTGATAATAAAACCCTGATCCCAATATCCTTTATTGGAATTAGGCAGGTTAACATCCAAGATTATGCTAGCCTTCTGTGCTTTCAGGTACAAAAAATGATCATAATTATGAGACCAGACATAGAAGAATCTGATCTCATGGACTCCCAGGTTGGTCCCATATAGTTCACCGATCCTATGAACTCCATTCAATATCCTCCAAGTGTTGGGGGCACATTTGGTACGAACGACGTCAAAATAATCAAAAAATTCTAGAAATAGGCGATTTGGGGGAAAGGTTAAACCCCCTTGTACCATGTCCAGTGTGTGTACTTAGTGCCCCTCCTCCATGTCTTTGACAGTTTAGGGTAAGAGGGCACAATCGATCTCCACCCAGTCTGGTATAAAGTATTTTTTTCTAAACTCTTGTATAGTTCTACCGTTGAGACTGGCCATTAAATAAAGAATTTCAAATAGTAAAGACTACAAATGAAAAGGATGAAGAAAGGAAAATGGTGCAAGGAAACTCTGGAAGTATGGAGAAAGAATCAGGGCTCAGAGGTAAGTTCGCAGATAAGAAGTTCTTGGAACACGAAAAGACGGTTGCTTAAAGTTGAACTACATTTGAACCTTGTGCAAATGATGAGAAATAGTTCCCCAAGAAAGATTTTGGCACCTCGGATCTCTTCTCGAACCAGCTCATGCCCATCATTTTGAGGATATTACAAGTTTACCTTCAAGTTATCTCGGATGAGCTCACCCTCAATAGTTCAAGGGTTTTACAGAAATTCCATGTCGATTTTTCCACTGTTCTAGGTCATGGGCTTAGAACTCAAAATCTGTTGGCCCATCATCTCATCCCAAAGATTTTAGGTGCAATTTTTGGGGCTATTTTATAGATCAAATCCAATAATGCATCCGACCATCCCAGTACACGGAGTGGACTACCTAGCCCAATTAAAATATTTAATTTTTTACCATATATTTAACATGTGCTAAAAAACATTGCGATATACTCAAATCGATTACAAATATTCTTGTGCAGATATTCAGGGATACCTAGGAGCTATCTATAAGATGGATGACATACTTGTACAATTCAACCACTTAGTTACCATTATAAAGGTAAACCCCCACCCAGGGTAAAGGGGATGTAATTTCGATTACTTAAAGACACTATTGGAGAATAGTAACCTCTCCGTGGATATAGGCAAGTTACTGAACCACGTACATATTGTGTTATGTGTGATCATCTTTACTTTTTGCGTTCATGTATTTTTTGTGATTGTTTGTTGTGATAAATTTTGTACTCACATAAGATAACCCACAAATGATCGATTATAGGGTTTTAAAATGTATAAAAATACCATTACAATATCGTCCAAAGTCTTTGGATAGGCAATCCTAAATAATTGGAGAATAATAAAATGGCTTGGAACACTTACCTAGAGTGGCACTCATACGTATGTAGCAAATAAAAACTAGGCACTCAACATTTGAGTCCTACAGGCCAATTAGAACTACCATGGTATAATGGGGTCTAATCCATAAATCATAAGGTATGCTACTAAGGGTTTCATTGATAATGGTTAAAAATTACAGGGGTGTACTCCAGTCAAAGTAAAATATTAAAATTAGGGTTTAATAAGATGTGGGGCTATACAGCAGTCAAGGTAAAATAACTGAAATTAGGGCTTTAATGAGATGCAGGGGTATACTGTAATTAGGGTAAAATAAATGAAATCGATGGGTTTGCTAAATCATAGGTTGTTAGTGTTTGGGTGGCCAAAGCTTAATTGGATAAAGATTGAATCAATATTCACGGTAATGTGTACTACACAAAAGAGTTCATAAATCAGAATAGGATATCAGGGGCTATCACATAGTCATATAAATAATGCTGTAATTTCAAAGGTATAAGCTCAAAATTTAATAGCGAAATATAATCACCTACAATTATTCCGGTGATTTTTTACTAGCTTGATACAAGTTGTATATGATGTCTCTAGCTGTGATTTTAATGCAGGGTTAATACGAATAATCAAACCAGACATTTCACTAGTTTATACATATGCACACTATTGGTTGTTCATCGATAAGAAGAATTTTACGCTATACATAGCTCCTCTCAAAGTTCAATTAAACTAACTTAGTTAATACGGGTAATGAA
The DNA here is from genome assembly GCA_949130495.1 of Sambucus nigra. Lineage (NCBI taxonomy): Eukaryota > Viridiplantae > Streptophyta > Magnoliopsida > Dipsacales > Adoxaceae > Sambucus > Sambucus nigra. Next base: position 102,294,656 of record OX422218.1, on the reverse strand, counting down.
TTATATTAATACACATTTTTGGTAGGATTTGACTTCCATTTGTGTGAACTAATACAATTTACTGAAATAACTTTGGGGAGAAAATATAATAAAATAATAATTTTTAAAGTTGGTAATTGATTAATCTGGTTGATTATAAAACACAGTAAGTAATATAGGAAACTTTATGGTACATGCTTTACAGAAAAAAAACAGTAATTTTGTATTAGTGTTTTGGGCCGAAATTGACACAATGGCTTAATTTTAGCATTGGCACAAATAGTGTCATTTATAAAATGTTTATACATGAAAATGTTATTTTTGACCTGCAAATCTAACAGTAGGTTCCATGTATTTTATGAGCAACGGTTTGAAACATAAGAATTTTTAAAGATGATAAAATTGGCCCTTTTTCCATGTATTTCTAAATTTTCCGTCGAGTTTTAAAATTTAAATGTATTTTCTCTTGTTACTTATACATGATGAAAAAGATTGTTATCCTATCTGACCCAAAGGTGGTGGAAATTGTACCAAAGGTCAATATTTGAAAACTTCACTGAGAACTGCAATTGATCAAAGATATTATCAATCCGTGGCATAGGGTACTTAATGGTGACCTTATACAACTATTGATAGTTGATACAAATACTCAACGAGTTGTCCTTCTTTTTGGTGAACATAGTTGGTTCTATTTAAGGTGACAAACTGGGGAGAATGAAACCTTTACTCAACAAGTCCTACAATTGGATTTTGAGGCATCGGAGCTAAACTTGGGCTAAACAATACAGTGGCATAGATATAAATGAAGTGACCTTATGAACTCTTATGAAAAAGTCAATCATCCGCTGAGGTGGCAAACCTGGAAACTCCTCTAAGAATACATTTGGAAATTCCCACACCACTGGTAGTCCAAGAGCATATGGTCGGGTGACTCATGTGCAACGAGTCTAGATAACCAGCCATAATAATTTTTTCGTGCTCCTTTTCACTATCATACTTGCATGGATGATTAGTGGCATGATCACTATTAAAACAGTATCGTGATCCATCTAGAAGAAAAATGGACGCATTATGCCAATGACATTCAATTGTGGAATGGAAATAACGGATCCAATCCATTCATAGGATAACTTTAAACATTCCATGTCCATCACAATCAAATCATATTCTAACACACACTATCCTATGAGAACGGGTCAACCTCTGCAGACCCTGTTCAAATAAACATCCCCACCCATAGAGAATCCTAAAAAATAGGGGGATAAAGATAATCCATGATGATGCTAGAAATAGCACCACCCTTCAAGATGTTTGTAAGCTCAAATTAGTGATGACAATGGCAGCACATGAGAGTATACATATATGTGTGTATGTACAAGGAGGTGAGGAGAAGAGGATGAACACTTGAATATAAGTGGTTCAGCCAATCTGGACTACGTCCACTGTTAGTGTGTGTGAGTAATATCACTGAATGAAGGCTCTAATGGCCATGGATACAAACTCTCAAGATTTCTCTCTCTTCTGTATAAAATGACAGGGTTTCAGCTAGGGTTGTAATTTTTGGATCCCTTTGAAAGGTAGAGTATGATCTCTATATATAGTTCTTGGGGGGTGTAATGTACCCCCCAAGCATGCAATGAGAATGTGCATGAGGATCGAACCAGTATGAGAATAACACCTGGCTGATCTTATGTAGATAATGATGACCTCAATATTCCCTCACATAGTGGGAATGATTCAGTTATAACAGATTTGTCCACGTGTCTCAAGCCGTGCATGTAAGCATAGAACCTCAGCCATCTTTGCTTGATACCAACCTCGGCCTGGGTGAGAACGAGGCTGGTGAGGTACGACCCCTACCTTGGCAGGGAAGAGGACCTTAGTTGGGAAGACGACCTTGGATGGGATGCCAGTCGAGGATAGATATGTGGAACGTCAGTCGGGGCCGAGGTTGACCTTACAATTGATGCTGAGCCTGCAGGGCTGATGATTCTCTTGTGGAGCTTGCAACGTCGGCTAGGCTGATGTTGGCATTGAAGGGTGATTATCCCAGGAGTCCTTGTTGACCTCAACTGATGACCAGTCGAGGTAGATGTATGGGATGAGTGTGACATCAGATATAGATGAACAGATAAGAGCTGTGCTCCAAGGTTATAGATAATCTCGGTTGCGGTTGAGAAGTGGCCTATAGTCAAATGGGGCGTCAGTTGTGGCCGACCTTAGTAGGATGATGCTGCTGATAGAGCTTCATGAACTTCTATTACCTCGGCTATCATAAGGCAGAGGTTGAGATCTCTGGATTGTTTGGTACACTTTGGGCATATCAATCACCCCTAGCCCTTAGTTACATATATGAGTAGGTGACTAGGGGGTATACATGTCCGAGGCCTTTCTTCTTGATGTGCCAGTATGCCTTTGACAATCGTCATGTACTGCAGTAGGTAGCGTGTCGGGCAAGTGCCATGATTCTAATTGTCTTTAGGGTTCCCAAGGCAATGATGGGCCTTGGGAGTTATGTCAACCCATTCAAAGGTTTAAACCTCATTTCTTTCTCTTTCTTCTTCATTTCTCTCCTTCCTGCCTTGTCTATCTCTATAATTCTCTCTCTCTCTCTCTCTCTCTCTCTCTCACCAGAGCTTCGCTACTGCATTTTCGGGGATCTATGTGTTTCTTCAAATCTCCTTCATTTCACGAGTCTTCAGGTATCGTATCCACCTCACTCTGCCATTTTTAGCCCCTTTTATTCTTATCTCTTTAATTTTCGACGAGAGTTATGAATGTTTCGATGACTGTTTGATTTTTCTGGTGAGTTTATTGAGTTTCTCGGTAACTGTTCTTGTATGTTCTTCATTTTTCTTATTTTAAAATCCCAGTTTGATCCCTTTGTTAAATTACCAACCTATTTATTTAGGATTTAGAGTCCCAAGTGTAAGGTCTGACTCATATGCTTAGACCTCTTTATCAACTTTTAGAAGAATTCCCTTCTCTTAGGGAGAAGACTTTGGACAAGATTAGACAGATAGAACGAGCCCAAGAAGAAGCTCATAGGTCTGAGGCATTCCCTCTCAGACCTATCTTTCCTCCCCCTCTGAGGGTGATATACCCTAAGCCAGCCGAACCAGCCGAGCCCGCGGAGAATCCTTTAGGACCCACTCCCATGTCTGAATCTGAGTCATCCACCTCAGACCCTATGTCTGTTGACTCGTTTCAGGAGGTGATGGACTTCTCCATTAGGAAAGATCAGGTCCCTAATCAGGCCGAGGTCCAAAGTCGAGCCTTGTCACATAACAGTGCTAGCACCTCTCTCACTTCCTCTGATGTGGAGCTTGTAGATCCCGGTGTGTCCTTTCCCCCAATCATTGTTGTTATTCCCCTATCGGCTGCCACGGGGGCTGAGTTCGCTCAGAGGTTCCCTGGAAGTGTTCCTACCCCTTCCGAGGCTGATATTGATAGGGACGAGGATGATGGTCATGAAAGTGTTGTTGACACCTCGGAGTCCACCGAGATAGAGAGCACTGTCAGTGAATTCGACCTCCTCGCCTTCACGCATCTTTATTCCTTAGGCCCCTCTATCCATCTTTGGAGACCTCAGAAAAATAAGAGGGCCTACGGTGGACGAGATGGTGAAATATGCTTATACAAGCAGATGTTTGAGTTAGGATTTTGCCTCCCCTTTCATCCAATAATCAGGTCCATATTGTCCCATATTGACTTGGCCCCTTCCTAATTATCTCCCAATGCTTGGAGGGTGATGATTGGGGCCATTGTCCTATGAAGGGCAGTGAATCACTCAGACCTTCCCATCCAGGTCTTCGTAGGGTGTTCTGTGCCTTCCTCTGCCAGAAACCACCAGAGCTATTATCACTTCCTGGCCAGGAAGTCTGATAAGAAAATGTTGTTGGTCACCCAGACCTCCAACCATAACTGAAAGCCGAGATATTTCTTTACCTCAGTGGCCTGGGAGTTTGGTTCTTTTTTAACATCTTCATCTTTAGAGCCGAAGGTACCCATGAGAAAGGGGAAGTGTCATTGGTTGCTAAGGCCGACCCCAGATTGAGGCATGATAACTTATAGAAGGTGAAAGACCTTTAAGATCAGGGAGAGCTCGGTCATCTGGTGAAGTATGAGCACTTGATGACCCTCTATTACCTCTCTGATACTAGTCTTGGGAGGAGTCCTCTAACCGAGCTTCGTAAGTTACTTTGATTTTTCATACATTCTGGTTTTTCTATTCCTATGATCTTTTAACTCAGACCTTTATTTTTGCAGAGCGTTCGAAAGTAATATTAGACGATATCTGGGAAATGGCAGCTCCCAGCCTCACCAAGCTAGTTAAGAAAGCAGGCCTGAATGCACCTCCTCCTCCTACCTTTTCAAGGGTCGATGCCTCCCAAAAAAAGGAAATCCAACGTCCCGGCTACTAATGATCAGAGGCATAAGAAGGCCTCTAAGGGGGATCGTGCGATACCCATCTCATCCGATGATGCATTAGCTTCTCGTCTGGAGCAGCTGAAGATTAGCGACAGCCTCATTGGCCAAAGTATAAAGGCCTTGGATTTCATCAACTCCGTTATGACCGACGCCGACAAACAATTCTGCTGTTCTATGGACACCCCTCTGCTGGCCGAGTTTTACCTCCACCGATCTATCCAAGTAAGACTTTCTCTTTTATATTTCAAGTGTAACATCGGCTTTGAATTTTACTAACTCTTGAACTCATGTGTCTGAATATGTTTCGCAGGGTATCTTCACCATGCACCAGTTTGTCGACTGGACTCTAAGGAAGATTCCCCTGATTGAAAGGGGAAGAGAGGCCCAGAAGACAGAGGACGCTTTGAATGCTGAAGTGGATCGTATTAAGGGTACCTTTGAGAGGACTGAAGCTAGGGCTACGCAGGTGGAGAAAGACATTGGCAAACTTAAGAATGATCACAGCTCTGCTATGAAGTCCAAGGATGAAGCCCTTCAATAAAAGGTTGACGCTGTAGTGAAGGCTGCAGTTGAAGACGCTTTAGAGAAGATCTTAACTTACTACAAGGTTTCTGATGAATTCGTCAGCTTTGGTTTTGAATACCTTGAAAGAGGTGTTAAGGCCACTAGTAAATGGGCGGTCATGAAAGAGAAGGAGTCAGGGAGCTTGGCAGCCTCAAACTTCATTGGTCTCGACTATGGTAACCCTAAGTTTGCTCAGGCTTGTAAGAGGTCGAGGAGGAAGGAGAGGGTGTTGCACTTGCAAAGACTACGCAGATGGAGGTTACTGAGACTGAGGATGTCAATCCTCAGGACGATGCGATGGAAGTGACCAACACCATCCAAGAGAGTAGGGTTGTGACCACCAACCCTGAGATTGCAGACTCTTAGGCCATACTTTGTGAAGCTCTTATTTGTAATTTTTGTTTCTGATTCGTATTGGTCTGTAACCTCTGATAACATTTTCTATTACATTTTGACTTGTAATTCTAGCTTTTGTGCTATATAATTCTCTAACGAGAACTTTGCTTCTTTTGACCTTAAATATTTTTATGTCATGCCTTGGTGTCTTCATTGCTAAACTATGATGTTACCCTCATAAATGTCACCAAATTAATGATGTTCAAGGTCTGAGGTCATCCAAACTAAGATGCTACCCCAAAAATGTTCACAAAATTATGATGTTTAAGGTCTGAGGTCATCTAACTATGATGTTTCACCTCAGACCTTATCACCAAATTAATGATGTTTAAGGTTTGAGGTCATCCAAATATGATGTTTCACCTCAGACCTTGTCACCAAAATATAATGTTTAAGGTTTGAGGTCATCTAACTAAGATGTTTGACCTCGGAACCTGTCACCAAATTAATGATGTTTTAGGTCTGAGGTCATCTAACTAAGATGTTACCCCATAAATTTCACCAAATGAATGATGTTTAAGGTCTGAGGTCATCCAAATATGAAAATCCTCCACATGTCATTTCTCTTCGGCACTACAACCAAATTTTCCATCTAGTCAGGGTACATCGCATCTTCAATGAACTCGACTTTCTTCAATTCGATACTTCCTCTTATATTGCAATATTTTTCTCTTTTGAGAAAAGTCGTCTTTTCTGTTTTATTGGCCAGGATTCTTTAACTATGTTTAGTTCATAGAAGATGATGGAAGGATCTATCCCAGGCATATCCTCATGACTCCAAGAAAATACATTATCTTTAGCTCGGAGAAAATCTGTCAACTACTTTTTGAGGATTGGCTCTAAGGACAAGCAAATCTAGGTTCTCCTCTCAGGGTGATCATCATCCAATATTATTGGCTTTGTTTCTTTAATGGCTTAGCCAGTTATCGACCTATCTTAATCTTGAGGATCTAATGTCTCGATCTGATATGTTTGGGTTAAGTTCTTCCTTTCCTCCTCATTGGTCAAAGTGTAATAATCCACACGTGCTTCCACTTAGTTTCCTTTCACCACCCTAACACTGTAGTTGGTGGGGAATTTGAGGGATTACTGAATGGTAGAGGCTACAGCCTCAAATTTCTTCAAACTAACTCTTTCAAAGATAATATTATAGGCTGATTAGATATTCTTACCAAGGACGAAGAATCTCATTTTCTCTCTTCTGTAGATCGGTCAAGTCCTACTGACATGACTACAAATGTGTCTCTAGTGGTACTAATTACGGTTCAAGTGTAAACCGGTCTCTTAAGTAATAATCCCAATAAGTCAGGGTAGAATCCTCAGGGAATAGGACGATCGCTCGTGACGACAAAGGGTAGGAAGACTAATCCTAAGATTGACTCTAAAAGAAAATAAAGAAAAATTATTTTGATTTGAAAATTATTCAACAACTAAATGAAAATTAATTGAGCTAAAAATTAAACTAAGCATGAAAGACTAAATTAATTAAGAACTAAGTAAAAGGAATGAGAAAATAGGTTAGAATACAACCCTCCAAACCCTAGTATGTTTACCAGATATAAAATAAGTAGTAAATTAAAAAATTGATTAAATCCCGTCTTTATTAATTTCAAGCATTACATATATGAGGGTACAAGCCCGCATCATACATAATCAAAAATAGAAATAAAGTAGTGTCGGAATAGCTATCACACGCGTCGCACTCTTAAAAAACCCGATTACTTAGGGAAGATGAGGTTAAAAGTCCTACGACGGTTGTAACAACTACTTAACACAATTCAATTATTTATTAAATTACGAGAATCACTTTTATCTCCATGAAAACTAAAAGTGCGTGTGCAATATTGATTCGCAATTTCCAATTAAAACTTATTTAATTGGATGTTAAAATATGCTCAAATCAAATACCAATTCAATCGGCCCCTAAACATTCATCTACGTGTCAATTCAAATCTCAAAATAAATCATGCGATGAATAAGCGGACGAAGACAGATTTCAGGAAATAATCCCCGCAGGCTAAAAACTTTTTATTTTCACTATAATTTGTAAAGGAATGGTTTACAATCAGATTATAGCGAAAATACAATTTGACTTACGAAATACCCGCAGGTGTCGGTTCGTAGTCGTCAGCCCAGGAACACTGCAGCACTCCCTATGACACGCAGTCGATCAGCCAAGTACCTCCCGCAAGTGATACCGATGGCCAACGTAGTATCTTTCTAAGGAACCTATGATTCAGCAGCAAAAACTCCCAGCAAAACATGCTTTAGGTTCCACAAAACAACTCACACAAAATTCTCGGATTTTGTGAATTGTAAAAACAAATTTTAAACCCTCAAAAGTGATCATAAACCAAAAACACTAAAAATGTATTATGTTTGAAATCGTGTTTTCTCCACACAAAAACCAGAAGTCTGACACGCTTTATATAATAACATTTAAGGCGGTGACATGTCAAAAATAAAGACTTCTCTTTCGAACGAACTGTCATGTCATTTGAACGACTTTTGGTCTCGTTCGAACGAGATCGGATCTCGTTTGAACGACCAGGGACAAATATTGAGATTCATTTTACAGAGTTTAAAACATTTTGAGACTTATAAACCAACACTCTTATGAATCTGAGAACATTTATCCAAAAAGCTTTTATGATAAAAATGTTTTTGAAAAAATAAAAACCATTTAAAATAATTCAAAAATCATTTTTCATAAAAGAAAAAATATTTTAATTTTTTATAAAAAATATCCCAACACTTTTATGAAAATTGTAAATGGAAGTTAAACACATTTACCAACTTAATCCTTGTTGGGCATGATTGTTGAAGACGCCTTGAAATTCGGATCATCGATTGTAGATGTAAGCTTCCCAATTATTCGACAAACTTGTAGCGGTATTCAACATACAAAATGTGATGGACAATGTCCTTACAAATCTCCCCCTATGTCTATGCCGGTACAAAATAAAAATATCCGAATTATCAATCAAAACATGACCTATACAAATCTACCCTCCCAAAAACTCAAACGTTGAATAGATAAACTTAACAAGTCTTCAAACTTTTTCAAACATTGCTTCAACAATCAACTTTTCAAATCTCCAATCTTTTCTCACCAGGTGTGTAATAAAAAATATTCAATTGTACCTACATACATGAGACAAATCAAAAACCAAGTGACATATCGAGTTTGAAATGATTAAGAAACATATATTAAATTAAAGCAATAATCAAATCTCCCCCTACATAAAACTCCCCCATAATATCATAATTCGTTCTCCCCCTTTTTATTTTTTCGAAATAGACCAGGAAAAGAAAAAATCACATAAAGAAAATACATGGGAAACCAAACCAAAACAAATCAACTATTTTTCAGTTTTTCAGTTTTTCATACAAAAATAAAAATGATGTTACAAAATCACACACCATGAATTTACCCTAAGATAACTAAATCATGGATATGGAATGAATGGATGTGAACAGATTCGATAGGAAAATCAACCCAATCATATCATATGTGCAAGATGCATAAGTGTACTCCTAACGAATTAACATCAAAAAAATTCCTTTGGTGTGAAATTAATAAATTTAGATGACATCGTCTTAAATCAAAATCAACAAATCAAAGTCAACATGATTTTCACACCAATAACGTCTAAAACGATTTCATGCTTTTTTAAGACTTTTTATGGACGTGCAAAGCCATTTTAATTCTGCAACCAAACTCCCTCATATATATTTTCTTTTCGAGTTGATCTAAATTCTCAAACATTAGAGAATTGGTGAATAAACCTAATGGCCCCTTTTTGGCATAAATTTATTTTTATTGCCTTTAAATTTTTTCGGGCTCTTTTAAACCTCTTTGGACCCCGGATAGTTCAAATAACGGCGGCTTAATCGCAAAGGATAAATGTGTACCTTTTGTAGCCCTTCACCATTTATAAAATTCACACAAACTTACGGTAAAAACATGCACACCTTTTATTATCTTGTTTTATCGCATATGATTCATTTTAATAGACAGAATTGAGATGAAAACACGTAACCAACATGTGATTTGTCAAGAAAAACCATCAAACAAATCCGTGCATGTGTGTAATAAAGGACAAAGTGAATCAAACATGTAGGTAGCAACACTATATCATCTCAAAGACTACAAACTTTGTAAAGCACATGAATGACACAACATATTGTCTCAAATATCTATCAAATAGTTACAAGGATATGGCATGAAGTTGTGACTTGGTCATCCTAAGTATGCATTCATATATGGTGCAAAAACAAAATACAAAACTCTTTTTGAAAAAAAAAAGAGAAAATATTTTTGTATTTTTCAAACACTGTTCAGAAACAACCCAGCAGTACCAATAACATATAGCAGGAAGAAATAGGGACTGCAAACGAAATATTATTCCAGTGTCATTTGAACGAGATGACATGTCGTTCGAACGACAGGCAATCTCGTTAGAATGAGAAAATCACAAATTTCCCATATTATTCAGAATGACGTGCAGTTTTTTCCAATGAGATAATTTTGTAAAAAATAGTTCCTGGAATGGGAAAACGAATCCAAAACAGTGCTAAAATAGTACAAAAAATAAGAAAAGCAAATAAGAATGCTAACTAAAATAAAATAAATTGTACACACTAGCAATAGGCAAAGATGTCATCATGTAAATCACCCTATGCTAGTAAACATATCTAGACCTCAACCGAGAAGTGCGATGGAGTTTTCCAAAGATGGTGACATCTTTTGAAATAACTCCATCAAATCATGTGAAGACTTGACCAAAAACTTTACTTGCTCTCGAATATGTACAAACTCTCTATAATTATGTGCATGCAAAGTATCATGAGGGGGAGCATGTGTGCGATCATGCGTAGGAGTATAGCGTGACACATTACCCAACTTAAAGAAAAATTCCCTTAGGTGTCCTCGCTTTTTGCAATGGGAGCAAACATAAATCGGCCTAGGAATTAATTTTTCAAAAATTCTTGGACGTGTTATCCTAATGGGAATGGTACGCCTAGGTGGGTTGGGTTGAGAAACACGTGAATCAATCACCAAAGTGGGAACTGGCGCGGGTGTAACAAAAGAAGTGGACGCACCGTCATGACCTTTTCCTAAACTCTCATCACCACCCAAAATGGTATTGAGAACCATATTTTCAACTTTCCTAGATATGTTCTCTAAAGGGACTTTGACCTCCTGGGAACGTTAGAGATCACTCTCGAGTTGGGATACACTTGTCGTCAGACTAGACACCGTGTCGGTCAAGTCACACTTTCCCTCCTTAAAACTTCCTACTCTCTCTCCAAATCTAAAACCCGACGACCTAAATCTTTATTATACTTCTTTGTTTTCAAGGTCTCGGTGTACAAATCCCTAAAAGCTTTTTATTTTCATCTCCACTATCAAACTCACTCTCATCAACACTAGACTCATCACCGTCGCTCTCATGGACACTTTCATCGTGGGACAAAGTGGGTGTGCTTACATGACTTGAAAAAGCTACACACATCCCATGTCCTAAACCCTTTTTGGACTCATCTTTCTCATCATCTCCCTCACTATCACTAAGAGTGGCAGGCATGGATACTTTCTTCCCTATTCTATTAAGCCTAGTAGCACACTCAAAATCCCTATGCCCTGTCCCTTGACATTCAAAACAAATCATCTCATCTAAATATTCACCACTCTCTTCCTCCTTTTCATTGCCCTCTGTGGCCTTCTCATTCTTTTTATTTTTCTCAAATGATATTTTATTGAAAGAATTATTTTTGTTCATGTTGAGAAACCTTTTAAGTTTTTTTGCAAACAAGGCCACGTAGTCAATGCTAAACTCTTCCTCAGAATCAGACTCATACACTCTCTCTTTCTTTTTCTACCTAACTTGAGTCTTTAAAGCAATGACTCTATCCTTAGCCTTAATGGTTTAGGGAAACATGTCAATCTCATAATTTTGTTGGTCTCCTATGAGTTCTTCTAACATAAGTGAATTTAGCTTTCCCAATGAATTCAAAACAGTGACTTTAGGAATGAAACATTTTGGAAGAGATCTCAAAATCTTTTTAACGACGCGCGTGTTATCAATAGGCTCACCTAAATTAAAACTCGAGTTAACAATGTCCAACAAACATGTATAAAACTCATCAAACCATTCATACTCAGACATAGTAATGGTCTCAAATTGGGTGGTCAAATTTTGTAACTTTGATTCTTTAACTGCGTGCATACCCTCATGTGTCAATTAGAGGACATCCCATGCCTCTTTAGACGTGGTGCACATCATAATTCAGTGGAACTCGTCGGGGGTGACGACTTCCGAAATAGCACTCAAACCATGGGAATTAAAATTAGACATTTAACAATCATCTTCGGTCCAATAAGACACAAGTTTCAAAGAGGTGGCATTATTAGAAGTGACAGTGGGTAGAGTCCACCCTCTTTCACAAAGAAATAAGACTCGTTTGTCAATGGCTTTTAACTGGGATTTCATATGAGCTTTCCAATAGGTATAATTGGACCCATAAAAAATAAGCATTCGATTATATAAGTCTCGTTTGGAAACATTGCGACAAACTTTATAAAATCATATTTTTCAAAAAAAAATCAATATCACACAAGTTTGTGGAAAATAGGAATACACGATAAATTAGCATAACCTCCCCTGATACCTATTTGAAAGTGCGTGTGTAATATTGATTCGCAATTTCCAATTCAAACTTATTTAATTAGATGTCAAAATATGCTCAAACCAAATACCAATTAAATCAGCCTCTAAACATGCATCTACATGTCAATTCAAATCTCAAATTAAATCATGCGACGAATAAGTTGATGAAGGCAGATTTCAGGAAAAAATTCACGCAGGATAAAAACCTTTTATTTCCACTATAATTTGTAAAGCAACGGTTTACAATCGGATTACAGTGAAAATACAATTTGACTTACGAATACCCGTAGGTGTCAATTTGTAGTCATCAGCCTAGGAACACCGTAGCACTCCCTATGAGATGCAGTCGATCAGCCCAATACCTCCCGAAAGTGGCACCTATGGTCAGCCCAGTACCTTTCTAGGGAACCTACGATTCAGCAGCAAAAACTCCTAGCAAAACATGCTTTAGGTTCCACAAAACAACTCACACAAAAGTCTGGGATTTTGTGAATTGTAAAAACAAATTTTGAACCCTCAAAAGTGATGGAGAATAAACCAAAAACACTAAAAACGTATTTTGTTTGAAACCGTGTTTTCTCCACACGAAAACCAAAAGTCTGTCACCCTTTGTATAAAAACATTTAAGGCGGTGAGGTGTCACAAATAAAGTCTTCTCGTTCGAACGAACTGTCATGTCGTTCGAACGACTTCTGGTCTCGTTCGAACGAGATGGGATCTCGTTTGAACGACCAAGCACAAATCTCGAGATTATTTTTATAGAGTTTTAAGATATTTAGAGACTTAGAAACCAACACTCTTACGAATCTGAGAACAGTTATCCAAAAAGCTTTTATGATAAAAATGTATTTGAAAAATAAAAACCATTTAAAATAATTCAAAAATCATTTTTGATAAAAGAAAAAATATTTAATTTTTTATAAAAAATATCCCAACACTTTTATGAAAATTGTAAATGGAATTTAAACATATTTACCAAGTTAGTCCTTATTGGGCATGATTGTTGAAGACGCCTTGAAATTTGGATTGTTGATTGTAGATGTAACCTTCCCAATTCTTCGACAAACTTGCAGCGGTATACGTCATACTAAATGTGATGGATAATTCCCTTGCAAACCACATTGGGTTGGGTTCATGCATCCCAACCCTTAGAAATATAGCTAGACATGACGAAACTATGAATAAACAAGGAATCTATGTTGCATGGAATCATAATTGTGTGAAAAGTGAGATTAAACATGAGAAATAATAATAAAAGTGCTGGAAATAATGTTACCAAGATTGAAGAACAACAGCAAGCAAAAACAAATCAAAGCTTGAAGAAAAATCGGAAAAGCTCTTGAATTAAAGGTGCAAAATATGTAAATTCTTCTCCCAGATGTTCTGCCTTGATTAGGAGCATTTACATGAATGAAAACTATGTTAAAAGAACCCTAATGACTAAATATATAGGTTACAAGTCATTCAGAATAATCCCTAAAACATGAAACTCTTTTGGCTAAAAGATAAGGACAAAATAAAAATCCCATTTCTGGAAATTTTTCACACATTTAAAAGCGTGACTAATTTTTGTAATGGACCTTAAACGTGACTAATGAGTGAAACAGTCCCGACTTTGATTCTAGAGGTTCGGTTTGGCCTTTACAGTGAAAGGGACTGGTTCGGTCAGTTCGATTATAAGAATTATTCATCTTCAAAAGGGAATAACCTCTTCACTGTTGCTCGGATTGAGGTTCCATTTTTTCCAGTGTTCTTGTAATTTCAAGATCTTCAACTTTCTAGTTGGCCCCACCTCCGGGATAAGGCTAAAAATTATGAAAATTCCCTTCAACTCCCCGTTTCTGGCTTTCTTTCACTATTTTGAGTTCTCTTTCGCACTAACTTGCATTAAATACCTATAAAACACATAAGAGATACACAAAACACGAAATACTTTCCAAAAAAGGTTAATAGCATAAATATGAGATAAATCCATATAAATTACAATGCACAGAAAAATAAAAATACCGAAATTAAAGGGATAAATGTGAATGTTTATGCCTAATCAAATCCCCCTGGCTTAGAACTTTGCGCATCCCGATCAATGTAAAAGCATAAGAGAATGAATCAAGGACTCTTCAAAAACTTTATTAGGATAGAATACCTTTTTTCCGAGCAAGCAAATGCATTTAGCACGTGCAACAAGTTGTTAAACTCCTAGTTTACCCTAGTAGGACGAGTGTTGTCTTGTGAGGGTTTGCAATGAATATACCCACAAAATTCGGGTTCGACTCAAAGAAAAATCAAAATACTTAAATATTGTACAATTTAAGCTCCCCAAAAATGGTCACCATAAATTCATATTCATAAGTCTCAATACATAGTGTGTGTGTGTGTGTGTGCGTGTGTGCGAAGCCGAAAATCAAATCGTAAATTTTCACCTATTGATCATTACGTTGCTTTTTGAAAATTCGTTTTGATTTCAAAATCTCACGGGATGCACTCACAAAGGAATCACTCGGATTGTGTCTATTTCGCTCGGTGTGCGTGATATAGAAGATTAAATAATAATGGAACACGAGTTCATGCACACAATTTTGAAAGATAATTTTTTTATGGTGAAAAGATCTCTTCAACGGAATACGATCATTGGAAAAGGGGAAACATCGCCTCTTATTCACACCAATTGATCTCTCTTATTATCTTTTCGTGTCTTAGGGTCTCCACGCGATAATTAATTTCACAATTCGGACTCGGATAGGACTTTTTCGGGTTATAAGGTACGTTGGGTAAAAAGGAAAATGGTGAGGAATTTTGGAATTGAAAAATGTTCTTATGATGTCCTTTAGTGATTTTTCCCGCTTTTGCTCATTTTTCACTTCTTTTTCCATTTTTTTATATTTTTCACACTTTTCTTTTCTTGCTATTTTTGTTGAGCATTATTTTATTTTCTTGCCTCTTTTCATTGCACCATTTGAACTTAATTTCTGAATTTTCCATTCTTCACAATTCCGGGCTATTTGGGTTTTTTCGGGTTATCAAACTAAAAGTACACATTTTATTCGGCTCAATTGGCAAAAAAAATCCAACTTTTTATGGATAATATTTTTGGGTAACAAACTATGGCCTACTTCATTGTCCAAATTGCAAATTATTTTACCATATGTGTCTCGAGAATAATTTTGTTTAGAGATATTTTAGCGTGCTTTTCGAGGCAACATCACACACATTTCCCGTAACTGATCAAAACAAAAGTATTGAGATCCTCAACGACCTTTTTTAAATGCTGAAATGAATTTTGAGTTAACCAATAACTTGGATTGATTTAAAAAATCTCAAAAAGTGATAGGCTTGAAATCTCATGGGGTTGGTTAATCTCCACACTTATTTATAAAGTCGTCAATTTTTGCTCAATTTCCATCTTTGGTCAATTTCAGATTAGTGCTCTTGATTTTTACAATTTGAGACTTAAAACAAATCTTTGTGACATTTTTGAAAAATTTAAATTCTAAATTTTATTTATTTTGAAGAAAAATATTTTTGGCTTTTTCGAATTTTTCAATTTTTTGGGAATTTTTTGAAATTTTCTAATTTTTTTATTTTTTTTGGAGGGGGGGATTTTAAAATTTATGAAGTTTTTTAAAAGACACGCTTGTTAACCTCCCCCCCCCCCCCCAACTTAGATTTTCATTGTCCTCAAGTAAAAGGACTAAAATCTAAATAAGAAGCAGAGTGCCAAAATAAAATGAACAAATATTAAAATGCAATAAGACACTATATATCACCAACACACGACTCAAATATACAAAAAAAAAAAAAAAATCACCCCATACGCATCGGGGGTGCGACGACCTCTATCCTAAAACTTACTCAACCCCGTGTGTGGGGTCCTCCAAATCATAAATCATAAGTCTGAACAATTGGAAGTCAACCCAATAGAACACGTATACATATGGAGGCACATAATGAATACGTTGAGTGAAATCGACCTGCACCACCACGTCATAACATAAATGGTCACACTTGAAGATTCTATCATGCTGAAATTCCGACAAACACATTAAGCCTAGATTTTTCTCTAACTCGAGAAAGGATAAATTGGGCTTCAAATAGGATGATACTCTATTTATGTCCTCGATCTCATCTAAGAACTCCAATGACATGTGTGAACGTGGTGGAAAGTGACAATGCGGTATGACAAACCATGCATCAACGGATGGAAATGCTCGAATTATTTTCTCAATTTCATCACTAATAGATAAAATCTCATGTTTCAGTATATTTTTAAAAGGCTCGGGTGCACATTCATAAAGAATGAATTTATCTAGCCTGTCATTCAAGTCGCTCTCATCTAGATCTCTAAATTAGTCCAAAAATGATTGAACTTCAAGAGTGAAGTCCCCATCCACCGAGCCGAATTCTTTCTCAAAATATCCAAGACTTATATCTAAAGGTAATTCGATTGTGTCACTGTCCCATGGGGTATTCTCAAAATCGTCAAAAATTTGACGTGACTACAAATGTGTCTCTAGTGTGTACTAATTAGGGTTCAAGTGAAAATCAGTTGCTAAAGTAATAATCCCGATAAGTCGGGGTCGAATCCTTAGGGAATAGGGCGATCTCTCGTGACAACAAAAGGTAGGAAGACTAATCCTAAGTTTGACTGTAAAAGAAAAGAAAGAAAAATGATTTTGATTTGAAAATTTTCTAACAACTAAATGCAAATCAATTGAACTAAAAATTAAGCTAAGCATGCAAGACTAAATTAATTAAGAACTAAGTAAAATGAATGAGAAAATAGGTTGGAATACAATCCCGCAAACCTTAGTATGTTTACCAGATATAAAATAAGTCGGAATAGCTGACCCGCTTGTCATACTCTTAAACACCTCGGTTACCTAGGACAAACGAGGTTAAAAATCTTACGATGGTTAAAACAACTACTTAACACGATTCAATCATTTATTCAATTAAGAGAATCACTTTTAACACCATGCAACCCACATCGGGTTCGGTTCATGCATCCCAACCCTTAGAAATCTGGCTAAACCTTCCAAAACTATGAATGAATAAGGAATCTATGTTGCATGGAATCATAATTGTGTAAAAAGTTAGATTAAACATGAGAAATAATATTAAAAATGCGGGAAATAAAGGTTACCAAGATTGAAGAACAAGAACATGCAAGAAGAAATCAAAGCTTGAAGAAAAATCGAAAAACCTCTTGAATTAAAGGTGCAAAATATGTAAATTCTTCTCCTAGTTGTTACTCCTTGAATAGGAGCATTTACATGAATGAAATCTATGTTAAAATAACCATATTGACGAAATATATAGGTTAAAGGTCATTTAGAAGAGTCCCCAAAACATAAAACTCTTTTGGCTAAAAGATGAGGACAAAATAAAATTCTCATTTCTAGAAATTTGTCATTTTAAAAGCATGACTAATTTTTTTTAATGGACCTTGAGCGTGACTAATGAGAGAACCGATTCAAACTTTTTCTATAGGTTCGGTTTGGCCTTTACAGTGAGGGGGACCACCTCGGTCTTATTTTCATCGGTTCGGTTCTCTGAATTCTTCATCTTCAAAAGGGCATAACTTCTTCCTTCTAGCTCGGATTGAGGTGTCGTTTTTTTCAATGTTCTTGTAATTTTAAACTCTTCAAATTTTTAGTTGGCCCTGCCTCTGGTATAAGGTTAAAAATTACTAAAATGCCCTTCAACGCCCCATTTCTTGCTTTCTTTCACTATTTTGAGTTATCTTTCGCGCTAACTTGTATTAAATACCTATAAAACACATAAGAGATACAAAAAATATGAAATACTTTCCAAAAAGGTTAGTAACATAAATATGAGATAAATCTATATAAATTACAATGCACGGGAACATAAAAATACTGAAATTAGAGGGATAAATGTGAAGAATTTATGTCTAATCACCTACCTTAACTTTTAACACAATGGTACCAAATGGGTATACTTTTTCTCCTAAAAATGTGATCAAAGGGTAGTGACACGCTTTTAGTTTTCTATCAGAAAGCTTCAATATTTGGAAGATATCATAGAATATGACATCGGTCAAGCTCCTACTGTCTACCTGGATCATTTCCACATTTTTACCATGTATCATCATGGTGGTTACTAATGGATCGTTGTGAGGATACAATAATATTGAGAGTTCATCCTTAAAGAATCCTATGATTAACCTTTCTTTGTAAATCCTACGAGGGCGTGTGTCTGCTACTTCTTCCATGTTGACATCTTTGTTGTTAAAAATAAGCTCTCACCTCATTAAGGTACGCTTTCCTTTCAGTTGGTTCATAACCTAAACCAGTGTTTCCTCCTACAATGAAATTACATCCGAATGAGATCATGTTCAATTCTTCTACAGCATTTGTAGGATGAGGTGGGAGATCATGTTCCTCCTCATCCTGACACTTTTGATCTCGCTTATGATCTTAGTTCTTCTCACAAGGTGATCTTGATCTCCTTTTAGTTTTCCAATTTTCACAGGTTTGTGATGGCCTGCCATTCTTTTTTATATATGAGTTTTCCTCTCTTAATAAAGGTCATAATTTAGTCTTTCAAGTCTATGCAATATTTTCTTTCATACCCGTGATCTTTGTGAAATTTACAAAATTTTCTTTTATCTCTCCTTACACTAGGAGTTCTTAGCTTCTCAGGCCACTTTATTTCACCATTTTCTCGGATCTCTTCAAGCATAAGATGTACGCTTATTGTTAAAGGAGTGTATTCATCTAACTTCTGGAATGACCTCTTTTCGTTCTTTCCTTTAGGGACCTCTTTGGGATTCTTCATAAAATTACTATTTTCTTTGAACTTTTTATGGGTGAACTCTTTTATAGCCATGGCCTCCTCCGCATTCATTATTTTTCCTGACTTGGCCAAGAGTTTAGCCATGTGGTTTGAAGGATCTTTGTCTAGGTCCAGAATAGTTTTCTTGGTACCAGTCCACTCACGATCGCTGTCATGGCCACCTTTTCATTGTAATCCACTACTGATTCGTCACTTTTATTGTATTTTATACCCCGTTAATTTGTACATTATAGCATTCCCGTGCATGTATTTCCCGGTTCTTATACTCATTTATTGACTAACACATAAATTCATCATATATACTTTGTCTGTGTCTTTATTGAGCTTTTATAGGTCTCGGGAATGCATTTTGGGAAGTTTGGTTTTGATCCGGAAAGTTCCGTTGACACTCGCACAGTCGGGGGCATTTTAGTAATTTCAGCACTCGGGCTTTGTAGACCTTCTTCTCCTCTTCGCGTGGCCTCCGATGGTGTTTGAATCCGATCTCGAACGCAAAAGTTACGGAAGTTTCGGTGAAGCATGGAACAATTAATGCCTATATAGGCAACTCTTCTTTTTGCAGCAGGCCCGAATCGATTCGCCATTACCAGCGAATCGATTCGGTCACATGCAGGGTAAATTCTCTACACTTCCGAATCGATTCGGATTTGGCACCGAATCGATTCGGCCCTGCATTTTCAGCTTTCTCCTTATTACTAGTTTGCCATTTTGGTGGAATTTTGGGGATATATCACTTGTATTTCCTCTTTTGTAGGGAGATTACTTTTGTTGGATATTTAGTAAGATAGAAAAACACTCTCTTCTCTCTCCTAGGTCAAGCTCATTTATGGCTTTCATCAACTTGTAAGGCTTTGATTACTTGTTGAATAGTTGTGATAAATGCAAGATAAGTTCAATTACTTCATCTCTACTTGTTCCACTAGCTTTAATTTGCATTGAATTCCATCCTTTGTATTGGTTTGTGTTTCAACTAGACAACTAATTTAAGTATGTTGTTAACTAGCATGTGTAGTTTAGTCTTGATTATGAGTAGCTAGAGTTGTGATTGGGGATCAAAATCCCACCTTGGATGCTTGAACTTAATATTTAGGGTTTGGTTTATAATTGTTCTAATGGAACTTCATGTGTTGGTTTTGGAGTATCATAGTTTCTTAACTCCCCTTGTCATGCAAGGGCTAGTGTTTGAAGCTTTACTACAAACTCAACCCATCTAGCAATAATTAATTAAACCCTAATCCTCCATTATTGAGTTCATTCTCTACATGGTTGATGTTCGGACTTAATTAGTTATGCTCGATTAGAATTAATTTAATCAAGCCCTATAATCCCCTTCCTTATGAATCCGAGGTGGGAGAATGATCCTCAATCCCCTTAATTTCTTGAACTCAAGCTTACCTTAGTTCTTTTCATTAGTTCCGTAACTAGTAATTAACCATCTGATCATTAATAGTATGTCAGTTTAGAGGTTACATCTCAATCACTTTTCCAAACTACCAAATCATCTTTTACACTTTAACTTTTGTGACGTTTAGAGAATCTCTTTGCCCCAATCTAGTTCTCTTAGGAGCATTCAATCCCTGTGGATCACGATTCCGTACTTACCAGATTCTACTTGTTGCGATAGATTTGCACTTGAATCACAAGCCATATTTTGTGCGCACCAACTACCTCCAAAATTTTGGCATTAAACCTTGTATTGTACTCCCTAGTCATTTCATCCTCATCTTGATGGACACTGAGCCACCTTTTTTCGAGGTTTTGCTCTGAAGAAAAAAATATTTACAAAGAGGTTTGTGAACTGTTTGAACTTAGAGATTTACCCTATGGGCAAACCATTGTACCAAACTTCAACATGGGCAATAAGAGTGCTAAAAAAAGCTCTACAGCGCATCTCATCAGAATAGAAAATATGTCACATGCAGCTTGGTATTGCTCCATATGTGAGATTGGGTTTGACTTTCCTTCGTATCTAGGAGTAATAATCGGTGGAGAAAATTTTGCTAGCATGGGATAACTGATCACATGGGCCATGAATGGAGATCCTTAAACAAAATTTCTTTGTAACGAATTTTTTATTTTATGAGGTCACCCAAACGATCTTCAATCCTCTTGATAGATCATTTCCACGGATGAGCTTCCATGGCTGCTGTATTAGATTATCTGTGACTCTCCACAGAGCATTCTTCCATCTGGATGACATGCTCGCACCGATTGGATGCATTGTCATGACCTTTTGAACTATCTCCTTATCTAGGATCCATTATCCTACCTTATATTCATCATGTGCCTTATTTGGGGTGCGAATGTGCTCGCACCCCTCTCTTTCCTAACCTATCCAAGACCAGGGATTTGCTGAGTCTTTTAAAGGTAATTATTCATTCCTCTAAGTACGTATCATCGTCATCATCATCATTAGTATTCCGAATGGTGGAGGTTCTTCCTAGTTGATAAGATTATTTTTCAAGTTCAGATGCTCGCATCCGAATAGATCTGCTCATCTCGAACCAAAGATTTAACCTTATGGGATTTTCCAAGTCTTTGTTTCATCTCTCTTGTCTCCTATATTTTTAGGGAGAAAGTGAGGGTGTGTTTTTTTAGTTTCCTAAAATTCTTTCCAAAGGTGAGCTGATCAGAGGTGAATCGACTCGTCTTTGTGAGGCTATTGCACTTTGTGTGAGTTGCCTCATGTTTTCTTGCATAGCTTCCTAACTTTTAACCAAGTTGTGCATGAATTCATCCAGATCTCCTATTCCAATGGGAGTTGAGGGTGGTGCATCTTCTTTTTCCCTTTTACTTTCTGGGTATTCATCAATTTTCACAGGAATATCTAGAAAAATAAAGGATAGTCACAGGAAAATAGAGTAGAGTAGAATTACTTGGATTTTAAAATGGGGACCATTTTTAGGCTAGAAATGAGAATGTTTAGCAGAGTTTTACGTATAACTTGTAGGTAGTACTGTAATTTGGGGTTTTTAGGCGAGAACTTTATTTGTAGAAACAGTAAAATGGGTATCTAATAGAATTTAGATCATTTTAACAAGGAACTTGAAACTTCTAGAATTAGGAATCGGTATTTCGTTGAGAAACAACTAGGCTTTTAGGTGTTTTCCACAGATGGCGCCAATATGTTATCGTCTAAAAATGGAATTCAATTGGTTTCTTAGCTATTGAAATGCCAAATCAGAGGTCACAAATAAAAGGTAAATAGTAAGTATAAGAAGGGGATGAGGATATAGGTGGTTCAACCTTTAAGATTGGCCTACATCCACAAGATAACTTCTTACTCTTAGATCTATCTCATTGGATACAATTTTGGATAGGGTTTCAGACAATAAAGGTATTTTGTACATGTAAGTTACAAGTCATAATCTATAATCAACTGAGTCTCTATCTAAGATTAGTTGGGTTCCCCTTCCATTTGAAAGTATTCCACCATTTATATGATCTTTGTAGAAGGAATAAGTGTATTGGATAGCATGGGCTAGGTGGAGCCTCTTGGATTAGTGGATCACTTCAAATGTTATTGAACGATTTTGCCCATTAAGTAGGGGCTTAGCACATGTCAATCATCAAAAAAACTAGTTGATTTTATTTGCCAGACGCCTAAAATATAGGTTGTCAATTTCTTTGATGTCAGCCACCTAAGCAAAGAATACTATCAAGCTCTTGGCTAGGACGAGCTCTTGCAATGGTATCACTTCGGTCGGGGTCGATATCTTTGGTCTATGAGACGCTAGTCACAGATATGGTATAACAATATTCATATGCATATTATTTACCAGTCATAGACCTAGAAATTTCTCTCCATTGACTACACATGGATCCTGGTAGAAGACTATTAAAGAAAAAATTTAGGAAATCAGTAAGTATAACGGTATGAAAAATGAACTTAAGACCATATTTTAAGTTGTCTCTACAAGAGAGGTCCCATATTGGATCTCTAACACAGTGGTCATCCACAAGAATAATAGTAGTGGGGAGTTTGTGGACTTCACCTAACTCAATAAAGAATGACCCAAAACATCTTTCGTTTTCTAACAATTTATTATCTAGTGGATTTTACAACAGGGCATCAAAGGATGATCTTTGCAGATGCTTATTTTTTATACCATCATATACCTTTGTTCTTACCCAACCAAGAGAAGACTTTATTTGTGATAACCCTCGGCTTTTATTTTTAATTAATCTTTCCATTTGGCATCAAGAATATCAGGATTACCTAATAACGGTTAATCACCATGATGTTTAAGAAGCAGAATGGTTTACTTATTGAAGTATAAATTGATGACATGCATGTAAAGACTAAGATTGTCGTTTACCATGTTACAGACCTTTACAATAACTTCAAGATACTAAGGAACTATGATATTAATCTTAATAAATATAAATGTTTTTTAAAAGTCATATCATTCAATTTCTTAGGCTATATAGTCACCTAGGGTGACATTGAAGAAAAATTAAAAGGCCAACCACAATTAGAGAAGTGAAAATACTCATGGGGATGCTTACATAACTTAATCAGTTCACATCTAAGTATCTAGATAAATGTTTATAATTCTTCCATATACTAAAGAAATCCAATACCATGCTTTTATATGACATAATGGATGAAGCAATTGAGCATATCAATAGGTATTTTGGATCCCCACATTTATTATCAACACTAACAAGTGGTGAAAAGCTCCACTCATACTTCGATGTTTATCAACACTCTACCAATAAGGAGTTGGTCTGATTATAGGAATAAGATCATAAAACAATTTACTACGTGAGTCAAATGCTCTTACATGCTAATAAGAGGTACATATCTATCATGAATTTAGATTTATCCCAAGCATTGTATTCTAGGAAGTTAAGGTAATACTCAACACCCACTCCATAGATTCTCTTTATTATTTCCCCTTGAAAGAAGTCCTGAAAAAGGTTGACATCACTAATAAAATGATCAAATGCTCACTAGAGTTTTCCCATTTCAACATCATCTAGGAACCAAAAATTATTATTAAATTCGAGTTCTTAATTGACTTTCTTGTAGAGTTATCGGGACTTCGATTCTGACATGTTCAATGTCAATTATGGAGGTTAGTTATTGTTAAACCCTGGAAATTAGTTATCCAATCAAAAATTATTCATGGATGAATAATCTAGCAAGTGAGACATGGGTATTAATACCATCCTAATTACTCCCCAAGGGTCTATGATCGATCAGTCCAATTAGGATTCAGAGGGGAAAAAATGAAACAAAGTACGAGGCCATAATAGTCGGAGTCTAAAGAGGAGTTTGATAGAGAAATATATAACAATCCATTGCAACCCTTGCCTAATATTCAATTAGATAAATGGTGATTGTGAAGCATGAGACCCTAGAATGATGGCATACCGAGATAAGGATAGGAATTTTCTTAAGGCCTTTAGTTAAATAACAATTAATAGTTACCGAGGAACTACAACAGTTACGTTAATGCATTAGGTACTTGAGAATCATTTTTTCATATTGACCTAATGAGGACAATGAAGGTAAAACATATGTAAATTTCATTCATATAGGAACCATATCTAGATATTATGGTAGTGGAGATTGATCAGGAACCAAGGTTTATGGATCCAATTGTAACTTATCTGAAAGAGGGTGAGCTCCCGGTAAACAAAATGGAAAATCACAAGTTAAAAGTCAAATTGGACAAGTTTTACTTAAACTAAGAAGGAATGTGATTACTTACTTCTCTACCTAGTATAAAGAGAGAATGTGATTATAATATATATCCCCTTTCCCTTTATTTAAAAAATATCTTCAATATTTTTCAAAGAGAGAAATTTTCTAAAGTGAAAAGCTTTTGAGTTTTTCTTCTTCATTTTAAGAACCTAAACGTTTTAGGAAAGAAAGACGTGTTCTTTCTTCTTCTGCTTTATCTACTTTCCACTTGATAATCCTTTTCTTATGAGTGATCAATATCAAAGAAGAAGAAGTAAATTTTTTAAACACTAAAATATTCTCATTAAAATCTTTTTAAACTTAGGACTTATAATCCTTAGGAGACTTTTGTAATTGTGTGGTTATTTACAAGACCACTTTGTTTCATGGAAACTTTGTTGATCGTTTGATCATAACATCGATGTGTTGAAATTCTTATCAACATTACAAAGGTCTTCGACTCGTAAAGATTAATGTAAAAATTATGAGGTGTGAGTTAGTGTGTTCTGTGATGGTAAGACATGTATCCCCTCTATATAAATATCAAGTTTTAGTGATATTGTTGCTTTGGGAATTAGGTTTTTTCAATTAGTGGGTTTTTTGTCATACATCTAGTGTTATGGTATGATTTATATCTCAAATTCTTAATAAATATGAATTTGTAAATTTTGTCATTTATACCTTTAGATTCTGTAAAATTACTCAATTGGTCTCAGAGATAGTCCTCTTTTTATTAGGTTCAATCACCACGGCGCAAGTTCTCTTTGGGGGATACTATGGAAAATAATGTTATGTTTGCGGGATGGATATTTTTTTAATATGTTTTTACTCTAGATAACATGTTTGACTCTTTTAATAGTGAAACTCTAAATGAAAACGAGGTGTTTTTATCTTTGCTCTCAAGTGGTGAGAGTGTTTCTAAGATTGATACTTTGTCTTCCTTTGGTTATTCAAGTAATGAATCTGGTAATGAGGAGAATGGTGACTTGAAACTTAATTTTGATAAATTGAGCGTTAAAATCTCCAGACAAAAAAAATTATTAAAAGTTCTCTTGTAATTTATAAAAGTCGAGAAGGATTTAATTTATTTCTAAGAGGAAGGTTGCCTTTTATCTATATTGAGGCTCTATGTCCACTCTAAGATAAACTCTCTTATCTACAAAGAAAATAATAGAAGATTTGAAAGAAAGTTTAAATGTTTTGCAATTCGAGTTGTTAGGATGTAAGAATTCTAATATCTCTTTAAATGAAAATATAATTGTACTTAAAAATTATCTTCTCTCCGCTAAGTGTGTGAAAGTCGATTAGGAGGATCGGTCTAAAAAATTTGGTAAAGTGATTTTATCACGCAACCAATCTTTAGACGATAAAAGCGGTATTGGATTTGAAAAGTTTAAATCAAAATCCAATCTGACATACAAAATCACATTTGTCAAATATTCTGAAGAACTCATAATTTTAAGGAGTCTTACCCTCAAATTGAGAAGAAAAAGATTATGAAGCGTCTCGATGACAATGTTCCACGTGTTGTGTACAAATACACATTTTGCAAAAAGACTGGAAACTTGAAGGAATTTTGTTACATGCTTTACAAGACCACCAAGAGACCCCACATTCTGAAAAGTGATGATTTTTCTTCACTAAAACATGACTTTAAGACCCTTGTTGAAAAATCTAAGATCATTTTTTTGCAACATTAAAAAAATCTAAATTAAAGAATGTTAATCAAAATGTGAAAGATTTGGGTAAGCGTAATGAACCCAACTTCATAGGTAAATATATTTGGGATCAAAATAAATAAATAAAATGTCTAATTATACACACATATTAAGTTTCACAAAACTCTTCACATTGGTACTTTTATACTGGGTGCTTTAGGCATATGATCGGGGATAAATCATTCTTTTCAAAACTTATTGAAGAAAAACTAGTACAGTTACTTTTGGTGAAATGAGCATGTCTAACGTATTATGGAAAATCACTATTGATGGGTCTCCTAGATTATACAATGTCATTTTGGTGGATGGATTGAAGGATAATTTGATTAGCATTAGGCAAGTGTATGATGACTGTCACCATGTGTTGCTTACCTCGGATGAATGTTAGGGAAATACACTTTGAAGGAAAATAGAAACACATAGAATTGTTATTAATGGATACATATCCATAAGTTCTTTATAATAGTGATAAATGTGGCGGATCTTTGGCATAAGAGTTTGGATCATGTGAACAATAGGGATCTTAGCAAACTTTCTAAGAATGAACTTGCTCGTGACTTACCTTATTTTGAGTCGAATCTTTCTCGCACTTATGTTTCCAAATGGGTAAACAAATCTAAAATACACATAAGAATTCGAATGTGATATCTACCTCTCGAGTGTTGGAGCTTCTACACACAGACCTCATGTCTCCAAAACGTAATGAGAGCATACGTGGTAAACGTTGCCGCCTTATAATTGTAGATGAATTTTTTACGTTATTTTTTATAGGATTTTTGCATAGCAAGTCCGATGAGAAGGACTTCTTCGTTAACTAGTGGAACCAACTCCAAAATGAAAAGGGGTGCACTATTATTAGTGTCTAAAGTGACCATGGGATTGAATTTAAAGGAACATGAATTCCGACGTGGTGTCATGACGTTGGAATACACCATGAATTTTCCACACCTAAAACACCTCAAAAATGAGATTATTGAATAAAAAATAAAACAATACAAAAGATGTTAAGGTCCATTTTAATAGGCAGGGGTGTGCCTAATATGTTTTGGGCAGAGGCAGTAAACACGGCTTATCATACTGTGAACCGAGTCTGTAGTAAGTATGGTGCGACGAAGACCCCCTATGAGATTTAGAAAGGCAAAAATTACACACTCAAATATTTTAGAGTACATGGACGCATTTATTATATTTTTTAGGATAAAGAATATTTAACCAAGCTTGACTCTAAGAATGATGTTGGGAGTTTTCTTAGGTACTCCCTTAATAGTCGTGCGTATTGCATTATAATTCGGGTGCTCATAAAGTGATGCAGTTAATAAATGTTTTCATTAATGATAGCGTATCCTTTTCATTTAATGTAGACGACTATGACAAAACACGCTTTGTATTTCCTATAATTAAATAAGGAAAAAAAGATCGAATGGATGATTGTGTTGAGGTCCCACCAACTCCACCACCACAAGTGGATGTTGAATTATATTACCCACCTCCTTGAGTTAGAAAGGACCAAGATGTATCCAAGATCATCGGTAGTCCTAATATTGGAAATAAGACTCGATCTTAACTCCACAAAGAAGTTAATTTTTTTGTTACACTTCTACACTTGGACCCAAGAATGTAAAGGATGCATTGTTAGACAAATAATGGGTGAATGTCATGAAATATAAATTAGACCAAATTTCCAAAAAAGAGGTTTGGAACCTAGTTCCTTTGCCTAGAGATGTTCACATTATCGGTACTAAATAGATATTCAAAGAAAAAAAGTATGATGAAGAGTTTTTTATGTTATGTAACAATGCAAGGCTAGTGGCTCAAGGATACACGCAAATAGAAGGTGTTGATTTTAATGAGTTTGTCCCCAGTTAATAGACTAAAGTCGGTTTGCCAACTCTTAGAAATATTTTGCTCCTTAAATTTCAAGATTCAATAAATGGATATGAATAGTGAATTTTTTAATCGCACTCTCCAGAGAAAGTCTATGTGTCATAACTGAAAGGTTTTGAGGACCCTAAGTTCCCAATACATGTTTCTCCCTAAACAGGCTTTTTATGGACTTAGGCAAGTACCAAGCGCTTGGTATGAGAGACTTACCTCAAATATTATGTACAAGAGTCCTATGGGAAAAAATAGTGATTGGCCATGTTTATATAGACGATATTTTTTTTAGCTCAACTTGTCAAAACATTTCTCAAAAATTTGGGTTGAAATGCAAAATGAATTTGAGATGAGCATGTTTGGGAACTCAATTTTTTCCTTGGTCTTCAAGTGAGACAAATGAAAAGTGGAACATTTATTTCACAATCCAAATATGCAAAGGAACTTCTGAAGAAATTTGAACTCGACTCTTCCAAGCATAAATGCACACCATGAGTGTATCTTAAAAATATGGAAATGATGTTTATAAGAAGGATGTGAATGAAACATAATATCGTATCATGATGGGTAGTTTTTTTATCTTACGGATAGTTGTCCCTACATATCCTCTATTGTAGGATTTTGTGCTCGCTACCAATTGTGTCCCAAGGAATACCATTGGAAGCAGTTAATCATATCATCAAGTACATGGGTGGTACAAAGTGCTTTGGCATTTGGTACACTCGCAGTATTAAAACCTCTTTGTCAACGTATTTTGATGTTTCTTAGGAGGGAGATATGGAGGGTAGGTGTAATACCTTGATTTCTATGTATTTAAAAATTGAATAAATTCGGTTAATTTTTAAATTACACACGTGACGTAATTTAATGGAGTTAAATATTATGTGTTAATAAAAATATTAATCGTAGAGAGAATGATTAATGATTATTGAATATAATTACTAAGTGAATAGTAAATAATTATTCTTACGCCATAGCGAGTGACACTTACGTGATATTGGTATATCTAAACCGGGTGTCAAGTCTGGGCTATAGGAGATCGAGATAGAAAATTATTTGAAAGTGACTCGGATGGTGATTTGATGTCACGATTGATTACGAAAGGGTCAAAATAGTAAGAATAGTGTACCAGGGGGTAGTGATTGGGTTTCGGGGCCTTTTTAGATATAACCAAGCTTACATGGGAGTGTTCAGGTCATTTGGGCTTTGCCTATTAGCCTAATTTAGGGAATTGGGATTATAAACCTAAGGCTAACTAGTTGGGTTAGCATCAAAACACTTTCAAACCCTAAGAAATCAAAAGAGGAGAGAGGAGAGGCCATTAGAGAAGGAGAAAAGATGTTTCTTGGAAGATCTAACGCCTTTCTTGCATCATCTTTACCACCAGAGTGCAATCAAGAGTAAGGAAGGCATCTCTAGCACCCACAACACGAAATCAGACCTACAATTGATAAGGCAAGTGATTATCTTGCATTTTTTAATGAGTTATAATACCCATCGTAGGATTTGATGAAATCTAGCATAAACGTGTATTTTTATGAAAAAATAATGGGACAAATTCATTTAGTAATTAGAATATACATTAAAGATGTGATTCCGGGTTTAAGATTTGCGAAATCTGATATTAATGATGATATGCGAGAATTATTGTTAGGTTTTATGAAAAACAAGCATGAAAAGAGAAAACTAGGGTTTCTGTTGAAAAATCTTGATGAAATCTTGCGAACTATTATTTTAATGATGTTGTAATGATAAAAATTCATTAGACCTTATTGATATACTCATATTTGATGTTAGGATAAATCATGTTGGAGATTGAGTATGTCGTATGAAGAGCTATGGGTTAAAAATATGGGGAAAACGTAACAGTTATATGAAGCAGATAACCTATGCCATTTTGAAACATTTCGATTTAGAGAGTGAATCGATTCATTAGGCGTAACCCCTTTTTAAGTATGGTAATGATAAGTTAATTAGCCCAGAACTTTATATTAGTGATAGAACATGCCAACACAAGCCTAATGAGGATGGAGGTCGATTTATACTCACAAATCTCTCGTGTATAACTCAGGAAATAGTAATGAACTTTAGAAGTAACTTAGCTAGAGGGAGAGAGAAGTAAGCACCCTAGATACACCCTGGCAGGAAGGTAGAAAACACACCAAACACCCTCAAGAATCTCTGTCAAATATTAAAAGCTTCGTAATAAATAACAATGGTGAGTGAGTAAACTCTTTGGTTTGCAATAACTCTCTCTCTCTGATGTCTAGCAATAACTCCTCAATCCTAAAAAAGGATCGATCCCTTCCTCAAAGGTGGTTGGGGTCCTTAAATATCCCCCCACACCACCCCCGAGGCAACTCAGTCATTTAAGACTATGAAAGACATCCCTCACACTTTATGTTACAACATTAAATGCCTGATGCACTAGTCGTCTCTACGTCATAAACATTAAATGCCAAGACATGCCTTTTGCCTAACCACTGTGTGTCAGGGGGCTGTTGTTGTAGAGGTGGCTCACCAACTGCCTGACAGCCCCAAATACCACGTTGGTTTACTCAAGTGCATGTCTGACATTTTTAGCTGGCTAGTGACATCACCTACAGTATATGTGAAATTAAGTTGAGGGTTGTTTGGTTCATTACTCAACGCCCGATGGAACTCTAAGCTGCTCCGCCTGAGGTTCCGCGGTCAGGGTCCTTCGGTGTTTTACCAGGTGTATCTAAGATAATCAGGACAAGCCCCAACGGTGCCTTACTTCTCAATACTCCAAACCAAATCCCTCTCAAATTCCCATGGTGAGGTCATTCGATAGAGCATGAAAGCTCTCACAGGCCCTGCCAAGCCTGGTCTCTCGCGAGTACCGTTCGACCTCACACAGGTTCATTATTCTCGTTACATCATTACAATCGTTATAGCTTATAGCCAATGTAAACAAAGATACAATATGACTAACACAACAAGCTAAAGTATAAGTTGCCACGCCAAGATGCCTCGCTGAGTTGCCACGCTTGAGTTGCCTCGGGTTCTTAATCTCAAATACTATTGCCAATTAGGGAATTATCCCTAATCTCAGAATTACCTTCAATCCCCTCTACACTCTTCACGAATTGATTCAGTTACCCATAATTGCCCAGTTCTTTTGTTCATGCCCCGAATTTTTGAATAACTAATCAAGAGACTTTTGGGTTATTTTTAAATTATAGTGATGAAAGTGAATTTTAGCAGGCCTATGATATAGCTCAGGCTTAGACAAAATGGGAAACTTAAGTCTAGAACCTATCGGGCATAATATGAAAATTAATAAATTTTCGAGAATTAGAACGGGTCAAAGTATGAGTGAACCTAAGATTAGACCAGTAGTAAGGAGATGTTATAGCATCTGATATTAATTAAGGGGTAACTAGGACCCTTCGGGTAGTGAGTGATACTAAAGAATATATGAAAAGAGGTTATATGAGTACGATGGGTATAAGAGAGAGATATACTACTTTATATAATGGGTTGTGTGTATACCTAAAAAATAATATGTATATATAGGTTGTGTGAATACCTATGGTTATGATTTGATTATGTGTGTGAACATACCTACGCTTCCTGATATCACGGGAGGTTCTGCGCAGAGAGTGATCCCATCTTGACGATTCAAGTGAGGTCTGGATGTGTACCCTAGGACATGAAACTTAAGGCACCCATTATTTGCATTGTATTAGTGAGACCAGCTTGTCATTTGGGTATGTTAGGTATGTGCGTATCCCAAACACTTAGAACCATGTTCGTCTCCATTTTTTGTTGATTGATTTTGGGTTCGAGGAGACATACTGAACCAATAGTCCTTGATTTGGTAAGAGAGGTACATCGACTTGATAGCAGAGTATGCCACCATCACGAGGGGTCATTTCGGGGATGATATAGTTATATATATTATATATGTGTTAAATATATACAAGTGAAAATTATATACTCATGTGTGATAGTAGAATTGATAGATTGTGCATATCTAAACGTAATTTAAGTAGAGAGACTTAAATAAATTACTCAATAATAATAAGTGGGTAATATTAATTATTGATACTATGATAGCGTGACGTACGTGTAATACTAGGGTTCCAGACCATTTGTGGATAGTTAGATACGTTATCTAGTTGGGTTGGATAACATATCTAGGTAGGAGACGTTAGGTGTGCACATTAGTTGAGAGGTGAAGAACTCAAGGGAGTGTATGTTGAACTAACATGTGTATCTAATAATTGATTCAAACTGTTATTTAAATACCTGCAAAATATTTTCAAACGGTTTTATTGGGATCTTACCCATATCAAATCCTTTTTCCAAAACCTTTTAAGTGTCCAGCCACAGGGACACCTAGCTTGATGATTCTTTCAAGGGATGTGTAGTTGCCACACTTGTGGAGGCTTGGAGGAGTTTCTTTAGATGCTTCAGCTTATTCATTCCTAGTTAGGCGTTCTTTCAGTATTTCATTTCGTTGTGTTGCCCCTTCTGAATATTCAGTACTTTAGTTTATTTATCAAATTTTGTTGATATTTTGTTTTATTTACTTTAGATTGTACTTGGATTATTTATTTTGGAATCGATGGTTTATTCAGCCTTATTTATTTATATATCTGTTGAGTGATTGTTCAAACTATTATTGTGTGGATGGTTTGGTTAATTTATTTTAGTTCCACATTATGTAAAAGAAATGAAAGATAAAATTTAGCACCAGCTTAATTTGACTGAGGTGATAAGTAATTAAAAAGTTTTTCTACAGTTATGCTAAGAATGAACAAAATGAGATTACTGTTTGTTTTAATAAAGGACTTATCACTCGTGGTTAAAATAGGTGGGGTGACATAGAGCCCTATTATTATTACTATTACGTTCATGATTACATTTTTCTGCTATTCTATTTGTATTGACTGTGAACTCATAAAATTCGACTTGTTTTTAAACTCCACGCAAGAAAGGACGAGCGATGAGAGCAGAGGAAAGAGATGATGTGAGGGAGGATCAGGAGGATCCACACGCACTGCAACCCCAACCACAATAGGGGACAGTGTCAACAGCAGAGGTGGCAACGATTGTGGCACAGGAAGTTAACGTTGCTATGACTGCCATGGCTCTCCACTACCCTCGAGCATAATAACCACCGCAGCCAGTGGCATCAGTAGTCCAGGCCCACCCAGGGCCATCAGAGTGGCAGAGAGTTAGGGAGGCTTTCATAATGGCCACCCACCCGAGTTCCAGGGTAGCTCAGATGTGATTGTGGCATGTCAGTGAAAGAATGACATTCAGCGCCGCTTGTGCATCATTGAGTGTAGCGATTTATAGAAGAAAATGTTGGCCACTTTTAGGCTTGTTGAAGCAGCATTACAGTCATAGGAGTCGATTACCACCATTGAGGAGAGGGATACGATGTCCATTGCTAAGTTTTGAGTGCGGTTTGATCGCAAGTACTCCCCTTAGACATTGAGATAGATATGCGGAAGAGGTTCATTGAGGTGACTCAAGGTGACCGCTCGGTAGCTGAGTACGAGAAGGAATTCACTCGTTTGAGTAATTTTATGGCAGATAAGATGAACAGTGAAGAAAAAAGGAAGCTGAAGTTTATTAATGGACTAGCCTGGAGGATCAAGAAGCATTTGATTGGCAACCCTGCATTGGTGACTTATACTGATGTCATCGATCCCGCACTTTTACACTGCCAATACCATTGCTTCCACGTGAAAAGAAGCAAAAGGGGAGGTATGCCTAGCCAGTCGGTCAAGGTAGGGGGAACGGTGCTAGCAAAGAAAGACAATAGCAGTAGTAGTCAGGCAGACACCTGGTGCAGGATTCTCGATAGGGGGATCATGCTAAGAAGTTTAGATGTGGGGGCTATCGACCCGATAGGGGGTTTTAGTCAGAGCCAGCAGGGTCCTCAATAACATAAGCATCACATTCCTAAGGATCGCCAGGGCTAAGGGAACAATGGCGGAGGCTAGTAGGCCGAGGACATCAGGTACAATAATAGGGTCAGCGCTATCAGGGCCATGAAGGAGGAGGGAGAGAGATTTTCCAGGCTAGTGCTTTATTTTTGGATAGACGGGCCACAAGAGTAAAGACTGCCCACAATAGGGTAAAGCACCGCAGCAGCAGGGGGCATAGATATCACCTACAACACCAGCCCAACCTGCCTCGCTAAAGCAAAGGTAGTTACATTATAGGCATATCTATAACGTCCGAGACGCAGTCATACAGTAATCCCCACAGTCACCACTAGAATTAGAGGGTAAGTTTCCTATTCACGGACTTAAGGGTAGGATTCTATTTGATATGGGGGCATCACATTCTTTTATAGTGACCATATTTTCACGAGTTGTCAGTCTATTAAAGACAGCCGATAGTCTTTTTATGTGTGTAGAGTCACCGTTGGATAGTGGGTTTCTTATACACTTAATCTGTAGGGGTGTGGACATCGATATGGGTAGATTATGTTTAGCCACCGACCTCCTTGTGTTATATATGGAGGAGTATGACTTCATTTTGGGTATGGATTGGTTAGTTGGATATCAGGCGATGGTGGATTATTTTAGGAGGGCTATTGTGCTGTTAATTCCAGGGCAGGAGATATTCATAGTGGCGATGCCTCTTCCCGAGGGAGGGTCGATCACACATTTGTATT
Organism: Sambucus nigra; assembly: GCA_949130495.1. Lineage (NCBI taxonomy): Eukaryota > Viridiplantae > Streptophyta > Magnoliopsida > Dipsacales > Adoxaceae > Sambucus > Sambucus nigra. Next base: position 102,259,847 of record OX422218.1, on the reverse strand, counting down.
ACATTAAGGAGGATACCTCACAGGAGGTGGTTGTTTCTTTAGACTCAATTCTAATGGTGAGGCAGTTTGAGGATGTATTCCAGGATATACTCGGGCTGACGCCTAGCTGGGAAATTGAGTTCGTTATTAACCTAGCGCCGGTTACGAGGCCTATTGCTCGAGCGCCTTATCGTATGGCCCCATCTGAGATGAGGGAGTTGAGGGAGAAAATTCAGCAACTCCTAGGACAGGTCTTTATCAGATGGAGTACATCACCATGGGGTGCGTCAATTTTGTTTGTGAAGAAGAAGGATGGATCACCGCGGTTATGTATCGATTACAGGGAGTTGAATAAGATTACGATTCTAAATAAGTATACACTACCTCGAATCGATGATTTGTTCGACCAGTTGAGGTGAGTAGCTTACTTCTCCAAGATACATCTGAGGTTCGGTTATCATCGGTTGCACATCAGAGAGGAGGACGTTCCTAAGACTACTTTTCTGACACGATATGGGCCATATGAGTTCAGGTTGATGCTACTTGGTCTCACCAATGCGCTAGTAGTGTTCATGGATTTCATGAACTAGGTATTTAAAGAGTTCCTTGACCAGTTTGTGATTGTGCTCATTGATAATGTTTTGGTTTACCCTCGCTCTGAGGATGAACATATCGAGCATCTATGTATGGTTTTACAGACACTACGAGATCATTTGTTGTACACTAAATTTGACAAGGTGAGTTTTGGCTTCGGGGGGTGTAGTTTCTAGGCCATATTGTGTTCGACGAGGGTATAGCAGTTGCTTCGAGTAAGGTATATGCAGTGAGGGAATGAGGACATCCCATGACACTAATCGAAGTTTGCAATCTTCTAGGGCTGGTCGGATACTATATGATGATTCATTTGGGGTTTCTCAAAGATTGCAGGTTCGTTGATGAATCTAACTTGAAAGGGGGTGACATTTTTTTAGGACAACCATTCTCTATTGGCTTTGAATGAGGTAAAGGACAAATCGACCTCAACACTTGTACGTGCACTACCTAGGGGAGGAGTGGAGTATCTTATCTTTACTGATACATCCTTTTAGGGACTAGGGGTGTATTATAACAACAGGAGAGGGATATAGCTTATGCATCTCGCAAGCTTAAGCCCCACAAGAGGAATTACCCCACACATGACTTGGAGTTATTCGCGGTTGTATTTTCCTTGAGTATTTAGAGGCACTATCTATTGGGGGAGAAGTTTATTCCATTCACAGACCATAAATCACTTCAGTATCCGGTCACACAGAAGGATATGAACATGAGGCTGAGGAGGTGGTTGGAGTTAGTAAAGGATTACCAGTTTAATATTCAGTATCATCCTGGGAAGGCTAATATAGTGGCAGATGCGTTGAACCGATGACCTGCTGGGGAGATAGCGGAGGTTTGGAAGGAAAAGTAGAGACACCTTCGACACGATGATGAGATTTCTAGGTCCTGTATATTCGTATTAGCTATCACGCTTGAGATTGTTATGATGGTGGTGAAAGCAAAGTCAAGGGGTCACTATTTCTAGGACAGAGTTCGTCAGTTATTAGTTGATGGGGCAGAGTCTTACTCGATCAATTCAGAAGGAGGTTTGCATTTTAATAGGAGACTCGTGGTTGTATATCTTGGTGGGGATAAGATGTACCAGGATATGTGCAGACAGTATTGGTGATCGAGGATGAAATGGGATATAACGGAGTTTGTATCGTAGTGTGCTACCTTCCACCTAGTGAAGGTATACCACTAGAGATCGACAAGGATGTTGCAGCCACTCGAGATCCCAGTGTGATAGTGGGAGAATATCTCCATGGATTTTATTACCGAGTTACCGCTATCGCAATGAGGTCATGACTCCATATGTGTGATAGTGGATTAGTTGACTAAGGTGGCCCACTTTATACTAGTTCTTATGTATTTTGAGATAAGGCAGTATGCAAAGCTGTTCATTACTGAGATAGTATGACTAGATGGGGTTTGGATTAATATTGTGTTTGATCGAGTCAAGATCTTGTGTCCCATTTTTGGCAGAGCTTTCAGGAGGTGATGGGCATGGATTTATGTTTGAGTGCAGCGCATCACCCACAAGAAGATGGGCAGATGGTAAGACGGGGAGAGTTAATTAGATGCTTGATGATATGATGCAGATGTGCATGCTTGACTTTGGAGGAGGATGGGAGCAGTATATTCCTTTAATGGAGCTTGCGTATAACAACTCCTACCAGTTCACCATCGGTATGGCACCATTTAAGGCATTGTATGGAAGACCTTGTCATTCACCCACTTGCTGATTAGAGGTGGGGGATAATAAGTTATTAGGGCTAGATATGATTCAGGATACCACTACCAAGATCGAGTTCATTTGAGGGCATATTCGTAGCTCAGGGCAGGCAAAAGAGTTATGCAGATGCATATAGGAGATATATAGAGCTTGAGGTTGGTGACTGGGTGTCTCCTATGAAGGGGGTTATGAGGTTTGACAAGAAGGGGAAGCTAGCGTCGAGATATGTGGGACCATTCTCCATCATTGAGAGGATGGGATTAGTGGCATATAGGTTGGGACTACAGGAACACCTACATCGAATCTAAGAATCATTGAAGAATACCAAAGGAGTGAGAGGGCCTTCTGGCATATTACATTAGAGAAGATTGACTTGCTGCCATATTTCTCGTACGAGGAGAGACCGATGGCGATACTTGATCTTAGTGAGCATAAACTGCGGTCTAAGGTGCTACCCTTTGTTATAGTTCAGTGGGGGCACCACAATATTGACATATCAACGTGGGAGCAGGACGATGACATACGTGAGCAATATCCAGAGTTATTCACCGCAGGTACGTTCCAATTTTGAGGGAAAAATTCTTTTGTGGGGGGGAGTATGTAACACCCCGTATTTTTAAGTATTTAAAAATTTAATTGATTCGGTAAATTTTTTAATTATACGCATGATGTAATTTTATGGAATTAAATATTATGTGTTGATCAAAATATTAATCGAAGAGAGAATGATTAATGTTTATTAAATATAATTACTAATTTAATAGTAAATAATTATTCTTACCACATAGCGAGTGACACTAATGTGGTAGTGGTATATCTCAATCGAGTGTCGAGTGTCGAGTGTAGACTATATGAGGTCGAGATAGAAAATTATTTTAGAGTGAGTCAGGTGGTGATTTTGAGGTCACGGTTGATTCTAAAAGGGTCAAAATAGTCGAAAAAGTACTCGGAGGTAGTGATTAGGCTTCGGGGACTTTTTACTCATAATCGAGCTTACACGGGGGTGTTCAGGTCATTGGGGCTTGGCCCGTTAGCCTAATTTCGGGAATTAGGATTATAAACATTAGGCTAACTAGTTGGGGCAGCAGTAAAACACTTTCAAACCTTAAGAAATCAAAAGAGGAGAGAGGAGAGGCTATTAGAGAAGGAGAATAGAGGTTTCTTGGAAGATCCAACACCTTTCTTGCATTATCTTTACCAGCGAAGTGCAATCGGGAGGAAGGAATGTATCTCCATCACTCACAACCTAAAATTAGGCCTACAATTGAAGTGTTTATATTGCATATTTTTAATGAGTTATAATACCCATCGTAGGATTTGATGAAATCTAGCATGAACATGTATTTTGTGACAAAATAATGGGACAAATTCATGTAGTAATTGGAATATACATTAAAGATGTGAATCTGGGTATAAGATTTACAAAATCTGATATTTATGATGATATGAGAGAAATATTATTGGGTTTTATGAAAAACATGCATTAAAAGAGAAAGCCAGTTTTTTTGTTAAAAACCTTTATGAAATATTAAGAACTACGAATTTAATGATGTTTTAATGATAGAAATTCATTTGAACTTATTTAAATACTCTTATTTGATGTTGGGATATATCATGTTAGAGTTTGGGTGTGTTTCATGAAGAGTTGTGGGTTTAAAATATTGGGAAAATGTAACGATTAAATGAAGGAGATGACCTGCACCGTTTCGAATCGATCCGGCTCAACGAGTGAATCGATTCGGTTACCCAAAATTGCCCAGTTTCTTTTGTTTATGACCCGAATTTGCGAATAACTAAACAAGAGACTTTTGAGTTATGTTTAAATTATAGTGATGAGCATAGTGAATTTCAGTAGGCCTATGATATAGCTTAGGCTTAGCCAAAATGGTAAAAGTAAGGCTTGAACCTATCGGGCATAATATGAAAATTAATAAATTCGCGAGAATTAGAACAGGTCAAAGTATGAGTGAGCCAAAGATCAGAATAGTAGTAAGGAGATGTTATAACTACTAACATTAATTACGGGGTAACTAGGACCCTTCGGGTAGCAAGTGATACTCAAGAATATATGATATAGGTTATGAGTACGTTGGGTATGCGAGAGAGATATACTACGTGCGTATTGATATGATAACCTACTAAATAATATGTATATATAGGTTGTGTGAATACCTATGTTTATGATTTTATTATGTGTGTGAACATACCTACGCTGCCTGCTATCACGGGAGGTTCTGTGCAGAGGGCGATCCCACCTTAACAATTCCAGTGAGGTCTGGATGTGTGCCCCAGGATATGAAACTTAGGGAAGCTGACTATGTATAGTTTATTAATGGGATCAGCGTCTCATTTGGGTAAGTCAAGAATGTGTGTATCCTAAAGGCTTAGAACCATGTTCGCCTCCAATGTGTGTTCATTAATTTTGGGTTTGAGGAGACATGTCGAACCAATTATCCTTGATTTGGTACGAGAGGTACATGTACTTGATAGCAGAGTATGCCAGCATCACGAGGGGCCATTCCGGGGATGCTATAGTTGTATATATTATATGTGTTAAATATATACAAGTGTAACTTATCTACTTATGTGGGATAGTAGAACTGACAGATTGTGTATATCTAAATGTAATTTAAGTATACAGATTTAAATAACTGACTCAATAATCATACGTTGATAATATTAATTATTGATATTGTGGCAGCATAATGTATGTGTAATACGAGGGAGCTATATCATTTGTGGATAGTTAGATACCTTATCTAGTTGGGTTGGGTAGCATATCTAGGTAGGATACGTTAGGTGGGCACATTAGTTGAGAGTTGAGGAACTCAAGGGAGCGTACATTGAACTAATGTGTGTATTTAATAACTGATTTAAACTATGATTTAAATACTTGCAAATATTTTCAAATGATTTTATTGGGCTCTGACCCGTATCAAATCCTTTTTCCAAAACATTTTAGGTGTCCACCCACAAGGATGCCTAGCTTGATGATTCTTTTTCAGGGATGCGTAGTTGAACCACTTGTGGAGTCTTGCAGGAGTTATTTTAGATGCTTCAACTTATTCATTCCTAGGTAAGATTTCTTTCAGTATTTCATTTGGGCGTGTCACCCCTTCAGACTATTCAGTACTTTAGTTTATTTATCAAATTTTGTTGATATTTTGTTTTATTTACTTTAGATTGTACTTGGATTATTTATTCTGGAATCGATGGTTTAGTCGGTCTTATTTATTTATATATCTGTCAAGTGATTGTTCAGACTATTATTGTGTGGATGGTTTGGTTAATTATTTTAGTTCAGCATGATGTTAAATAAATTAAAGATAAAATTTGCCACCAACTTAATTTGACTTAGATGATTAGTAATTAAAAGTTTTTTTACTGTGATGCCAAGAAGGAACCAAATGAGATTCTTGTTTGTTTTAATAAAGTACTGATCACCCATGGTTAAAATATGCGGGGTGTCGCAGTAGGAAAAGTACCTCCGGTGGTTACTTCCATTTCGAAATTTATTTGGTTTCTTGGAACACTAAGAAACAAAATTTTAATTTTTTGTCCACCGCCAAAGCAGAATATATTGCAGTGAGTTGTAGTTGTACTCAAACTAATTTTAATGAAACAAATGTTGAAGGATTATAGAATTGATCAAGACTTCCTGATTATATATTGGGATGGTACTAGTGCACTATATATATCTGAAAATGATTAAACATTCACAAATGAAACATTTTGACATTCGACATCACTTATTCAAGATCTTGTGGAAGACAATGTGGTTGCTTTGAGTTATGATTCTACTGAGAATCATTGGCCAATATTTTTAACTACACCTCTTGATTGTAATATATTTGAGTATATGAGATCATTAATAGGCATTTGCATTATTGATTTATTTCTTAGTAACATGTCTAGGATTTTGAGATTTAAGTCCCTATTTGGTATACATACCATGAAATGTTTTCACATGAGTTGATTATATTATCTTTCCATATAAATATTTTTGATACAATCATTTATATGTTTTTTTATATGATATACTCCTTTCATATCTTGTATATTAAATGGCTATTTTTAGTCACTTTTTTGCTTGATTAAAATTTTGATATGTGCTTTGTGATATGGTTTCTTAACTCTTTTAAATCATTTAAACTTTTGAAAATTGTACTAAAGAATTCGTGCACATATTTTGTTGCACTTTAGACTGCATTACGCATTGAGGGTATGCGACTTTGTTAGGGATGACAAAGATGTATGTTATTCTACAAAGCTTTCAAAGCTTCGTTAGACTTGTGGAAGTGTGTCTAAATTCTTATATATGTAGGTAAGGTATTTTATTTTGTGATTTGGAGAAGTTGATAAATCTTATTCTATATTAAGATAATGAGAGAAGAAGTGGTTAGGGCTAAAAAATCTATTGGATGATTTTACCTTTGAAAATTAGAAATAGTATCACATCTTTGCGCTCGAGTGAAAGCCTCCACGTGAAAAGGAAAACTTGGACAAAGCAATATCTTAAATATTTCAATCTATCAAATTGGTTTACATTAAGGATATGATATGTCAAAGGTTTTAACCATATTTCTATCATTGAAGGAGAAAAGGCGGTAGTTAAAAATATTCCAAAAAGGATATTGGAAACTTCACAAGAGTCAAAGCTTTGTTACTTTATGATCCATTATTCTTAATTGAACTTGAGATTAGATCTTTCTACCTATGTGTTTGTTTGTTTTTGGTTTGCACAAATGAGATGTGATATTACGTTCATGGTTCAGTTTCACTTATTGTGTTATTATCATTTAAGATAATCTTTCATGATTATTAACATTGTCATCTATCTCAAACTTTTGTAAGTATGATAAACCATGTGTATATCATTCCTTGTCCAAATAAGTTTAGCAGTTTTCTTTAATTGCTTATCTATGTGGATATCCTTGTAAACAGGTTTACTTAAAGAATAGTTTTTGTAAGTCTTTCATTATCTTATTTTGATTCAACCTTGTGCTCTAATTTTATCGTAGTTTCTCGTTAATTCTTTATGTTGTGTATAACTCATTTCATGATTAATTTTTTTTCCCTTTATTTCTTTCCTTTATCTATTACTTGACAAAAAGTGGGAGAACTATATGGGGCTAATTGAACAGATTATCATATAAGAGTTACAATATTCAGGGGGTAATATATGGGAATATGCGTGTTAGAATAAACGGTGCGACCTTGTATTAGTGCCTATATCTTTTGTCGATACTTACTTTTATCATATTATTTATCTTTACAAATGGGTAAGTAGATGGTCTTTTGCTACTGTGTGTAGAAAAACCAATGTTAATGCCATTACAATACATCGTTGGTGGTGAGTGTGACAAGTTTTAGGCTAAATTGTGTTGGTCTTATGCGTGACCTCCCTCACGGGTGGTTCATTGCAATGACGATGATTTTTCACTAGTCACAATTAGATATTTGATATCGCAACCTTCCTTCGTGGGTGCTTCCTATTAACAAATAAAGTTGTTGTTGCAGCGAAGATCAAACAGTCGTCAGTATATTTTTCACATTTCTTCAAAATAAAAAAATTAGATATTTACAAAAGAACCTTTTTGGAGTTTGGTGTGATATTTGCTTATCTTCCTCTCTACCACATCCAGAGAGAGCATGAGCTTAGGATAGATATCACTTTACCCTTTCTCTTTAAAAGATCTTGAATATTTTTTAAAGAGAAAAAAACTTTCTATCCTTCAATTTAAGAACCTTAACTTTTTAGGAAAGAAGAATCCTTATTTTTTTTTTCTCCTTATTTCTCTTATTTGCATTTGATCGTCCTTGTCTTGGATTGATTAAAATCAAAGAAGAAGAAGTAAATTTTATAAACCATATAACATTTTTGTACATCAAAATATTTTTAAACTTAGGATTTATAATTCTTGGGATATTCTTGTGTTGATGTGGTTCTTTACAAGACAATATTGAAGTTAGTTAAAGGCAACCTTGTTTATCGTTTTATCATGACATCAGTGTCTTGAGATTCTCGACAATGTTACAAAGGAATCTGGATTGTTCAGATTAGTGAAAAAAGTATGTTATGTGAGTTAGCGTGTTGTCTAATTATAAGACATTTATCCACCTTGTAAGTCTTTACCAAGTTTTAGTGAGATTATTGCTTTGGGCACAAGGTTTTTTACATTAGTGAGTTTTTCCTCGTACATACGGTGTTGTGGCATGAATTACTTTTTCACATGATTTATATCTCAAATTAATAATGAATATGAATATTTTTTGTGTATATTAAATCATGCGTACATTTTTTCTCTATACCTGTAAATTGTACTCGTTGTTTTTTACAACGATTAAAATTTGAACTAAATTTTAATTTGACGTGTCTTTTGTTTCAAGTAGTATTTACCCATTAGAGAACTCTTGGCAAGATCAAGGTTAATATGGGTTTATTATCAAAGAGAGTATATGATCCTTTTCTAGCGTTCACATAATTCTATAGCCTCCATAATATTAACGAACATCTTAGAGTTGTAATTTCACAATGATATCATATATTGAAGAGTCAAAATCGAAATAATGAGATCAATAACAGCATAAATACTATTTTTAAATGAAACAAGAGTTGATGTATGCATACTCTCTCCGGAGAAATGGCTCAAAACCTCACTAAAATATTTGTATCTATAATGTTTTTCAAGGTCACCGAATTGTAATTTCCTTAAACAAATCATTAAATTGTATTTTTGCAATGTTCTTGAAATTTCAAATGACATATTAGTTATAATTTTTTCTTTAGTTCATTACTCTTTAATATCCTCTTTCGAGACTTGATTCCTATCAATTTAGGATATGTTTCATTTTTCATCTGAAGTCCTAATCTAAAATCTATATTTGAAGTTTATAAACTAAATCTGAAAAAAAAATGATTGTTTTTATTTCTAAATGAACCTATAATTGGATGTATTTAGTCAAATTCATATTAGTGTTTAGATTCAGATGTACTTTTACCTATTAATAATTTTTAGGAAAATATAATTGTTAACCTCATTTTTTAATCAACGAATTCCATTTTGTATTTCTTAATTATAAACGGTTAATAGTCAAAATTCAGAAGCAAAAACAAACAACACATCAGAGTCTGACAAGTTTCTTTGTAACTTCTTGACGCCATTTTGGTGTTAGAGCTTTAACTTTAATTCCAACATCGATTCCAGCTTCCTTTTCAATAACCAAGACCTTGTTAGAAATTAGTAATTTGTAATTATTCAAGTGGTTTTGGAATTCAAAGGTTAGGTTAATAAATTGAAAGTTAAGAGCCTTGGTAGTTCATTCATGTACAAACCTCTATTGGATAACACAACTAATGATGGTATAAAGTTTTCTATTACTCCCTATATATAGGCATATGTTTGGACAATGATTCTAAAAAAAGAAAAAAGAAAAGAAGTGAAAAAAAAGGTTGGAGAAAAGTTCTCCATAATATTCTTCCACTTCATGCACTGAGGTTTTAATATCTAATTAAAAAATTATCCTCTTGTTGCCACTATCCTTCCATTGCTAATTTAAAAAAAAAAACAATCCAAGATTAGTATCAGAGTCTATATCATTACAAGTATTTTGAATGGAAACCACTACAAATACAAATGTCCTTAATTTTAGCCAAAGTTTAAGCCCAGTGTTTCATAGTGAACATTACAGTTTTTGGAGTCTTCAAATAAAGACAATATTCACCACGCAGGACTTATGGGAATTTATAGGAGATGGTCAAGAACAAATGGAGTCTCGAGTATGTCATGCCAATTGGACTAGAGCCTAATTTATCACATGTATTGAGAAATAGCAGAATCATACACTAGATAGTAGTTAGATAATTAGACAGTTACCACAATTAGACACTTACACCAGCTAGTTAATAGGCATTTTCCATATTAGTTAGTTATAGACTATAAAAGGCAGCTTGTCGTCGATTGATAGGCATCTTGAATAACATAATTATTTCTTTTCTTTACCAATACTTTGCTCTCTCTCTCTATCTTTCTCTTTTCATTTCAGCAAATTCTCTTTCTTTTATGTTAATTGTACTTATGAATTGGGTATTTTCTATAATGATTTAGGTTTATTATCATTATACAGTGGTTCTTACAATGTGGTCTCAAACGAAGTAAAATAGTATAAAAAAGATGTTGCCAAGGTGTTTCTCGTTATTCAACATTGGAACAGTGGAAACAAGGCACCAACAACTAGAATTTCGAGCTCAAGAACTAACCAAGAGTGTAGAGAACATTAAAATGATTTCATCGGGGGTGGAAGGAAGAATTGATACGATAGAGAGTAGAATAAAATTAATTGAACAAACAAATGATGGGCGAAAGGTGGGTATCGAGAAATTCTTAACTCAATAATGGAGGGCAAATGAACCCAATAGAGAAGGAATCATTCCCATGGGTGGTGTGAGATCAAATACACACGAGGGATCCTTATTCGGGATTCAAGATAAATTGAATAACCCAGACAACCTCTATTAGTTTGGTCAAAATCACAGGAACCCAAGATTCTATGGAGAGGATTTAAGAGGATGGGTGTTGAAGACACAAAGATATTTTCAAATCAATCACGTACCAGAGCTACAAAAGGTTGCTTATGCCTCTATGTACCTCAAGGTAAAGAAGATCGTTGGTTGCAATCTTATTTCAACAATAGTGTCAATGTACCATGGGAGAATTTAGTGGAAACAATATGTGCAAGATTTTATACAAAGACAATGTCATAAGAGAGTTCAACAAGTTACAACAAGCAGGCACTGTGGAAGAGTACCAAGAGAAATTTAACGAGCTCAAGTCACTAGTAATGGTGGATAATAAAGGACTCTCAGAGAACTATATAGTAGTTAGTTTCATAAGTGGATTGAAGGAAGAAATTAAGAGCACCATAGAGATATTCAATCCCACCACCCTATTATAAGCTCCAATTCTTACACAAAAGCAAGAACCACACTTGAAGCCCTTTGCATGAAAAACAAGATTTCCTTAAGAACCTATTCTCAAAGGTTCAATTCTTACCCTAATACCAACCAAAACGCACTTTTAAAAACGTATCCATAACATTCTTCTAAAGAATCCCAATTCCTCAAGCCCAAGCTATAAATCAAGAAATATTTTTCCCAACACCAATTTCAAAGGTGTTACCCACTAAAACTCCCTACCCGTTAAAGAATTGGTGAAGAAAAAATGCAAGCACGAAGAGCTAAAGGTTTGTGTTACCATTGTGATGATGTGTATTATGTGGACCTAAAGATCAAGAAGAAATGAATGTACATGATTTTGGGAGAAGAAGAGCAAGGAAGAGAAGCAAATAAAGATGTAGTAGTGAAGTGGTTGGATACTGACAAGAATGATGAAGAAACAAAATCAGAAATGACCATTTATGTGATTGCCCGATCAAAATTTGTTATGCCATACGCCTTCAAGGTGAGAGACATGTCAAATAAGGTAGCACTATCTATACTCATTTTTTCAGGTTGCACTCACAATTTCTCACACCCTAACATAGCTAAACAGTTAGGGTGTGAAATTTTATCCATAAACACCATTAGAGTAACAATGGCTAATGGGTAATAGATGAAGAGTCAAGGGAAGTGCCCAAACTTTATGTGGGTAATTCAAGGACATCAATTTTAGATCGACATCAGGCTCCTAGCATTAGGGGCTGCCATATGGTCCTGGGCATATTATGGTTATAAGAAATGAGTACTATGTACATTGACTAGAAAAATTACAGCATGCATTTTAATAGATGTGGCTAAAAAATCGAGATTATAGGAGAATAGAAGTGTGGGTTTAAAGATGAGACCCAACTACAATGTATTACTGCATAATCATTGGTGAACTTGTGTAGAAAAGAGGCACCAGTAGTCATGGTTCAATTTTATTCCATTTCAAAGTACAATAAACAACCTCTGGAACATATAGCAATAAAGCTACAGGAGTGTGTTGATGTGCTTTAATAGCCAACAAGTTTTCCCCCTCACAGATCTCATGATCACAAGATAGTGTGAAAAGAAGGAAGCAATCCTAATAGCATTAGACCCTACAGGTATCCATATTCTCAAAAAGGATAAATTAAAAAATTAGAATAAGAGATGTTATGAATGGAGTGATCAGACCTAGTTCCAACCCTTTTGCCTCATCAGTATTTCTTGGAAAGAAGAAGGATGATACTTGGAGGTTTTGTAATGACTAAAGAGAATTAAATTCTATCACTGTGAAGGACAAGTACCTAATACCAATAATAGATGAGTTGGTCAATGAACTTAATAGAGGAATGGTCGTTTCCAAGTACTTAAGGTCGGGTTATCACCAAATTTGTATACATGCATCTGATATCGAGTATACAACTTTTTGAACCCACCAAAGGCATTATGAGTTTATAGTTATGCCTTTTGGGATAACTAATGCCCCAGCTACCTTCCAAGGTTTGATGAATGATGTTAGGTAATTCATTTTGGTTTGATGATGTTTTTATACCACATTTGGGGAAATTCATTTGGGTATTTTTTTTATGACATACTAGTGTATAATAAATCATTGATAGACACTTAAAAGATTTGGGGACCACTTTAGAATTACTTAGAGCCAAAAAATTATATGCTAAGAAATCTAAGTGCGCGTTTGCTCAAACTCAAGTATTTAGGCCACGTTTTGAATGATAAAGGAGTTTATGTAGATTCCACCATGATTGAATGCATGAAAAATTGGCCTAAACCAAAGAATATCAAAGCACTAAGAGGTTTCTTTGGACTCACGAGTTATTATAGAAAATTTGGTAAAGGCTTTTGTCACATTAGTAAGCCATTGACATATTTATTAAAGAAAGATAGATTCCATTAGAGTAAAGATGCTACAAGGGCTTTTGAGCAATTAAAAGAAGCTATGACCACAACTCTAGTTCTTGTATTACCCAAGTTTGACCAAAGTTTTATACTAGAGATAGATGTAAGCAATTATGGTGTGGGAGCTATGCTAATGCAATAGGGAAGACCATTTCTTATATCAGTAAAGCACTACCAAAAGGCAAGAAGGAATTATCCACTTTAGGAAAAAAGAACTCTGGGCTATTGTGTATATTGTTCATAAATGGAAATCATACTTGAATGGACATCACTTTGTGATTAATACTAATCACCGCATTATTAAATATTTTTTGGAACAAAGAGTGTCTACAATGTTGCAACAAAAATGGTTATTAAACTCTTAGGCTATGACTACACTATTGTGTATAAAAAAGAGTAGATAATATTGTGGCAGATGCCCTATCAAGAAGGCAAGGAGATCAAGGAGAATGTAACATCATCACCACTATACAACCCAATAGGATCCAAGAAGTTGATCCCAGTTTAGAAGATGGTCAAGAGCTATACGAAATCATAAGAACATTAGTGATTGATGCTGCTAGTAAACCACCTTATACATTCACTAATAGAGTGTTAAGGTGTCATTAAAGGATTGTCATAGGACCTAAAGGATCATTGAATGATAACATCATGAAGGGAGGACATGAATCTAGTATAGCCAGCCATTCAGGCATCAAGGGCACTATTAAGAGGTTGGATAGATATTTTTACTAGCCAGATATGAAGAAAGACATCACCCAATGGGTGAGAGTATGTGATACTTAAGCATGAGAATGTATCATACCATGGTCTACTACAACCTTTACCTATTCCCCTCATTCCTTGGACTAACATTACAATGGACTTCGTTACAGGTTTACCCAAATCTAGTGGACAAGACTGGATACTAGTTATTTTTGATAGGTACACCAAATATGGTCATCTTTTTGCCCTATGTCATCCCTAAAATGATGAAGTGGTAGGCACCATCTTCTTTGACAATGTGCATAAATTACATGACCTACCCACCACTATTGTTTAAGATAGAGTTGCAATATTTTTTAACCAATTTTAGAAGACACTATTCAAATTGATTGGCACCTATTTATTACATAGTTCATCATACCATCCTCAAATTGATAGCCAAACAAAGAGGCTCAATTAATGCTTTGAAAACTACCTAAGATGTATAACAGGGGCTAGACCTAAAAAGTGGGTTAAATGGTTATCTATGGCAGAGTGGTGGTACAACTCCAATTACCATACAACTTTGAAAATGACTCCATTTGAAGCCCTTTATGGTTACAAACTTCCATTTTCCACCATTCTACTTTAACACCTAACTTCTGAGTTACATCATTAGGTGAATGAGAGATATTTATTACAACATATCTTAAAGAAGAACTTACAATAGGCTCAAAACAGAATGAAACACTATGCTGATAAAAAAAGAACAGAGAGGACATTTAAGTTTAGAGATTGGGTTTACTTAAGGTTACATCCTTATAGGCAAACCTCAATTACTTTTAGACATAATTTGAAGCTATAACCAAGGTTCTTTAGACCTCACCAGATAATAGACCAATTTGGACTAGTGGCTTATAGATTGGCATTCCCAATTGAATCTCTTATTTATCCAGTTTTTCATGTTTCACTTATTGAACAAAAAGTGGGATCTCTTGTACCTACCAGTGTAGATTTGCCTAAAGTAGGAGCTGAAGTCCAATTTTTGGTGGCACCGGTGGATGTAGTTATCAAAAGGATGGTTAATAGAAACAACAAAGCAGTGGTTCAAGTTTAGGTAAGGTGATCTCATGCACATCCTAATATAACTACTTAGGAAGACTGGTACACAATCCAAAAGCAGTTTCCTGAATTTGATCCTTGGGGTTAAGGATCTTCTTAAGAGGTGGGGAATGTCATGCCAACTGGACTAGAGCCTACTTTGTCCCAGGTATTGAGAAGTAGCAAAACCATACACCAAATAGTAGTTAAACAGTTAGACAGTTACAATAGCTAGTTGATAGGCATTGTCCATATTAATTAGTTATAGCCTATTAAAGGGAGCTTGTAATCGATTGACGGGCATCTTGAATAATAGAATTATTTATTTTCTTTCCCAATACTCTTCTCTTTCTTTCTCTCTTTCTTTCTCTCCCTCTCTCTCTCTCTCGCGCGCGCGCGCGCGTGCACGCTCTTTCTCTCTATATATGTCTTTTTATTTCAGCAAATTCTCTTTCTTTTATGTTAATTGTACTTATGCATTACGTATTTTCTATAATGATTTAGATTGATTATAATTACACAGTGGTTCTTACAACGTGGTCTCAAACAAAGAAAAATAGTATAAAGAAAATAAAAAGGATAATGTTAAGGTGTTTCTCGTTATTCAACAAGAAATTACCAAGCAACTTTTCCCACAAATAATGGGTGCCAAAAAATCACAGGAAACACGGGGTATGTTGAAGGATGAATTTCAATAATATTAAAAGGTAAATTCCATAAAACTTCAATATTTATTGAGAGAATTTGATAATTTAATGATTAAAAATGGTAAAATAATTCAAGTTTTCCTTTCAAGAGTATCCAATATAATATATCATATACGAAGTTATGGAGATGCCATTGAAAATAAAAGAATTATTGAAAAAATTTAAGAATATTGCCACATTTTTTTCATTTTATTGTGGACATTGAAGAGTCAAAGGATGAATTAACTCATTCTTATGAAGTGCATGAAAGATGAATAAATAGTTGTTCTGGAGATAAATTATAGGAATATTCAAATATAGTGAGTTATTAATACTTACAGATGAGGAGGCTAAAAGCAAAATTTAAGGTGGCATGATAAATTTTCATAAAATTGTATAAATTTCAGTCGAGACCATGGATAAGACATAAAAAGAAGTTTTCAGGACAGATGTTGAGAGTGCGAGATCTCAACAATAGCTACCCAATAAAAATAAAATTGTCATTTGAAATATGCTTTTCCTTTTAAATCAACAATTGGTTAAAATCATCATAAAAGTTTATGACAAAATGTTTTGTCAAAACTAGAATCTAATAAATTGTCTTCAAGCTAAGACAAGTGATTTTAAAATTAGAAAAAGATAAAATAATTCACACATATCGGATGTACAAGAAAAAACCCAATAATGGGAAAAAACCACGTGTGCATTATTTTATTAATTTAATTGGGTAATTAAATTGGGTTCGATAAATATTAATTAGCGAGTTTAGGATTAATATTTATAATTAAAATTATTTACTTGCGTGTAATAAGTAAATAGCGATGCAAATTATTATACTATCGTTTAATGAGTGAAAAGCGAAGGATTATTATATTATTGTTAGAGAGTTAAAACGATGGATTCAAATGGTTTAAGGGCGATGCGAATTGCACACACGTGGCAAACTCGATTAATGATATGGTATAACATTTTTAGTTCGATGATTTAGATGACCTTTTGAGAGCACTAGTGATCCAAAATGGATTAAAATAGTCCAGAATAGGTACCTCTGGGTTATAGATGGGTTTCGGGGGCTTTTTTGAAATAATATGGCTTGTATAGGGTATGATCTCCTTTTTACCTTGAGGGCTTCCCCTAAATATAAAATCAGGATTAATTAAGTGGTATTTAAGGATTAGTAGGGTGGATGGTAGTCTCATTTTAGCCTCTTCTCAGTGGTGATTAAGGGAGAGATCAAAAACGAAGAAAAGTGAGAGGAAGAAAGCTTATAGAAGAAAGGAGCGAGTTTGCCGCCTCAAAATTCGTGCTTTTACTATTTAAGGCGTGTTGGAATCATATTTTTTAAGAACGTTTGGCAAAAAAATATTTTCCACCTATTTACCAAAGTTCCAAACCCCTTGTTTCACCCTTAAAGTTTAAAGATCCACGATTCGTATGTCATATTCTTTGAGATCTTGAGTTTAGGCACTAAAGTTTGTTTCTCTTCATCTTGAGAGAACTTGTTTCGTGCGATTGACTCCATGCATGTTGTTTGCAGTGTAGAAGGGTGTTGAGCCTCGTCGATGGATACCGAGACATGTGTTGAATCATGCGTTATGGCAGCTTACGTGGGTGGACTCCTATGTTGCACTATGGAGGAGTGGTGGAAGATAGAACAGCGTCAAGGCTTGTGGTGATCGAGCCGTTGAGTAAGTCTACTGTCTATGCTTTGTAAAATCGTATAATAGTGATTTGTTAGGCTGGAACGTTCAAGGTTTTTCCCTTTGTTTAAAATTGGTATCAGAGCTAGAACACATAGTTATTATGTTTTGATCTCGTGTCTTTAGCCATGAATTCTGAAGGATCTGATGGTATTAGAACCCCGATATTTGATGGGTCGAACTATGCATACTAGAAAATGCATATGAAATTGACACTTAAAGCTATAGATGAGTGGGTATAGTTAGCTCTTATTAAAGGTTAGTCCCCACCTACCACTAGAGATAGATAAGTAATTAATTTAAAACATGTAGAATCATTGACTGAGGTTGCGCATAGGTTAGTGAATTTTAATTCTAGAGGTTTAAATACTCTATTTTGTTTTGTCACCCCAGAGGAGTTCCACCGTATTATAACTTGTGAGACTTCTAAATAGGCTTGGGACATATTCCAACTAATCATGAAGGAAGTAGTGCAGTTAAGGCTTCCAAACTCTAAAACGTCACAACTCAGTTTGAAATGATTAAAATGTTGGAGAGTGAGACCTTTGATGAGTTTGATGTTAAACTGTCTAACATATTTAACTCATCTTTTAACATGGGAGAGAAGATACCCGACAACCGAGTAATTAAGAAAACATTAAGGTTGTTGCCTAACAGATTTAATCCTAAAGTGAACGTTTTGAATTTTTTGGGTACACTTGACTCTACGAAACTTAAAGAGCTTATAGGTTATTTACAAACCTATGATCTTGGCATGTTTACCTCCAAAAATGTGACAAAGAAATAAAAGGGCATTACTTTAAAATCTCGAAAGGATAAAACACCTATTTTGGATGATGAGTCTGACATCAAGTCTGAGGATATGGCCATGTTAACAAAGAAATTTATCAAATTCCAAAAGCAATCGAAAGATGCAAAAAGGTTTAAGAAAAATAATCACAACAAGTCCGATCACTTCCCTAAAAATTAAAATGAAAATTTTAAGAGGGATGAGTCGGAAATATGTTATAGTTGTGAGGGTTATGGCCATAGGGTAGCTGAGTGCCTCACTAAATTAAGGAATGATGGCAATAAATTGATAGCATTTAATTCCACCCTTAGTAATAGTAATCTGAAAAAGGTATATGATTCCTTATTGAGCCTAACTTTACCGCGTTCATGGCTAGTCACGTGAGTTTTGATTGAGAAATCTTACCATGAAGATATTTCTAAGGATGACACTTTTGAGGTCATAGTTTGTGGATCCCAAGTGAGTGATGGTCGAGTGAGTAGAGATGAGAATGAGGATGAAGAAGAGGAGGATGAGAGTAAACTCTAAGTTGCCTTTCGTGAATTAGATGCAAAGACTTTGAAGGCAAAAAAGTCCAACTTGAAGTTAAAAGCTAAGTTGAAAGAATGTGTCGTAATGAATGATGATAGTGTTTTGATTGAGGATCTTAAGGCACGTGAGAGGACTCTTCAAGAGAAGCTAAAGTACCTTGAGGGTAAGAGAGATAGTCTTCGTGGTTTGATGGAGGCTATAAATAAAGAGCTTCTTAGTTTTGAGGAACTTATATGTTTACTCAATTCGAGGATAGTTGAGCTAGAGGAGAGATTGAGGGATTCGAGTCATGTCAAATTTGATTTGGAGTTTAGGTCAAAAAAAATTAGGTAAAATGTTAGGCACTGTCCATATCAAAGATGACAAGTATGGAATCGGCTTCGATGATCATAATGCTTCCGCTACCAAAGCCAAGACTATACATTTGAGATATTCGACTAGGAATGTTAGGAAAGGTCAACCCTTAGGTAACACACCCCTCATCGTGTTTACACTTGCACTCATTGCGGTAGGAAAGGTCACCTTATGCGTTTTTATTATTATCTTAAGAACGCTCTTAGAAAGTTTAAGAATAGAGTCATCATACACCTACTTGGGTTAGAAAATTTGGAGGCTTTACATATTAGACTTATTGATTCTCATTTTCTCGCGCATTATACTTCCCATGCTATATCAAATGGTTGATTTTGGTAACTTGTTTGTCATACTTTAGTTTATGATTCATAATATATGTGTTGATGTGTTATGACATGTGTATCTTTTGTTTTTTTATTTTTTATTTTTTATTTTTTATTTTTTATTTTTTATTTTTTTGAGTCATTTTAAAAAATACAAAAAGATTTTGGTTGTCTTTTGAGTTAGAGTTTGTTTTCAAAAATTAAAAAACGGGTATTTTATTTTGAAAATTTATTAAAAAACTCAAAAATATTTTTGGATTTTATGTATTTTAGTTTTACACATTTGGTGTAGCATATTGGTGTATTTGAATCCAATTCACCCCGTACTTTCCATGTGGCTAGGACATTTGGTTATAATTATAGATACTTAGATTGTTCTTAATCATGCTTAAATGGAGTTTTTTTCGAACTTGATTTGCTTTATGGATTTTACTTTCTATATGCCTCCACAAACACATGCACGAGCTTTTTGGATTTTGACTTCAAATGTATATTTGAGCTTTATGATATGTTCTCCCATCAATCTTGTCATCTATATATTTTATGAATATGGGGTATTTGTGCATGTAAGAACCATTACCCATGAGATTGAATGTTTGAATTGAATTGAAAATATATGAGGGTGCATAGGAAAGGGCTACAAATGGAGCAAATCTCCTTTGCGGGAAAGCCACCGTTGGCAATAGCCTAATGAAAAAGATTAAAGGTAATAAAAATAGAAAAATTACCAAGGCCATCATATTTAGTTTGTTTGATCTTTAAAAAGAGATAGATTCAATAGAATTGAGAAAATAAAATATGATATATGGTTGCCTTTTGAGTGTGTTTAGTTGAAGATCAATGGGTTTGCACAATGAAACCTAGTTATACTTATCTTGTCATGACACTATTAATTTGTAGAATCATCAATATTCTAGGCATGTGTGCATTGTGCTTGTTTGTTCATTAAGTTCACTTTATCTTGTCACTTGAGGCTAAGTCTTAGTTTGATAAAGTTTTACGATCAATTAAAAACTTCTCGAACATATTTGAGTGTTTTGGGTCATAATTCATTTGTATATCGTTCATGCCCATTCATTCCATACCACATGTTTGGACACATTGATACTATGCTAGTGTGTAAAGCTTATGTATTTTGTGTCGAGTTTTATGATCGTTTATACTATATATATATGTATGTCGATAATTTTTTATATATATTTTGTGTATTGATATATATCGTATCATGTTTTAAGTATTTTCGGTTTGCATTTAGTCCCTGTTTTCCATATGCTTTATCATTGAATCTTATTTGGCATGTTATGTGATCATATTAATGTCTCTCTTTGTGTGCATTGAAATTATTTTTCAAATTGGTATCATATTTCATTGTGTATTTATATTGGTATCATTTTGCATCAATATTAATATTATTTGATCATTGATTGGATTACTTGTGCTTGAGTTGCCATGTTGTGTGTTTTCTTGCACTTTACACTGTGGCATGCTTTATTCGCTTCTTCCTATGATTAAAATTGGTATCTTATGACCACATATTTAGGGGGAGATTTTGTTTTTAGGGGGAGTAATTGTTTTATGCTAATGGTATCTTTTCCTTGCATTATTAGGATATCTTTATCTTAGGAGGAGATGTCTTACCTAGGTTGAGATTGTTCTAGAAATTGTTCGATGTTTATTCATTTGCGAATTTATACTTGTTATATCCTCTTTGCATTTGAAGGTGTGTTTAAGTGGGAAGGAATACAGGTTTACATCAATGTAGGAATGTTTTTAAGCAAAGCAAAGTTACTCAGTTTATGTTTATATCTGCACTTTTTCCTTTTTGGGGTTGGGGGAATGAGTCTTTCTAGAGAGCTTGACAGACCATAGGACTTTTATTTTAGTTTTGTATCGGAATATCCAAAGGGGGAGATTTGTAATGACAAATTTTAATCGAGCAATTTGTATGTAATTGTCATAATTTCAGACAAAATGTTTGAGTCATAGGTTAGACTTTGTGTTGTTGATCCCATAAGCATATAACATGACATGTTTGATGAACACATAGCGGTCAAGCTTCAAAGATTGGATACATCGTGTCGTGTGTAGTGTCAAGTTTGTAACATTTATCGAGGAACTTGCAGGTATGAATGCATATTGAATGTCGGTCCTTAGAATTTTTAAGGGCTATGGATTTTGTACTCAAAATCGTTTGGAACTATTTTTAAATATTTTTTAAAGAAAAATATTTTTTGATTTTAATTTCATTAGAATGAAAATAGCAATTTCATTATAATGACTTTGATCTCGTTAAAACGACATTAAGATAACGCTGGAACGACCATCTAATGACCATTGAACGAGATTTCTCTGCCAAGGATTGCACATCTCGTTAGAGACTTGTTGGAAGGACATTTGAACGAGAAAGTTGATTCGTTTGAACGAAATGTATTCTCATTGGGACGAAAAGCTAATGTCATTCGAATGAGCTACTATTTTCATTCGAACGAGTTTGCCGCCTCAAAATTCATGATTTTATTATTTAAGTTGTGTTGGACTCAGATTTTTTAAGAACTTTTGGAGAAAAATGTTTTCTTACCAGTTTACTAAAGTTCCAAAACCCTTTTTCACCCTTTACATTGAAAGATCCAAAATTTGTATTTCATATGCTTTGAGATCTTGTGTTTGGGCACCAAAGTTTGTTTTTCTTCATCTTGAGTGAACAAGAGCGTCAAGGCTTGTGGGGATCAAGTCATTGAGTACACATATTATCTATGCTTTGTAAAATCGTATCATAGTTATCTTTTTTGTTGGATCGTCGGAGGTTTTTCCCTTTGTTGTTTTCCTCGTACATCGGTGTCTTGTGGATGATTTATTAACTTTATCTACTTATCACCAAGATGCATATTTTAGGTTAAAAAGATAAATTGAATTAATCAATTTTCTACAACAAAGGTTTAAAATCATTTCTAAGTTTAATTGGGTTAATTTAGTTAAAAGTTTCAATCTTTAAAATTTGAAAAAACATAAAAATTGGACTTTTGTTTTCAATACCACCCTTGCTGAAGGGTGTTCTCATTAGGACCACCATTGATGGGTTTGGGTTGACAAAACCTGAGGCTAAATACGAAGGGTAGCCTAAAAAACCAAACCGGTTCTCTAAGGGAGAGAACCGGTTCACTTAGTTGAACTTATTCAGTCTGCCAGCGAATCAGTTCGATTTATTGGTTTGTCCCGATTTCTTTGTGCGTTGTTTTGACCCGTTAGCATTGGATAAATGGGCATATGGATTTTCGGGGCATATTGGGATTTCCTTGAAACATCATCAGAGGTTAGTGAATGTTTTAGGCCAACTGTTAGATGGGTTCGAGTGAGACAAACTGGGTCTGAAGTGCGTGAAAACTTAAATGGAAAATCGAGAAGTCAATTTCGACTGGGAGATTGGTAGACAACTACGCTGTGGGATTTCCTTACGTAGTCAGTACTTTATATATATATATATATATATATATATATATATATATATATATATATATATATATATATATATATATATATATATATATATATATATATATATATAGAGAGAGAGAGAGAGAGAGAGAGGCAGGCTCCTGTGCACACTAAGTTTGCACACTAAGTTTGCACATTACCTTTTTAAAGTAGTAAAAAAAATATTTTTGAGTTGATTTTTTTTGTGTGATATTAAAACATTTCAAGGAACCCATATAAAAAAATCAGCTCAAAAAAACTTTTTTTGCTAGTTTTAAAAAATCGGTCAAACTTTCTATGCTTTTAAGCCCTTTAAAAACTGCGCAAGTTTGACCGATTTTTTAAAAATAGCAAAAAAAGTTTTTTTGAGCTAATTTTTTTTATGTGAGTCCGTTGAAATGTTAAAATATCACATAAAAAAATTGGTGTGCGCCAGCACTCAAAAATATTTTTTTTACTACTTTAAAAACTTAATGTGCAAACTTAGTGTGCAAACTTAGTGTGCACAGGAGCCTGCCTCTATATATATATATATATATATGTGTGTGTGTGTGTGTGTGTGTGTGTGTGTGTACGCGCGTGTTTTTATGTGTGTGTGTGTGTGTGTGTGTGTGTGTGTGTGTGTGTGTACGCGCGTGTTTTTATGTGTGTGTGTGTGTGCGTGCGTGTGCGTGTGCGTGTGCGTGTGTGTATTTGTTTTGAACATACCTACTCGGTAGTGCTATAGCTAGTAGATTGCACGTAGTGGGAAATCCACCCTAGCATTGACCAGCAGGTGTTAGATTGATTACCCATGTCATAGTACTGTTACATGGCCACTATCCATGTGTGAGGATGAGTGTTGATACCAAATTTAGTTTGCTGACATGGACTACTCACTTACAGACACGTGTCTGCTAACATGGCAAATATGTATACTTCTATCGAGCAACTCAAGATCACCGAGCAACTAAGAAGCCACGAGGACCTCAGGGGCCCCGAGCAGCTCGAGCATGTCGAGCTACTTAGGCGGATCGAGAAGCTTAGGCGATCCGAGCAAATTAGCATTCTAATCAGGATAATCAAAGAGACGACTGCGCATTAAATGCTCATTTATTATCATACAGATGTACATGTCTACTAGATAACAGTGCATTGTCCTTTCATTTGTACAGCCTCAAGGCTATAAATACATTGTAACCTCCTCATTGGAGGGGGGCCGAAATTTCTTGAGAAAACCATTCCTCGAGATTTCCAAGCAAACAGTCAGCAATAACAAAAATAGTGGACGTAGGCCATTCTTGCAAGGCTGAACCTCTTTAAAAATCTATTGTCTATTATTTCTTTATTCATTTTATCTGTAATTAAAATAATTAGGTCAAATCTAATTTTTTACATCAACAGATTGGAGCCGTCTGTGGGAAACGACTGTAATTATCGTTTTTCGCCAAAATAATTTATCACCAATGGCTGATCATCCTGAATCCAGCAATCGAAACGCTGGGATCCCTCCAAATCCTCCATCTACTCCTCCAAATGTTCAAGATTTCGCTGTTATAATGGCTAATTTGGCCCAAGGGCAAATATCCATGCAAGAAACTATGCGTCAACTCATACAAACCATTCAAGGTGGAGTGCCAGCCCAATCAGGGCAACGAAGCGTTCAGAGAAATACTCGTTTACTCTCTTCATGAAATAGACAAATGATATTCCCAGAGGAATCTCAGTCCATACGCATCGATTTATATCGCACTGAGAGATCCAATGATCCTTCTTATCATCCTTGACGTACTTCCTCGGTACGAGCTACAGACACTCAACAAAACATCACTCTATCTCCAGAAAGGACAAGTGCTCTTGAAAGATTGAGTAGAGTCTCTCCTTTTGATTATTTGGGTTCTCGGAGGAATAGAAGTCTCCCTAGGACTATGTCGAGAAACTTTCAACAACCATCTGATTTAAAGGAAGGCTCTGCCCAATCATGACCAGCTGCTCGTCATGAAAGATCCCAAGAGGCAAATTCAACACGATCAGTTGCTCGAACCAATAGGGTCGAGAAAGGAAATGATGCTTGGAAGGGATCAATTCAAAGGTTGGAGGATAGATTAGGGGAGATGGCTAAAACCAAAAATCCTCTACAAAGGACTTTTGTCCGAGGAACACCATTAATACAAGAGATTGTGGACTTTTCCACACCGTCAAAATTCAAATCCCCGATAGTAACACCAAAATACGATGGAAAAACTGATCTTGTTCTCCATATAGAACAATACCAGGCAGCTGCTGATATCTATGCTGTTCCAGACGAGATGCGATGCAGGGCCTTTTCAGGAACCCTTATCGGATCTGCTCAGATGTGGTACAATAACCTTCCTCGGGGGAAAATTGCGACTTTCTTTTAGCTAGCAGAACTCTTTATTGGAAATTTTTATTTTGGAGCAAAGCCAGTCAAACGAGTAGCACACTTGCTAAGTGTTAGACAGAAAGAAAGTGAAAGCACGGGGGATTATATTACTCGATTCAATAATGAGAAGCTCGAGGTCATTGATTATGAGGAGAAGACAGCAATTACTGCTCTGATGAGTGGACTGTTGCCAGATAAATTATACTACACTCTAGCCAAAGATCCGCCTAGAACCATGGCAGAACTAATGGCAAAAGCAGCCAAGATTATGAACACCGAGGAAGCTATGGATGCGAAGAAGAATATGGACACCAAAGAAACCAAGGTTGAGGTTGATAATCTTGAGAAGAAGGAGCAAAAGAACAATGGTGGTAACAGGCAGTCAAAAGCAAAGCAAGCATTGGAACAATTGAAGAGATTTGGAAATTATACTCCTTTGAAAGTAGATATAAACCACATTCTGGAAGAGATCAAGAACAGCGAGGAGTTAAACTGGCCAAAGAAAATAATGGCAGATCCTGACAAGAGGAATAAGTCCAAATATTGCGAGTTCCATAAAGATCATGGTCACACGACCAAAAATTGTATAGCTCTTTAGAATGAAATTGAAGCACTCATCAGACGAGGAAAGCTGACCAAGTATGTTGATCGTCAAAATGGTGGAAAGAACAATGATCGAGCAAGGCAGAGGTCTAGATCTCCTCATCGAACAAAAGAAGATAAGAAGAGAAGTCATAAAGAAGACCCAAATGATGACGAAGACAACCCCGATCTCCCCAAAAGACCAAAACAGCCAGAATGTGAGGTATTTTCTATCCATTTTGGATCATTTGAATGTAATGTCATTACAGGTGGAGATGCAGGAGGCGGAGATATGACTGCTGAGAGAAAAGCTTACCTCAATGAGGCTTAAGATTGCTCATACATTTAGCGAATAAATCTGGCTGAAGATGATCGCCCGAGGAAGGTGAATAAGGATAAACTGGTCATTGGTTTCTCTAAGAACGACTTGGCAGGTGTACTATATCCTCATGATGACCCATTGGTGATCAAGATGAGAATGAAGGAAGTGGTGATTTCACGAGTATTGGTGGATAATGGTAGCTCGACAGATATCATGTTCTATCCATGCTTTGATAGCTTGAATTTGAAGTTATCCCAGTTGGAGCCATACCATAGACCCCTCCTTGGTTTTACTGGAGAAAAGGGTTTTCCACTTGAGATGATCAAGTTGGATATGCTTATTGGTACATGGCCTGCTTGTCAAACGGAAAGAGTACACTTCTTCGTAATGGATAAAAATGTGCAATCATCTTACAACATCATCATGGGAAGGGTAGGACTAAAAAAATTTGAAGCAGTACCATCTACTGTACATCAGTGTTTAAAATTCCCAACCAATTTTAGAGTAGGAGTGGTAAAAGGCGACCAGAAAGTAGCTCGGGAATGCTACTATTCGTCTGCCGAGCAGGATGAGCATGAAAAATCCAGAAAGAAGACTACTACCTACCAAATAGAAGATGCAGAGATTGAAACATTAGACCCTAGAGATGAGTCCCAACTCGTGAAAGGACAGGTCATGGAGGATACTGAGAATGTCATTTTGGACGATGAGCATCTAGAACGAACAACTCAAATTGGTGCATCCTTGGATGAATCAATAAAACAAGAATTGATTGCATTTCTAAGGCGAAGAAAGCAGACTTTTGCGTGGAGTCATGAAGACATGCCAGGAATAGATCCGAATTTCTTGTGTCACGAGCTCAATGTGAACAAGGAAATCAAGCCAGTAAAGCAGCAAAGAAGAGTGTTCAGTCCTGAGAAAAATCAAGCTATATAGGAGGAAGTAGAGAAGCTACAAAAAGCCTCTTTCATTGAGGATGTCAAATATCCTGACTGGCTAGCAAATGTGGTGATGGTAAAGAAGAAAAATAACAAGTGGAGGATGTGTGTAGACTTCACCGACCTTATCAGGGCATGCCCGAAGGATCATTTTTCTTTGCCCCGAATTGATCAACTGGTGGATGCTACCTCGGGCACGAACTATTAAGTTTCATGGATGCTTATTATGGTTATAACCAAATTAAAATGAAGCCTAAAGATAGGGAGAGTACCTCTTTTATTACCTCGAGGGGAACTTATTATTTTAATGTTATGCCTTTTGGACTTAAAAATGCAGGTGCTACCTATCAGCGGTTGATGAATAAGGTGTTTGCAGAGCAAATCGGTCATAACATGGAGGTTTATGTTGACGATATGATAATGAAGAGCAAGAAATCTATTGATCATCTAGTTGACTTAGGCCAGACCTTTGATCAACTAGAGGAATATCAAATGAAGCTAAATCCAACCAAATGCATATTCGGAGTACGAGAAGGCATGTTTCTCGGATATATTATTAACCAACGAGGAATTGAAGCGAATCCTGAAAAGATCAAGGATCTATTGGAGCTGCGATCTCCGACGACGAAGAAGGAGTGCAAAGTCTCACAGGGCGAGTTGCAGCACTTAATAGGTTTGTGTAACGAGCAACTGATAGATGTCTCCCATTCTTCAAAACACTCCGAAAGACTTTTGAGTGGAATGATGAATGCGAGAAGGCCTTTCAAGAATTGAAGAAATACTTGGGAGCACCTCCATTGTTGTCCAGACCAGTGATGGGAGAGAAATTATACTTGTATCTGGCAGTTTCAGAGAACGCAGTTAGCTCGGCGTGGATAAGAATGGAAGGTGGAGTGCAAAAACCAATCTATTACACTAGCAAGGCCTTCCGAGAAGCAGAGATCAGATATCCAAGGCTGGAAAAGTTAGCACTGGCGTTGATCGAAGCAAATAGAAGGATGAGGCCATACTTCCAAGCTCATACT
The DNA here is from genome assembly GCA_949130495.1 of Sambucus nigra. Lineage (NCBI taxonomy): Eukaryota > Viridiplantae > Streptophyta > Magnoliopsida > Dipsacales > Adoxaceae > Sambucus > Sambucus nigra. The sequence goes on along the minus strand of OX422218.1, from coordinate 102,231,788 downwards.
ATAGTTGTGTATGCAGACATGTCGTTAAGGCAAGCTCTGCACAAACCAGAGAAATCAGGAAGATTGATGTATTGGGCTGTAGAATTGGGTGAATACGATATAATTTATGAGCATAGGTTGTCACTCAAAGGGAAAGCAGTAGCATATTTTATCACAGAGTTTACCTATCCAGACACCTCCGAAGAGCTGAAGTTAAATACCGACCAGCCTATGGATGTTAAAGGATCATCAGATTTTAACACCGATCAACTTAAGTTGGTAGACGAGCAAGAGAGGATGATCAACGAGCAGCGAGAAGCGTTAGAGGAGGATAAAAGAAAGCATCAAATATTCCACCGAGGAACTCAGTCTGACCAGGAATTTGATAATGAGATACCTTTGTGGAATTTATATGTAGATGGCTCTTCTTGCATTACAGGCAGTGGAGCAGGGGTTATTTTAAACAGCCCTGATAAAATAGATGTGGATTATGCTCTGTGTTTCCAATTTAAAGCTTCTAATAATGAGGCTGAATATGAAGCTATGATCGTGGGTCTCAATCTAGCCAAAACTATGAAAGAGGAGCAGGTCGTTATATTTAATGACTCACAGTTGATTGTAACTCAAATGTTGGGAGTATATGTAGCAAAAGGAGAATTAATGATCCAATATCCTGCGAAAGCAATGGAGATTGTATCGAGCTTTAACACAGTGCAGTTAATTAGAATACCAAGATTGGAGAATGTAAGAGCAGATGCCTTAGCTCGGTTAGCATCAGCCACACGCGCCGAGCTACGAAGAACAATCCCAATAGAAATCTTAGTTAGTCAGAGCATTGACAAAGATCTGATGATGAACTTCATTACCCTGGATTTAGGACCATCTTGGATGGATCCCATCAGGGCCTACATTAAAGAAGGGTCTCTGCCAACTGATAAACTCGCAGCCAAGAAATTAAAGTTTAAAGTTGCTCGTTATGTATTAACCAATGGCATTTTATATAGACGAGGAATTATAGCAGGGTTACAAAGATGTTTCCACCCCTCCGAGGTGAAAAATTTGATTGAAGAGGTCCATGAAGGGTCTTGTGGAGCCCATGTAGCAGGTCGGACACTCTTGAAAGAATGACAACGCAAGGGTATTACTGGCTGACGATGAGAGTTAATTGTGTAGCTTATGCCAAGAAATGTGATAAATGCCAACGTTTCTCCTCTATCCGGAGAACTCCCCAAGCATTTCTAACACCCATCACGTCTCCTTGGCCATTCGTCATGTGGGAAATAGACTTGGTCGGGCCACTTCCAACGACCCGAGGAAGATTTAAATACCTCGTGGTCGTTGTGGATTATTTTACTAAATGGGTAGAAGCTTAGCCTCTTATTGATATGACGTATGACAAGGTGTATCAATTTATTTAGAAGAATATCATTTGTAGATATGGTCTTCCCCATGCATTCATCACAGATCATGGAACTCAGTTCGACAACGAGGAGTTTGCTGCATATTATCATCAGTCGAACATATTGAAGACCCACTATGCACCAGGCCACCCCCAAAGCAATGGACAAACTGAGGTAACAAACAGAACGTTGCTGAATGGTTTTAAAAAGCAACTGAATAATGCTAAGGCAAATTGGATTAACGAGCTACACTCGATGCTATGGTCTTATCGAACAACACCACGAGCAGCAACAGGAGAATCTCCATACATGCTGCCATTTGGAAATGAGGCTGTTATACCTGCTGAATTGGATCTACCCACACACATTGAATTTCAATTCTCCTATCAGTGACTTGATGAGGATATTAGATCTATATATGCTCGAAGAAGTTAGAGAAGAAGCGACAATCAGGAATGCTGCATACCAACAACGAACAGCTCTGTTTTACAACAAGAGGGTAAAGAAGTGTGATTTGAAGGAAGGAGATTATGTGCTGAAGAAAATAATTCAAAAGCACAACAAATTGGAAGTTAACTGGCATGGACCATAGAGAGTAACAGATGTTGTTCAACCAGGGACATACAGGATTGAAACCTTGGAGGGAGAAGAATTTAAGAATGCATGGAATGCAGAGCATCTACGCAAGTATTATCAGTAGTTGGTATTCCTATGTAAATGCAGTTTTCTTCAGTATGAATAAAGTGTTGAATTCTTTACCCATTTTCTCTTTTTTTGTTGAAATTTTTTGGAGTATTAGTGCTACACACTACACATCAAGATCTGAACAAATATCCACCAACTCCGGTTGGTCGGGAATCAATATCCACCAACTCCGGTTGGTTGGCAAATTAATCTCCTCCAACTCCGGTTGGTCGGGAACCAATATCCCCCAACTCCAGTTGGTCGAGAAATTAATCTCCTCCAACTCTGGTTGGTCGGGAATCAATATCCACCAACTCCGGTTGGTCGGTAAATTAATCTCCTCCAACTCCGATTGGTCGGGAATCAATATCCCCCAACTCCGGTTGGTGGGGAAATTAATCTCTTCCAACTCCGGTTGGTCGGGAATCAAAATCCACCAACTCCGATTGGTCGGTAAATTAATCTCCTCCAACTCCGGTTGGTCGGGAATCAATATCCACCAACTCCGATTGGTCGGAAAATTAATCTCCTCCAACTCCAATTGGTCGGGAATCATTATCCACCAACTCTGGTTGGTCGGTAAATTAATCTCCTCCAACTCCGGTTGGTCGGTAAATCAATTGCAATCAACTCCGATTGGTTAAACTAAGCAGGATCATGGGATGTAAGTCGTTTCATTGCTTAGAATCAAAGAGTGATAAGTCACTATAATCAAAAATAAAATATATCAAAATACGCATGTATTCACAAACAAAGATATTATGCAAAATATTTAGAAGAAACTAAAATAGCAAAAGATGAAAATTTTTCTTCATTCAAATTAAGAAGAATTACATATGCTGTGAAAACTACAAGTCATTACATCAAAGACCCTACTCTATTGGTTTTTTCCCTTCTGCCTTTGAAATAGGTTCTACTCCAGTAGGAGGATCGTCTAAAGCATAAGGAGAGTTTATGAAATTTACATCTTGAAGCATTTGAACATTCATCACTGATGGCCGATCAAGCAAATGCTCTGGGCGAGATATGTCAAAATTTTAATGAAGACTGTAATCGCCGTGGTACTTTGAAATCAAGCACTGAGGAATTTCCCGAGCAGGAATCCAAGTCATGTCGAGCTTAAAAGGAGGCACGGGCAACTTAAGCAATCCAGGATCATAATAATCCCATAAGTAGTGACCCCGCTCCACTTTTAGCACGCACAATGCATTCAGCCACCCTTGCTTGTACCCTTCATTATTTGACTGCTGAATCTGATCATCAAGATGGTAAAGGGCTTCATTGTAGCCAGCCATCCAAAATTCTCTGGGTTATTTGTGGAACTGGTAAGTTAACCTCTCCAGTTGCTCTTGGAGATTCTTCACCAAGATTTCCTTATTTTCAAAGGCAGAGCTTTGTGTGGAAAGTTGCTCGCTGAGGTTCAGATTCTTCTTGGACATCTCTGCTAAAGCTTGGTTCTTTGCCATCAATTGAACTGTCTGATTTTCCAAAGTTGCTTGAGTTCTTGCATCTTCAATAGAGATCCGACCAGCCCTTGCTCGTCCCCAAAAAGAAGATCTTGCTCGTCCACGAGCAGAGGTGGAAGGTCCAACTCTTTTTAAAGTTTCCAATTCATCTCTTAAGTTGGAATTTTCGACCTCCAAGAAAGAGGAACCTTCATCAGTGACAGGGACCAAGGCCCCCGAGAAAGATGCGGCAGACTTAAGTTGTTTAATCTCTCCCTACAAAACAAGGTTTTCCTGCTCCAATAACTTGGCGATATGCCTGTGCTCTTCAACCTCAAGTTTCAAAATGCTCTCTTTTTCTCAAAAGCAGAGATAAACTTATCATATCCTTTGTCAGTACTCAGTTGCTGATATTTTTTCTCATACCCTTGGCGCAAAAGGGTAGAAGACTCCGTATATTATTATTGAAGTTCATCGATGGTACCCTGGAGATGTTCAATCATCTCATAATATGACACATTATTGGCTACTGCACGATCGAGCAAACACTTCAGATACTGGTAAGCTTCAACTGCTCGTTCAGAAGCATCTGAACCTAGGATATCAATGATTTGAGCATCATTCAGATCTGCACGACCAGCCTTGAAATAATCATTGCAGTTTTTCATCAGTTCGGTGTCCTGAGCTGACAAGAGCTCCATCCTATCCATAAGCTAGTAAAGAGAAGAGATAGAAGGAATCAATAAGAATGCAGACAGAGCAAGTAGAAGAAAAAGTCAAGACAAACAACCAAAAGTTTGAATTTTCATTTCATCATAAAGGAAAATACAAAAATCGAGGTTACATTCAATAACATGACAAAATAAACACCCAAACTACTCTATACCTTCTCTTTATTTCCTATAATTTCCTCAGGAGGTTTTGAGGAAAAGACTGGTTGCTCGGTGGACAAGAGTAGCTACTCGACAGGAGTAATGATTGGTTGGGGTTGCTCGGAGCACGATTCAACAGCTAGAACAGAAAGGGCCTGATCTCCAATCATCATGGAGGACTCATCTGAGACAGATTCATCTTCTTCTTCTTCTCCAGAAGAGGGAGGAGGGTCATGAGTGTGTTGCTGAAATAATTCAGAATCTTCAGCAACTTTCAACTCTTGTAGGGCTGCCACCCATCCATCCCTAAAGTATTTAAGGCTAGCATATTCCATTTGCGAGGACATAGCAGCCAAACACTTATTCCAACCTTTATCCCAACCTGCTCTGAATGATTTTTTAATAGCCTTCTTTCTTTTTGCCTTCTCCGAGGAGGTCCTTTCCCTAAGGAGCTCCTCGGAAATCCTCAACTTCTCCTTCACCTCCAATTTTTGGCGCCCAACTTCCTGAAGTCTAACAACTTCCTCTTTGGCAAACTTGAGTTTAACTTCCAGCTCCTTATTGATCTGCTCTAAGACTTTGTTGCTGTGCTCAGACTCTGTCAATTTCTTCTCCAGATCCTTGGAGTCATTCACCACCTGATTTCTTTCTTGCTCGATGGACTTGAGCTGCTTCTCCCAAGCAACTTTATCCTCTTCATACTTCTGACGATAGTCTTTTAAGGATTGAGTTAGACCAATAAAAGCCTCCTCTACACCTCCTGAGGAGCTTGAAGCCTTGAGAGACTCATACTTCTTCAGAATAGTGTTGAAACACGTTTCCAGCTGATAAAAGAAATAATATTGAGTCAGTACAGGGATATAGCAGAGAGAAATGAGAACTCAGATCAATAATACTTACTGAGGCAATATGTTGAGCAGCCAAGGTAGTAACTCTGTCACGAGAAAGAGTGTCTTCAATACCTTGGACTTCTGGGATAATCCAAGACTTCACCGAGCCCATAGCAGAGCTTGGAGGAACAAAAGTGGGAACACCACCTTCAACATTTAAAGACTGAGAGACAGGATCAGCTGGTCTCTCAGAAGAACTTTTCTTTAACCTCCTCATAGGAGCAGGAATAGTCTCAACCAAAGATGTTGTCTTGGTTGGTGATATAACGATAACCTCACTTAGAGGAGAAACAGCGACAACTTTGCTCGGGGCCACTGGGGGCTTATCAACAATTTTCTTGGCAGCAGCAGGAGGGAGTGCATCAATATTCTTTGCCCCTTCTTCTTGGACACTTTATTTACTTTTCTTTGCCTCTCCGGCAGTAGAGGCAGACTTATCAAAGAAATCAGGAACTTTTCTTTTCTTCATTATGTCACCAATAGGAATATTTGACTCTGAAGAAGAACCTTCCACACTAGTATCAGCAGCTGGTACTTGGTCAATGTCAACCACCACTGGACGAGCAGTAAAGGATGAAGTGTAACTCTTGTACTGCAACAAATAAGAGGCCGACCTAATATGTTCTTCGGCAACAGATTAGTGCAAACTCCAGATAAGTTTCAAATGCTTTAAATTAACCTCTGTCTCCTTTGGAGATTTCCTTTTGCTATCAACTGCAAATAATAAAAAATTAAATGTCAGTGATACATTTTATCAAACACAAAGAAAATAAGAAAAGAAAAAAAAAACTATTCCATTGCCATAAGGGGGACACCTGGGTCCCTAATATACATCATCTCCATTTAATGGAGCACGTTGCCAATTTTTCATAACAACCCCATGCTCAAAGTAATCCCTATTGTCATCTGGAAGATTGACAACTAAAGGCCTATTCAAAAACCTAGTTTTTAAATAAAAAATACTATCGCTGACAACCCATCTGTAGCAAAACATAATTTCTGGAATTTCAAAACGGATTCCATGAATTTGGTTTAACCTATGGACTCCATTAACTATTCTCCAAGTATTTGGCGCTATTCTTGCAGGAACAATGTCAAAATATTGACAGAACTCCAAACATAAAGGATTTGGAGGAAAAGAAAAGCCGCATTTGGCCACAAAGAGACTTGGGAACCAATGTCCCTCAGCCAAAGAAAAATAGTCAGAAGGTTCAGAAAGTTCTTCTAATATGACCCATGAAGGAATTGAAAATTCAGAATGAAATTTGTCAAGAGATTCAACAGGGTAAACCATGATGAACAAAATAAGTAAAAGAGAAGGAAGAAGAGCTTACAGAAGAAGAGTGAATCAGTTGACAACGAACAATGGAAGAAACGAACGCACAAGATAGAGAAGAAATGAATAGTTTGAAGACACAGGTTTGAAAAGTATAAGACGATAGGATTTTGCCATGTTTAAATACTTTACCTCGGGAATAGATAAAGGTAATGATTAATAAGAAAGACGTTTGCGTATCCGGCGGCTAACAGAATAAAAAGAGCACAAATATCGAAGCGATCATGAAAATTCAAAATATTTATGAGGCCTGATACTGTGTAACCAAAAAAGAAGTTATATACAGCGAAGGCTATCCTAAAAACTATACAACGAGTGCAGTTTCCAAGAATAATGTTCCATACTTTTCTTCAACATCAAACTACGAAACATTGGGGGCTTCTGTTGATACCAAATTTAGTATGCTGATATGGACTACTCACTTACAGACACGTGTCTGCTAACGTGGCAAATATGTATACTTCTATCGAGCAACTCAAGATCATCGAGCAACTAAGAAGCCACGAGGAACTCAGGGGCCCCGAGCAACTCGAGCGTGTCGAGCTACTTAGGCGGTCCGAGCAACTTAGCATTCTAATTAGGATAATCAAGGAGACGACTGCGCATTAAATGCTCATTTGTTATCATATAGATGTACATGTCTACTAGATAACAGCGCATTGTCCTTTCATTTGTACAGCCTCAAGGCTATAAATACATTGTAACCTCCTCATTGGAGGGGGACCGAAATTTCTTGAGCAAACCATTCCTCGAGAATTCCAAGCAAACAGTCAGCAATAATAAAAACAGTAAACGTAGGCCATTCTTGCAAGACTGAACCACTTTAAAAATCTATTATCTATTATTTCTTTATTCATTTTATCTGTGATTAAAATAATTAGGTCAAATCTAATTTTTTACATCAAAAATGAGTATTGATTTAAATATCGATTCGGTGTGATGTGGTATGGTTGCAACCCCATGATGTATGTTTATGACCGCCTCCGTTTGTTTGTGTTTACGTTTTGGGTGGTGATATTTTAACCTGTTGTCCTAGTTGTTGTTCGTGGGTAGAACATGAGGGATACATTCGTAAGGTCCTGTTATGGGGATGCACTATATACGTGTATAGCTAGTGATATATATGTATGTGCATATGAGATAGTGTGTGAATATCTATTAATAGCATGTGTGTAGCTATGTAATTATTTACGATAAAATACCTAGTGAAGGTAGTACTTATTATCTAATGGTGACTATTAGCACGATGCCCTATATTAGCGGTTATTGTCCTAACTAGACTGGGTAGCATGATTAGGATAATAAATTGAACACGTTAGGTGCGCATTGTAGATGAGAGGTGAGGAAAAGCCTCATGTGAGTGCGACTCGAAAGTTAATTATGAAGGTAATACATTGCACCTTTTTTATTTAAATTATTTAAATACTTGCAAATGTTTTTTGGGGCTTTAACCCGCTATCAAATTATTTTTCAAAACCCCATATATTCATTACTAGGAACCACAAGGTTAGTCTCTCATCATGCCGTTGCGAGCAGTAGTTATGGATGCTACGAGATTTTATTGTAGCTTCCTCAATTAATTATATCTAAATAGGATTCAGTTTCCAGTATTTTCCTTTTGAGCGTGTTGCCTGTAGATGGATAGGACATCTTTATTATGTAAAACATTTTCTTATTACTCCTCAGAAGTTTGTTATAATGATATTATTTGTGGTAATTGATAGTTTATTCAATTTATATCATTTATGTTTATTCTCGTATCAGGTTTATTGTCATGTTGTTGATGCATTTTTATATTGGTTATATTTATTTATTTTTTCCACAATGATGCTAAGAATGAAATCATAATGATTCCCGTTTAATTTTAATAAAGGCTTGATCAAGCGGTATTAGAATAGGCGGGTTGTCATAGAGATAATGAATAAGACATAAGAAGAAGTCGATTTTTCAATGATATATCTTGAGAGTGTGAGATCTCAACAGTGGATACCCAATAAAAATAAAATTACCGTTTGAAAGATGATTTTCCTTTTAAATCAACAACTGGTTAAAATCATCCTAAAATTATATGTGACAAATGTTTTGTCAAGACAATCTAATAAATCTTATCTTCAAGTTAATACAAGTGATTATAAAATTTCAAAAAGATAAAATAATATACAGAATACTGGATTTTCAAGAAAAACCCACTAATGGAAAAGAAAACACAAGACAAATATGGATGATAAATGTACCAAGATAGAGTTTTACAAATAAAAAAAGATGAATTATAATAACACAATGCACCAATTGACTATATACTCTTTTTCATCATATTCTCCTCGAGAGAGTGCCAACAGTTGGAGAACGCTATACAACAGCGATCAGGTTTGGGATCGTCCAATGTCTTCAAATATTACACCAATAAATCTTCTTTAAACTGGAAGAACGCTTAGTTTTGAGGCAAAAAAATCACCAAGTAACCATCGATTACAAATAGGGTGTGTAAGGATATACTATGATTGAAAAGATGAAGTGAAAGGTTTAGTTTCTCCAAAATACTCACAAATGTGTTTTTCAAAATCGAAAGAAGACCATACTGAAGAATAAAATATTTTAGAAAATTATTTATCAAAGCTAGCTTGAGTATGGAATTTTTACTTTCAAGGATTCAAGAATGAATCACAATACTTGAAACAGACAAATGATATGAACAAAGAAAATGATATTAAAAAAGCTATATATTTTCTATCTTCTTTTCTTATAAAATTTCAACACTGAAATCAACATAGAAAATGGAAGCAATGGATGATTATATATACAACTTTTGTATGAAGACAAATGGGACATAAATCAAGTGGTTCAACCAAAGTGGATAAAAGAAATCTCAACCTAACCAAGGTTGTGTAAAGGCACAAATTCTAATGAGATCAATATGAAGAGATCTTAAAAAGTTGTAAAATCTGAGGGCTCCGTCGACCATTCGTTGCAGTGACAGCTTTGCTCGCTGACTTGAAAGGTCAGCGACCAAGGTCACACATGTAACTAGATTTTTTTATGTGGTTATCACATGTCACGACCAATGAACCAAACATGTAGATGACCTAAAATCCTATTGTTCTGAAGAGACAAACTAGTGAATGAGATCATGCAATAGACCATATATTTTAACCACCTTACTTTCCCAAGTTGGGACCAACGAAACAGACACTTTACTGATGTGAAATACTTCATTGTTCCAGCGAACTTCTAGTGAACAAGTTGTAAATGGAGATAGAAATAGCTCACTTTTTCACAACTTTAAAAAACATAGAATTTCCCTTATTCCACTTATGAAAAGTAGATTAAAAATACAAAATATGCATATAAAAAACATAAGTTTTTTATATGAAAAAAATATATCATCTTGTATTTGGAAATATCAAAAAGACCACAAGTTTAAATACATAATATCTTCCCGTTGTGAAAATTAACTTAACCAATGGTGAATCTAGGTACACTATACAATATACATATATACTATGTGATTGAGCTGGTTCAACTACAAGAATGATCCGATCTGAGATTGACGAAGCTTTGCGAAGACCTATTGGACTATATTCAAAGTGTTTGTCGTCAAATGGAATAAGACAATACTAATATCTTAGGTACATGTGTATACTATACTCTTACTGAGCTAATGACAAATTTAAAATCCAATGTTAATTTTGTAAAAACAATAGAGATCAAAGTGAAGATTGTAGATGCAAGTGAAAACTATGAAGTATCCTTAATCATTCAGAAAGGGATTGTTGGTACAAAAACAAAAAATAATAAAATGATAATGAAATTAATTTCAAAGAAAAAAATGAAACAACGAAATTATTTTGTTGTATGAATGTCGAACCTTATTCACTAAATATTTAGTACTTGGATAGTGGGAGTACTAATCATATGAGTGGAAATCAGAGCTTGTTTGTGCAATAAGATGAAATTTTTAACTCACAGCTGAAGCTTGCATATGGAAACATTCAAAATGTCGAAGGCAAAATTATTGTTCTGATGCAAATAATTCATAGCGAAGATACTCTCATTCAACCTTTGCACTTGGTGGACAAACTCAGTTCCAGTAGGCAAAATAGGTTTAGGGATTTGGGATCTACTGATCTTCCTTCGTCTTTGGATGTCCATCCTGAAGGCATGGACAAATCCTTGGGAAAACGTTCGTCAAAATGTGTGGGTCTTGTGTTTGAATTTGGAACAAGAACTTGTAATAATGTCATATTTCTCATTTCTTGAATAAAATTTGAGTTGTTGCTAATGTTTCTTTATATGCTCGTGTCTTACTAGTAGCTTAACATTATGAATATGTGGTAGACTGTTGGACGACTAATTTATTTGATCGGTTACCATGTTAGACGAACCTAAGTTGTCCTGGCTTAGGTTTTACTAACACACTTGTAGTTATCCAAACGAATCTTGTCATTTTTAACTAAGTGTTTTTGTTAGTTACCATTGGCGACAAAATGTTACAAAATTTTTCCTTAATGTGGTCAGGTAAAACTTCTTTTTCTTCACTTTAAGAGTCCATACACGAATTTGTAGGATTAGAAACTTCTTATTCGTGTCATGTCAAAGACGAAGTCATACATGAGTTTTAAACTTGCTCTTATTGGTACCAAGATTTGGATAGGATTAATTTTGTCTTTGGATTTCATTTTGTTTGTTTTTTTCTGAGATTTATAGCATCTCCAATTACCCAAAAAACACAAGAAAAGAAATCAACTGCTGATAAAAATTGATAATTGTTCATTGATATTGAAAAAGACGTTCTACAATAATATTAGAAAATTTAATTCATAATCACTGATAATATTCCTCAAATGCTTGCCATTCCAGGGATTCTTAAATTTCTCTTCTTTCGAGGTTTCTAGGTGATAAGCCCCTGGTCAGACAACCTCTAAAATAGGATATGGACTATTCCAGTTAGCCTACAACTCATTTTCTTTCTGGACTACTTTTTATAATATAATCTCCCTCCTTTAGGTTGCTTGGCTTCACTCTCCTGCTATAGAATCTAGCAGTACTTTACTGGTAGGCAGTGACATGCAGCGTTGAATTTTCTCTCACTTATTCTATTAAGTCTAAATCCAGTCTCCTCATAATACCACTTTTAGGAGAGATAAAGTTGAGCACTCTGTGACTAGGTAGACCAATTTCCATAGGGACTACAACCTCTGTTCCAAATGCCAATATATAAGGAGTTTCACCGATAGATGTCCTCGATGTTGTTCTATAGGCCCAAAGCACATTATGTAGTTCGTTGGTCTAGTTTCCTTTGACATCATCTAGACTCTTTTTCAAGCCATCAAGTAGTGTTTTGTTGGTTATTTATGTTTGATCATTGTATTGATGTTGCCCAGGTGCCGAGTGAATTTTTTCTAATTTTGAACTGTATACAATAATCCTCAAATTTTTTATTTTCAAATTAAGTCCCGTGGTCCATGATAAAGGCATATGGCATGTCATGTCGACATATGATATTCACCCATATGAACTGGAAGACTCTCTCATAAGGCATTTCAATCAGGGGTTCAACCTCCACCCATTTCGTGAAGTAGTCTATAAAAATGACTAAGTGTTTAAACATTCCTCTTATCATTGGCAAAGGCTGACTAAGTTAATACCTCATATGTAAAAAGGCCACGGATATGTGATCGTTGTTAATATAGCCCCTAAATTATTTTGATGGTGGCTAACTTCTGCCATTTATCACATCGCCTAGCATATGAAGCACAAGCTGCCTTCATGGTAGGTCAGTAATATCCCTGCATGGCGACTCGTCGTACCAATGATCGGCCTACTGAATGAGCTTCGTACAACCCTTTAGTACCTCCTTAATCAGGTCTCATACTTCTTAATGATGAACACATCTAAGCAATGAGATAATGAATCCTCTTTTATACAAAATACATCCCTTAAGACGTAGCTAACTGCTTTGTTTCTCAATATCCTTACTTTTTTAGGGTCTTCTGGTAGAGTGCCTTTTTTAACATATCCCTTGATGGGATCCATCCATGAGGAGACTAAATCTATTACAATCAGATTAAATATTTCTTTGTTAATACTTCTTGTTAGTATTTTTATATCAATGGTCCTTCTTAATTATGTTCTAATTGCTGAAGCTAGCGGAACAAGTGCATTTTCTCGAGCATTTTTAATTCTAGGTACTTTGACCATTTTAACTGCTAGAAACTTGGATATTCTATTTTGTCCTTTGTCAGGTATCTTGTCATTAATTCTCCTTTGGCTCGACCTAATTGACGATCAATAAGAAATCGTTGTGGGCCATGACTTGCTTGACGATTAATAAAAGAACTAATTTGAAGCCCCCGATCAGTGCTTCATACTCTGCCTCATTCTTAAAATATTGGAATTGAAAACGCAGTGCATATTCCAAATCTATATCAATAAGAGTATTAATGATTAACCCAGCACCACTACCAGTAGCGCATGAAGATCCATCTACGTACATCTACCATACAGGCATTTTTCTATTGAAGTTCCCTTCACTTAGGGATCAATACTTGAACACCTTTTGGCTTTGGTCCAAGTTCCATTGGATTCTTTTTGCATAGTGGATGTTTCTGGTTTGTCTATTTTGGAGGTATATTTCAGAGAAGTCTACTCGAGATGGTTAGCCTTTGAGATCTCTTTCGAAGAAGCCTGATCGATTGATATATCTTTTACCATAATTTGATCATCATGATCTTCATCATAAGTGAATTCAGCTATAAAATCTACTACTGCTTGGACCTCTATTATTCTCCTCAGTTCATAACGTATGTCATATTCCCTGAGTTCCACTGCCCATGCCATTAACCTCCCTGGCTTCTTTAGTTTATAAATGTCTTGGCATAGTGTAAGTCTATGTAGACTATAATGGTGTATACTAGAAATATAGTTTCATCCTTCATGAGGCTTCGATGAGGGCTAAGTCAAGCTTCTCCTGTCATGGGTGATGGATTTTAGCTCCTTGAAAGGCCTTATTAATGTAGTACATTGGTTTTTGTACCCTATTTTTTAATCGTATGAGTACCAAGCTAATCATTGACTCAAATACTGCTAGGTATAAATATAATTTCTCCATTATAAGTGGTCAGGAGAGCAATGGTGGAGATCCCAAATATTTCTTCAACTCCAGGAAGGCATTATCACATTCTTTCTTCCACTTAAAAATCTTTCTTAACATCTTGAAGAAGGGTAAGCATTTACCAATAACAGGGGAAATAAACCTGTTAAGGGCAGCTACTCTTCCGATTATTGTACATCCTTCTTGTATGAGGGAAATTGCATGTTAATAAACGCTTTAATCTTGTTCAGATTGGCCTAAATGCCTCTTTAATTTACTATGAATCCCAAGAACATTCCTTCTTATATGCCTAAATGCATTTGGTATAATTGATCTTCATCTGGTGCTTCTCCAGTTGATTAAATATCTATCCTAGGTCCATAATGTGTTTGGAGGCTTTCTTGCTTTTGGTGAGCATGTCATCCACATACACCTACATATTTTTACCAATTTGTTACTCAAAAACCTTATTTACCAACCTTTAGTATGTTGCTCCTGCATTTTTTAGCCAAAAGGCATAACATTGTAGCAGTAAGTACCTCGACTGGTGATGAATGAGGTTTTCTCCTTATCTTTTGGCCTCATCTTAATTTGTTTATACCCTGAATAAGCATCCATGAAATCGAGAAACTCATGCCCGGTTGTGGAGTCATCCAATTGATCCATGCTGGATAAAGGTAAATAATCCTTTGGACAAGCCTTGCTGAGATCCGTAAAATCAACACACATGGCCATTTATTATTCTTCTTTCTGACCATCACTACGTTAGCCAACCAATCCGAATATTTGAGATCTTTAATGAACTTTGCCTCCTATAATTTGTCCACCTCTTCCTGGATAGCCTTATTCTTCTCGAGACTAAACATGCACTGCATCTGCTTAATTGGCTTAGCGTCTTTGATGATATTTAACTCATGTCATATGAATTTCGAATGGTTCCAAGAAAATAAACTTTTGCGCTTTTTAAGGAATTTTGTCAATTCTTATTTTAGGGTTGGCTCTAGAGATAAGCCAATTTGTGTAGTTCTTTCTGGATAACCATCGTCTAAGTGACCATCTATGTTGCTTCCATAACTTTTCTTGAACCAAATCAGCCTCCTCGCTGGGATATGAGGTCTCAATTTGGTAGGTGGTGGTGAGTTTCTTTACTTCTTCCTAGTCAGATGATGTGTAGTAGAATTTCCTAACTTCAATTTGATTTCTCGTGACAACATCGACCCCATAATGAGTGGTGGATTTCAAGCACTAGTGAAAAGTATATAGTACTACTTCAAACTTCTTCAAGTCGACCCTACTAAGGATAGTGTTGTAACTTGATTGTACATTCTTGTCTAAGATGAAGAAATAAATCCTTTTAGTTCGGCTTGTTGTCCATGTGCTGATAAGAACTTCCAACTTGATAGTTCCCAAAGGATACAACTTTTTTCCTGATAAGCCTATTAAGGGCCTGTGATAGGTCTCCAATTCGTTATCGTGTAGTCCCAGTCCTTTGAAGCAATCATAAAACATGACATCGATTGAGTTACCATTGTCTACTAAAATTCTAGCCACTCTTGCCTCATGTACTCGTACAGTGATGGCTAGAGGATCATCGTGAGGATAGAGCACCCCAAATAGATAATTCTTAAAATAATATATTACCAACTTATCTTAATTTAACTTCCTTAGACAACCATCAATGTCATTGAACAGATTGATTTGCTGAATGTATGAACATGCTTTGGCATCATTTAAGTAGGATTTCCTTTCAGCTATTTCGTTGCCGCCAACAACGTCTTCTCGTGTAGTAAAATGATAGCCAAAAGATATCATATTTACCTCAAATTTAGGCTCCCGTGGTTTCTTCCACGGGTCTGGGTCATTATCTCAATTATTATCTCTAACACTTTTCTTGTCTTCCACTCCTTTAAAAGGGGATTTTGATCGTCTTCTGATGTCTCTTTGCTCTGTCTTTTCAATGAAATTGGAAAGTTTACCATGTTAAATTAGGCTTTCTATCTCGCGTTTTAGAGCTATGTAATTGTCTCTAATATGCCCATGGCCTTGATGAAAGTCATAGAACTTGGACTTATCTCTCTTGTTAGGGGGAGACTTTAGTTTTCCAGGCCATTTTAGTTCCCTGCCTCCCCTGGTCTCTTCTAAGATGTGATGTACGCCAACAGTGAGGGGATTATATTTATCATACTTCTTGGGCTTTTCAGCCTTATTATCCTTTTGGTCCTTCTTCTCGAAGTTATTTTGGCCATCGACCTTGGAACCAGGTGTTGATACCAAATTTAATCTGCTGACTTGGACCAACCATATGAAGACACGTGGCTATCTACATGGCAACAACAAGCACTTCCGAGATGATCATACGCTCCGAGGAACTCTTATGCTCCGAGGAACAAGACCTCTCCGAGGAACTCTTATGCTCCGAGGAACAGGACCTCTCCGAGGAACTCATTAGCACCGAGAATCTCAGGCGGTTCGAGCTACTCAGGCGGTCCGAGCTGCATCTCGAACAAAGCATTAATAGCTGGATAACCAACTGTTCAACTGATTCATTAAATGATTATCATTCAGACGCACACGCAAAGAGGGCATTAAATGTATTACCCTTTCATATGTATATCATTTAATGTATTACCCTTTCACATTACAGCCTCAGGGCTATAAATACATTGTACAATCCTCATTGTAAGGGATCTGATTCTAAATCCAAACTTTGGGGTCCAGAACACAAATTCTTGTAATCGAGAATTCCCAAACACTCAGCAATAAAACAACAGTGGACGTAGGCCATTCATATAAGGTTGAACCACTTTAAAAATATTTTGTCTCATTTATTTATCTGTGATTGAATTATTAGAGTGATCTAATTTTTTACATCAACAGATTGGCGCCGTCTGTGGGAACGACTGGTAATATCTTTTTCTCACCAATCACAATCCAATACCAATGGCTGATATACCTGAATCCAGCAATCGAAACACTGGAACCCCTCCAAATCCATCTGCTCCACCAATTATTCCAGATCTGACTGGAATGATGGCGAATTTGGCTCAGGGCCAGAGCGTCATGCAAGAAACAATGCGACAACTCATCCAAACACTCCATGGCGGTGCGCCAGCCCATTCCGGATCACGAAGCATTCAAAGAAATATCCTTGCACCTTCTGTGCGTACTAGGCGTACTAATTCATATCGCAATGAGGAATCTGAAGATTTTTCTTATCAACCTGGACGAACTTCGTCAGTGCGAGCCACAGATACTGAACAACGTGTCACCCTCTCCCCAGAAAGGGCCAGTGCATTGGAAAGATTAAGTAGGGCCTCTCCTTTTGATCGATTAGGCCCTAGGATGAACAAAAGTCCTCTTAATGCAGCGTCGAGGAGCTTTCGACGACCATCAGATTTAAGGGAAGGATCTGCCCAGTCGCGACCAGTTGCTCGTCAAGAGGGATCCGCTGACCGACCAGCTGCTCGTCAAGATAAATTCCAGAAAGTTACTTCAACGCGATCAGTCGCTCGAACCAATAGGCCCGAGGAAGGGAATGATGCATGGAAAGGATCTATTCAAAGGCTGGAGGATAGATTAGGGGAAATGGATAAGGCTAAGAACCCCCTACAACGAACCTTTATTCAAGGAACACCTTTTGTCCAGGACATTGTTGATTTTCCAACACCATCAAAGTTCAAAGCACCTGTTGTGACTCCCAAGTATGATGGGAAGACTGGCCCTGTCCTTCATATAGAACAATATCAAGCTGCTGCCGACATCTATGCTGTCCCAGACGAGATGAGATGCAGGGCATTCTCGGGAACTCTTACCAGACTGCTCAGATATGGTATAATAATCTTCCTCGGGGTAAGATTTCAACTTTTCTTCAACTGGCCGAGTTATTCATTGGAAATTTCTGCTTCGGAGCAAAGCCAGTTAAACGAGTAGCACATTTGTTAAGTGTTAGATAAAAAGCTGGTGAGAGTATTAGAGACTATATAACTCGTTTTAATAACGAGAAGCTCGAAGTCATTGATTATGAGGAGAAGACAGCGATTACTGCTTTAATGAGTGGACTGCTGCCAAACAAGTTGTACTACACTTTGGCCAAAGATCCACCACGAACCATGTCGGACCTGATGGGAAAAGAGTCCAAGATTATGAATGCCGAGGAGGCTATGTCTGCGAAGAAGAATATGGACGCCAAAGAAACCAAGATGGATGGTGATAAAGCTAAGAAGAAAGAGCATAAGAACAATGGTGGTAACAAACATTCCAAAAGTAGGTCGTCATGGGAGGTCTTGAAGAAATTTGATAATTACACGCCTTTGAAGGCAAATATCAACCACGTCCTGGAAGAAATTAAGAACAGCGAGGAGTTAAACTGGCCAAAAAAAATGAAGTCAGACCCTGGCACGAGGAATAGGGAGAAATATTACGAGTTCCATAAGGATCATGGCCATATGACCAAAAATTGCATAGCTCTTCAGAACGAGATTGAAACACTCATCCGATGAGGAAATCTAGCAAAGTACGTTGATCAGGGAGGTGAAAGAAGAAACAACGACCGAACTAGAGAGAGGTCTAGATCTCCTCATCGAGCAGAGGAGAAAAAGAAGAGAAAACATGAAGATGATCCAGATGATGACCCCGATCTTCCCAAGAAACCAAGGCGGCCAGAACGAGAGGTATTTTCAATACGCTTTGGGTCATTTGATTGTAATGTCATTACAGGAGGAGATGCAGGAGAAGGAAACCTTACTGCACAAAGAAAAGCTTACCTCGGAGAGGCTCAAGCTTGCTCGTACATTCTGCGAATAAATTTAGCTGAGGAAGATCGCCCGAGAAAGGTGAACAAAGAAAAATTGGTCATTGGGTTTTCGAAGAATGATCTTGCAGGAGTTTTATATCCTCATGACGACCCACTGGTGATCAAAATGAGAATGAAGGAGGTAATGATTTCAAGAGTACTAGTCGATAACGGTAGCTCGGCAGACATCATGTTCTACTCGTGTTTCGATAGTTTAAATTTAAAGCTATCTCAACTATAGCCTTACCACAGACCCCTCATCGGTTTTGCTGGCGAGAAAGTGTTTCCACTTGGGACGATCAAGTTGGATAGATTCATTGGTACGTGGCCTGCTTGTCGGACAGAAAGAATACGCTTTTTCATGATGGATAAGAATGTCCAGTCATCGTAAAATATCATCATGGTAAGGGTAGGATTGAAGAAGTTCGAGGTTGTACCATCTACAGTGCATCAATACCTGAAACTTCCAACAAACTTTGGAGTAGGAGTTATGAAAGGTGATCAGAAAGTAGCTCGGGAGTGCTATTATTCATCCGCCGAGCAAGATGAATTGGAAGAATCAAAGAAAAAGACTAATACTTATCAAGTGGATGAAGGTGAAGAAATTGAAACCTTGGATCCTCGGGATGAGTTGCAACTCGTGAAGGGTCAAGTGGTGGAAGCTACTGAAAATATCATTCTGGACGACGAACACCCTGAGCTAATACTCAAATAGGTTCATCGTTGGAAGCCGCATTAAAACAAGAATTGATAACTTTCCTTAGAAGCAGAAAATAAACTTTTGCCTGGAGTCATGAAGATATGCCTGGGATTGACCCAAACTTCTTATGTCATGAGCTCAATGTGAATAAGGAGATCAAACCTGTGAAGCAAAGAAGAAGAGTATTCAGTCCCGAGAAGAATCAAGCTATACAGGAGGAAGTCGAGAAGCTCCAGAAAGCTTGTTTCATTGAAGATGTAAAATATCCAGATTGGTTAGCTAATGTGGTGATGGTAAAGAAGAAAAACAAAAAGTGGAGGATGTGTGTAGACTTCACCGACCTCAACAAAGCATGCCCAAAAGATCACTTTTCACTGCCCCGAATTGATTAACTAGTGGATGCTACCTCGGGACACGAGTTGCTGAGCTTCATGGATGCTTATTCTGGTTATAATCAGATCAAAATGAAACCTGAAGACAGGGAGAGTACTTCTTTCATTAACCCTAGGGGAACTTATTGTTATAATGTTATGCCTTTTAGTTTAAAAAATGCAGGTGCGACATATCAGAGGCTGGTGAACAAGGTCTTTCCTGAACAAATCAGTGACAATATGGAAGTCTATGTTGACGACATGCTGACAAAAAGCAAGAAAGCTACAGATCATCTAGTTGACTTAAGTCAAACTTTTGATCAACTAGATAAATATCAAATGAAGCTGAACCCGACGAAGTGCATATTTGGAGTACGAGAAGGCATGTTCCTCGGGTACATTGTCAACCAACGAGGCATTGAAGCAAATCCTAAAAAGATCAAAGCTCTATTAGGGCTGCGATCTCCAACAACGAAGAAAGAAGTACAGAGTCTCACAGGACGAGAAGAAGCACTCAACAGATTTGTGTCACGAGCAACTGATAAATGTCTCCCATTCTTCAAGACACTCAAAAAAACTTTTGAGTGGAATGATGAATGTGAGAAGGATTTTCAAGACTTGAAGAAATACTTGGGAGCACCTCCACTGTTGTCCAGGCCGGTGATGGGAGAAAAATTGTATTTGTACATTGCAGTGTCCGAGAATGCAGTTAGCTCGGCGTTGATCAGAGTGGAGAATGGAGTACAAAAGCTAATTTACTACATAAGTAAGGCCTTCCGAGGAGCAGAGATCAGATATCCGAGACTGGAGAAATTGGCACTGGCGCTGATTGAGGCGAGTAGGAGAATGAGGCCGTACTTCCAGGCTCATACTATAGTAGTATACACCGATGTGCCATTGAGACAAGCCCTTCATAAGCCAGAGAAATCAAGGAGATTGATGTACAGGGCAATAGAGCTCGGAGAATATGATATAGTTTATGAACCCAGATCATCACTAAAAGGGCGGGCTGTAGCAGATTTCATAGCGGAGTTCACCTATCCTGATACCCCCGAGGAGCAAAAGTTGCTCGTTGAACAACCTGTGGATGTTACAGGATCGACAAACACTAGCTCAGACCAACTCCTGTTGGTAAGAGGGCAAGTGGATGTTACAGGATCATTAAATTTGAGCTCAGACCAACCTCGGTTGGTAAAAGGGCAAGAAAAGATGATCGACGAGGAGAGAGAAAAATTCGGGGAGGATGAAAGGAAGCAGCAAATATTTCACCGAGGAACTCTGACTAATCGAAAATTTGAAGACGAGTTACCTATATGGAGGCTATATGTAGATGGCTCATCTTGCACTGCAGGATATGGCGCGGGGAAAGTTCTAAGCACTCCAGACGAGGTCGACATGGAATACGCTTTGCGTTTCCAATTCAAAGCTTCCAACAATGAGGCTGAATATGAGGCCATGATTGCAGGGCTTAATTTGGCAAAAATTATGGAGGCACAACAGGTTGTGATTTTCAGTGACTCTCAATTGATTGTAAACCAAATGATGGGAGTATATGCAGTTAGAGGAGAATTAATGATCAGATATCATGCAAAGGCAAAGGAACTGTTATCAGAATTTACCGCTATTCAGCTGATCAGAATACCAAGAATGGAGAATGCGAGAGCAGACGCCCTAGCTCGACTAGCATCAGCTACTCGCACCGAGCTACGACGAACAATCCCAATTAAAGTGTTAGCTGGTCGGAGTATAGATGAATATCTGAAGATGAATTTTATCACCCTTGATTTAGGACCATCTTGGATGGATCCCATCAGGGTATATATCGAGGAAGGAGAATTGCCAACTGACAAGCTTGCAGCCAATAAATTGAAGTTTAAAGCTGCTCGGTATGTACTAACTAATGGTGTTTTATATAGATGGGGAATTATGGCAGGTTTGCAAAGATGTGTACATCCCACCGAGGTGAAAGATTTGATTGAAGAGATCCATGAAGGGTCTTATGGAGCACATGTAGCAGGTCGGACACTTTTACAAAGGGTGATGACGCAGGGATACTACTGGCCGACGATAAGGGCAGATTGTATAGCCTATGCCAAGAAATGTGACAAGTGACAACGCTTTTCCTCCATTCGAAGAACTCCACAAGCATTGTTGACACCC
Source organism: Sambucus nigra (assembly GCA_949130495.1). NCBI lineage: Eukaryota > Viridiplantae > Streptophyta > Magnoliopsida > Dipsacales > Adoxaceae > Sambucus > Sambucus nigra. The sequence goes on along the minus strand of OX422218.1, from coordinate 102,210,069 downwards.
ATAACTTCCCCTTGGCCATTTTCCATGTGGGGAATTGATTTGGTTGGACCACTGCCAACGACCCGAGGAAGGTTCAAGTACCTCGTCGTCGCAGTAGATTATTTTACTAAGTGGGTAGAAGCTGAGCCACTCATTGATATGATGTACGAGAAGGTGTACCAATTTATTTGGAAGAACATCATTTGCCGATATGGTCTTCCTCATGCTTTCATCACAGACCATGGAACACAATTTGATAACGAGGACTTCGCTGCCTATTGTCATCAATCAAACATTTTGAAAGTTCATTCAGCACCAGGCCATCCTCAAAGCAATGGACAAACTGAAGTGATAAACAGAACGCTGTTGAACGGTTTGAAGAAAAGATTGGATGATGCGAAAGCGAATTGGATCAACGAGTTACAATCAGTACTCTGGGCTTATCGAACTACTCCCCGAGTAGCAACGGGAGAATCACCATACATGCTGACGTTTGAAAGTGAAGCTGTCATACCTGCCGAGTTGGGTCTCCCAACACACAGGGTACTGAATTTCAATTCCCCTGTCAGCGATTTAATGAGAAGGCTGGATTTAGACATGCTCGAGGAGGTCAGAGAGGAGGCAGCCATTAGAAATGCTGCTTACCAGCAGCAGACAGCTTTGTTTTATAATAAGAGGGTGAAGAAGTGCGACCTGAAAGAAGGAGACTATGTGCTGAAGAAAGTAATTCAAAAGCATAACAAACTGGAGGCAAACTGGCATGGACCGTACCGAGTTACAGAAGTTGTTCGACCAGGAACTTATCGAATAGCAACTTTAGAAGGCGAAGAGTTTAAAAATGCATGGAACGCAGAACATCTGCGCAAGTATTATCAGTGATGTATATGTAACACAGTTTCCATCGATATGTATAAAATAAAAATATTCTGCAAGTCTCTCTGTTTATTGAAATTTTTCCGGGAATACTAGTGCTATGCAGTACTCGGCAAAGCACGGCAGACTACTCAACAAAATATTCCGAAAGCTCGGTAGACTACTCAACAAAATATTCCAAACTGTACCAACATAGTTGGTCGACGAGGAGAAAATATTCCAAACTGTACCAACATAGTTGGTCGACGAGGAGAAAATATTCCAAACTGTACCAACATAGTTGGTCGACGAGGAGAAATATTCCTAAAAATGCCAACCTGTTTGGCTAGGAAACGAAATATTCCAAACTGTACTAACATAGTTGGTCGACGAGGAGAAAATATTTCAAACTGTACCAACATAGTTGGTCGACGAGGAGAAATATTCCTAAAAATGCCAACCTGTTTGGCTAGGAAACGAAATATTCCAAACTGTACCAACATAGTTGGTCGACGAGGAGAAAATATTCCAAACTGTACCAACATAGTTGGTCGACGAGGAGAAAATATTCCAAAATCTACCAAGTATGGCTGGTCGGGGATAAGAACCCACTAACTGTAGTTGGTCGACGAGTACAATTTAACAACCTTGGTTGGTTAAATTTTAAACATTTTTATACTCATTACTTTATTATTAAGTGATCGAGCAACATTACTGATACTTGTAATTTTTTTTACTAAGTTGGTCGATGAACAACACTATTATTATTTTTTTAACAGATATGCATAAATGTAAAGTGTTGATATTTACAAGACAATAGCAATTAAGATTTGCAAGCAATAATGAAAGTCTTTCATTAAATTCGAAATAAATTACAAGTTACATTGATATGTATACTAATTGTTACATTAAAAATTCCTATTATATTGGTCTTTTCCCATCAGCTTTCGATACAGGTTCCTCACCAGCAGGCGGATCAATGAAAGACTGAGGAGAATTGATGAAGTTCAAATCCTTCAGCATCCTGACGTTCATCACAGAAGGTCGATCTAATAGATGCTCGGGACGAGATACCTCGATCTGAGAGTGAAGATTATAGTCACCGAGGTATTTTGAAATTAAGCTTCAAAGGAATAGCCCGAGCAGGGATCCACTCCATCTCCAAGTTGTACGGTGGCACAGGCAGGTCAAGCAACCCGGGATCATGGTAGTCCCATAGATAGTGTCCTTGTTCGAGCTTCAACACACCTAAGGCATTCATCCAGCCTTGCTTGTAGCCCTCATTATTGGCATTCTGGATACGATCATCCAAATGGAATAATGCTTCGTTGTATCCAGCCATCCAGAATTCCCTGGGCTGTTTGTGGAACTGATATGTTAGCCTTTCTAGCTGCTCGTGGAGATTCTTGGTGAAAAGATCCTTATTCTCCAAGATTGATTTCTGCACAGAGATCTGTTTCTCCAAGTCCCTTATCTTCTTGGACATATCTCACAAAGCCTGGTTCTTCGCCATTAGTTGGAAAGCCTGATTCTCTAAGGCAGACGTTGTTCTCTATTCCTCGACCAGCACCCGAGATGCTCTTCCTCGACCCCGAGGAGCTCTTGCTCACCCCCGAGGAGATGTGGAAGTGATCGACCTCCTCAAGGTGTCCAACTTTTCCCTTAATTTGGCATTCTCAACCTCTAAAAATGAAAATCCCTCATCAGTCACTAGGATTAGGGTTGTTGAAGAAGAAGCTGCAGACTTCAACTGCGCTAGCTCCTTCTGCAAATTGTTATTCTCTTGCTCCAGCAGCTCGGCAATCTGTCTGCACTGTTCAACCTCACCCTTCAGAGTTCTCTCCCTCAGATCATACCCAGCAAAAAGCTTCTCGTAGCCCTTGTCAGCAACGATCAGCTTATACTTCTTCTCGTACCCCTCATGCAGTAAGGCAGTTGATTCCTTGTACTGATTCTGAAGGTCTTCGAGGGTACACTGGAGATCCTCGATCATTTCATAGTAAGCCACATTATTGGCTACAGCTCGGTCAAGTAAACACTTCAGGTACTGATATGCTTCGACTGCCTGTTCTGAAGCATCATGACCAAGGATGTCGATAACTTCTGATGCACTCAGGTCTGTGTGACCAGCCTTATAATATTCATTACATTGCTGCATCAGCTTTGTATCATTGGCAGATAGCAGATCCATCCTAGCCAGAAACTAGCAGAGAAAGAAAAGACAATCATCAAAAAGAAGATCAAGACAGAGTACAAATAAAAAAGAGACAATCGTATGAAAGAAAGAACTCAAGTTTTATTAGATCATGAAATTTGGAGTTACAAATTCTGGGTTACATTCGACAAGAAAGAGAAAAATAAAGGTAAACCCAAACAACATTACACCTTTTCCTTATCTCCCAAAACCTTCTCGGAAGGTTGGGAGGAGGAAGCAGGTTGCTCGGAGGGAACTGTGGGTTGCTCGGAAAGCACCAGCTGTTGCTCGGAAGAAGAAACAACTTGCTCGGTAGTATGCTGGTTGGTTAGGGCATGTTCTCCCACTACCATTGAAGACTCCTCAGAGGTAGCTTCGTCCTCTTCTAATTCTTCTAGAGTAGGAGGGGGACCAGGGATGTGTCTCTGGAAGAGCTCGGATGACTCGTCGACCTTCATTTCCTGAAGGGCAGCAACCCATCCGTCCCTAAAATACTTTAGACTGCCATAGTCCACTTGAGAGGCCATGGCAGCACACCCCTTATTCCACCCCTTGTCCCAGCTAGAGCTGAAGGACTTCTTCACAACAGCTTTCCTTTTGGCCTTCTCCAAGGCAAGCTTCTCGGACAGCAAATCATCAGCAGCTTTCAGTTTTTGTTCAGCTTCCTCTTTCATCCGAGTTACTTCCTGGAGCTGGACCAACCTCTCCTCAGCAACCTTGAGCTTATTCTCAATCTCCCCTTCAGCCCTGAGCTTCTCTCTGAGCTCTTTATTTGCCTTCTCTAAGGCAGCCTTTTTCTTCTCCAACTCCTTGGAGGCATCAACAACTCGAGCTTTTTCTTGCTCGGAGGAGGCAAGCTTTCTCTCCCAGATAGCCTTATCAGTGGCATACTGCTGGCGAGAGTCTTCCAAAGATTTGATAGCCTCTTCCATAGCTCCCTCCACACTGGACGAGGAGCATGAGGATTTAATGGCTTCATCCTTTTTCAGGATTATGTTAAAGCAGCTCGTCAACTGTAAACTGAAAAAGAAAGCAAGTTAGAAACAAGAAATAACAAAGGAAAATACGAAAAGTTCAAAGTAAAGGTACTTACTAAAGCAAGATGACGATCAACCAAAGAAGTAACCATATCCCGAGTAAGGTTATCTTCATTACCTTGCACCTCGGGAATGGTCAAGGACTTTACCGAGCTCATGTCAGAGCTCGGGGGAACAGAAGTGGGAGCCCCATTCCCAGCAGCAGGGGGCTGAATGTTGGTGTCAGCCAAATTGACCGAGGAGCTCTTCTTTAGCCTCCTCGGGGGAACAGGTACAACCAAGGAAGAATCCTTGGTCGATGATATCACAATCACATCTCCAGGAGCAGCAGAGCTGCTCGGAGCCACTGCGGGTTTCTCGGCAATCTTCGCAGGAGCAGCTGGAGGAGCTGCAGCAGTTTTATTTGTCCCCTCCCTTAGGACATCAATCCTAATCCTTTTTACCTCCCCGGAGCCGGAGGCAATTTTCTCAAACAGAGCAGGAGTCCTTATCTTCTTCATCCTTTCGCTCAATGGAACATGAGATTCTGGCGAAGAACTTGCAGAGGGTGGTACTGGCTCTGCTTCACTTATCACTGGACGAGCAGTGAAAGAAGTTGTATAGCTCTTGTATTGGAGCAGATAGGAGGCTGATCATATGTGCTCGTCAGCAACCCTTTGATGCAAACCCCAGATAAGTCCCAAATGCCTTATATTGACATCTGTTTCTTTTGGGCACTTTCTCTTACTATCAGCTGCAAATAAACAAACATTGTTATCAGTGACACATTTTATCAAACACAAAACAAACATGATTTCAAAATAAATAAAATAAAATAAAAATAACCTATCCCATTGCCATAAGGAGGGCATCTAGGACCCTGGTAAACCTCACCTCCGATTAAAGGAGGGTGTTGCCAATTTTTTACGACAACCCCATGTTCAAAATAGTCCCTGTTGGCATCAGGGAGATTGACTACTAAGGCTCTATTTATAAACCTAGTTTTTAAATAATAAATATTATCATTAACTTCCCATATATAGCAGTACATGATTTCTGGAATTCCTATACGAGTTCCATGCACTTGATTTAATTTATACACCACATTAACTATTCTCCATGTGTTGGGGGCTATTCGTGCAGGAACAACATCAAAGTACTGAAAAAATTCCAGACACAGATGATTTGGTGGAAAAGAAAATCCACACTCAACAAAAAAGAGACTGGGGAACCAGTGTCCCTCAGCCAAATTGAAATAATTAGAAGGCTCAGAAAGCTCTTCCAATACAACCCAAGAAGGAATGGAAAAATCAGATCGAAATTTGTCAAGAGACTCAACAGGGTAAACCATGATGATGAATTAAAAGAAATGAAGAAGAAGAAGAAAGAAGATCTTACAGGAAAAATACTGAAGCTGTTGACAATGAACGACGGAAGAGATGAACGCACAAGAGAGTAGAAGACAATGAAAAACTCGAAGATGAAAATTTGAAAAGATAGAAGACGATGGGAGTCTCTGTGAAGTTTAAATACCTTGCCTTGGGAACTGGAGAAGTAATGATTATAAAAAGGATGATTACGTTATTGGCGGCTAAAAAGGCATTAAATATTGGCGCGGGAATCAAAGCGAACAACAGCGGCTAAAAAGACGAAAAGTGACGCGGGAACCAAAGCGAGCAGAAAAGTCCAAAAAAGCATGATTCTACGAATTGGAAAGGAGAAATAAATACAAGGGAGATGATCCTAAAAATCAGGAAGAACTATTTAAAGCCACCGTATTCCGAGAAAGAATGTTCCATACTCCTCAAATTTTGAACTATGAAACATTGGGGGCTTCTGTTGATACCAAATTTAATCTGCTGACTTGGACCAACCATATGAAGACACGTGGCTATCTACATGGCAACAACAAGCACTTCCGAGATGATCATACACTCCGTGGAACTCTTATGCTCCGAGGAACAAGACCTCTCCGAGGAACTCTTATGCTCCGAGGAACAGGACCTCTCCGAGGAACTCATTAGCACTGAGAATCTCAGGCGGTCCGAGCTACTCAGGCGGTCCGAGCTGCATCTCGAACAAAGCATTAATAGCTGGATAACCAACTGTTCAACTGATTCATTAAATGCTTATCATTCAGACGCACACGCAAAGAGGGAATTAAATGTATTACCCTTTCATATGTATATCATTTAATGTATTACCCTTTCACATTACAGCCTCAGGGCTATAAATACATTGTACAATCCTCATTGTAAGGGATCTGATTCTAAATCCAAACTTTGGGGTCCAGAACACAAATTCTTGTAATCGAGAATTCCCAAACACTCAGCAATAAAACAACAGTGGACGTAGGCCATTCATATAAGGCTGAACCACTTTAAAAATCTTTTGTCTCATTTATTTATCTGTGATTGAATTATTAGAGTGATCTAATTTTTTGCATCAACACCAGGGGCCTGTTTTGTGGCCATAGACTCCTCGGCATTCATGATCTTACCACCTTTAGGATATTAATTCAGTCATGGTCCTAAAGGGGTCTTTGACTAGAGCATAATATAATTTCATAGGGAGCAAATTATAAGAGAAAAATTTCTGATATTGCTCATAGTATAGGCCATTATTTTAGTCTAGTTTGGCGTATTCCGTTACAAATCGTCACGTACCGGCACAGCAAACCGACATCAACACTCAAGACTTCACGACAACCCATAAAGGTATAAAGAAATTTAGTGTTTAAATTAATTCACATACATTATTTTTAGGATGTTTATTTTTATTATAAATGAACAGGGGTTTTTATTTTTAAAAAGAAATTTTTTTTTATTTTTAAACCTTGTTCAAATGAGATATTTATCTCATTCGAACGAAAGGGGTATTTCGTTAGAAGGGTCGTTTTAAGTTTTTATCTAACTAGCATTAATCGAGGGTTTGCTATTTTAACTCGTCTTCATTCGAACGAGTCGCCACCTCAAAATTTGTGAACACACTATAAATACCTATTTTGTGTTCATATTTCATGAGGCTTTTGCCAGATCCATTTGTGCTTATATATTGCCAATCATCTTCTTTGTTTAGTGTTGTAAAACACTTTTAATTCATGACATACATCCTGAAAACTTTTCATGTGAATTTTTTTAAACCCTAGACTATTTCAGTATCTTGCATACACCTTTGTGGAGAAGGCATTGTGATTCTCTAGGGAACTCACTACTGAAGACAAAGGTTGATTGGTGGATACCGAAGGTAGAAGGCCATATGTAGATTGCGTCTCACCGAGTAGTATTCTTTGGAGATTCTACGAAGACACTGCGTATAATACTTGTGGCTGGTATCAAGTAGTTTGTAAGTTGATAGTCTTGTAAACTCTCTAAAGTGTTGAATAAAGGTTTTGTTCGAAAGAGATTGTTCCTGAAACTTTGCCTTTATTGAAGGCTTAGTTTGCTTTATTTGTTTTATCACATAATTGTGTGTTTAGGATAAAAAGATCAAATTGATAAACATACAAAAATACAATTTAGTTTATGACCATCCATGCCGAGCACATTTATTTTCTCATTCCCATATTGGTATCAGAGCATTCAGTTGTATTTACCCTTACAAGTGGTATCAGAGCGGGTTACACTAATTTATTGCATAGATCCTTATTTAGTGTTGTTTTAGGGTGGTTGTTTAATCATCTCTCTTGCGTTGGTTTATTTGTTTTTCTCTCAATGGATTCCAATAGTTTTGATGACTTATATATTTTCAATTTGATATTTGCTAAAAGAATTGAGATTCTTAAAAAAGAAATTTTTTGTTTTAAAGCTGTCATGGAACTTTTGCAAACTGTTCAAACTTAAAGAGTTTTTTTCGTGAGAAACTTGTGGACATGGATCGTGAATTTAGAAATTTAGAATTGTCCGAGAAAAAAAGTGATGATAGAGTCCAGTTTTTAGAGACACAATTAGTAAACTCTAAAATTTCTAGGGTTTGATTGATTGCCAATGAGGATAGTGAAATATTGATTTTAGATTTTAAGACACGTGAGAAGACTCTTTTCTTCTTTTTCTCATTTTCTCTTTTGTTTTCTTTTACTTTTAGTTTTCTCTTTTTCTTCTCTTTTTTCACTACTTTCTTTCTTTACTTTTCAAACTCTCATATGCCTAAATTACAACCGACATCATAACAACATCATTCAATCCCAAGTAACAAACTAAACAAAGGTACGTAAGGTGTATGTATGGTTTAAAACTCAAATGTAGAGTTGGTTCTGGGATTTGGGGTTATGAAATGAAAGGCTATATTTAGGCTCAAAGTGGCTAACGAGGGTAAACATATAAGGGTGAGGTCAAGGACAATATTGGTGATATAACAAAGAGGGCCTATGATCATTTCCAAAAGTTTACGCAATTCTCGAGTCAAAACAATATATGAAAATCATGATCAAGTAAAACATTTCAAGTATGAACTCAATTAATGAACGGTCAAATGAAAAAATAGTGAGATTACCGACGAATTCAACGTTTTCAAAGAGGAAAGAATAGTGTATAACACTCACAAACGACGAAAGGTACAAAGCTTACTTAGTGTAAGTATATACAATGCAACAAAAGATTACCGAGTTATAAAAATCTTAAACCAAATCAATATAACCATAAAAGTGCATGTGCTCATGGGATAAAAGTTTAATTCATGAAGTTATTCATAATATCAATAAGTGATACTAAAGACTAAAAACTTCTAAAATCGAGAACATGCATCATTAGGTTGTCTATTGTATCGGGCAATTATTGAAATTTATCATCGGAAACAAAGGCAAAATTCCCAAAAAAGGAGAAAAAAGAAAGAAAATCTTTTTGAAATTTTTGAATTTTCTAAGAAAAGCATACTAAGTAACTAACATGTGAGCATAAACATGGACTAAATAAAGAAATGGATAGAATATCCCACACCCCCTAACTTAAAACTTGACATTGTCTTCAATGTAAATTAAGAACCAAGTCAAAGAGAGGAAAAGAGAGATATTACCCAAAATTGGAGCGATCCCCATAAGAACAAGTCAAAGAATCTACAAAACAAGTTAGTACCGAGCATAGAGAAAACAAATAATAAAAAGTTAACTAATTGCACTAAACTAAAATAAAAAGAAAGAAAGAATAAAAAGCTAACTATATACAACCTATTATTTAGGCTTCACACTAACTGTACACTAGAAGTCTAAATAATTGAGGGTCCACCATAAGAACTATTTGACTTTGGAGGATAACCGGTGTAACCTCACATACAAACATGCCCTCCAAAAAATTTGAATTTCGTTTGCACAACGGAAGGCATGTGTAAGGCGTAAGAAAGGAACCATCGCGAATTAAAAGTTTTGGAGGGACGATGGGGGGTTTGGATTGAACGGGTGACAAAAACAAGTGGGGATCGAGAAAAGCCGAATATCCTCCCAATTATTTTGAATTTGGAATGGGAGGCGGTGCACACAAAGGCAAAGATGCGATCATGGAAGACGACTCGAGCAAGTACTCCTCATCGGCGATAGGATTTAAAATATTAAAGTTTGAAACCGAACCATCGGGTACTTGTTCCGGTGGGATAATAGAGAATGAAAATGGGGATGAAAGAAATTCAAACTCATGAGATGAATCATCATCGCATGAAGATTGAGCTTCGAATGAAATAATATCATTTTCAATGAAATGTTCTTCTTTGGGGGCCAAAGAAGAAATCATTTCATTGCAAATAGATATTACGTCATTATCATCCTCACTTTCAATATCTATTACGCGATGGGAAAAGTCAAGAATGGTTTGTTCCAAAGTAGGTACAAGTACCACATTTGGTTCAAAACATTCCTCGACCTCGAAAGTCTCGGAAGCAAAATCATCGTCGGACTCAAATAATAAATCCAACTCATGTTCCCACGAACGATTTTCTTCCCGATAATGAGTTTCAAGTTTCTCATTCTCATACATACGCAAACCCTCACCGAATGTCATAGGTCGAGGTGCGAATACATGAGAATGGGAACTTTGAAAGTTACTATCGGACTTAAATGAAAATTCATTATGATAGAAATTTTGAAAACTATTCGAATTCATTTCAAAATTCCTAATATAAGGAGGTAAAGGCCCAAAATCATTGTCATCATCATCAAAATTCCAATAACCTAAATTTTGACTTTCGTTATACTCGCCCAAAGTAATATGTGAATTTGAAAATTTTTGGGATTCTAAGTATTCACCGAAAGTCATAGGTTTGCGAGAATTTTGAGAATTATAACAAGGATTACCGAAAGAATTGGAATAAGACATGCTTACCCAAAAAATGGCTCGAAGTGGCGGATTCCACAAAGTAAGTGCGCGAGGGAAAAAATCGAGCGTTTCTAAGTGCTCAAATGTGGAAGTCCTGCAAAATATTAACAAATAATACAAATAGAAAGAAAATACTATGAAATACTAAATCAAATAAAGTCTAAAACAAACTCATCCCTGGCAACGGCGCCATTTTGATTAAGCGTGAAAGGTAGCGTCGCGTCAAAACGCTAATCATTGAATTCGTTTCACCGCCTTAATACAAAAACCTAAATTACGACTGCACTTGCGATAAAAGTGTAGAGGTAAATCGGGTATCGAAAATCCACAGAGACGAGTTGCTAGAATTTATAAGATTTAATACTCCTAAAATAAAAGTGTAAAAGATGATTATACACAAAAAGGGAAAAGATGCATAAAAGGGAAATATTAATCTAGGCGAGGGAAAATAAAGTTAGATTAAGAAAGCGAGTAAAAACTATAGGTTGCGTCAAATATCCCTCACCCGAGTTAATTAGTATAAAATGGTTACATGGGTCGACGAGTTATTACAAATGCGTCTCGTTTTGACAGTTAATTAAATCAAGGGTTGTCACGCCCCTAAATTTGCATAAAAGCCTAATACGATTTTGGTGTCAACAAATACCCCGGAAATTATGCATCCAAGGTCGTAAGCATGGAACATACATGATATGCCCCGTCAAATCCCCTAGGCATAATAACTAGGACAATGCACCCGAAATATACCCGTAAACATCATCACGAAAGCAAAGCAACATATCAACCCGGAATGAGTTCAATCTGACACAACCTAGACTAATTTAGCTAGAAAGGATGGTAAATGACATGTATTTAGGTGAAAGCAATAAATAAAGCAAGTAAACTAAATTAGAAAGCAAGTAAATTAACTACAAAGTAAGAAAATAAGAAAATACAACTTAAATTAATTGGAAGGGATAATGAATAGTAACCTTACAACACCCAAATGGGGAACACCCAAAGAGAGGAGAAGATGAGCTCTCAAAATCCAAAATCCAAACCCTAAACTAAGTATCTAAAATGAAATATATCTCCCAAATAAAAGCCCCCAACATTCTATTTATACCCCAAAATAAACCCCAAACAAAACCAAGCCAAAAAACCCAAAATAAGTCAATTTTTGTCCATATCTGATGGGACCAGTCGACCTCATGTTTGGGACCGGTCGACCGCACTTTTGGAATTTGCCTTGGCCTCGAGGCAGACCCTTTTTCCCTCCGAACCAATTTTGACACGTTGCACGGAAACGGCTATAACTTCCTCATACTGAATCGAAATGAGGCGTGGTCAGAACCGACGCGAAGCTAATTAAATTATCTACATGATTCTATTTTGAAACCCTCCAAATTATGTAGTATGAAATTACCAAAATGCACTTGAAGTAGAAGAAAATACCGAAAGCTTCCGGAAATGGCCATAACTTCCACATACGGAGTCAGAATGACGCACGGTTAGTGGCCACGGAAAGATAATTTGATGATCTACATGTTGGTAACATCATTCCATAAAAAATAGTGAGTTTAAAAAGACCAAATTGCCCTTGAAGTAGCATTCGACGATGGAACTTCTCTAAAATGCAGTTGAACCTCACTTTTAGCGTTCCAATACCTACAAAAGCACAATTAACCCCTGCAAAACATATATATGTCCAAATCCGAGGTTGTCTGGTTAACGAGCATAAATATAGACATTAAGAACGTAAAAGTGCTAGAATGCATAAAGATAAAGGGCGCAAATATGCGATATTCGTGATGTATCAGCCATTGATGGTGAGATTTGTTTAGTTGGTGGAGGAATATTCTTCGAATGTTTAGTCAGTGGCTCTGTGATAGCCTCAGAAGGCTTAAGAGTAGAAAATTCTTTGCCAGTGGACACGGGATGGTTTAATTCTTTATTTTGCTACTCTACCATAGGGGGTGGGATATGAAAAAACTTTTCAGTAAAGTTAGGAATGGGAACTATTGAGTTAGACCTAATTACAGAAGAATCTATAGAAAAAATTGGATTTTAAATAGGGGCAAATCCCAAAGAATATTTCCCAACTAATATAGAACTTGGGGTTGCAGGAGAAAAGGAGTTGGGATCCTTAATTAGTAAAGGATCCTTCACTCCAGCGAAAGCAGCAGCTGGGTCTGAAAGAGGGAGGAAGAATTTGACGTTAAAAATGTAGGTAATAATACCAAAATCTAACAAGATATAAGAAACATTTCCAAGGATAAGAATTTTGGTATACCTTCAATCTTAACCTTAAAAGGGGTTCTTATTGTTATGGTCTTCACCATTTGTTTCTTAGGAACCTTGAACATGTCCTTTAATGGAGGTTTAGCATGCTCATTATTGGATACAGAAGTACCATTTGGAACCTCAAATGGATACTTCTTCTTCTATTATCGAACAAGGGGTGTAACACCTCTCCTTATTCTTCCTCCTCTTTTTCAGTAAACATAACCTTCATCATTTTAGAAGAAGAAAAAGAAGAAGATACATTTGAACACAAAATGAGTAAAAAGTCAAAACAATTAAAAATAGAATGTGAAGATTAAGAATGGGGCCTTACGAGAGTAAAAGGTACAAATGGATCATTGGCTTGGCATTTTAGATGTTAGTGATGATTAACATGAAGTGACCACCATGTTTAAAAACCATAAGTCACTCCAGCATCAAATTCCACACTAACTATAATAAAAGTTCTTCAAAGTTTGGCATAACTAGAAAATGCAATCATAATAGATTTCGTGTAAACATTGGAGGATCCAATAAAGATTTTTTTCCCTCCTAGGAGCAGGAATATCTTGGTACAAGAGAAATTTTCTTAAGTAGAGCTCACCACATGACTTAGTACCAGAGGCCTTAAGGGGTAAAGTGCCACATAATAAATATCTAGGAGTCAAAAACTCCCCCAAAAGGAGTTTCTTTCCTCAATAGGGAGGAATTATATAACATAGGAATAAGCCACTGAGGGGATTTGGAGGGGTGGCAATTCGGGTTAGTCGTGTCATTTTAGGGTCATGTTGATTTTGATTTGAGTATAAATTTAAATACTCTTAAATCTATACTAGCTAATCGTGTCATGTTCGGATCAGTTTCGGGTTATTACCGTAAACGGGTTATCGTGTCAAAAATTGTCAGCCCAAATTGATAAGATTCAATAAAGGTTAAAGGAGGAACCCGCTTAGAAAAGAGTTAAAGCTCTTATTAGCATATTTGGCATTATAATAGGCATGGCTATGGATGAAACCTGAGTTACTAAAGGCATGACCAATCTCAGGGAAGTAGACCCGTAATGTCTCACCCAATTAGAGTTAAATGGGACATAGAGTTTGGAGCAACTCCTATAAAGAGAACCCAATAGGTAAAGGTCATGAGACACTTTTCTACCCTCAACCATAACTGATGCCAGGAAAGAATACTCTAGCATCACATATTGAGACTTCGCATAAAAAATTTGCCTTGATAACAAAAATAGAAGGAAACAAAAATACTCTCCATTAATCACAAGAAAAAAAAGTCTTAATATGTTTCTTTATGAAATTAGAATAGGTCGGATAGGGATTGTCAATTTTGGATTTCACATGGCAATGAACTGACAGAATATGAGGATGAACATCATCTTTAATGGATTTGAAACCTCCTAAATTGAGAAATATCAACCACACTAGGTCTAGCAAACCCAAAATTAAATTCGCAATAATTGAATGCAGGATTCCAAAAGTGAATGGCGCTGGAAATATCGGTCTTCTCCATTAAGTATGGATTCTCTATGAGAATATGGTTTACCCACTATGTCCACTCGCTATCATCCAACTATTTAGGATAACCCCTAAATTTAAGAAAATGGGTTCCTTAATGGAATCAGAGTTTTGGATGTAAAGATTTTTCTCCCCAAACATAGGATAGTATACTAATAACTTTAGAGAAAGCTCTCTGAAAAAGGACCCGTGGATAAATGAGAAGCGCCATAGGGTAACTAAATGGTACATACTATGTCTCTAATCACAATAGAGAAATAAACCATGCTCTCGATAATGACCTCCTCAAAATTTCATACGCTTGTAGGGTTTCTGAGTTGGAGTCCATTAATTATGAAGAAGTTGAGAGAAAAGAGAAATGAGATCAAAAGGGTTGAAAGAAGATTGGAGAGAGAAAGTGAATGGTTCAAAGAGTATAAAATCTAAAAGACATATTTAAATAGTTTAAAAAGAAATGTTTGAAATACAACTACAGTACCAAGCAAAAAACTTTGGCATGCGTACCTAAGGATTTTATGCCAAAGGTAAATCTAAAAACCCTCATGATTAGACTTGCGGCTTGTCAGTGCCATATGAAACTAAAATCAAGCGACAGGAATTCCAAGACGACCAAACATAATGGTTTGAGTGAATAAAAAAAATTATCTAGTTATGAGATTTAATTATTTCGAAGAAAGATAAAAGGTTATTTGGACACTTTCCACGTGCAATTAGATTTGGTGAGTGTTATGTTTACTGTTTATAAATAACAATTGTACAGAATTATGAATAATTAATATAATTATAGAATTAAAACAGAATTACATAAATGAAACACTTACTTGAATTTGCAAAAATAATATAAGAATAAAAGAAATAATTCGAGCCCTGTTAAGAACAGTCTCCTTAAGATAATTTATTCCCTACAATGTGCTCCGAGATTGATGAATATTGTCTTCCAAGATAGAACGGATTTTTCCAATTAATTATGTAGCACAATAATAATTAATTTCAACGAACTCAAATTCTGTGGCTTTTACTCAACAATAATGCAAGATATGTTATGCAGGAAAAAGAATTTCTGGAACAGATATGACAGGAATTTTCTGAAATAAATATGACAGCAATTCTGGAGGAGGGAAAATTTTTCATTTTTTAAAAACGGAGGGAGACATCTGTATTTATAGCAAAGTAGTTGACGGTTGGCACAACTGTCAAAAACAGTTAAACGAATTAACTGTTGGCAATAACTGCCAACAGTTTATTAATTAATTAATTAATTTCGTAATTAATTAATAATTAAAGCCCAGAATGTTAAATAAATTCGGCCCAAAAATGTAGGAGATTTTTATAAACCCAAGCCCAAGCCCGAACCGAGCCGAGCCGCTCTCGCTCGCGCGTGGACTTTTGATCGAAAGTCAACCCGTGCATAGCTTAGGTCATCTCCCCTTCAAAGAGTTGGGATACCCCAAGGCATCCAAGCCTTAGTCCATACTTGGGGTGTTATTAACTCATCAAATTTTCACTACTCTTCCAATGTGGGACAAGAGTTAAAACATACCCAATTCATTAACTTTCATTGCTTTGTTAGTCACTTTGGGGACATATTTATCATTCAAAACTTATTGAAATTGGACATATGAATATACTACGTTAATCTCCTTGCGGAGGAGAACGCGTTCGTATATGGTCCCACGATTTTCGTAGTGTGGGTCCCACCTAAATTTGAGCTCAAAGTTGCTCAAAAATCTGTCCAAAAAATTCTGGACAGCTTTCTAAATAGTCCAATTTTCCAACAATGAGGACACCACCAATAGAAAAATATGCATGCATAATATACCAAAATCACGGTATTTTTAGTTCTAAACGTACAAAAATAACTAAACACTACAACAAGGCAAATTTGTCTACATCATTGAATGGTTAGGGTAAATATTGTGCATGAATCACAAAACAGTTTTGATTAAAATTTATTATTAGATAAAAAGTGATTAAATACATAACACATTAGAAGAGGTACAAGCCTACAAAACTCGTTCAAATCATTAGTAAATTTTTCATTAATTCCAAAAAATGGGGATTATAAAATTGGGAAAACAAATATTACTTTCTGCATATTAAAAAATAATGAGGAAATGCATAAATTAAAAATCTGTGGAATGTAACCCATGAGTAATCTAACTATTTTTCCTCCAAATCCTAATAGGCTTTATCTTATGCCAACCCAAAATAAGTCCTATTGATTATCGAAGTTTAGGACTACCTCCTGTGATTTTTCTTGCAACTCCCCTACTAAGAGAAATTTCCTCCAGTGAAAGAGCATCAAAGCCCCAATATTTCGAGTTACCTTGGCCATCCACATGGATATTCTCAAACTCTTTCCAATCCTCTAAAATATCATTAGTTGTGTTACGAAAATAATCATGAGAAATAGCTCGGGCCTCATAACCAGCTAAGCCAGCAAGATGTTGTCTTAATCTTCTAATAAAATAGGGATATATTTTGAGGAAAAAGGTAATTTGAACATTAGGAAGAGTAAAAAATCTTCAAAATTTTGAATATATTTCCATATCCAAAAAAATTGTTTTGAGTATGGACCTTCAATGAAAATAGAGGGGAGATGCGAGAAAGCAAGAAGAACTTCCAAAGCCTTAACAACATCAATGGTAGTGGAAGGATAGTGCAATACATGTTGGCTAATGTCTAGACCATCTGCAGCATACCTCTCCAAATCATGAATTGGATTCCCAAACAACATATGAGGGTAAATAATTAGATCAGAGGGGAGAATCAAAGAAAATAGAGTCAGTCACTAAGGCTTCGAAGGCAGTCAAATCAAAGTTATTTCAGCCAAAACACAGCAAGTATACATGCCATTGATGATGACATGGTTGGTGGGTTGTATAAAAGAATGATAGGGAGGATTAGCATTAGTAATTCCATATCTAGGGATAGTATAAGTGTCACAATGCCAAGAAGAAAATCAATCCAATTCTATGCTCTTAGAAGTATCGAAGGTATAATACGTTTACTTGGCCTTGACCAAGCATAATCTCCCCTAGGATGAGGGGTGAAATTGAGTAAAACACTTGTGGCAATCAAGTTGAAAATGGTTAAGAATGAGGGTCTGATCATAACCAACACCTAAAGGATGTTGGGTAATCACTTCCCATGGATGAGGAAGAGGAGGAACTATAAAGCATCCACTATGGACCAAAGTGGGATGTTGGTCATACTCATTGGCCTCAGCAATTTTTTACTTTTGGCTTTAGCTTTATTAGCTCAGCCACCTGGTTATCACAAGCCTCAACATCTTTGGCCTGAGTCGTGGATTTTTGTCTTCGATTTGAGGTTAACAAGACTCAGAAGTAGGTAGACCTATTAGCCTCTTAAATTTCACTAACAAAATCATCTCCAAAAATCTTACAATTAGAATGGGTGGAGTTCCCCGAAAAATCATATATCAAGTTCAATCTTCTTTTGTAAAGGGCAGAGGTATCTTTGACAACATTTTGTTTGCCCAAGAAATATTTATCTTGATTAATCATAAGAATATTGCGGGTTCATGTTTCTTTGAAGATGGATATGGCTAAGGCATGTGATTATATGTTGTGGATTTTTATTATTAAGGTTTTGAGGAAATTTGGATCCGGTTGTAAATTTTTATTTGGTTTGGAAAGTTAGTTCTCAGTTTTGGTTTGAAGGGTTTTTTTAATCTCAGAATGGGATAAGGCAGGGAAACCCCTTGTCTCCTACCTTTTTCATTATTGCAGCTGAAGTCTTGAGTAGAAATATAGATAACATATCCAATAGACCTCATTTTCAAGAGTCTGAAGTTCCTATTAGTTGCCCAAGGTCTCTCATCATGCTTTTGCTAATGAAATCATGAAGTTCTCCTCTGGGTTAAAAAAGTTCATTCAAGGAGTGCTATATATTATTAAAGAGTATGAGAGAGACTCTGACCAAAAAAGTTAACTTATCAAAAAGTTTATGGTCCTCTCTAAGCACATAACCATGGGTAGGTCTAGATAACTTAAACCATTGACTGGTATATCAGCTAAAGAGCATCCAATAAATTACTTGGGGTGTCCTATTTTTATGGGTAGAAAGAAGATTTCTTACTTTTAAGATTTGATCCAAAAGTTCAGAACTAAATTAACATGATGGCGGGGAAGTGTTATTTCCAGTGGCAGAAGAATAGTCCTCATAAAACATATGTTGCAATTAATGTACATCCACTTAATCTCACTTTAGACCTCCCAAAAAAGATCATTTATACAATTCAAAATCTTATGGCTAATTTTTTTTTTTTTTGGGGGGGGGGGGGCGAAATTGAGGGGATTCCTAAACACCACTAGTGTAAATGAAGATCATTGTGAAATTTAGTTGAAGAGGTGGGAATGGTATTTCAAGGTATAGAGGTGTTGATCAAGGCCCTTTCTGCTAAAATTTGGTGGAATTTTAGAAAGAATTCTTATCTTTAGTAAAGATTTATATATGCTAGGTATTATAGGCATCACCACACAAATCAAATACAATAAGGCCAAGGATCTAATGTGTGGAAGAGAATGATTAAAGTTGAAAATGAGATTGAACAGCGGCGTACCTAGGATGTAGGAGCTAGGGAGATGGATGTTCTTTGGGATTGTTAGGTAACACAAAACCCTCTCATTTTATCTTTTCCTTTTGTTAACTTGGGGAAAGTGAAAGATTTGTGGTTGAATAATGGATAATGGAACTCTGATTTGATAAATATATTATTCCCTCCCAATAATGCTCAGTAAATTTGCCAAACTATTACTAGGGAAGATGGCATAGATCAGCTGAAATGGATAGCTACTCAATTTGAAATTTCTTTATTGCTTCAGCGATCACCTTATTTAAAACCCATCTTAATTCCAATTGGTATAATAATTTTATTTGGCATAAAACTATCCCTATTAAGATATATATTCTTATGTGGAGTCTCATTAGGAACATGCTTCTTCTTGATGATTCTATTAAGAATCTTGGAATCAGAGATCCATTTATGTGCCATTGTTTTAGCAAACCTTGTGAAGAGAACTCAGACCATTTATTTATTGAAGGTGATATTGTTATGGAAGTGTGGAAGTATCTTAGAGATGGGTTGGGTAATCAAAATTATTTTAATGGAATAAGGTCTTGTCCGATTAGATGGTGGAGTTATGAGAGTCATAAATATGTCCATACTCTTCCCCCTTTTATTTACTAGCAGCATTGGTGTTGGAGGAATAAGGCCAGATATGAGGAGATTACTCTATTTGTCCTAAAGATTATTATTGATATAGAGAGTATGGTTCATCTTTATGTTTTCAAAATAATGCCGGTTAGATTATCCTTCAACAATATCCCTATTTAAAATGTTCCTTTGTATTTAAAGAAAAATCATATGCTTGTTTTGTGGAGTAACCACCTCAGGGGTATTTAAAATTGAATGTTGATGGATCCTGAGGAAAGTTATGGTGGAGGTGTTCTAAGGAACCATAAGCGGGAGGTGTTATAGAGTTTTTGTAGCTATTTCCATAAGGCTACTAACATTATGGCAGAGGACTTAAATATTTAAGAGGGTCTTAATCATAGTAGGGACATTTACATGTATCCCATCATTGTGGAATCAGACTCTAAAATCATGACTGATATTCTAAAAATGAAATTGTCTGGATATTTCTCAAACAGTCAGAAGAATTAAGAGGTTGACTTATGGATGGAGAATTTCTTTTAATCATGTTTATAGAGAAGGTAATTTCCCAACACATTTTTTGGCCTCTTATGGATGTATGGAAAAAAGGTTAATGATATCAAGTAATTTAGAAGTCTTCCCTCATGAACCAAGGGGATTTATTCCGCTAGACAAATGGTCCCCTCCTTCATTCAGAATTGACAAAATATTTTAAAGAGTTTCTTTATCTTCTTAGAATAGTTGGTGTTTATTTTGTATTATTGATTGTGTATAAAACCAAATTGATCTTACTTTTTAGCTTCATTTCTTTGTATTACAACGGAGAGGGGCCTTTTCCCTCTAATACGATCTAATAAAATCTGGGGGTTCTCCCCTCTAACAAAAAAAATAACTAATTCTAACAACCTAACCAACTAACCACTTATATTATTCAATGACCACTGGGATTAATTCCTATTACTAACCCAAACAACATCGTTTTGCTTAATTCATATATCCTTACTGCATCTCGATACAGTGTCGTTAAACTCACTACTTATATTTTATTAAAAAGCACCATGATGTATTACTTCATAACTCAACGGTAACTCCAAATTGGCTAAACCCTAATTTTGCCTCTTTAATTGCATTTTTGATAAGGGGTTGGGGTTATATAGAGACGGGCTTTGGGTCTTTTAGAATGAACATATATCTAACATTGGGGGATGTTGATGGTTGTAACAAGAATAGTTTATGGATTATTCATCATTGATTTTGTGAGAGCAGAAAAATATCACAATAAAGAAATCCATGAAAACAATCACAAAGAGCAGAAAATAAAAAATCACACACACAACAATGATGTACGTGGTTCGATAACTTGCCCACGTCTACGAAAAGGTTACTATTTATTAACTTTCTCTCAAAGTTTCACGTTTTAATCCCCTTGCCCCAGGTTAGGGTTTATAATTTATAGATCTTATTTCATAAAGGTTAAGTCTCATAAGGAACTCAATATTAGCGTTGGATAGATCGTGAAACACTTGAATATCTCTGCCGAGATTATTGGTGGTTGATTTGAATATATCCATAAGTCTTTTATTGTATATTAAATACTCATCTGGTGGTCGAACATTTGATTTGGGCTGGACATACCTTTAAGAGGCTTGGTCTTGTTAGGTTACTCTCATTGACCATAATAAATGGGGGCCCCCCAATTGCCCCTATAAATTTTTGGGCATTTGTGAGGTGTGGGCCAATAATTTTTACTTAAACCAGAGGCCTTGTAATTTGAAATTTTTTGTTCTTGCAACTGGAATGGAATTTTTATAGATCTGGTGAACATTGTGGGGGTACGCTCGTCATGAGCCAAACACCGTGGCATACATGTAATTCATTTGACTGAGCGGGGTGTTGTTGTCCGTCCGAGCATTAAAACCGCCAAAAGTCATTTGGGAGATTGTGTGTAATCATTTTTATTAGGCTTCAAACCGGAGATACAGTCCCTTGCGTTACTGCGGTTCAATGAATCTTCTTTATTTCTCTCTAAACTTTGCAACGTTCATCTTCCTCAGTCTCCTCTTTTTCCTCAGAGCTTTGTCAATCCTTGTAAGTTCAGTTCGCCTTCTTTGTTTTCCTCTTCTTCGAATTTTTCTGCAATTGTAGCGAGAGTTCTTGTGTGTTCATGGAAAAGTTTGATAATAAATCAATAGAAGAATTTAGGAAGAAGCATAATATTCCTGATTGGGTAAAAATCTATTGTGCCCCTTACTTAGAAATGTGTGTGACATTGAAGGAGGCATTGGATTCATACCCTTATGATAACCCAAGGGGATTTGACTTTTCCCCCAAACCCTCTTTCCATAGATTTTTTAAATACTTTGAGGTAGTATTTTCCCAATGTTCCCCTAATGTATGGAAAATTGTGAATGGGGTTCATAGAATTAACACCCTGTATGACACAAAATTGGGTCTTGCCGAAATCTGTTACTGTTACATATGGTCGAGGACAAGTGTTGGCCATATTTACTTGAAGAACAGAAGGGTTGATCGAGTCCTAGTGGTAAATCTTCCAGACTCGCACAAGGATTATTGGGGCCATGATTTTATTTCCAGAAATTGGCAACATATTCCTGCTCGTACGGGCGAGAGGCAAAGGGACCCAGTATTTTTTTACTATGGAAAGGAGCGCAAAGGTCGTTGATTTTTATCTTGTTATTGTATTATTTGATCTTCATTTTCTTCTTCTTTTTGTCTTCTGATAATTGTCCTTTCTTCCTTAGTTTTGAAACTTGTGAAAAGATTCTTGAGCTTCACATTAGTGAGATCAATGTTAATGAGATTTTGAAGGCTTGGAACATCAAAGAGAGGCTACCTGATGGCAAGCATCCCAGGTCAGAAACTTTTCTATTAGAGTATAAAAATACTACAACCAGCTTTATTGCTTGTCTTATAGATGAGGTTACTGATTTGAGATCTCCTGAGGTTGGCCCTTTTGAGCCAATTATTTTAGAAGAGGAAACTTCAGAAGGAGGAGAGGAAGAAAAAGAAGAAAGTGAGGATTGAGAGGGAGAAAAAAAAAAGAAGTGAGGAGGGAGAGGAAGAAGAAGAAGAAGAATGGAGGAGGAAATTTAAACTTCCCTACGATGATGACCGGACTATCTTATCTAATCGGATCCAATCTTTAAAGACACCAGAAACTGATTCCCCTAAGGGCAGTGGTTTTTTCCCGTCGGACAAGGGGAAAGAGAAAGAGAAGGATAATAAAAGAGTGCAAGAAGAGAGGGGAAGAGAGAAAGAGAGGAAAAGAGGAAGAGAAAGTGGAGGCAAAAAGGAAGCTAGTCCTACATTCCTCAGGGGTCCAATATTTCCCAAGACTTGAGGGGACTAGCATGGGTGATGCACCTTCCCTTTCACCTGACCTATTGAAGAGGGCAGTGCTCACCACAGATCGCAAGCTTTCTTCCAGGTTCGGGTCATCCCATCTTGCCCTCAAAATTGCACAGGGGATGACCCTAGTAAGTCTTTTTCATTGTTTATTTTTATTTACTCTTTCTGTTACTATACTGATTCGTTGTTCTTTTCTTTCGTGTGCAGTTGCTATCTGATTTTACCACTCTTCTGGGCGTCCATGTTGGTAGCTCTAGGAGAGAGCAAGAGAAAAATATGCTTTGCAGTCTAAGAATCAAGCCTTTACTGAAGCTTCATAAACATGGGAGCGTGAGAAGGAAAAAATGACCAAGGCCTATGACGCACTTGGGGCGACTCAGAAGGGGGTGATTGCTGAGAAGGCCAAGATATAAGAGGATAATGAAGCCTTACCCAACAAGGTTATCAAACTAGAGAATCTTCTTCAGGAAAAATATACGAGCTACCGCGAGGGCTTTTATAAAGCCTCTGATGATGCTGAATGGACATTGGCCTACGGGTGCAAGGTATGCTACAAAAGGTATGGAATTAGGGTTTCAAGGTTATTGGGACTCCTATTAAATCTGATCTCTTCAATCTTCATTCTTCTGGTCCTGATCCTTTTGAGGAGGATAAATAGGATGGTGGCGACCAATCTGCTGGTCATACCAAGATTGTTCCTATTGAGTTCGGCAAAAATGATGGTGTTGGCAAGGAGCAGTAGGTCATTGACAAGGGAAAGGCTATTGCAAATAGTGATCAGGTGAAGGATCAAGGCTCGTAGATTAGGATTTTTGTCTTTTTTCCTTATACAATCCTCTTCTTAACAGTTTGTAACATTTTTTAGGACCTAATGTATGGGCCCCTGGCCACCATTTTCCAATGAATGAGAATGGATTTTTTTTCTTTTTTGCATGTGTTCCCTTGACTTTTCATATGTTAATACTTTGCTTCTGGTCTGGTGTGTATTACTTGTAGTCCATTAATTTAAATCGATGCATTCCTTTTAACTCTCAACTAGAGAAGATCCTTGGACCAAATATCATCTTGAAGGCTCGCAAAGCCTTTGTAAAGATTTGCAAGTCCCTAAGGGAAATAAATGAACAATACAAGAACTAGACCGAGGTGATTGCCAAGCTAAAATATGATATCCAAGAGATGGGGGAGATTGGTGCCTCAGTACAAGAGGAAATAAATTCCTTAAAGGACGAACTCCTAAAGAACGTTGAGGTCAGGCAGGTGGGTGAAATACTTCAGTTAGAGAATGATGCTTTGAGAACAGAGGTCGCTAGTCTGAAAGCGTTCGTAGCTATACTGAAGGAGGATGTTAACGGGTTAAGATATTCATTTAAGACGGGACCTCGAGAGGCCTGGGGAGAAGGTTACAATATTTGTTGGGTAGATACCCCAGTAAAGCTTAAAGAGGTTGAAAAGGTCACCTTTACTCGAGGATAGCTAAGTGCCCTCAAAGACTCCAAAGGAATTCAAATAATGGTATAAATACCAAATTGAGTGTGCAGCCTATCGCCATAACCCCTTCTCCAAGGATGATGAGTGGATCCCGGCTGACGCCATTCATATCCAACTGTTAGAGCAAGACCTCGATGAAGTTGTAGAAGAACTTGCCCCAAAAATTAGATGATGGTCCGAGAGCGCTTGTTGCAGAGTATCTTGATCGTCGTCCGGACCATCTTAAGTCTTTTGTATTTTTTGGTTTTTTGATGTAATGATTACCACATATTTCAATGAAGAACTTTATTGATCTTATCACATGTTTTGAGCATATGCTGACTAAACATGTGTTAATAACCGTTCCTTGTGTTGTTGAAAGAGCGTTTGCTCGTTGGTTACTTGATATATTTGTCGACTAAATAATACTGATTGACCAACTTAGGCTTTATACTATTTTAATCATTTTGGGTTTCTCGGCTTACTAAATGATATTTAAGTGTTAGCCTTCTACTTTTATGTGTTGAGACATTCTCCCAGTCCGATATACTTAGCAATATCATTCCATCCACTTTACCTTTTAGGTAGTGTCGTCACACTCCCTTGGCCCTAAGTAAGATGATGGCAAGAATGTACATGGACAATGGGAAATCCGTCCAAGTAGGATTTTCTCAACCAATTAAAGTTGACGACCAACCTGAGTTGGCTTTATTGCCTAAGGATCCCCTATGGGGCTTTTAATGTTGTCAGGGCAACTTTATAAGGCTTCTTGTGTTTGCAAAAAAGACCTGAGGGTGGTAGTAATTTGAAGTGCTTATTCTTAACTTGTAATAACTACCACAAACCCTGTTCGTTCGGCATTTAGATATGTGGGAAGGAGTTATCATTGGAAAAGGTGCAAATTAATGAGATATAATCAAGAGAAGTTTAGTAGTTAATGCAAAATATAAGAATGGAGGGGTCATTCGGTCTTTATTCATTAAATGTCATCTAATGTGCAATACAAGTTTTAAAATGAAACTTTTCTTAAACTAAATGTGCTAACAAAAGATAAGGAAGATCTAAAAATGGAACTTTTTAATATTGGTTACATTCCATGCTATTGGTATTTCCCTACCTTCCAACATTTCCAAATGATATTCTCTTTGAAGGTCGTATGTCATTATTTTGAAGGGTCCTTCCCAATTTTAGCCCCAGTTTATCGTCTAATGGTTTTATGGCACTGCTGAGGAATTTCCTCAGGACATAGTCCCCTATCAGAAACTTCCTCGGGTTGACCCTTTTGTTGTATTGAATGGCCAGTTTATGTTGGTAGGAGTCCAACTTGATCAAGACCAACTCTCGTTCCTCATCTGCTAGGTCAAACTCAGTGCGTAGTTCATCATCATTGAGGCCTTAGTCGACCAGAGTGGTCCTCATAGTAGGGAGACCTGCTTTCAGAGGGATGACAGTTTACATTCCATAAGCGAGCGTAAAGAGTGTTTTCCCAATTGGTCTTCTGGGGGTGGTATGATAAGCCCACAAAACGTGAGCAATTTTGTCAACCCAGGCAGCCTAGGCCCTTTTTAGTCATTTTCTCAGCCCCTCGAGCAGGATTTTATTGGAAGCTTTTGCTTGCCCATTACTTTGGGGATACGCCATCGAACTGAAGTGGTGCTTGATACCACGCTCATCGCAAATGCCTTGAAAGAATCTACTTTCAAATTACGTATCATTTTTGGTGATGACAGTCCTTGGTACCCCAAATCATGTTATAATGTTTCTCCATATGAATTTTGTCATATCAGAATCTCAGATGTTTGCTAGTGGTTCTGCCGCTACCCATTTGGAGAAGTAGTACGTGCCAACTAAAAATTACTTATGATTTCCAGATGCAGTAGGTAATGGTCCCACTATATCTAATCCCCATTGTGTGAAGGGCCATGGGTTGGTCAAGGATTTAAGGTCATTAGTAGGATGGTGGACCATGGGGGAGTGCTTCTAACACTTTTCACACTTACAAACGTAGGCACATGCATCCCTTTGCATATGAGGCCACCATTATCCTTCCTTAATCGCTTGGAAGGCCAGCGATTTCCCACATGCATGACTCCCTTAAATTCCTTCATAGAGCTCACTAAGAAGTATCTCAGCGTCTTGTGGGTGAACGCACTGGAGGTAGGGGCCCATAAATAACTTCTTATAAAGCTTCCCCTCGGGGTTGAGGTAGAAACAAGCAGCCTTGACCTTAACCTGATGGGCCGACTTCTTATCATTTTGTAGTATGTCACTCCACAGATAATTAATGATGGGATCCATCCAACTTGGAGACTTATCTGTGAGGAGGACTTACTCAGCTACGATCGTCTGGTCAATACTAGGTTGTGCGAGGAAATCTATTTGGATAGTCCTTCTTAGGTCGGAGATGATTGTTGAATTAAGGGTTGCTAAGGCATCAGCGTGACTGTTGTTCCCCCTAGGGAACTGTTGAATTTCAAACTTTTCAAATTCTATCATCATACCTCTTACTACGATGAGGTAAGCAGCCATTGGATCATATTTGGCATTGAAATCCCCTCTTACCTGCTTGCAGATCAGTTTGGAATCACCGAATATGTTGAGGCACTTTGCCCCCAGTAGTTTTGATTTTTAAAGACCGACGATCAGAGCTTCATACTCAACTTTATTGTTGGAGGCCTCAAATCCCAATCTGATTCCTTGCTCAATCATAGTGCCTTCAAGGGTGATATAAATGACCCTTACTCCTGCCCTCTTAGAATTAGAGGCTCCATCAACGTACAGGGTCCAGTCCTAGGACTGTGCTTCCTGTATTGTTAATTGCTCATTATGCAGTTGGATTATTGGCTGATCTCCTTTAAACTCGGCGATAAAATATACTGAGACATGTCCCTTGATCGTCATTCGAGGATGAAAATAGATATCGAATCACCTGAGATCGACCAACCACTTTGAGAGTCATCTAGAGAGGTTGGCTATTTGCAGAACATCCTTGGGGAAGTAAGAAGTGATTACGATTGTGGAGTTGTCTTCGAAGTAATGCTTCAACTTCCTATAGGCAACCAGCAGAGCATAGGCGATTGATTAGGCATAAATTCTTCGTATTTATCCCCGTAATTTAGGTCCCTTTATCGCTCCGCGAAGGGTACTCTAAGTGGACTTATCTCATATCATTGATACTGACATTTCCTAACGAGTATGCCGCATTTTGTAAATTTTGCATCACTTTCGCAGGTGTTTGATCCATACAAAGAAAGAAGAAACCTAAAGAAAGAACGAAATAAGAGCAGAAACGTCAAAGGGGAAAAAGAGTAATTTTCATCGTGAATTTGGAAGAGAGGCCTAAGAGAAATTTAATATTTAAAGTCTACGAATACCTAGGAAGAAACAGCATCCAAATCCGAATCACTGAGCAAAAGTTACAAGACTTAAAAGTTGAGAGAAAATCACTAAGAAGAAAACATTTCCTATAAAGATGGAACCGAAGCGAAGAGGATGAAAAACAAACCGATCCTACCCTTGGAATACTTTTTATAAAATATAGTAAAGATGGAACCGAACTGAAGTTGAAGAAAAATAACTGAACCGGTTCTGGAAAAACTTTTTGTTAAAGGCAAACCGAACCGAATATCCTGAACAGGATCGGTTCGGGTGTCGAAATTTGAGTTTATCCACTTGTAAAATTAGAGTCTTACATGGTTGAAACTCTTGTAAATTTGTAGTTATTTATTCTAACATCTTTGAAAACATGATGAGATCTTCTTTTATGTAGTTTTAGAGAAAGAAAGTAGAGAGGAACCCTCAAAGCTGATAAATTTTAGTTTTTAATTCTCAATTGCAAGTTATTCAGTAAAGTTGATTTCTTTCTCTTCTCTATTGTTTGGTTTCACTAATTCTTGCATAATTAGTTTATTCCCAATAGGTATTACATCGTTATTCTTCTTTGAAAACAATTTCATCATGAGTTCAGTTGCATGCACCATAGAAACCCTAGTTTCTATTAATTTCACCATGCTAGGCTAGACTTTTAGGGGTTGGGATGCATAAACCCCACCCGATGTGGTTGCATGTGTGTAAAATTAGTTCATTGAACTAAACAAATGATCGAATCTTGTTTTGTAGTGATCACAACCGTCATAGGACTTTTGATCTCGCTTGCCCTAGGTAAACGGGGTGCTTAAGAGTGCGACGCGTGTGTAGCTACTACGACACCTCTTTATTTTTACTTTTGATTATGTATAATGCGGGCTAGTACCCTCATATATATAATGCTTGAGATTAATAAAGACTGGATTTAGTCAATTATTTCATTCATAGATAGTTTTATAGCCGATAAACGTACTAGGGTCGGGGGATTGCATTCTAACATATCTTTCTCATTCATATTTAGTAAATCATAATTCGCATACTTTTGCATGTTTAGTATCATAATTAGTTTAATTAACTTGATTCGGTTGATAGAAATTTTCCCACTTCGATCATCGTTTTCATTTCTTTTTAGAGTTAGTTTAGGGTTGATCGTGTTACTGTTCGTCGTCACGAGTATTCGTCATATTTCCCTGTGGATTCGACCCCGTCTTATCGGGTTTATTACTTACACGACAGATTTACACTTGAGCCTATATAAGCACACACCTTAGACACTTTTTAAGTCACGTTAAGTTTTTGGCGCCATTGTCGAGGATCTAGGTAGACTGTAGGTTAGATCGAGTTAATCTAAAACTTTGACCAAAAACTCATAAAAATCAAAAAACTCAGAAAAATAAATAAAAATCAAAAAGAGATACGGCATCTCTCAAAATCTTGTTAATGAAAAATCCACAATGAACTCCTCAAGCCACTCCTATGCGCATTCACGAAAATTCGATAGTCGAGTACAACCCAGACAGCCCACATACCCCTCGCGTTCCTCAATTTTGGGTTCCACCTCCTACACCGCCAAATTCACTGTCCAATTACACTTCGAGTGACCCATCTGGTTACATTTTAGTTTGTACACTTAGTGTACTGAGTGAGGATACCTAGTCATTAAATAAGAGAGCCATGTCACAGCACGGAAGCGTAGGCGCGGGTGAGGGAGAGCCAGCTTATCGACCCTTGAGATAATTCTTGTATCCCGAGCGGTCAATCACTCTGGCTGCATTTTTCTCCCATATAATGAAGGGATATGGTATTTACCTCATAATTTGATTACGTCGTGGAATGAGTTACAATCTAAGTTTCTCAAGAAGTTCTTCCCTCCACATCGGACGAACTCCATTAAGGCTCAAATTCAAACCTTCCGACAATTAGAAAATGAGTTGTTTGATCAATGTTTTGAGCGTTTCAATGAGTTAGTTACTTCATTCCCTCATCACGAAGTTGATAAATAGAATATCATTTCATTCTTCCATAACGGGCTGAACATCAACTCCAAACAACTTGTTGAAATAATATGTGATGGCCCCTTTGTCGAATTAGACGCTAATGATGATGAACTCCACTTGAGGTATGTCGTCGACACCACTCCATCATGGGAAACATCTGACCCGAGCGCTCAGAATCAAACTCTCCAAGTGGCCACCACTCCATCGACATTCGATTTGTTCAACGTCGACAAAGATATCGTGACGAACCATCGACTCGATCAAATTGAGAAAGGTATGAGAGAGTTACTCGTTATACGTGTAAGAGAACCAACTGGCCCAATCCACATCCCCATTGATATGATATGTGATATTTGTGAAGCGGGACATTCAACAGAGGAATGTCCGATGATTCCCGCTTACAAAATTATGCTTAATGACTAGTAAGTGATGTAGGAGTATTCAAGGGTAATTTCAGTGCCCTGCACGGAAATTCTTATAAACCTTAATGGAGAAACCACCCAGGTTTTAGTTATGGGCAACCGCAGGCTGCATTGAATCCTCATTCACATGTTGCCCCTCCTCCACCTCCACACTTTCAACAAGCACCACCTATGCAAGGACACGGGCCAGCACCACCTCCTCCAGCTCCATATATCACTACATCGTGGAGAACACAATACACCAATTCATAAACTCCCAAAGTGTAACCAATGCTAGATATGAGTGCATGTTCACCGACATAAATGCGAACATTTCGAAGTTGCAATCGTCGTTGAGTGTCCAAGAGAAGGGTAAGTTTCCTGCTCAGGGCCAAAGACCTCCCCAAGGTCAAACTAGTGTTAGCTCTACTTTCACAGAACATCAAGAGCAATGTCAAGCCATAACCACTCTACGTAGTGGGAGGGTTATTGATTTTATCACCTCCCCCACACGATGCACCGAAAGACAAGGAGATTTCACCCAGCACAAAAGAGGTCGAAGATGTCCCCTTAAAAGAGAATGGAAAGGATGAAACTAGCGAACCCGAGATAGTATTAAAATCACCCACCACAACACCATTTCCTCAATGGTCGGTTCCCAATAATGCAACCCCCGCGATGATGTGCTAGAAGTCCTTAAGCAAATGAAGTTGAACTTACCTTTCCTCGATGCCATCAAGCAAATTCCCGCTTACGCAAAAGTTATTAAAGACTTATTGACGGTGAAGAGGAGGCTTAAGGTAAAGAAGAGCATATTCCTAGCAAAAAATGTGAGCTTCGTTCTACTCAATGATCTTCTTCCAAAGTTCAAAGATCCGGACGCACCTACCATTTCATGCATCATAGGAGAGAATCGAATCGGAAAGACTTACTTGATTTAGGGGCGAGTGTCAATATCCTACCCTACTCCACTTATAGGCAACTTGATTTGGGTGACCTCAAACCCACAAAGATCACTCTCCAATTAGCGAATCGAACCATGAATATACCAAGAGGTATTGTAGAGGACATGATAGTCTAAGTTGACACTTTCTACTTCCCGGTAGATTTTGTCATTTGGGACACAGAGCCCTACTTTGCCTTGAGTAATCATGTTTCCATTATCCTTGGGTGCCCATTCTTTGCTACGGCTAACGCTTTTATTAATACTCGAAATGGGCAGATGCAACTCACTTTCGGGAACATTACCTTAGAAACCAACATCTTCAACATAGTCCAACATATGGGGGAAGACGATGATCTTCACGCAATAATCCTTATTAATGAGATCGTAGAGGAGAACATAGAGGAAAAATATAGTGGAGATGCGTTAGGAGTTTTCCTTGTGTCGAGCAATGAAAGTACGGGAGTGTACACCGACTTTGAGAAGGAGATAGAGGAGTTGAGAGAAATTCTTGATGAGAGAGCATCAAACGAGGACGTGAGAGATGTAAGTTGGGTTTCTAGATATGAGGAACTACCACCGAGGGAGGCACGCATGGTTCCCTCCAGTGAAAAATTTTCTACCCTCGAATTAAAGAAACTACCCTCTAATGTCAAATACGCTTATTTAGGAGAAAACGAGACATTTATTATTGTTGTCTCATCTAGCCTAGATGAAGAGCACGAGGGTAAATTGTTAAAAAATTTGAGGAAGCACCAAAGTGATTTTGGTTAGTGAATAGCTGATTTGAAAGGTATAAGTCCTTTGATTTGTAACCATAAAATCCACCTCGAGGAGGACATGAAGCCCTCGAGGGAAATGCAAAGAAGATTGAACCCTACCATGAAGGAGGTAGTGAAGAAGAAATTATTAAGTTGTTGGATGTCGGGATTATATAGCCAATCTCGAATAGCAAGTGGGCGAGTCCCATACAAGTTGTCCCGAAGAAGTCGAGCATGACCGTGATTGAAAATTCTAAGGGTGAGCTAGTCCCCCAACGTACCACCATCGGGTGGCGCGTTTGCATTGATTATCGAAAACTCAATGCGGGAACTACGAAAGACCATTTCCCCTTGCCATTCATTGATCAGATGATAGAAAGAGTAGCGGGACGCCCTTATTATTGTTTCCTAGATGATTATTCCGGATATAACCAAATAGAGGTAAATGTGCTTGACCAAGAGAAAACGACTTTCACATGTCCTTTTGGTACGTTTGCCTATAAACATATGCCATTCGGATTGTGTAATGCACCCGCGACCTTTCAAAGGTACATGTTAAGTCTCTTTAGCGATATGATTGAGAAAGGAATTGAAGTATTCATGGATGACTTTAACATTTTTGGCACCTCTTTCGATCTTTGTTTAGTAAATCTTGAGAAAGTACTTTCTCGGTGCATAGAAAAGAACTTAGTGCTGAATTTGGGAGAAACGGCATCCAAATTCGAATCACAGAGCAAAAGTTACAAGACTTTAAAGTTGAGAGAAAATCACGAAGAAGAAAAAGTTTCCTGTAAAGATAGAACCAAACCGAAGAGGATGAAAAACAAACCGATCCTACCCTTGGAAAACTTTCTGCGAAATATAGTAAAGATGGAATCGAACCAAAGTTAAAGAAAAAGAACCGAACCAGTTCTGGTAAAACTTTCTGTTAAAGGCAAACCGAATCGAATCTCCTGAACAGGATCGGTTCGGGTGTCAAAATTTGAGTTTATCCACTTGTAAAATTAGAGTCCTGCATGGTTTAAACTCTTGTAAATTCGTAGTTATTTATTCTAACATCTTTGAAGTCATAAGGAGACTTCTTTTTACGTAGTTTTAGAGAGAGAAGTAGAGAGGAACCCTAGAAGCTCATAAATTTTAGTTTTTAATTCTCAATTGGAAGTTATTCAGTAAAGTAGATTTCTTTCTCTTCTCTATTGTTTGGTTTCACTAATTATTGCATAATTAGTTTATTCCCAATAGGTATTACATTGTTATTATTCTTTAGAAATAATTTCATCATGAGTTCAGTTGCATGAATCGTACAAACCCTAGTTTATATTAATTGCACCATGATAGGCTAGACTTTTAGGAGTTGGGATACATGAACCCAACCCGATGTGGTTTGCATGTGTGTAAAATTAGTTCCCTGAACTAAATAAATGATCGAATCGTGTTGTGTAGTGATCACAACCATCGTAGGACTTTTAATCTCGTTTGCCCTAGGTAACCGGGATTCTTAAGAGTGCGACGCGCATGTAGCTACTACGACACCGCTTTATTTTTAATTTTGATTATGTATGATGCGGGCTAGTACCCTCATATATATAATGCTTGGGATTAATAAAGAATAGATTTAGTTAATTATTTAATTCATAACTAGTTTTATAGCCGGTAAACTTACTAGTGTTGGGGGATTACATTCTAACCTATCTTTCCTATTCATATTTAGTAAATCATAATTAGCCTACTTTGCATGTTTAGTTTCATAATTAGTTTAATTAACTTGCATTTGGTTGATAGAAATCTTCCCACTTCGATCATCTTTTTCGTTTCTTTTTAGAATCAGGTTAGGGTTGATCATCTTATTGTTCGTCGTCACGGGTATTCGTCATATTTTTTTGTGGATTCGACCCCATCTTGTCGGGTTTATTACTTATGCAACAGGTTTGCACTTCAGCCTATATAAGCACGCACTACAGAAACTTTTTAAGTCGTGTCAGCGATCTTCTCCAGAGGTAGGTACCGTTGTTCAGCGTCTAGGAGTGTCTCTCTGGCGTAGTAAACGAGTATTGTCCTCCTTCTTTTTCACACACCAGGGCAGAGCTTACAGCGTGGTTTGATACTACCAAGTAAAAGTATAGTGGATATCCATTGTTTGAAATTACCAATACGGGTGGCTTTCTAAGGTAAGATTTGATCTCTTCCAGAGCTCGTGAACAGTTATCGTCCCATATGAGGCCTTTGTCCTTTTTTAGAAACTGAAAGAATGATTGGCAGCGTTCCAAAGACTTGGAGATGAAGCAATTGAGCGTCGCGAGCATTCCAGTAATATTTTAAACATCTCTCAATGTCTGAGGAGGTTGGTCATTAGTGATAGCGTCGATCTGATCCGGATTGGCCTCAATTCCCCTTTTAGTGACTAGTTAGCCTAAGAATTTTCCTGACAGGACATCAAATGAACACTTACTTGCATTAAGCTTCATCTGATACTTACTGAGGATTTCAAGGGTTATCTCTAAGTATGTAAGATGGTCAAACTTGTTATTGATTTTAACTAGCATATCGTAAATGTATACCATTATTATTTCTCCCATCTGTTTGTTAAACATCCTGGTGACCAACCTTTGATAAGCTACCCCTGCGTTCTTTAGGATAAACGGCATAACCATGTAATAGTATAACTCGATGGGGGTTATGAAAGAGGTTTTATCCAGGTTGGGCCCGAATAAAGGAATTTGATGGTAGATAGAGTAGGCTTCTAGGAAGCCCATCCTTTCGTGTGTTTCTATAGCGTCGACCAACTGGTTTATTTTTAAGAGGGAAGTTGTCCTTGGGTCATGCCCTGTTGAGGCAAGTAAAATCGATACAGACCCTTCACTTGCCATTGCTCTTAGGTACTACCATTGGGTTGGATAACCATTTAGGGAATTGAACCTCCTTGATGGATCCTACATCCAGTAGCTTCTTTACTTTATGCTTTACTCCCTTATCCTTCTCGGAGGATATTCAGCGAGCCTTTTGACTGATCGATTTGAAGGTTGGATCAACATGCAGGTAATGGCAGGCTACACCAAGATCGATCCCTGGTAGTTCGTACAGTTCCCAAGAAAAAACGTTCAGATTACTCTTGAGAAACGTAGTTAAATCTTTTTTCTCTTGATCAACGAAAGAAGCTCCGATCAGAAACTTCCTTTCGATCAAGTTATCATCGGCTATAACTTCTTCTAGGTTTTTAACGACCATGTCAGTAAGGTGGACACTGGTCTCCTCCACCCTTGATCGACCATAACACAGTTGTTCTTTGGAGGGCACGGTCCCCTCCTGGCTCCCTCTTGAGCAAGCTGTCTCATTCTTCTTTTTCTTCGGGCGAATAGCTATAATAAAGCACTTTCTAGCTGTAGCCTGGTCACCAATAATTTTGGCCACCCCCTGATCGGTAATACACTTCATCTTTTGATGGTAGGTGTAAGGACCTAAAACATGATTAGGAAGGTTAATTACATGATTAATTATAACTTAGGAGTTATAAGTTATAGATTGGTTATGTGTGTTAAACATGTTAATTATCATGTTTAGGGGATGCACGCCATGTGATATATGTGTTGTTTACATTAGGTGTTAATTGAGCATATGATCGGGGATACCATGTTTAGAACATATGACTAGTTATGCGATTAATGCATCATAAATTATGTTTTTAATGCATGATTATGCTTATAAAAGTAAATAAGGTTGTTGATACGAAATTGGCAATGTTTGGTCGCCAAATGTGAAAGTTTTGAGATTTTCGGTAAATTGCTACTTTCATGTTCGAAGCCCAAATTAGGCGTATTAGTTTATGATTTTGGGAAAACATAAATTATGAAAGTTGTATATATATGAATCAATATTATAACACAACAAACGGTGGGTTAAACGGAGGATCGTACAAGAAGTTATAGCGAAAGTACGAAACAAGGGCAAATATGTCCATTCCTTAAGTGACAATTGTCTTATTAGCACACCATGTGCTATTTTTTGATTGGTTAGAGGGTGGGTGATAGTTTGGCCGACTTAAAATTCATAAAAAATCCCCTTTGTTCATCAAATGCAGCCATGAACAAGGGTTTTGCCTAAAGAGAGAGAAAGAGAAGAAAGTTAAGGAATAAATCTTTGGAAAATTTCCATAAATCAAGGAATCCTCGTAAGGTAATTACATCTTTATTAAAGTTGGTCACATGGATGAGTTCTATACTTATCATGTTTTTATTTTTGATTTGGATATATATTTTAATGATACCCATATTGCTGAATTGTGTTGGAACAAGGATAGGTTAAGAACATAAGTTAAAACTGAAGCTAGGATCGTAAATGCATACTTTAAAGTCCTAAATTTACATCATCTTTTCGTAAAGCATTTTGAATTAGAAAATTCATGATTATGATGTATATTTCTGCTAAAACATGTTTATTATATATTTCCATGAATTATACTCAAGGTCAAGGTTAGGTATGCTTAAAAATGTTAAGTTATGCCTTAATGTTGTATTTTGACCTAGTTATACTAAAAATGGCATAAATCATGGAATACTTATTAGAATCGAGTGATTCAAGTTTGAGAGTAAAATAAACTCATACATGTATAACATATAAGAAAATTTTGTAAAAATACCATGTAATGAACCCTTGGTGATAGTTTGAAGTCTTGGTTTAAAATCTGCCCTAAAGGAGCAAGAATGCATATCAGGTGTTTGACGTTTTGCTCGACATAGAAAATGAGCCCTAAAAATTATGAAACATTAAATTTGTATTATTCAATGTGTTTACTGATATTGAGTGGAATATCATGGAAAGTTATGTTGTACAAAAATTATGAGAATTTCATGAAGTTGAAGTTGTGTTGTTGTTTTTCTTGAGAAATGATTTGGAAAAGGCTATAATAAAATGAGCATAACTTTGTCTAGCAAATTCGTAATTAAATTATGTAAATTGTGTTAGAACCCTAATTAATTGGATGTTATATAAATGTGAAGTGTCATATTTAATTCCTCCTTAGTTATTTCTGATTGACCAAATGATGTGATGTATTACTGGGTTTGATGTTAATCGGTGTATTCAAATACTAACGACATTGACTTGTTAGGTGGGGAAGCAGCTAATACTACCATACCAAGGAAGTAGTTGGTATTAATCTTAGCACTAAATACAAGGTGAGTGACCTTCCTTATGTAATATAAATGCTTATAATTTCATATGGAAATGTGTAGTTAAACACATGTGTGTGAAAATGTTTATGGGAGTGATGTTGTATTTATGAAACATATGGATATGATTAAAAATGTTAAGCGATGTTATATAATGATATGGACTAGTGAGTCATTTATATAATGTTAAGGACTATGGTGGGTCCTATGGGATATGGTGGTCCTGTTAATCCAACTTAAAGGTTTGTGTACTCGGGCCTAATAAAGGGATGTGGTGGTCCCTAATAACTGTGTTGGTTAATTGGACTGTGGCGGGTCCAGGCTTGCGAGAGTTTCACAATTCCTGTTGGGTTATAGCATTAGAACAAAATAAAAGTGGTTATTCAAATTGGTTATATGTGTCTTATGTGGTCATTCACTAAGCCTTTATAGCTTACACTCCTTTAATGTTTTGTTTCAGGTATGCTTATAATTTGGAGTTCACTGCCAAGTTAGGACCTTAAAACGGGGGAGTGATGGATAATTAGTATGGTTTGAATATCAAGATTCCTTTTGTGTAATTATTAAACTAAGTATCTTGGTTATGTAAAGTTATGTAGTACTTATAAGTTATAAGTAAAGGCAGTTATGTTTTCATCTACACATACCTTTGGAAAAAAAATTCTTATGCTATTTTCCTCAGAGATTTAAATTAAAGCATTGTTTAAGGCAATTTATCTCTAATTAAAAGGATGATTTTAACTTAATTAATTCGGGGCGCGACAACTTGGTATCAGAGCGTGGTTATTTGGTTCTGGATAGGGTGTGAGGGTTTAGATTGGCAGTGGACACTAGAAAGTGAGTTTGTTATGCACCTGGATTTTGACTAGCAATGTTAATATTAAACTGCTGCTATTATATTTTGTTTAAGTTAATTATATTGCAGTGAGTGATGGATCCACACGAGATGCATGATAGAGCAGAGGGTGAGGCATCCTATGTACCTAATAGTCAGCAAGGACATAGACCTATTGAAGTGGATGAACCAGAGGTGCAACAACAACCTATTGATGATGTGGGAAGAATATTACGTGCTGTGGCACAACTTATGGAACAAGCAAGAGGTGGAGAACATGGTGGGGATAGGGACAAATTGCATGAGAGGTTCATGAAGTTAAATCCGCCAGCATTTACTGGGACTACTGATCCGTTAGTGGCAGAGGGTTGGATTAGAAAGATGGAAACAATATTCAAGGTGATGGAAGTGCGAGAAGAACAAAAGGTTTTGTTAGCAACCTTTAGGTTAGAGGATGATGCAAAGTTATGGTGGGACGCAACAGAAAGATTACTTACTATAATGGGGGGAGTGGTGCCAATAAATCCTCCACGAATTACATGGGAAAGGTTTGTGAAAGTGTTCTTTGAAAAATATTTCCCAAGGCTTTATAGGAAGGAGAAAGAGGAAGAATTTATCACGTTGAAACAAGGGAATCGAACAGTGGCAGAGTATGAAGCTTTATTTATATCCTTATCTAGATTTGCACCTGACTTGGTGAGGACGAAAGAAAGTAAATGTGATCGGTTTCAAACCGGGTTGAGTGTAGATATAAAAAGCATGGTTGCTAATATGAAGATCACGAATTATGTGGACTTGGTGGATAGGGCCATGGTGTCAGAAAAGTCAATAAAAGAAATGTAAGTTGAACACTCGAAGAAAGCTAGGCATGATAGTATAAAGATCATATGGATGGGAGGCGGTAACCTCAACTCAGAGTGTATCACAAGGAGTGCCTAAGGGCCAAGAATTTAAAAATAATAGAAATGCACGTGGAAGATTTCAAGCTCGAGGAGGAAGGACTGGGATGAATCGGTCAGAAAATGCATCTGTGATGGGATCGAGGGACATATTTTGTTATAGATGTGGTGGTCAAGGGCACATGTCTCGGGAGTGTACAATAGCTGAGACGACACCTTTATGTTTCCATTGTCATCAACCGGGGCACTTACGAAAGAATTGTCCAGCGATGGGAGCTACGACTTCAGTTGGGAGTGTGATAGTAGGAGATAGGAGTTCTACACCGAAAGTACATAGGGGAGGTAGAGGAGGCGTGTCTCAAAACCAAGGCCAAGGCAGAGTGTTTGCACTGACGCAACAAGATGCACAAGCCATGCCTAATGTGGTGACAAGTACACTTCCTATTGGTGATAAAGATGCTTATGTGTTGATAGATCCTGGTTCTACACATTCTTTTGTGTCTTTGCTTTATCTGTTGCATCTTAATAAACCATTATCATCATTAGATTCTGGTTTACCTATTGTTACTCCAGTAGGGGGGATGGTTTTTATTGAGAGGGTATATAGGGAGTGTGTGGTGCGAGTGGGTGAAAAAGAATTACTAGTTGACTTATTACCTCTCGATATGCCCGACTTTGATGTAATACTGGGTATGGATTGGTTAGCCTCATATCATGTATGTTTGGATTGCTTTAAAAAGGAGGTAGTGTTTCAATTACCGGGTGAACCTGAATTTAAATTTATTAGGGAACGAAATGTCACTCCAACATGTTTGATTTCTGCTACAAAATGTTATGAACTGCTAAGGAAAGGATGTGAGGGTTATCTTGCCCATGTGGTGGACATACAACAAGAGGCTGGAAAATTATCAGATATACCAGTAGTTAATGAGTTTGCAGATATCTTCCCAGAAGTTCTCCCAGGGTTAGCACCAGATCATGAGGTAGAATTTGCGATTGAGTTGGTACCAGGCACCGCACCGATATCTATTGAACCATATCGCATGGCACCTGCAGAATTAAAGGAGCTTAAAATATAGTTGCAAGATTTGTTAGATCGTGGTTTTATAAGGCCTAGTGTATCACCGTGGGGAGCCCCAGTATTGTTTGTGAAGAAGAAAGATGGAACCATGAGGTTTTGCATCGATTATCGTCAATGGAATAAGGTGACTATCCGTAACAAATACCCACTACCCCGAATTGATGACTTGTTTGATCAGTTACAAGGAGCTAAGGTGTTTTCCAAGATCGATCTCAGATCCGGATATCATCAATTGAAAGTAAGAGACTGTGATATTTCTAAAACTATTTTTCATTCCAGGTATGGACATTATGAATTTCTTGTCATGCCATTTGGGTTAAAAAATGCACCAGCCGTATTCATGGATTTGATGAACCGTATATTTCACCCATATGTGGATTCTTTTGTTATTGTCTTCATTGATGATATTTTGATATATTCTCGTAGTAGGGATGAGCATGAATGCCACTTGCATATTATTTTACAGACCTTGCGAGAGAAGCAGTTATATGCTAAATTTTCTAAATGTGAATTTTGGTTAAACAAGGTAGTATTTTTGGGGCATGTTATTTCTGCTGATGGTATTTGTGTAGATCCCAAGAAGGTAGAAGCAGTAATGAATTGGGAAAGACCAACTAGTGTGACAAAGGTACGTAGCTTTTTGGGATTGACGGACTATTACAGGAGGTTTATACTGGGGTTTTCTTCTATTGCATTGCCATTGACTAAGCTTACCAGAAAGGAGAACAAGTTTGTGTGGAGTGGTGATTGTGATAAAAGCTTTGAAAATTTAAAGGGTAAGTTGACATCAGCTCCAGTATTGACTATCCCAACAGGTACAGAAGGTTTAGTTATTTATAGTGATGCTTCGTATCAAGGACTTGGATGTGTATTAATGCAGCATGGAAAGGTAATTGCTTTTGCTTCTCGACAGTTAAAGATACATGAACGCAACTACCCTACTCATGATCTCGAGTTAGCTGCAGTAGTTTTTGCATTAAAGATCTGGAGACACTACTTATATGGTGTTAGTTGTGAAATTTTTACTGGCCATCAAAGCTTAAAATACTTGTTTACACAAAAAGACTTGAACTTGAGGCAAAGAAGGTGGATGGAACTTATAAAAGATTATGATTGCACGATACATCACCATCCAGGTAAAGCTAATGTTGTTGCTGATGCTTTGACTAGAAAATCTCTAGGCATAGTATCTTGTATTTATTGTATTCGAGTTAACCTGCTGAGAGAGTTAACATTAATGGGGGTGGAATTAACTTTGAATGAGTCTTATGGAATAATGGCACATTTAAATGTTAGACCCACGTTGATAGACTGGATAAAACAAGCACAGGCAGGAGATACAGAATTGGAGAAAGTTAGAGATAATATGAAAAAGGGTAAAGCAAATGAATTTTCTATTCAGGATGATGACATTGTTATGTACGGAAACCGTTTGTGTTTACCTAATGTGCCAGATTTAAGAAGAACAATTTTAGAGGAAGCCCACTGTTCTTTATATGCTATGCATCCATGGAGCACGAAACTATATAGAGATTTGAAACAATGTTATTGGTGGTCGGGAATGAAACACGACATTGCAGATTTTGTTTCTAGATGTCTAGTTTGCCAACAGGTGAAGGCGGAGCATCAGAAGCCAAGTGGTTTACTACAGCCCTTACCTATTCCTGAGTGGAAATGGGAGCATGTTACTACAGATTTTGTTATAGGTTTACCAAAATCATCACGAGGGTTTGATTCTATTTGGGTTGTCATTGATAGGTTGACTAAGTCTGCACATTTTCTTCCTGTTAAAACTACTTACTCCATGGATAGATATGCCAAATTATATGTGGATGAGATTATCAGATTGCATGGTGCACCTGTTTCTATTATTTCTGATCGAGATCCTAAGTTTACTTCTCACTTTTGGCCTAGTTTACAAAAAGCTTTGGAGACTAAATTGAAATTTAGTATAGCTTTTCATCCTCAAACTGATGGGCAGTCAGAAAGAACGATCCAGACACTCGAAGACATGTTACGAATTTGTGTATTGGAGTTCAAATGTAGTTGGGATGAACACTTGCCACTAACAGAGTTTGCTTATAATAATAGCTATCATTCGAGTATTGAGATGGCTCCTTATGAATCTTTTTATGGGAGAAAATGCAGAACTCCAGTGTGTTGGACTGAAGCAGGAGAACGAAAACTACTTGGTTCAGAAATCGTAAAGCAGACTACAGAAAAGATAAATCTTATCCATAATCACTTGAAGGTGGCGCAAAGCAGATAGAAAAGTTATGCAGACAACCGAAGGAAAGAATTGAAATTTGAGGAAGGTGATCGAGTATTCCTACGTGTTTCTCCTTGGAGAGGGGTTATGAGATTCGGGAAGAAGGGAAAGTTAAGTCCCAGGTACATTGGCCCTTATGAGATAGTGAAACGGGTTGGAGCTGTAGCTTATAAATTGGCGTTACCACCAGAATTGTCCCGAATACACGATGATTTTCATATATCCATGTTACGTAAGTATGTGCCCAATCCTTCACATGTGTTTATCTCACAACCGATAGAGCTTCAAGATGACTTAACCTATGTGGAGGAACCAATTGCTATTGTAGATCGAAAGGAGCAAGTGTTACGTAGTAAAACATTTCACTAGTTAAAGTGATGTGGAGAAATCGGAATGTGGAGTATGGCACTTGGGAAGGGGAGGATAACATGAAGAAGTAATATCCTCATCTATTTGGTAAGTTTCTTATGCGTTAAATTTCGAGGACGAAATTTTTATAAGAGGGGTAGAATTGTAAGGCCCTAAAACATGATTAGGAAGGTTAATTACATGATTAATTATAACTTAGGAGTTATAAGTTATAGATTGGTTATGTGTGTTAAACATGTTAATTATCATGTTTAGGGGATGCACGCTCATGTGATATATGTGTTGTTTACATTAGGTGTTAATTGAGCTTATGATCGGGGATACCATGTTTAGAACATATGATTAGTTATGCGATTAATGCATCATAAATTATGTTTTTAATGCATGATTATGTTTATAAAAGTAAATAAGGTTGTTGATACGAAATTGGCAATGTTTGGTCGCCAAATGTGAAAGTTTTGAGATTTTCGGTAAATTGCTACTTTCCTGTTCGAAGCCCAAATTAGGCGTATTAGTTTATGATTTTGGGAAAACATAAATTATGAAAGTTGTAGATATATGAATCAATATTATAACACAACAAACGGTGGGTTAAACGGAGGATCGTACAAGAAGTTATAGCGAAAGTACGAAACAAGGGCAAATATGTCCATTCCTTAAGTGACAATTGTCTTATTAGCACACCATGTGCTATTTTTTTATTGGTTAGAGGGTGGGTGATAGTTTGGCCGACTTAAACTTCATAAAACATCCCCTATGTTCATCAAATGCATCCATGAATAAGGGTTTTGCCTAAAGAGAGAGAAAGAGAAGAAAGTTAAGGAATAAATCTTTGGAAAATTTCCATAAATCAAGGAATCCTCGTAAGGTAATTACATCTTTATTAAAGTTGGTCACATGGATGAGTTCTATACTTATCATGTTTTTATTTTTTATTTGGATATATATTTTAATGATACCCATATTGCTGAATTGTGTTGGAACAAGGATGGGTTAAGAACATAAGTTAAAACTGAAGCTAGGATCGTAAATGCATACTTTAAAGTCCTAAATTTACATCATCTTTTCGTAAAGCATTTTGATTTAGAAAATTCATGATTATGATGTATATTTCTGATAAAACATGTTTATTATATATTTCCATGAATTATACTCAAGGTCAAGGTTAGGTATGCTTAAAAATGTTAAGTTATGCCTTAATGTTGTATTTTGACCTAGTTATACTAAAAATGGCATAAATCATGGAATACTTATTGAAATTGAGTGATTAAAGTTGGAGAGTAAAATAAACTCATACATGTATTACGTATCCGAAAATTTTGTAAAAATACCATGTAATGAACCCTTGGTGATAGTTTGAAGTCTTGGTTTAAAATTTGCCCTAAAGGAGCAAGAATGCATACCAGCTGTTTGACGTTTTGCTCGACATAGAAAATGAGCCCTAAAAATTATGAAACATTAAATTTGTATTATTCAATGTGTTTACTGATATTGAGTGGAATATCATGGAAAGTTATGTTGTACAAAAATTATGAGAATTTCATGAAGTTGAAGTTGTGTTGTTGTTTTTCTTGAGAAATGATTTGGAAAAGGCTATAATAAAATGAGCATAACTTTGTCTAGCAAATTCGTAATTAAATTATGTAAATTGTGTTAGAACCCTAATTAATTGGATGTTATAGAAATGTGAAGTGTCATATTTAATTCCTCCTTAGTTATTTCTGATTGACCAAATGATGTGATGTATTACTGGGTTTGATGTTAATCGGTGTATTCAAATACTAACGACATTGACTTGTTAGGTGGGGAAGTAGCTAATACTACCATACCAAGGAAGTAGTTGGTATTAATCTTAGCACTAAATCCAAGGTGAGTGACCTTCCTTATGAAATATAAATGCTTATAATTTCATATGGAAATGTGTAGTTAAACACGTGTGTGAAAATGTTTATGGGAGTGATGTTGTATTTATGAAACATATGGATATGATTAAAAATGTTAAGCGATGTTAT
The DNA here is from genome assembly GCA_949130495.1 of Sambucus nigra. Classification (NCBI taxonomy): domain Eukaryota; kingdom Viridiplantae; phylum Streptophyta; class Magnoliopsida; order Dipsacales; family Adoxaceae; genus Sambucus; species Sambucus nigra. Next base: position 102,165,828 of record OX422218.1, on the reverse strand, counting down.
ATAATGATATGGACTAGTGAGTCATTTATCTAATGTTAAGGACTGTGGTGGGTCCTACGGGATGTGGTGGTCCTGTTAATCCAACTTAAAGGTTTGTGTACTCGGGCCTAATAAAGGGATGTGGTGGTCCCTAATAACTGTGTTGGTTAATTGGACTGTGGCGGGTCCAGGCTTGCGAGAGTTTCACAATTCCTGTTGGGTTATAGCATTAGAACAAAATAAAAGTGGTTATTCAAATTGGTTATATGTGTGTTATGTGGTCATTCACGAAGCCTTTATAGCTTACACTCCTTTAATGTTTTGTTTCAGGTATGCTTATAATTTGGAGTTCACTGCCAAGTTAGGACCTTAAAACGGGGGAGTGACGGATAATTAGTATGGTTTGAACATCAAGATTCCTTTTGTGTAATTATTAAACTAAGTATCTTGGTTATGTAAAGTTATGTAGTACTTATAAGTTATAAGTAAAGGCAGTTATGTTTTCATCTACACATACCTTTGGAAAAAAAAAATCTTATGCTATTTTCCTCAGAGATTTAAATTAAAGCATTGTTTAAGGCAATTTATCTCTAATTAAAAGGATGAGTTTAACTTAATTAATTCGAGGCGCGATAGTAGGTGGATAGTATGGCCTTCATGGCTTGGAGCCAACCTCTGTCTAAAATAGCAGAGTATGGGGACTCATTGTCCACATCTAAAAACTCAATTAGTTTTTATATGTTTCTTGCTCTGACTGGGAGGGTGATCTTCCCCAGTGGCATCGTGATCCTTCCTGTAAAGCTGACCAATGGTATTGTGGACTCTTTGAGGTCGACGGTGTTCAGCTTCAGTTTATGGAACAATTCCAGGTACATAACTTCTGATGAACTCTTCTTGATCCACAAGCAACTTATCACTGTCCTAATTGTCTATCTTGAGTGTGATCACAAATGCGTCGTGATACGGGGTTCTCACCCCGATCAAATCTTCCTCGATAAACACGATATGCTTGGTGTAGTCGACGTCCTCTGGTCACCGACATTTATCATCCTGGGTTTTGGTCGGGGTTGATCTGAAAATCCTTTATAATGGTAGTTACCTTCTTGAGTTCCATCTGAACGGTGTTCCCTGGATATGCTTGAGGTCTTTTTCCCCATGAATGACTGTGAACTCATGCCTTATATCCTCATCGAGAAAGTTATCCGGTTTTTGGTCACCAATGGTTGCAACATTGTCAATTTTTTTCTCGATGTACTCATTGAGGTGCCTGGCTTGGGATAACTCTTCCATATGTGACTTCAGAGCCTTGAAGTTATCGTTCAATGGCCTCCCTCCTTATGGAATGCACATGTCAGCGCGTTGTTTCTTTTAGTCGGGTCTTCATCCATATTTTTGGGCCATTTAATAAATGACTCATCTTTGATTTTTCTCATAATTTTATAAATGGGTTCCTTGAAGAGTGTGTTAACATCCTGGAACGCCTTTGAGGGATCTCCCTTGTTTCCATTCTTGGAGACATTCTTGCCCACATTCTTATTTCCTTTCTTCTCGGTATCATTCTTCTCTGTTTCTTTATTCGCCTTTGACTGATCGTTGTCCCCTCCATTAGGATGAATCACGTCTTCCACCTTGGTGTATGTAAAACGTGTGATATCTATTTTAACCTAACTCGCAAGTTTCCAATCAAACCTTATTTAATTAGAGTCTATTTTTAAACAAACTTAATTCAGCCCCTACACATGCATCTAAACATTATAAATAATTAAACCCATGCATGAAAAATAAAGACGACAGTTACAGGAAAAAAAACCTTTTGGGTAAAAAACTTTTATAAACACTTTGAAGAATTCACAAGACCTTTGACTTACATACAACCTGATAATCGCCCACAAGTGTGTAATGCACGGTGCCTTCAGCAAATCTTCAAAGATACGAGAGACGGCGAAATACCCTCCAGGTGTCGATTCGTCGTCTTCGTCTCGTCCACACGCAGAATGACTACGCTCGGTATCCATCGATAAAATATGGAGATCCCTTCTCCACAAAAGTTTAACAAAAGCAAAGTTGTGTTCTTGAAACACCAAAACTATTCACTAAAGAAAATGGGATTTTGTGAATTGAAAACAAAAAGGGAATTAAACCCCAAAAGGAAGAAGCCAAAATAATTCTGCTTTCGAAATTTTTCTGTTCTGTAAAACGCTGGGACTTCTTAATGAAAATGTTACCACATAATGAGTATTTATTGAAAAACGCGTCGCCTCGAAAATAGAGCTTATTCAAACGAGATCATCATGTCGCTCGAACAAAGGACAGCTGTCGTTCGAACGAGATCGCGCGACATGCTATCTCGCGCGAACGACATGCTATGTCGCTCGAACGACTGTTGCGAAAAAATCATTATTTTAATGTCCGCTTCAATTCTTAGAAAAAATACTCATTCTCAAACTTTGACGAAAAAGTCCGCTCCAACACTTAGAAAATATTTTGTAAAAATATCCCACAAGCTCTAAGTGAAAAGTTAAGGTATTAAAAACATAACCTTACCAAAGTACACTTCGCGGAATCTTGAATGATGAAGAACTTGAGTAATTCGGATCCCTATTTGATGTAGATGTCTCTCGAATGCTCTTCGACGGTGTAGCGGTATATGACATAATAAATTGATAATGGACCTATATAAATATGTCCTTACAAATCTCCCCCTATGTCTATGCCGGTACATACATAAAAAATACGAATTATCAAAAATCAAAATGCCTATACAAATCTACCCTCCCATGAATAAATTTCCAAGACCTCAAAACTGTTCTTCAAACATCTTCGTCAATTCTCAAAGCTTTTCTCATCAGGGTGTGCAACATCATGATCTTCAATCTTTGTACCTACACACATGAGATAAATCAAAATACCTTCGTGACGCATCGAGTTTGAATGATATAAAAATAAAGCATTAATAATCAACTCTCCCCCATAATGAAAAAAAAACCCCATAACATGATAATTCTCCCCCCCCCCCCTTTTTATGATGTCCCCAAATAGACAGATAAGAAGAAAAAAATCAAAACATGGAGTGTCACGATAAAAATGCATAGCAAACAAGGATAAAACTACGCGCATGCAAAGGAGTATCTCAAAAAGTTTTCACAAACTATTTTTGATTTTTCAAAATTTTCATACAAAAATAAGATACTAAAAAATCACACCATGGATTTAAACTAAAACAACCAAGTCATGGAAATGAAATGAAATGAATGGGTGTGAACACATTCGATAGGTAAATCAACTCAGTCAATCATATGTGCACGATACATATGTGTACTCCTAACGAATGAGCATCAAAAGTATCCTTAGGTGTAAAATTTGTTGAATTTAAATGACACGTCTTATGCAAATCAACAAATCAAAGTCAAATGATTTCCACACCAATAAAGTCCAAAACTATTTAGCATTTTTTCAAGATTTTCAAGGATGTGCAAACCCGTTTTAAAATATCCAACCAAACTCCCTCATATATTTTATTTAGAGGTGTTAAACTAAATTCTCAAACTTTGGAGAATTGGTGCAAGAACCTAAATGGTCCATAATTGGCATGAATTTCTTTTTATTGTCTTTAAATTTTTTCGGGCTCTTTTAAACCTCTTTGGACCCCGGATAATAAAATTCCTCAATTTTTTAGGTCCAATTTAGACAGCGGCTTAATCGCAAAGGATAAAAAAATAATCTTTCGTAGCCCTTCACCATTTTCACACAAACTCACAAAATGACTCTTACATTCACAACTTTCTTATCAACTTTTATCGCGCTTGGTTCGTTTTAAGGAAAGGATTGAAGTTTAAACACCCAACCAACATGTGATAAGACAAGCAAAATAATCAAACAAATCCGTGCACGTGTGCAATAAAGGAAATCATGAGTCAAACATGTAGGAAGTAACACTTAATTACATCTTAATGACTCCAAACATTATAAAGCACAAAGATGACATGATATATTGTCTTAAAACACTATCACATAGTCACATGAAAAATGGAATGATGTTGTGACTTGGTCATCCTAAGTGACTATCCATAAACGGTGCAAACAAAATACAAAACTCTTTATGGATTTTTTTAAAAAAAATTCAAAAAAAAATCTTTTTGTATTTTTCAAAATTTTTCAAAAAGCAAAAATCTATACAAATATGATACATACTAGCAATAGGCAAATAATGACATCATGAAAATCATCCTATGCTAGTAAACCAATCAAATCTCAATCATTAGGTGCGGATGGGTTTTCCAAAGGTGGTGCCAACTGATAAAAAACCTCCATCAAATCTTGTGAAGTTTTGACCAAAAACTTAACTTGCTCACCTAAATGTGCAAACTCTCTCATGTAGTCTCTGGGAGCATATAAAGTATCATGTGTGGGTGCATGTGTGTCAGAAACATGTGTAGAAGAAAAACGTGACACATAACCCAACTTAAAATAAAATTCCCTAAGGTGTCCTCTATTCTTGCAATGGGAACAAACATAAATAGGCCTAGGAACACCTCTCTCAAAAAATCTAGGACGCGCTCTCCTAGTAGGAATGGGACGCCTAGGTGGGTTAGGGTGAGATTCACATGAATCTCACACTAAAGTGGGAACCATCTTGGGTGCTAATTGGGAAGTAGAAGCACCGTCATGACTTATTCCTAACTTCTCACCTTTACCCTTAAGAACCACCTTTTCAACCTTCTTAGGTGCGTTCTCAAAATTGACTTTGACCTCCCTAGCACGCTCGAGATCACTCTCAAGTTGGGATATACATGTCGTTAGACTAGATAACGTGTTGGTCAAATCACACTTCTCCTTTCATAAAACCTCCTTCTCTCTCTCCAAATCTAAAACCCGACAACCTAAATCTCTATTATACTTCTTTATTTTCAAGGTCTCGGTGTACAAAACCCTAAAAGATTTTTGGAGCTCACTTTCATCTCAACTCTCCTCCTCGCTTTCTTCCTCACTCGAAGAACAAAAATCACTATCATCGCTCTCGCGTGCACTCTCGTGAGACAAAGTGGGTGTGCTCACACGATTAAAAAAAGCGACAACCATCCCATGTGCTAAACCTTTATCGGACTCATCTCCCTCATCACCCTCACTATCACTAAGAGTGGAGGGCATAGCAGTCTCTTTTCCCTTTCTCCTTATCCTAGTAAGACACTCTTTAGCTATGTGCCCTTTGCCCTCACACTCAAAGCACCCGATTTCATCCTCCTTGTCACTATCTTTGACCTCCACCTTTTTTTTATTTGACTCAAAAGATCTCTTTTTGGATGAATTTTCTTTATTCATTTTGAGAAACTTTTTTAAAAATTTTTGCAAACAAGGCCATATAAAAATCTTCCTCAGAATCAGACTCATAAACTTTTTCTTTCTTTTTCTTAAAATGAGTCTTTAAAGCAACGCCATTATCCTTATCCTTAATGGTTTGGGGAAACATGTCAATCTCATAGGTTTGAAGATCTCCTATAAGTTCTTCCAACTTAAGTGATTTCAAATTTCCCAAAAAGTTCAAAACAGTGAATTTAGGAATAAAACGTTTTGGAAGAGATCTCAAAATCTTTTTAACGACACGTGTGTTATCAATCACCCCACCCAAATTAAAACTGGTGTTAACAATGTCCGACAAACGTGCATAAAATTCATCAAATCATTCAGACTCAGACATGGTGATAGTCTCAAATTGGGTGGCCAAATTTTGTAACTTAGATTCTTTAACCGCATTCGTACCCTCATGTGTCAATTTCAAAACATCCTAATCCTCTTTAGACGTGGTGCATGTCATAATGCGGCAAAATCATCAGGAGTGATAGCTCCAGAAATAGCACTCAGACCACGAGAATTAAAATTAGACATTTTATAATCATCTTATGTCCAGGCGGAAATGGGTTTTAAAGAGGTGATATTATCAACGGTGACCGTGGGAGGATTCCATCCATTTTCACAAAGCAAGCAAACACGCTTGTCAATAGATTTCATACGATCTTTCCAGTAGGCATAATTAGACCCGTCAAAAATAGGCATCTGATTATATAAGTGCTAAAAATTGTGATTTTTCACAAAACTGATTTTTCAAAAAAATCAATATCACACAATTTTGCGAAAAATAGGAATACGCGATAAATTAGCGTAACCCGCTCTGATACCAATTTGTAAAACATCTGATACCGATTTAAACTAACTCGCAAGTTTCCAATCAAACCTTATTTAACTAGAGTCTATTTTTAAATAAATTTAATTCAGCCCCTACGTATGCATCTAAACATCATAAATAATTAAACCCATGCATGAAAAATAAAGACGACCGTTACAGGAAAAAAAAAACCTTTCGGGTAAAAACCTTTATAAACACTTTGAAGAATTCACAAGACCTTTGACTTACATACAATCTGATAATCGCCCACAAGTGTGTAATGCAAGGTGCCTTCAGTAAATCTTCAAAGAGACAAGAGACAGCGAAATACCCTCCAGGCGTCGGTTCGTCGTCTTCGGCTCGTCCACACGCAGAATGACTACGCTCGATATCCACCGATAAAATATGGAGATCCCTTCTCCACAAAGGATGAACAAAAGCAAAGTTTTGTTCTTGAAACACCAAAATAATTCACTAAAGAAAATGGGAGTTTTGTGAATTAAAAACAAAAAGGGAATTAAACCCCAAAAGGAAGAAGCCAAAAGAATTCTGCTTTCGTAGTTTTTCTGTTCTGTAAAACGCTGGGACTTCTTAATGAAAACGTTACTAAATAATGAGTATTTATAGAAAAATGTGACGCCTCAAAAACAGAGCTCATTCGAATGAGATCAGCATGTCGTTCGAACGAAGGACACCTATCGTTCAAACGAGATCGCGCGACATGCTATCTCGCGCGAACGACATGCAATGTCGCTCGAACGACTGTTGTGAAAAAATTATTATTTTAATATCCGCTTCAACACTTAGAAAAAATACTCATTCTCAATTTTTGACGAAAAAGTCTGCTCCAACACTTAGAAAATATTTTGTAAAAATTTTGTCACAAGCTCTAAGTGAAAAGTTAAGATATCAAAAACATATCCTTACCAAAGTACACTTCGCGGAGTCTTGAATGATGAAGAACTTGAGTAATGCGGATCCGTCTTTGATGTAGATGTCTCTTGAATCCTCTTCGATGGTGTAGCGGTAAATGACATAATAAATTGATAACGGACCTATGAAAATATTCCCTTACAGTGTACTTTTGAATACAGGCCATAAGATTATTGATGGTGCTAGCCTCCTTCTTAGTAAGGGACTGGTGCAGCAAAGAGGTGGTCAGCAAATCGATTTTGAAGGATGCTATGACAACCTGCTACGAGCAATCCTTGATCTCATTGAAAACTTCCCAATACCTTTTGGCATAGTCTCGGAGGTTCTCCTGTGACTTCTTCTTCATCATGAGAAGTGCATCCATCCGCTTGGGATGGGAGTTTTTAGTTATAAATCGCGTCGTGAAGGCCTCCGTCGGAGCTGCAAAATTTCATATCGACCTATTAGGCAGCCTCTCAAACCACTTTTGTGTTACATCATGTAGGCTAGAAGGGAAAATCCTGCACATAAGTGCGTCATTATGGATCCATATGGTCATTGTTTGCCGATATTGCCTGACATGGTCTATAGGGTCTATTTTCCCATCGTAGACCTTGAATCTAGGGACAATGAACATCTTCGGGGGCTCCTCCTCAATTTCCTTTGAAAAGGGGACTTCATTTGAGTGTTGAGAGCTCTCCTAGCTAGCTCTCTGGTGTATTTGGATCCTCTGTGGGTTGGATGTTGGTTTATCTCCCTACGGATCAGAATCCATATATCCTCATTTTGTCGATCATTGCTTCTATGGCGTCTTTCTTACTTGCCACGCTCTGATTGTCCATGCTCTGACCTATCACGTTCTATTCTCTCCTTATTACACCTAAAGCTCATCCCTCAGCTGTGAGTGTTTCTTGCCTTAGGACTAGGAGTCCTAATACGACATTTTCTAGTAGAACTTTGGAGGTCTCTCTCCCATCTTTCGAGTCGCCTCTGTAGGCGAGCATTATCTTCTACCTGGAGGCGTGCAACCTCCTCTTTCTCATGAAACCTGGCTTCGTAAGAGTTTACCAACCTAGAAATCTAAGTAGATCTATGTGGCCCTGGCTTTCTTCAGAGGGTTGCCTATCCTGGCGAAATCTGGGGTTTTTATGCTGGTGAATCTCAGACCTAACCCTAGAAGGAACTAGGTATTCCTCGTCGGCTTGGAGGATGTTGTTGTTGTGGTGAGACATCATGGGCTTTCTGTTAATGAATGTTTTCGTAGGAATAAAAGTCGCTTCCCACAGACGGCGTCAATTGTGAGTGAAAAAAATATCACAATAAAGGAATCCACAAAAATATTCACAAAGAGCATAAAGTAACAAATCACACACACAACAACGATGTACGTGGTTCGACAACTTGCCTAGGTCCATAAAGAGGTTACTATTTATTAAGTGCCTCTCAAAGTTTCAGGTTTCAATCCCCTTGCCCCGGGTTAAGGTGTACAATTTATAGATCTGATTTCATAGAGGTTAAGTCGCATAAGGAACTTAATATTCACGTTGGATATATCATCAAACATCAGAATATCTCTACCGAGATTATTGGTGGTTGATTTTAATATATCCGTGAGTTTTTTATTGTATATTAAATACTCATCTGCTGGTCAAACATTCAATTTGGGTCGGGCAACCCTTTAAGCGGCTTGGGCTTGTTCGGCTATTCTCATTGACCATAATAAATGGACCCTCATAGATTTATTCTTCCTAAAATCAATGTGGGGTCTATCAATGTAATATATTACAATGGGATAATTCTAGGCTGACACACAAAATTGGACATATTTTTTAGACACATTGACGTGTCGCATTTGCATTGGCTCGTGTTGGGGGTCCAGACCAGTGGGACCCATGTGGAGTCCAGACACGAGCCAATACAAATGTGACACGTCAGTATGTCTAAAAAATGTGTTCAATTTTGTGTGTCAATGTAGAAGGACCCATTACAATGAATGGCGATAAATCCAGTGAGAAGTAGGAACCATGTGATTATAAAAATTTGTCTTTTTTATCTCTCAATATTTATGGGTCACCCTTCATATCTATTTATACTTTTGTATACAAATAGACGGACAGACGGGCGGACAGATGGATGGATGGATGGATGGATGGATGGATGCTTTGAAGACACATAAATATGATTATTTTATTATTTTTATCATAATTCTTGATTATATATGGGTTAACTACACTTGGTTCCCCTCAACATTGCTCCAATTTTAATTTCAATACCTATACTTTTATTTTTGGACTTAACTCTCAACTTATTAAAACGATATAAGTTATCCAAAAACCCTAACGATGATACATATTTGGACTGAAAATTAATTGTGCGTCCTGCACATGGGGTATTTTTGTCCAACCTAATTTTAAAAGGCTATTTAGTAAATAAGATTAACATTATTAATGTTAAAAGGGTAAAACTTCCAAACCCTTATTCTCTCTCACATGAGAAATTGTAGTATGTGCAGAGAGTACCACGTGTTCATGTTCAATACAAATAAGAACACGACACATATACATTTAAAATTCTTGTATATATTGAAAAATATGTGCGACACGTATCGCATTCACGTCATGTCTTTATTTGCACTGAACACGTACACATGGTGCTCTTCACATACGATACTATTTCTCGTCATGCACACTCCCATATAAAATATATGAAAACCCACGCATAAACCAAAACGAATTAGATTTTGATAAAGTACGGACAAAATCTGCAAGCTTTAAATTGATTGATTTTAATGAAGCACAAGCAGATTTTGGCATTTCAATTTTGAGTTATCTCCTTCTTTTATTCTCCATTCTATTTCTTTATTCTTTTGAACACACACAAATGATCATTTGTTCCAGGTCTTCGCTATTTGGTGCAAATGAACAAGAAGATGTCCTTTTTCTCGAGTTTTTATAACTTTATACTGTTTAATTTTTTTGCAAATATTTTGGAATTTTGCTTTTTCTTATAAACATTTGCACGAAAGTTCCAAAAAATAAAGATTATCAAATACTTATAAAACATTAGGTTAAAGTTAAAATTTTAAATATTTGTCAAGCTTGAAATTTAAAAAAAAAAATCCATATGATTAAAAGAATCTATATGTTTTTCTTATGGGGTTTTTAGTTTTTGTGTTGACATTTGAAAATTTTATGTAGTTTAACTTGTTCAAAAAGTTTCAGATTTGTAAATGTTGCTTCAGTATTATCCAAACTTTTTAAATGATTTCCCAACTAAATTCATTACTTTTTTAAATTGCAATATTTTTCAAAAATTTTAAATGTTTATCTATACTTTCCAAAATTGTGTTTTTGTAATTTCCAGATTTTAAAAATAGTTTTCTTTAATTTCAAAAAAATTTAAATATTTTTCCATAATTTCCTAAAATGTTTTCCTATAATTTTTAGATTTTGTAAATATTTATTGAATTTTTTCTCTAATTTATAAAAACATCGAAATATTTTATATTAAATTGGAAAAAAATACCCAATGTGCATGGCACATGACCAACTTACCATTCAAATATATAAAATCGTTAAGGTTTGGGGGTAACTTGGACCGTTTTAATAAGTTGAAAGATTAAGTCGAGAAAATAAAAGTAGGGGTGCTGAAGTGAAAATCGGGTCAAAGTTGAGCAAGGCAAAGCGTAATTAACCCATTATATATTTAGAGTAAAATAAATTTTCTCTATTTTTTGCCTCAATTATAGATCATTAATGGTGTATTTGTTTCTCACAAAACTAAGAGGAAAACTGATTCTCAGAAAAATCAAAGCAAAGTAAACGAGAAAAAAAGTTAAATTTGTTTTGTCTCTAAACAAGTTAGTTTAATTATTACATATATCACAACGAAAAAATGAACAACATATTTTCTTTGATTGATATAAAATATAAACTATTTAATAAGCATTTAAATAATTTAAACATATAATAATATATAATGAAAATTTAGACAACATTTATCCTCAATTTTTACGTCGTAAAATAAAGGTACAAATAATTATTTTATTATAGATATTTGTGCATAACCTAATAATTTTTAGAACATTTCATAATCAATTATAAATTTTAACTCATTGATATTTCACAACAAATATTAGTATAATTATTCTAATACTATTTATATTTATAACAACTTTTAAGTATAAATATTTAAAATTTTAAGATATTATTTTTAAATTACCTCTATGTAAAAAAATATATATATTTTGAATAAATGCTAGTATAATATTAGAAATTTATTTATATTAACAACTATGATATGAAATGATAAGTATTTTGAGTGTAACAACAACAACAACAACAACAATAATAATAATATTAATAATAATAATAATAGTAGTAGTAGTAGTAGTAGTAGTAGTAGTAGTAGTAGTAGTAGTAGTAGTAGTAGTAATGGAAAAATACAAATATAACCCTAAAATTTGGTGTAATTTTTATTTTTATACCTTAAGTTTTAAAAGTTGAAAAGTAAACCTCCAAAGTATAATTAGTTATGCAATGTGAGGCACCGTTAAAATTTCATCCAAAATATAAACGATTTGTTAATTGTGTCTATACACATGGCTATTTGTCAGTCAACCAACCTCCTCCACATCGGTTGGAGTCAAAACTCAAAATTAAATCCCTCCAAAATCAATCCACATGCTATAAGCAGCTTATTCACCAACTTTTGCCTCTCCAACTTTCTCTTCTCCTCCTATTGAAGTTGCTTCTATAGAAAAGATATTTAATTCTTCAACAAACCAAGATAGTCAAAGATTTATGGGGGAGAGTTGTATTTATGGTCAAAATATTATTACTCGGACATCTTGGACTGAGAGTAACCCGAGAAGGAGGTTTAGGAGTTCTGGTACCTATAGCTATTTCAAGTGGTTGGATCCTTCCATTTGTACTCGAGCAAAGCAAATAATATGAGGCATGCTACGAAGGCTCAATGGTTTAGAAGATGAAGTTAAAAGTTTGGAGGTTGAGCTTAAAAGGAAAGGAAGCTATGGAGGTTATACTTAAAGCTAAGGATGACGAAGTTAAAGCTTTGGCGGTTGTACTTAAAGCTAAGAAGCTTAAAGCTGGAAAATCAAAAGAAACAGAGGTGAAGATGAATATTGTCATTGTAGTTCTAGTCATTCTACTATTGTATCTCAAAGTGTAATGGAACGCAAATATTAGTGTGATGTGTAAAGTGTAATGTTATGTAATGTGTAACCTCAGTGGAATGAAGTTCAATATTTGGTTTCAATCATCAACATAGCAGTCTGAATGTGAAACTCTAACATAGCAGTTTGAATGTCTAAACAGTTCAAGTAGTTACATAATAAAATCCCCAACTGCAACATAGCAATCTGAGTTATTTGTCCAGGGCCTTTATGTCCAGATTTAAAGTTGTTGTGCAAATTCCTAACACATGGCCTATGCTCCGAAGTTGTTGTAGTTCATTCAAAGAGATTTGAGGATTGGACCTAATCCTATCAACCAACTTCTTGGCAATCCAATTAGCCTTAAGATTCTTGTTCACAAATGACCTATAACATATGCGTTTAGTCTCTAAAACCCTCACCTGTAAAGTTGACTCATTAGTCATATTTATATAATACAACATCCAATCACAACCATCTCTAGAAACTGCCCTCAACCTTCTTTGCTCAATTTTTGTGATTTTTATTTACTTACTATGTTTGATAGCATGCTACCTTATGGCCTCGACGAAGATAGTATGAGGCTAGAACATTGTCCAACTACAAACTTAGTCCCCATGTCTGTTTTTTAATTGAATTAAGGCCAACGTTTAAATTTTACCCAACCCTCTTCTTCCTCACCTTATGGCCTCAGCTAAGATAGTATGAGACTAAAACATTGTCCAACTACAAACTTAGGATCCTCCATGTCTGTTTTTGGATTGAATTGAGGTCAATGTTTAAATTTTACCCTGCCCTCTTATTCCTCACGTAATGTGCTATCTACACTCATCATATCATCTGAAACCACACAATCAACATCTTCGAAGTCACCTAAATCATCCCACTGAATATTGATTTTTTTCTTTCCCCTTTATCTTTTTTTTACCCTCAGATGTTTTTTTCCTATTTGAAGTCTTCTCATCTTGAATTTTTTTCATTTTCCTTCAAAATCTCCTCAAAAACTGTGTTTATCAAACATAAAGTCATATATCTTGTACTTAAACTCTGCATCACTAAAGTATTAATAATCACACTCAGATTCACTGATAAATTTGTCATTCTCGGCCTCTATATCAATACATTTTCCTGAGCTAACGTCACTATCAATTCATACACTAATTGTATGAGTATTTTCATCAATCTCCATAGGTGGTTGTTCACTTTCCACAATTGGTTCATATTCAAGTATACTTAGTTATACACTCTCCATAGGTGGTTCAGTTTATGGTTGTTCTCATAGGCTTCTTGACTAGGGATTATATTAAGGGTGTGATTACCTTAACAAATACACTAAAAACTTTGTGTCGCTTCTTAGGCAATTGAGACAGTAGTCGAAAGAATACCTTATCACTATTCAAATTCACCCAAACACCTTCAATATTCCTATGGTGCAACATGCATAACTCTTTAATGTCTAATTCTTTAACCATTTCCATTATCTCTAAGATGATATTAGGTATGTGTTGTAGAAATCATATTTATTTTTTTTTCCCCAATATACCTTCGAGGGGAAATGGCATCCTCAAATATGGATTGCAAAGTGAAATAGTTATCATTCTTGTCTGAAAATGAAAACAAAAATAAGAGTAAGGCAAATATTAGTTAAGGTAAAAATTTTGACCTAGAAAATAGGCATGCAACACTAAATCATGTCAAAAACTGAACATGCAAGAGAAAAATATTCAAAAAAATGAAGGTTTTTTGTTAGGGTTCTCAAATTAAGTGACAAATTAGTTGAAAAACCTATAACATTCATAATATTCATCCAAAAAATTTGGACATTTTTGCAAAACACAGATACTAAACAAGTTCTTGAGATATTTGAAGAAAAAAATACAAAAAGTTATAACTTGCTGTCATAACGAGATTCCGGCAAGTCATTTGACCGAAAATATCTTATACCCTAGTTCTTGCTCAAAATTTAAACCAAGAGTATGACAAGGCAGCACAGAACAAGAATAGAATGATCAGATATATAAAATAATAAGCTAACCTTTGGTTTTCCTACTCAAGATACAACGATCTCCTCATTTTGCCACTTTGTAGCCACATGTACAAGTGAAAACATCAATCAAAGGCCACAGTCAGCAAATCATCAAATAGTATGGACGAAAGTTTAACGATGTCTCACATTATATGACTAATCGTACTTTGGGGTTAACTTCGCAACTTTTAGAACTTAAGGTCTAAAAATGAAAATCACCTCAAACTTCAGGGTTAAATTTGCATTTTTCCTAATAGTAATATTAATATTAATTATAAGAGTTAATTATACTTAAATCATGAACACTACCTCCGTCCCCCTCCATCTTTCACTTCACCACCCGAACTTTTATTTTTGGTAACCCAAAACCCTAATAGTGTTAAATATTTCAATGAAAAATTGGTCATGTGACATTCAAATGAGGGTATTTTATTCTAAGCAAGTATAAATATTTTAAAAAATAAACAGTATAGGAAACAATTAAAAAAATTTACAACATACTAAAATTAAAGAAAATTTTAAAAAATATTAACAAAATCTTAGTATTATAGAAGTAACTAAAAAATGTTTACAATAAGACCCCCACATAATGAGTCTTATTAAGTCCGTGTCAAAATCAACTTCTTCAATCAAACCCGGCCCTTTATACCTTTCGTAACTTACTGAGTTTCTATTGTGTTCAAGATGTATATTAAACATGTTTCATCATGTTGTGGGTCCCAAATTCAATAAGACTTCACCCAAACTCGCTAAAAAATGTTTGAATCATGTAGTGTTGCAACGGATATGGATGTGCAGCAGTTGGGGTTCTGATAGGAGGCGAAAATTTATATTTAAGAGACAAGGAGCTTCTGAGGTTTTTTGTAGTGCGAGTTTAGAGAGGCCTTGTGACATTTTTTATGAGGTCGATAGTTTAAGGAACATCAAGGGGTTTTAATGCAATATCTACCACCAAATTCAATAATATATTAGGAAGGAAATGGTCCGAGTCTGCTAGGCAGAACTTGAAACCCTGAGGACGTCTATAATACATTCTTAATTAAGGATCTCTCTCTGATAATATGTAACTGCAGCAATTAGCAATCAATCTTTATAACAATCTCAAACCAATATCATATATTTTCCATAAGCATCGTTCCTGCATTTCCGCAAGAAAGCCACAAACCTTTTCCTCCTAAATAACACTGATTTGAATAGGAGCCAGTGTTGAGGAAAAAAAACACATGATTGCCCCCCATAAAAAAATAATATGTTTCCCAGTTTCTGGGGGCCATGTGTATGTCAAAATTTACAGAATGGGATACTGCTGATCGGTTCTCACATATATTTTATGTTTCTAATCACTGCAATTCAGACAGTTTATATATGCAAGTTTCCATAATACGATGAAATGGCCGATAAAATCTAGAGTACCTCTAGACTGACACGGTTTTTAGACAATTTGATTGGCACCGTGATCTACCAAGAGTGCATTGGTCAATGTCAATTCAACAGACTCAGTCAAACTGTGTCCCAAACCGTCAACAAAGAATTATTCTAAGCTGGCAAATTTGTGTGAAGACCAATACACTAATGGTCAGATCATTATGTCACTCAAAATGTGTCCTAAAACTGTATCCGAATAAAATTACTCATAGCATTCATCAACAAAACCAACGAATGAGCCGCCGTTTATGACCAAGGCCTCTGCCAAAAGCCACCGGATCTGTTGCTAGCATCCGAGCCACCGCCGGTTGCATTATGATGAGCCGAACCCCAACCCGAGTCCCTGTCGAAGGAGATGACCGGGAAACGGGACAAATGGTCTCTCTCGCGTGAGTGAGTGTGGTTCAACAAAGGGTTCTCTGCTTCGTGTGGGGCCCGGCCTGGTGGACCCGAAGGAGGAAAGATGTAGAAACCGCCACTACGATCGGATTGAGAGACAGTTGGTACTACTACAGGTAAGCCCCGTGGACCGTTGAATCTCCTGACACTTGGGGGCATGCCTGGGGGATTGCTTGGATGTTGCTGATGATGGGTCGCGTGAGAAACCTGGTGGATCCTTTCGTGAGACCGAGCATTGTTTCCCGGATGAACAATCGGGGGAACGAATGAGTTTCCAGCTCTAGGAACAGACCTAGGAAGAAGAAAAAGGGGAAAAAATAAGCATGCATATTGATATTTAGCATTGAATTCCATAGAATTCTTTCTTTAGCTTGTTAGTGCTAATGCAGCTTCTCATATTCAACAAACAAACAAAAAACATAATTATCAACCAAAAAGAGAAATATACAAGAATTGTTTCTATATTACTAATTTATAACACAAATTAATCTTAAATATTATATACTCCCTCCATCCCAATTTCAGAGTCATGCTTCCCTTTTTAGTCCATCCCCAATTATCAGTTGTGCTTCTAAAAATAGTATATAAAACTACGCGAGATTACAAAGTTAACCATTCGAACAATTATCCAACCGCATGTCTTGATCCAAAAGCATTCATCATTTTTAAAAAGGATAAATTTGGAAAACATAGCTTTTTCTTACTATGTTTTTATTCAAACGGCGATTATTAATTTGGGACGAAGGGAGTGAGCATTTTTAGTAAACCTGTGTATATTGTAGTACATGTCTTGAAAAAGTAAATATAGTAACAAATCAACCCCAACATGAGCTATAAATAGTGCCATGATCAGAAATGGCAAATCAACTAAGTCTGTTGACTCTCCCCCATCAGTTCGTGTAAACTTATTATATCCATACCCTACTAGAGCTATTAGGAGTAAATCAAGGATTTGATCTTGTGGGACAAGAAATTTTATAAAAAGATTTTCCCCCGACTTAAAAATATATTTGTTTGCAAATTATTGAAATTGTACCGTATATTTACTGTAACAGAGAGAAGATTTTCTATATAAGTAGCTTTGACAAAAACAAAAAAAAAAATAGCAAATAACAGCCTTTCTAGTACATATAAAAGCTCATAATTGCTTAGATGATGAACCCAAAAAAAGGTTTGAGTATCAATTTCCACTTGCGCATCACAAAATACGAGTCTTTCAGTAATAATTTGCACCTGGGTGAAATTTACCAGAACAATTCAATTCAAGTATAAGACATTTACCAAAACACCAACATAGACAACAGAATTCTAGTAAAATACTCCAAAGACAATTTGGAATCCTCTACAAATGATAAAACAAACAATTTCTAACAAGACTGGAAACATTGGACTGGACTAACATTTTTTTAGACGATCCGGCCTCATCTCATGAGAGGCTAGAGGATATTCAAACGAGAGAGAGAGAGAGAGAGAGAGAGAGAGAGAGAGAGGATTGTCACAGTGGTGGATGAAATAGTGAAACCAGTGTGTGTAAAACAAATAAATAGGGGGGTAAATCATATATAATACAAACTTAAGGAGAGAAAATGTATAGCTAAACTTAAAAGGTAAAAAGGTATCTTATGGCCAAATCTATATAGGATCCTATGGAGGACCATGGACCCCTTAGTCACAAAGTGGTTCAGTTACTGAATTCACCTGCCAAATAACACTGGTACAAATCTGTATCTTGTCATCAGTCAGACAAATGAATTATGTTCAATCAAGTATGAAAGCCAGCATCTCAAGAAAATTGCAATTCGATGTCTATCCAACAAACACCAATAAGATAAGAAACAATATAGCACTTGACAGTCACAAGATGCAATGCCAAACCATACTTCAATAGTTCAGTCGGCTGATACCTCCAACAACCAACCAGTAAACCGAGAAAGTAAATATTTCGAGCTTCAGGCTCCATTTAGTTTGGAGTGAAATATTTTCACCCAGGTGAAAATTAAAATGACAGAACATTTAGTTCATTATTTTTGTCCACATAACATTATTATAGCACGCACACTTAATTAAAATTTTACACAAACAAAATTTTAACTGCAAATAGGTGATAATACTTTCACCATTTTACTTTTGACCCAGGTGAAAAACATATCCCTCAAATCAAATAGGGCCGTAAAAGATCTTACCCATGACCATAGAGAAACGGGTGCACATTAGATCCAGATCTTGTTATAGCATCAGATTCAACCCTAGCAGATCTCAGTGTTGTGGGAGGAAGTGATGTCGGACTGGGACCAGTAATATGTCTTCTGTTTGCAGAGAAAGGTGGAGAATGGCGACCCCAGCTTTGATGTTGAATGCTATTAGCTGGAAAAGAAGGAATATAGATCTCATTGTGTCCAGATAGACCGTTCCAGCGATGACTAAGGATGTTATCGTCTACATTCTCACTGGAATTTGTGGAAGCAGGTGGAAGAGGTTGAAGGTACGCAATATAGGAATGCGCCAGAGATGATGAAGCTGTATGTTCAGCGAATATGGCATGGTTTCCTTGTAATTCATGATCTGGATGGAGAATTATTTCTTAGATTACCTAAACAAGTAGTCTGAAACGGACTTAAGCGCCCAAAAATAACATCTTCCCCATATTTTTTATTATTTAGTCAGTTGAATAAAACAGATGACAAATGATCATAATATCCCCCCTTAGTTTCTAATTATACATAAAATAGATGGGGATAGAGTATAAATATAAACCAAATGCGAGCTAGACTCAGAATATTTTAGTCATTCGCTATCCTATGTAATGCCCAACTAAAGAACCGTAAAAAAATTGGTGGGGCAAACTACAATAATAAAAAACTGTGGGGGCTATAGTCAGTTTTAACGTAAAATTGGGAGGCCAAAAGCAAATTGGTACCCCCACCCCATCCCACAACACACACACACAACCCCTCGCAGAGAGAGAGAGAGATCCCCTTTACACTGAAAAAAACTGAAGTGTCTTTTTGTTTTTGATCAATAAAAATTGAATAATGAAACAAAGGTTTATCACTCACATGTTATTGGTGGAGATTCCACTTCCCTGAAAGATTTGAAACATGAACTTGTTAGTGGGCATTAATGAATGAGAATAGCAGCAAGACTCGGTACAATTTGTTTGAAACACAATAATCTAAGAATAGATATACAGTCTTCTTCCTTCTTAATGGTCCATGCCATGGTAACTAGGGTGCAAACATATCGTCCATGTGAGAGCATCATAGCTTGAGCAGACGGAAAGTTACAAAATTAACCACAAAAGTGAAGAAAATCCAATCAACCGTATATTTTCCTTTTTGGACCGGCTGAGTTAAGAGTCCCGTCACTAAAAATACTGTATAAAACAGCATGAAGTTCCGACATCAATTGGGGTGTAGAAGCTCAACTCCAGGTATATGCAGGTAATGTTGACATGATACAAATTGGGGGAAAATATATATTGAATTTTAAAGATGAGAAATACAAATTGGGGAATAAAAGATATTAAATTTGTCACAAGACCCTAATTTCTTTACAGAGGGAGTAATAAAATAACTCAAGTATTGAAACGAGTATACATTTCTTAGCTCAGGTATTTAAGGAGCAATTAAGGGTCAAAATCTATTCTTACAACCCACAATATTTTATTCTCTCACCAAAAGGACAAACTAGTAGAAGAATGTTACAAAGTTCTCTAAAATCTTGAGTCCAGCTTTCATTTTGAAGAGAACAGGAGAATAACAACAAAAACGAGAAGGGAAACAAATATGTTACAAAGTTCTCATAATTTGATTCATCCCGAGAAAAACTTTACAAAAAATAGGTACCCCAATACTAAGCACCTAATGCAAAAAAATAAAATAAAAAAATAAAGCCTTTTTCCAAATTATTTGGGGTCGGCTGCATAATGCAAAAACTTAACTTAGAAAAATAAATAAATAATGTGTTCGGATTGTACTATATATAAACACTCTATATGGCACACAGAGTAATCCAAATAATTGTTCCAAGCAAACCGCGAACTCAAACAGCGTTGCAACTAAGCCTACCCCAGATGTACCGGCGTGGGTACAGTAGGTAACACTCGCCCGTACCCTAACCACGCACCGGAGCAATCCTGATGATTAAGAAGAAGAAGAAGAAGAAAATTAATAAGTCGATCAGTTGATAGGGGTCTCTTATTTCTAGCTACTCAATATCAGAACATTACTCGGACAAGATATTTTTATGCTATGTAAACCTCCACGGGAAAGTAATCATAAAAAGTCATCCAGGTTCAGCAGTTATCATGGGAAAGCAATCATTAAATTTTTTATTAGGTCATCCAGCCAACCAAAAAGAAAGTCGGAAAAGAAAAGGTGGCCATCTATCTCCCCTTTGACTGAGAACTTGTCTATTTTATAACTGACCAACGGTTCTTCCTGTTGTGGAACTTCTTCCTTCAGACAGAACACTTCTTCTCTCCTAATTGCTGGAATCTTCCGGGCAAGGTAGCAGTCCTACTAGAGAATAAACATTCTTCACGTATCAATATGGATCTTGAAAGGGCCATGATCCTCTTGAGACAGTAAGACAAGTCCCTTGGCAAAACCTCAAACTAACTTGGATGCCAAATCAAGTTCTAAAGATATTTCTACAAGGACTTGTAAAACAGTTTCATGAATCAAAAAGGGTGAAAACATACTACAAATTTAGAATGTGAAGGATTATTCTTTTTTTTATGAGTTATAGGCAAATAACATTATAGTGCCGTGAAAGGGGCCGGAACCCCGTATACAATTATGTAAAAGAGAGGGCCTGGCCAAAACAAAAACAGCACTATAAGATACGTGCCACACAAAAAACCTAAGGGCACACAGATAGAAACTACATACGAGTCAACAAAAATCCCCCAAGAAATGCATAGAAGATGTTGTGGAGCCCGGAGATGATCCAATAAGCCAAAAGTACTATCAAATAGAGTATCACATCAATACTTCAAAGCGCCTCCTGTTCTGCTCAATCCAAATGGCCTAAAAACGCATAGTGCGGCAGCATCCCACAAGGGCCTCACCTAGCAACCACCCGCACAGGCAAGAAATCAACCACCATATGCGACATCACCCAATGCACACCAAACAAGGAGAAGGAAAAAAAAACATATCTTCCTAGCCAAACCACAATGGAGAAGGAGGTGATCCAGACTCCTCCCTTTTACATAACTAACACCTGCTCGCAATACAGCGACCCCTCCTCTTCAAGCTATCCAAGGTAAGGATAGCTTGCAAAGCTGCTATCCACAAGGAAAATGCCATTTTAGGCCGTGCCTTAGTCCTCCGTGGAAAACTGAGGTCGCTTCTCTAATAGCAGGGGAGTAGAACGACTTCACTGCAAAAGGGACGCTGCCTCTACCCAACCAAACCATCTTATCCTTTCCACTCCCTCGAACGACGGACTTGTGCAGAACTTCGTTATCAACTGCCTCTAGCTCCAAATCCAGCAAATTTGTCTATTTCTTGGATTCCAAACCCATCCCCCTGCGCCCACCCACACCCCCGGAAAAGAAACAGAATCTGAATCACGATCCACTGTAATGTCTCCTAATCCAGGGAATCTACACCCAAAGGTTGCTCCCCACACCTCAAATCATTTTAAAACCTACTCGCAAACCATCACCGATCCTGAAATCTGATATATTTGAAAAACTTCACCCATCCTCCACCAATAGGCTTCAACAAGCCTGTCCCCTGAGGCGTTTCTCAACAGCTCAGCACTCCACTCATACCTGGAAACACCGAAAACTCACCTCCACAAATTCCCCTCCTCATTAGCGAATCTCCAAAAACCGCTTGCCAAGCATAGACACATTAAATAACTTAAAGATTATATATTCCAGCCCCAGAAAGGCTATTACACAGCTTTCCAGCTCATCAAGTTATATTTGAACTTCTCCTCACTGTCTTTTTATAAGAATCTCCGCTTGCATTTATCAAATTTTTGCCAACGTGCTTCTTATTAAAGTGCCCCCCCCCCCCCCCCCCCCCCCTCTTTAGACAAATACCACTAGCTTCTTTCCACTTTATCAATCACGGCTAAAATTATACTCCCCGACGCATTAAGAGTCCCTATCTGAAAGGAAAATTTGCTAAGGAAAATTTAACTTTCCAAATACACCCTTCAAAAAATTGTAAACATCAACTCATCATCTAAGTTGGAATTATGAACCGTTGTATCCAGATGCATCCACAAATTTGATTAGGTTACAGACCTTAAGATACCAAAGCATGAGCTTTGTCATGATCGGCATATGTGGTATCCCACTTTAACAACAATTCTACTACGAAGTGATTTGAAGTAATTTAATGAATCGTATATTTGGAATTTCAGTTTCATTTAAATTATTTATAGAAACAAGACTTATTTTGGGATGCCAAATAAGGAAAACATTACTCTTAATTTGGGAATGTAGGGAGTATATTCCAACTTCTTACTGCAACCAATTTGAGGTAAAGTACCTGTCTACTTTTCATCGAGCAGGCGCACAGGGGGGGAAGCTAGTGTGGGCCAGCAGTAGACCTTCCCCCACCCCGCCCCCCCACCGCTCTAAAATTTAAAAACCCTGAATTTTCATCCGTGACAAAAATGGCATTTTACAATTATACAACACACACACCCTCTTCAAATGAGAGCATAGTATTTCCGTTCCAAAAGGCTGCAGAACTTCTAATACTCTCTCGAAATGTAATGCAGTAGAAACACTGAAAGTGATTTTATATGGACATTTGGGGGGAAGGGGGCGGCGGGATTGGTAGCTTGGTCTAGCAAGTATCACACTCGGACCCCTGTTTTGACTAGAAACCAGATGCCCGTGAGTTTTCATATATATTCCACGGATCTTTATATAATGGAATCGTTAATCAGCATTTGTACTGATCAAAATTTGGAAACGTCAATAATACACCTATTCAGTGAGTGCAGTTTGTTTAGAAAAAGGAATGGCGGAATGGTTTTGGGGTTTATGAAGTACCGTTGATAAATTAGATAATTCTATTAGTATAATTTCACATCTCTTTGTGATTGCTAATTACTAGAATGTGGAGTGTACTTCCAAAGCGAAAAGTGAAAGTTGCTTTTATATTCACCTACTTTTACATTGTGACTTTACCAGGCATTTTTAGGATTAAGTAGTCTTCAAGCGTGATATTGTATGTGGTGTTCTGCGGAAATCATGATCTTAATTTTAGTCAAGAACCTTTTGAGCAAAGGGAATAATAAGAAGAGGAAGAGTGCATATCCTGCATTTATGGTGTATTTGGAATGAAAGAAACGAGATGACTTTTGAGATTTGAACCACAAAGCATTTTATGGGGTTGAGCCTTTCATTTATTATCAATAACTAGGCAGAGGCCCTGATCTGATGATTGTCAAGGCGCCGATCTGATGGAGTTGCCAATTGTTTTCTTATAAAGATCTTCCGTTTCCTGTCTGCTTTTCTTTTTCCTTTTTTCCCTGGCAAACTTCTGGTCCACTTTTAGCATAATTTCTTGTTTTCTTTATATATTGATTTTTCATCTTGCTTCTAATAAAAATACGTTGAATATTTTCTAAAGTTCCACAACATTCAAAGCTATGGATCATTGTCTCTTTGAGTCGAGAACAATTTTTATAATTCTGTGATGGACTTTTAGAAAGAAAACTAAGCCAACTGGAATTCCTTCAAATCCCCACGCTGCTTAACTAAAGCAAGTTCATGTTATGTGCAAACAACAATATGTAAAACTCGGGGTTGACACAACCCAGAGAAGGATGGAAAGAACCCAATATGTAAAATTAGTCAACAGATTTCATAGGTATAAGCAGTTGACACAACCCAGAGAAGGATTTTGTTATTTTTTTTATGTGAATAGTTGACACAACCCAATATGTAAATGTGATTTTTAAGTATTGATATGACTTGCAAACACTTTCACAGTCAACGGCAAGTAGGCAGCATGAATGTTAAAGGTGTAAAAGAGATGGGCAAAACTTTTGTGGAAAAGGATAAAACCATAAGATCATATATAGTAAATCATGCTTACTCAAAAGATGAATGAAATCTTGCAAATCCACTGAATGGACACCAGTGAACTCCAAATGGCTGAAAAGAAGTTCAGAAACCAGAATCAAAATTTAAAAAAAATATTGTGGTAGAAAAATAACCTAAATACATAAAAAGAAAAACGCAGGAAATGGATGGAAAGAAAATTTTCTAACTTTAGTGGTTGCAAAATTAGAACATTATCATTTATAGGAAAATGACGTAGTAATCGCTTCAATCAAACACAACCTTCATTATACACATACTTAAATTTGTAGTCATGTGTAAAACAGCCTGGCAATCAGTGTTATCGCTTGTATTGAAAACATTGAGGTTTTAATCATAGTTTAAAATGGACACTGCACTCACCATTTCAGAATAACTCAACTCATAGGGGTCCTCACTAGAAATCCAGTCATCCATGCCAAACTCGGGGTATGAACGAGTAGAGCCATTTGCAAACAACCATCGACCTCTCTCAACCTTTCGGCAATTAGGGCATTGCATCGCTCCTTTCATATTGAATGCTGAACCAATGCAATCTGTATCATATACGACATAAAACAGTTAAAATATACATATATCATTAAGGAAAAAAAATAATAGTGCGTTATGATTATTCGTTTGTTAAAAGGCAACATAACATGTATGTTGGAAAGAATGGATGCAATAAGGTGACAATTCTATCAACGATGCCCTCAAAACAGTCGATACATACAATGTAAAGATTTTTAGGTAACTACTAAACTAAAATAAATAAATAAATCCGCATAATCCTATGAAAAAATTGAAATGGCACAGCCTCATATTAAATATGAATTTGAACTTTGTTGTTTGCACATTAAACAAATATTGACTCAGAAAAGAACCCAAGAAATAAAGCATACTAAACAAAAACGATACCACAAATACTGAGTATATGAATGAAGGAATGAACTTAATCTTGAAATTTTACAATGCACAATGGCTTCCTGATGGTATATTATCTGTTGATTTAAACTAATATTTTAAATTCTAGTAGAATGATGTAAATAGCTAATTCGGAAACTTGGACTCATTCAACAGTAGTCATATTGGAGCTCAGTTAAAGTTCACCAACACGTTTAAGTTCAGCTTGATAGCAAAAATGAGATCCATATCTCAGCCAGACATATTTGATGGGAGTGATATAACTTATAATGGGAAAAATGATAAAAAGTCTCAAAATACGTTTGAGATAGCAAAATGCAGCATTAAAAAAAAAATGTGCAAACAAATTGCGTGTGCGTGTGGTGGTGGTGGTGGTGGGGAGAGAGAGAGAGTAGAAAGAAACTTTCCCATCAACACAAGTGGCTCTTATGGAAACAACTATCTCCTATATGTGAATCTCAATTCATCCAATTTCATTATAATTCAACTCCTATCTATCCCTCTCTATCTCTAACCAGTTCTTCCTTCTAAAACCAACATACTACGATTCCAATCACCCAGGTGAACCAGCATGAATCAATTTGAAATAAAAACATATAAACATTATATTTAATGACACTAGTTCCCAAAATACTGCTTAAAAAACTCAGATGCAATCGGACTCTTCATAAGAACCAAGAAGCATGGACATGGACATGGTGTCGTGTCTAACACGACACGGACACTCTGACATAACAAATTTAAAAAAAAAATAGGACACCGCCCAGTGGGGACATGTTGATAAATATAAATACTTTTATAATTTATATAGATAAATTTACAAGAACGTGAAAAAAAAATGTTTGAATACTTGTTAAAAGGAATGAAATAACAGCTTAAAGCAAAAAAAGAAAATGAAGGGAAAAATTATGTTTATTTTTATAAAATAAAGAACTTTTCTATTGTGTTCTCGACACGCTAGTGCCAATAGAGCGGGGAGGAGCTGTGGGAATGTCATTGGAGCCCACCTATTGCTTAAAGGATGAAGTTCAAAGCAATGACACAAATTTTACTTATCTTGTATTATACTTGATGGAGACACGTGAAAATAAGTTTCAGACACGCTAACTTTATATTTTAATTAAGGACACATGAGGAGTGTTGGAGTGACGGTGTCCGACACGTGTCCAGACACAGACACGTTACATTCTCAGAAGTGTCCAAGCTTTCATGATTCAACAAAGAGGAGTGACCATATTGAGAGTCTAACAGTAGATACCCACACTCGTGTCCCTAAGGTCGCTATACATGGTCCCCGTGAATTTGAAGTGTGTTAAGATCGCATCACATAGTTTTAGGAAACCTAAAATTCTACCCCTTTCTACAAGTATGAGGATGAGTTAACCGACAAGTAATACTTTTGTACATAAACTAATAACGAATTAACTTAGCCGCGAATTGTTTGAATTGTTTTTCCAAAGAGAATTCGTTAGGGAGCTGCAGTTAGCTCAAAACCTTTATATCATCATGAATATATTGGATGACTCTAATGTTTGAGACAATGTTTTATCGACTTTTTCTAACTTGTAGGTTATTAATATTAATAAAATATCTGATCAAAAAAATATATATTAAGATTAATATCATCAATGTTCAGAGACGGCCAAAGGGGTAGGCCAATGAGGCAACCGCCTTGGGCCCCCAAAAATGATATTTTTTTAGGCCCAAATTTTTTATAAGTCTGCTGTATGTACACGGTACAAAAAACTAAAAATAAACCCTACCACTTTATTTCCTTCTTCTATTCTAACCAAGAAAAAACCGTTTTTTTTTTTCCTTAACCCCTCTTCTCTCCCTTTAAAGTCCTATATCTGAATACTCTCAAGCTCACTCAACTTTCAATCCAAATATATTCAAGATCAAGATTCAAGAGGGTTTTTTTTTTTTTATCCGTGTAACTTTTTATATCCGTGTAAGTTTTTTTTTGTCCCTATAATTTTTTTTATTAATCAGGGCCGGCATTATTTAATAAATCAGGTTGTAGTTTTTTTTGGATGATTCTCATTATTAAGTTGATTAATCTATTATTAATCTATTTACTACAGAAAATGTAATTAATCTAATAATCTGTTTTTTTTTTTGGATGATTCTTATTTTTTTTTGTGTAATAAGTTAATGATGTTAATTTTTTTTTTATGTATTTTCAGGATTTTTTTAGCGAAGAAAGGCTATCAAGTTTGATTTACAAATTTGGCAAACCAGGTTCCATTGTTCCTTTATTTGGTTGCGGTTGGAATTTTTTAGATTGATTGTTAGATTATTGTGTATTTATACCATGCCTCCTAGAAAGTATATTTCTGGATGGGAAAAATTAAAGAAGCAAAAGATAGAAAATTTTATGCAATCCCAAACGGGAGCTCTAGACAAATTTATTTTTAAATTGAATGAAACGGGGAACGAGCATGAGAATGAAAATGAAGAAGCTTTGATTGAAGATGAAAATTTGGTGCATCAAGACGATGTTAATGAGAACGATAATGAAGAAGGTTTAAACAAAGAACATGAAATTTGGTGAATGAAGAATCTAGTAATGAATATGGACCGTTAAATATTTATGATCCTGAAAATTGGGATAAGATTAGTAGAAACCATAGAGATCTTTTAGTGGAATGGGAGCCCATAAGAGTTGTTAATTTTCCTAAAGATAATGATGGTAGACATTTCTCTCGAGTGCACTACACTAGACAATGGTTGAATGGAGAGAAGCGTGATAGAAGATGGTTAGTATATTCACTTTTTTTAAATAGGGTATTTTGCTTTTGTTGTAAATTGTTTAGGCCTGATGAGAACAAGACTCAATTGGCTACCGACAGATTTAACAATTAGAAAAATATTAGCAAGAGGCTTTTAAGTCACGAGGGGGGTAATGAACATATTTCTTGCATGACAAGTTGGCTTGATTTAGAAATGAGATTGAAAAAGAATGAAACAATTGATTCAGAGGTACAACAAATAATAAATAAAGAGAGAGAGCATTGGAAAGAAGTATTGGTGAGGATAATTTTTGTTGTTAAAGCACTAGCCAAGAATAGTTTGGCTTTTCGTGGAGATAATGAGAAGATATATCAAGAAAATAATGGAAATTCCTTAGGTTTAATTGAAATGATTGTGGAGTTTGATCCAATAATGAAAAAGCATATTCGACGTTATCAAAGCGGTGAAATTCACAACCATTATCTTAGCCACAAAATCCAAAATGAAATTATTGAATTGTTAGCGGGTGAGATCAAACGTGAAATCATTAACACTATCAAAGAAGCCAAATATTTCTCTGTCATATTAGATTGTACTCCAGATGCAAGTCACGAGGAACAAATGACTTTAATTATACGTTGTGTTATATTTCAAAAAGTCAAATTAATGTGGAGGAGTTCTTTCTAGGATTTCTAAAGGTAGATGATACATCGGGATTAGGGCTTTATAATGAGCTTGAAGAAGTGTTGGCGACTTTGGGACTTAGTATTTGTGATGTAAGAGGACAGGGTTATGACAATGGATCTAATATGAAAAGAAAAAATAAAGGTGTTCAGAATAGGTTACTCGAAGTAAATCCAAGATCATTTTACACTCCGTGTGGTTGTCATAGTCTTAACCTTGCACTTTGTGATATGGCTAACTTTTGTTCTAAAGCTGTTTCTTTTTTTGGTGTGGTACAACGGCTATATACTTTATTTTCTTCTTCTACCAAGAGATGGGATATTTTGAAAGAACATGTTGAAGGTTTAACTCTAAAGTCTTTGTCACAAACACGATGGGAGAGTCGCATTGACAGTGTTAAAGCAGTAAGATTTCAAGCCAGAAAACTAAGAGATGCGTTAATTCACTTAGCAAATGTGGATCAGGATCCGAAAACAAAAAGCGAAGCCGAATCATTGGCAATTAATGATATGAAGAATTTTGAGTTTTTATTAAGTATGGTTATTTGTCATAATTTGTTGTTTGTTGTCAACACGGTTAGTAAATTCTTACAAAAAGAAGATATGCAGATTGATATTGTCATTGATCAATTGAAAGGGCTTATTACATACTTTGAGAACTACAGAGAGAATGGGTTCAAAAAAGCATGATTGAAGCACAACAATTAGCAATGGATATGGAAATTGAAGCGGTGTTTCGTGCAAAACAAGTCATTCAAAGAAAGAAGTAATTTGATGAGAGTGTTAGTGAAGAGGTGGAACTATCAGCTGAATAATCATTTCGAATCAATTACTTTTTACATGTAGTGGATCAAGCTATTTCTTCACTCAAGAGTAGGTTTGAACAATTCCAATGTTATGAAGGATTTTTTGGGTTTTTGTTTGATTTGAAGAAGCTCAAGTCCATGGATGATGATAGTTTGAAGACTCAGTGTGACAACCTTGAAGAAAAACTCAAGCATGGAAGCCATTATGATATTGATGGTAAGGACTTATTTTTTAAGTTAAAATTGTTGAGAGAATACTTGCCAAAGGAAGCAAAAAAAGTCGTTGATGTGTCGAATTATTTTGCATACAATGGATGGGACTTTTCCAAATGCCTGGATACCTTACAGAATATTGTTGACTATACCAGTCACCGTTGCAACTGCAGAAAGAAGCTTTTCAAAGTTGAAATTGATCAAATCTTACCTTCGATCAACAATGTCACAAGAGAGGTTGAATGGACTAGCATTATTATCCATTGAAAAGGATATGGTGAAAAAAATTGATTATCCAAGCTTGATTAGTGATTTTGCAATAAAAAAAAGGCGAGAAGATCCTATTTTAATTAATATTTTCAGTTTCTTATCCTTGATTTGTTTATTTTATTGTTGGGGGGGGGGGGGGGGGGGGGGGGGGAGGAGGAAGAGCACTTGAGTGCTAATGGTAAGTCTTTTGGCCAGGGTGGGTTATTTAAAAAGAATATATTATATTTATCATTGGTATTCTAGCACCTTACAAATTTTGTTCATTTCCTATTATATATTATATTTAAAAAGAATATATTATATTTATCATTGGTATTCTAGCACCTTACAAATTTTGTTCATTTCCTATTATCTTGTAAAAATACATAAATATATATTTTGCCAAAAAAATTATTATATAAAAGGCCGGAATTTACCAGTTTGCCTTGAGCCCCAAAATCTTCGGGGCCTGCCCTGTCAATATTATTTATATTTTGGTAATGTCCGAAGTGGAAAGCACTTCACATAAACCATTTCATATTTATATATTGATGGCTTTATATCAAGATACCTTCTAAAGATGGTTTTCTTTCACTATTTAGATGCCGACATTACCACCTCTCTTTACATTCCCAAAAAAACAGACCATGGCATACCGTTAGCCCCATCAACGTGGATGTTGGAATTCAATAATTGGTTTTAAAAAATATAAAAAGTAAATAGTATTATTTACACAAAATGTCAGCCTTTGAACTCAAATCCACATTCTCAAGCTTGAGCACTCAAATCTTTTTACTAATGCACAATGCAAATCTCCTGTATTTCTTGAAAAGATATCATTCCAAAACATCTTTTAATAATATATTTTTTTTTTCTTGTTTGTTATCAGAACCGAGGTTTCCTTAATATATCAGAAACCTACAATCAGAGAACAAGATGTCCACTATATCGACTACAACGATTCCCCCAAACAAAAACTGAATTCTGACCACCATGGGTCTAGCTATGACTTAGAAGGAGCTACTACATATAGACTCAAGCTCCACAATACATAACTAAATACATCAATCCATAACGTGGAGCATCAACGAAATCAGAAAAAAAAAAATCTACATGTACTCAATCCAAGATGAGGACATAAATGAAAATGATACTCCATACTTAGTTGATCGTCTTAAATCTCATGTGTTGCTTTCATTCCAAATTAGCCAAAATGAAGCCATCAATAAACACTCCAAAGATAACAACTCACTTCTTGCCCTGCAACACTAATTCAATGGGGAACAAATCTTTCGGGGAGCAGTTCTTTGATACCAAATTCTCTCATAATTATCCTACAAATGAATGAAGCAATGCTGCAACAAAGGAGAAAATTATAAATCCTCATTTGAATTGAACCCACAGACTCGTAAATTGGATGGTGCTAGCCAATTGGGTATTCTTCTTTGGATCAAATCACAAGTATTCACGTTCCCATTAGTCAAATATCAAAGGCAACACTTACTTTGGAAGGTACTCCAATTGTCCATATAAACTTAAACCATTGAAATGAGTCATTTGAGGCGACGATTGAGATATTTGAATAACGATATGCAAAACGCATCCCCCCCCCCCCCCTCCCCTCCTCTTCAATTTCCAAACCCTTCCATCCCCCGACCGTGCAGAAACTTACACAAGCTTAATCATATTAATGGAAATGTAAAGGGCAATTTACAATTAGGTCCTTAGGTAACAATTTTTAAACATTTAAGAATAATTTACAATTAAATTCACTTGTTATGCCACAAGCATGGAGTTCTACAAGAAGAAAATTAGTGAACCTAAGTATTTAAAATTTGTTTGTGAGGGACCTAAAAGTACTTCCCCAAAAATTTTAAATTTGAATCGCCCGTCTCCTCTCAACATATCCTCCCAAAATCTAATTGATGCTACATTTCCCACCTTCAACGCCACATATTGAAGGAATGTGTTAAGACTCTTAAAACGCGAGTCCAAGGACCTCGAAAAATCCCTTGATCTATGTGGGAATTACTTGGAAAACCGCTTTTAAAACAAAATATTGTAATTCATGGTAGAGACAAAAATATTAAAAGGTAACAAAATATTACTCATGTGATATTCATTTACATATTTAAGAAAATCCCTAGCTCCTCCTTTGAAACCTAAACCACATTTACCCTCCAACCAAAACAATAGCCCTCGGCCTACAACCCTCCATCTCAACTAGATTTCTCTTGTTTTCCCCCAACCACCACAAAAAACATGTTCATTAAATACAACTTCATCATGCATCATTTTATCATCAACAATCAAATAATGTTCCTTAAACCTAAAGCAGGACCATTGATGAGTATACCTAATTCCAATACTAACAACAAAAACGCAATCAGATTAATAAATCCAAACAGCATCTGATGATGAAAAACGAAAAACGAAAAACAAAAGAAATAAGATCGTTGATTCACCGAGATGAAATTCATGTCCGCATTGAAGCCTGGCTGTGGATCTGTTGCTTTTATCATTCACCAAATCGAGACAAATCGAGCAAGACGATGAGTTATCGGCGTTGACATAATCCATAGGCAGAGGCATAGGATCACCCTCTTCTGACCCCACCATCTTAACCTTACCTTGTTTTGCAAAACAGGGGCATATGATATGTTGTATAAATTGGGGGAGATAACCGCAATAAATGCGATGAGGCTTCGTACATAGGTTGCAAGCCTCTTTCTATATATTTATCTACGAACAAATTTTCTCTCTCTCAATCCCAGCTGTCACGTTACGTGGTCCGGACGGTTCCTCCTTACTGCTTTATTCCCGACTAAAATATGTGCAATCACATGGAACTACCGCTACAAATAGGGTTGTATGAGTCGGACTTGAGGTTATTTCGACTTGATTTGAGTTATTTTATTTATGTTTAAGTTCCAATTTGATTCGAATTAAATTTTATCATTTAAGTTCGAACTTGACTCATAAATATTTTGAACTTCGGACCCAATTTTGAGCAGGCACGATTTCACTTTTTTTGTTAAATCAGGTTTGAATTAGTGTTTTTTTCTTGTATTTCCGTCATGAAGAAAATATAACCACTAAAATCTAGTCGATATTTCATAAAATAAAATATATAATTACGAAATGTATTAAACTAAAACAAGGAAAGTAAGAATGAATATGTTATACATATAAAATTAGTAACATAAATATGTTATATTATATAAAATAATTTATTTATTTATTTATATATTCAAAGTTCAGGCTTCAGGTCCAATTCGGGTTTGGCAAAGTTCCGCTCAAGCTCGGTTCGAAATTCATTCGGGTTTAAAATTTTGGCTCAGGCTCGCCTCGGCCCGACTCAAACTCAGATAAAGCTCGACCCGAAAACAGCGGGCCGAATGAGCGAGCTTCTCAATTTATAGGTCGAATGGAAGGTTAAGGCCATTTGGGTGGTGTATCCATATTTTAGGGTCATTTTGTTTTTTTTAAATAATTAATTAAGTCATTTACAATAAATATTATAAATTAAGAGTGCACACGATTTGTTTTGAACTAATAGCACTACTAAGGCATGATCGGAATCGAGATTGGTTGGTTTTATATTTTTGGAATCGGAACTGATATTGTGTAAAATTGAACTCATAACTAGTGGTTCTTGATTTGGTTCGGGACGGTTCTCAAATCCAGAAAACTCTTTAAAATTTTACCTAAAAAATCATTTTAAATACTGTAGAAATCAATTTCTCACTACAACCACTAAATTATGAAATGAATTAATGATGTCAATTCAAGTCAATAAATACGTAAGTATAAATTCAGATCGCGTTGATTAAGAAATTCGTTAAAAACTATCATTAACTTCAACCCAAGTATACATTGGTGAAATAAATTGAACGTAATGAATGTAGTTTATGACGAAATAAATGAAAAACGAAGCTAGAATTGATATAACACAATTTGTAAAGAACTAATATGAAAAGGAGTTGCAAATGAAAGGGAAATATGAATTAGGTATTTTATTAATTATAGTATATAACTAAAATTGACAGTGGAACACGGTGACGACATTTGTCGCATACACAGAGAGCCACGTGGACAATGGTAATTAAGCTTATATTATTTAATGGTAATTAATGTTATATTATTTAACAAAATAAAATTACTCCTTTATTAAATTATTTCCCCACAACCCATTATTAATTTTTTTACCCAATAATAAAGAAAATGTTCAAAACCATTAAAATTCCACATATCCTTAATTCACAGCCAATACGGATGGATGGGTAATAAGCGAAACAACTTTTACCCAATCATATTTGAGATCCAACCCTTAAAAATAGCACATCAATCGTTCATTGACAACCAATAGGGATGGATGGGTAAGAAGCCTGTAACTGTCGTATACACTAAACTAAACATAATGAACTCCGTGGGCAAATGATTCACTTTCTTTGCCTGCGCATTCCATCACCCCATGATAGATCACCTATTGCCTCATTATTTACGTTCCTTTTGTCGAGGTCCATCAATTAAGACTGCCACGTGTTCATCCAATCACTTATGTGGAGACCCTGAGTCATCCCACAATTATATAAAGCCCTGCTATTAGGGTGAGATAATATCTCGTAAGCCTCTTTTACCCTAATGAACCTCTGAGTATACTCCTCCATGCAATCAGGTGGTGATACGTCGGGATGGTGTTTCAACATTAACTGATTGTAGGCTTGCTTTATTTTTTAGAAGGTCACACTCTCTGGTATACCTATGGATTGGAATGTTAGTGGATTGTTATGGTTTGTCTTCATTTAAAAGATTTGTATCTTTTTGGATTACCTTATTAATTTTGATTTTGAAATAGTATAAAGGCAAGGAAGTATGATTTTCTTTAAAAAATATTTGTTTTGGTTTGTTTGTTTTTTGTTGATAGCACATCGTGGATTTTTATGAAGTTAAATGTTGTGTA
Organism: Sambucus nigra; assembly: GCA_949130495.1. Taxonomy (NCBI): domain Eukaryota; kingdom Viridiplantae; phylum Streptophyta; class Magnoliopsida; order Dipsacales; family Adoxaceae; genus Sambucus; species Sambucus nigra. The sequence continues at coordinate 102,131,124 of OX422218.1, read as the reverse complement.
GGCAATGGTGATTAGTGTTTGTAGGTTGGTGTGTATTATGGGGAGTCTTTATTTTTTCAATATATGTGTTAATCCTCATTTCCAAATTTTTGCTGATTTGTTTTGTTCATTTATGTCATTTCTATATGTCTAATTTAAAGACGCTTTCGATTTATCGTATACTCTATAATTGAATAATTTTTTTAGTTTATAATTTCAAGAACATTTTTCCTTATATATTTTTAGTGTATATTTTGATAATTTTGATTAAAAACAAGACCCTACATCGCGGGGGTTTCATGCTAGTATGTACTAAAGGTGTAAACCAATTCTACACTGGTTACATGCTAATTCGGTTAGATTTCTCGTTTGGATAAGGATCGATCTACTTTGCATCTTGATTCAGACAAGTTTCGTGTTATAAACTGGAACTGAACCTGAAGGGACATATTTATATCTTTTTTATTTTGACTTTATTCCAAGACTTGACAAAACGTAGGCATAGGCATTTTGTGTCGTTGGTTCGTATTGAAGATTTGAATATGATGATGACGTGCACTGTCATTTGACTTTACTTGACCAAACAACAAGCTTTTCATTCGAGTTTTGGTAAATGTAAAATATGAATATTGTATTTTCCAAAGTTTTTTTTTTGTTTAAAAGGAGTGACTCGAAAAATATTTTTGAAAAAGGCTTTCAAAAAAATGTTTTTTGAGAATTTTGTTAAAATTCTCGTATAAAAAATGTGTATGAGAAATGAAATTTAAGGCTAAATTTCTCATAAAAAGTTCGCTTTGTACGAGGACATGATCAAACAATATTTGTTTCATACTATATTTCTCAGATTCAAACGTTGTGGTCGTTAATATAATGCTTTAAGTTGATGCAAAAAATAAGTGACAAAAATGATATTATGTTTAAATTAATTAGTTAACACCTTAAAGTTCCCCGGGTCATTTAATAAAGCATGTAAGTTTGCGGTTTGTTATTTTAAGTTAAAATGAATGAAAAAAATGATGATCATAATAATTCTTAATTTAGGGTGCAAACACAATGACCTAAATTTCGACAGACGAAATAGGCCTAACCCGGGGATACAAATGTATTGCTCAAGTTAGGATTAATGTCATGTGGGATAAACATAAAAAGTTCAATCTTGTTATCAATAATCTTAAAAGAGATCAATATGGATCAGCAAACGAGCCAACCAGCAACTGGGAGAGTTTGAGCGTAACTCAACCATTCCTATCATTATAAATAGATACCTTATCTCGGGGTATAGGGGCATGTAATTTTTTGTTACAAAACTCCTAAAGAATTAATATACATTAGAAAACACATCGTGGACATAGGAAGTTGCCGAAAAACGTAACTTCGTTGTATCATGATCTGTGTTCTAAAAGGCTTGCCTAGGCTCCGCCTAGGCACGCTTAGGCTTGAGGCTTGAGAGAAACGCATCGCCTACACCTTATTACGCCTTATTCTTGGTAAAAGGCTTAAGGCGCACTTTTTTTTAAAACAAATATGCCTTAGTGAAATGATATCGCCATTTAAAGGCTTTTTTTTACAAATCGGACCAATATCTTGTCCAAAACAATCAAAATACATTTTATATATTGATTATGGAGCATAAATATGAGAAAGATGGCTATCAAACATACGGATATATTTTCAAAATTCAAGGTATGTATTATTTTATTATATTATTAGCCTTAGAATAGTTAAAACAATAAATAAATAAAAAAGAAAAACGCCTTTTTACGCCTAGGCCCGCCTAGGCTCCTAAGGCTTGACCTCGCGCCTTTTATAACCTTGATCATGATATTATTTTATTCTTTGATTGTTTGAATATTGCTTGAAATTATTAATTGTGATTATTTGCACTCACAATTGGTGTTATTAGTGGGAAATGATTATTTTCTCTAAGAAAATCAAAACCAACGAGTTAAGCAGTGTCTCACCCTTACAGTGCACCTGTTCCAGGCGACCTGCGAGCCAGACTCTCGTTATACAGAATCAGATCTGAGATCCACCAGGATAGAAATTAGGTCATCAACCATCCATGATTTCCCCTGCAAGAGCAGCCTTTGGAGAAGAGCAGCGAGCAACTCAGATCAACGTAAATCTTGCAGTTGGTCGACGCATATAATGAATGACTCCATCAATAAGAAGAATCAATATGCCTCCAGATGGAAGAAAATGCACATCTCCAAAAATGCCTAAAAAAATAGAGCAAAAGCTCCGTGAAGATAATCGCAAGCATCGTGGTCGGACACCTAACTCTCAGGCGAGCAAAACTCACGTCGAGTAAAGAGTTTGCACTACGAACATGATCACTCAAAGAATGAAAGCCTTCTGATAAGGCGAAACCGATATAAAGGACATCATAGGCACGATATACAAAGTTTGATCCGAAGAGAAATGGACCAACATTCAGCTAATTACGGGGCTATCTACTGAGGAGCTGGCAAGGAGGACACTCATCACTCAGATGCAGTCCCCTTTTCAAGAGAGATTAAGGAGGAAGAGCCCTAAAAGAAGTTCATAATCCCAAGGTTCAAGATGTATGATGGAAAGACTGATCCCATATATCACGTGCGTCAATATAGACAAGCGATAACCTTGTGGAACCATACACCTCATGTGTTATATATTCCCATCCAGCCTAGGAGATATCGCCCAAAAGTGATTTAAAAGGATGCCTCACAGGTCGGTAAAGAACTTTAAGTCACTCGTTAAGTCCTTTATAACTCTCTTTATAACAAGCAATTCACACCCAAAAAGGATCGATTATCTCCTTACTATGAGGAATAAACCCCATAAGAATTTATGAGATTATGTCAGGCGCAACTGGGAAACCTTTAATAAGGTTAAAGATTGCTCGAAGCAAGTTGTCGTATCATCGTTTAAAACAGATATGCCCCACAAATTCATATTGCACCAGTTATTCACCAAGAAGGAGGCAGACACCATCGATGATCTTATGCCATGCATTGAAATGTATGTCAAGGCAAAAGACGTGGTCGCCCTCAGCTAAGGCGAGAATGGTCAAACAAATGCGACAAAGGGAAACGACAAAGAGACCCCTAAGAAAGCGGGAGAAAAGAAGAATAGAGAATTAAAAAACGGGGGCAAGGTAGAGCCGTCTAAGGCTTTCCAGGCGATCAACAGGGTTTTTAAAGAACCAATATACAAGATCTTGGGTAATATTAAGAACCAACAATTCCTTAAGTGGCTAAAAAAGATGGGTGGTAAACCAATAAAGAGGAATAATGCTCTCAGGTGTGTATACCGCAAGAAGAACGAACACAAGACAGAATTGCAAGGCCCTTAAATCCCATATGGAAGAGTTAGCCCAAGCGAGGCATTTGAACGAATAAATTAAGTAGAAAGTTGATCAGGTCGTCGCCAATACTGACCCAAAACCAGATAATATTTTGAATGACAAATGGGGCATGAATTTACCATTATCAACGGCGCTTCATATCCTAAGTAGATCCAGGGCAATGCAGTTCAGATGGAGTTCAAAAAGGCCATCGTAGTTATGGAGGCCTTCCAAATTGACCCTGCCAAAAGCCAGGTTGGCAAGCGTATGTGACCAGAAGACATGGACTACAACAAACACATAGTTTTCACGGAAGATGAATTGATTGGAGTGAGAACCCCATACCATGATGCGTTGGTAATCACCCTAAAGATTATAAATTGGGGTGTGGGTAAGTTACTAGTAAATCAAGGGAGTTACTCTAAAGTCACGTACTTGGAGATTTTTTAAAAGCTCAAGCTGAAGATGGAAGACTTTAAGGAAGCGCTAGTTCCCCTAGTCAGCTTTACAGGAAAAATGACTATACCATTGGGGAAAGTGGTATTACGGGTTAGAACCAGTAATATTTGAAAACTAATTGAGTTCTTAATGGTATACATTGACTCGCCCTATCATGCCATTCTTAAAGAGGGTGGTTTCACCAGAGTGAGGAATAGTGGAGATCGGAGGCAATCAGGACACTACTCATAAGCGTATTAACACTTCCATTAAACCCAAATAAGAAAATAAGAAAGAAAAGGAAGTTATTCCTAGAGCGTCGCGAGATGGAGCAGCACTGTCCAAATAGCAATGAAAGTACAAAATACCAGGGGTGGAAAAAATGAGAGTTAATCCCGTAAATAGGGTCATGGAGAAATTAAAGTAGATAGCTTTCGACGGAGCATAACCTGACAGAAAATTCTTGATCGGCACCAGGCTATCCGAGCAGGAGAGGGGGGACTAATTTATTTTTAAAACAAAAATTAAGATGTATTTTCATAACGACGGTACGATATGCCTATAATCGATCCCAAAGTTGCATGCCACGGTCTTTACGCTGATTCCATGTATCCGTTGATCGCACAAAAGGCTCGTCAAACTGCCCTGGAAAAAGTGAAGGCAGTAAAGACGGAAGTAGGGAAACTTTTAAAAGCAAGGTTCATCAGAGAGTTTTAGTTACCAAAGTGGCTCTAACACTCGGCAGTGGTGAAAAAGGGGGAACGAAAAGTAGAATGTGTGTGTTGATTTTATCGACTTTAATAAGGCCTACCCTAAAGATAGTTTTTCCCTGCCTAAGTTTGATCTGCTAGTCGACGCTACAGCCAGTCACGGGCGGATGAATTTTCTGGATGCTTACTCAGGATATCATTAGATCCCCCTATTAGGCCCCAGTGAAGATAAAACCTCATTTATAGCCACTCTGAGCCTGTATTATTTCACTGTCATGCCTTTTAGCCTAAAAAAGCGGAAGCTACATACCAAAGGCTGATTACAAGAATGTTCAAGCAATAATTGGAGAAAAGATAAAAGTGTATATTAATGACATACTCGTCAAGAGAAAGCTCAAATCGGATCATTTAAACATACTCATCAAGAGAAAGCTCAAATCGAATCATTTGGTGGAAACTTTTGAGATCCTCAGAGTCAGATGTTACAAAATAAGGTTGTGCAGTATAAAAAGTTCCCAGGGTATGTGGTTAGCAAAAGAGGTATTGAGGCCAACCCTGACCATATAGTCGGGATTAATAACGTCCTACCTCCAAAGACACTATGCAAGATTCAAAAGTTGACAAGGATGTTAGCATCCCTTAACCATTTCATCTTAAAGTCTTTCGAACGATGTCGACCATTTTTTCAGCTATTAAAGAAGGAAAAATATCTCACCTGGAACGAAGAATGCTCAAAGTCTCTTGAAGAAATCAAATCTTATCTAAGTAAACCCCCTCTGCTAACTATTCCATATCTAGGAGACCCTTTTTTATCTCTAGATAGCAGTTTTAAGTCATGCAGTTAGTTCGATCTTATTGTATGAGAGAAGGATGTCAATCCCTCATTTACTATATTAGCAAAACACTCTTAGATGTTGAGCAATTCTACCTCCCACTAGAAAAATTGGCCTATTGTTTGGTCATCACATCATGCAAATTGAAACATTACTTTGAAGTTCACTCAATCATAGTCATCACGTCTTTTCCCCTCAAAGTTATTTTTCAAAAGACCGACCTCTATAGACGGATGTCTAAATAGTCGATCGAACTTGGTACATTCGATATACCCTATTAACTAAGAATGATGATTAAGTGTCAAGTGTTCGCTGATCTCATAGCTGAATTTACAGGAGAAAATGTCCCTCAACGACCAATAAATTGTCGACCAGTTGAGGAGTCGAGAGATTGACTAGTCCAAAAAATGAACACTATATGTGGACGGCGCCTCCAACTCTAAGGGGGTGGGAGTAGGGATTGTGCTCATCTCACCGGAGAATGCCATGGTTGAGTAAGGAATCAGACTTATCTTTGAGTCATCTAATAATGAAGTTGGATATGAAGTCCTTATAATCGGACTACGCAAAGCTCACTTGCTAGGGGCGACACCTGGATATATATTATGATCCAACCAAGTAACGAGAGATTTCAATGCCGATGATGAATGAATGGCAACATGGCTCGTGATTTGATGTCAAAAATTAAGGAGGTACACATTTAATGGTTACCTAGGGGCGTAATAGCCATGTCTATGCTTTAGCAGCTCCAATCTCGGTAATGGACTCTGACCTGAAAAAACTATCAAAGGGGAATTCCTGGCCAAGCCCAGCATCACAAAGTCTGTGTTCGTCGAACAGGTTTTCATCATGCAACCCAATAATGGTGTCTTTATAAAGCGACACCCTTTCGTTTGATAAAAAGTGAGCCCATTAAGTCAGGGTTAAAGCTGCATGATTTTATTTGTTACCTAAAAAAAACTCTACAAAAGATCTTTCACTGGTCCCTACCTCCAATGCCTGCATTCAAAAAATGTTGACCAAGTACTGTATAAACTACACGATGGAATGAGTGGAAGCCATGCGTGAGGAAAATCTCTTTCCTTTCCAGCAATCAAAGAAGGGTACTAATGGCCATATGTATAGAAAGACACAACCTGTTATGTCCAGAAGTGCGATAAATGCCAAAAGTTCTCCCATTTATGCCATCATCCAGCCAATGATTTGAAGACTAGCCTGCAGCCATTCTCCTAATGGGGTTTGGATATTGTAGGTCCACTCCTAACAGCACTAGAAAATCACAAATATATCTTAATCGACACAGATTACTTCACCAAATGGATTGAATCAAAGCCACTAGCGAACATCAGGGATACCGACATGATCAAATTCATCTAGTGATACATCGTAATGCGTTTTGACGTACCCAGGACGATCATCACAGACAATGACTCATAGTTTGAAAGTGGACCATTCCAAGATTTTGTGATAGCGATGTCATCAACTACCACTTCAGCTCTATGGCTAACCCCTAGAGCAACGGGCAAGCCAAGGTTTCCAATAAAACTATGCTCGATAACATAAAAAAAGATTTAAAAAAAAATCAAAAAGAGCTTGGATGGACGAGCTTACTCATATCCAATGCTCATATCATACTATGCCAAGTGTAGAGTGGGGTTAAATAACTTAACCACCAATACTCTAATAAACTAACCCACATATTTAATCAAATGATTTATCAAGTTTTACTACAATCCAGACCCTATACGGGCTTGTATACTCCGTATTTGATAAATTACACTAGACAATACTTTAGTAATGATTTAATTTATTCATTTAATATGCCTTTCGCTTTAACGTATGGGATGGAAGGTGTTATTCCTTTTGAAGTTGGGTTGTCAACCATGAGGACCCCCCACTACACTAAATCCTATGAATGGTCACGGACTAGTGGTCATGTCCCAAAGTTGTGACCATATCAACCTTTGGCGTGACTAGCTCCATGACCTAGTGTGGTCATAAATGATCTTAAAAGTGGCCACGGACCAAATCCCTGACCACTGTGGCTCACATACCATAGTTGTGACCACGACATGACCATCTTGGTGCCAAATTTGCGCCAAAATTTCCTTCAAATTTGGTCGCGAACTACGTCCATGACCAAGGCCACAATACACACACAATGGGTCACGGTTTGGGATCGTGACCATCTTAAACTCCTCACGTGCATGGGTCACGACTGGAGCTTGTGACCACACCTTTCCCTACACCTGGTCACGAGCTAATGTGGATGAATTTTAATGGGTCACGGCTCTAGGCCGTGACCAAGTGTCTTACACTAAAACTCAGAACCCTCAATTCATTTCTCATCGTGAGTCCAAACTCGGCTCTATCGATATTTCTCTCAAATATTTTGGCATTTTTTCTAAAATCTCTTTCTCAATCTCAAAGATAACCCTAATATTTTGTATATATGTGTGTGTATTTCAGTGTTAAACCCTAATATTTTGTATATATGTGTGTATTTTTGTGTTAAATCCTAATATTTTGTGTATATGTGTGTATTTCGGTATGTATTTCTATGTGCATTGTTTGTGCATTATGTATATGTATGTGTATCATCCCAAAGTAAATTTTAAAAAATCATTATTTAAAAAAAATCGATCAGTCTAGAATTAGTAAAAAAATATTTAAGTTGATTTTATTATCCTATAGAAACATTAGGACAAATTAATTTTTATTACTATTTAAAAAAATGTTCTAGCTTTAAGGTCCTCACGAGGAACTGGATGTTTATATATGTACATATTACATACATGCATGATTAGTCGCAACCCTAGCTGTCATTTTCTTTTCATTTTTTTTTAATTATTATTAGTGTTTGGGCAGGACACATTTTCATTGTTTGGGCGTTGTGGGTTGTAATAAAATTGTGTCGATGTCTGGGCAAGCATTTAAATGGTATTTGCTATTTGGAAATATATTGGTATTTTCTTTTTGGCCATAAATTATTTGTTGGAGTTTGGGCAGGTTTCTGTAATAATTGAGATTATTTGGAATGTTGACTTTTGATTTGTATTGTTTTTGAGAAAAAAAAAATTGGCCAACTTTAAGAAAATTTGACATACATAGGTATTTTTCAAGAAAAGGGGATGTATATGTGTATGTATTTGACATGTTTCAAACTCGATATAGGATATTGGGTATTTAGGAAATTTTATTTTGGGTATATGTGTATGTATTTGATTTGTTTTGTTTAAAACTAGAGATATGTGTGTATATGATTTGTTTTGTTTTCAATTTACAATGTATTTGATTAGTTTTTGTTTTCATTTTACAATGCTATATGACGATTTTTTAGGTATATTGTTGATGGATTTGTTGTCAATGCTAAACATATAAATTAATTCTTTTTAGCAATGCTAAATATATAAATTGTCAACAAATTTTAACAATTCTTTAATTCTTTACTTTAAATATGAATCGCAAACACGGGTGCACATTAATAACTGTATTATTTATGAATTTATCATGTACAAAATTGAAACTCTAATCTTAATGTATATGTTTAATGAGAAATGACCTTATTACAGTGAGATATTGTGATTATGGGTATATTTTTTATCACGTAGATGATAGATGGAGTACAGAATAATTATTGGTTGTTGGATACTATGTTAGATTTCTTGGATTGATAATACACATATACTTTTAAACTCTCTCATAATAACCCCTAACAAAATATGTCTCAACACTTACGCGGGTTAATGTTGGGATTTCACATCGGTGAGATCCAAAATGCAAGGGGTTAAGAGAAGGGTAGTGATGAATCAAAAACTTAATCAAACTAATATACCCTTATACCTCATATGTTTGATTTAATAGTTTTTGATTAATTAGAGCCCTTAATTGTACGACTCATATTCACGCCCTCGTATACTTTTCTAAAAAAAATAAAGCACAATAATAATCACTGGCAACAAGAGTGCGAGAGGTTGCAATTGGACTGCGCATATAACTTCCTTATTAGTGCACGCCATATAGAGGGTACTCCTATTTATAGGTATGAAAATAAGAAAAATCGAACAAAATAACTACCTTGTAAATTGTGGAGTTAATCTTCAACAAGAGTACTTGTTCGATCGTATTCTATTTTCCCTACCAGAAAGCTGGAATGACGCTATACAAAATATATTTCACATACATAATCCTGACGTATCCCTGACCTTACTTATATTATTGGGGAAGGTAAAAAAAAATCCACCCTTTATGGATATAACTGCATATAGAGAGCATTAACATAGACTGTGATGTCTCGCACTATATGCATGTAAAATTAAATCTTGCCAACAAGTTGAGAAAGATGGGATTCCGAGTTCATGTCACGAATATCTACACATCAATCATATATACCATTCCTCCTAGTTGGTCACATGCAAAAATTCATAGGATTTTAAAAACTAATACCGAATGGATGGAGATTAGACACATTGAACATATTATAAAGTCTTACTCTAAAAAGGTATATATATATATATATAGTCGTAAGCTTGATTAATTAATTATAATTTCATATTATTATAATTATTTAGTTGCTTATGGTTTTGCATTTTTATAGATAATGTTGGGAGGAAACAACCAAAAGGGGGTGAGGTGACACCCCAACGAGGTTCATTATCTCGTGCACAATTGTAATATCCCGTATTTTTATAACTCTAATAATTATAGGAGTTATATAATTAATCCGGATTTAAATTAATATTTACTAGCTTGACGTAACGTGAGTTAGTAATTATTGATGGGAATTATGTTTATTATTACTTAGTAAGTAAAGTAAAAATGTGATATGTAGTTATTAAAATTGTCACGAGTGAATAATACAACAGTTATTGAAATTAAGTCGGGACGCGCGTGTCAGTCGCGTCGGGACGAATTTAATAAAATAAAAAGGAAATTAATTCTAAGTCACCCATATGGTCATTTCGAGTGCGCCAATGTATCCGAAAGGGTCGAGATAGTCAGAAAAGTGTACCCGGGGGTTTAGTTTGGGTCTCGGAACGATTTTAGACCTAATCGACAATCCGCGAGGGCATTTTGATAATTTTCATTTTAGGACCTTAATTAATGACGAAATGACTAAGGCTATATCAGACGGTGTGTCGAGGAACTTAGGGTTCTGAGAATCAAAAAGTGAGGAAAACCATAGGAAGAAGAAACAGAGAGCTTTCCAAGGTGTTTAAGGCCAAGAACCACCCATTTTGCACCTCCACCACCACCAAAGCATAGATCGAAAGAAGAGGATCGTCCCTATACAACTCAAATTCGTCGGATCGAACCTGCAACTTTAAGGCAAGTTTTTGTCTTGCTGATCTTGTGTTGATACAACATCTATGTTAGAATAGGAGAAATAATTATATATTTTTATGGTGATTTAATGTATTTGGAAGACTAGGATTCACATGTTTGAGTAAAAACTATGCTAGGTTGATATGTTGATTACATGTATAACATCAATCATGAATTTTAATGGTTCTTAGAGGAAGAAATCTGGAAATATTATGTAGTTGTTTAAAGAATATGGTAGACTAGGGTTTGAGACAAAATCATGAATTGTACCCATTTAATGATGACATGATTCCTTAAGGATTTAATCAAGATCTGACGTTGGGAATTGTTCATACCTATTACTATAACGTTTGTGATGTTTGGTTGGGAGTTTGGACTGAATTAATAGAGGTTTTGAGAATTAAAGTTGATGAAACCTGTAGGCAAAAACTTGCAGAAACTGGGCCAATATCTGATTGATCAATCGATCGACTATTCCCATCGATCGATCGACTCCTCCTGGAATTTGAATCTTTTTTACTTTTAATGTTTAACCCATCCCCAATTTATAAGAACCCTTAGACATAATTTAAATACCATGATGGAACTTGGGAAGGACCAGTAGGGTTGTGGGTAAGGTTCGGGTAGTGCGATTTTATATGAGATTTAACTGTGGGGTCACGAGGGTAAAAAATGGGTTATGATCGTGTGTGTGATAAATTAGACGTTGTGCAAGTTAATAATGACTTAGGATAGCGTGATATCAAGAGTACCTCTACTGGTATATTACATATTAAAACAATACACTTCGAGGGACGAAAAGTACTTGAAAACGTGCGGTAAACGAGAATATAAAAGGATGAATTAATTATACGTAGGATTCGGGTATTACGTGCCACATATGGTTAGAATATGTTATTGGTCGTGGGTGTACCAATATGAATAATGTAAATATATATGTGAGTGTATATATATATTATATGAATGTCTGTGCTTAATCATACCCGCGCTACTTGCTATCACGAAGGTCTCCGCGCCGGGACAATCTTATTCTGATGTGACCATAATTGGGAATATGGACTTGTACCCTAGAATATAGAACCTTGGTACATCCTATCTGTCAGTGGTAGAAGAAACGATCCTAAGAGACGTGAGGGTATGTGCTGACCTCTTTGCGACTTGGAACTATGATTCGCCTCAAATTTATGTGTTTTGTGTTATTATAGTTCGGGGGTGATCCGAACTAGTATTTCCTTTATTTATACGAGAGGTACAGGGACTTGATAACAGAGTATGCTTGCATTATAATTTAGTATTGGGGTGCCTTATCAGTATATATATCTTAAGTGATATATATATATATATACATGTGATTCATCTATTGTGCTTGTAAGAAGATAAAATTGAATAATGATATTAAATAATCTAAGTGATTGAGAACTTAAGACCGTATTGAGATGTATATATCTGACTTGGTAAAATAAAGAACTTAATTTCATATAAAGTATACTTATGCGATCACGTGAATAAGGATTTATGAGAGGAGACTGGGTTCAGACTGGTTAACTGGGTTAGCTTCATCTAGAATAATTTGGTAGTATGTTAGGCGTTCACACTAGATGAGAGGTGAGAATTCCCAAGTTAGGGCAACGTAGCTAACATGTATAGAGTATCTTCTAGTAAGCATTTTAAATACTTTCTATTTTTTTTTAAACTATAACTATCGGGCTCTGACCCATTTCTTGTCCATCTCTTCTTTCTCTTGTATATATATATATATATATATGTATTAACAGGTGTCTAGCCATAGGGGTGTCAGACTTAGATCGCTGGACTGTTTGACGTGCTGCAGCTAGTGTGGGAGTTGCAGGTCTTTACGTTTATACGACTTCAACCTTGTTATCTCAGCTCTTCACTTAGTCATGTTAGATAGGGCATGAGTTTCCCATTCTCAGATTCCATTTAGTTCAGAGAGACATTGTACTTCTTTATTTGCAGTACTCCGTTCTTAGTTGGGATTGTTTTAATTGTTACATTGTCCTTGGATTTGAGATCTTTTATTTGGGAACGGTTAGTCTATCCCATTTATTTCATTTGGATGGTTTGGTATTCAATGTTATATTATGACTGCGTTCATTAAAATGGTGTATATATAACAATTCATATTGTTGGGAGTTAATTCATGCAATTAAATATTTTGACACTTAGCTTAATTATTTATTAGGTGATAAATAAATAAATTATTTTTGACAGTGATGCTAAGAATGAACCAATCGGATACTTTGTTTTAATTTAATAAAGGACTGATCACCCAGTATTTAATTAGGAGGGGTGTCACAGGCGGTATCTGTAACACCCCGCCCGCCCGGGGAGAGCGAACGGAGCGCTAATGCGATAAAATAAATTCAAATCCACAAGTGACAAGGTATAGAGCATCTAAATAAACCCCCAATAATATAAATCCACTAATCTCAATCTCTTCAATTACAACAAGTCTCTCGAATTAAAATTACAACTATCTAACTCGAATAAAAATACAAATCTCCAAAGCTCTATACATCAAAATAATACAAATCTTTCCCAAACAATCCTCGCTAAAATCAATCTCCATAGCGCCCCAAAATCCGCGCTAACCTGCCACTAAAAGAAAATATGGGGAAGTACACAATACGACAGGAAAGATGCTCAACAAATATATGTTAGCGATGAATACCACAAATCAACACGATTTAACCGTACCACAACCATTAATGGCCTATCATCGCTTATGTAAGTTTCAGTACAACAATGATTCTCAATGCCTCATAGGCGACGACATCAAACTCATTTATTTCTCTAAATTGCTTACACATCTATTACCAGAAACTACCAATCACACCATGACCTATGCTACACAACCTTGGGTTTATCGCTATGAAATGGTCATCACTACACAAACCTCAATAAAAAATAAATCTCAATGTTTCGAAGAGAGGTGTTATCATCATTGTAATGCACGACACACAACCTTAGATTCAATATTACTATGGAATGAATACCACTCACATTTACATCCCACATTCATAATCTTAATATACATCTCCAAGGAAATTATCGATACATTTTTACAAGTCTGCACTTTTTAATCTTTAATGAGTGTTTAACCATTATAACCGAATTGCCTTACTATGTAGACCTCGTACTACGTGCTAACCTACTAAATAACACAATTATATATATATATATATATTTTTTGGTATGATACGGGACGTCGAGCATATCCTAAGGGCATTAAGGCCCATGCCTACGAATGCCACAAGGGATCCTATCTCTTAATGCCAAACTACGATCACCGAATTCTCAATTTATTATCATCCGATTTTGGGCAGGAGAACGGACGCCGAGTATTACCCAAGAAGGGCCCACCCTAACAACGCCGCAAGAGGTCCTATTTTAAAACATTACAACTCTTCACTTAATACCAAGTAACCACGATTGTCTTGGTTCACTCCTAGGTTGTCTCAATCAGTAAGTTTATCTAAATCCACATCATAGTCATAGTACACAAATTGAGATGCACTAACCCAAGTCTCAAACGAATGAACCTAGTACTTCCTCACCACGGAGCTAACATTTGTAAATACATTCACCCATTAACAACTCACTAAGGTGTTCGCCCACGAGGATAACATCCTATCAACTACGACTGACTTGTCCTCTAGCGTTGTCCTACATCAATTTATATGCTCACCGACTTTATTATCAGTCATGGTATTACCCTAAGGGTCAAAATTGCCTAATTATCACATTGATATTGACCTCACATATGTTTCACCTAAGGTGACATATAGTTTAAATCACGACTTCACTTTAATTATGACACTCTAACAATCAATCCTTATCGTTGATTATTCATAACTTGGTATCGCTTGCCCGATGGGTGATATTTAAATCTATCAACATCTCCAAAGGCTCTACGTTTATAAAGGCTAGAATACAAACACCTCACACTACGAAGCACGGTGTCACCACTTATTGTTTTACATGGACACCTATAAATTATTACATACTTAAATTAGAATTTGCGGAATCGATTTATAACAATTAACTTGATCGTATTCCATTTGGCACTAACTTACTTGTTGTGCTAACCTCTTTAACCTTACTGTCGAGGACACAAACTAAATCGTCATCAAGCTAGCAAGACCGACCCAAACCACACCGACGTCGAAAGATCCAACACCGACCTCACCACATCACTCCCGAAAGGAATCTTGAACCTGGAGCTCTGATACCATTTGTAACGACCTGACCCGGATTTATGGGTTACCCGTGAGTCAACCCGATTCGGCCCAAGCATTAGTTGTAAAGTGGAATGAAACAACCTGTTTAATGTTGCTAGTTCGATTTTATTTTAATTAATATTTCACATATTTAGCATGTAATTCCAGTTTCATGATATACTATGTGTGGGACCCATGGGGAGCACCCCGAGTCCAAGTAAACAGAGATACTAATGTAAAATAAATAAAGTATATGTATGTATATAACACCCTCAAAATACGAACTCGCACCTAACCTGTCGTAACAAAATGAGGGT
Source organism: Sambucus nigra (assembly GCA_949130495.1). Taxonomy (NCBI): domain Eukaryota; kingdom Viridiplantae; phylum Streptophyta; class Magnoliopsida; order Dipsacales; family Adoxaceae; genus Sambucus; species Sambucus nigra. Next base: position 102,115,956 of record OX422218.1, on the reverse strand, counting down.
GTGAGCCTATGCCTAGTGAAAATGTACAAGCATTATAGAAATGAACAACAAAAAGAAATACTCACACGCCACAATCACATGTATGCGAAAATATATATGTATCTACATACATATAGGTATACCTTAAAAATAATACATATTCAAATTCATTAATCGTTCTACTTCCAAAACTTTACTCATGTAGATTAATTTACCTTCATCTTGAAATGACTTCCTATTCATACTTAGCATTTCTCATTTTGTTTAACACGCTCGGTTCAACACATGAAACCATTACACTTGATTTATTCCAACACATTCCTTTACCGAAATCACCCCTTTTATCTTATTAAAATATACTTTAGTATTTTTATTGAAAAATACCATTTCAACGCACGCATTCTCCGTGTTAGGAAATACTTGTTCATCATTTGAAAACATTTCTACACATACTTATGCAAATTATGGGTTTAACAACGTAAGTTACTTAACCACCCAATTCCCCACCTACTTTAGCCTTTTACCTTACTCATGGACATTAATAGATTTACACATTTGCTTGTCCATTTCACCTTTACCATAACATTTATTACATTCATTCAAGTTAGGTTATATTAACACATTTCACCACACAACCTATTTCTTGACATGTTCATTATTCCTTTATATTTTCTCAAAATTTTACCATTTACCTCATACTTACACGGGCTCCACACCAACGGCTATGCGCACCAAATACTCTGGCCAGTGATTTAGGACTTTTCACCCAATGGCTCTGGAACCTTCTTGCTTACTCCCAGTTGTATCCGAGTCCTTATTAATGTGTATAACATCTTACACGTGTCCACATTATTCCATTTCCTTACTTTTACCCGACCGAAGCTAAAACTCGAACTTAACCGTCTGTATTTCCATTAACACTTGGAATATTATTTATTTTCTTCTTTAAGTCCCTTATTCGCACACACGTGATTTCTACTAAATTCATCCACACTCAGGACTTAATTCATTTTCCCATACACATTAGTGTAAAGACATTCTTTAACATTTTTATTCCATAAAAATGTTCCACTTTAAGTAAATTACCAGTTTACCCCTTTATTTACCAAACTTACAATTTAGTCCTTTAACAAGTGTATTTTTCTCAAATGGTTATTTAGTTTCCCACTAAACATTTAAACACTTTAGCCATTTAAACACTTGTTTAATATCGCACTTTTGCCCAACTTTCACACGTGTCACTTTAGCACTTTTAACATACAAAATAACACTCCTTACGTTTTAAGTTCCTAAATTTCCATTTGTTTTATTTCATTTAACTCGACAAATTCCCATTTATTTATAAAGTCTTCATTTACAAGAAACTTAAAATATTTATTTCATAAATATTTTGACAACTTTAAAATTAGTCCACATTTTTATTTCATAAAATGTCCATCGCTACTTTGACTAGAAATACGGCAAACAATATTTGCTCACATTTTATTTCTTGAAGATGTCCATAATTTTCCTTTTTACTAGGATTATACATAAATACTATTTCTTACATTTTTATTCCATAAAAATGCCTATTTACAAATTTAATAGAAAATACACAACAATAATATTTTCTAACATTTTTATTCCATAAATGACTATTTTCAGATTTAATAGAAAATACACAAGAATAACATTTTTTAACATTTTTATTCCATAAAAATGAGTATTTTCGGATTTAATAGAAAATGCACAATAATAATATTTTCTAACATTTTTATTTTATATAAATGACTATTTTCAAATTTAATAGAAAATACACAACAATAATATTTTCTAGTATTTTTATTCCATAAAAATGGCTATTATCATATTACTAATAACACATCATTTTTCTCATAATCATACTCTTAATCATACATAATAGTATGTCTACAATATTTAGCAAATAGAGTATAAATATAATAAGAGTAGGTTATTCCACCTTAAATGTTCTCCAAAGTGGTAATGGTGGTAGTGAAGATAGATGACTCCCTCACCTCCAAAGGTGGCCATAAAAGGGTGTCACGAAAGCCCACCATATAACCTCCATGAAAGCTCCAAGAAAACACCATAAAACCCCTCTCCAAATACCTCTAATAATACATTCTCCCTCTTCTAAGAGTACCTCCTTAAACACCCCTCAAACATCCATCAATAACATCTTGTGTTTATACTTTAACCTCTCTCTCTCTCTCTCTCTCTCTCTCTCTCTCTCTCTCTCTCTCTCTATATATATATATATATATATATATATATATATATATATATATATATATATATATATATATATATATATATATATATATATATATATATATCGTAGTTTCTTAAATAAAATGGTAGAAGGCAGATTACCCGAAGGGGATAAGCTATGAACTCTTGAGAAACTGTAAGGATGTGGTAGACAAGAGATTATTATTATTATGTCCTGTCTCACACTTGATTATATACATCCAAAGGGACCCCAAGCCATATAAGCACTTCCATCAATCTTCAGATCATGACATGTACTAAAGATCCATGGATCTCATTTTAACAATTAATATAGCAGTACTGTTGGTCGTCGATTTATAACCTAACATTTCTTCCTTTTATCCCGAGGATAAAATTCTTAACACAAGATGTGAACAATTCTTCAACGCTGCTAATGAATAGATAGGAATTTCTACTCAGCATCGTTTGAGCGATGCCGCCTTTCGTTCGAGCAACGTTGCGTGCCGTTTGAGCGAGTCGAATTCTCGTTTGAGCGATCAAGACCCCAACTCCTAAGTTCCCACATTTTGCAGTTAGCCCCCATAACACCCAAAACCATAGAAGATGCATCAATGGAATAATGGAAGTTCCTCAACCACTATTACTCTTTATTAATCCGATTTATTATCCACGATTTCTATAAATTGTAATTTGTTCCCATTTGAAGTCTATACATTATTAATTAATTCATTGGGGCGAGGTATTACATCATTCCTGTTCTTCTCTCAGACTGATGAGTCTGGCATATATATAGGGGCAGAGGGACACTATGGCTAAGTTCTTTTAAGAACCTTGGACTCGGGGAAAGCAGGGGCTCTGTCATCATCATCAACTAATAAAATTATCTTCATATGAGCTATTATCTCTTCCTCAGCAACGAGAACAAACTCAACATTCAAAGACTCAAAGAAGGAAGAGTAGAAGCTTCCTCACTTATAGAAGGGAGATGAACCTCATGTATTTTTTCCACTGGACGAGTTATACAATTATTGGTAGAGTTCTTATACTCTAAAAGAAAGGACGCCAACCTTGGATGATCCCCACAACGACCAACAACCTTCTTAAATTCCAAACCTTGATTAGTTCCTCGCTGTTAAAGTAAGAAGAGGAATGCTCTTTTTTCTTTGATCGAGCTGAACAAGAGAAAGGAAAATATTCATTAGTAATGGCTTAATTAAATAAAGCTCAATCAAGGAAACTAAAGTTCAACCTATATAACTTCCCCTCTCCGGGCATAGAAACCCCCTATACTATTCACTTTCCGGAAGAAGTGGGTGTTACAAATTTCTGGCAATAAAACCTTAATCCCAATAGGCTTTATTGGAATCAAGAAGGTTGACAACTAATACTTCGTCAACCTTCCTCATCTCCAGATATAAAATTCCAATGGTGGTATGGGACCAAGAGTGGTAGTATTTGATCTTTAGAATCCCAGTCTTGGTCCTATATAACTAGTTAATTCAGTGAACTTCGTGGATAATATGTCATGTAATTAGGGCACATTGAGTGGAAACTACCTTATAAAACTCAAAAGAATTCAAAAAATAGTTGCTTAGGGGGAAATATAATCCCCCCTTTAGTCACTGAGAGGGTGTGAATCTAAATACCACCCTTAACAGTAGCGCAATTTTTAGGAATGGGGGCACACTCAATCGTTACCCTGGGGGAATCGAATATACTTTTTTTAACTCGCCCACTATCCTCTTATTAACAGTTTAAACCCTTTTTATGGTAGAAAGGATTACTAAAAAAGAATAAAGAAAATTAAATGAAGTTACAGTTGAAAGAGAAATAAGCAACAACAAAGAGAACTTACATGAAGATTGTGAAGACAAACGGTCCAAATGATATTTTTAAATGAAGAAAGGTATACAAATGATGGTGCAAAGTCTCTTTGAGTAAAAAGAAGCAAAGTCCTAGAAGTCTAATCATATCAAAAAGAGTCTGAAGTCATTAATGCAACTGAAGGTTCATTTTTGGACTAAAAACTAGCGTACCCCTCTCCATAATCTATTAATTACAAAGCATGCCCCCACAAAAGCTCAAACACTGAATTGTCATTTGGGACAAGGAAGCATACAAAATTCTTCAGCCCATTATTGCCAAAGAATTTTAAGGGCAATTGTGACGTGCAAACCACAATGGCCTAAATTTTAATGGTCCAAACAGGCCCAACCTAGGGATATAAAGTTTGATTCTTAAGTTAGGATTAATTTCACGTGAGATAAATATGAAAAGCTCAATCTTATTATCTATAATCTTAGAGGAGATCAACATGGATCAATAAACAAGCCAACTAGCTGCTGGGAGAGTTTGAACGTAACTCAACCACTCCTATCATTATAAATGAAACCCTTACCATGGGGCAAAAATGCATGTAATTCTTTATTACGAAACTTCTAAATAACTAATATACACAGAAAAATACCTCGTGGACGTAGGCAGTTGCTGAACCACATAAATTCTTTGTGTCGTGATTTTTTTTACTCCTTAATTGTTTCCTTATTCCTTAAAATCATTAATTGTGATTATTTGCACTCACACTTAACTTTTTTTACAATAGTTCTTTATTTTTTTCCTAAAATTTTGTGCTTCAGTGATATAAATAATCTACTATTCACTCAATTACATTGTAATTTAACATTTATTAATTGACCTAATCTATCTCTCTGATTGTATGTGCTTATATTTGATGAATTATGTATATGTTAAATTATTTCACAGCCCATGCTTATATTTAACATAAAATGCTTAGAGTTGATTGCATTTGAATTGAGATCGGTAAATACCGAGACCCCGGAGTTGTGAAAGTTATTATGAGGCTATGATGGAGAGAAAATAATTATCAATACAAGTATAGGTGACAAGATAGAGAATATGACTGGCTAAAAATAGAGTCTTTTGAAAATTATGTATAAACATGTTTAAATTTCTATACATATTGTTCATTGTTAGTGAATTTGGGTCCGTGTGAGAGTGGTTTTTTTCTGCAAGGGGCTCCACTATAAAATTTATCATGTTCATGTATGCATGCTCTTTAAATTCTTACCTTAGTATATAACATTATCATATAAAATTGGACCAAATTATTTTATCATGTAAAATTAAAAGTGGTGTTAATTGAACTAATTCGTGTCATGAAGAACTAGTATGAAATCACAATACAAATATTTTGTGGACATTGTAAATTTTTGAACTAATTAGTTAACTTAGGCCCTGTTTGGTTGCGCAAATTATTTGATTATGTAAATTGGTTTATTGTGAATTATAATTGTAAATGAGTGGGTTTGAAATGAGTTTAAATCTATTTTTACGTAATGTTTGGTAACCTGAAATTGATGTGAAGGTTCTATGAGAGAGAAAGATAAAAATTCATTAAGAGAGGGAGAGGGGGAGGGGGAGTGGGAGGGGGTAAGGGGGGAAGGGAGGGAAAAGAGATAGAGGAGAATGCACCTTATGTGACTCCTATTTCAAATGGATGCATTTCATATTTTTTGTGAAATGATCCAATTTCAGATTTTACGCATGAGTTAAAATGAGACAATTAATAAATCATTTCATTAATGAAACCAAACACAATTAATGGGTCAATATGTAAATGGATCAATTTATTAATGAGCCAATTTACAATTTGGGAACAACCAAACAGGGCCTTAGTTAATTAACTAAACGTAAACAACCTAGGACTTTTCAAATTAATATATGTAATACCCCAACTCTTGAATATATTATTACGTGTCATATTACGATATTTTTATGTAAGGTTTTATGAAAAAAATCATTTACATGGATTTGCATGCATGTTATGAATGCTATAGATGCCTTGTATGATGTTGCATGGCGTTCATATGGTGTTGCATGGGCTTGCATGCAAAGGATAATGATGTTTTATGTAAAAGTTTTGAACCAAAAAATATTTTAAAATATTGTAAGTAGTACATACTAATTGGTGAATGAGTTTTACAAAGTTTTGTAAATAAAAAAAACCAGGTGTTTATGAGAAAGAATAATTTTCGAGTAAATGATAATATTTGGATAAAAAAAATTATTTTTACATTTGGGGCACAAACCTTATTTTGTTAAAAATGCATTTTTGTAAGAATAATGATTAAGTGCATTTTCTTGGGACCTTATGCAATTATTTTATTAATATTGAAAACTTGATAATGAAACTTTGGTTAAATTTTATTGGTAGTTAATGAGTGAAGAATTTAATTTAAGTATGAAAGTTTATTGAGGTAATAAATAAACTTTGGAACTTATAGTTTATTAGAAGATAATGGCATTTATACTCATATTAGGTGCTGAGTGTTAACAAAAAATATAAGGGAGCTTTGTGCTAGTCGTATAAGTTAAAAAAAGGTAGGTTGAGTTAACCAGGTGTATGGAACAAAGGAACTAAAGAGGAAATAATGCACGGGGTATGCGTGATAAATAGTAAAAAAAAACACCTCCAGTTTGCGTCCAAAAGTAAAAAATCGTAGGCACGTGTATTTGTAAACAAACCTGTGAGAGAAGGAATTAAGGGAAGTGCAAGCCATGCGCGAAGTGGCCTGGGTAGTAAACTATGCACCAAATTGCTTTTTATTTTTAGCTTTTTATTGTCAAGTTAATTGCTTAGATTTCGTTTCCCTAATTGGCTAGGAACCTAAAAGCCTTACTCGACTAAGATTTTGTCTCTTTGCCCCTCTTATTTAGTAGGCTAAACAAATATAAAGCTATGAGTTCTCTTTATTTTTATCACCAAAAACATTGTTGTCAAGAAGTAAATAACACTCCGTTATGACCCTAAACCCACCATTTGGTCCCAATTTCTTATATATTTTTATGTTTAAAACACTATAGTTCTAGTGTGTACCTTGGTAGATCATTCATATTATTTTGAAGTTGTGTTGGTGTATTTTTGTGGAGTTATGAGGGATATTTTCAGATTACTTTTGGAAGACCTTTGAACCATTATTTTGGAGTATTTTCTTGGATTCTTTGAGCATATTTTCTACACTATATTTTCGAGGATTTCTTCATTGAGGTTGAAATTTATTTTCTAAGTAATTTTCATAAATGAGCAATGATGCATGTTTAGGAAAAATATTGTATATATTTATATTTATTTAAAATGATATCTATTTATGGATATAAGTTATAGGGTTATTGGCACTTTATTACCCTAAAGTTTAGCCAATTTTGTATATCAAAATTAGCATATAAAACCTCAATGTTTCAAAACTGGCCACCTATAAGGGGTATCTCTCCTACCAAAAGTCAATCCGGCCACAACAATCAACAATAAATCTAAATAGAAATTGGAGAAGTTGCTAAGAAAAACCCTAGAAAGCTTGAATGGGAAAGTTGCGTACCTGGAACCCTAAGACATTGAAGGATGACAAAAATTCGAATGCCTCTAACACCAAGAAGGAAGAAACCCTGCTGGAAAGGACTTTACTTAGTTGAAGCCAACCGAAAATGGCAGAACCGAGGGAAGGTTAATCAAGGAAGAAGGATTTTGGAGTGGAAAAGTAGCTTCTCTCTCTCTAGAAAACTCTCGTGTGAAGGAAACGTTTGGAAAGTTTGAAATGATTTCAAAATCTGAGTTTTATACTTTTTAGGCGATAATCATTGCCCTTATTAAAGTCAAGCGTGATGCCACATCTAGGAAAGGTAATTGGCACATCAAAGACAGTGCATACACTGCCCTAGGCACGTGTGTCATGATTACACCAGATACCACTCCCAGTGTCTCACACACGTTAAGTTCAAATCTTAGGAAAAAATTTACAATTCAATATACTCGGTGCACGTTGAGAAGCTTCAAAGATGACCAAAATTGTGGAGGTTGATGATATTCCACAGTTAATAATTCACTCAGTCAATTTGCTTAGCACATACCCAGAAGACGCAAGACTTCATATAATTTTCTACATTCCTTGATCGTGAGTAAAATATTAGGGCCTTTTGTTATACTATAAATATGGTATGTCTTGTGGACCAATCAGAAGAGGGCACCTGGACTCATTACTCGTATAAAGGAGGTCGTCTCAGTTACCAGCCTAGTCGATCTAGGCAATCGGGTCATCCCCAGTATCACAGTCAATCTGTATAGCCCATCTAGATCATAATAAGTTCACTGTTATGTAACTCCGTCAATATAAGCATACACCGTGTGATTGGATGGCATAAGCAATGCACTACACGTGGGAGAGATGTGTAAATATTCCTCCCATGTGCTTATAATAAACATTATGATTATATTCCCACTCGCATGTAAAGTGTGAACTTGCCTAACGTATAAAGGCATGAAACTTCTCACTCTTTATTATTTTTCATCTAACAACCTATAAATATTACACACTTCCTCATTATAAAGGGATCAAGATATATTTTTCATGTTGTTATGCTGTCAAAGTCTAGTGTGAACTTGAGAGTTTGTATCCAACCTTCATTTATAGCTTCCTCCCATTAAATCAATACAATCAACACTAGCACCCATGGACATAGGCACTTCCTTGCATCAAACCACTTAAATTTAGTTTCATTCTTTTTCTCTCATCTCTCTCTACTATTTGTTCTAGATTAGTTTTTCTGTGATTATATCTCTTTATCTGTTTGTTTATAATTAATGTACTCTTATTAAGACCAAATTAGTATACTAGTTTTAAGCGATGATAATGACCATATCTGAATGAAGTCTCTAATATAAGGTAAGTGATGTACGACATAGCCTCCACAAGATGCACCCACACAACAACAAACAACGGAGATAAAATCCCACTAAAACTCTAATAAAACTAAGGAACAAACTCTCACTAAGGAGATACACAAATCTTTCATTAAGTAAAGACCACTTTATATTTTAAATTATCAAGAAAAAAGAGGCCCCCCACCCTCTAATAGTGGATAGGGGGAGAAGGGGGAATATCTTGGGAAAGAGTAGAGAGAGAGAAAAAGGGAAAGAAGTGGCTGCAAATCTCCATCATTTTGTGACAATAAAATGTAAGATGTTTATCTTAAATGAATTGTTGTTCCACTTTTTTCTTCTGAATCTTTATGTTATAGAAATAGTAGTTACTCAAATAATAAGTGTGACAACCCAAACGCATAAAATCAAGCGTCAATATCAACATTTTTAGATAAATAACATATATTTATGAATTAATTAAGACATAAAATAATTTAATTTCTGAGAACTTTTATTCAACATCATGCATTTAACATTACAAATTCAATTCTTAATATTTACAAGTTACAAAAAAGAAAGACAACTTAATAATCTAAAGATATTATTTAATTATATCAATCATAAATCATATACATATCCATATATACATATTTTTTCAAATTACTCTAATACGTAAATTTAAAAAAAATCCTTATAAAACGAAAAATTAATGGATACTAAAATAGTGTAGGATTTTTGACATAATGTACGAGTTTACTTGTAACTTCATCTTACATCATGAATATATGACTATTTTTTCGTTCTGGATAATATGGAGAGAACTAGCGTGACACTTTATGATATGATAACATACTTTTTGATTGAAAAAATTAATTATAACACAATATGTGCCACAATTAATTAAAATATTTGTTTTACCCAATAATTATTGGCATTTGGGATTGCCCCCCCCCCCCCCCCCCCCCCAAAAAAAAAAAAATTAATCAAACAATGACGCTCAATATTTAAGACATTATATTAATATTATTTTATATGATATAAATGACCAATTTACTCTTAGTAAAGAAAATAAAAAAACTAAACCCATTTTAACCTCCTTTCCCCATCATCCCTTTCCAATCCTTTTGCTCTTAGAATTACCTCTCTCTCCATAACATAAAAGCCCCTTATCACCCAAAGGCATCCATTGCTTAACTACCAACCCCAATCCAAGTTTTTTGAATATTTTCTTGTAGCTTTTCAGATCTCTTATATATATATATATATATATTGTGTGTGTAAGGAAGGATCATGTGCAGACTAAATCGTGCGAACCTAGCGAAAATCATTTTTTTTTAAAAACTTTAAATAAATTTTGGATTAATTTTACTAAACTACGGAACCTTCGAATAAACTCAACTCAGCTTTTTTCAATTATTTGGGGTCGGCTACATGAATTCTATTTTTTCGTTCCATTATGTCCCGCGCAATATCTTCGGTTAAATCACGTGATATCATGTCATTTTTTATAATATCCCACCAAATTAATTTAGGGTTACCTCTACCCCTTGTGTTACCATCAATTCTAACTAAATCACTCATTCACGGAGTCATCCATTGGTCTACGATTGACATGTCCAAACCATCTAAGTCGATTTTCTCTTGATTCATCTTCTATAAGAGCTACTGTTACTGTTTCACGAATTTGTTCATTTATAATTTTATCCTTTCGAGTTTTACTATAAATCCATTTAGCATTCACATTTTTACCACACTCATTTTCTGCACATTTTGTTTCTTGGTTGCTTAACACCCTATCCCATATAATCTGGTGAGTTTCATGATCGTCCTATAAATTTTCCTTTTAACTTCAAAGGTATACGCCTATCACACAATAAGCCGGTACAACTTCTCCACTTGACCCAAACTTTTTCTTATTCTATGAGTAACATCATCATTAATATCTCTATCTTTGTGGATAATCGAGCGTAAATAATAAAAATGATCAAGGTTCGATTATCCAAAAAGATGGAGATATTAACGAAAATAGGTCCAAAATAATTCTTTTACTATTTATTAAAAATCAGTATATGACTATTTTAATCTGCTTAAAAACATTCAAATATTGACCGATTTTTAAAAAAAAATATCATAATATTATTTTGATTATTTTCCTTATTTTTACTTTTGTGTGTGTGTATGTGTGTGTGTGTGGGGGGGGGGGGGGGGTGGTGGTGTTGTCGAAGGTTTAATTCTATGTTTGTATAGTTTTTAGATTTTTTACTATTCCTTTTTCAAAACTTAAAGATTATTTGGAATTCTAATTCGTTTAAATTATTCTATTTAGTAACATTAACACTCCATTGACAAAAACTAGATAAACTCTATTTTTTTAATTTAGATGTATTAAAGTCTAAAATAAATAAATAAAATTAGTATTGTCTTAAAGTCCAAATGACTTGTACATATATGTTCATTAAATCAATCATTTTTTTTACCTCTTTTCCCTCTTTAGATAATTTTATTCATATATATATAAATGATCAATTTTTTTTTCTCTCTATTTGTTTTTGGTATTTTCTCATTTTTTTTCTTTCCATTTCATTGGCTTTCCTTTTTGCATTTTTTATTTTCTTCTTCGATTTGCATAAGCTTGATCATGGAGAGAGAGAAAGAGAAAATGATGCATTTGGACTTTCACAAAAAAAATGACTTACTAACAATAACTTTTTGGACTGATGGAAATTGGGTGCCAATGTTGGATTTTTTTTAATTTTATATTTATGAGGGGTCAATTCTCAAATGATAATAACCAAGTTGTAATTTGAGCTGGAATGGCAAAATTTGTCTAGGTAAATTTTGGCAAGACAAATTTTGAACTGAAAAATATAATTTTATGCTGTTCGATTGACTATTTTTGCATGTTGACAAATTTGATATTTGTCTTCTTTTTGTGTTTAATAGACACATTTTACCTATTGGAATACAATTATTTGCCTACTTATGTTGTTTGATAGCTATATTTTGGGTTGGTAAATGAAAACTTTGCCATGCTATATTTGCCTTATTATGTAGTTTTATTAATATTAATAATGACAAATAAAATAGTTAATACCATTAACTTTTTTATTTTACAATCATGGATATTAAAAAACGTAGACGAAATTTCCATAATAACATTAATACAAACTTTTTTTTATTAATAATAATTGAAAACCGCTTTAAAAACATAACACATTACAACATATCATATTCCCATTCCCCATCTTCATTCAAAACGTGATTTGAAACATAAAAAAAACATACAAAAGTTACATAATTTTATCATCTATATTTCCTAGGCAACCACGGAACACAACATAAGGCATTCCCATCCCCCATTAACATGTTAGGTAGATGATGTACTAAATCCATGTCCGAATCTATCCCTTTGTAATCCGAGAGTTTCGAATCCGATTCATACATTGGATTATCAAGTTCAGTATTTATCAAATGTTTAGCATGCCACCGCTCTAGCCTTTTATCCATTTGTGCAATTTTGCCTTGCAATAAACGAATACATTTTTCATTATCTTTGTTTGGATATTTTGCAATATGTTGCCGATTTTGCCTATGGCACGGGTAAACCATGCCACTAACAGTAGCACTCCAAATCGCAACGTCTATCAAATAACCTAAGCCATTTCAAATGATCATCCCATGGAATATTTTTTTTTGCCGGCGTTAACCATTTCATCACATGATTAACACCGCTTAAAGAATGGAGTGCGCATATATGGATGTTTTCAAAAACCCTATTCTCTCCAAACCAACTACCTCCATGGGGATCTTGGTAGATCCCAGGGTTAGTCAACACTTGTTCAACATTAGTGCGTGTTGCCTCAACATGTTCATCACTAAATGATGTTGATGCGTTAGACTTACACTTTGTCTTCTTGACCTGTTGCATCCTACTTAGCCCCCTGTTGAGAGTTAATCACATCGCATCACTCTTTTAGGCGGTGACCAGTTATAATACGTAAGTTTTTGCCTGTATAGAGTTTTCAGAGGAACATGGGTTAAGAATGATGAATCTTCATCAGACATGTAGGCATGGTTATGCATTTTGTAGTTTATGATATAAGGTAGTATAACTAGTGTTTTGGTATATATGTTCTAACACCCCATATTTTTGATGATTTAAATAATTAGGTGATTAATTATTATTGTGGGAATAAGTATGAAATTAATTATTATTGTTGGATTAATTAAATTAAAATGCGAAAAATTAATTTGTTATTAATCCGGATTAAAATAATTATTAACTAGTGTGCCAAGGGTTAATACTTATTGTTGAGAATTATTGAATATTACTGTGTGATATGTAATATGAAATTATGAAATTTGATAAGTTACCGAGAGTGAAATATACGGAAACTTGGTAATTTAAGTGTGACACGCGTGTGAGTCGTGTCGGGACTAATTGAATGGAATAAAAAGAGAATTTATTTTTATTAACTCGTATGGTCATTTCAAGTGCGTCGTTGAGTCCGTAAGGGTCGAGATAGTCAGAATAGTATACCCGGGTGTTTAGTTTGTGTTTCGAGGTAATTTTAGGCCTAACCGGCGTCCCGAGAGGGCATTATGGTAAATTGTACTTTTGGGTTTAATTAATGGACGAAAATTGGGAGTTATTTTATCAGCCAAGAAAATTTCTTTAGGGTTGTGAGAACAGAAAGGAAAGAACGACCAAAGAGGGTGTGAGGGAAAACCAATTTCCAAGAGGGAAGGCCAAATTCTCACCACCTTACACAACCACCACCACCAACGTCTAGATCAAGAAGAGAGGAACGCGTATATACCTACATCACCAATGGACCAGATCATCGTATTCGAGGAAAGTGTTTATTACTTGCTTTCTTTTAGCAATAATCATGCTAATGTTAGTGTAGGTGAAATTAATCATGATTTTCATATGAATTGGGTGAAAATTGGAGATCAAATTATGATTAAGGATTGGTTTAATTAGTAGTTTAAAGACCTTCATGTATGTAGAGGATTAATTACGGAATTGGAATATATATTGATGAACGAATCTGGGTTGATTAGGTTCTTTAATTGGAAATTTGGAAACTAGGGTTCATATGAATGAATTTGGGGATTTTATATGATTATGATGATTCATGACGAATTAATGATCCTAGGATGTTAGGAATGATTTATAACCTGTTAGGTGTTGATGGGTATTGATGATGAGGTGTTGGGTGTTGAATCTTAGAGGTCTTTAGGTTAAAAAATGGTAGAAAACGCTGAAATTTGGTGAAGAAGACGAAACAGTAGGTCTCACGCGAAGTGGTTCAAACGAGATTGGTATCTCGCGCGAAGTCGCTCGAGCGCCACGTGGTAGTCGTTCAAACGACATTGCCATCTCGTTCGAGCGACATGGTGAATTTTTCAAAAATTTATATTTTTACAGCAAATTAAGTTACGCAAATTAATTTGGGTGAGAAAACTGCTATTTGATGGACTTAGCCTAGTGCAGAATTTTTAGGAAGTATTTGGGAAGTAATACTTTAAATAATTGGAAAGGCATGTTGACTTTAGAGATTACATGAGTGATAGTAATCGAATTAAATATATTATATGTAGGAATGATAGAATAATACGTATGGAATATATCTATATGAATTAGTTGGGTGAATACCTATGAATCTTAATAGGACGTGTGTATGCCTATTATGTGATATTATTGCTAAGAGCACTAATGGGTGATAACCCGGGGGTGCAAGAATCTTATAGTTAAGCGCACTAATGAGTGATAACTCGGGGGTACAAAAACCCTATTGTTAAGTATACTAATGGGTGATAACCGGGGGGTACGAAGATGATTATTATTAGGCACATTAATGGGTGATAACCCGGGGGTGATGGATTATTTATTGATAGGTGCATTAATGGGTGCTAACCCGGGGATACATGATTCTCTTGATAGGCGCACTAATGGGTGATAACCCGGAGGTGCTGGATTATTATTGATAGGTGCATTAATGGGTGCTAACCCGGGGATGCAATATTTTCTTGATAGGTGCACTAATGGGTCTTAGCCCGGGGGTGCAGGATTAGTATATATATATGTATAGGGATGATGTGACTATATATATATATATATATATATATATATATATATATGTATTAACTTGTGAATATTTCTACTATGTGAAATTAGTAGACTTGGTAATAATAATAATCATTACATTGCACCAAGTGGTTTTAACCTAAGGGTGCAGGATTAGTGTATATATATAGGAATGATGAGACTATATATATGTATGAGTGTACTTGGGTAACTTTCTACTTTGTGAAACTAGTAGATAAAGTGGAAATGAGAGATAAAATAATCTTAGTGGATAAAAGATTAACCTTTCGAACGGTGAATAATGAAATTTAGTATGTGAGATAAACTATCTGAATAGCATATTGTATGGGCGGTACGGGAATAATACTAGTCAGCATAGTTAGTATTAGTAGGGTTCCTGACTAGATAGACTGGGTGGTATAGCTAGGGGGAGATTAGATGTGCATTAGGCGTGCACAATAGATGAGAGGTGAGAAACTCACGTGAGAGTTCGATAACTAACATGCGTACAAAACTTGTTTTAAGAACCAATTTTAAATACTTGCTAAATAATTTTTAAACCTCGGGCTCTGACCCGTTTCTTGTATCTCTTCTCTCTTTTGCTATATATATATATATATATATATATATATATATATATATATATATATATATATATATATATTATATCAGGTACTCAGCCGCAGGGGTACCAGATTTAGAGATTTGGGTTACTTGACGTGCTGCAGCCGTTGTGAAAGTTGTAGGTCCTTGCAGTAGAAGCATTTATCCTTTCCATTCAGTTTCATCTAGACGTCTTATCTAGGGCATGTGTTGCCCACTTTTAGTCCTTCACCAGACATATTGTATTCAGTTTATATTATGGTTTGGAGTTTTGAACTGGGAGGTTTTATCCAGTCTTATTTATTTCAGTACTTGATTCATGTTTAGTATTTATCATATTCCTATGTGTGGTGAATGGTTTATATTTTAAGATTGAATGAAAATGGATTACTTGGTTTTATTAAAATTGGAAATGTTTTGACACCTAGCTTAATTTTATATTAGGTGATTAATATGTTAAAAAGTTTTCGACAGTGATGCTAAGAATAAACCAACCGAACATTCTGTTTTAAAATTGGTACATGACTGATCACCCTCTATTTAATTGGGCGGGGTGTCACAGGTGGTATCAGAGCATCAGGTTCTAGTTTCCTTAGGATCTGTGCGGCTTATTACGTTTCAGCGTAACATTCTTTGGTGTAGAGCCTTATTATAGGATTGTTGTATTCCCTTACGTATGCGACTTACACTCTCCTTCTACGAATTATAATGGATGTGACTCATTATATGAAATTTTATGTGATTCGAACACCGAACATTTTAGGACGACCAGCGAGGGCCGTAAGAAGAACTACAAGAGAAGAAACCTAATAGAAGGCCTAGAGTAATCGGGAAAGAGTGATCGTTACAAAAATCACCATGAGAATTACTTAAGCAAGTGATAGTGAAATCATCACTCAAGAACAGTGGGTTCCCAGGACACAGTCATAGATAACGGTGGAGTGATTTCAGGACTACCTGGCATAGTCGATAAGGGGGAAATCAGAGGGACTCTTTTGAAAACCCATCGGTGGAGATGCGGAGAAGAAAACGAGAAAGTGTAACAGACCAGCGGAGGTAAAAAATCCGAAGGAAATTGTGTAGAGTGGGGTGTGACGAAACTCAGAATTAAATTTGGAGTTAAAAGTCATAGCTCTTAGGAGCATCATGTAGTGATTAGAGGTAATCACAACATATGAAGAGGTGTGTTTGAAATTTAGAGAGAAATTTGGGTACGATTGGACCGTGAGGTCTTCCATTCGACTTGGTAACAAAATACGAGTGAAATTTTGATGTTTAGCACAATGGGTAAGATCGAAACCGATCATGAGAGAAGGGTTGAATTACATATCGAACTTCGTACCTGACAAAGGGGTATAAATTATCCAAGGGGTTTATAGTTGATAAAGGACCCGTGAGTAGAACACCAGTATAAATTGGAAATACGGCTAGGATGACTAGTGTCGAGGTCGTCAAGATCATGTATTAGTATGATAATGTTAACGCTTCCAAGAGAAGGGAGTAAAGAGGGTTAACGAATATGTTGAAGAGTAGAAATAGAATTTAACGGTGTTAGTGAAATCCCACATGAGAGTATACCCAATAGGGAACTCGGTTAGATGATTTTAAGTGATTAACTTTAAGAGGACAATGAAGTCAATCAGGGTTGTAGAGGCCAACCATAGTTACGAATGGCTAGCGTAGCCAAAGGGACAATGGAAGAACAATAGTGAGTTGAGACTGCCAGTTCGAGAGAAGGACATTTCCAAAATGGTCATTGGAATCAGTGACGGGGAAATGGCTCGTGAAGTTTCCCTTTGTGGAGAAAGTAGAACTACAAGTGTTGAATTTGTCCACAATTGGTAAGTGAGATCGAAAAGATTAGAAATGGTAAACCGTGCCAGTTAGGCATAACAACTGGAGTAGTGAGACTTCTAGCGAATGAATTTGGGGTCAAGATAATTAGGCCCAGGAAATTTATAACCCGAGAGTGATGGGTTCAGGCTGGACCAGTAGATTCCTCGTTAACAGTAGCATATAGTATCTCAGGGTCTACGGGACCCAGGATGTAAATGGGAGTTCAGTAAAGCCATAATTGAGGCCTAGAGATTTTGGACCAACGTTTCAATAATGGCCGTGAAACCCACATGATGGAATAAATTGTCCATGATGAGAGGGGAAAACTATAGGATGAAATCCTAGGATGTATGACAGTTGCAGATGTTCATGGGTCATGATGGCAACCACGTGCTGAGACCCTGTGATTTGGCGAGACTGGTGAGGTTTTGCTTTTTCCTTGTGCGTAAAGGATTAATTCTAGTGACACGGGTGTGTCACAACTGATATGTAAATTGGAGACCCTAAAATTCATGTGCGAGTCGAGTTGAGTGGGGAAATTTAGTTTTAACAATCTTGTTACAAACGTATTTCTCGTTGTTAGCAGGGCATTTTGATGCTGCTCGTGAGTCAACCGAGTGGGCCCTAAGTATATGTTCTGTTGTTATAATTTACTACTGCATTGAGTCAGCTTTAGTAGAGTTTATTATGGTAATGTGTAGTGATTAATTACCGTATGGTTAAACGATAGTAAAAATGTAGTGATATGACTGTCGTGCCGGATACTCTGGAAGGAGAAATCTTTATTTTATGCGGCGCCATCTGAAATAGGGTTGGGCCCAGATATGTGAATATATGAAAAATTTCATGGTATTATAGACCTCAGTGAGTATGTTGTCTAGTTATATGTGATTCCGGTGCGTAGGAATTTATTTTACTGAGGAGACTCAGAATGCATTGTGTTCTTCTTCAAACAGAGAGATAGAGCTCGTTATATATTGATAGCGCTGAGTACCTGGGATAGTGAGATCGCCATGCTTCATGTTATGTTTAAAGACATGAGAGTGGACGAGCAAACTCTTATGCCAACATACGGAGATTGTAGGAAGGTACATAGTATGGACTGGAGGCCTTACAGACCTCAATAATTGACTAGGTTAGATAGTAGTGTATCGGGGGGGTTCCTTATTTGGATTTCGCTTTGCGAGACATCCCACGCATGAAACTAGCGAATGTCGGGAGTTTGAGAGAAGTTTGGTCGATAATACATAAGTTTTGTACGTTGGTTATTGTACCTATAGGAGAATATAATCGAGAGTTGATAATTCTTTTATTACTTAAGGCTAATAGAATCTCCTAGTCTTAGTATCATTCTGAATAGAGCAATGATACCATTGAAGGATTGATTAAGTTTTGACCAGTGGGGTGGTTGATTGCACCCCTACCACATCATCATACCGAGTGTGCAAGAATTTAAGTAAGAAAATTTTATGTCATTTGTATAATTATGGGCGAGGCATAGGGTGTATGGGCGCCCTAGGTGATTGAATCAAAAGGTGGATTATGATTATCTTGTGAATTCGATAACATGTAGTCGAGTAAGCCAAAGATTACTTCATAAAATTTGTCAGAGACTTACGTTTCAAGATAAACTAAAATTGATTCAGGAAATACAAAATGTATCAGGATACAAATAATAGTGGTGATGGGTTTAATATAGAGGAATTTTCAAAGTTAGTCTTGCAGTGGGCCACCCGACTGTTAGAAAAAGGGTGAACAATTCGAAACCAGTAGGGGTTTCTTCCACTAGAGAATGGGAGAGTATCCCCAAGGATCTTCTCATGTAGCTGAGATGGTGAGATTATAGGTACTAAATTTCGATTGAGTACGACCTAATACCCACGGAGGGATGGGCAGGACAAGCGGTCTAATCTGATGCGGGGGAAAAAAATTTATGTGGACCCTTAGATCTTAGAGGAGGACGAGAGCAGTACCTTCCACTAGTGGATTTTATGTCCAAATAACTCCTATAAGTTCACGTTCGGACAGAGTGCCAGCAGAAGTATGGCACGATAAACTTTGTTGTTGTCCTACTTAATAGTTAAAGGTGGGGGAACAGTTATGATTACAAATGTCGGAAAAGAATCGATAGTATAGTATATATTGTGTGTGAAATATATATTGCACATCCAATATACTTGTATGAACGACACGAGACGAAGTCGTATATATATGAAAAGAGGATAAATCTACTAAGGTGCAAATAGTAGAAGGCTAGATAGTGAACATTTATAATAAAGTTAAAGTAGTGAAACTTAAGAAGAAAGGCTTGGGCAAGAGCTTATAGGACAGGGCAACCTGGAGTTTAAAACAAACAAATGTGAAGTGTTCATTATTAAGGGTAATCGATAGCGTACTTTATGGGTAGGACATAGTAACTTATTTGTGAGCGCAAGGATGCGATGCGCAATATTTTTACAGCGTTGTCTGTACCTAGTATACTTTTTTCTGAATTTCGGGACGAAATTCCGTTGTAAGGGGGGAAGTATGTAACACCCCGTATTTTTTATGATTTAAATAATTAGGTGATTAATTATTATTGTGGGAATAAGTATGTAATTAATTATTGTTGTTGGATTAATTAAATTAAAATGCGAGAAATTAATTTGTTATTAATCCAGATTAAAACAATTATTAACTAGCGTGCCAAGGGTTAATACTTATTGTTAAGAATTATTGAATATTACTATGTGATATGTCATATGGAATTATGAAAATTGATAAATTACCGAGAGTGAAATATACGGCAGTTTGGTAATTTAAGTCTGAAACGCGTGTGAGTCGTGTCGGGACTAATTGAATGGAATAAAAAGAGAATTTATTTTTATTAACTCGTATGGTCATTTCAAGTACGCCTTTGAGTCCGGAAGGGTCGAGATAGTCAAAATAGTATACCCGGGTGTTTAGTTTGGGTCCCGGGGAAACTTTAAGCCTAACCGGTGTCCCGAGAGGGCATTTTGGTAAATTATACTTTTTGGTTTAATTAATGGATGAAATTGGGAGTTATTTTATCAACCAAGAAAAGTCCTTTAGGGTTGTGAGAAATAGAAAGGAAAGAACGGCCATAGAGGGTGTGAAGGAGAACTAATTTCCAAGAGGGAAGGCCAAATTATCACCACCTTGCACAACCACCACCACCAACGCGTAGATCGAGAAGAAAGAACGCATATATACCAACATCACTAACGGATCAGACAGTCATATTCGAGGCAAGTTTTTACTACTTGCTTTCTTGTAGCAATAATCATGCTCTTGTTAGTGTAGGTGAAATTAATCATGATTTACATATGAATTGGGTGAAAATTGGATATCTAAATTATGATTAAGGATTGGTTTAATTAGTAGTTTAAAGACCTTCATGTATGTAGAGGATTAATTACGAAATTGGACTATATATTGATGAACGAATATGGGTTGATTAGGTTCTTTAATTGGAAATTTGGAAACTAGGGTTCATATGAATGAATTTGGGGATTTTATATAATTATGATGATTCATGACGAAATGATCCTAGGATGTTAGGAATGATTTATGACCTGTTAGGTGTTGATGGGTATTGATGATGAGGCATTGGGTGTTGAATCTTAGAGGTCTTTAGGTTAAAAAATGGTAGAAAACGCTGAAATTTGGTGAAGAAAACGAAACAGTAAGTCTCACGCGAAGTCGGGTGAAGTGGTTCAAACGAGATTGGTATCTCACGTGAAGTCGATCGAGCAACACGTGGTAGTCATTTAAATGACATTGCCATCTCGTTCGAGCGACAACGCGAATTTTCTGAAAATTTATATTTTTACCCCAAATTAAGTTATGCAAATTAATTTGGGTGAGAAAACTGCTATTTGATGGACTTAGCCTAGTGCAGAATTTTTAGGAAGTATTTGGGAAATAATACTTTGAATAATTGGAAAGGCATGTTGATTTTGGAGATTACATGAGTGATAGTAATCGAATTAAATATATTATATGTAAGAATGAGAGAATAATACGTATGGAATATATTTATATGAGTTGGTTGGGTGAATACTTATGAATCTTAATAGGATGTGTGTATGCCTATTATGTGATATTATTGCTAAGAGCACTAATGGGTGATAACCTAGGGGGGTGCAAGAATCTTATAGTTAAGCGCACTAATGAGTGATAACTCGGGGGTACAGAAACTCTATTGTTAAGTGTACTAATGGGTGATAACCCGGAGGTGCTGGATTATTTATTGATAGATGCATTAATTGGTGTAACTTGGGGATAGAGGATTCTCTTGATAGCGCACTAATGGGTGATAACCCGGGGGTGCTGGATTATTATTGACAGGTGCATTAATGGATGCTAACCCGGGGATGCAGTATTTTCTTGATAGGTGCACTAATGGGTCTTAGCCCGGGGGTGGAGGATTAGTATATATATATATATATATATATATATATATATATATATATATATATATATATATATATATATATATATATATATATATATATATATATATATATATATATATATGTATAAGGATGATGTGACTATATATATATGTATAAGGATGATGTGACTATATATATATATGAACTTGTGAATATTTTTACTGTGTGAAATTAGTAGACATGGTAATAATAATAATCATTACATTGCACCAAGTGGTTTTAACCTAAGGGTGCAGGATTAGTGTATATATATAGGAATGATGAGACTATATATATGTATGAGTGTACTTGGGTAACTTTCTACTTTGTGAAACTAGTAGTTAAAGTGAAAATGAGAGATAAAATAATCTTAGTGGATAAAATATTAACCTTTAGAACGGTGAATAATGAAATTCAGTATGTGAGATAAACTATCTGAATAGCGTATTGTATGGGCGATACGGGAATACTACTAGTCAACATAGTTAGTATTAGTATAATTCCTGACTAGTTAGACTGGGTGGTATAACTAGGGGGAGATTAGATGTACGTTAGGCGTGCACAATAGATGAGAGGTGAGAAACTCATGTGAGAGTTCGATAACTAACATTCGTATAAGACTTGTTTTAAGAACCAGTTTTAAATACTTGCTAAATCATTTTTAAACCTTGGGATCTGACCCGTTTCTTGTATCTCTTCTCTCTTTTGCTATATATATATATATATATTATATCAGGTACTCAGCCACAGGGGTACCAGATTTAGAGATTTGGGTTGCTTGACGTGCTGCATCCGTTGTGGAAGTTGTAGGTCCTTGCAGTAGACGCATCTATCCTTTCCATTCAGTTTCATTTAGACTTCTTATCTAGGGCATGTGTCTACCACTTCTAGTCCTTCATCAGACATATTGTATTCAGTTTATATTATGGTTTGGAGTTTTGAACTGCGTGGTTTTATCCAGTCTTATTTATTTCAGTACTTGATTCATGTTCAGTATTTATCATATTCCTATGTGTGGTGAATGGTTTATATTTTAAGATTGAATGAAAATGGATTACTTGGTTTTATTAAAATTGAAAATAATTTGACACCTAGCTTAATTTTATATTAGGTGATTAATATGTTAAAAAGTTTTCGATAGTGATGCTAAGAATGAACAAACCGAACATTCTGTTTTAAAATTGGTACATGACTGATCACCCTCTATTTAATTGGGCGAGTTGTCACATATGTAAGACAAAATGAACTCATGAGTTACTAAGAAAAAATGAACTCATGAGTTACTGATGCTCTAACTAATAAAGAGACGATTTATTTATAAGGTAGAAAATGGATGAATAAATGTTTAAAAATATTATTGAATAGTGTGACATCAAATAGCAACAACTTTTCTAGCTGTAAAGCAATGACTGAGAAAGATAGTGTATGGTCAAATCGTATCTGATTTTCTCTAAAGTAATGAGTGACAAAGATATGGCCAATACAGTGTGTGGGTAAGACTGTGTTTTCAAATCCCATCTTGACATATTTTGTGATATAGACGAAAATGATAAAATACCATTAAAACCATAATTAACATTATGATTGTATAAAAAGACATAATGTGCTAGCCCATTAAGTTTAAATTCAAAACACATAATGAGCTAATTAACAAAAAGGCCACCACCAACTACATAAAGGCCACCACCTAGAGAAAGGATGTTCACACAAAATTAGATTCGATAGTAACTACCGGCAATTTTTACACAAAACAATACATTAGTTATGAACTGAAGTGATAAAGGGAGATTACGGAGCTTATTATAAGCCCATGTACGTGAAAAGGTAAAGTCATAGAAACTCGTGAAGACTCGGCCTAGTCCATTGTCGGCCTCGAACATCGACATCATGCGCATGATATTGTCATTGTCCATATACATACATACTAACCTTTCAAGAATACCCTGCTAGTTTACGTGAGTCTGAGAGTCCACGACAACCTGAAGCTCCATTACAGTGACAATTTGCTTCGACGATTCAACAATAACAGTGAGTGCTTGGGCACATTCGTCCTTATGGTTTACACGACGACGACGAGACTTTATTTTAGGTTCCTGGCCCTTGTGCTTCATGGAGTTCCCAACTGATGTTTGGGTGTCAGTCTCTTGCCCATCGGTGGTTTGAGTATCGATCTCCTGTCCAGGGGTTGTTTGAGTCTCGGTCTCCATGTAAGGTTCATTATTTACATCCACTTCTACTTCTACTTCTTCTATCACTGAAAAAGAAAATGAGCATCAATAAAATAACGATAAAACATTAACTTAACTAGATGCTCTACACATAGTAATGTAAACTTATGTATACCATTCATGGGTGAGAACTGATCTGCGCTGGATATAACATTATCACCCGCAGCCGTGTCAATGCCAAAGATTATTTAGAGCTCATCGTAGTACTGTAGACACCTCATTATGTTCCCCCCTAACTCACCTTAGGTCCCTAGTACCTCCACTCATCACCGCAAACCCAGGTTATGTCCCGAGCACTGACCTGAAAGTCATCGGGCACTCCCCGACTTAGTTTGACCCAAAAGTCAAATTATTCATCTTGATCGAGACTGAATGAATTTTCCAAGGGCACTGAATACCCTTTCCAAAACCTGACCTAGAGCACAGACGGTCCGTTTGCGTCCGAAACCTGACCTAGAGGCCAGCGGGCGCTCCCGGGCTCTGTTTGACCTATGTCAACTCTTCAGCTCGACCGGGGCTGAATGAATCTTCAAAGCTACCTAAATACCATTTCCAATAATTTTCCCCGTGCGCGATTCCAACTTTCCATGCGGACGAACGATCCGTTTGACTCCGGGAGGCCACCGAGCGCTTCCCGGGCCCAGTTGACCAAAGTCAACTCTCCAAACTGGGTCAAACTCTTTGGAATGTCGAAGTACATCTCCTAACCTTTCCAATGCTATGCCCCATGCATAATTCGGATTTACCATGCGGACGAACGATCCCTTTGCGTCCGAATGATTCCCCGCCCAATAGACCGACAAACGCTTCCGAGCCATATTTGACCCAAAGCCAACTCCCGAACCTGGGAACGGTCCAAAGGACTTTCGAAGGTCTCTGAATTACCTTTCCAAGGGTATGCCCCATGCGCGATTCTGACCAACGGTTTGCCCTCGGCGGCCGATTTTACGAAAAAACCTGAAACACACTGCCTATCGGCACCTTCCTGCCGATAGGCAGGAAAGGGATCTACGCCGATCGACAGTCCCCTGGGGCTATAAAAGGAGGCCTTCACCTCATTTGCAGAGGGAGCCCAGATCTAATAAAAATCTCTCTCAACGAATCCCAGAAACCTCTCTCGAAGGCAGCGTGATTTCAACTTCCAAATCCTCCTTTTACTCCCACTTTTCATCATCCCTTTCATCAAATTTTGTGAATTAACCACTCTCCATCATCATTCAAAGTGCAATGGCTGCTCTCTAACATTCAAGATCAAGCTCAAGATCTTCAAGAAGGTCCAACTTTCTCACATTTCTCTCCAAATTCTCTTGAGTTCTCAATAACTTGCTTTATTACTTAGCACTTTTTATTATCTCATCCCACACATCCTAATATACTTTTTATTTAGTATTATCGCACATCTATTATTTTTATATAAATAAAAAAAAAGAGGGTTTGCTCATAAATTCCATGTAGGGATTCTCACACTTTTTCCACACTCTTCTCACAACTAAGACACTTTTTTTCTTCACACACATACACATACTCACAAATAAGAGATTCCTCATTTGGATTTATGGGATAAACCCCACCCCTCGTTTTGTATGCAAACTACGTGGACTTTGATGCCTCTATAGGCTACGTAGGCGTCTCAGGGTAAAAACCGAGACCCGAGTCCTTTTTCTTACTTTTTACCTTATCTTCTATGTTCTCTTTAATCCATTTTCCTTATATGCTATATACTTGCTCTTAGTGGCGTTTTACTCCATATGCGTTATCGTTCCCTTATAACGATCAACGTAGGGATAATCGCGTAAATCTCATTTTTCTAAAATTACTCTTATATCTTCCTACGGATGACTCGCTTTATCTTTTCCATGATACAAGTCGAGGATTCCTACCTCCATTCTATACACATGCACACATATCACGGGGGGGAACATAAAGGAAAATAACAAATATTCATGAGAGACCAAAAGGGCGGAATGGGTGCCTAACACCTTCCCATTTTGTAACTAAGCCTCCGAACCCTTCTCGAATCATCTTGGTTTCATATGCACCAGTATGTCTTCGGATGCCACTTTTCGGGGTGGCTTCCCCTTTTTCTTTTGTCTGTTTTGAGTAAAATAGACTGGCGACTCTGAATCTCTCTACATTTTTCACACCACAAACGACGCCGGTCGAAGCGCTCCCGAGAGGGATGCGCGGGACCCGAAGGATCCTTTCCTCCACGCGCCCTCCAGCAGGGATCAGGATCGGGGATGGCCACAGTGGCGACTCTGCTGGGGACAATTATGTTTATTTTGTTGGCTTGATTCTATTTACATGGATGCTATATTTTCTTATGTTTCCCCCCCATATCTGCATGTTCCCCTTTTTCATGTGTACCCCATGCTTATGCTTATGTTCACACACGTGTAGAAATTTCTCCATGTACACTTCACACCATGTGCACCTAGGATCACATGTATATCCCCATGTTGCACGCATCACCCATCCATACTTGGCGTACCTTTTGGGGTACTTGTACTTTGTTCCCTGTTTGGCATAATCAAGAAAGGTATTCTCATCATAAGATACTAATAAGAGAATCATGCATGATTCACACGATATCACCAAAGAGCATTGATATTGGACCAAATTTTACCCAGTAACTGGAGGGTCACTTCGTGATGGGCGCTGGTCCGGCAGGTCGCAGTTAGCCTAAGCGATATGACTCTCACCTTCCATTGGCCAAGTACCTTCGACGTATATCGAACAGTTCCCCCGCATCGTACCGCTTGATCGAAGTCATGACGGGAGGTATATCGCAGGGAATTCGTTCACGTACGCCGAGTATATCGAATTCGCTCTCACACGTACCGTCCCCACGAGGTATGTGGTGAGGCAATTCACGTACACTCAGGTATATCAAATGGCTTGTCCACAGGTACCGATTGCCCGCAAGAGAAAGACGTATATCGTGGAAGTCACGCTAAAGGGGGGGAACCCATGCCGATTCACCCAACCAACTGCATACCCGCATATAGGTGTCAGATTTAGGACACGCACTTTAGATTGCTGGTTTCAACCCGAAACTTTACCGAAATTCTGGGTCGATCTGCCACCCAATTTTCGTATCCTATCCGCGAGCCTGGTTATAAGTCCAAAGCGTAGCTTTGCATATATTTAGACCCCCACTTTTCCAGGCTCGGGTCCCGTACGGCATTGCATTTAGGAGAATTAAATACAAGTGAGAACATAATAATCATAATAATCATTCTGAGTTCCGTCTCCAAAAAAATTTCTCCCTTCTTTATTAAAAATCCAAAAACATTTCTCCCTTCTTTATTAAAAATCCAAAAACATTTCTCCATTCTTTATCAAAAATCCAAAAATAGTTTCTTCCCTTTTTCTCAAAAATAAATCTTATCCTACGCCTTCTCAGGTCGATTGCAAGCCCTTGGCCCGGCTCCCTATTGGCTTCGGTCTTCAGTCAAAATACCCCAGAGTTTCACTCGTTCCTCTACTACTTTTTCTGAATCTGAAATCCATCCATCTTCCATAGAGAATGCAGATCAAGCACCAGTCTTACAACCGGATTTGCCGACAGTCCTAGCTCAGCTCGTGGCCAAGATTGACAACCTCCAAGCTGAGATCTGAGAAATACAACGAAACTAAGTTCCTATTCCTCAAGAGACCGAGGCCCTGTCCCTCGTGCTATGGATTCGCCCGAGCCTATCTGGGTCCCGAAAGAATATCAGCACGCTCCACTTGCACCTCCTGTCAATGGGCCACCGCCTGCCCAGCTTCCAATGCCAAACATTGCCCAACCTATGGCTAACCTGCCTGTGGTCACTGATCCAAAGGAGGAGGAGTTCAATAAAGTCAAAGAGGATCTCAAGATGCTCACCAAGAAGTTTGACCAAGTCAGGATCTCTGGGAATTACATGGACTACACCCACATGTCTCCTTATCCTAAAGCGATATTACCCGAGAAGTTCAAGATGCCAAACATTGAAAAATTCGAAGGGAGTGGACCCCCGATTGTCCATCTTTGCAGCTATCATTGTTCCATGACTCTACTAGGGGCTTTTGAAGAGGTGATGGCCCAATTGTTTCAGCAAACTTTGAAGGATAGTGCCCTCCGATGGTTTTTATCCCTGGAGGAATCCAGAATCCGTAGCCGGGAGGATGTAGCCCGAGAATTCATGTCGCAATATAAATAAAACGAAGAGCTTGAGGTCACCCGCCATGATTTAGAGCTGCTCAAATAAAACTCTGGAGAATCAGTCAGTAACTTCATAGCCCGATGGAGGGAAAACGCAGCTACCATGACCAATCGACCATCTGAGGAAGAACAAGTCAACATAGTGAAGAAGAATTTCTTACCCCATGTCCAAGAAACCATGGGAGGATAATACTATCCCCACTTCAGAGCTCTCAGAGAGGCTGGAGTGGAAATCGGGGAAAGCCTCGTTAAAACAGAAGTTGAATCGAAGAAGGTATCCGGACAGTTCACCCCTAGAAAATATGACAAGCCTGTCAGTGCCGCAGTCTCAACCATCAACAACATCTCTCAACCAACCACATCATGGGCACCAAAAATCTGCCCTGCTCCCGTACGAAGGGAATACACTAAGCTTCATGCTCCCCTCTCCAAAGTTTACCAAGCCCTGTTAAGCCGAAACCTCATCAAACCCTTGGATCCACGTCTATTGCCAAATCCACTCCCAAGAAACTTCAAGACCGAAGCTCATTGTGCCTTCCACCAAACTACTGGCCATACCACCGACCAGTGCTTTCACCTCCGAAACGTAATCCAAGATCTCATTGACCGGGGTACCATCTCCCCACCAGGCAATCCTAAGCCAAACACTATTCACAACCCACTCCCAAATCACACCAATGCCATCTTCTTGGAAGAAAACTCGAATTTCGATCCATCAACCAAAATCACACCCCTATACCCTCCTAAACCTCTTCAAATTTGCCCATATTTTCTCCTACACCCTAATAGCCCCGCTGATCAGGCACTGTCACTCCTTACCAGAGCATGCATCACTGTCCGTACCCATTCTGAAAATGGAGGTATGGAATTGTCAGAGGTGTTAAACTAACTCCTAGAATTCGAGCTGAAATTATCCTCACAGATGGTCATCGATTGCCATAGATTCAGTACATTATTTTTGGAAGCACGGAAATGGGCTCGAGATTCTGACAGATGGGTGATACCAACCGATGAAGTCAGCTTAAATGATGTTGTCCAGACTATGGCAGAATTATTCAGGCAAACCAACGACATTTGCAGTATCACCGAGTTACTTGACACTTTGAAGCTACAAGGGCGTTTGGTCCCTTCAATCACACATATCCCCACGGCATGGGAGAACTTGTATGAAGAAGCCGTTGAAGTTGTGGCATGCATCGACTTTACAGGGAAAGACAAAATTGTTGCCACCAGATGGGGGGAAGGATTCGAAGATTCGAGCGAAGAACAAGCTTTAGGAAGAGCTGGTCCAATAGTCGACATATGTGGGATGATCTCATTTGAAGAACTCCTCGGAGAAATAGACAGGGTGGCAGAGCAACCTGAGATTGACGAGGAAATGGGATTTATGTTTTTACTTCTTCAGTAAATCACATGACCAGATCTGGGAGACATTACCAAGTTCCAAGCTCACTACCAGCAAATGACAAGGGGAAGGGCATTGAAAACCTTCCTATGCCAGAAATGACCACTCAGGAGAGCAAGATCCTTGATCAACTGAAGAAAACTCAAGCTAACATCACTCTATGGGGGATTTTTATGTCTTCCCAGCTGCACAGAAATGCTTTAATCAAATTACTCACCTGACCTATAGTTCCTCTCTCTACCACACCAGAAGAAGCGGTAAATCTGGTTGGATCCTTAACCTTTACCCGAATGCTATCATTTTGTGAAGAAGAAATCCCCAGAATTGGGCCGAATCACAATCATGCGCTCAACATCTCCGTTGAAGTTATGGGAAAGGCCGTGCCACTCTCTCTTATCGATAACGGATCCGCCTTGAATGTTTTCCCATTGAGAACCTTCAAGTGTTTAGGCCTGAAAGAAAGCGACCTCGCTCCAACCTCCGCCTCTGTGCGTGCCTACGATAATACCCGTCGTGAGGTAATGGGATCCATAAAAATTGCAATAGGGGTTGGCCCTATAAACCCTGTCGTCGAATTCCAAGTCATAAACATCCCAGCTTGTTTCAACCTGTTGCTCGGACGCCCCTGGCTCCACAATATCAAGGGTGTGTCTTCCTCACTCCATCAGAAATTAAAGTTCTTCGCCGACGGGCGAGTCATCACCATTTTGGGCGACGACGAAAATATTGAGGGTGCAAGCACCAACAGTCTAATTCTCGAGATATAGCACGGGTCAAATGATATGCTCCTATCAGGATTCCGAGTCGAGCCATTCCTACTCCCGGCAGGGGACGGTTTCAAAGAAAGGGTTTGTCCAGAATTTGACCCTCATGGCAATGTCAATGTGATTCAGATGTTTAGAAACATGCACTTCATGCCCGGACTGGGGCTAGGGCAAAGGCAGCAAGGGATACTTGAGCCCATCGAACTGAAGAAAGCTTTCCCTCCTTGCGTCTTATGGTATCAACCATCAGAACAAGAGCTCAGAATGATCCGCCAGTCTCGACCAACGAGAGGATTAAACTGTATCCGAACTATCTATGGAGACTCCTTAAATGGACGATTCATCAAAGAAGGTGAGGATTTCCCCTTTTACAGTTTTCTAGAACCGTGGTATGACTATACAGATAAGAAGATGAAGCCTGGAATGGAGATCTTTTTCCAAGATAGCTACGCATGGGCCAAAAGTTTCCCACACCGCGTACAACCACTCATCAAAGATATCGAAGAAACTGAGGAAAGTGACTCTGAAGATTCCTTCAACTTACAGATACTAGGGCTGGCACTCTATATTGTTCATTCAGGCACTACACTAGTGGACCCATCTTGTCTGATTAAAGCTGCTGATACACCTCTCCTTAACTGGCATGCTGCGCCAGTTCTACCTCTTGAAATCTCCCCTACCCCCAATGTTTACCCTGTTTCTTCTTCGGTTGTCTATCATTGCTCAAATGTAATTGAGATCTCTTTTGATGAGGTTCTTAATGCTGTTTTTCCTATCAATGAAATAAACAAAGATTTTAAGTATCTTGATGTGCCTTACATTAATTGTTTAGATTCTAATCGAACTTTTGATGATGATGATTTTGTAAATGAACAATTCTTAACTAATCTAAATAAGGTTAATAATAAACAACATAACCGCGTTCAAGTTAATGAAGAAGAGACTGTTATTATTAATCTCGATTCTAGTAGCCAACTGTGCGAGATTAGGATAGGGGCCACCCTTGACGAGCATGAGCGCGCACAACTCAAAGAATTGCTAAAAGAGTTCGTGGATGTCTTCGCATGGTCCTATGATGATATGCCTGATATTGATCCTGAAATATCTCAGCATGAGATCCCCACTCTCCCAGATTACAAGCCGGTTAAACAAAAGTTGAGAAAACTCCTCACCGAATGGTCGCTCAAGGTCAAAGAAGAGGTGGTCAAACAGTTGAACGTGGGTTTCATTCGAGTGATCGAATATCCCACATGGCTAGCCAACATTGTAACTGTACCGAAATCAGGAGGAAAGGTTCGAATGTGTGTGGACTACCGAGATTTAAACAAAGCTTCTCCGAAGGATGATTATCCGCTACCCAACATCGACATGATCATGGACAACACAACCAGTCATGCTCTCAAGTCATTCGTCGATGGGTTTGTCGGATACAACCAATTCAAGATGCATCCAGACCACCAAGAAAAAACCGTATTCATCACCCCATGGGGAACCTTTTGCTACACCGTTATGCCATTCGGTCTCAAGAATGCTGGGGCTACCTACAAAAGGGATGCCACGACCATCCTGCACGATCTGATTCACAAAGAGGTCGAGGTTTACGTGGATGATATGATTATTAAGTCCAAAACTAGAGAAGGTCATGTTCTCGCTCTCCGAATGTTCTTCGAACGACTGCAACATTATCAGATGCGACTTATTCCACAGAAGTGTGTCTTCGGCATTACAAAGGGAAAACTCTTGGGATTCATGGTCAGTAAAAAGGGGATAGAAGCAGATCCTGCAAAGCTGAAGGCTATACTTGAGATGACACCACCTCAAACAGATAAAGAAGTCCGAGGTTTTCTTGGGAAATTACAATATATCAACCGGTTCATCAGCCATCTAACCTCCATCTGTGAACCAATCTTCAAGCTCCTCCGAAAGGATTCAACCAAGATTTGGAACGAGGCCTGCCAAGAAGCTTTTGATCGAATCAAACAATACCTGACCCAACCTCCAGTACTCATGCCACCACAGTCTGGTCTCCCTTTACTCCTATACCTAACCATAACCGACACTGCAGCCAGGTCTTTGCTAGCCCAATACCTTGAAGACTCCCGCAAAGAAAGATCCATCTATTATGCCAGTCGTAAATTGTCCGGGTACGAGGTCAACTACACTGATTTGGAAAAATCATGTGTCGCGCTTGTCTGGGTCACCCATAAGTTGCGACACTATATGATCGCCTTCCCCATTAAGCTCATATCCCGAATGGATCCCATCAAATACCTACTTGAAAAACCCGCCTTATCCAGCCGAATGGCCCGATAGTTGATGCTCCTGGCCGAGTTCGATATTGTGTACGTCACACAGAAAGCCATGAAAGGAAGAGCCATCTCTGACTACCTCGCTGACTACCCTGTAGAAGAAACAGATGTCTGGATCTCCGAATTCCCAAATGAAAATATCCTCTGCACCACTCAAGATCGCCTTCGATGGAAAATGTTCTTTGATGGCGCTGCCAACAAAAAGGGATATGGCATTGGGATACTTCTGGTCGCCCCAGACGACTTCCACACTCTCATCGCCATTAAATTGGATTTCCCTTGCACCAACAACATGACGGAATACGAGGCAAGCACAGTAGGCCTCAAAGTTGCTCTTGAAAAGGGTATTCAACACCTTGATGTCTACGGGGATTCTGCCCTCACCATCGATCAAGTGCTCAAAAAGTGGAAAGTTAAGGACGAAAAGCTCCAACCCTCTCATGCCCAATTAGAAGAGTTAGCCTCCCAATTCCGAGATATCACCTTCCATTACCTACCCCGAGCAAAGAATAACCTAGCCGATGCTCTCGCCACTTTGGCCTCCATGGTTGACATGCTCGAGGGAATAACAATGACCCCCTTCCTAGTTCAAAAGAAAGACAAACCAACTCATTGCTGCCATGTGGGGTTTGTCTCCACCGAAGATCCCGAACCAGTCGATTGTTGGTACTATGATATCTGGTGCCTCCTCAAACATGGTAGGTATCCCGAGGGTTCCAATAAGAAGGACCGAACAACCCTTTGAAGAATGGCCGCCCAGTATATCATCTGTCATAAAGCTCTACTCAAGAGGAATTTCGATGGAACTCATCAACACTGCATCGCAGGGGCGGAGATTGAGAAAATAATGCAGAAAATCCACAGCGGGGAGTGCGGACCCCACAAGAATGGTCACATGCTTGCCAAAAAGATCATCCGACAGGGCTACTACTGGACCACCATGACCCATGATTGCACCGCTTATGTTCGAAGATGTCTCAAATGCCAATAATTCTCCAATCTTCAACACTTGTCTCCGCGAGAGTTATACAACATGACCTCTCCCTGGCCGTTCTCCATCTGGGGTATCGACATCATAGGGAAGGTTACACCAAAGGCTTCAAACGGACATGAGTTCATCCCGGTCGCCATCGATTACTTCACCAAATGGGTCGAAGATGAGTCATACGCAATGTTGAACGCTAAGAAAGTGGCCAAATTCATCAAGAAGAATATCATCTGTCGATATGGGGTCCCACATGAGCTAGTGTCAGATAACGGGTTACACTTTAAAGCAGAAGTCACAGAATTTTTCAACGAGTACGGGATTCAGAGACACAAATCTTCTCCCTACCAACCTCAGACCAATGGTGCAGTTGAAGCCGCCAACAAGAACCTCAAAGGCATCATCCGCAAGATGACCGAAAGCTGTAGGGATTGGGCCAACCGGATCCCATACGCCCTCTGGGGCTATCGAACCTCAATTCGAACCTCTACTGGGGCTACCCCTTAATCCCTGGTCTACAACATGGAAGCTGTCATCCCTGTGGAGCTGGAAATACCGTCGCTACACGTTATGCTCGAAAGCAAGGTTAGTGAAGAAGACTGGTGCCAAAGCCGTCTTGATGAGCTAGCCCTCCTAGATGAAAGAAGATTAAAAGCTCTTTATCACATACATGGGTACCATCACCGAATAACGCTATCATTCAACAAGAGAGTCAAGGACCACGGTGTCCGGGAGGGGGATTTAGCCCTCAAAGAGATAATAGAACCCATCTGGGACCCCAGAGGGAAATTCAAGCCCAATTGGAGCGGCCCCTACATTGTGAAGAAAATCTTATCCGGCGGTGCTGCCATGCTCACTGACCTGGATGGGGAACAGATGGCTCGTCCAGTCAATCTGGACCGTCTCAAGAAATTCTACCCCTAGTCCGAAATCTCGGTGCGCTACGACTCTTCTCATCCCCCTTTCTATTAAAAAAAAAAACTCTTCATTTCCTTCTACCCAGAACTACGTGGGCCTGATCCTCTACAAAAACTATTTTAAAACTTTTCAAAAATCCCAGAGGTACGTAAGCAGCTCATACTCCTCACATGAGTGCGACCCTTTCTTTTTCACAAAATACTATTCTTTTCTTACCTCCGAGAACGACGGTTCATTTTAAAATTATTTGAACAAAAGGATTATGTATGCCTTAGCGATCAGTATAGATAATTCAAAATACAAAACTCATCGAAAGGAACAGCTGGATGATCAGAAACTTGTTTATTTCATTAATAAGAAATTACAGTACGGATTATATAAGAAAAAGGAACGGATAACTACCTTCCCTGCCACCATAAAAAGCCAAATAAAATCCCCACATACATTCCCTATTACATAACTAAACTCCCCAGGAGTCCTACCCACAGCTACCCGAAGAGCCTGCACCCTCATCATCTACATCCTGAGGACCCCAAGTTTTCCCTGGCTGAATAGAGTGCCGCAAACATTCCATGGATCGATGAGCCTTAACCATCTTCGAAAAGACCACAACACCCCCTTCCATGGAGTCAGATAAAACAAACCATCTTTGACCAGTCTCTACTGCCAACATATTGCTGACTACTTTCCTTCACAACCACCTTATATAATCTTTGGGGACATGGCAAACCTTCCCGACAGACTGAGAAGGACGGGTTGACGGACGCCGATTTTCTCACAGAGACCCAAGCAACAGACGCAGGCACTCAGTCAAATCTTCTACTGTAAATAAATTTGAGGTCCGAGGGGGCACGACCTGCGCCCAGCCAAATTGGCGCAGAAGCCGTCAAGGGAAATAAAAAGAGGTCTGTCTGAGACCAACCAGCCGCACATATGAATACCCTCCTAGCTCCAGAACAGGCTGCAACTGTCCCCACCAAGGCACGAACCAATACAGCCCACGAGCCCCGTGCTCCACAAACTAATTCTCCCAGTTCTCAATATACAGGCCAACACGGATGAAGTAGCGAGAAAAGAAGTTGGGTACAACCGACAAAGGATATTCTGGAGGAGTCGACAATCGGAATCTTTCAACCATATGAACAGCATCACAGGGCTACCCCTCAAAAAGTCTGAACGGCCTTCTCTCCAAGCATCCAGGCCATTCAGAGTCTCCGCTAGTATCACTGCCGCATGATTGCGGCGGTATGACATCTATAAAGTAATGGCTGCAAATTATGGGACCACCTGTAATTCCCCAGTCACCAGCAACAATTTAGAAACCAGACCCAGAACAACGGCTCCAGCATAGCCAGCATCACCTACTTTCCGTAAATGCACGAACCGCAGCACTGCCGGGAAGGAGATCATTCCTCCAGCAACCAATGATCTGGCCGCCGAAAGCGAGATGTGAAGAAGCCCATACAACAAATCCCTAGGAGAAAGGGAAAATTCGGGCAAAGCCGCAACAACACTGGGATTTACACCCAGTATGGCAGAAAATTCCTCATAGGTAGGACAAACTTCTTTCAACCCAAAGCGAAATACATGGTCTTCGGGGTACCAAAATTGTACTGCCGCTATCAGTATATTCCACTCAAAAGATCGAT
This sequence comes from Sambucus nigra, assembly GCA_949130495.1. Classification (NCBI taxonomy): domain Eukaryota; kingdom Viridiplantae; phylum Streptophyta; class Magnoliopsida; order Dipsacales; family Adoxaceae; genus Sambucus; species Sambucus nigra. Next base: position 102,079,614 of record OX422218.1, on the reverse strand, counting down.
TGCGCCACAAGGAGACTCGACGCATGTTGAAAGCATCGTAGTCGACATTATAAGAGCACATAGCTTCCAAGGCTTCGAGGTAGTTGGAAAACTCGGTGCTACTAGGGAGAGCCATCTTGCAAGGCTAAAAGATAATGTGTAGGTAGATAAGACTGCAAAGGTGTGATGAGAACACTCCACCCTTCTCCCTTTTTATACTTAAGAACCCTCACAAGAGACACAATACCTGCAGAAATCGGAGGGAATCCTACCCCATAAGGTACCAAGGGCTGAAGGGGGTACCAATCAAAGCCTTCAAATGATGGGACTGGACTAAACTGCCGATAGGCAGGTCAGGGTGCTTGCCGATCGGCAACCCCCCATTTTGGGAAATTTCCTCCTTTCCTCTTTTGTCAAATCAAAAAACTCAATAAAAATAAATTGACATTCTCAAAAGAATTTCAAGAGTCCTGTTTTCTCCGTATAGGATTCCCCTTTTAAATAAAATCTTTCCTTCGAAAATTCCAAAAATATTCCTTTTTTACGGTCTCAGTAGCAAAGTAAAAAGCGCATGTGCATGCATTCATTCATCATTAATAAAAGATAATAATTAAAAAAATCCCATTGCATTGCATATATTTGTGTTCTGTCTTACATTAGTTTTGTGGGAAACAAGAAAAGAAAAGCCAAAAACAATGGGACTCAGCCCGAACCCACATTTCACTCCCCCCCTCTCTCTCTCTCTCTCTCAAGAACTTCCACCCCTGTGATGCGCGCTCTTCCCCTTACGGCGAGACGACGCACCACCACTACCCGAGCCTGAGTCCTCTCCGGAAGAAGCAGACGACACTAAGTAAGAAGGAGCAGGGACCGCGTCCTGAATGTGGGCAGTCGCCGATGATATCCAGTCTCTGATGTCCCTGAGCCAAGTGGTCGACACCCGGACTTGCTACAAGGAAAAGGCAAAATCAGTATCAAAACAGGAATGACCAAAACAGAAAAAAAAGAGGAACGAAAAGGTATACCGCAGGTCGAAGGACCTCCTCTATCAAACCCAGCTCCCCGGATCCATCGTAAGAGGACGGTGCAGCATCGACACTATCCCTCCATCAGCCCGCCGGATGTTGTATGAAGGAGTGTACAACCGCACGAAAGGGACCTCCGAGGTCGCCGTCGTCGCAGATGTCGACGGACCACCACCATTGTGGGAAGACCCCACCGCCCGAGTCGAACCTGCCGGAGGGAAAGGCAAGGCATCATGTATGATAGGCGCCTCAACCAGCTCGTCACAAAGTCCATATAGTCATACGGTGCAGTCGTATCAGTATACAACGAGTAGTACTCGCTGATCATCGCCGCGATCCTCTTATCCTCCAACAGTTGTCGCTCCCGCCTCATAGACATAGGGGGCTGCGTGGGTGGCACCACCACCTCCCCCTCAGCGATCTGACGAACTACCCTCTCCCCAAGATACCAGGAATGGCCGAACTCATGCGCCAATAAATGCCTCATCTGCGCGTTCACCCTAGTCATCCCCGTGTCCTGAATGGCTGTCCCCCAGGGATTAAAGGTCACCTAAAAATCTCTAAGCAAGCACAAATCAATACAAGATCAAAAGGTGTAAAAACTAAGATTGAAATGGAAAGAGTCTTACCCTACCACTGGTCAGGTCATTCAAGACCTAACGCACCGCCTCCAGGGAGAGAGGTCCCTTCGACTGCCGATTGGCCTTACGCCATCGATATAATCGACATAAGTCCCCAACAGTGTCGTCCTTCAGAGAAATCAACGGATGTTTCACCCAATCACCTCATAGAACTACGTCTGAATTCACAAGCAAAAAAGATGCATAAGGAAAATGCGAATGCATGAGATGAAAATGCGCAAAGTAGAGAATACCTCAAGGAGATATGTGGTTCCAATAAAATTCTGTCGACAACACCGGCTAAATGCATCCAGAGAAGAGTAAAGGGTCTCCAAGGTTTGACTTCCCCAATCATAGAAAGGGATGTTTAAAAACATCCTCAAGTACGGCAGAAACCATAAATGGAACCATGAAACCTCCCAGCACCAATAAGATGAACAACCGGGCCATCTGTTTCATTTTCAGCCCGTCTTCCACATCAATCTCCCTGCTTAACAGAACCTCCTTCAGCAAGGACAGCCGGATAGAGTCCCCGGAGACTATCCTCCCCACGTCACCAAGTGCCGTGCGCACTGCCTCCGGTCTCACCCGTAAGGAGCGATCCACCTCTATCTGCTCCCCGTCACAAGCCAGTAGCAGTTGCTGCACATCTATGGGAGTCACCGTCATCTCGTCGAAGCCAAAATGGAAAGTATGGGTAGTGTCCCACCACCTCTCCCCCAAAGCGCACAAGACCGCTGTCGAACGAGGTGTCTCATCCAGCGCAGACGCCAACCTCCCAAAACCCTCTGATGATACCATCCAGCACACCACGGGTGGAAGATGCTCCCAAACATCCTTAAGCCCCATCGTCCCACGGGCACGCATGTTCCTCAAGGAAATATCAGACTGGAAAAAGGAAAAATCTCATCAAAAGTCAAGAAAGAAAGAAAAATCACCCAAAAAGAAAGGAATTCCAAAGGTCAGGTTACTTACATAACCGCTGGGAATCACTCTCGAAGAGCGATGACGCGATGGCTCCCGCAACAAGGTCCGCTCGTCAGCAATCGGCTCAAATGCTTCGAAAGCATTCTCGTTCCCCAAAGCAAGGGGCACCCTGTCCCTCTAATCCACATTCGTCCAGTCATCAACGGTCAACCACTCCCGGTGGATTGCGGTGCTCACAAAGGCGGCTATTTCTTAAAGATCGAAATGTTAGAACAATTCGCGGAGAGAAATCACAGAAAGAGAGAAGGCAAGAAGCTGTGAAAAATGAAGGGGATTCGCCCCCTTTATATAGGATGCCAATCGCCATTCCGATTGGCACCTCCCCCTACCATACCGATAGACACTTACCCCTTGCCTTCTCGAGGTAGTCCAAAAGTTCATGCCACTGCCGAATGGCACCCATCAGTCTATGTCGACCGGCACCCCCCTTAAAATTTCGTACAATAATTCCTGGAAAATTCCAGAAAACCCTGAAAAACCGTCAAAAAATTCCTAAAAATCCTCAGAGGGATTTAAAACGTTTTCATCAAGAAAATTTCGCACTCCTTCAGGCGAAACCTCTTTTTCCTCGACAGAACCCTCAAAATCCAACCGAATGACCTCTCGAGCAATACGCCCGGACCACCTAATCACCTCCTCAACAGAGTTTACAATCCCAAACCAATTATCTCCCCAACAATCGCTCAAATCAAAGACACAAAGCCTCCCCAGCCATCGGCTACCCGGTGCGAAACAATATCGCATGGTACGTTTTCCAGCGGACATCAGAAGAATCACTCACCCAAGGCGATCTCTCCTAAAGGACGATCCAAAATCTTCCCTAGCTCATTCATCGTTCCCCAGCGGAACCTCAAATCCAGTTCTTATCCCCCAGCAGAACCCCTCTTCCCCAGCGAAATCCTCAAAAACCAAGTGAAAACTCCTCCCGACAAAGCTCCGAAAAATCCCTAAGGATCACCTGATCACTTCCCCAGCGGAATTCTCTTACAACACCCAAAATAGGTTGTTCCCCCCCTGCGAGGTCTCTTAAAAAGCCTCCCTAGCTATCAGCTCCCCAGCTCAAATCAAAATCACAGAGCTCTTTCCCCAGCAAAACCAAAATCTAATCCTCACCACTCTTGGGTCAGAATTGGCCCCGGTCTTGGATCGTCACCTAAGTTAGGTCAGAATTGACCTCGATCCTCGGTCGTCACCACTCTTGGGTCAGATTTGTCCCCGGTCTTGGATCGTCACCTAAGTTAGGTCAGAATTGACCTCGGTCCTCGATCGTCACCACTTTTGGGTCAGAATTGGCCCCGGTCTTGGATCGTCACCTGAGTTAGGTCAAAATTGACCTCGGTCCTCGGTCGTCACCACTCTTGGGTCAGAATTGGCTCCGATCTTGGATCGTCACCTGAGTTAGGTCTGAATTGACCTCGGTCCTCGGTCGTCACAACTCTTGGGTCAGAATTGGCTCCGATCTTGGATCGTCACCTAAGTTAGGTCAGAATTGACCTCGATCCTCGATCGTCACCACTTTTAGGTCAAAATTGGCCCCGGTCCTGGATCGTCACCTGAGTTAGTTTAGAATTGACCTCGGTCCTCGGTCGTCACCACTTTTGGGTCAGAATTGGCCCCGGTCTTGGATCGTCACCTGAGTTAGGTCAGAATTAACCTCGGTCCTCGGTCGTCACCACTTTTGGGTCAGAATTGGCCCCGGTCTTGGATCTTCACCTAAGTTAGGTCAGAATTGACCTCGGTCCTCGGTCGTCAACACTTTTGGGTCAGAATTGGCCCCGATCCTGGATCGTCACCTGAGTTAGGTCAGAATTGACCTCGGTCCTCGGTCGTTACCACTTTTGGGTCAAAATTGGCCCCGGTCCTGGATCGTCACCTGAGTTAGGTCAAAATTGATCTCGGTCCTCGGTCGTCGCCATTTTTGGGTCAGAATTGGCCCCGGTCTTAGATCGTCACCTAAGTTAGGTCAGAATTGACCTCGGTCCTCGATCGTCACCACTATTGGGTCAGAATTGGCCCTGATCTTAGATCGTCACCCGAGTTAGGTCAGAATTGACCTCGGTCCTCGGTCGTCACCACTCTTGGGTCAGAATTGGCCCCGATCTTGGATCGTCACCTAAGTTAGGTCAGAATTGACCTCGGTCCTCCGTCGTCACCACTCTTGGGTCAGAATTGGCCTCGGTCTTGGATCGTCAGCTGAGTTAGGTCAGAATTGACCTTGGTTCTCGGTCGTCACCACTTTTTGGTCAGAATTAGCCCCGGTCTTAGATTGTCACCTAAGTTAGGTAAGAATTGACCTCGGTCCTCAGTCGTCACCACCATTGGTTCAGAATTGGCCCCGGTCTTGGATCGTCACCTAAGTTAGGTCAGAATTGACCTCGTTCCTCGGTTGTCACCACTCTTAGGTCCTCAGAACTGACCTCGACCCTCTGAATGGGTCACCCTCGCTCCTTTGGTCCTCAGAACTGACTTCGACCCTCTGAATTGGTTACCCTAGCTCCTTAGGTCCTCGGAATTGACCTCGACCCTCTGATTTGGTCATCCCCAGCACACTCCTTAGGTCCTCAGAATTGATCTCGACTCTCTGAATCGGTCATCCTCACTTCCTTAGGTTCTCAGAATCGGCCTCGATCCTCAAAATTGGTCATACTCTCTCGGAAGCATCATGCGGTGTCTAATCGACCACTATCATTTGTTCTAAACTCACCCGTTGAGGGGATCTATAGACACCTCATTCTATTCCCCCCTAAATCACCTTAGGTCCCTAGTACCTCCACTCATCACCGCAAACCCAGGTCATGTCCCGAGCACTGACCTGAAAGCCATCGGGCCCTCCCCAGCTCAATTTGACCCAAAAGTCAAACTCTTTGTCTCGACCGAGATTGAATGAATCTTCAAAGGGCACTGAATAACCTTTCCAATGGTCCACCCCGTGCGTGATTCTGACTTACCATGCGGACGAATGGTCCGTTTGCGTTCGAAACCTGACCCACAGGCCACCGGGCGCTCCCGGGCTCTGTTTGACCTATGTCAACTCTTCAGCTTGATCGAGGCTGAATGAATCTTCAAAGGGACCTAAATACCCTTTCCAACGATCCACCCCATGCGCGATTTCGACTTTCCATGAGGACGAATGATCCGTTTGACTCCAGGAGGACACCGAGCGCTTCCCGGGCCCGGTTGACCAAAGTCAACTCTCCAAACCGGGTCAAACTCTTTGGAATGTCGAAGTGCATCTCCTAACCTTTCCAATGGTATGCCCCATGTGCGATTCGAATTTACCATGCGGACGAACGATCCGTTTGCGTCAGAATGATTCCCCGTTCAATGGACCGACAAACGCTTTCGAGCCATATTTGACCCAAAGTCAACTCTCGAACATGGGAACGGTCCAAAGGACTTTCTAAGGTCTCTAAATTACCTTTTCAAGGGTATGCCCCGTGCATGATTCTGACCAATGGTTTGCCCTCGGCGTCCGATTTTCCAAAAAAGCCTGAAACACACTGCCAAACGGCAGGTTCCTGAACCTGCCTATCGGCACCTGCCTGCCGATAGGTAGGAAAGGGATCTAAGCCGATTGGAAGTCTCCTGGGGATATAAAAGGAGGCCTTCACCTCATTTGCAGAGGGAGCCCAGATCTGATAAAAATCTCTCTCAACGAATCCCAGAAACCTCTCTCGAAGGCAGCGTGATTTCAACTTCTAAATCCTTCTTTTACTCCCACTTTTCATCATCCCTTTCATCAAATTTTGTGAATTAACCACTCTCCATCATCATTCAAAGTGCAAGGGCTACTCTCCAACATTCAAGATCAAGCTCAAGATCTTCAAGAAGGTCCAACTTTCTCACCTTTCTCTCCAAATTCTCTTGAGTTCTCAATAACTTGCTTTATTACTTAGCACTTTTTATTATCTCATCCCACACATCCTAATATACTTTTTATTTAGTATTATCGCACATCTCTTATTTTTATATAAATAAAAACCCAAAAAAATAAGAAAAAGAGGGTTTGCTCATAAATTCCAAGTAGGGATTCTCACACTTTTTCCACACTCTTCTCACAACTAAGACAATTTTTTTCTACACACACATACACATACTCACAAATAAGAGATTCCTCATTTGGATTTATGGGATAAACCCCACCCCTCATTTTGTATGCGAACTACGTGGACTTTGATGCCTCTATAGGCTACGTAGGCGTCTCGGGGTAAAACCCGAGACTCGAGTCCTTTTTCTTACTTTTTACCTTATCTTCTATCTTCTATCTTCTCTTTAATTGATTTTCCTTATATGCTATATACTTCCTCTTAGTGGTGTTTTACTCCATATGCGTTATCATTCCCTTATAACGATCAACGTAGGGGTAATCGCGTAAATCTCATTTTTCTAATATTACTCTTATATCTTCCTACGGATGACTCGCTTTATCTTTTCCATGATACAAGTCGAGGATTACTACCTCCATTCTATATATATACACATGCACACATATCACGGGGGGAAACATAAAGGAAAATAGCAAATATTCATGAGAGATCGAAAGGGCGGAATGAGTGCCTAACACCTTCCTATTTCGTAACTAAGCCTCCGAACCCTTCTCGAATCATCTTGGTTTCGTATGCACCAGTATGTCTTTGGATGCCACTATTCGGGGTGGCTTCCCCTTTTTCTTTTGTCTGTTTTGAGTAAAATAGACTGGCGATTCTGAATCTCTCTACATTTTTCATACCACAAACGACGCCGGCCGAAGCACTCCCGAGAGGGACGCGCGGGACCCGAAGGATCCTTTCCTCCACGCGCCCGCCCGCGGGGATCAGGATCGGGGATGGCCAAAAGTACATACATTTATTTGCTCTCATCCTTCCCGCACCTGGTTTACCTTACAATAACCATATTTGATAAGTAATTGTTTGATATATGAGAAGTATGTTTGAGGAGTAAATTGCATGGAAAAGTGTCGTACTTACCGCAATGTAGTCAGCCCATACACTTGCATCTGTCGTTACGTCGCCGCTATTTGCGTTGTAACCGAAACCACTGACCTGTAACAGCTCATGAAATTCAACGTAATCCTTTTCAGCATTTTCAGTCTGGATTTGACATTTTTTTTCGCCATGCGAATATGATATCCGTCTTCAACAGTATCTATTATGACTTTTATCTGGGTGGCAGTGAATCCATTATCAATCCTCTGATGCCCCCGAGCACCTGGGCACAAAGAGAATGGATTAGGAACCCATCCATTATCTCGCTCCATCACATATGGGTTTTCTTTTTATTTCCTTTGACTCGATGAGATCACACATCAACTCGCACGACATTGGTCCTATGTGATTTTGGTGGGTGAAGCGGAAGGAAGTTTTGGTTCTGCATGCCTGCTAAACATAGTAAAAAGAGATTAATGAAATTGTATAGCAGCTAATGAAATTATATAGGTATCATATAATGAAAGTTATCACCACATTATTATGTAGCGTAATGAAAATGAAAGTTATCAGCACTGTATTGATAGTTCAACACCAAATTTCAGTACAATATTCAACACCACATTTCAGATCAGTAAAATATGCTCTAACACTGAAAAGAAAGATCAGTTATCAGTAAAATTCAGATCAGTAAAATTTGCAGTAGCACCACATTTCGGCACTATATCAGATCAGTTATCAACGCTGATTCTTATGAAGTAGCATAATGCAGATGCAAATGAAAGTTTATTGAAAACGAAAATTATGCACCACATTTCGAAAATATTAGATGCATTTCAGTAGCATAATTCAGCACCAAATTTCAGTAGCATAATTCAGTAGAATATAATGGAAATATCGTATTCATTTATCAGTACCATATACATATTCAGTACCATATCAGATCATTTATCAATACCATAACATATTCAATATTCATTCATTTATCAATACCATATCAAATCAGTTATTAGTATCATAATGAAAATATGAGATGCATTTCAATTAACAATACCATATAATGAAAATTCAGCACCTCAGTACAAAATTCAACACCATATATACATCTCAGATGCATTTCAGTACCATATACATATTCACATACATTTCAAAATCGATCAGTTATTGAAATTCAATACCATATTCATTTATTGAAATTTCAGTACCATATTCACATACATTTCAAAATTCAGTACCATATTCAATTATTAAAAATATGAAAACATGCACATACATTTCAATGTATCATATCAGTTATTGCTACGAGTGAGAACTTGAATATCCATAATCTTACTAGAATCATACATTTAAGAATCATAATGACATAAACATACACTTATAACATCCAGAATCATAATTACATAAACATATATCCTAATTAAATTATGAAAATATCCCCGAAAATTACACACCCTTACATTATAACAAAAGAAACATAGTTAGATATTGAAGTACTAGAAGCAACATACGTAATCCATTTGAACACCTTTACATTACAACAAAAGTAATGAAAATACTAGAAGCAACGAGCAACAACATTGTTAGAACTTGAAGTTTCTTCACAGTCACCAAGGTACACATAACGTCATGGTCCTTGCCACTATGGGGTTCTCGTACAAGAAGTGGCGATTGAACAAATACACTTGACGCTGGTTGTTCGCTATGCGGATGAAAGGTTGCGTAGTTACTATCCATGCCTTCAATGGACGACTTTGTCCATCCCAAAAATTTGTGACATTGGGGACAGGTGTAATACAATCGACCCTGGTTGTTATTTTTGTTAGTCAATGTAACCTTCACTTTAGACACCATGCCACATGAGCATTTATTTATTTCATACCATAGAAGGATAAGTTCACTTTGATTTGATGATGGAATAGTTGAAATATCCACTTACCTAAAATTTTAAAACATAAAAATTATAAGCGTAGTATAAAGTTTAAGCGTGAAATATCCACCTACCTAAACTCAATCATCATAGTATAAAGTTTCAGCGTGATTCACATCGTATCCTTCCCACATCAAATTAGCCATTACATTTCTTTTCTCAGTCCATGCACCCTCAGTTGTGAACGTTACATGCCCACTCAATGGTGTTTTTGGCACATTTAGGGGAGGAGGAGTAATGTCATCATCATCATTATCACTTTCCTCGTCCCCCACGCATTCATCCTCGACATCAACAATCCTTAAGAAATTATGAAAGGCATAACAAGCTACAACAATCTTTGCGTGAATTTCAATCGCATGGAATGGTTGATGCCTTAGATACGCAAATCTTTTTTTCACTAACCCAATTGATCTCTCCACTACATTTCGAAGAGATGAATGCCTAAAATTAAATAAATTCTTACTATTCTCGGGACGTTGTCCATCAACGTCCCTACGATGACATCGAGTTTTTTTTATACGGGGAAAGAAAACCAGGTACCAACGGGAAACCAACATCTGCGAGATAGAATTTACCTACGTATAATTTAAAAATAAATGTTACTAATACCTCTTTTTATATTTAGTAAAAACATCAATGAAAGTCAATCTCATGTTTCAACATACCCAATGGAACGGTCAACTTATGACCTTGATGTTGTATCGCACTTCGAAGTAAGCGACCATCATGCATTGATCCCTCCTAACCAGTGAGGACATAGGAGAATCACATGTTAAATATACATGCGACCAAAACATTTTGAGAAATTGCCCCTTTTCTATTGCGATACCTTGCTTGGTCAGCAGTAGGAACCAAAGCAGATATGTATGTACCATCAATTGCACCTACGTCATCATAAATCGGTTGAAATAAATTTAGTACAGGGAAAGTCATTGCTAAATATATCAAATTAATTAATGAAACTATCCTAACCTCAAAGTAATGATACCATGGAAGGTTCTTTCCGTTGTCGTAAGGGGAATTTAAAGGGGTGGCATTATAAACGACATCATTGGATAAATCTAGACATGCTCGTAAAATTTATGGAAGTAGTTACAAATGGTTTGACCAGATCTGAAGAAAGTCAACGACTCGAAAATATATCGCTTGTCATGACCCACGGTGTTAAGGAACATGGCAACTTGTTCCTCCTCCTTAAATGATCGATTGTCACTCAGTCCATATGTGTGTAGTCTAGTAAAAAGTCTTTTGAATGAGGCTATGTTCATCCGAAGTTGTGCATGGCATACCCTATCATTCATTTTAAATAAACGATATAATGCAGTTTCGTGATCAGCATCCCAATTTCTATAGGGAGCCTTATAAATGAGATGGTTACGACTCCTCTTATATTGATAAATTGCAATTGCTTGCATCACTAGGGTCAAGAACAACCCTCGTTGCTGTCGCAGTTGCTTTGAGACATTGCTCGGCTTTGAGATATTAAAATACTATACCAACCAAAATTAAATAATGCTTTATGACCATTTTTGTTTACAACGTCTACTTTTCCCCCCAAACTACATATTTGATAATAAAACTTTATAAAATCCAAACATTTAATAAAAGATCCAAAACTTTATAAATTTTTATAAAGTTTTGCATATTTATAAAACTTTATTTCCATTGCGTTATTAAAAGATCAAATATATAGAAGGAAAGTAATATACCGATTAAGAAGACTGCTGAAGAATTTGTTTCAGAACAAACCTGTTATTTACATACAAAAAAATTTATAAATTATAACAAGAATAATCAGTGCAACAAGAATATGCTTATTAACCACTCCAACAAGAATAACCATAAAAATAGTAAAATACAAAAAAATAAACGAAAATCCAATTGTATCAATATCATTATCATAATAAAAAAAATAAACGAAAAAATGAAAATGTACAAAAAAATATACAAATCTTCAAATATACAAAAAAAATATACAGACCAGTACAAAAGAATAAACGAAAATGTATTTAACAAGAAAAAAATTTGGTATCAAGTAAATGGAAAAATACAAAAATACAGGGGAATATACAAATATAAAATACAAAAATACAAATATACAAATGGTATCAGTAGCATAACGAAAATGATTTGATACAAAAATACAGGGGAATATACAGATCTACCGAAACAAATATACAAAAACAAATGAAAATGGAAGAAATCAAATATACAAAATGCGAAAACGAAATGGAAAAAATACAAATATACAGATCTACCGAAACAACGAAAATGAAAAAAATGAAAACAAAAACGAAAATGAAAAAACCAGAAACAAACGAAAATGGAAAAAATCGAAACAAACATACAGAACTACCGAAGATAAAACAAACACGACATATATTCAGAACTTTAGAACAAAAAATGAAAAAAAAATAGGAAGAAACACATACCGGAGTAAGGAGACTTGGTTTCGTAGAAGAAGAAATGTCTTTTGATGCCCTAGTTTCGTAGATATCGCCTTCTCCCATCACTTCCATCACTTCCGTCCGCCTCGGTTTAATCAATTGACTGGTTTTCAATTACCAGCCATTGTTTTTTTTTTTTTTTTTTGGGGGGGGGGGGGGGGGGGAACGATTTTCACAAATTTGAGACAAATGTGGTCACGTGATGAGAAAATGAGAAATCAATTCCTACCCATATAAATCCTATCAAACGTCCCAATAGACGAAATTGAGGGTGCAATTGATCATTTGCCATGACAAAATCATACTGTCTAATGGACCCTTATAAAAATAACTCGAATTCCTACCCCCACCCCAATTTTTAGTGAAGACTAACAAAACAGTTACTAGAAAAAGTAATAACTCTATTGTTATTAGTGTAAGGCTACATTATTACCCGACCACACCTATTTGAAAGTCTGCTATGACCATGGCCGACCATGACCATGCACCAAATGGAAAATGGTACATGACTCATTTTAGAGTATGCATCTATATATGTATATTATAGGGGTCCAAAAATATTTTATATATATTAAAAATGTCAATTTTTAATATAAGTTTAATTTTTTAGGGGCCTTTTTTTAATTACTCAAAAACAATATATACAAAGAATGATTCAACTACCCAAAAATTAATTACTCAAAAACAAGGTTCTAAAAAACGTGGGGCGTGATTGAGGCGTGGAGGCCAAGCCTTAAGCCTTAGAAGCCTAGGCGGGCCTAGGCGTAAAAAGGCGTGAAAAGGCGTTAAGGCCTTCTTAATATATTTTAACATTTTTTTAACCATAACAAGGCTATTAAAATACAAAAATTGCACATATCATAAAAATATGTCTGAATATATGCGAATTAAAATACTATTTGATTATTTTGGATAAGATAATGGTCCGGTTAGTAAACAAATTCTTTAAAAGGGGACATCGTTTCACTAAGGCGTTGTTGTTTTTAGAAAAAAGTGCGCCTTAAGGGTTTTACCAAGAATAAGGCGTGATAAACGTAAGGCGAGGCGTTTCTCCCAAGCCTTAAGCCTAGGCGGGTTTTTTAGAACAGTGCTAAAAAATAATCTATACAAAGAATGATTCAACAACCCAAAAATCTCACCCAACTAAAATGGGCCCTTAAAAAATAAATTTAATTTTTTAGGGACCCATTTCAGTATTTAATATTTTTATACAATACTTTTTTGAGTGGATCTTAAATTAATTTTGGCGCAGAATACTTTCAATTTAAGGGCCGAACGTGGCTATGACCAGGGATGCTTGGGTGGTACAATACAATACAAGAAATATATTTCATAAATCAACTACCATTCTTTGATGGGAAATGATTGGGTTGTTCCGCACGATAATTATTGATGGATTTTTTTTTTACCAAAAGAACTATTCTACTTATTGTCTTTGGATATGTTGGGAGCCACCAACTAAATGGTGGACCAATTTTATGGGCTCTAAACTGGAATTGAATTTAAAAATAAATATAGCACAAGCAAAAAGATAATATTTTTTAATTAAGGTGTGAAATTATCACCTAATATCTCCACGTCAACAAATAAAAAATATGTAACTTAGTAAATATTGTCACATTAGTTAATATAGATAAGGTGGATGGATGGTGATTGAAAGTTAGTCTAGGTCATATTATTATGATAACAATATGACATCCGGGGATAAAGAAGTTGGAGTTTTATTTCAAGAGATAATCATATATCTTTTGGTTGTTTTAAAATTGTAATTTAATTTATTTATAAATTATTTTATATACAAATTGTTTAATTAATTGTATTTGATTTTATTAATAAAATAATTCATTAATTGATATATTTTAGCTCGTGTGTAAAATTTGAAATTAAAGTATTTAACCGAAAACATGACATACATTTATTTAAAATAAGAAGATTTTACATAAAATTCATCCCAAATGTTTCTCTCTCTCTCTCTCTCTCTCTCTCTCTCTCTCTCTCTCTCTCTCTTCCCATTTGTTTTAACTTTTTTTCTTCCTAATTGAACCTTAACATCAACTTTAAATTATTAAAGATCGCGTAAAATTATATTTAAATTTATTTCAAATCTATTCATTTACAATTAATTCATCAATTCACAATAAATTAATTTACACAATTAAATATTTACAAAAACAAGGAGGCCATAAAAAATGAGGAAAATTGTCAATATAACTATAGTTAGATAGACAACTTTACCAACTAGGCAACTATCATGTATGGTCGGATTATTAGATAATGTCAAATAAAAAATTAGGTGGCATGCTTTAGGGGTGTTAAATATAAAAAATAAAACGTGAAAATAAAATTAAACATTAGATATGATGGTAACCATGGGAGAAACATTGTTGGTCTTCAAAATTGAAAATTAAGTGGTACACTTAGGGTCCGTTTGGCAACCCAATTCCAAGCCTTGAAATTGAATTGCCAAACAGGCCCTTAGGGCTGTTCAACCATTCTGGGCCACTCTAAATTAAACAAACAATCATTCAACTGGTAGACGCTTTTTAATTTTTCTTAAAATAGTATATTAAAAACTTGAATAAGTGTGGAGCGTATATACTTCAAGTAAACCAGATAAATATAGTATAAATTTAAGCTGAATACAAATATCTCAATGCACATTGCCGTGTTGATAAAGTATAAATTAAAGCTGAAAGCAAATATCTCAATGAACATTGGAGTGCTGGATGTTAAGCAATTATCTTGATGCACTTATCTTCTTAAGCTTAGAATTTACAATTTCTTTGAATGTTATGCAAAATGACCTAAAGACCATCACTGTAACAATATGCAATAAAGGAGTTCAATATTTTAATCTATTTTCCCACAAAATATTAATTGATTATGAGAGAGATGTTAAAACTTCACAAAAATAAATGATAACAATTTAACAATCTTTTTTTTTATTCCACATTTAGTAATAATTTCACAAAATTGTAAGAAATTAAACTAAATATAACATAAACATGATTCAATGCACAGCTAAATATACAAAATTACATGTTACAACTAAGTTGTTTTGAAAAATATAACAGGGTCATGTGATTGATGTCATAGTATTCAATGGTATTCACATATTAAAAATAATGAAGAAAAACCATAGTAAAATTAGGAGAAAACGGTTAAAAGAGGCACAACTTAATTTTGATGTTTTAAAAGTTATAACATTGTCTTTCTTCTCTAAATCACACCACAAACAATACTTCGACAAATAAAATTATTAAAGAGATACAAAGATTTTTGTTTGATTAACACGTAATAGAGGAGAGCATGGAAAATGATTCTTCCTTAAATTGGAGGAGGAGGGACATAAGAAATATGGATAGTCATACCGTAAGAAAAAGAAATCATTTAATTGATCAACATTTTAATTCTTTCACTTTTGCATCTATATTCATGTAGAAAATTAGAAGCAAATACAAATTTCGATGTATGATGAAGCATAAGCAATTTCATATAGCAAAACTAATATTTAGTTGTAAAACAAAAGCAAATATACATTTATTTATATAGTTAATACGCACAAAGTATTAATTAAGACAAAACAAACCTTGTTACAAATGAGTCTCAAGCTAATGAAATTATCATATAGAAATAATATAGACGATACAATGACGTGAAAGCAAAACAAAACGATAAAAATATACAATAATTCTAGGCCGACACCCAAATGCAATACTTTGGGTGCGACACCCTGACACATCGCACTCATATTGGCTTGTGTTTGAGTTCCATTATTGGTGAATCCGAACATGAGCTAATGCGGATGCGACACACCATGATCTCGCCCTAAAATATAACTATTATGAGTGTGGACCTAGAATGACTAAAAAATATATCACTAGAAGGAAGAATTGAAAATAATTATTTATGCATGCGAGTATGATCATTAAAACTAGATTTGTCAAAATGAGACTACGATACGATAACACGATCCGAATTGTCATGAAATTATAAGTTAATATGTTGATCCTTAATGGTTTTGGGTCATATCAATGTCAACCCGAGAAAACACGATAGTTAATGAGCCGGGTTAGTGCTGATGCCGAACCCTTCACTCGTTAATACCCATTAAGACCTATTAATTTAAATAAAAAAGAAATATTATTAGGACTTCAAAAGAATTTATGTAGCTTAATGTTAATTTAATAATAAAAGATTTTACTAAATGAGAGATTTAGTAATGTTAATGAATTAATGTGTCTAATTGAGTTTAATAATGAGATAATGTGTCAACCTCTATGCAATTCAAAATAACTCATTAATATAAGGGGTAATAACGGGTGAACACGACACGACACGACACGACACGATACATTAAAGTAATGAGTTGGGTTTGAATATGATTTTTGCACACGATAAAAAAGTACTTGTTTAGACAGGAATTAAAGAAGACTCGAACATGATAAAAATCGATACGAACGCAACTTAACACGACCGATTACGAGATCTAATCGAAATTTCTCATTTTACTTTGCTTGTATTCCTTGAAACAAATTCCACCAAATTGTATTTACTCCGTAGATATCCCGATCATGGTTATAGGCGAAGTAGGCGGCCACCTAGTGCTCCCTATTGACGAGGGCGCCCAAATTCTGAAAAAAATAGATAAAAAAAAAATTGTTTTTCAACTTAAACTAGAGGACCCCAAAATAACAAAAATAAATAGGTAATTTTATTTACCACTATAAACAAGCCAAAAATTAAATATAAGTTGTCCATTTGAATTTATGATTTAACTAAAAGAGGCTCACAAGAAAATAACATTTGTCTACTTAAAAGACCCAACTAACCTAACCCATTAATTATCACCATTTATTTTCTCTCTTCCTCTTATTTCTTAAACTCAACTCACCCAAACACCCCCTTCCCCCCCACCCTCCCACCCTCCCCTCTCTCTTTCTTCAATCCCTTTCATTTTTCTCTTTATTCTCAAATTGATTCTTTCTCTTCACTCTTTTTAAAGTTTCAAAACAACATTAAAGGTTTACAGATTCAATTCAAGGCTAGTTTTTGTTCCTTTTTGTTCCTTGGCCATCTAACAAAAATCAACAATTTGGGAGTTTATAAGTATGTGTTTTAAAATTTTATTATATATTTTATATGTATATGGGTAATGATTTGTAAAATGTAATCATTTGTTTTTTTCTTTTCCAAATGCGTGCATTATTTATACAATAATTTTAACTATACTCGTTATGGTTGCTTCCGTCAAAAGAAGTTTTTCAAAGTAAAAGTTAATAAATCTTATCTTCGTTCTACCATGTCTTAAGAAAGACTACATGGTTTTGCTACGTTGTTAATTGAAAAAGATTTATTAAAAACTTTGATGACTTATTTGATAATTTGGTATCTCAAAATGCTACAAGAACACATTTTACATAATTTATAATTTCATGCATAGGGCCCTCCATTATCATGTTTGCCTAGAACTCCCAAAATGTCTGTGCTGACATCATATCCAAAAATTGTCCATATTGATATGGCTAAAGTAAATCAAGTACAGGGTTGTGTAAATATATAGATCATCGCCTCTAAATTATAAATGGTAAACAAAGTGGGGGTGACAACTTTCTACATATTAATAAAACTCATTGTTTGATTTTTTTTCTTCCACTAAAAGGTTATTTAGTCAAAAATAATTTTTTAGGGTTTACTAAACTTTTCCCTAAACTTTACCTCATTTTCAATTCATCAATTGGACTTTTATTTTCTGATTTTAACTCCCGGAATTTTAAAAAGGACTTCAAGTAACACCTTAATGCTAATACCATCAATTTTTTTGTTAGAAAATGGGTCATGCACATTGCACATGGTGGCATTGTCGTCATAACATAGAATTCAATTTCAAAGTTATCAAAATTGTCACTAAATCACTTGAAAAATAAAAAAAATATTAAAATTTTTATGAAAATTAGAAAAATACTCAAAAATATTTTTTAAAAATACAGAAATTACAAACGATATTAAATATTTAGAAATAGTAAACAAATAATTTTAGAAATTCTAAAATTTACAAAAAAACATTTTAAAATACTGGGAAACCTATTTAAAAATATGGAAATTATGAATAAAATATTTAAAACATTGAAATATACAAAAAACATTGAAAAAAAATCTAAACATATTACAAAAAAAATGGAAAACAATAAAAAAATATTGAAAACACTTTAAAAGAAATGGAAATTAAAAAAAATATTTAAACATTTAAAAATTAAAAAAGGTTATATTTGAAATTTTTTGAAAAATACAAACAAATTCAAAAAGATGGAAAATATTAAAACATTAGGAAAATAATACAATACTTTTAAAAAATAAAGTAAATAATGGAAAATTTTAAAAATAAATGGAAAATATGTAAATATCTGTAAATTATAAAAAATATATTTAGAAATTTTGATAATTTTAAAAATAGTTGAAAATATTAGAAAAAAGGAAACCATTTAAAAAAATTTTTAAAAAAATCTGAAAATGACAAACACTTAACTTTACTAAAACATTGTTTTACATTTTTTTCAACTTTTTAAAATTGAGAAAAATATTGATTTTTTTACACAATTCTGGATATTTTTGGGCGATTTTGAATAACCCTAGTTTGATAATTCGATATTATACCTAACCCCAATTTTATTCAATAATTAGGCGTCACACCTACTTCTTGCAAATTAATACTGATTTTATGCAAATCAGTGCCGATTTCATGCAAATCAACTAATATATACATATGTCCAATGGAAAACTACAAATTTTTAATGCAAATCGACACTTTTTGCCTTGCAAATCAATATTTTTTTCGTTAAATTAGTGTAATGCATGATTATTGAAATAAATTGGAGTTGAATTTAATATCGTCTTATGAAACTGAGATTTTATCACAATAACTTTTTTTTGGCAAAAATCTGGATATTTTTTTGGCAAAAATCTGGACATTTTTTTGGCAAAAATCTGAAGAAAAAAAATAAGAAACATTGAAAAAAATATAAAAAACACATCCTCTAATATTTTTCCTTCAAGCCACCCAATACCCAATCCAAAAAATCCAAGAGAAAAAAATACCTTCTCTTTCAATGCTTCTCCTTCCATTCTTATCAAACCTATAACAAATTGAAGAGAGAAAACCCAATACGCATTCCAAACAAAATCACACAAAATCCAAGGAAAAAACCCCAATACCCATTTCAAACCTACAAAAATCCATATATGTGTGTGTGCATGTTCGTGCGTGTTTATGTGTGTATAGATCGATGTGTCTGTGTATGTTTGCATGTTTGTGTGTGTTTATGTGTGTGTTTATATGTGTAGATCCATATTTGTGTGTGTGTATGAGAGGGAGAAAAAGAGTAAACAAGATGAAAAGAGAGAGAGAGAAAGTGCAACCATGGTTGCCATGAGAGAGAAAGAGATAAAGCAAGAGAGAAAAAGAGAAAGTGAAAAAAATGAGATGGTTAAGTTATTGTTAACCTTAAGGCCGCGTTTGATGCGCCGTATAAGAGGATCGTATTGGATTAAAATATCATATCCAATGTTTGGTATAGTTTGGGATAGAATATGATATGGAATAAGTTATCCTAAGTGAGATCCTTATCCCATAAGGAATGGGATAAAAAACCACCACCTCTAAGGTGGTATAAAATTATCCGGTGTCAAACGTGTAAATAAAGTTACTAAAGTGCCCTTATTAAGTTAGAGAGTCCAAAATAATTTGGATTCTCAACTTTATAAATATACCTATGTACGTAGGTTGCTTAACATTCCACCATTTATAACTGGAGACTCGTCTCTTTTATCACCCGTTTCCTTCATCACCTGTTTCATTCATCAGGTTTGAACATTCAACCATATATATATATATATATATATATATATATATATATATTATACAAGAGGTATATATACACGTACTTGTTGTTGTGTTGTGTAATACCTGAACTAGTACCAGAAGATTGTATTGAAGAAAGGTGGAAATAGTTTAAGGTACATATATATTATTTAATACGACCATACCGAGCTACAATATTAAATTTTAATGGATACTGATTTTAATAATTTTATTTGTTTAAGGGTGCTTAGGTGCGCTAGATGGAGGAACTAAATAAGGGTATTCTTAGAAAACTGGAGACAAATTAATCCTATCCGGAGCATTTGAAACACATGATTGTATTATTATATCCCATCCCGTTTTCTTATCCGGAAGTATTCCAAACGCAGTATTGGAATATGCGTTATACGACTCATCCTTATCATATCCAATCCGACTCTTATCCTATCCTATTTGGACCCCTTATACGACGCATCAAACGAGGCCTAAGAGGTTAAAAGAAAACAATACCCTTAAAAAAAGTCACATGAGAGTCACATGTCATTTTTTGTCCAAAAAATTAACGGTGTTAACGTTAGGAGGTTATTTGAAGTCGTTTTGGAAGTTTAGGAAAAAATCTTGGAAAGTGAAAGTTTAAGTGGTGAAGTGAAAATAGAAGTAAAGTTTCAGGGGCAAATGTAATTAACCATTTTTTTGTACTTTTGTGATATACTTTTATTATATAATAGGAAAAGATTTTTGATTAAATGTTATGAATTGAATCAAAATTCCTCTTTCATTAGTATTATTTAATCATTAAAAACATAAGAAAAATAAAATTAGTGCATAAAAGATGAACATTATAAAAACAACTATAATTTGAGTTAAAAAATGTTCCATTAAAAAATAGTTGGTTTTATATCCCATATAATAAATGAAATTCTTGATTAAACATAGCATTTCAAATTTCTTCATGCTAGTAACTTCATAAAAACTATACATTTATGCAATAAAGGTTTCCCCAATGTGATAGATCGAGGAAAAATATATTGAACCGAAAGATTACCTAATGAGCCAAAGATAAGCTATTGACTTCCATATAATCTATAATTATATATTTATATTTAACTATTAATAAGATATACATATTTTTTCTTTTAACAATAATAAAAAAATGAAATATAATTTTTTTTAGTATTATAACTCTCATTGGCGGTAGACTACAAGGGGATAGAACTTCCACAATTGAGCAATGATGATCTAATTCTATCATCTGTGGTAGATTGGTGAAGACTTATTCCTACTCTAACGATCGCTCACCTCCTTCCACTTTAGTTAGGTGGTTGTAGAGTGCATCCCTAATGGAGTTTTCTTCAATGAACTTTCCCAAGACCACGTGATAATGGTTTCCTTAGTGACCGTCTTCAACATGACCATCATGTCTAGATGAACTTCCATAGACACATGCCGCATCATCATAAGCCCCACCATGACTTGATCGTGCAACAATGTTGCATAACTACTACTTTTTTATACACATGAATATTTATTTCCTCTCCATACTTGTTCAAAAATGGATTTTATATATATATATATATATACACTAGGGTGTACCCGTGCCGATGGCACAGGAATAAATTTTCTCCCGATTATTTGTTTCAGTGTAACAGGGTTTCAATTTTAAAAAATTATCTTTATAGTTAGTAATTATGGTAACATATTATTATTAATTTTAAGATTAATTGGGATACGTTTAGTTATACTTATTTCTTACAATATTGTAGTTTAGGTATTTTTATCATTAAAAAATAAAATAGATCACTTAACAAACAACATAAGAGACAACAGATTTTCCCTAAAATTTAGTAATTTAGTTAGTTACAATTGAATATTTTGATGTCAATTGTTAGAGTAATTGAGAACTTTAAACACGAAAGAAAAATCAACACATTGATTCGAAATTGAAATTTTTAAAGACGTATTTATGTCTGGTGTTCCCGTGCCAATGACCTGATTTAAAACTTATTCTAATGTATTTGTGCTTTCAATATTGAACGTGGGAAATACATCATGTGTCTCATCATAAATATCAAATAAGCAACACTACAATGAGAACCCAAAATATATTCTCACTTTCCCACTAACAATAGAAAATTAAAAACAAAATTGACCCCTAATAGAATATGCACTTGAAACGCATGTTTATTTAACATCGACTTTTTAAAGCTTTTACAAAAGAAAAATTATATCCAAGTAAAAGTGTCTAAATTAAGCAACTAACACTTGTACTACGTTGATTTATTGAATTTAGTCAACTAATTAACACATAATTATAAGCCAAAAATAAAACATCACCTTATTCAATAAATGAATACCCATTATCCTGTGTATGTATCACATAAAATTTCAAAAAACATTTCCTACATACAGTCCAACTTTAAATGTCATTGCATAGTGGGGCACAAACTTATTTGGCTAACAAACACGAAGAAAACAATTTTCACCACCTCTAACCTATTACAGCATGTACAATTAAGTCTTCCTGCTTCTGTATGCAACTCAAATTATTTGGGGTGTAGATTAATCCTAAAGCATGGTTCTGAAGCCTATGTGATTTGCGAAGTCTTTTCTCTTTAAAAAACAAACGAAGGCACAATAAATTGAATGCAAATGAAAACTAGAACACCAAAACCAATTTATTGAGAGAGGATAAGATTGTTCACAAAACTATACCACTAATTCCACATGCCTTGGCATTAACTTTTTGTTCCAAAACATCACTCAAAAAATGTGGTGCTATCTTCCTTCCACCCCATGTGAAATAGAATCTATAGCAGTAAATGTGAGTCTTAAACCCACCCAACAGAGAAACAACTCGCGAATAATCTAGACTTGATCCGGACGGCCTACCAACACCTGAAAAAATGATAATAAAATGAAAAAATAACAATACCAGAGTTAAGATCTGTGTGCATGTGTGTGTGAGAGAGAAAAATTAAAAAACTCAGTGAGAGAAAAGTAGAAAACACCTCTGAAGTAAAATTATAAATTAATATGTATATCGAGTGAGTGAAAAACTCACTGAGAAAAATTGAATACTGATGATTGTGGGAACTGAAGGTGACCCGAATAGGACCAAGTCAAAAATGTAGTTCAAAAATTTGAATACTGATGATTGTGGGAACTAAAGGTGACCCGAATAATTTTTTCTTCAATCTGTGGGAGCCAAATGATCTTCAACGCGTTAACATTTTTTCCAGATCCAAAGGCCAGGAACCAGGTCCACGCTATCTGAATTGAACATCGAAACAAGGCGTGTAGCACTGATCCTAAAATCTAAATCCACATGATCTTCAACCTAAATATCAAACCACCATGGAAAAAATGAAATGAAATCAACATACGCATATTGGAACCAACACGTCAGGATCAAAATCAAAATTTGGATATCTGCAAACATGGTTTGGTCTGCAAACATGATTTGATATTTGGATATCCATATAAGCAACAACTACTCTGCCAAAAAATTTGGGTTTCAAAAAAATTAACACCCTAAATCAAAGTATTAAACCCAAATCTCAGAGCCCTAAAATAGTTGATAACAACAACAAAATTTTAAGAAATGAAACCAAAAATCCTTGATTTCAAAAGCCTAATGTTAAAGATTTTAGTACCTCTGTAGTTCCTCCTCCAGGAGACAACTTCCTCTTGCTGAGATCTAATCTGATGTTGTCAAAACTCATATAAAAGTTACGAAATACCCCTATAATCGAAAAAAATCCAAAATGTAAAATATATAGAGAGAGGGAGAGAGAGAGAGATAATATGGAGCTTGTGTGAGTACCTTCATTGTGGGAGATCCACGGGATAAAAAAAACTCTGATATGAACGAAGAAATGTGTGTTTAGTTTTTTAAACCCTGCCAATACCCCATACCTGAGTAGCAGCGGGATACAAAAATTCAAAACCCATAAAATGTATACCCATATGCATTCACTTGTTTACCATCAAACGAAACCCATACACGGTGACACATCAAGAACTCGCTGACAAATCAAACAAAAACCATACACGCTGACAAATAAAAAACTCGGAATGTAGAAAAGGCAGAAAAAAGTCCGTAGCAAATTAGGTCTGCAAAATCAAACAAAGAACTATATTAGGTGAAGCTCGTAGATCTGAAAAAAATATGTTAGATCTGGAAAATATAAAATGAAAATTAGTATCCCAAATTACTCCCACTAATCAGCGAACTATACTCCATCTTCGCCTACCGCTTTTCACAACGCCAAATGTATTGGAACTGTTGCCTGTAAAATGGGAGACCATCACAATACTTTTAGAGGGTACTAACCATGTAATAGTTTAGAAAGAGTAAATAGAGAGAGAGAGAGAGAGAAAGAGAGAGAGAGAGAAGATGCCGTGATAGGGTTTTGTGTGAGTGTGGAGAGAGAGAGAGAAAGGGGGAGGATGGGGGAATGGTCGTTTGAGGATTCCAGATATTTTGTGAGGCTCGAGGTAAGATTTTTTTAGAGGCCCGAGTAGAGAGAATCCCAAGACGCACACAAATAAACTCTCCTCCTTTGTGTGACGTGGAAAAAGTTATATGACGTGGCTATATGATGTGGCAAAACTTATATGATGTGGCAAAACACCCTCCTGCTTTATTATATATATATATATATATATATATATAGAGAGAGAGAGAGAGAGTGGTTTGGATCCCAAAGGTTTTGGGTAGTTTTATATCTTTAATAATTCTTATGCGGTCTAATTGTCACAATGGAGATGAATTAATGAGAGGTTCCTTATGTTTTCAAAAAATCCACACACTTTCCTTTGGAACCTACATAATGAGCACTTATAGCAAACTTTCTTCATTAATGCAAGCAGTCAAGCCTAAGTAAAGAAAGAGGTGGATACAAAATGAGAATATGAAAATAAAGAACTTCTCTCTCTCTCTCTCTCTCTCTCTCTCTCTCTCTCCATCCCTATCTCTTATTTGATGATAGAAAAAGCTTGATTCCAAATAAAAGCATTAATGGGTCATGTAGACAAAAACTTATGGATAATCCATAGCACAAGAGAAGCTAATAGGCCACCTCTCACTTTTCATTAAGGTGCGAGTGAATAGGTAGAGGCTATGATATCTAAACATCAACCCTTTTATTTCCTAAAAGGGGATTTTACATAAAAATCAATTAATACTTTGATTTTTGTACATAGAGACTCACATCAGACACATTCTCTAGAGAGAGTGTTGAAGCAAATAAGCTTTAGTGAATCTAGGTTACATAACCACATAAAAATTCTTAAACTGGATGGATAGGATCACGATAAAAAAATCACTTCGATGGACTGAAGGAGGCTTTCGTTATAGCAAATCTCCAACGACCATGTTCTCAAACCCGTATGAATTGTTTATCAAAAAGTAAATAATCAATACCACCATCAACTAAGACAAGGGACTAGATTTAGTGAAAATTGGACCTCTTCGTAATAAGGCACATGATTATGATAATTCTAAAAAACACACATTCTGTTTTGAAATAGATTTTTAAAAGGTTTTAATTAACCTAGTCAAGGTGAGTTCTTGGTTGATAAGTCTTATAACTATATCTTAAAAGTGATCAACATGAATTGTTGATAAAAAGAGAGACTGAGCTTTGATGTAGCATTCTGAAGCGATAAAAGATCAAGTATCCAAAGTGTTATTTTGGTTCAATGAATCATGACAAACTAAGCTACCAGAATCATATGAGTATAATATACTCTTACACCATATATATCAAAGTACTTGGTATAAAAGAGAAATCAATCTATAAAAAAACAAGTTGATGCACTATCGAGCTAATGATTTGCTCCGGGGTCAATCAGCTATACAAAGGAAATTCCTAAGAAATTGAACCAAATAATACTCCAAGACTCTCTAAGAGGTATCTTTTTATTTTGACAAACTGGTTATTGATCCTACTCAATAAGTAGGAATACAAAATGTGAAGATGGGATGCACACGCATGTTATGAAACATAAAGTATTTCAATAAAAGGATTTTGCATGATAATGACACAATTAATATGTGATCATACTTTGCTATTTCCTCTCTACTTGAGATAAAAAGAATCACTCAACATATGATGAGATATCTCACAAGGATCATAACATTTATGTAACCAAGACTTCAAAATCAAAATTAATGCAAATGAAGATACAAGAAATAAAATGCCAAGCCATGCTCTTACGATTCACCAAAGAAAGAAACATGAAAATAATGCTTATACCTAACAAGCCATTCATGATTAAACAAAGCAATTAAACTAAACAACCAAGAGTATAATCCAACCAAATTAAGATCAAGTATAATTCCAAATTACAAGATATCAATAAAATAAAAAAGAATTCATCCGAAGTTTTAAAGGTTCAGAAGTGATTGTAAACAATCTCACAAAATCAAGTACAAACCCTAAAAAACTTACCTCCCTATGTGAAAACCCATAAAAACCATAATGGACTACTTATATAGTCGACTCCAAGATGGAATACTTATGGGGTTGAGTCCATCATAGGGTATTTTATTCCAAAGAATTATGACCTTTTTAATTGAGCCAAAAATCAAAAAATTATTTAAAAAAAAAACCCCTTCGTATAGAGTCGACTCTATATGTGTTAAAATAACTCAAAGGGTAGTTTGGACAAAGATTTTTAACAATCATATTTTGAATTTCAAAATATACAAGTTCCCTCATATTTCCAAACTACCCTCTAATGATTAGTTTCTGAAATGCCTATAAAAGGAACCCTCTACTTATCTTCCAAAACATACAAGAAATTACAACATTATCTCATTAGTGAATATTGTGTCATCCCATTCCTTGAGTTTCTCGAAAAAATAATTAATAAAACACCTTTGGTATTTTAGACCCCAAAACTCCATTAGGGCAAAATCTTCACGAAAATCTACTTGAGAAAAAGTTCTAATCCAAACCTACTTTAGCCAAGTTCCCAATCCCTTACCTACTTGTGCAAAAGATCTAAAAGCCCCACTCTCAACCATTGACTTGTGATTGTTTGAAAGTTTAATTTCAAGAAATAGAAAGTAAAAACCCATTTCACCGTTATTGCTTATTTAAGAAATATTTGTTTTACATTTTGGTTACAATACTTTTTATTGATACGACGGTTGATTTTTATTGTATCTTCGTGACCAGTAGTGTCGAGGTGCGATAAATCCTGTAAAGGTATGATAAATCACAATGAGGTGCGATCAATCCTGTAAGGTGTGATATATCTTGTAAAGTGTGATAAATCCTGGTGGGATGTGATAAATCCTTGTGAGGTATTTAGTCCTACCTTAGTGAACTGGAGATAGTGAAGTTTCTTGAGTACCATCTCGAGCGTAAATGGAGGCAAGGAAGAACCAAGTTAAAATATTGATTTCTAATATCTCTCTCAACTCTACCTTTAATATTGTTATCAAGTATATATCCTTATTATTAGATGATTAATTGACTCAGTACTAATTGAATCACTTTATTGTAATTAATCTTTAAGAGAGAAGCTTCAAAATTTTTAAATAGCCATTTAATTTACAATAATCAATTTAACCCCACTCTTGGGTATATTTATAGGATAACACATGTCACTAACCCAACTCAAATGATTTTAATTTTATTTTTAGGCTCTTAACAATAAAAATGAAGCATAATATTAGTGTCTATAATACCCCACGAGTTTATCAAAAACCTCCCAATTTATTATCAACATATAATGTTAAGATATCGAGATAAAAGTGACCTTAGGTCTAATTTAATATTAAGCAAGACATACATTAGACTCTTCATACTTAAGCATGCAATACACCATCAACAATTGCATAGATTCTTTAGGCTACCTGATACAATTATAATTTGTCCAAGGAAACCATTAATATGCATGTTAAGACATTTTAAATTTTGAGCATGGATAATTTAAACTTATACTTCAAGAATTTCATAAACATGTTTCACACTAAGTCTTATAAGACAAAGTAAACATAAAAGCAAAATTTATAATTGTCATTTTTATTTTTATTTGGCGTATCCCATTGCACTCAACTGCACCTTTATGACAATTCTCAAGTCTTCGAAAAGAAAAAACGTTGGTGATATTTGCAAGATTGAAGATCGTTCGTCACAAATTTACATGAGGAGTGTTATGAGGTAGTTTTTTAAAGCTTTAAATATCCAGGGGACATTTTAAAAGATTTCGCATTTAAAATTTTTCAAAATGTTCTTAAAATTATTTTTAAAGAATTTTTCAAAAAAAACACTAACTCATTAGAACGAGATTGAAATGTTGTTCAGAGAGTTTTGTAGGGTTGTTAGAATGAGTTTCCCACGTTCGAACAAGATCTGGAACGACGCCTTTTGGGTTCGCTCTGGAATGTTGTTTAAAATTTCATTGGAAACTGTTTAGACAAGATAGGGTACATTGTTCGAACGAGGTGGCAAATCATTCAAACGAGTGCGTGTTTTTTTATTTTTCAATCAAATATTATCTAAATCTTTAATCTCTACCTATTTGCAAAAACTTTCCCTATAAATAGAGATGGGGGATTAGACTTTTCAAGAAGCCTTTTTAGAGTTCTTTTTGTGATCAAACTCTATAAGTTTTTCATCCAAAACCTTTGGATCTTTGAAGATCGCCTTTTCAAATAAAAATAAAAAAATCCAAAGTTATTAAACCCTTTTAGAGATTTTTATACTACTGATTTATGGATTCGAGGCTCTTTGGTTGAAGAAGAAAGGAATTGAGATTTTTGAGGTTGATCGGCAGATACAGAGGTAAGAGTTACTTGCCATCAGCGGTGTTGGACTGCATCATTTTCTGTTTATGATTTGAAGACATCTTTATGTTATACTTAGTGGATCTCTAAGTAGTCTATAAGTCGTTAAGTGTTTGTTTCATCTTAAATAGTGATGAAATATAAGTTTTACCCCAAAGGGATTTCCCCCTATCTTCTTCCTATTCTGTTTGATTTGGATTTTGTCTTGTCAATTTATCTTGCATGTTCACTTTATATGTTTGCCCTAAGATAAAATTTGGTAAAAATGAATTTATGTGTTTTCCCTAATATAGAAGTAAATTCGTATAACCCCAGCACGTGCCTTCTCAAATTTGTATCAAAGTCGATTACACTAAATTACTGTGTGATCTTTATTTTAAGAATAGATGTTTTTGGATACTGTAGACACCCCATTATAATACCCCCTAACCTATCCTTAGGTCCCTAGCACCTCCCTTCACCATTGTAAACCCAAGTCATACCTCAGATACTGACCTAAAGGCCATCGGTCATTCCCAGACACCATTAGACCAAAAGTCAAACTCTTTAGCTCGAACGAGACTGAATGAATCTTCGAAGGGCATTGAATTTCATTTCCAACGGTCCATCCCGTGCACAATTCTGACTTACGGTGCGGACGAACGACCCGTTTTACTCTAAAAGGTCACCAAATGCTCCCAGGCCCCGGTTGACAAAATTCAACTCCCCGAACCAGGTCAAACTCTTTGGAATGTTTAAGTACATCTCTTAACCTTTGTAACGGTCCACCCCGTGCACGATTCTGACTTACCATGCGGACGAACGATACGTTTGCGTCCGAAGTTTCCTCGTCCAAAAGACCGACGAACGCATTCGAGCCACATTTGACCCAAAGTTAACTCGTGGAACCGGAAGCAGTCCTAAGGACTTTCGAAGTTCTTTGAAATAACTTTCCAACAGTTTACCCCATGCATGATTCATATCAACGGTTCACGCTCTATGGCCGATTTTTTGAAGGAACCTGAAAGACACTGCCAAACGACATGTTCCAAACCCTGCCTCTCGGCAGTGTCTGTAAACACACTTACCGATTGGTAGGACCAGGGCTATGCCGATCGAAAATTCCCTGGGCCTATAAAAATTAGGGCCTAACCTCATTTAAAAAGAAGTAAAATCGGATATCCATTACTCTCGGCAAGCTCATAAACCCCCTCTCGAAGTCAGCGTGATTTCCACATCCAAATCCCTTTCCAACCTTCACCTTTAATAACTTTCTTCATCAAACTTGGTGAATTAAGTACCCTCCATCATCACCCAAGTGCAAGGACTTCTCTCTAACATCCAAGATCAAGATTAAGATCTCCAAGAGGTCCAACTCTTTCAACTCTCCCTTTAAATTCCCCTAAATTCGCATTAACTTGTTTTATTACTTAGCATTTTTATTCTCTCATCTCACATATCTTAATATACTTTTTATCTAGTGTTATTGTACATATCTTATTTTCATATAAATAAAATCCAAAAAATAAGAAAAAGAGGATTTGCTCATAAATTCCAAACGGGAATTCTCACACTTTTTTCACACTTTTCTCACAATTAAAATACTTTTTTACACACACACACACACACACACACACACACACACATATAATAGAATCCCCCGATTGGATTTATGGGATAAATCCCACCCCTCATTTTGCATGCGAACTACGTGGACTTTGATGCCTCTATAGGCTATGTAGGCGTCTCGGGTTAAAACCCGTGACTCGAGTCATCTTCCTACTTTTTTCCTACTTTTCTCTCATTTTCT
The DNA here is from genome assembly GCA_949130495.1 of Sambucus nigra. Taxonomy (NCBI): domain Eukaryota; kingdom Viridiplantae; phylum Streptophyta; class Magnoliopsida; order Dipsacales; family Adoxaceae; genus Sambucus; species Sambucus nigra. The sequence continues at coordinate 102,049,251 of OX422218.1, read as the reverse complement.
ATTTTCTCTATATTCTTTGAACTCAATTCTCTTAAATTCTATATATACATATATTTGTTCTTAGTGGCGTATTATTCCATGTGCATTATCGTTCTGTTATAACGATCAACGCGAGGATAATTGTGCAAATCCTATTTTCTAATATTATTCTTAGGAACATTCCTACGGATGACTCGCTTATCTCTTCCATGATACAAGTCGATGATTCCTATCTCCACTACGTATACACATGCACACATATCATGGGGAAATAAAGGAAAATAGCAACAACCCATGAGAGACCGTAAGGGCGGAATGGGTGCCTAACACCTTCCCATTTCGTAACTTAGCCTCCGGACCCTTTTTCGAATCATTTTGGTTTCGTATGTATCAGTATGTCTTTGGATGTTGTCCTTCGGGATGGCTCCCTTTTCTTTTGTCTATTTTGAGTAAAATATATTGGCGACTCCTTCTCTCTACATTTTCATCTCATCAATGACGCCGACCTAAGCGCTCCCGAGAGGGACGCGTGGGACAAAAGGGATCCTCTCCCACCACGAGGATCGGGGATGGCCACAATGGCGACTCCTCCGGGGACTATTTATTTTGAGGTCTAGACTCTATTTACATGGATGTTATATTTGTTTATATTTTCCCCTATTTTGCATGTTCCCTTTTTACTATTCATGTGTACCTCATGTTTATGCTTCTATTCACACACTTATAGAAAATTCTCCGTGTACACTTCACACCACTTGCACCTAGGATCACATATATCCCCATGTTGCATGCATCACCCATACTTGGCATACCATTGGTACTCATACGTTGCTCCCTATTCGGCATGATCAAGAAAGATACTCTTATCATAAGATACTAATAAGAGAATCATGCATGATTCACACAATATCATCAAAGAGCATTGTGATTGACCAAATTTTGTCCGGTAATTGGAGGGTCACTTCGTGATGGGCGTTGGTCCGGCAGGGCGCAGTTAGCCTAAGCGATATGACTCTCACCTTCCATTAATCAAGTACTTTCGACGTATATCGAACGACTCCCCAGCATCGTACCGCTTGACTGAAGTCATGCCGGGAGGTATATGTGATACCCCGCCTAATTAAATACCGGGTGATCAGTCCTTTATTAAATTATAATCAAGGTGAACGGTTGGCTCATCCTTAGCATCACTGTCGTAAAATAAACTTTCCAATTGAAACACCCTACATAATTAAGCTAAGTGACAAAACCATTTAAATCATTATATCCATTTATTAAATCCAATTATGAAATCCTTTATTACGTAACATTTTAGGAATCACACAATTATTAAGACTGGAAATAAACACCCATGAATTTAATCATTCAGATAATTCAACACCAACTTTAAGACTACAAAGGAAAAACCATCCTGACAGCAATTAAATCCCAAAGAGTTAAAATGCTAAAGATAAATAAACATAATCTCTGACAAGTCCAACTAATAAGGAAATGGGCGACACATGCCCTAACTAATCATAACTAGAATGAGAGTAGATTCAACATCGAGGTCGTCTAAGTAATGTCCTGCATCTCCCACATAAGCTGCAGCGCGTCCGATCCAAAGAATCTACATAAGACGCCCCTGTGGCTGGGCACCTGAAATATATATATATACACATATATACAAGAGAAAAGAGATAACAGGAAACGGGTCAGAGCCCGAGTGTAAAACAGTTCAAAAATTAGTTTAGAAAGTATTTAAAATGCTTACCTGCTAATGCAACAACCATATTAATATGCGATACTCTCTTGATATTTCTCACCTCTCCTCTAGTGTGCACACCTACCATACTAATAAATCTCATCAATTTGCTTATCTTATTCTCCACAATGGTTTATCATGTGAAAAGCGAAGGTATGACATTTACTTTAGGAAATCACTCTCTTCAAGATTCCTTACGTTATTTAAAGCAACTCATTATCGTTATAAAGTTACCGAACACTTATAATAAATTTGAAGCATTTATTCATTTCTTATCTACTTATACGCACAGTAGAAAGTTCCCATATAAATATACGTATATATATTAGTCACACATATAATATATATACTGACGGCACCTCACATAAGATCTAAGGTGCTGGCATACTCTGATATCAAGTCCCCGTATCACACAGACTAAGGGAAATACTAGTTCGGAATCACTCTCGAACTGTATTGACACAAAACACAAACAAATGGAGGCGAAGCATAGTTCCCAGTCCTAAGAGGTCAGCACATACCCGCACGTCTCTTAGGACCATCTAACTATAATTCAGATAGCCTGTAATAAAAGAATACTATCTTCTAGGGTACAAGTCATTATCCCCCATAAAGATCCAATCGAGATAAGACTGTCCTGACGCGGAAACCCCGTGATAGCAAGTAGCTCGGGTACGATTTTTACACAGATATATGATATATACACAATCACACAGTCGTATAGATATAAATATCCACATTTCTAAATTAGGCATGTTCACGCCCCGTAATCATAATTATTCGTTATTAACACATTTTTACTCGATTATTACGCATAACAACTCGTCATTTTTATTCTCATTTAAAATTCATTACATACTCACTTCTCCTTTCTCGAAGTATTATAAGTATAATTTCAGTAGACGTACTCACTTATCTTCTGGTCTAACTCTCTTACGAGTCTCAATCTTCTTTTTAAACGTTCGCATAATCCTCGATGGTTAAATCACTCCCCGTTAACCCCTTTATTTCACTTTACATTAAATTCCCACTTATTGGGGTTTACTAAAACCCTACTGGTCCTATTTATATCCCAAAATGTTCTAACAATAATACTCAAGGGTTACTACGCATTTTAATCAGAATAAACCATTATAAGAGGAATGTGCAGTTTTCCAGGTGGGGTCGATCAATCTAGGGAATTGGGTCGATTGATCAATCAGTCGATCGATCGATACTCTTAGGTCGATCGATCGATCAAGCAGTTATGGCGAAAATTGCATTTATCCAGTTACGGGTTTGCCTCTCCAACCTTAACCAAAACTTCATATTTGATTCCCAAACTCCCAAAAAAAGTTATTACCAGTACCATACACCTAAATACACGACTCTCCATGTAAAATATGTATCAATTCATTAATTATAACGATATAATGGGGTAAAATTTGTCTAGACTTCAAGAACCCTAATTTTTCTTTTCCTTTCAATTCTTTCCATTATTTTCCAGATTTCTTACTTCTAAATCCATACTAATTCGTGGTTTATCCTCTACATGCAAAAGAGATGTCCAAAATATGATTACTTCATCAATGACATGTGAATTCCAGTCTCCAAACTACACTTTCTTCCATGAAACATGTTCTAAACAACCCTAGACTAACATAATTGAGGCATTAACTAAGAATAGAGCAAGATAGATACTTGCCTGAAATTCAAGGTTCTGATTTCGTGGATGAAATTGTATGGTTGTGTTCCCCGTCGTGCGATCTACGTTTTGGTGGTGGTGGCGGTGTAACCGGATGAGTTCTTGGTCTTGGATTGCTTGGAAAGCTCTCCAACTCCTTCTCTAATGGCCGTTCTTTGATTTTGTGTTTGCTACCCTAAGAGACAACTCCTAAAGGCTGATATATCCTTAGGAAATTCGTGGGTTTAATTCCCTAAATATATAAAATGTCTAAAATACCCTCTCGGGATGTCAATTGGGCCTAAAAATGCTCCCAGACCCAAACTAAACCCCCGAGTACACTTTTCTGACTGTCTCGACCCTTTCGGACTCTTTGACGCACTCAAAACGACCATACGAGAAACTTATAATTTATTCACTTTATATAATAATAATTTAGTCCAACACGACACGGGCGCGTCCCGACTTAAATTTCCATAATTGCCCTTTTATTCACTCGTGACAATTTAATAAAATAAATTTCATATATTACTTTACTCGTCTAGTAATATTCAACAATTTTCCAATAATTACTAACTCACATCACGTTAGTAAATAAAACTATATAAATTTCCGGATTAATATTAAATTAATATCTCAATTTAAATTTAATAAATCTCCAATTTTAAAAGCCATAAAAATACGGGGTATTACATATATCACAGGAAACTCATTCACGTACGCTGAGTATATCGTACCGTCCCCACGAGGTATATAGTGAGGCAATTCACGTACACTCTGGTATATCTAATGGCTTTTCCACACGTACCAATTGCCCTCAAAAGCAAGCCGTATATCGTGGAAGCCATGCCAAAGTGGGGAACCCTTTTCGATTCACCTAACCAAGCTGCATACCCGCATATAGGTTTTCAAGCTTAGGACACACATGTTAGATTATCGTTTTCAACCCGAAACTCTGCCAAAATTCCGGGTCGGCCTGCTGCTCAATTTTTTGCACATTTTTAAAATGGGACCCTACCCGTGATCCTGATTACAAGTCCAGCCATAGCTTTGCATATGTTACAAACCCAACTTTTCCAGGCTCGGGTCTTTCCGACATTTCATTTTGCATTTAGGAGAATTTAATACAAGTGAGAACATAATAATAGTAATAATCATGTTGAGACCCATCTTTCAAAAACATTTTTTCATTCTTTATCAAAAATCCAAAAACATTTCTCCCTTCTTTATCAAAAATCCAAAAATATTTTTATTTCTTTACCAAAAATCCAAAAATATTTTGTCTTTCAATCTAAAAAAAAATGTTAAAAATATTTTCCTTCTTTCTTTTCAAAAATACATCCCATTTTACGCCTTCTCAGGTCGATTGCACGTCCTTGGCCTGGCTCCTTATTGGCTTCAGTCTTCAGTCAAATCACCCCGAAGTTCCGTCCATTCCTCTGCTACTTCTTTCGAGTCCGAAATCCATCCACTTTCCATGGAGAACACAAATCAAGTACCAGTTGTGCAACCAGATCTAACTGTAGTTTTAGCTCAGATTGTGTTTAAGATCGATAACCTTCAAACTGAGGTCCGAGAGATGCAACGAAACATGGTTCTGTTCCTTAAGAGCCCAAGGTCTTATTCCCTCACACTATAGGTCCACACGAGCCTATCTAAGTTTTTGAAGAGTATCAACAAGCTCCACGTGCCCCTCCTATTAATGGGCCGTCGCCTGCCCAGCTTCCTATGCTAAACCTTGCCCAACCTGGGGCTAACTTGCCTGTGATCGTTGATCCAAAAGAGGAAGAATCGAACAAAGTCAAAGAATATCTCAAGATGATAACTAAGAAGTTCGACCAAGTCTGAATCTCCGGAAATTACATGGACTACACCCACATGTATCCTTATCCTAAGGCAAGGTTACCCGAGAAGTTCAAGATGCTGAATATCGAGAAATTCAGAGGAAGTGGACCCCCGATTATTCATATTCACAATTATCACCGTTATATGACTCTCCTAGGGGTTTCTGAAGAAGTGATGGACCAATTATTTTAGCAAACTTTGAAGGATAGTGCTTTCCGATGGTTTTTGTCTCTCGAGGAGTCCAGAATCCGTAGCTGGGAGGATGTAGCCCGAGAATTCATGTCGTAGTACAAATACAACAAAGAGCTTGAGGTCACCTGCTATAATTTAGAGCTTCTCAAATTGAACTCTGGGGAATCAGTCGATAACTTCATAGCCCGATGGAGGGAAAAGGCATCCACTATGACCAATTGGCCATTCGAGGAAGAACAAGTCAACACAGTGAAGAAGAACTTCTTGACCCATGTCCGAGCGACAATGGGAGGACAATACTATCCCCACTTTCGAGCTATCAGAGAAGCAGGAGTAGAAATCGAGGAAAGTCTTGATAAAACAGAGGTTAAACCAAAGAAAGTGTCCGAATTGTTCACTCCCTGAAAATATGACAAACCTGTCTGCGCTGCAGTCTCAACCATCACCAAAATCTCTTAACTAACCACTTCATGGGCACCAGAAAGCCGCCATGTCCCAGTATAAAAGGAATACACCGATCTTCATGCTCCCCTCTCTAAAATTTATCAAGCCCTGTTAAGTTGAAACCTCATCAAACCCTTAGATCCCCGTCCATTGCCAAATCCACTTCCAAGAAACTTCAAGGTAGATGCCCATTGCGCCTTTCACTAAACCGTTGGTCATACCACCGACCAATGCTTTCACATTAGAAACATAATCCAAGGTCTAATTAATCGGGATACCATTGCCCCACCAGCCAATCCTAAACCAAACACTACTCATAACCCACTTCCAAATCATACCAATGCTATTTTCCTAGAAATGAACCCAGAATTTGATCCCTCAACTCAAATCACACCCATACACTTTCCCAATCCTCTCCAAACTTACCCATATTTCCTCCCACACCCTATTAGCCTCACTGATAAGGCACTGTCACTCCTTACTAGAGCATGCATCGCTGTAAGTACCCGTAATCCAATCCTTGAGATACAACACATGTTAAATGATGTGCTCCTATCAGGATTCTGAGTTCAACCACTCCTACTCTCGGCAGGGGACGATTTCAAAGAAAGGGTTTGTCCAGAATAGGACCCTCATGGCAATGTCAATGTGATTCAGATGTTCAGAAACATGCACTTCATGCCCGGACTGGGGCTACGACAAAGACAACAAGGGATACTTGATCCCATTGAACTGATGAAAGCTTTCCCTCCTTATGGTTTGGGGTATCAACCATCAGAATAAGAGCTCAGAATGATCATCCAGTCTCAACCAAAGTGAGATCTATACTACATCCAGATCATCTCAGGTGACTCCTTGAATGGATGATTCATAAAAGAGGGCGAGGATTTCCCCTTTTGCGGCTTTTCGAAGCCATGGTATGACCATACAGATAAAAAGATGAAACTCGAAATGGAGATCTTTTTCCAAGATAAATACCCATGGGCCAAAAGTTCCCAACGCCATGTACAATCGTTCATCAAAGATATCGAAGAGACTGAGGAAAGTGACTCTGAGGACTCGCTCAACTTGCAGACACTGGGGCTGACACTCTACATGGTTCATTCAAGCACTACATCACTAGATCCATCCCACTCGATTATAAATGCTGATACACCTCTCCTCAACTGGCATGATGCGCCAGTTCTTCCTGTTGAAATCCCATCTAACCCCAATGTTTACCCAATCTCTTCTTCTGATGTCTATCCTTGTTAAAATGTAATCGAGACCTCCTTTGATGAGGTTCTCAATGCTGTTTTTCCTATCAATGAAATAAACAAAGATTTTGAGTATCTTGCTGTGCCTTATATTAATTGTTTAGATTCTAATCAAACTTTTGATGATGATGATTTTGAAAATGAATAATTCTTAACTTATCTAAATAAGGTTAATAACAAACAACATAACCGCGTTCAAGTTAATGAAGAAGAGACTCTTATTATTAACCTCGTTTCTAGTAACCACTGTGCGAGATTAGGATATGGGCTACCCTCGACGAGTATGAGCGCGCACAACTCGAAGAATTACTGAAGGAATTCGTGGATGTCTGCGCATGTTCCTATGATGATATGCTCGATATTGATCCTGAAATAACTCAACATGAGATCCCAAATCTTCCAGATTACAAGCCAGTTAAACAAAAGTTGAGAAAGCTCCTCACCGAATGGTTGCTCAAGGTCAAAGAAGAAGTCACCAAACAACTGAATGTGGGTTTTATTCGTGTGATTGAATATCCCACATGGCTAGCCAACATTGTTCCTGTGACGAAATCAGGAGGGAAAGTTCGGATGTGTGTAGACTACTGGGACTTGAACAAAGCCTCTCCAAAGGATAATTACCCGCTACCCAATATCGACATGATCGTGGACAACATGGCCAATCATGCTCTCAAGTCATTCATCAATGAGTTTGTTGAATACAACCAAATCAAAATGCACCTAGATAATCAAGAAAAAATCACGTTCATCACCCCATAGGGAACCCTTTGCTACACTATTATGCCATTTGGTCTTAAGAATGTCGGGGCTACCTACCAGAGGGCTTCCACAACCATCCTGCACGATCTGATTCATAAAGAAGTCGAGGTCTATGTGGATGATATGATTATCAAATCCAAAACTAGAGAAGGTCATGTTCCCGCTCTTCAAAAGTTCTTCGAACGAGTGCGACGATATCAGATGAGACTCAATCCACAGAAATGTGTCTTCAGCGTTATAAAGGGAAAACTCTTGGGATTCATGATCAGTGAGAAAGGGTTAGAAGCAGATCCTACCAAGCTAAAATCCATACTTGAGATGCCACCTCCCTGAATAGAGAAAGAAGTTAGAGGCTTCCTTGGGAAATTACAATACATCAGACGGTTCATCAACCAACTAACCTTCATTTGTGAATAAATTTTTAAACTACTCCGAAAGGATTCAACCAAAGTTTGGAATGAGGGATGCCAAGAAGCTTTTGACCAAATCAAACAATACCTAACTCAAACTCCGGTGCTCATACCACCACAACCTGGTCTCCCTTGCTCCTATACCTAACCATAACCGACACTGCAGTTGGGGCTTTTCTATCCTGATACCTTGAACATTCTCATAAATAAAGAGCCATCTATTATGCCATTCGTAAATTGGTCGGGTACGAAGTCAACTACACCGCTTTGGAAAAAGTATGTGTCGCGCTTATTTGGGTCACCCAAAAGTTATGACACTACATGTTCGCCTTCCTCATTAAACTTGTATCTCGAATGGACCCCATCAAGTACCTGCTTGAGAAACCCACCTTATCCATCCAAATGGCTCGATGGTTGATGCTCTTAGCCGAGTTTGATATCGTGTATGTCACACAGAAATCCATGAAAGGAAGAGCCATCTCTGACTACCTCGCTGATTACACTTGATGGCTGGATCTGTGAATTCCCAGATGAAAATATCCTCTACGCCGCTCAAGACGACCTCTGATGGCAGATGTTCTTTGACTACGCTGCCAACAAAAAGGGATATGACATTGGGATACTTCTGATCGCCCCAGATGACTCCCACACTCCCATAGCCATCAAATTGGATTTCCCCTGCACCAACAACATAACTGAATACGAGGTGTGTATGGTAGGCCTCAAAGTTGCTCTCAAGAGAGGTATCCAGTGTCTAGATGTCTATGGGGATTCTGCCCTCATCATTGGTCAGGTGCTCAGAAAATAGAAGGGCAAGAACGAGAAACTCCAACCATTCCATGCCCACCTAGAAGAACAAGCCTCCCAATTACAAGATATCACCTTCCACTACCTACCTCGAGCAAAGAATAACCTAGTCGATGCCCTTGCTACCTTGGCCTCCATGGTCGACATGCCCGAAGGAATAGCAATGACCCCCTTCCTGGTCCAAAAGTAAGATAAACCAACCCACTGCTACCACATTGATCTCATCACCAAAGAAGATTTTGAGCTAGACAACTGTTGGTATTATGATATCTGGCACCTCTTGAAGCATGGTAGGTATCCCAAGGGTTCCAATAAGAAAGATCAGGTAACCCTCCGAAGACTGGCCGCCCAGTACATCATTTGTCACAAAGCACTGTTCAAAAGAAGCTTCAATGAAACTCATCTACACTGCATCGCAGGGGATGACATTGAAGAGTTGATGCAAAGAATCCACAGCGGGGAATGCGAACCCCATATGAATGGCCACATGCTTGCCAAGAAGATCATTCAACAAGGCTACTACTGGACCACCATAATCCAAGATTGCACCGCCTATGTCCGGAGATGCCTCGTCCAGTTAACCTGGATCGTCTCAAGAAATTTTACCCCTAGTCTGAAATCTCGGCGTGCTATGACTCTTATCATCTCCCTTGTATTATAAAAAAAACTCTTCATTTCCCTCTACCCAGAACTACGTGGGCCTGATCCTCTGCAAAAATCATTCCCAAAAAAATTAAAAATTTTCAAAAACCCCCAGAGGTACGTAGGCAGCTCATACATCTTACATGAGCACGACCCCTTCTTTTTCACAAAAGCTATTCTTTTCTTATCTCCGAGAATGACAGTTAACTTTAACATATATTTGAACAAAAGGATTATGCATGCCTTAACGATCGGTATAGATAATTCAAAATACAAAATTCCTTAAAAGGCACAGCTAGATGATCAAATACTTATTTATTTCATTAATAAGAAATTATAGTGCAATTACATAAAGGAACGGATAACTCCTTTCCCCATACCTTCCTAAAAAGGCAAATAAATTCCCAAACTTATTTCCCAATACAAAATAAACTCCCCCAAGATCCCTACCCATAGCTACCATAGGAGCCCGCTCCATCATCGTTATCTACATCCTGGGGTCTCCAAGCTTTCCCTGCCTGAATGGAGTGCGAAAACGCTCCAAGGACCGATAAGCTCGAACCAGCCTCAGAAAAACTACCGCACCCCCTCTATGGTATTAGATAAAATAATCCACCTTTGTCCAGTCTCCACTACCAACATCTTTATAACTACTCTCCTCCACAATTACTTCATATAATCCCTAGGGATGGGATGACGGACGTCGACTCTCCCACAAAGAGCTAAGCCGCATGTACAGATGCTCTATCAAATCTTCTACCGAAAACAAGTCTAGTGTCCGAGGTGGCACGACGTGCTCCCAGCCAAATTGGCACAGAAGCCGCCAAGGGAAATAGAAAGAGGTCTGTCTAAGACCAACCAGCCGGACATATGGGTATTCTTCTAGTTCCAGAATAGGCAGCAGCTGTCCCCACCAAGGTACGGACTAGTATAAATCTAGATCCCCATGCTCTACGAACCAGTTCTCCTAGCTCTCAATATCCAGGCCAACACTGATGAAATGGCGCAAAAAGAAGTTAGGTACAACCAACAAAGGACATTTTGGAGGAGTCACTAGGCAAAATCTTTCAGACAACTACATGAACAACATCACTGGGCTCCCTCTTAGAAAGTCAGAGCGACCTTCTCACTAGGCATCCAGGACATTCAGAGTCTCCACCAGTATCACCACCGCAGGATTGCGATGATAGGACATCCATGAAGCAATAGCTACAAGTTATGGGTCCACCAGCAGCTCCCCGATCACCAACAATAATTTTAAAACCAAGTCTAGAACGAAAACTCCGGTAATCCAGCATCACCAACCTCCTGCAAATGTACGGACTGCAACGCCGTCGAAAGAGATATCATACCTCCAGCCACCAGTGGTCTAGTCGTCAAGCGTGAAATACAAAGAAGCCCGGTCAACAACTCCTGGGAAGAGTGGGAAAACTCAGGCAGAGCAACAGCAATGCTGAGATTTATCTCCAACATGGCAAAAAATTCCTCATAAGTCGGACAAACTTCTTCCAAGACAAAGCGGAATATATGATCTTCGCGGTACCAAAATTGTACCGCCGCCATCAGCATGTTCCACTCTATGGGCCGATTACGCCATAAAGAAACTCGACGCATGTTGTAGGCATCGTAGTCGACGTTGTAGGAGCACATCGCCTCCAAAGTCTCGAGGTAGTTGGAAAACTCGACACTACCAGGGAGATCCATCTCACAGAACAAGAAAGTAGGAATGTGAAGGTGTAAGGAAAACACTCCACTCTCACCCCTCTTTTTATACTTGAAAACCCCCACAAAGGACATAACCCCTGTAGAAATCGAAGGAAATCCTACCCCACAAGGTGCCAAAGGCTGAAGAGGGTACCAATCGAAGCTTTAAATTGATGGGACTAGACTGACCTGTCGATAGGCAGGACAAGGTGCTTGCCGATCGGCAACCCCCTAATTTTGGAAATTTTCCTTTTTCCTCTTTTGTCAAAATTCAGAAAACTCAAAATAAATTAGTATTCTCAAGAGAATTTCAAAAATCCCCTCTTTATCTTTATATAAATTCTCATAAAACTTCCTTTCAAAATCCCAAAAATATTTCTTTTTACGGTCTCAGCTGTAAAGTAAAAAGCGCATGTGCATTCATTCATTCATCATTAACAAAAGATAATAAAAAAACTTCAAAGCATTGCATAGACATTTATCTGTATTACATCATTTTGCAGGAAAATAAAGAAAAGCATAAAAAAACAAACGGGACTCAGCCCGAACCCACATTATCTCTCTCTCACTTGTCCTTCGCCCCAAGAGCTTCCACCCCTGCGATGCACTCTCTTTCCCTGACGACGAGATGACGCACCACCCTACCTGAACCTGACTCCTCCCCGGATAAGGCCGACGACACCAAGTAAGAAGGAACAGGAACCGCATCCCGAATATGGGCAGTGACCGAAGATATCCAGTCCCTAATGTCCCTCAGCCAAGTGGTGGACACCCGAACATGCTGCAAGAAAAGGTAGAATCAGTGTCATGCAAAAAAGATCAAAAGAAACAAAAAGGAAGGAAAATAAAAGAGCAGAAAGATATACCAAAGGACGAAGAACCTCCTCTGTCAAACCCAACTCCTCCAGGTCCATCGCATGAGGACGATGCAGTATAGGAACCATCCCTCCGTCAGCCCGCTGAATGTTGTATGAAGGAGTATGAAGTCGCACAAAGGGAACCTCTGAAGTCGCCGCCGCCGCAGATGTCGAAGGATCACCACTGCTGTGGGAGGACCCCATTGGACGACTCGAACCCTCAGGAGGGAAAGAAGTGCATCATATATGCTGGGCGCCATCATCCTGCTCATCACAAACTCCATATAATTATAAGGCATAGCTGATCGGTGTACAATAGGTAGGGCTCGCCAATAATCACCGCGATCCTCGCATCCTCCGGCAGCAGTCGCTCCCGCCTCATAGACATAAGGGGCCTCGCAGGTGGCACCACCACCTCCCCCTCAGCAATCTGTCGAATCACCCTCTCCCCGAGATACCAAGAGTGGCCAAACTCATGCACCAATAAATACCTCATCTGCGCATTTACTCCAGTCAACCCCATGTCCTGGACGGTCGTCCCCCAAGGGTAAAAGGTCACTTGAAAAATCCCCAGCAAAATATAAGGAAACACAGAATTAGAGCACCCAAAGGTCTTAGACTGAAGAAGAAAAAAGTTTTACCCTATCACTGGTCGGGCCATTCAAGACCTGACGCACTGCCTCTAGAGAGAGAGACCTCCTTGACTGTCGATTGGCCTTGCGACATCGATGCAACTGGAAAAAATCCCCAATGGTCTCGTCCTTCAAAGTAATCAGTTAGGTATTACACTCGATCACCTCATAGAACCACGTCTGCCAAAGATAAATTTTTTGCAATAAATAAGAGATGCATAAGGAAAATACGAATGCATGAAAAAAAGGCGCAAATTAAAGAATACCTCAAGAAGATACATGGCTCCAGTGAAAGACTGTCGGCAACACCGACTGTATGCATCCAAGGAAAAATAAAGGGTCGCCAAAGTCAGGCTCCCCTAGTCATATAGAGGGATGTTTGAAAACATCCTCAAATATGGTAAAAACCATAAGTGGACAACGTCGCCGCTTGACGCCACCAAAAATCCCCCCAGCACCATCAAAATGAACAGTCGGGCCATCTGCCTCACCTGCAGCCCATCCTCCACATCGATCACTCTGCCCAATAAAACATCCTTCAGTAGCGACAGACGTATAGAGTCCCCAGACACTATCCTCCCCACATCACCAAGTGCCGTGCGCACCGCCTTTGGCCTCACCCATAAAAAATGATCCGCCTCTATCTGCTCTCAATCGCAATCCAGCCCCAGCAGCTGCTACACATCTATGGGAGTCACAGTTATCTCCCCGAAGCCAAAATGAAAGGTGTGGGTAGTGTCCCACCACCTCTCCCCCAGAGCACATAAGACTTCCGTCACATGAGGCATCTCATATAGCACAGACGAAAACCTCCCAAAGCCTGCTGAGGATACCACCCAACGCACCACTGGTGGAAGATGCTCCCAGACATCCTTAAGCCCCGTCGTCCCGCGGGCATGCATATTCGACAAAGAAGCATCAAACTTCCAAAAGAAGAAATCCTTGTCAAAATCCAAGAAAAAAGGGAAAATCACCCAAAAAGAATGACAAAAGTCATTTTACTTACATAACCGCCAGGGTTCACCACCCTCGAAGAGCGATGACGCGACGGCTCCCGCAGTAAAGTCTGTTCATTTGCAACCGACTCTAATGCGTCAAAAGAGTTCTCGCTCCCCAAAACAAGAGGTGCCCTGGCCCTCCACTCCATATTTGTCCAGTCATCAACAACCAAACATTCTCGATATACTACAGTGCTCACAAAAAATGGCCATTTTTTAGAGATAGGAATGCTAGAACGATTCGCAGAAGAAAATCGCAGAAAGGGAGAAGGCAACAAGCTGTGAAAAATGAGGGGAAATCGCCCCCTTTATATAGGATTCCAATGGTCATGCCGATCGACATAAGCCCCCAACCTACCGATTGGCATTGACCCTTTGCCTTCTCGAGGCAGCCCAAAAGTCTGTGCCACTACCGAATGGCACCCTCCACACCATGCCAACCGGCACGCCCCTTAAATTTTTGTACAGAAATTCCCAAAAAAATACAAAAAAACCCTGAAAAATCCTCAGAAAATTCCTAAAAATTTTGAAAAGGATTTAGAACATTTTCACTAAGAAAATTTCACAGTCCCCCAAGTGGAACCCCTATTTTCCCAACGAAACTCTGAAAAACCAAGCAAATCTCTCCCCGACAATGTCCCCATGGGACCTCCAAAATATCCAAAATTTCAGGATCATATCCTATTTCCCAAAGGTCTAAAATTTCCCCGAGAAATACGTTCAAACCTTGGACCACCTAATCACTTCCCCAGCATCAGATTGGCTGTTCCCCCGGTAAAGTCTCCAAAAGACACGCAAGGATTTCCCTAGCAATTAGCTCCCCAGCTCAAATCAAAATCACGAGGTAATTTCCCCAGCAGAGTTCCCCGAGGTCATTTGAACTTAAGCCCGCAGAATTGTCTTCGAAATGCAGAATTGGTCATCTCACCTTAAGCCTGCAGAATTGGCTTCAACCCGTAGAATTGGTCATCTCAACTTAAGCCCGCAGAATTGGCTTCAACCCGCAGAATCGGTCATCTCAAACTTAAGCTCGTAAAATTATCTTCGACCAGAAGAATTGGTCATCTCATCCTTAGGCCCACAGAATTAGCTTCGACCCGCAGAATTGGTCATCTCATCCTTAATCCCGCAGAATTGGATTCGACCCGCAGAATTGGTCATCCCCAACTTAAGCCCACAAAATTGGCATCAACTAGCATAATTAGTCATCTCACCTTAAGCCCGCAAAATTGGCTTCGACCCACATAATTGGTCATCTCACCTTAAGCCCGCAGAATTGGCTTCGACCCGCAGAATTGGTCATCTCACCTTAAGCCCGCAGAATTGGTCATCTCACCTTAAGACCACAGAATTGGCTTCGACCAGCATAATTGGTCACCTCAACTTAAGCCCGTAGAATTGGCTTTGACCCGCATAATTGGTCATCTCACCTTAAGCTCGCAGAATTGGCTTTGACCCGCATGAGCTTTAAGTCCGCTGAATTGGCTTCGACTTGCAGAATTGGTCATCTCACCTTAAGCCCGTAGAATTGGCTTCGACCCGCAGAATTGGTCATCTCACCTTAAGTCCACATAATTGGTTTCGACCCGCAGAACTGGTTATCTCACCTTAAGATCACAAAATTGGCTTTGACCTGCAGAATCGATCATCACAATCTAAGCCCTTAGAATTGGCTTCGACTCGCATAATTGGTCACTCCCATTATTATTGTAGGTCTTCGGAATTGACCTAAATCTTTGGTTATCACTTCCTTTAAGACCATCCCCAGCATGCCCCTTTAAGCACGCCGAATCGGATTCGACCCGCAGAATCCGTCACCCTCATCTTTAAGCCCTCAGAATTGGCTTCGACCCATAGAATCGGTCATACTCAACCTTAGGTCCTCAAAATCGACCTTGACCCTCCGATCATCCTCTTTCAAAGGCATCATGTGGTGTCTATTTGACGGATTTCATTTATTCCAAACTCACCCATCGAGGGGCTCTGTAGACACCCCATTCTAATACCCCCTAACCTCTCTTTAGGTCCCTAACACCTCCCTTCACCATTATAAACCCAAGTCATACCCCGGATACTGACCTAAAGGCCATCAGGCACTACCAGGATCCATTTGATGAAAAGTCAAACTCTTCATCTCAAATGATACTAAGTGAATCTTCTAAGGGAACTAAATCCCCTTTCTAACGGTCCATCCCATGCATAATTCTGACTTACAGTGCGAACGAACGACCTATTTTCCCCCGAAACTCGATCAGAAGGTCACCGGACGCTCCCAAGCTCCATTTGACCAAAGTTAACTCTTCAGTTCGACCGATACTGAATGAATCTTCTAAGGTCACTGAATCCCCTTCCCAACGGTCCATCCCGTGCATAATTCTAACTTACGGTACGGACGAACAATTCGTTTTACTCCGAAAGGTCACTGAACGCTTCCAGGCCCCGGTTGACCAAAGTCAACTCCATGAACCAGGCCAAACTCTTTGGAATTTAGAATTACATATCCTAATATTTCTAACGGTCTGCCCTATGTGCGATTCTGACTTACCATGTGGACGAACAATCCGTTTGCGTTCGAAGTTTTCTCGTCTAAAAGACCGACGAACGTTTTCGAGCCACATTTAACCCAAAGTCAACTCCTGGACCCGGGACCAGTCAAAGGACTTTAAAAGGTCTCTGAAATACCTTTCCAATGGTTCACCCCGTGCACTATTTTAATCAACGGTTCGCACTCTATGACCGATTTTTCGAAGGAACTTGAAACACACTGCCAAACGGCAAGTTCCAAACCCTGCCTATCAACAGTGTACCTAAACACACATGCCGATTGGCAGGACCAGGGCTATGCCGATTGGAAATTACCTGGGCCTATAAAAAGTAGGGCCTAACCTCATTCGAAAAGGAGGAAAATCGAAGATCCATCACTCTCAGCAAGCTCAGAAAACCCCTCTCGAAGTCAGCGTGATTTTCACATCCAAATCCCTTTCCAACCTTCACCTTTAATCACTTTCTTCATTAAACTTGGTGAATTAAGTACCCTAAATCATCACCCAAGTGGAAGGACTGCTCTCTAACATCCAAGATCAAGCTCAAGATCTCCAAGAAGGTCCAACTCTTTCAACTCTCCCTTTAAATTCCCCTAAATTCGCATTAACTTATTTTATTACTTAGCATTTTTATTCTCTCATCTCTCATCTCACATATCTTAATATACTTTTTATCTAGTATTATTTCACATCTCTTATTTTCATATAAATAAAACCCAAAAAAAAGAAAAAGAAAAAGAGGATTTGCTCATAAATTCCAAACGAAAATTCTGACACTTTTTTCACACTTTTCTTAAAACTAAAACATTTTTACACACACACGCACACACACACACACACACACACACACACACACACACACACACATACATATAAGATAAGTCCCCAATTGGATTTATGGGATAAATACCACCCCTCATTTTACATGCGAACTACATGTACTTTGATGCCTCTATAGGCTACGTAGGCGTCTCGGGGTAAAACCCGTGACTCGAGTCCTTTTCCCACTTTTCTCCCATTTTCTATTTTCTCTATATTCTTTAAACTCAATTATCTTAAATTCTATATATACATATATTTGTTCTTAGTGGAGTATTATTACATGTGCATTATCGTTCCGTTATAACGATTAACGCGAGGATAATCGCGCAAATCCTATTTTCTAATATTATTTTTAGGAACATTCCTACGGATGACTCGCTTTATCTCTTCGATGATACAAGTCGATGATTCCTATCTCCACTACGTATACACATGCACACATATCACGGTAAAATAAAGGAAAATAGAAACAATTCATGAGAGACAGTAAGGGCGGAATGGGTGCCTAACACCTTCCCATTTCGTAACTTAGCCTCCGGACCATTTTTCGAATCATTTTGGTTTCGTATGTATCAGTATGTCTTTGGATGCTGTCCTTCAGGATGGCTCCCTTTTCTTTTATCTATTTTGAGTAAAATAGACTAACGACTTCATATCTTTACATTTTTCACCTCATCAATGATGCCGACCGAAGCGCTCTCGAGAGGGACGCGCGGGACCGAAGGGATCCTCTCCCGTCGCGAGGATCGGGGATGGCCACAGATACCAATTCTCTCAAATTAGTATTAGAGATGGTTGCACTAAATTATTATGTGATCTTTTTTAGTTTGGGATTATATTGATTATATGTATAATAGGCTACCTATTTTTAATGGGTGAAATTATCCATATTGAAAAGCTCGAATGAGGTAGGAAGTGAAGTCGATTGCGACTTATCTGTGAAAGAGGGTGTAAGCCACCCACTGTAACTAATAACAACGTCGAAAGTCTTAAACCTTTCACGGTTTAGATAGGGGATAATTTTAAATGGAGTAATTTTAACTCCTGTGGCATAAGTGCAATTTTTGATGCAATCACTCCCGATGAGTTTCGTTGGATTATGACGTGTACCATGTCTATGGAAGTACGAGATAGTCTCCAACTCGCTCATGAGGGTACCAATGCTGTGAAAGCTTCTAAGCTATAAAATATCACCACACAGTTTGAAACTATCACTATACTAGAATTTGAGACTTTTGGTGAATTTTATGATAGATTATCTGATATAGTCAATTCTAGTTTTAATTTGGGTGAGAGAATTTTGGAGACGAGAGTTGTAATTTTTTTTTGAGATCCCTGCCATTTTGTTTTATTCCTAAAGTTACGGTGATTAATTCATTGGGAATTTTAGATACGTTTAGGTTAAAAGAACTCATGGGAGACCTTCACACTTATGAAATCAATATGTTCCCCAAATCTAAAAAGAAAAAGGAAATAGGGATTGCTTTGAAATCCCAGTCAAAAAAGAAAAAAAAAGGATAAAAGTTTTTGACTCCGACTCCGAGTTTGATTTTGAGCTTGATGATCCTTCCTTGTTTGCGAAAAATTTCTCTAATTTGACAAAGAAAATTCTTCCAAAGAAAACAATTGTTCTGAGAAATATAAAAATGTCAATGAGGGCAAGAATGTTTCTCAGAATGATATAGTGAGATGTTTTGAATGTGAGGAGAAAGAACACAAAGCCCATGAGTGTCCCACTAAACTAAAGAGATAGGGCATAGGCAAAGTTACATACGAAACCACTCTTAGCGATAGTAACGCTGAGTCGATTAATTTTGGGGTATGTATCATCATATGAACTGTGTTTTACATTCATGTCCAGTTACATTAGTACATCGAGTTCATCCCACATCGACGAGGGAATTTCTAAATGTGATAGCCTCGACACTTTGTTGAATAATTTTGGAGAGAGTGTGAGTTTTGAGGAGAATACGAGTGAGGGAGAAGGTGGACTTCAACGCACCTACTGTGAACTTTACAAAGAGTCTTTTAGAATAAAAAGAAAAATGGAAGTTTGGATCTTAGTATGTTTTATTTGGAGAAGGAGGTGAAAGTTTTGAGAGAGTGTGAGGTGTGGGTGAGTCAACTTGAGTATTTGAAAGTTTCATTGTGTAAGCAATTGATTGTGGTTGAGAAAGAGAAGACAGATTTGACCAAAACTGTGGCTATTCTTATGAGAGATTTTTAAGCTTTATTGGAGACTCGTGATAAACTTGAAGCCCATATTTCCCAACTCTAGAAAGATCTCGAACATGCCTGAAAAGTCAAGGTCACCTTAAAGGATATGTTTAAGAAGGCAGGAAAGATGTTTCCCAATCCAACACTAGGTTTTAATGAGAGGCAAGTAATAGTTTATGACGGTGTATCCACTTTTAGTTCTGTACCCGAGCTGGTTCTCGAGTTTGTGATGGATTTTTATAGGCCCCGACCAAACCCACCAAGAAGAGAGCATCCTAGGCATTTTGATTAAGGTAGACCTAAGCATGTTTATGTTTATTCCATTTGTAAAAAAAGAGGTTGCCTTAGAGAGTTTTGTTTTAGTTAAGGAGAGTTCCACACACGCATGTTCCCTAATATGCTCCCACCCGAGTTCACACACATGTTACTGATTTGGCATAAATTCTTCCTAATTTATCCCTTAATTTAGTTACTTATAGCACCTCGAATAACGTAATTGAGTTATATTTATCTCATAATCGTGCTACTGACTGATCCTAATGAGAACACCGAGTTTCTGGTGTTTTGTAGTGATTTTACAGGTATTTGATGTCAAGAAACAGAAGTGAGAAATCGAAAGAATCAGGAAAGAAAGAAGGAAAAGTCAAAAGGGCAAAAGTGGAATTTCCACCCGAAATTCAGATGAGGTACCTAAAGAGAAGTTGAAGACATCTCATTCACAAGTACATAGGAAGAAACGACACCTCAATCGGAATCCCGGAACAAAAGTTATGAGCAGTCAAAGTTGAGCCAAAAAGTCAAATAGCCGGACCGGTCCGCCCCTACCCCGGACCGGCCCGCTTTGCCAAACTCTAGAAGACCCCGGACCACAAGCAAACCGAAGAAGGTAAAAATAAAAGGAACCGGTCCGCCCCCGGACCGGTCCGCCCCACAATAAAAAGAATCGATCCTCCTTGGAGGCAGACCGGTCCGCCTAAGGCCCGGACCGGTCCGGGTTTCGAGATTTGCAAATCCTATCTCTTCCTAAAATGACTCCTAGTGCAGCTGAACTCCGAAATTGTTGTAGGGTATAAAAACCCAATTTATTATTGTTATTGGTACGGAGAATTAGTAGGATTTTTCCTCTCTTTTTCCAGAAACCCTAGTTTAGCTAACAATTTCAGTTTTTAATTCAAGGATTAAAGATTTATTCAGTGATTTTTGTGAGTATCAGTTTCATTCATTGTTACACTTACTATTTGGGTAATTTTAGTGAGTATTTCTTATTTCTAATTCTTTTCTACATCTAATTACCATTTTCCTTAGATTAATTATGAGTTCCTGCACATCAATCATTGTGTTCATTAAATTCAACATGTTAGGGTAGATTTTCCAAGGCCGGGGAACATGAACCCAGCCTGATGTGTTAGTTAGTGTGTGTGTATAAAATTAATCCGATGAATTTAGTGATTGATTATGATCGTATTGCGTAGTTACACAATAATTGTAGATCTTTATATCTCGTTTGCCTCTGGGTACTCGTGATGATTTAGAGTGCAATTTGAGTGTCACTATCGCGTTACTGATTTACTCATCCTCAGATTAGGTATGACGCGGGCTTGAACCTCGTATACATAATGCTTGGGAGTACTAAATTTCGGGTCAGATCAATCAGATAAATTTATGATTAATATTATAACTGCATTACACTAGGTTTGGGGGATTGTATTCCCGTGTTATTTATCTCATCATTTTAAAACAAAAAGTTTCAAATCATCATTCATTCTTACTTTCGGTAGATTAGTATAGTTGCATTTCTTCATACTTTCATTATTTCATTTAGCTGTAATCAATCTCAAAACCAAATCAATTTTTCCTTTTCTTTTTAGAGTCAAGGTTAGGGTCTCTCCGTCTCTTCTCGTCGTCACAACTCTGTTGTCCTTTTTCCCTGAGGATCGATACCTGACTTACTGGGATTATTACTTAAGAGACAGGCTTACACTTGAGCCTAGAGTGAACGCATTTCTGAGACACATTTTCAGTCGCGTCAAGTTTTTGGCGCCGTTGCCGGGGAACTAGGTTGACTTAGGATTAGATCGAGTCAATCCAAAGCTTTGACCAAAAATCTCCAACAATCCAAAAAAACATATAATTTTTTTTTCAAAAAGCATAAAAAGATTCACCACCATCTCTCACAAGCTTTTAATGCAAAATCCCACTCCCCATAATACTCCAACCAGCATTCACGAAAATCCAATAGTTGAGTATAACCCAGATAGTCCCCACACTCCAAATGCCCCACAGTTCTGGATCCCACCTCCCACACCGTCACACTCAATCTCAAATAACACTCCGTTTTCCTTCTTAGGACACACTCCCGAGTACACCTCGAGCACACCAAGTGAGAGCACCGAGTCCTTAAGAGAGAGGGAGATGTCGCAACACGGTAGTGCAGCTGCCGGTGAAGAGGATCCCCCATACCGCCCGCTGAGAGAATTCCTATATCCCGAGCGCACTATCACTCCGGAAAGCATTATACTCCCGTATAATGACGGGCAATTCCGTTTCAAAAATGGAATGATCCAGATGCTACCACATTACCACGGTATGGATTCTGAAAAACCATACCTCCATATTAGGGAATTTGAGGATGTGTGCGATACGCTCAATGATCAAACTTGCACCCAAGAGGTGATCCGCCTCAAACTCTTCCCTTTCTCGCTCAAAGATAAAGATAAGACCTGGCTATGGTCTTTAACTCCGAGATCGATTCCATCTTGGAACGAGTTACAATCGAGATTTCTCAAGAAATTCTTCCCGCCACATCGAACAATTTCCATAAAGGCTCAAATTCAATCGTTCAGATAATCTGAAAATGAGCCATTTCATCGATGTTATGAGCGTTTCAATGAGTTAGTTACTTCATGCCCCCATCACAGATTTGATGCATCGCAAATCAACTATTTTCTCTATAATGGGATGAATCTCAATTCCAAGCAACTTGTTGAAACCATGGGAAGTGGTTCCTTTGTCGACTTAGACGCAAAAGATGCGGAGCTTCATTTGAGGTATGTCGCCGAGACTACCGAATCCTAGGATACCTCTGACCCTAATGCTCAAAATCGAAATCGTCAAGTGACCACCACTTCCTTCAGCGTCCGGCCTATATCATGTAGAAAAGAATTATATAGCATACAGTAGGATTGATATACTTGAGAAAGAGATGCGAGACCTATGAGGGATATGTGGGAGAAGATTAACTGGATCCATAACGAACCCCGTCGAGAAGGTGTGTGCTATTTGTGAGGCAAGCCATTCAACTGAGGAATGTCCGACGATACCCGCCTACAAAGTAATGCTTCAGGAGCAAGTTAGTGGTATAGGAGGATTTAAGGGTAATTTCGGTGCCCCGCACGGGAATTCCTACAACCCTTCATGGAAAAATCATCCCGGTTTTAGCTATGGGCAACAACATGCCGTAATGAACCCTCCTTCGCATGTTTCCCCTCCTCCACCTTAACACTTTCAACATGCTCCACACATGCAAGGACATGTGCAAGCACCACCACCTCAAGGAAATTATATCCCGTCACAGCGGAGAACTCTCGAGGATACCATGAATCAATTCATCATAAGCCAGACCGCAACCAATGCCAAATATGATTGTCTGATTGGCGACATAAATGCGAATCTGTCAAAAATACAATCCTCATTGAGTGTTCAAGAGAAGGGAAAGTTTCCTGCCCAAGGCCAAAGACCTCCCCAAGGTCAAACTAGTGTTAGCTCCACCTCCACTGAACATCAGGAGCAATGTCAAGCTATGACCACTCTTCGTAGTGGGAGAGTCGTTGATTTATCACCTCCCCCACACGACACAACTAAAGACAAGGAGATTTTGCCCGGCACGAAAGAGGCCGAAGATGTCCCCTTGAATGAGAGTGACCAAGAAGATGCTAGTGAGCCAGATGTAGTAGTGAAACCGCCCTCCGCGGCACCGTTTCCTCAAAGGTTGATTCCCTCCCATAGAGGAAACCCACGTGAAGACGTGCTAGAAGTGCTAAAGCAGGTCAAGCTAAATTTACCTTTTCTTGATGCCATTAAGCAAATTCCAGCTTATGGTAAAGTCATCAAAGATTTGTTGACGGTAAAAAGGAAGATGAAGGTAAAGAATAATGTCTTTCTAGCCCAGAACGTGAGATCCATTCTACTAAATGATCTCCCGCCTAAATTCAAAGATCCCGGTGCACCCACCATATCCTGCATCATTGGAGAGAATACAATCAAAAAAGCCTTACTTGACTTGGGAGCAAGCGTTAATATCCTCCCCTACTCCATCTATAGGAAACTAGACTTGGGCGACCTCAAGCGCACAAAGGTCACTCTCTAATTAGCAGATCGAATAGTGAAGATTCCACGAGGCATAGTCGAGGACGTGATCGTCTAAGTTGACACTTTCTACTTCCCGATAGACTTTGTCATTTGGGACACGGAGCCCTCCTTCAACTCAAGTAACCATGTTACCATCATCCTTGTGCGTCCTTTCCTAGATACGGCTAACGCAATCATCAATACTAGGAATGGACGAATGTAACTCACCTTTGGGAACATGACCCTAGAAACCAACATCTTCCACATAGCCCAAAATGCAGGGGAAGAAGATGATCTTCACGCGGTGAGCCTCATAGATGAGATAGTAGAGGAGTACTTTGAGGAGAATTACTGTGGCGACGCTTTAGAGTCCTGTTTAGCGGCGAGATACGAGGGTGAGGGGACGTACACCGACTTTGAGAGGGAGATTGGGAAGTTAATAGAGCTACTCGATGAGCGTGCGTCGGATGAGGACGTGAGAGAGGTTAATTGGGTTTCTAGATTCGAGGAATTACCTCCGAGGGATACACACATGGTTCCCTCCAGTGAAAAATTTCCAACCCTTGAATTAAAGAAACTCCCCTCCCATATTAAATATGCCTACCTAGGAGAGGATGAGACATTTCCTGTTGTTATCTCCTCTGGCCTAGATGAAGGGCAAGAGGGTAAATTATTGAAAATTCTGAGGAAGCACCAAAGTGCTTTTGGTTAGTGCATTGCTGATTTGAATGGGATAAGTCCTTTGATTTGCACTCATAAGATCCATCTCGAAGAGGATGTCAAACCCTTTAGAGAAATGCAAAGAAGACTGAATCCCAATATGAAAGAAGTTGTGAGAACCGAAATTATCAAATTGTTGGATGCCGAGATCATCTACCCAATCTCGGATAGCAAGTGGGTAAGCCCTATTCAAGTCGTCCTGAATAAGTCGGGTATGACTGTGATTGAGAATGCCAAGGGAGAGCTAGTCCCCCAACGTACCACCACTGGGTGGCGCTTTTGCATTGATTATCGGAAACTTAATGCGGGAACTAGGAAATACCATTTCCCCTTGCCATTAATTGATCAAATGCTTGAAAGAGTGGCGGGCCACCCTTACTATTGCTTCCTTGATATTTATTCTGGATATAACCAAATTGAGGTAGATGTACTTGACCAGGAGAAGACGACCTTCACTTACCCTTTTGGTACGTTTGCCTACAAACGTATGCCATTTGGCTTGTGTAATGCACCCACGACCTTTCAAAGGTGCATGTTGAGCTTATTTAGCGACATGGTCGAGAGAGGACTCGAAGTATTCATGGATGACTTTAGCGTTTTTGGCACCTCTTTCGATCATTATTTAGAAAAGCTGGAAAAAGTACTTACCCGATGTGTGGAAAAGAACTTAGTGCTGAATTGGGAGAAGTGCCATTTCATGGTCACCGAGGGAATAGTTCTTGGCCACATAGTATCATCCAAAGGAATAGAGGTTGATAGGGAAAAGATAGATGTCATAGCTGATCTTCCCCCACCGAAATCGCTGAAGGACGTGCGCTCATTCTTGGGCCACGCGGGGTTTTCTCGAAGGTTCATTAAGGACTTTAGCGCCATCGCTAGGCCCTTAAGCAACCTACTCATGAAGGACACCCCATTCGAGTGGACGAAAGCATGCCAAATCTCTTTTGAAAAATTAAAAAACATGCTTGTGTCCGCTCCCATCATCCAGATTGGTCCTTACCATTCGAACTTATGTGTGATGCAAGCGATTATGCGATCGGGGATATTTTGGGCCAACGAAAAGATAAGCAAGCTCATGTCATCTACTACGCTAGCCGGACCCTTACCGTACCTCAACTCAACTACTCTACCACGGAGAAGGAGTTGCTAGCGGTAGTCTTTGCCCTTGATGAATTCCAGTCATATCTCATTGGTTCTCTTATTACTGTCTTCACCGACCACGCGGCCTTAAAATACCTACTTGCAAAGAAAGACGCCAAGCCGCGCCTCATAAGGTGGATCCTACTCCTACAAGAGTTCAATCTCTCCATCAAAGATAAGAAAGGAGTAGAAAACATCGTTGCCGACCATTTATCTCGGCTTTCATCCTACGTACCTTGTGATCCCATACCCATAGACGAATACTTTCTGGATGAGCAACTTTTTGCTACCTCTTCGTATCCCTGGTTTGCTGATATAGTGAACTATCTTGTTACGGGAGCCGTCCCTCCCGACTGGACACCACAAGATAAGAAGAGGTTTCTTACTTGGTCGCGCATGTTTTTCTATGATGATCCATTCCTGTTTAAATATTGTGCCAACCAAATCATCCGATGATGTGTACCGGATGATGAAATCCCGAAAGTCATCCAGTTTTGTCATTCGAAAGCTTATGGAGGCCACTTTTCAACGAAAAAGACGGCTACAATGCGGCCTCTATTGGCCCACAATCTTCCGAGATGTGAACGATGCTTGCAAATCATGCAATAGGTGCCAACGAATGGGAGCCATTACTCGACGAGACATGATGCCTCTTACCCCCATACTCATCATTGAGATATTCGATTGTTGGGGTATTGACTTCATGGGACCCTTCCCCCCGTCCTTTGGTTTCCTATACATCCTTGTCGCGGTAGACTATGTTTCTAAATGGGTGGAAGCTATAGCTATCAAGACTAATGACAACAAAGTGGTGATAAAGGTCCTGCAGGAACACATACTTTCCCGCTTTGGTGCACCGAAAGCTATAATTAGCGATATAGGCACCCACTTTTGCAATAGGCCATTCGCGAAGCTCATGAGAAAGTATGGTGTCATTCAGAAGGTGGGAACGACTTATCAACCACAAACGAATGGGCAGGCCGAACTAGAGAATCGAGAAATCAAGAACATTCTCGAAAAGACCGTCAATCCTACCCGAAAAGATTGGTCACTTAGGTTGAACGATTTGCTATGGGCCTATTGTACCGCATTTAAGAATCAACTCGACATGTCCCCTTTTCGCTTTGTATATGGAAAACCTTGCCATATTCCCGTTGAGCTCGAACACAAAGCGTATTGGGCGATTAAGCAATTGAATTATGCCATGGACAAGGCCGGTGAGGCCCACAAGCTTCAATTGAATGAGTTAGAAGAACTACGCAATGATGCGTATGAGAATGCCAAAATTTCGAAAGAGAGGATGAAACTCACTCATGATAGCATCATTCGACGAAAAGAGTTTATCCCTGGGCAAAAAGTTCTCCTCAACAACTCTCGGCTTCACCTCTTTCCGAGCAAGTTGCGGTCACGATGGTCTGGCCCGTTCGTTGTGAAGAATGTTTTCCCCCATGGAGCTGTTGAATTGGATGATTTAAAAGGGGGAAATACATTCAAAGTGAATGGACAACGCCTAAAGCCATATCTAGAGGCGTGTACAGAAGAAGTTGACACCGTCTGGTTGTCAGACCCCGTTTACGGGGTTGAGTGAGCTGTTGCAGTGAGGTCGTCGCACCCCCAACGCGTATGGGGTGAGAGTCGTGTGTGTTTTGAGAGTCGTTAGGACTAGGTTTCGTTCGGGAGAAGCATTCACATGTTTTGGGAATTTTGAGTCAAAGGGTGTTTCCAGTGAAATTGAGAGGGTTTTTAGTCCAGTTGGATAGAGAGTATATCGGGAAAGTGAATTTTTTTGAAGAAGAGAGCTCGAAATCAAGTTAGGAGAATTCCATCCCAAAAGCCCTAGGGCGGACCGGTTCCTTTTTAGAGGAGGATCGGTCCGACCCCGGACCGGTTCCTTTTATTTTTAAAAGAATCGATCCGCTTGTCGAGGGTTTGAAAAGTCAAAGGCCAGGATCGGTCTGCCTTCTGCAGATCTGTCTTCTCCCCTTCCCAAGATTCACCCCCTTTCCCACCAATCCCATTCATTCCCTCCAATCCGTTTTCCCTCTTCCCAACCCCAACCTCTCCCTCCCAAATCCATCCCCTTTTCCCTCCAAACCCCTTCCCTCCAAAACCAACCCCTCCCCTCACCCTTTCCACTATAAATACACCCCCAAACCCTCCCCTTCTCCTCACACCTTCAAACCAAATACTCTCTTCTTCCTCTCTAGTGTTTCAAGCAATAAATCCCTGCTATTTCTATGGCTCCCCGCGTTGCCCCCACCAAATATGACTCCACCGTGATCCAACCCTCCGGTCACGGTGAATTCCGCTCCCGCCAAGAGGAGCGGTGGTGCACTCAATACTTTGGTTTGGGCCGCAAACTCCATATGGAGCACGCTGTCCAATGGGAAGCCCTGCCCAACTCCATCACCGCCCTATTCATGGCTCGGGGCTGGTGCCGATTCCTCAACCAACCTCACGAAGCGGTTTGGGCAACCGAAGTCCGCTCATTCTATGGTACCCTCGTCCGGATGGGCCAATTCGAGGCCGAAGCTTTCGTGGATGGGACTCCCATTCCATTTTCCTTGGCCCGTCTCACGACCAAGTTGGCCGAGTTTGACGTCCCAGACGTCCAAGAATTTGCATATCCCCAAAACGCCCCCCCGTTCGATAAGGACATTATCAAGGCCCGAATTGCATTGAACGTGGCTTGGACGGGGCAAACCGTCACCGTTGGACGCCTAAATGAGAAGGCGCGCCTCATATTTCAGATTATGTGCGCTAACTTATTGCAAACGTCCAACGATTCTGCCATGCGGCCTCAGCAAGCTACTTTGACATATCATCTCTTCGACCCACAAACTTCCATCCATTTGGGCCGCACCTT
Source organism: Sambucus nigra (assembly GCA_949130495.1). Lineage (NCBI taxonomy): Eukaryota > Viridiplantae > Streptophyta > Magnoliopsida > Dipsacales > Adoxaceae > Sambucus > Sambucus nigra. The sequence goes on along the minus strand of OX422218.1, from coordinate 102,020,664 downwards.
ATACGCGGACATCATTAATGCATCCTTGGATGAGAAGGGCATCGCCCCACTTTTTTATGCCCGGTTGATCACTTCCATCCTTAAGGATGCTAGCATAGCGGCGCCAAGCGACCATACGCGCCTCCCTGGTCCTTTCGGACAAGGGACCCGCACCAAAAGTTCCAAACAGCTAGCTGTCCTCTGGGCTAGGCGGGGTGATGATGTTGAAGAAGAGGCTGCCTCGAGCGAGAGCGAGGAAGAAGCAGGGCGAGCCGGTGAGGATGTCGAGATGGGAGATCTCGGCGCAGACGAGGAGTCGACGGACGACCCCAATTTTGAGTGGGCGGGAACCGACCTCGCAGTCCGCATGTCGGCGCTTGAGACCAACTTCAACACTTTTCAGACCAACTACGAGCGCGACATGGGCGTAGTCCTTCGCTTCCAAGCGGACATCTATCGCCACCTCGGGGATCCGAATGAGCCACTACCTTCCTACTACCATAACCCCTATGACCCCACTGCGCTCGGTTCCTCCCATCCCCCACCCGGTGAAGCTCTATATGGTGCTGACAGCTTTTTTTTTTATTTTTGTTCCTGTTCACAGTTGTATGCTTTTTTCTACACATGTAACATAGTCCTGTTATAATAAAAACTACATTTTCTCTATTTGTTTGTTTTATTTATCGCACTTATTATTTTGCCTTATTTAGATTTTAGTCCTTTTTGCTTGAGGATAATGCAAAAGTCTAAGTTGGGGGGGTCACAAGTGCGTATCTCTAAAACTTCATAAATTTTCAAAAATGCCCAAAAATTTCCAAAATAATCATAAAATTTTGAAAAATCAAAAAATATTTTTGTTCAAAATAAATAAAAATTGGAATTCAAAATTTTCAAAAATATCATTAAAAGTCGGTTTAAAGTCTCAAGTTGTAAACATTCAACATACACAAAGCCGAAATTGACCAAAGATGGAAATTGAGCGAAAATTGACGACTTAACGAATAAGTGTGGAGATTAACAAACCCGGTGAGATTCGAGCCTATCACTTTTTGCGAGTTTTTAAATCAATCCGAGTTAATTGTTAACTCAAATTTCTTTTCAGCGCCTAAAAAGTTGTCGAAGATCTCAAGTCTTTCATTTTGATCGATTTTGAAAAATGTGTGTAATATTGCTTTGAAAAACGTGCCAAATTGATCTCTAAACTTAAATTCATCTCGAAGAGCATATGGTAATGCAATTGGCATTTTGGGCAATGAAGTAGGCCATTGTTTGTTACCCAAAAATATTGGCCATAAAAAGTTGAAAAAAACAAATCATCCCTTTTGTAACCCAAATTTGAGCCGAATAATTTTTCCTTTCGTTTGACAACCCAAAAAACCAAATAGCCCGAAATTGTGAAAAATGGAAAAATTCAGAATTTAAGTCCAAAAAGTGCATATAAAGGGGCAAGAAAAAAATAGATATGCTCAACAAAAATAGCAAGAAAAGAAAAGAAGTGAAAAATAGAGAAATTGAGGAAAAAAAAAGTGAGCAATAGCTCGAAAAAAGCACAAATGGACATCTCTAATAATTTTTCCAATTCCAACCTCCCTACAATTGTCATTTTACCCAATATACCTTAAAACCCGAAAAAGTCCTAACCGAGTCTAAATTGCGAAATTGATTACCGCGTGGAGAGCTAATATACCAAAAGATAATAAGGGAGATTAAGTGCGTGGAAAAAGAGGCAATGTTCCCGTTTTTAAGACCGTAATCCGTTGGTGAGATCCTTTCACCATGAAATTTCTGTCTTTCTATTTGTATGCGTGATTTTGCTTCCATTACATTTACTCTCCATATCGCGCATACCGAGAGAATAGCCACAATCCGAGAGATTCGTTTGTGAGAGCATTCCGTGAGAAATTTAAATCAAAACGAATTTTTGAATAAGTAACGTAATGATCAATCGGTGGAAATTTGCGGTTAAATTTTTGGCTTCGCACACACGCACTATGATTTGACACTAATGAGCACGACTTGCTGATGACTATTTCTGGAAAAGTTTGAATTGCATAATTTTTGCATATTTTGAATTTTATTTGAGTCGAATTTTTTGGGTATATTCTCTGCAAACCCTCACGAGACAACACTCGTCCTACTAGGGTAACCTAGGGGTTTAAAGGCTTGTTGCATACGCTAAATGCAATCGCTTGCCCGCGAAAAAGCTATTTTATCCCAATAAAATGATTTTCAAGAGTTGAGCCTTGCCAGGATTCTTTTACATTGCTCGGCACGCGCAAAGTTCTAAGTTAGGGGGGTTTGATTAGGCATAAATTCTTCCTAATTTATCCCTTGATTTAGTTACTTATAGCACCTCGAACAACGTAATTGAGTTGGATTTATCTCATAATCATGCTACTGACTGATCCTAATGAGTACACCGAGTTTCTGGTATTTTGTAGTGATTTTACGGGTATTTGATGTCAAGAAACAGAAGTGAGAAACCGGAAGAATCAAGAAAGAAAGAAGAAAAAGTCAAAAGGGAAAAAGTGGAATTTCCACCCGGAATTCAGATGAGGTACCTAAAGAGAAGTTGAATACATCTCATTCATGAGTACATAGGAAGAAACGACACCTCAATCGGAATCCCGAAACAAAATTTATGAGCAGTCAAAGTTGAGCCAAAAAGTCAAATAGCCGGACCGGTCCACCCCTACCCCGGACCGGTCCGCTTTGCCAAACTCCAGAAGACCCCGGACCACAAGCAAACCGGAGAAGGCAAAAATAAAAGGAACCGTTCCGCCCTTGGATCGGTCCACCCCCGGACTGGTCCGCCCCAAAATAAAAAGAACCGATCCGCCTTGGAGGCAGATCGATCCGCCTAAGGCCCGGACCGGTCCGGGTTTCGAGATTTGCAAATCCTATCTCTTCCTAAAATGACTCCTAGTGCAGCTGAACTCCGAAATTGTTGTAGGGTATAAAAACTCGATTTATTATTGTTATTGGTATGGAGAATTAGTAGGATTTTTCCTCTCTTTTTCCAGAAACCCTAGTTTAGCTAACAATTTCAGTTTTTAATTCAAGGATTGAAGAATTATTCAGTGATTTTTGTGAGTATCAGTTTCATTCATTGTTACACTTACTGTTTGGGTAATTTTAGTGAGTATTTCTTATTTCTAGTTCTTTTCTACATCTAATTACCATTTTCATTAGATTAATTATGAAATCCTGCACATCAATCATTGTGTTCATTAAATTCAACATGTTAGGCTAGATTTTCCAAGGCCGGGGAACATGAACCCAGCCTGATGTATTATTGTGTGTGTATAAAATTAATCTAATGAATTTAGTGATTGATTATGATCGTATTGCGTAGTTACACAATAATTGTAGATCTTTATATCTCGTTTGCCTCTGGGTACTCGTGATGATTTAGAGTGCAATTTGAGTGTCACTATCGCGATACTGATTTGCTCATCCTCAGATTAGGTATGACGCGGGCTTGAACCTCGTATACATAATGCTTAGGAGTACTAAATTCCGGGTCAGATCAATCAGATAAATTTATGATTAATATTATAACTGCATTACACTAGGGTTGGGGGATTGTATTCCTGTCCTATTTATCTCATCATGTAAAACAAAAAGTTTCAAATCATCATTCATTCTTACTTTCGGTAGATTAGTATAGTTGCATTTTTTCATACTTTCATTATTGCATTTAGCTGTAATCAATCTCAAAACCAAATCAATTTTTCCTTTTCTTTTTAGAGTCAAGGTTAGGGTCTCTCCGTCTCTTCCCGTCGTCACAACTTAGTTGTCCTTTTTCCCTGAGGATCGATACCTGACTTACTGCGATTATTACTTGAGCAACATGCTTACACTTGAGCCTAGAGTGAACGCATTTCTGAGACACATTTTCAGTCGCGTCAGTTACCATATGCACTCCCACACATGTTCCTACTCATGATCCCACACACGATCATAGATATTTTGATATTTTTTTTTAGAGTAAGTAAAGTTTCATCAAAACTTTGCAATGTTTGATGGAGGAATTTCAAAGGACGCTGATTCCTCCTGAGAACTCCTTCGAGACCAATTATTGAGTTTGGGCACTTTATCTAGTGTCGGGTGATTATCATGTTCATATCATTTTTCCTTTATGCTAGATTATATTTTTATTTATTTGTATTCTTTTATTTTGAAAAAACATGAAAATTCCAAAAAGATTTTCGAGTTTTAAGAAAAAGTTTGAAAATTTTCAAAAAGATTTTATTTTTGATATTTTTTTTTGAAAAAGACAAACATTTTTGCATTTTCATTTTACACCATATATGGACGTACATTTAAGATGTTCGAATCAACCCTACATTCTGTCCATTCATATGATTTTTTCATGGTGTTTTGAGACATGGCTTCGTTTCTTTAGTGTGCTTAGTAATGAATGGCTAGTATTTTGTTGTTCATTGATGATTACATTCTTCTTGTTAGACTTATTTTATCACCTTTATTGCACACACTTTTTGAATATTGTGATTGATTATTATATGTCGAACACGGTGTTCTCCTCTTAATAGTGTTTAATAATGAACCAAATGTACTAGAGGTAAGTTATGTTGGTAAGAACCATTTCTCAAATTTATTTTCCTAATTTTTTTTATATTAAGCAATGAGAAGGGGCTACGAAAGAGCAAATTATCTTTGCGTTAAATTCACCATTTGCAAAAAGAACTTAAAGATTAACGACACACAAAAACAGAAGTGCCAAGGCTATTTTATTTTCATTGATGCTTCGCTACATATGAGCATTATGATATCTTCAAATTTGAGAGTGAATTCTTAAATAAGTGGAGGGTGTTATAAAGTAGAAGATCAATGTGTTTGTAGAACATACTCTCTTGAAAAGCATTAAATAGTTTGGCATTATAGATTTGAAAAGCATTTAAATTAATGGCATGTTGCATAAGTAGAGTCAATTTCATCTTGTTCAAAATTCTTACACCTAAGGTTGAGATTAAGTTCTTTCTTTAGAAGTATCACATTAGATTTGTGCATCTATATTATGAATGCCTATGTTGATTTGCCTATGGAAAATGTTCATATAATTACATAGTGTGATGTATTTGTATCTATTTGTACTTTTTATATATTTTTACTTGTTTTAAACTTGAATTTTTTTTCAAAAATAGTTGGTACGCTTCTTTGAAATTTCACTGCACGTGCTTAATTGATTTTCTTTGTGATGTTATTTCATTTGTATATATGTGATGCTTATTATTCATGTTCAGTTTTTACTTTTTGTCTATTACGGACAAAAAATGGGAGAAAAAAAATGAGAAAGAGAGTCATATAATTACACTATGGAATAACACCTTCATGATAGTTCTCAAATCTTCGAAGAAAAGAAACGTTGGTGATATTTGTAAAATTGAAGATCGTTCCTCACAATTTTAATCGTTCATCACAACTTTACCCAAGGAGAGTTATGAGGTAGTTTGGTAAAGCTTTAAATATTAAGGGGACATTTTAAAAAAGTTCGCATTTAAAAGTTCTTAAAATGTTTTTAAAATAATTTTAAAGATTTTTTGAAAAAAACTCGCTAACTCATTAAAATGAGATTGACATGTCCTTCAAACGAGTTACGTATGGTCATTAGAACAAGGTTTCCATGTTTAAACGAGATATGGAATTATGCCTTTTGGGTTCGCTCTGGAATATCATTCGAAGTTTCTACAGAAGGGCACTCACTCGTTAGCAAAATTATAAAAGCCGAGGCGAGGGGATTCACTTCGACTGACCCCACTACCCAAGATTGACATGAAAATAACTTGGGCCGAGGGTATCCACTTCTAGTTTCCCCATTTACCAAGATTGTCATATTACAGAAAATAGACTAGGGCGAGGGGATCCACTTCAACTGCCCCCACTGCCCAAGATTGCTATATTACAGAAAATTGCCTAGGGTGAGGGGATCCACCTCGAGTGACCCCCACTACCCAGGATTGAGGTATCATAAAAAATACCTAGGGTGAGGAGATCCACCTTGAGTGACCCCTATTCCCATGTTTGATGCTACATAAAATGACTTAGGGCGAGGGGATCCACTTTGAGTGGAATCATCCCCATATTGCCACCCAGAAAATGACTTAAGGCGAGGGGTCCACCATGAATGGTCCCATTCCCAAGATTGTTACTCAGAAACTAATAAATTAATAGTGATTATTTTCTTGTACATGTAGCTTTAGTTGAGAAAGCAGAGATCAAGTAGGACAATGGGAATTTCCAAGGATTTTTGGTTAGGTGGCTGAGAGACAAGGTTCGTTGGGCAAAGCTAAAGCTTAAACATTTGACACTTTAAGATAGAGATAATAATAGTAAAAGGAATATTGGAGTCACCCAAACACTAATACAGTCTACGCTTAGAATAAAGAAAGAGAACTTTCTCAATAACCATCAATGAGTGGCCCTCAAGGCCACTCGCAAGTTTTTATAAAAGTTTGTACAACAAGTCAACCCTAGTATGTACCTATAAATATGACCCTCTGGTAAGGTAAAAAATAAGATAAAAACTCAAGTTACACATTTACTCTACCAAAATAGCGCCAAAACTAGTATTCTCTCCCTGCTCTCTCTCTAAGTGTCAAAGTTCTTGCCTCTTCACTCCCATCATTACAACCATTATTCTCGGGAGACCTCTCTCTCCCAAATATCATTATTGCTTGTGAAATTTGTTATTATCTAGTTTCTTTTAAGGAGGAAGGTCACAAGATTTACTTCATTATTACCAGAAGAGGAATGTTTCATCTCATAGCTGCTCTCGAGACTTCGAAGGCCTTGAAGACAGATTCCATTGGAGTGGTCCAGGCTTCTCCCGTTCTAGTTCTTTACAAACCCCAATACAATCACCTTCCTATATTAGGCGACTCCGCTGGGGAGGTATCCTAATTGCCATGGATAAAGAAGGTTATAATGTGTCAAAGCATCTAGTTTTAGAAGATACTCCAACTAGTAATGGAGTTCAGATCTACCAGACTGCACAAGAAGAGGTAGTGGTGACAAGAGTAAGAGTACCTAATCTTCAGGCATGGCAGACCAACATGGCAGTAGCTATAAATTTAATGAGTATGTTCTTTAAGTTTTTAAAGAAAGACAACATTGATTTAGAAAGCCTAAGTTAATCTTATACAACACCGATGGTGGCCCCTACTAGAGGGGCAACCACATCAGCAACAATAATGACTATAAAGGTGGCTCCGCCATGGAAGGTGGTAGCGGAACAAGTAGTAACACCCGTGACTTCACCAGTAGTGAAGAAGGTCAGCTTGGAGTAATCTCCCTCCAAGGTTATCACCATAAAAGAGGTAAAGATGTTGTTTTCCTCTCAGAGGGAAGGCCCCGTATGTACGAGGAGCGGTAAAAACTTTACCTGGAAAGTATCAATGAAAATCCATACCCAGAGGGGTATGTTCCTCCAAAATTTAAAGATTTTAATAAAATGAGAGAAAATTGTAGAGAATGGATGAAGATGTTCATAGAGTACTTGGGTGTGCATGGTAATGAAAAAGACTTAAAATTATGAGAGTTATCAAAAACTCTCACAAGGAAGTCATATACTTGATACTCCCACCTTAAACCTAACAATATTCTAACATGGGAAGAGATGCACACACAATTCCTCCATAAAATTTTCATAGCATAAGATGAGTTCACGTTGAGGCACCTCCCTCAAGAGGAACAAAAACCAGGCAAAAAACTAATGCATTACCTCACAAGCTCTTACGAGAAGCATTGGATGTCCATGAAGATGTGGCTGAATCAAGACTGTTGCAAATATGTGTCGAATATCTGCTTGGTCAATGAGACCAGGGAGGGGACCTTAGGGAGTTCACAGGACCAGCCATCAACATCGTGATGATAATCAAACCTAAACTGCCAAGTAGTAATACATAGGTGCCTTGAACCTTAGGACAATTTCAGGTCTCTAGAAGATAAGCTGTCAACTACGTGGACGGGAACTCGAAGGGCAAGAAGGGAGGATTAATTTTTTAAAGAAAAAGTTCAGGAAAAAGGAAGTTTGGGGAAGACGTTCCACCACCGCTGCCTTGTAGTGTGGCAGAGGCCATGGATTGCTATCGCACTCTAGTGCGAGAGAGGGTAGAAGGTCCACACCACTCTAATGGTCAAGTCCCAACAACGATAAATAAGGCAGATTTCAAGTATTGTGAACTTCACCAGAGGGTGCAACACTATACTAAAGACTATTTTTACTTACGAAAGATTATTGGCGAGTAAGTGGCCAATGGTACTCTAAAAATATCGCCTGTAGATGTTAACGAAAATCCCCTCACAGCCCATCACTATGGCACCACCAACATGAGGGTGGGGTACCATGAAGAAAAAGCTCAAGAACCTAAGGAATGGTGGAGAAACAAAAAATGTGCGAAGACTGGTTAGCTAGCCTTGATAGATAAGAGGAGGAAAATGGGGGGTTGAGAAAGTGAACCCCTTGGAAGGCAGAACAAATATAGTTCTTAGACTAGATAAGGGAAGAACATACGAGGCAGAGTATGCATGAAATTCACAAACATACAAAGTGGAGTTAGATTCAGAGTGTGCGGCTATAGAAAGGACCCCAAAATAAAAGTGGTTTTTGACCAAATTGTGGTGAAGCATGACACCTGTGCGATCATCACAAAGAAGATTCTAGAATCAGTCCGGCACCAAGGGGATCCCTATCTTAATTGGCAGGGGCCCATATAACGATTGATTAAAAGATACACCTCAGAGGTGGTTTTCTCTGAAGCAGATAATAAAGTGCCTTATTTTCACAATCCCCCTCTCTATGTAACAACCTTGATTAACGGGATCCGTTTTCCTAAAGATCTAACGGATGGAGGAGTGTCCATCAATATCATGGACATTAACACATTGTATGACATGTGCATCTCTTAAAAGAAGATAGTAGCAGTGTTGTTGGTGATTTATGGTTTTGATAGTGCTATCATGAAGTCACTAGGTTATGTGAATTTGGGAATCAAGTTGGGTAACTTCACTTCCCATATTAAGTTTAATATCATCAATGCTAATACTAACTACCAACTTTTGATAGGGTACGTATTGATGCACACTCATAAAATAATGCCCTCAATATATCATTAGTGATCTAAGGGCAACATTCACGGTACCAAGATCGAGATAAAAGCAATAAAAAAATCATTTTATCTAGAGGAGGCCCATCTAGTGGATGCGAAATTTTACTTCAAACTGGATGAAGAGAGAAGAAAAGTAGCAAGAAGATTAGAGGGGACATAGGTGGTTGGAGGATACGCTCAATCAAGAAGTTCTGTCCACGATCGAACGGGTTGAAGAGTGATCCCACGTGAAAAAGAAGGAAAAGGAAAAAGGAATTGGCTAGACCACCCCACACATGCAAGAAAGTTGTACTCCTAGATGAGAAAGTCATATACCATTGATTATGGTCTATGCGGGAGATTTGTTGGGATGCGAGCATTGACCCGACATCAGAATACTTCATAATAGATAAATCACACATCATTGAGCATGTGGAAAAACTCGAGGAAGCACGAGAATGTATGTAGGATGGTCCAAGGGAGAAGCTCTAGGAGGTAGAGTAAATAAACTTGGGATTAGAAAGGGAAGAAGGAAAACCCATCCTAATATCAAAGGGGCTATATTTAAAATAGATAAAAGATATCATTGGTTTACTCAGGGAATTCACAGACTTGTTTGCATGGAACTATAGAAAAATGCATGGGATAGACTCAGAAGTGAGTTCTCACAAATTTAATGTCCTTCCCAATTCTTTCCTATAAGAAAGGCCACTTGCACATACAAAGTGGAGTTAGACCTCAAGATCAAAGAAGAAGTAGAAAAGATGTTTGCGGTGGGGTTCATTAAGGCCATCAAACACCCAATATGGCTATCTAGTATTGTGCTTGTAGCTAAGAAGGATAAGAGCCAAATAAGGATTTGTGCAGACTTTCGAGATTTGAATCGGGCCTACCCGAAAGATGCGTTTCCACTGTCCAATATCGATAGCTTGGTGGATGCCACTGTAGGCTATGGAATGTATGGTTTCATGAATGAGTACATAGGCTATTACCAGATTAGAATGGATCCGACTGACGCTAAAAAAACTACTTTTTACACCCCATTAGGAAACTTCCATTATACCGTCATGCCATTTGGGCTAAGGAATGCGGGTGCCACGTATTAACATACCATGATAGCCATAATTCATGAAATATTGGAATTCTATGTGGAAAGCATGCTCATTCAAGATCTGAGGTGGGTGTTATAAATATATCGCAAATACAAAATCAGGGTAAACTCCTCAAAATATACTTTTAGGGTAACAATGGGAAAATTCTTGGGTTTGTAGTAAATCGGTAAGGAGTGAAGGTGGACGAAGAAAAGAAGAAGGCCATCTTACTGAATTCCACCGTAAAAAAGCTAGAGGCAACTTAAAATTTTCTTAGGGAAGGTTTCTCACCTAAGGAGATTCATACCAACACTGACAGAGGTGACCCACCCGTTCACCCCATTGATGAAAAAAAAGTCCAAATGGGTTTGGGGAGACGGGAAGAAGAAAGCTTTCGAGAAAATTAAAGAGATATTGGCATTCCCTTCAACTGTGGTACCACTAGAGGTAGGTGTACCGTTTCTACCTGACTTCGACGAAAAGGTCCATAGGAGCCCTACTTGCCCAAGAAAGAGCACGAGTATAGTGGCGTGTATACTGCTTATCGTGCGTGATTTCGAGCACCGAGTCCAGGTACATCAGCGTGGAGAGGCATTTCCGTGCCTTAGTATTTGTTGCCCAAAAGCTGAGGCACTACCTACTTGCATTCAAATTTTATATCATCACCAAGTGTGATCCTATCAAGTACCTTACGGTATGAACGATCTTGTTGGGGAGAGCAACGAGGTGGATCCTGATCCCGTTTGAATACGATTTTAAGTGCATGGTCCCAAAGGCTATAAAGAGTCAAGCAGTAATAGATTTGTTAGCCCACTTATTGATACAAAATTTCAAACCTCCCAGCGAATAACTGCCAGGAGAGAACTTCCAAGCCTGCTTAATTTGGGAAATTGAAGAATGGAATATGGAGTTTGATGGCTCTTGTGAAAACGAGATAGGAAGGGCGGACATTATTCTCTAAAGAGGTAAGGAAAAATTCTCCCTCTCTCTCAATGTCGATTTTAAGCTCTCAAACAATGAAGCAGAGTATGAGCTCTAATTTTGGGTTTGTTAGAAGCGTTGAGGAGGGGATCAAGGTGTTATGCATTCTAAGGGACTCTAACTTGGTAGTGAATCAAGTTAGTGGAGAGTTTGCCCTCAAACATGTTAACCTATCCCCATATCAATTAATTATTCAAAGACTTCTTAGCAAATTCTTAAAAGTGATAATTAAGAGGCATGCTCGGATAATGAACTGATACACTGATGTGTTGTCCATAATAGTGCAAAAGTTAGAGATGGAAGAGAAGGAAGCTACCATCACAATACAACAAAGAACAATGTCAACAACAGTAAAGTCATTATTTCCAAGTGATGAGACAGAGGATTAGAGGTGCCCCATAGTTACACCCTTAGATACAAGAGAAGGAAATATGAAGATATCTGAGTTAACAAATTACAACCTGATTTAGGGAACACTCTACTTCAAGTGCCCGGGAGTATTTTTATCAAGATATGTAGGAGAGGAAGAGGCCAAAAAAAGGCTGTGAGCAATGCATGAAAGGCATTATGGGGGCACAGATATCCCCCTTTATCGCTGGTTGTAGCGGGGAGGCTACTATTGGTCCACCATGAGCGCAGAGGATGCTCATTCACACCAAGGCTGCTTAATGTGCCAAACCTAATTCGATTAACCTGTCGAGGCCAACTTCGTGGAAGAATTTAAGATTTAAGGTAACTCTACATATCATATCTAAGAGATGGAGAGCTGCCAATGGAAAGGGAGAATAAGATCTATTTGAAGAAGAGATCATCCCTCTTTTACTTGGTAGATGGGGAGCTCTATAGAAGAAGTTATAATGTGAAATATATTGAAGTGTGTGGCCAATGGGGATACTGAAAAAGTGCTGATGGAGGCCCATGAGCCTTCCCACATGGGAGGAGCTAAATTATACGATCAATTGATGCACTGGGGGATTATTGGCCAACAATGGAGGCTGGTTCTATTCACCATATGAAAAGGTGCAGGTCATGTAAAATGTATGGAAATATGGTGAATGCCCCCTTTGTTAGTCTACAATGCTTAGCAACCCCTACCTTTTCCACAGTTGGGAGTTTAATCTAATAGGTAAGATTAGTCCAATCTCTCATGGTAAAGCCTTCATCATAATTACTATGGAGTTACGTACTAAGTGGGTAGAAGAGATCCCCCTAAAGAGAGTGATTCCTCAAGTGGTGACCCAATTCGTCAGGGTGCACATCATACGCATGTTTGGTATTCTAAAGGTGATTCTCATAAATAATAGGAAGCAATTTGTATGTAAGGAGATAATGCTCCTGACAAAATTGTTCATAATAGTTCAACCATCTCATATCCAGAAGGCAATGGCCAAGCAGAGGCCACGAATAAGATACTGATCAGTATCCTGAAAAGGATGCTGGAAGACATGATGGGAGCATGGGATAAAACATATTGTTGGTGTTATGGGTCTATAGAACATAGAAGAGAAGGCTAACAAGGTTTACTCAATTCATAATAGTTTATGGTATCGAAGATGTCCTACTAGTAGAGTTAGTGGTACCCTCAGATAGAGTGTCTTTAAGTAATAACCTCATATCAGATCCCCGACATGTAGAATTGGAGGCGTTGGATGAACATACAGACAAGACCAAGGAAAACTTCAAAGTCTACACCCAAAAACTATATAGGGATTATGAAAACTTGGTTAAGCCTAAGGAGTTCCAAGTAGGGGACTTGGTCTTTCGGACATCCATTCACCACCTGCAGAGCATGCCAGCATATAAATCCAACCTGAACTGGGAAGTCCCCTTTGTGGTACAAGGGGTAGGCAAGTCAGGTTGCTGCTAAATATCCGAGCCTAAGAGTGAATGCCTCATGTCCATCAATTATAAATGGTTAAATAAGTATTATTACTAGATCTTACCAAGTTTCATTTCTCTTGATAAGTTTGAACAGTTTTCTATAGTACATAAATGGTTTTTTGTAAAGAAGATCATGAGCAATCTTTGTAAACAATACAAACACTGACTATAGTGAAAGAAAATGAATACCAAATATTCTAAAGTTTGTACATGATTTATTTACCTACATAGGTTACTGATAAACTATGAGTACCCACTTACTAATAAATTTTGAAGTGGGTGCACCCAGATTAATGTTGCCTTTTAAAGAAAAATTGTGGAGCCCTGTAGTATACCGAACATATTTTGAAATTTCAAAGTTTAGAATAAGGTCTAAGACGTAATGAACTTTGGGGTGGTGGGGGGTGCACCTATCCCAAAGATAATGTATACTGAGCAAAGTCCTTAGAGACAAAACAATTCAAATATTCCACAGCCCATCAGGAGGTTGACCTCCTAATAATAAAAATAGTTTTTTATATTATTATTTTTCTACAAATTTATAATCTAAGAACAAGTTCTAACTTACGTTTATAAGAATTACTTTCCTGATTGCATAAGAATGTGAAGAAGGGGGTCCACCCCCTCAAGATTGTTTCTTATCGTTTAAAATTTCCCAAGTAAAATGTGGAATAAGGACCCCACAGACTAGGGGAAATTTTGTTGAAAAAGAAATAGTTATTCTCTTTACTTACTTCAATTATTATCCTTTAATTATTTGGGAAGGATAAGGGGTCACCCCCTCCAAGTTATTCTCTCTCTCTCTCTCTCTATATATATATATATATATATATATATATATATATATATATATATATATATATATATATATATATATATATATATATATATGACAAGTAACCCACAGTGAGAGGGGCAACTTTAAAATGATAACTTGCTCAGATCATGTGCAAGTACCCCACAAACTACGAGGTAGTTCAATGAACTAAGGTTTTCACAGAAAAAAGAGCAACTCACGGTAAACAAATGATAAGTAACATAGAGGCAATAAGGAAAACAAATAAATTAAAAACTTTTACATTGATATAAGAATAGCTTTTACATGTACAAGAATAAATGAAAAGTATAGAAAATAAAGGAAAAGTCTACATTTCAAAATCTATCAACTTGATAAAACAAAAAAATGGTTCGCCTGTGAACGCATGTTCGTGTAAGAGGGACTTGTATGAATTATTCCTTCAGTTTGTCCATCTTGGCCTCATCATCATTGTCACCAGACTCAAGCTTGGATAACTTGACCTCTAGCAACTAAATGGATCCCCGGATATGAGTGGCCTCATCCTGGCGCTGCTGAGCTCTGGACTGCCTAGATACATGAAGCCTCATCATCTTCCTAAAGAGAACACTCAAGAAGCGGAGAACTGCAGTGTCAATATAATCCAGCTGAAAATGGTAGACCATATGAAGATCATGGAGAGCTTACAATGAGAGTACCCTTGCGATCTTAATGGTAATTAAGTGTTCAGCACACATAATTCTAAATTTCATCTTTTTATCCTAAGAGAAGAATCTAGGTGATAGAGTAGATAAATTAAAGCATGCAAATAGACAAGGAAATATGAGGAAAAAAATCCTTGCGGGTAAAACCTTTTTTTAAATTAGCACTTTATAGTTTTACAAGACACAACTTACAAAACCTCTATAGAATACGGCTTTCTCCCGAGTCTTCCATAGGTGGCGGTCCACCCTCGGTATCCACCGATCAAACTTTGTCTTCCTTTAGCAGTGATCCCCTCGAGAACCACAATGGTCAGCAGTGAAGAAGATCTCTCCACAAGAGTAACTTAGATGTGGAACTATATATGGTTTTAAATAGATTCACATATATATTTGGGAGTGATGATTTGTGAATCAAAAGGTATTTTAGACCTAACTAAAGCTAGAACTTTTGCACCAGGTATGCAGAAATCATTTTTGAAAAAGTCTCTTTTAAAATCCATTCGAAACAGGTATTTATAAATCATCACAAAATTCAAGGTGAAGACACTTGTTTGAATGAAAACATGCTCGATCGAATGAGAATAGCAGCTCGTTTGAACGAAAGCAAGTTCATTCGAATGAAACAACTATCTCATTTGAACAAGCTTCAAATGAGATTCGAACGACATCAAAAAGTATGCCCCCGTTCAATGTTCGATCGAAGTAAACTTAAAATGAGGCTTCGAACAAAAAGGATATCTCATTAGAACGAGAATCCCATCGTGTTTGAACGAGATTCGTGAAAATTAAAAATTTTGAAACAAAGAAAAATGCCTTGATTTTTCAAATAAAAACATCTCCCAATATAAATGTAAATAAATTCAAAAGCCTAAATTATTTTATACATTCGTAATGTGAAGATCATATTGAATTTTGAGACAATGGAAGTTCAGTTCTTCGTGACGGTTTGAGTAAAATGGTAACGGGGTATACTCGAAACTAAGTTAGCCTAAGCTATGAGCAAAGGATAGAAATTTTTCTATTAGAAATCTCCCCCTTTTTGGATATTCCGATACACACATAAAATCGAAATCCAGATTACAATGAATATCCCATACTACATAAAATAATATCCTAATACCCTCCAAAGCCTTAAAATGGATATGCACAAGAATAATAATGTCTTTAACATGATGTCTTCAAATATCCACTTCTTCTTGGTCTTCTCTTGGGCACTTTGTCTTCATCGAGTGTAATATGAATACCATATTCCAAAAGTACCTACACACATGAAACAAAGAAAATACCCGTGGTGCATCGAGTTTGACATATCAAATAAAATAAAATCATAAAATTTCCCCCCATAAATTAAACTCCCTTGTAATTTGTTGTCCCCCTTTTATTTTTTCTGAAATAGACAAGAAGTAGAGACTAATCATGAAATGCAAAGCAGCACAAAAAAGAATATGATATCATCCCCAAAATATATAAGAATGAAAATCATGCAATGATAATCTCAAAGGCCCCATCAACTATTTTTGAAAATTTTCAATTTTTTCAAGTATAAAATTTTTACAAATACAACACACCATGGAGAAACACAAAAATATCCGAATCATGGAAACGGAATGTAGGCGTGTGAACATATTCTATATGTTAATCAACGTAGACAAACATAACATATGTGCACGAAGGAATGAGTCACCACTAACGAAAGATCTCAAAGTCTACCTTAGGTGTAAAAAATGGTGAACTCAAGTGAAATTGACTTAACATAATCAACTAATCAAGACTGTAAGTGAGTTTCACACCAATAGCACCCAAAACTATGTAATGATTAACGAGATTTTTATAGGATGTGCAAACCCATTGATCTTTGACTTAACTCCCTAAAAAACTCATTTATTCAATATTTTCTCTCAATTCTTTTTGAAGAAATTAATGCTCATATGTAGCAAAGCATCAATGTTCTTAGAAATTGGCCTAGGACTTATGTTTTTATGTGCCTTTAGTTTTTTTTTTTTGCTCTTTTCATTTTGCAAATGGTGGATATCCACACCAAGTCAACATGTCTTTTGCAGTCCGATTCAATTGTTTAAAATATATCAAATTTATTAAAAAAAAAGATTTCTATGTTTTCTATCCGGGCAATGGTTCTTACATACACTACTTTTATTATCTCATTGTTCACATTTGATTCGTTTTAAAATCAGGATTGAGATGAAAACACTACAATTGACATGTGAAAGGTAAGTACAAAACTCAAATAAGTTCATGCTCATGTCCATTAGAGATGACAAGGAGTCTAACATGTAGCAAGTAGTCATCATATCACATCTTAATAACTCCATACATGATAAAGAACATAAATGAAATGATGTAATGTCTCAAAACACTTCAAAGTAGTCACGTGGATATGGAATGAATGGGTGACTCAGACATCTTTAATGTTCATTTGCATATGGTGTAAAAAATATACAAAACTCTTTTTGGATTTTTCAATTTTTTTCTTTCTTGTTTTACTTTTTCATAAAAAGAAACCGAAAATATTTTTGTATTATTCGAAAAATATATAAAAATGAAAAATTTAAATACATTGATAATACAATGGTATTACAATATAGCAATAGGAATAAAAGAAAATAAGTATGAAAATCATCCTATACTACATAACATATCCAATCTGAATCAACGGTGCAAATACCTAAATATTTCCTAAGATCCTCAAATTTAAGTGCTTCTATAGGTTTCGTGAAAATGTTGGCTAACTAACAATCGATGCTCACAGAGCTTATGGACACGACCTTCTCCTTATCTAGGTCTCGAATAAATTATTCGCGTATCCTAATGTTCTTTGTGCGAGAATGCTGGACTAGATTACGTGAAATGTGTATGACACTCGTATTATCACAGGAAATAGTGACCGTGCGCTGTGAAATGCCGTAATTCTCCAACATTTGCTTCATTCATAAGAATTGCGTGTAATAACTGCCGGGGGCTATATATTTAGCCTCTACCCTGGACAAAGATATGGAGTTTTGATTCTTGATCATTCACAAGACAAGAGCACCCCCAAAGTAGAAACACCCACCCGAAGTGCTCCTACACCCATCGACGTCCCCGACCCAGTCGACATCCGAATAGGAAGATATATGATCATTGGTTTCAAATGAATACCAAATACCGTATGATAGAGTCCTATTAGCGTATTTGATAATACGTTTCAGAGAATGCAAGTGTGACTCTTTTGGGGACGCCTGGTATGTCGTACAAACTCCAACACTAAAGGAAATATCGGATCGACTAGAGATAAGGTAAAGAAGAATACTTGTCATACTACGATATAAAGTCTACTTTACATCATTGCCTAAAGCGTCTTTGCTAAACTTTGTCGATGGACTCATAGGGGTGCAAGCGTGCTTAATGGAGTCCAGACTGAATTTCTTCACAAAGTCTCTTGCATATTTGTATTGAGATATGAATATCCCATCCTCAAGATAACGAACCTGGAGACCTAGAAAAAAGTAAGCTTACCTACCATGCTCATCTCAAAGTCACTCTTCATCTCCTCCTTGAGAGTGTGAGCATGGAGGGAGCATGTGGATCCAAAGGCTATGTCGTCCACATAGACCTGGGCAACCAAAATAGTACCGTTCTTTATCCTCACAAATAACGTCTTATTTACTCACCCTCTCTTAAATCCACGAGCTAAGAGATAGGAAGTAGGCCTCTTGTAACCATACAAGGCTTTTCTAAGATAGTATACATTTCTTGGGTGGTTAGGGTCTTCAAACCCTTTCGATTATTCCACCTAAACCCCATCCTATAGAATACCATTCCTAAAGGTACTCTTGACATCCATCTGATATAACTTAGAGCGTAGATGACATTCTATGTCAAGTAGTAAACATACAGATTCAAGCCTAGCAATAAGAGCGAATGTCTCCTCCAAGTCTACACCCTTGATCCGTGTGTATCCTTGAACGACCAACCTGGCTGTATTGTGAACTATGGTACCATTTTCATCCACTTTATTCTTAAAAATTCACTTAATACCTATCACGTTAATATTACTAGGTGAGGGGACCAACTCCCAGGCATCGTTATTTCTAAGCTGAAGCTACTCTTCTTGCATGGCCAATATCCAATGATCATCTTTGAGTGCTTTTTTTAAATGATTTTGGTCTCAACTAGGGATGTGTAGCACATATAACTAACAATATTTTCGAGTTGAGCACGAGTTTTAACACTTCGTGTAGGATCGCTAATTATAGAAAAAGGGTCATTACTCTTTCAAAACCAAGATGGTGTCTCCCCTAATATAGGAACGGGGTCCACCGTGGTAGCATGAGAAAGGATGGTATCATCAGCAGAGGGTACATCATCCTCATACTGCGAGCTAGGAGCAATAAACACCTTTGGCTCGTCATCTCTAATCGTGACGTTTATTGACTCCATAACCTTAGATCTAGCGAGAGTATAAACCCGTTAAGCCATACTAATTGATGAATATCCTAAAAATATCCCATCATCGATACTGGAGTCGAACTTTCTTAAGGGCTCTCTATCTCGCAAGATGTAGCACGTACTACCAAAGACACGAAAATATGATAGGTTGGGCTTCTTCCATGTTCATAACTCATAAGGTGTGTGAAGTGTGTGCGGACAAAGATATACCCTATTCATCGTATGTCATGCGATTCTCATCGTCTCTGCCCAAAAGTGTCTAGGCACATTTCTTTCAAGAATCATGGATCTAGCCATCTCTTATATCGTCCAGTTTTTCCTCTCAACAATCCCACTTTGCTAAGCATTACGAATGGTCGAAAAATTATGTTTAAGTACCACTTTATCACAATATATATCCACTTTTACGTCTTTAGATTCAGTAGAGTCATTGTCACTACACATCCGATTAATAGTGACACCATGTTAGTTTTGTAGGACGTGGCACTTGGTTGTAAGGAACTCAACCACGTCAAAATTTTCTCGAAGGAATACAAGAATCGAGTACCTAGAAAAGTCATCGACCATCACAAGAATATATCTTTTACCTCCTAAGCTCTCCGAGCGAGTATAAGATCCATGTGAATCAGCTCCAAAATACAGTAGGTGGTAACGGTATTTAACTTTCGATAGGGACTTCGTATTTATTTACCTTGTTGAAAAGGTCCACAAACTGAGGAAGTTGGTTTCCCAAGTAATGGTAAACCACGAACTAAGTCCTTTTTTCACTAATCTCTCAAGATCTCTAAAGTTAACGTGAACTAGCCGTTGATGCAAAAGGTCCATATTGGCAACCGTGATACTATTGCACACAAAAGAGGACTTGGTCACAATCCCCGAACAATTATCTTCCATACTCACACCTTATAGTAAAAGTTTCCCTAATTGATCATAAACATTGCATTCGAATCGGTTAAACTTTATCGCAAAGTTTGTGTCGCACAGTTGGCTTATGCTAATCAAGTTTGATTTCAACCCCTTCACGTACAACACATCATTTAGCTTAGGAAAGCCAGGTATCTTAACATTTCCACGTACTAAAATGCTAGTTCTAATCCCATCTCCAAATGTGACTTTATCTTCCTTGCGTTCCTCAAGGTGGGAAAAAAATGAGACGTCACCTGTCATGTACCTAGAACACCCACTATCAAAATACCATTAGGAAGTATTTTGATCCTTGAGATGAAAAACAAAGGCTTTCTCGTCTCGCATAGGTACCCAAGTGGTGGTAACCATTTGCTTTCCCTTATTATTATTGAATCTAGTCGGAATGTTGGAAGCGCTGTTAAACGACAAAGACATCCGCTGAATTCTTCCATTAAATTATGCGAAGTCATGACTAAAAATTCAAATTGCTCCCTAAGACTAGTAAAGTCTCTAAAATTGTGTACGAGAGTGTGTGTACTACTAGTTCTACCTAATCTATAGCAAAACTCTCTAAGGTGACCTCTTGTTTTGCAAAAGGTGCAAACATAAACGTGTTTGGGTTTGTCTCGATTTTCTTTTTTGGGTGGAACTCTTCTAGGTGGGTTAGGCCACCTAGGTGTATTTGGTCGAGGGACATAAAGGTCCATCATATACTCGAGAACCATATCACCGTCATTACTTATTCCTTACCTCTCGATGTTTCCTAAAGCGGGGCCAAGGAGCATCTTACCTATCGTCTTCGATGTATCCTCGAAAGTTACCATGACCTCCCAAGCACGTTCGATATATTTTTTGAGTTAGGATTCAAGGGCTTCAAGTTTATCATGAGTCTCCATGGATGCTTGGAGATCTCTCGTAAGACTAGCCACCTTGTTGGTCAAGTCCCCGTTTTCTCTCTCAACTAAACAAACTCTCTCTCCCAAAGTTTCTCTCACCGAGGACTCTCTCTCGCCTCTCTCGCCTCTTTCTCTAGCACTAAAACTCTCATATGTAACCTTTTAATTTATTTATTCATTTTAAAGGAATCGACATAAAGATCGACGTAGGTGCGCTTAAGGTCACTCTCGCTCTCACTTAAAGCATTCTTTCCCTCACTCTCCTTGGAATGACTAGACTCACTGTCGAGGTGCTTATGATTAGTATCTTCCTCATCGTCGTGAGGTGAACTTGATTTAATAACATGACTATCCATGAATGCAGTGAAGTTACATCCATGGGGTGATTCTTATCTCAAACTCACCGACTCGACCTTGCTATCGCTAAGTGTGACATTTAAGGAAACTTTGCCTTTCCCTTGACGTTTCAACCTAGTCGTACACTCGTTAGCTTTGAGACCCTTTCACTTACACTCATAACATCTTTCCTCGTCTTTCTTTGGACAATCTTTCTTTTCTTTTTCAAAACTTTTCTTTCCCGATTTAAATTTTTTATGTTTCTCAAAACTTTTCTTATCTTTGAAAGTATTTTGTTTTTAAGTTTTGAGAAATTTCTTGAAATTTTTAGCAAAAATGGCCAAATCATCTAAATCATAATCAAACTCCAAATAGGATGATGCTTTCTTTCTCTTTGTAGATGTTTCTTCTCTCTTTTTAGATGGTCTTTAAGTGCAAATCCCTTATCCTTAGGCTTAACTATTCTATGGAACATATCTATCTCGTATATTTGAAGATCTTATACAAGTTTTTGTAACCTAAGAGTGTCTAATATCCCTAGAGAATTAAGAATGTCAACCTTAGGAATAAAGCGAATGAAAAATGATCTCAAGAGTTTCTTAACTACACACGTCTCGGGTATTTTCTCACCCAAATTTAAACTCGAGTTAACTATGTCGGACAATCGTGCATAAAACTCGTTGAAAGAATTAGATTCAAGCATTGTGATTATTTCAAATTGTGTGGTGAGATTCTGCAACTTAGAACCTTTAGTACCATTAGTACCTTCCTGAGTGAGCTGTAGGGTATCCCAAGTTTCTTTAGACGTGGTGCACGTCAAAATTCGACGAAACTCGTTAGGGGTGACGGCTCTCGAGATGGCACTCAAACCGCAGGAATTAAAATTGCTCCACTTAAATTCGACCTCTGTCCACTGTGATACAAGTTTATAGCTGGCGACATTATCAATTATGACAGTGGAAGGTGTCCACCCTCTTTCACAGACTACCCAAACATGTTTATCTATGGACTTTAAAGCATATCTCATCCTAGCATTCCAATATGCATAATTTCTACCATCAAAATGGGCACTCGATTATATAAATTGTCCACTAAAATCCGAGTTTTCAATGATCAACAATTTTCAAAAAAATTGATGTCAAAGAGAAAAATAATTTTGCAAAAAAGATCACACTGTAATTTTGTGCAACAGTCCCTGATACCAATTTGAGTGTGCACTTGCGATCTTAATGGATTATTTATATAGTTAAGTGTCCAACACACACAATTCCAAATTTTATCTTTTTATCTTAAGACAAGAATCTAGGTGATATAGAAGATAAATTAGATCATGCAAATAAACAAGGTAATATGAGGAAAAAACCCCTTCCAGGTAAAACCTTTTTTTCAATTATCACTTTAGTGTTTTACAAAACACAACTTACAAAATCTCTAAAGAATACGACTCTCTCCTGAGTCGTCCACAGGTGTCGATCCACTCTTAGTATCCATCAATCAGACTTTGTCTTCCTTTAGTAGTGATCCCCTTGAGAACCACAATGTTTAGCAGTGAAGAAGATCTTTCCATACGAGTAACTTATATATGAAACTGTTTAGGGTTTCAAATGGATTCACATATATATATTTGGGAGTGATGATTGGTGAATCAAAAGGTGTTTTAGACCTTAATAAAGTGAGAAATTTTGCACCAGGTATGTACAAATTGTCGTTGCAAAATCCTCTTTTAAAATCCATTCAAAATAGGTATTTATAAGTCAACACAAAATTTGAGGGGGTGGCACTCATTCAAACGGAAACTATGCTCGTTCAAATGAGAATAACAACTCGTTTGAACAAAAGCAAGTTCGTTAGAACGAAACAACTATCTCGCTTCAACAAGCTTCAAATGAGCTTCAAACGACACAAGATATTATGCCCTCGTTTGATGTTAGATTGAAGTAAACTTCAAACGAGACTTCAAATGAAAAGGAGATACCATTAGAACTAGAATATCATCTAATTTTAATGAGATACGCGAATATTGAAAATTTTTAAATAGAGAAAAATGCCTAAAATTTTAAAATAAAACATCTCCCAATATAAACGAAAATAAATTCAAAATCCTAAATTATTTTATACTTTCGTAATGTGAAGATCATCTTTAATTTGGAGACAATGGAAATTCGGTTCTTCGTGATGACTCGAGTCAAATGGTAACGGGATATGTCAAAAACTATCTTAGCCTAAGCCATGGGAAAATAATAGAAATTTTGCTCTTACATGTAAAAATAGTGAAGTCCTAACACTGGTCGGGTACACTGGAGGAGTGGACAAAAAGTCATGGCTATGACTGACAAGGGCCTTCAAGTTGAAGACTCTGAGGCTATCATGTTAAGAACACCCAGAGAAGTAAAAATCTCAGGATGGTGATCTAAGATCATCTCTAACACCTACCTCTCATGACTGCTTAACCTTTTGGGTTGATCCTCACGCCACAGGTCACTCATAAAAGCCTCAGGAGCGTCTACCTCAATGTCGTCATAACTCGTGTTCCTGAAATCAAGCTCAGAAGGGAGGAAAAAGGATTCCTCACCAGAATCTTCCGCATCATCAGAGTGAGTGGCCTTAGAGCTAGGCTCCTCCTCATCAGCCGCCTCAACAGACTTGCTGACAAGATCCTAAAAACAAAGAGCATAGAAATAATAATCAATTAAAGGAAGAGAAACATCTATATTACACCACTTAGAGAAAAGATAAGAAGTAGAAAGTTAACCCCCAGGCCTAAAGGGGTCAGTATGCTGCCTGCAAAATGAGACGGTCCTCCTAGGCGTACCGTGTCAACCTGATAAAGAAAAATTGGTATAGACTTAATATAACACTTGCTCATTAATAAACAAAACTTTAGAAAATAGTCGAATAAATAAGTAATAGCAGAATAATACCTGAGGAGTGCTCAGTACAACACTCATATCCTGCTTCGCAGAAATAGGAGCACTAACCTCACTAACCTAAAAATAGGAAAACTAGAGTGTGATGGTAAGAAAATTATGCAAAAAAAAGAAAGAATGAAAAGCAGAGAAAGCATAAAAGAGGACGTGGTATGATAGTATAATACCTACCGCACAATAACTTCCCCATTCTGTTCCACAGTCATAGGAACAGTCGCATCACTAACTTGAAAACAGGGAAGTGATAGTGAATGCTTTCACAGAAAAGAAAATCGAAAATAAGTAAAATATATAGGAAGACTCCTCAATGATGCTAACCGAGTGTTATGCAATAGTAGGAATGGGTGTAGCATTAACTTGAAAATCGAGATACATGGAAGTGCTAGAAAATTCTTGTGACAAAAAAGCAAGTATAGTAAATAGATAAGTCAAAAGAAGTACCTAGAGAGTCACCTCCATAGTAATCACATCATGTCCCACAGATAAAGGAGCTCAGCCATACTGGCCTAAAGGCACGTAAGAAAAGGAGTGCTTGTAAGCACTTACACAGTAAAACAAAGTAGTATAGACAAAAGATGTAGTACACGTGGAGTCGATTTTACTGAACTCGCAACAGGTCCCGCAAGTAAGGTTGTATCAGCAATACTATCATATGGCCAAGGAAACAGATAAATGTTAGTGAACTGTCTAAGCAAGAAAGGTAATTCTTAAAGAAAAGTTGGTGCAAGTGCCTGGGGTAGGGGCAACTGAGCTGATCAGTAATATGTCTACACTAGAAGTGGCTGGCATTGTAGTGCTGACACTGTCCTGAAGAGAAGACAAGCAAGACGTAATTTGTGATTAAACTGGAAAAGACACAGTGAGATATTAAAAGTTAACGATAATAAGAACTAAGTACCCAAACCCTAGGAGTTAGAGAAGAGCTCAAACCAATCGCAGAAGCCGTCGAGGTTCTTGTGCTAGCCTGCCAACAAATAGCTTATGAAGAAAAGGTCAAGTGAGAAGAAAGAAAGGAAAATAAAAAAGACGGATAGATAAATACCTGTGATGAAAAGGAAGCCTTTGAAACGGGTTCACTCGTAGATACATTATAGATAGTTAGCCTAGGAAGAGGCTGAACCAGCATTCTACTATCCATGGGAAGATAAAACCTGGGGATAAATATTATCCCAAAAGGGGTCAGCTTAGGAATAACAACTCTTGTGGGCAGGAGTATCCCCCTACTAGTGGCAGGGCTGCTTGAAACGGATCCGTACAACACAAAGTAAAAAATAATAAAGGTAGGATAAGAGTAGTCACAAATAGGGGCCAATATACATATAAGGAAAAACATCAAAAGATACCTTTACAGGAGGGATAATAGAAGGACTGGTAATAGAGCAGCCCAATAAAGAATTGGAAGGACGCCTGACAGGTAGACTAGAAGCTATGATCACCTGGTACGTGGTCAAATGTACATATAAGTTAAAAAGAAAAATCATGAGCTACTAAAAGAAGAAAGTACATAAGACAAGTATTTTAAGAGATAATGCGTACATGCACAGTGCGAGAGGTAATAAAAGACCCCCTCATAGAAGTGGAAAACATGGTGGATAGATGCAAAGAAAATAAAAATGAGAAATTTAGATGCAGTTGGACAGGTAAAAGATAAATACAAGCTCTAATCTTCAAGAAGCAAACCTCTTGAGTAAAGCTTAGTGAGTAAACCACCATGGAGTTCCTCTCAGGTAAAAAGGGGGCTCTGTGAATAGGGGCAAGAGAAGATGAGAGGGTGGTGCTCACCCCTAAGGGATTAGTCATCTCTAGAAAATTAGCCTTATCCAAAGAATAAAAGGAAAATCAAGTTAAAGAAGCATAACAAACAAGAGTTAAAGTAAAAAATAGAGGAATAGTAAAAGTACTTACAGTAAAAGGGTGAAGGTCTTGACCATATAGAAGTTGCCCAGCAGTGGGATTGGAGGTAGAGGGGGAATTAATCATAACATCATCCTTGCTGTCCGAACCCCTCAAAATTAGCAATTGAGCACAAGTTAAACTAGTGATCGTGGTGAGGATCAATGACACTAATGTCATTTGAGGAAAAACTATTGTCATTATAGGAATGGGTGCTTCCATGATCAACCAGATCCTCTTCAAGTGAATAAGAAGGGGAAGTGATAGGTGAAACCTCATGGCTAGAAGTTTTACTGAGTAAAAAGGAGTTAGATAAAGTACCTTAAGCAAAAGGGATGGATAAAGTGGATGGTTCTATGATTGAAATACCTAAGACTTCATAGCCCTGTTCACGAACAGTCCGATAAATCTCTTCAACCCCAAGGGTATTGGTGTCTGACCCTTGGTATGGAACAAAAGATGGAGCAACAGACTCAACACCAACCTTATTCTTCTTTGTCCTGAATCTAGTCCTCACATGAGAAGTAGGGGAAGCAAGAGTATTGATAGGGGCAAGAAAAAAATTTGACACATCAGTGTCTGGATGTTTTCTTTTTGAGGAGGCCTTGGACTTTGCCTTCCCTTTCCCTTAACTTTGACTAGATGAGGCTCAAGATGCTTCACATAGATAGATTCATAGAGTATGGGTTTCACTAAAATCGGAGTAGCCTGCTCTAGAGGTGTCTTCTTAATTGTGATGCGATATCATAGCTACTTTTGGGTCCTCTTGCCCATATACTTGTCATTGTTTGGAATTTTGGTGGGGATTGTCTCTCGAGGAACATCCACCACACAATTCTGGATCAAGGACACCTGTATTTGCCATTAAATGAACCACAAACGGTTTAATGAAGGAATGTAATCTCGGGCAGGTAGAAAAAGGCCATTAAGGCCATTAGTTCTTTGTAGTATCCCCTCAAAAGTAAAATTGGCATAAGCATCAAAGTACTACTCTGAAGGGGAAGTGCTCGAATGATAGGTGGGATAGTGGAGGCCTTGATCATAACTGAACTGTCTCCTCACCCTCTCAGAATGATAAAATTCCACACATCGACCTAAATCAGTCAGGAAGGAAGAGTGCAGGGAAGAAGTATAGTCATCACAAAGATATGGGGGAAAATAAAATAGACTCCACATCAGAAGGACAATAGAAGATACCTCTGGAAGCTGAGAAAGACCCCCACGTGAAAATCTTACCCACTCACGTGGAATAAGGGAGAAAGCAAAATTCACCAACATTATCAATTAAAGGACCCAAGGAGGTCTTGGGGTACTTCCTTTGCCATCTTGGAATTCGAGCAGCCTCACTATGACAGACCTTCGCCTTTGGGATAAAGTTCTAAAACCTCTAAAAAAGAAAATCCATTGAACGAAATAGTTAGTAAAATTGGTAACATCATGATGAACACAAGATCATTCCATATCGGCATGAGAACGGTCTATATAAGTGTATATAGACCTTAAGGTCAGGTCTCCGAGGGGTACATTCCTCCCTTAAGCAAGTCTAATAGCCAATCTAAAGAACATCTCTCGAGGGGAGTCATGTGGCCTCCCTGGGAAAAAGAACCTGCTCAAGAAGGTGATAAAAAATGCAACCAAGTTTGAAGGGTACTTAATCTTAGGCCCATGTTGTCTCTTGGACCCCTTGCTCGAACTTCCCCCTTTGGGAAGGGGCTCAAAATCCATAAACCAATACCTCTGCCACTTTGAAAATAAGTGCTTGGTGGCACTAGTATTGTTGATAACAACGTAACGAGATCATTCAGAAAGGGATGCATGAAGTTATTACAATATTTGATTCTCCTTAACATCCTCACATTCATTGATAAAAACATAGCTCCCCAAATAAGTAATACCTGCCAACTCACAGATATCCTCTAAGGTGATGGTGAATTCACCCCAACCAGTTACAATGGTGTGAGAATTTATATTCCAATAAGAGTCCATCAAGTAAAAGTTGGTGGAATTTTAGGATATGGTTCAAGACTTTAAAATGTCAATAGTTGTGGTGAGACCAAACCCCTCGGTGATAGCCTTATGCGAGGGGGTGGCGAGGATATGATCTACCCAAAGGTCCCACTCATTTGGGGGACCTCTACAAATGTTGAGATTATTGTTGGAATATGGGAAATCACACCTATCCACTCTAACCCTAAGGATACTATCAACCAAAATGATAGGGAGGTCAGTGGACTTACCTAGGCCCACTTAGGTTCGCTCGACGATCTTAGCAACGAAATCCTCCTTGAATTTGGCAAGTTAAGGTATCCTTATCCCTAAATTAATGGGCGAGACGAAACAATCCAAAGTCTCTCTTCGAGTAGTTGGCTAAATACTCCTTCTGTGATTTTGAAAGGGTCACTCCAGACGAGGGCCCCCAACTTAGACTGCATCAGATGAAGAACAACTAACTGTGGTGGAGGTAGTGTAAACGATGGTTGTGACCATGGTGGTAACACCAGTGGCCAAGACAGTGGGAATAGTGATAGAGATTGGTCAGGACCCCACTGGCAGTTTGCTAGTGGTGGTTGCGACGGTCGACGAAGGGGTTTTGGATGAAGAAGCTAGCAAATTGAAGGTGGTGGAATTTTTAGATATGGGTTAATACTTCAAAATAACAATAATTCTGGTAAGCCCAAACCCCTCGGTGAGAGCCTTATGCGAAGGGGTGGCGAGGACATGATCTACCCAAAGGTCCCACTCATTTGGGTCACCTCTATAAATATTGAGATTAATATTGTGATTAGGCATAAATTCTTCCTAATTTATCCCTTAATTTCGGTACTTTAATCACCTCGAACAACGTAATTGGATTGACTTTATCTCATAATCTTGCTACTGACTTATCCTAACAAGTACACCGAGTTTCTGGTATTTCGTTATGATTTTACAGGTGTCTAATGTCAAGAAATGGAAGAAGGAAACCGGAAGAATAGAGAAAGTCAACAAGAAAAGTCAAAAGGGCAAAAGAGTCATTCCTACCTAGAATCCGGATGAGGTACCTAAATATAAGTTGAAGGTATCATCCTCACAAGCACCTAGGAAGAAACGGCACCTCAATCGGATACCCGGAGCAAAAGATATGGGCAGTCAAAGTTTGAAGGAAAAGTCAAATAGGCGGACCGGTCCGCCTAAGACCTGGACCGGACCGATGTACACAAATCCAGAGAACTGCGAACCGAAGGCAAACCGAAGAAGGCAAAAATTAAAAGAACCAATCTGCCCCCGGACCGGTTCGCCTGAAAAATAAAAGAACCGATCCGCTTTAGAAGCAGACCGATCCGCCTAAGGGCCGGACCGGTCCGCCCATCGATATTTTGTTTTCTGATTCTCCTCTAAAGACTCTGATTTATACTCAACTTCTTGTAATTTCATGTAGGGTATAAAAACCCAAATTATTTTCCTTGTAGAGAAGGCAAGAACGGAGGGAGTTAGTTTAATCTCTCCTTTTCTTCCACAAACCCTAGTTTAACAACTTTATTCATTTTAATTCAAGACTGAAGCTTTGATTCCGATTGTGAGTACTTCTAGTTAATTGATTGACTGCTGTGGTAAGAAAATTAGTGAGTATCTCTTCTTTTCAATTCTCTTTTACATCATTGTACGAGTTTGCCTTAGATTAATTATGGTTTTCTGCACATTGAAATCTGTTTTCATCACTTTCGGTATGTCCGGCTAGGTTTTTCAAGGTTGGGATGCAAGAACCCAACCTGATGTGTTAGTGCAAGTGTATAACGTTAATGATGAATTTAATGATTAATTTTGATCGTATCGCGTAATTTCATAAGAATTGTAGATCTTCATATCTCGTTTTCCCCTGGGTACTCGTGATGATTTAGAGTACAATTTGAGTGTAATTACCGCGATACCGATTTACTAATCCTCAGATTAGGTATGACGCGGGCTTGAACCTCGTATACATTATGCTTGGGAGTACTAAATTCCGGGTTTGAATTAATCGGATAAATTTATGATTGACGTTGTCACTGCATTACACTAGGGTTGGGGGATTGTATTCCCATCCTATTTTCTCATCATTTAGTTAAAAAGTTCGATTCCATTCTTCATTCATAATTTAGGTAATTTCGTTAGCTGCATTTTTCATCATAATTTCATAATTGCATTTAGTGTAATCGAATCCCAAAAACCAAATCAATCTTTTCTTTTATTCTTAGAGTCAACGTTAGGATTCCTCAGTCTTATCCCGTCGTCACAACTCTCGTTGTCCTTGTTCCCTGAGGATCGATACCCGACTTGTCGGATTATTACTTGAACGACAGGCTTGCACTTGAGCCTAGAGAGTACACACTTTAGAGACACATTCTGAGTCGTGTCAAGTTTTTGGCGCCGTTGCCGGGGAACTAGGTAGACTTAAGATTAGATCGAGTTAATCCAAAACTTTGACCAAAGATTGAAAAAAAAAAAAAAACAAAAATCACAAAAAAATTCATAATCATCACCTCTCCAAAGCTTTAATGCAAAATTCTGAAACCACTCCCACACCCCATAATACTCCAACCAGCATTC
Organism: Sambucus nigra; assembly: GCA_949130495.1. NCBI lineage: Eukaryota > Viridiplantae > Streptophyta > Magnoliopsida > Dipsacales > Adoxaceae > Sambucus > Sambucus nigra. Next base: position 101,990,152 of record OX422218.1, on the reverse strand, counting down.
ACGAAAATCCACTTGTTGAGTATAACCCTGATAGTCCCCACACTCCAAACGCCCCTCAGTTCTGAATCCCACCTCCCACACTGTCACACTAAATCTCTAGCAACACTCCCTTCTCCTTCGTAGGACACACTTCGAGCACACCCAGTGAGAGCGCCGAGTCGTCAAGTGAGAGAGAGATGTCACAGCATAGTAATGCATCTACCGGTGAGGAAGAGCCTCCGTACCGCCCGTTGAGAGAATTCTAATATCCCGAGCGCACTGTCACTCCGGGATGCATTATACTCCCGTATAATGCCGGGCAGTTCCGTTTCAAGAATGGGATGATCCAGACGCTACCACATTACCACAGTATGGATTCTGAAAAGCCATACCTCCACATAAGGGAATTTGAGGACGTGTGTGATACTCTCAATGATCAAACCTGCACACAAGAGGTAATCCGCCTCAAACTCTTCCCCTTCTCGCTTAAAGATTTAGCCAAAGCTTGGCTATGGTCTTTACCTCCAAGCTCGATTCCATCCTGGAATGAGCTACAGTCTAAATTTCTCAAGAAATTCTTCCCAACACATCGAACAATCTCTATCAAGGCTCAAATTCAAGCGTTTAGACAATATGAAAATGAGCCATTCCATCGATGTTATGAACGTTTCAACGAGTTAGTGGCTTCATGCCCCCATCATGGATTTGATCCCTCGCAAATCATCTCCTTTATCTATAATGGGTTAAATCTTAACTCCAAACAACTTGTTGAAACTATGGGAAGCGGTCCGTTTGTCGATCTAGATGCCCATGATGCTGATCTTCACATGAGGTATGTCGCCGAGACTACCCAATCTTGGGATACCTCTGACCCGAACGCTCAAAATCAAAATCGACAACCCACCACTGCTCCATCGGCGTCCGACCTATTCCACGTAGATAAGAATTCTATGACGGACAGTCGATTGGACACTATGGAGAAAGGATTGCGAGACTTATGTGAGTTAGTTGGATCTATCCAAAACCCTATCGTGAAGGTGTGTGAGATTTGTGAGGCGGGACATTCAACTGAGGAATGTCTGACGATACCCGCCTACAAAGTAATGTTGCAAGAGCAAGTTAGTGGTATAGGAGGCTATAAGGGTAATTTCGATGCCCCGCACGGGAATTCATACAACCCTTCGTGGAAAAATCATCCCGGTTTTAGCTACGGGCAACAACATGCCACAATGAACCCTCCTTCGCATGTTGCCCTTCCTCCACCACACCAATTTCAACAAGCTCCACACATGCAAGGACATGTGCAAGCACCGCCACCCCATGGAAATTATATCCCGCCACAGCGGAGAACCCTCGAGGATACCATGAATCAATTCATTGCAAGTCAGACTGCAAACAATGCCAAATATGATCGTCAGATTGGCGACATAAATGCGACTCTGTCAAAAATACAAACCTCATTGAGTGTTCAAGAGAAAGGTAAATTTCCTGCCCAAGGGAAACAACCTCCCCAAGGTCAAACTAGTGTTAGCTCCACCTCCACCGAACATCAAGAGCAATGTAGCGCAATTACCACTCTACGTAGTGGGAGAGTAGTTGACTTGTCACCTCTCCCACGAGACGTACTTAAAGACAAGGAGATTTCGCCCGGCACGAAAGAGGCCGAAGATGTCCCCTTGAACGAGAGTGACAAATAAGACGCTAGTGAGCCCGAGGTAGTAGTGAAACCACCCTCCGCGGCACCATTTCCTCAAAGGCTAATTCCTCCTCATAAAGGAACTCCACGTGATGACGTGCTAGACGTGCTAAAACAAGTTAAGCTGAATTTACCTTTCCTCGATGCCATTAAACAAATTCCAGCTTATGGAAAAGTCATTAAAGACTTGTTGACGGTAAAGAGAAAGATGAAGGTAAAGAAAAATGTCTTTCTAGCACAGAATGTGAGCTCCATTCTACTTAATGATCTCCCACCTAAATTCAAAGATCCCGGTGCACCCACCATTTCCTGCATCATTGGAGAAAACAAAATCGAAAAAGCCTTACTTGACTTGGGAGCAAGTGTGAATATCCTCCCTTACTCCATCTATAGGCAAATTGACTTGGGTGACCTCAAGCCCACTAAGGTCACTCTCCAATTAGAGGATCTAACCGTGAAGATCCCAAGAGGCATAGTCGAGGACGTGATCATCCAAGTTGACACTTTCTACTTCCCGGTAGACTTTGTCATTTGGGACACGGAGCCCTCATTTAACTGGAGTAACCATGTTCCCATCATCCTTGGGCGCCCTTTCTTAGCTACGGCTAACGCAATCATCAATACTCGGAATGGGCGAATGCAACTCACCTTTGGGAACATGACCATAGAGACCAACATCTTCCATGTCACCCAACATACGGAGGAAGAAGATGACCTTCACGCGGTGAGCTTCATAGACGAGATCGTAGGGGAGTACTTTGAGGAAAATGATTGTGGAGATGCCCTAGGGTCCTTCTTAGTATCGAGCCATGAGAATGAGGGGTCACACAAGAGAGAGCCGCTAGGAGTGTACCCTAGTTCATCAAGTAATAGTGATAGTTGTGACAATGAGAGAAAAGTGGTGGAGAGGTGGGTAGGGACCGCCATTGAAAGAAAAAGAGAGGGGTTAGAAGAGATAAAACTGGTGGAGTTGGAGATCGAGCAAGTAAGAGAAGACGTAGGCTCCACGAGAGAGAGAGATCTAGGGGACATGAGCATGGAAGAATTTGAAAAAGAATTCGGTCCGGTGGATGAGAGCCTAGATGAGAGCCTTAACGACAAAGTCCAAACTCTATTGGATTCATTTAGACACCTAGAAGAAAGCGAATGGAAAGATAAAATCAATGAATTTCTTCTTTGTGACCATCCACCCGTACCACTAGAGGTCCCAAAGGCGAGTGAGGAGAAAAGTTGTGGTTCAGCCGACTTAGAGCCCGACCCATGCATCTTAAAAATTGAAAGAAACCTAGGTGTCCCCTCCGAGTCAGTGCACGTAGACCACGCTTTGAGTCAGCATCACGAGGATCTCTTTCCAATTAGTCACGACGAGTCTCCCGGTCTATCCTTTATCTATGGGCGAGGTCCCAACTTGTTCCGATTGCTGGAATATAATCCTAGGACGGGAGTGACAAGGAGAGCATCGACCCCCGTAAGTGGGGTCGGGTGAGTTTGTGGAGAGATGAGAGGCCCTTAAGGCCACTCGTAATTTTTTATAAAAGTTTGTAAAATAAGTTATCATTTAAAATGGTATTTACCAAATCCTATATTTTGGCAACATTATCCGACATATTTTCCATTTGACTTTGGTGTGCAGCAAGTGTCTCATGTCAGAGGGGATAGGTAGCTAGATAGGGACAAAAGGTACATTATAGACCTTGTGCCTAAGTTCCCTCCCATTTTTGGTGCCTAAATTTCCAAGTTAGACCTAGTATATACCTATAAATAGCCTTTGGTAAGGCAAGAATAAGATGAAAACTCAAGTTACACTGTTACTCTGCCAAAATAGCACCACAACTAGTATTCTCTCCCCGCTCTCTCTCTAAGTGTCAAAGTGCTTGCCTCTTCACTCCCATCATTACAACCATTATTCTTAAGAAATCACTTTCTCCCAGATATCATTATTACTTATAAAACTTGCTGTTATCTAGTTTCTATTCAGGAGGAAGCTCACAACATATACTCTTTTATGACCAGAAAAGGAAGGTTTCATCTTATAGCTTTTCTTGAGACTTAGAAGACCTTGAAGACAGAGTCTATTGGAGTGGATCACGCCTCACCCATTCTAGTTCTTTACAAACCCTAGTACAACCACCCTACTATAGTTTCATTGGAAACCGTTCAAAGGATATAGGGTACATCATTCAAACAGGGTGGCAATTTGTTAGAATGAGTACGTCTGTTTCTATTTTTTAAACAAATCTTATCTAAATCTTTAACCCCTATCCCTTTGCAACAACTTTCCTCATAAATAGATACGTGAGACTGGACTTTTCAAGAAGCATTTTTGGAGTTCTCTTTGTGATCAAACTCTATAATTTTTTCATCCACACCCCTTGTATCTTTGAAGAACACTTTTACAAATTAAGAAGAACACAATCCAAAATTCTAAAACCCTTGCAGAGATTTTCTCTACTACTGATTTGTGGAGTCGAGGATCTACGGAGGTAAGAGCTGTTTGCTATGGGCGGTACTAGACTACAACATTTATATTAAAGATTTGAAGGCATCTCTGCGTTATATTTAGTGTATCACTAAGTAGTCTGTAAGTCGTTAAGTGTTTGACTCATCTTAAACACTGCTGAAATATAGGATTTTTTCTCTATCTTCTTTCCATTCTATCCGGCTTAGATTTTGGATTCTCAATTTATCTTGCATGTTCACATTAAATTAAATCAAGATAAAATTTGGTAAGAGTGAATTTGTGTGTTTGTCCTAAGATACAAGTAAATCCGTATAACCCCCGCACGTGCTTTCTCAGTAATAGCTATCTCTAACAAACCCCTTAAGATTTAAACTCGAGGAAAAAGTTCAAATAATACTCATATTACATATCCTAAATGGAGAAAAAATTTTCTAATGAAAAGCCAATTATATGTCATCAACCATGCATATAAAGGTGATTTATTTAGAACCATGAGATAAAGTATTGTAGTTCACTTTGATTTCTGTGAAATATATAGCTTGATATAATGCCTAAAACAAAGAGTACACTTTAATTACAAATGGAACAGTATGAGGTTGCAATCTCTGTGCTTTTGCTACCCAAGATTAAAGTAAGAGAGTTAACTGATATCAATATCATATCTTTCTCTCAATTGGGAAACATTGTGTCTTTGTTCAATGGTAAAATTCTCTACTTTGTGTGAAACAATGGCTATGCCAATACAGGTTCAATACTCACCATTAATGATAAATTACTTAATATCTATTTTATAATATAAATGGAGCCTCACAAGGAGACTGTCACATGTTAAATAGTATGAAACTTCTATGTCTCTCCCAATATTATAAAATATAGCCTGAAATTTTTATTTTGTCATGTGTCACCAAAACAAATACCAAATAATTTATTCCCCTCTTCCAATACGATTCTTTCTATGCATTTAATTCACGTAAGTGACCCCAAACCTTTCTTATTCTCTCTCCACCCCAATCTCACAACTTGTTTGGGAGTTAAAATGGAGAAAAAGGAATATAAAGGGACGTAAGAGTCATGCTTTCTCTTGCTTGGGAGTCTAATTAGGATAGAAATTGAGCGTAAATAAGGGAATGTTTTTAAAATTATAATGCAAATTTTCTTTTCAAAACTTTCTTTCCAATTTGGATAAATAGAAAGAGAACATGAAGTTTGGATTGAATTATAACAACTTAGTGACTAATATACCTACCTGATTTATGAGCCCAACTAGTTTTATATATAATACTCACCTTTGCATTGCTTTATAAGGTGACCCAAACCAGCTCTATTATCATCCTCTCTTCAACATAGATCTATGTTATTTATTCAAGATATCCTCTTCAAAATCACATCCAGGTATGTTCATCAGCCAAAACCCATACACACACATTATACCAATACAATGTGCTAATGAAAACCATATATATATATATATATATTCACCTTTACTCCAAAGAAGGGCAAGTTCTACTATATCTATATAAATTGATATGAAGTACATGAAAACCATGCATACATGTATTTTAATTTAGTCCAAAGCATTTATATTTTTATGGGTATCCACTTTTATGGATATAAGAATAAGGATATTTTAACTAAAAAAATAATTTATAACCGACTTATACTAAAGCATTCAAAACAATTAATATTTTTTTATTAGATTGGTAAAAAAGTTGCCAATATATTTATCAACAATTCGATTCTAATATTAAATTTTTAACTTTTATAGAAACAACTATATATAAATATTAACATTGTAATAGTGAACATTAAATACCTGCAAACCCTCCCTTCACAGATGGAGTCGAGAACTTTCGTACTACCATATGGAATAAGTTATTAGCGATGGACTTGCCTTCATTTAAAATGTCATCCTAGGTAAAGCCTCTATAATGAATTGGATGCAATTATCTCAACAAGGAGAATGCCCCTTATGGTATTGGGGAGTTCCTTGGAGAATAGAAAAAGTCCCATGAATGTTACAATATCACTATGAGATATATGAAAAGACCCCTAGAGCCTCCATAATCTCTCTCCATAGCTTTTCAAAATATAAGCAAGACTTGAGACCAAACAGATGACACGCCTGAGATGCCCACCAATCTTCCATGAATTTTAGCAAGGTCTCCAAAGTAAAAAATTAATGAGGGCAATATAATAGAACTATGAATGGAAAATATTATTGTAAACACTTGACGTATTAAAATAAAAAGGCAAGTTTTTATCCACGTTATTGATTTCAAGTCCAAAATTTATAGGAGTTTCAAGGACTCGATCTTTGACTTTCTGGTTCTGAGGTCTATTAGTCCTTTACCCAATCTATGAGGTTTTCACCTTCAGCTTTATGGTCAATTTATCCGACCTAATATGAACATCTGACATGTGTTAAACCAACAAGATAAGTGATCACATCTTGGAGATAATAACAAGGAGAAGTTGATCAACAAAAATCTCAAGCTTGGATTCGCTCGACCAGATCCCAACAACAATCCAAGGCCATGAAGTTCCACACTACCCATTCTCTTCTCGTTCTTTATAAATGTAACCCACACCCTAGGGAAAAATGACATGTAATATTTGCTATCAAGAGTTGATCGATAAAATGAGAGAGAAGTACCCTGTGGACATAGGCACGTTGTCAAGCCATGTATAATTTGTGTTGTGTGATTTAATTTCTGCTCAGCTTAATTGTGTTGAATTAATCATAGTTTATTTTTTTACCACCTGAATTGGCACCATTTATGGGAATAGATATACTTTACTTAACCAAGAAAAGTCAACGAGCAGTTGTGCCTCACTCGCATAATCCACGTCTTCCATCTAACGATGACCATCTGAAAAAGCATTGAGCCAATTTCCCTTTATATTAAATTCAATAAATGATGCGGAAGCGTTGAATGATGGTTCACAAATAAACAAAGCCAAATTTTAATTTCTTCAAAACAAATTAAAATAAGTTAATCCAAGTCCTCCTAGAATTTGCCTAAGTCATATTTATCAATATTTCAACAAAGTTAGGCGAAACCAAATTTTAGCAAATGACTTGAATTAAACAAACTTTACCCAAAATTAATTTAGTCCCAAATTAAATGTGTGTGATAAATTAAACCGAATTTTATCTTGAATTATGCTACGCATGCTTTCTAAATAAATTTTGCAAGATAAAATAAACCAATCACACTACGCCGCGATGTAGGAGGAAAAACCCAAGACGGGAAACAACCTCGGACGGCCCTAGCCACAAATCCACTAGATACGGAATTATACTTACAAGACAGATAGACTTACAACGACTGACTCGATCCCTTTCAAGCCTCGACGCTTCTTCTTGTAGACACCTCTTCCTAGCGGATAACCTCAGAACACCACCGCGATCTCGGAATCCACCGATGGGGCTTTCTATGGTCACCGTCACCCGTACATGGAGCCTTTCTCCAAGTGGGTAGAATTGCAACAAAACGTCTTCTTCTTTGATGGATGTAGAAGCAAACCAAAACTTCTCTTCTTGAATTTGGTAGAGATAAACCGGTGCCAAACTCCAAGCAATTTAATATGTATATGTGAACTTGGATAAACTCAATTGGGTGTAAACACTAGAGTGATGAAAATATTTTTCTCTAAAAATCTCACTCAAAACATGAACATTTTCCTAAACCATTTTTGCTCTCAAACACTCTCTAAGAGATGGAAAAGTTATGGAAATGTTAGTTTGGAAAATGTGATTCCCGCACTTCATAAAGTCTGAAAAAGTTGGTTAAAAATCAAGTGGGGAAGTGGGTGAAAAACTGCCAAAAACTGTTCCCGCCTGACAGCTCGTTCGAATGACATTTCGTTCGAACGAACTCTCGTTCGAACGAGCTTCTAACGACGCACCAGTATGGAATTCATTAGAATCTCGTTAGAAACCTCGTTAGAACGAACAATCTCGTTCGAACGACATTTCGAACGACAGACCAGTTTAGACTCGTTGGCAAACTCGTTCAAACGAAACCTGGTTCGAACGAAAAACTCGTTCGAACGACATTTCGAACGACTTTCAGAATTTTTTATAAAATTCGATTTTGGACAAGAAACTTTATATACTTTGATTTAAAGTTCTAATTAATTTTATCTGAAAGTAAAACACAGTTTTTATTAAACCTAACACCCAATAAACTTTGTTCCAAGCTCCTATATATATATAATTGCATTCATACCTTGAGAGCATGGAACTATAGTTGATGACGTAGAAATGAGGCACGCAAATCGGAATATTTGGTGAAGCTTTATACTCTTTGCCGCTACGTCTTCAACAAACACTTCATAGGCTTGAGAATATTACAATTTAAATATTATCCTATGAATAAATGTTTTTGTCCGGAATTGAGCCAAAACTATATATGGACTCAATTGGAAATTTTTGTCCTTACAAATCTCCCCCTTTGGCTATTCCGGGACAAAAACCAAACAAAAATCCTAAAGGGCCGTCAAGCTCTACTAGACTCAAAACATAACCCACCCAAACTTGACTCAACCCAAGGATCAAATGCTTTGCCATTAAACACTGCCGCTTTAGAGGAAATCCTGCACACTTAAGCAAACTCATCAAATGCATAGGGAATATCAACGTATTATATGCAATTGTAATTAATTACTCCCCCTAAATTAATTCTCCCCTTTATCAAACACATGACCTTCTTAGAAAGACGTCTCCCCCTAAGATAAATCTCCCCCAAACTAAGATAGGATAATAATAGGATTAGATACCATTTCTCCCCCTATCATCATTCTCCCCCTTTTTGTTCAGGAATAGGCAAAGGATAAAGAACTAATAAACTTAAAAGCATGTTGAAGCTTAAAGTGATAAGACATGAAAGCATATGGGCAATAAAAGCATAGGCATAGGCAAAGACAAAACAAATATCATATATATATAAACTAGAAATATATCAATGAAGCACTTGCATATATATATAGATATAAACACACACATGACACAAAATACAATAAGTTTGCACACTCGTATGGCAAAAATGTGTCATATGGAAACGGAAGTGTAGGGGTGTGAACTAGCAACAATTAAATTTAGACCCAAACACTTAATAAACATTCACGGAGTTCTCATTTGATTGCAAACTTTATCACATTTAAATATAACCTCATGTGACAATATGAAGATTGAACTCGATGAACAAACATACACAATGCATACAAGCCTAGCATGATGATGATTCTACAAACCAAATAGAGTCATGACATTAAAGACAACTAGGATAAACGGACATTGTGCAAATCGTTGATATACCATCCAATTCTCCCTCAATAAGCATATATATATATTCTTTTACTTTTGAATGAATATATCAAACAAACATAGGCCTTGGCAATTGTTTTCCTTTTAATGCCAAATATTCTGTTTTTAGGCCTTTGGATCACGTATTTCTTTTAGATCCAATAAACGGTGGCTTACAACCGCAAAGGATTTAATTCATCCTTTCAGAGCCCTTCCCCGTGCACATTTGTCTTTATCATTATTTCATTTTCACACAAATCTCACATACAACGGATTTTGACATGCACTAGTCCTCCTAGGTCAAAGATATGTAGATGACTAGATTGGTAGGAGAACACCTCAAAAAGCTCAAATATAACATGTGACATTAAGATTTCAAAAGAGTTCGTGCATGTGTGAAAAGAGGCATATAAAAATAGAATTCATTTTGTAGAAGGGTGTTATAAACAGGAAAAAGCAAAATAAAATAAATATGCTTTTTTTATTAAATAACATTCGAGAGGTACCCGCGAGGTCACCCAGAAGCCCAAAAGCCACCGCAAGTGTCAGCGCCGCGGCGAGTCCCTACGCCACCGCAAGGGTCAGCGCTACCTCAGGCGTCAGCGCCACTTCGGGCGTCAGCGCCACTTCAAGCGTCGGCGCCCCGACAAGGGTCGGCGCCGCCTCACATGTCAGCGCCGATTCAAGCATCAACGCTACCTCAGGCGTCAGCGCCACTTCGAGCGTCGGCGCCCCGACAAGGGTCGGCGCCGCCTCACAGGTCGGCGCCGATTCAAACATCAGCGCTACTTCAGGCGTCAGCATCACTTCAAGCGTCAGAACCATTTCAAGCGTCGGCACCACTTCGAGCGTCGGCGCCTCGACGAGGGTCGGCGCCGCCTCACATGTCAACGCCGATTCAAGCATCAGCGCTACCCCAGGCGTCAGCGCCACTTTGAGCGTCGGCGCCCCGACAAGGGTCGGCGCCGCCTCACATGTTAGCACAGATTCAAGTAGCAGCGTTACCTCAGGTGTCAGCGCCATTTCAAACGTCAACGCCACTTCAAGTGTCGGCGCCGTTGCAAGCATCGGGACCGCGTTACGTGTCGATGCCACTGCAAGTGTCGGCGCCACTTCAAACACCAGCGCCGATGCAAGGGTCCGCGTCGCCACAAGGGTCGGCGCCAAGTGCCAGCGCCGCTTAAAGGGCCACTGCAGTAATGACAGATTGAGAGAGTCGGCGTCGCCACAAGACTCAACGCCACTGCAAGGGTCACCGCAGAAATATTATTCGAGAAGTGCTGCTACAGGGGTTTTCATCATGAAACAGCAGTATCTAAATGAACAACAGCACTAACACTTTACTTTCTTGCACAGGTTGCCTAGTCGAGCAAGCAGGGCTCGAACAGGCGCGTCGGGACCTCCTGGGAGTTTTGGCTTGGCGGCTGAGGGACAAGGTATGTTGAGCAAGCTCAACCACTTAGCACTATAGGATTGAGATAATACTAGTAGGAAGACCCAGAAGTCACTCGGGACCGCACACACTGCACACTTGGTCACAAGTGAAGTGAGCAGCCAAAGAGCTGGCTACTCACAAGAAGTAAACTCTTTACAAGAAAATGACTTTTCCAGAAAAGGGGGTCCTCGAGGTCCCTCTCAAGAAAAATAACACTTTTAGAGGGGAGGAAGCCTTAAGGTCTCCTCTCTCAAAGATTTGCAAAATTGCACCACAAGTTACCGTTTCAAAAGATAACTACCAAAATTTGCTATTTTGTCTCCATTAGGGGATATATGTGCTTTTTTTGTTTTGGTCGGCGCCAGGTGGCGCCTGCGGAGGGGACAGGCAGGCTGACTACAGGTAGGGACAAATGGTACACTTCAGACATTGTTCCCCACCAACTCTCTCAATTTTGGCGCCCAAAATCGCCAGCTCACCCCTTACGCCCATGTATAAATAGACCTCTGGGCAAGGTCAAAAGATAGACAAGAAAAATTGCACTGTTACTCTGCTAAAATATCACTAGACCTACCTAGTATTCTTTCCCTGCTCATTCTCTTAGTGTTGAGTGCCTTGTTCCTTCACTCCCACTGATAGCCATCACTCTCAGGTGTTTCCCTTGAGAAAATTACTATTTTTGCTGTGAAAATTCATCTTCTTGCAGGGAGTGAGTTGAAGCTTGAGTTCCATTGTTACCAGAAGGAGAAGTTTTCTTCAGAGGTAGCCACCAGTAGACTAAAGGCTCACAGAAATTAGAGCAAGTCATGTAAAACAAACACTCACAGCATAAAGGGAGAACAAAAGAAAAAGAAAGTGCAGAAGAAACAAAGTGTCTCATACAGGAATGATAAGTGATGTACACATAGAATTCTGAACACTACAAAGCAAGAAGTAGCCTATCGGCTAGAAACCACAAAAAATAAATCATCGCGCGCGATGGCGCTAGCATATGACGGACCATCCTCCCGTAGAAACTCTTCCTCCAACCTGACGGATTTAGCATCATCCTCCTCATCGCCAGACTCAAGTCTGGCAAGCTTCACCTGCAGTAGGCCGATCTGATTCCGGATCCTCGTAGCCTCAGCGTGTCGTTGCTCAACCCTGGACTGCCGGGATGTGTGAAACCTCACTATCTTTCGGAAAGGAACACTCAGGAAGGGGCGAACCCCTGCGTCAAGCCAATCCAAACGAAAATGATAGAACTGCTGTAAGTTGCGAAGAGCATCCAAGAATAGCAAAATAGAAGAGCTAGTCAGCTTAGCAGGGGAGGTAGCCAAGAACTCATGAACATGGCTGGCAAGAGCCCTTAGGTTGAAGGCCGTAAGACTGTCAACCAGGAGTATACTCTGAGAAGTGAACGTCTCGGGATGGTGCTCCAAGATGAGATCCAAGAGCTGACGCTCATGTACCCTGAAGCGGCCTGGTAACTCCTCACGCCATATCCTACTAGAAATAGTCGCAGCGTCCTCTGTTTCATCATCACCCTCGGAGTGGCGAGACCCCGCCTGAGAGGGAAGAAAAGAAGACTCCCAACCAGAATCAGCATCACCGACTAAAGGAGTGAACTCAGAACTGTGATCTCCCTCCGCAGTTGCCCCACTACCAGTCTCCACAGTTATCGGAGTATCCTCATACACCTGGAAACAATGAGACAAGGGTGTTATAGGAATGCTTGCACAGTATACGCAAGAAGAAAAAAGGGGAATAGTAAAAAGAGGGGGGTATGCCAGTCTAATACCTCTCTCACAGCTGCCCCGCTGCCAGACTCCACAGTTATCGGAGTATCCTCATACACCTGGAAACAATGAGACAAGGGTGTTATAGGAATGCTTGCACAGTATACGTAAGAAGAAAAAAGGGGAATAGTAAAAAGAGGGGGGTATGCCAGTCTAATACCTCTCTCACAGCTGTCCCGCTGCCAGACTCCACAGTTATCGGAGTATCCTCATACACCTGGAAACAATGAGACAAGGGTGTTATAGGAATGCTTGCACAGTATACGCAAGAAGAAAAAAGGGGAATAGTAAAAAGAGGGGGGTATGCCAGTCTAATACCTCTCTCACAGCTGCCCCGCTGCCAGACTCCACAGTTATCGGAGTATCCTCATACACCTGGAAATAATGAGACAAGGGTGTTATGGGAATGCTTGCACAGTATACGCAAGAAAAAAAAGGGGGAATAGTAAAAAAGAGGGGGTATGCCAGCCTAATACCTCTCTCGCAGTTGCCCCACTGCCAGTCTCCACAGTTATCGGAGTATCCTCATACACCTGGAAATAATGAGACAAGGGTGTTATGGGAATGCTTGCACAGTATACGCAAGAAGAAAAGAAAAGGGGAATAGTAAAAAGAAGGGGTATGCCAGTCTAATACCTCTCTCACAGCTGCCCCGCTGCCAGACTCCACAGTCACCGGAGTATCCTCATACACCTGGAAACAATGAGACAAGGGTGTTATGGGAATTCTTGCACAGTATATGCAAGAAGAAGGAAAGTAGATACTCTTATACACGGTACCTGAACAATGCCCTCCGTAACGGTCATAGAAGGAGGAGCAGGGGCCCCCGTAGGGGCAACAACACTGGTCGATGCTCTAGAAGAGGTTGCCTCAGTGACCAATACTTTCTAAGAAGCCACCTCAACCTCAGGCACCGTAGAGATAGCTACCTGAGGAGGCGCAACAACAGGACAAACCAGCCCGTGTATAGGGGCTGCTGAAACGGCAGTGGCAGGAGCCGCACTCGAAACATCGCCAAGAGATAACTGTGACAAAGTAAAAGAGGGCTACGATATATGCAGGCTGGACAGATAAGAAAATAGAACTAAGAAAATAAAAGAATACATGAACCCCATCCAAGGGGGAAGCGCGAAAAAAGATGGTCGGCGCAGTAGGGGCTGTAGTGATAGCCTGCAAGGAATGAAAATATGTTGTTTATTGCATGTTCGAGGAAAAGGAGATCCCATTGCTTCGACAGAAAAGACTGACCTGAAGTGTGGGCTCACTGGTTGAGGCCACGGTAAATATGGGGCCCCGAGAAATTGCCTGAACCAAAGGTCTACCGTCCATAGATACGCGGACCCTAGGGATGGAAATCCTCCCCGAAGAGGATAAACTTGGGGCAATAACGCCAGCTAAGGGAGGAGACCCTCCCTGAGAAGAAAGTCCAAGAGACATTAGGACTCCTGTTAAGAGGAAACAAATATTCAAAAAAAATAAAATAAAAAAAATAAATGCATACCTCAGATGAAGAGGCCTCCAGGGGCTCAACTGCAGAAGTACCCACCGCCGAGACAAGAGAGGACGATGTGGCAACACCCGAGGACACAACTCTCTACGCATGATAAATGGGTAAATAAGAAGAAGGAGTACAAAAGGAAATGACGCAATGAAAAGTTTTGAAAATAATGAGGCATACCTGAGGAGAAGGGGAAGCCACAGGGTTAGTCCGGGTGACAGTAAAATGCACGGACGAAAGCTGCAGGAAATGACAGTATGCGCAACCAAAAGGCAGTTAGAAGATGAATAAAATACAACAGATGTTAAACGAATTAAGGAAACAACAAACCTCTCTAAACCGGCCCCGGGAGGAAATGAGCATGGAGTTCCTCTCCCGCTGAAAGGGCGTCGGACGTAGTGGGGGAAGAGGAGAACTACCTGCCTCGATAGAAGTGGCCTGCACAAATATAACAGAATGCTTTGAATGAATATATATATATATATATATATATATGATGAGAGGAAGAAAGAAAATCATATAAAAAAAAAAATAAGACAAGTAAAGGGAGAACGCTTACAGTAACAGGGCGCGTAGTCTGGCTATAAGGGAGATGGGTGGGGCTGACCCTCCCAGAAGAACGAGAGGCCTCATCATCGCTAGAAGACTCTCTGGAGACTGATAACAAAGCATAAGTGTCAGTAGTACTTTCGCTGTGGAAACCCCGGCCGCCCATATCATCCGAAGAAGAACTATGGTCGTCATAGGAAGGGGTGCTTCCATAATCAACTAGTTCCTCTTCCAATGAAGGGGAGGGAGATGAAGGAACCCCGTGAGAACTGGTTCCACTAAGTAAAAAATGTTGTGATATAGTACCTTCTGCAATAGGAATAGACGCGACCCGCGTCTCCAGGAAAGTAAGGCTCGGTGAGGAGTAACCCTTTCCTGTCACTACTTGGGAAGTCCCCCCTGCACCAAGGTCACCAGTATTGGACTCTTGATCCACCGTAGATGAAGCAGCTATGCCAGCGTCGCCTCCTTTCTTTTTCTTCGCAGCCCGGGTCCTCACGGGAGAAGAAGGAGGAGAAGCAGTAGTAGCAGGAATAAAATTGGAGACGTAGGCATCAGGGTGTTTCCTTTTACTGGTAGTAGAGGTGCCCGCCTTCCCTTTGCTTTTTGGTTGGCTTTTAGACTTCGTAGGGGGAAGATCAGTCGACGGAGGCGGAAGTGACTCGTCAAGGAGAGGTTTCACTAAAATAGGGATGGCCTGCTCCAAGGGTGGCGTAGAAGTGGTGCTGAGAAACCAAGGATCTTTCTGCGTCCGCCTGACCAAAAATTGAGCTCTGGTATATTTAGTGGGGTTAGTCTCATGCGGAGGGCCAACTACACATTCTCGAATAAGACGAACCTACTGCTGCCAAAGAAGAAACCAGGATGAAGTGAACGAAGGGTGATAATCACTGGGAGGCACATAGAGACTGCCCAAACCACTGACTCTACGGAATAACCCCTAAAGAGTAAAGCTAACACACGCCTCGGAGAATGCCTTAGAATGACTGCCGTAGGTAGGAAGAGGAGGAGTATAAACGCCCTGATCATAGCCAAACTGTCGTCTTGCCCTCTCGGAATGATAAAATTCATCACGGGGACCTAACTCGGTCCAAGAAGGAAGGTGACACGGTAAGAGCATTGTCACCATATTAATATAAGGACACGTGGAAACTGACCCCACTGCTGAAGGGCAATAGAAGGTCCCCCCGTCGTCAAGAAAAGAAAGCCAGCTGAAAGTACCTCCAGGGCGCCTGGTGTAAGGATGAAACTGAAATTCCTTGATATCATCAATCAACATCCCCAGAGACTACTTGGGAGTTTTCTTATGCGACCGAAGAAGTCTCGCAGCGTCGCTATGACAAGCGTGAGCCCCTGAAGTAAAGTGGGGGAAATGCTCAAACAAAAAGGCCATCAGGAGAGGGGCGTTGACATGATTAGCAACATCATACCGACCGCAGGACCTCTCTACATCTATGTGTGCTCGGTCTATCCAGGTGTAAAGAGAACCCAAAGTCAGGGCAGCCATGGGTACCGATCTAACGCGAGATAATCGTACAGCCAATCTAAAAAGAAGTTCGCGAGGACAGTCTTCAGGCTTAACTGGAAGAAGGAACCGAGTCAGGAACGTAACGAGAAAAGCGGCTAAATGTGCAGGAGAGTGAAGCTTAGGACCATCCTGGGATCTGGGGGCTGCACGGGAAGTCTCCCCCTTTGGCAACTGCTCAAAGTCCCTGAACCAGTATCTTTGCCATTTGGCAAAGGAATGCTTGGAATGACCCGTTACATTTATGGCCACATACCTCGAGCACTCTCCGAGAGCTGACCGTAACTCCCCCACCAACTCCTGCTCTAGGGAGTCCTCGCAGTCATCATAAAAGACCTGTTGCCCAAAGAAAGGAAGGGCGTACAACTCACATATATCTTCGAGAGTAACAGTAAATTCCCCCCAGCCCGTGACAAAGGTGTGAGACTCCATACTTCACCGAGACAATAAGAGATTGAGCAAAGAACCGTGTTTAAAGATGGTACAGGACTTCAGACTACTGACGGCGGTGAAGAGCCCCACCTCCCTAAGAATAGCCACGTAATCAGGAACGCTCAGAACATAGTCAACCTAACTGGCCCACTCCTCTGTAGGTCCACCGGGGGTTTTAACCTCAACGTTGGAATAGGGAAAGTCGCCTCGGTCAACTCGGACTCGGAGAATGGAATCCGGAGAAATAGTAGGAAGATCAGCAGACTCAGTTAACCCCACATGAGACCGATCGAGAACAGCACTCGAAATTTTTTCCCCAAAATCAGAAAGTGAAAGCAGGGCCGAAAAAGGGAGCACGACGATAAATACCGAAGTCCCGCCCTTGACGAATGTGCATATAATCCTTCCATGCCTGAGAGGAAGTTGGCGTAGCTGATGAACCACCCAGATCCAGTGGCTCAAGAAAAGAACTCACTCCAGTGGGGACTCTGAGCGAGAGACCCCCGGGGTCCCCTCTCGTAAAAAAAGAGGTGGAGGCAGAAACCCCATCATGATCATAGGAAGAGCCCCTGGGCAATGGCATGCTCTCTATAACACCAATAGTCGTCGAGATAACCTGGGTCACGGAACCCCTGAAGTGACAAAAGGTAGAAACACCCCCTTCCACAAACGAGAGACCTGTGGACGCGAGACCAAGTCTTGAGGAGCCATAAGTGGAAGTACCCATTTCAGAAACAGTCAAAAGCGTCGAGACACCCGAGGGCGAAGTGATGGCGTCCGCACTAATACTTGTCGAGACCCCACGCTCCTCGCGCACAATGAAATCGGGCGCGAGACCCTTAGCTATCAAAAAATCCTCGGCCAGGACCTCACGTTCCTCGCGCACAATAAAAACAGGCGCGAGACCCTTAGCTACCAGAAAATTTTCAGCCGAGACCTCGCGCTCCTCACGGACATTACGAACGGGCACGAGCACCTCAGATGATGAAAGGTCTCCGTGCGAGACCCCTCGTGCCGTGGAAGACTACCTCTCGAGACCCCCCGCAGGTGGCGACTGGAAGGGCGAGGAACTCGTGAGGGTTCTCGGCCCGAAATCTGCAGAAACAGGTACCGCGGGCTGCGCGGCAGCACTAGTGAAGCTTGGCGCCAGACCCTTGGCGGTTGGAACAGCCCCAGCCAAGACCCCACGCTCCTCGTGGGCAATAAAATGGGGCGCGAGACCCTTAGACATCAGAAAACTCCTAGCCGAGACCTCGCGCTCCTCGCGGACACTAACAACGGGTGCACGCCCTGTAGATGGTGGAAGATCATCGCACGAGACCCCTCGTAGCACGGAGGACGCAAGTTCGAGACCCCCTGCAGGCGATGACGGGAAGGGCGAGGAACCCATGAGGGTTCTCGACCCGAAATCTATAGAAGCAGGTACCGCGCATAAGGCGGAGGCACCGGTGGCCGTACCCGGCAAATCGGCGTCGGCGACAGCTATGCAGGTCACGGAAGTGATAGGAACGACGGATGGAGACGGTAAAGGGTGTAGAACCATGGGGGTTTTAGAGTTGCTTACATTGGGAGATACATTCTTTGGTTGGGAATCCATGGATGAGAGGGTATGATAGTTGGGAAGGTTAGAGCAAAAAAAGAGATGGGTGGCTATGGGGTTTTAAAAAAAAAAAAATATCCCTCTTTCACTTTCTCTCACTACAAACCCAAAGATGCTTAGGTTTTGGTTGAAGAAGATGAAGGACCCCAAGATAAGGGGCTTATGCTTTTTGCACCAAAATGGGAAAACGTGCAGGAAGGCAAAAAAAGTTGATGATTTTTTTTCCCAAATGATGAGATGACAGTTCCCACACTGACGCGTGGGTTTTCAAAAAATTAAATACCTCGGATAAAGGGCCACAGAATTTAATGATCCGAGGATCCCTCAGAAAATATATATAAATATATATATAATTGTTGAAACCAGATTTATAGCGTACAAAGTTTTTTTAGTCTACCCAACCAAAAAATCTTTGCACGAGGGGCTAATGTAGAAGGGTGTTATAAACAGGAAAAAGCAAAATAAAATAAATATGCTTTTTTTATTAAATAACATCCGAGAGGTACCCGCGAGGTCACCCAGAAGTCCAAAAGCCACCGCAAGTGTCAGCGCCGCGGCGAATCCCTATGCCACCGCAAGGGTCAGCGCTACCTCAGGCGTCAGCGCCACTTCGGGCGTCAGCGCCACTTCAAGCGTCGGCGCCCCGACAAGGGTCGGCGCCGCCTCACATGTCAATGCCGATTCAAGCATCAGCGCTACCTCAGGCGTCAGCGCCACTTCGAGCGTCGGCGCCACTTCGAGCGTTGGCGCCCCGACAAGGGTCGGCGCCGCCTCACAGGTCGGCGCCGATTCAAGCATTAGCGCTACCTCAGGCGTCAGCATCACTTCAGGCGTCAGCACCATTTCGAGCGTCGGCACCACTTCGAGCGTCGGCGTCCCGACGAGGGTCGACGCCGCCTCACATGTCAACGCCGATTCAAGCATCAGCGCTACCCCAGGCGTCAGCGCCACTTTGAGCGTCGGCGCCCCGACAAGGGTCGGCGCCGCCTCACATGTCAGCACAGATTCAAGCAGCAGCGTTACCTCAGGTGTCAGCGCCATTTCAAACGTCAACGCCACTTCAAGTGTCGGCGCCGTTACAAGCATCGGGACCGCGTTACGTGTCGACGCCACTTCAAGTGTCGGCGCCACTTCAAACACCAGCACCGATGCAAGGGTCCGCGCCGCCGCAAGGGTCGGCGCCAAGTGCCAGCGCCGCTTCAAGGGCCACTGCAGTAATGACAGATTGAGAGAGTCGGTGTCGCCACAAGACTCAGCGCCACTGCAGAAATATTATTCGAGAAGTGCTGCTACAAGGGTTTTCATCATGAAACAGCAGTCTCTAAATGAACAACAACACTAACACTTTACTTTCTTGAACAGGTTGCCTAGTCGAGCAAGCAGGGCTCGAACAGGCGCGTCGGGACCTCCTGGGAGTTTTGGCTTGGCGGCTGAGGGACAAGGTATGTTGAGCAAGCTCAACCACTTAGCACTATAGTATTGAGAGAATACTAGTAGGAAGACCCAGAAGTCAATCGGGACCGCACACACTGCACATTTGGTCACAAGTGAAGTGAGCAGCCAAAGAGCGGGCTACTCACAAGAAGTAAACTCTTTACAAGAAAATGACTTTTCCAGAAAAGGGGGTCCTCGAGGTCCCTCTCAAGAAAAATAACACTTTTAGAGGGGAGGAGGCCTTAAGGTCTCCTCTCTCAAAGATTTGCAAAATTGCACCACAAGTTACCATTTCAAAAGATAACTACCAAAATCTACTATTTTGTCTCCATTAGGGGACATATGTGCTTTTTTAGTTTTGGTCGGCGCCAGGTGGCGCCTGCGGAGGGGACAGGCAGGCTGCCTACAGGTAGGGACAAATGGTACACTTCAGACATTGTTCCCCACCAACTCTCTCAATTTTGGCGCCCAAAATCGCCAGCTCACCCCTTACGCCCATGTATAAATAGACCTCTGGGCAAGGTCAAAAGATAGACAAGAAAAATTGCACTGTTACTCTGCTAAAATATCACCAGACCTACCTAGTATTCTCTCCCTGCTCATTCTCTTAGTGTTGAGTGCCTTGTTCCTTCACTCCCACTGACAGCCATCACTCTCAGGTGTTTCCCTTGAGAAAATTACTATTTTTGCTGTGAAAATTCATCTTCTTGCAGGGAGTGAGTTGAAGCTTGAGTTCTATTGTTACCAGAAGGAGAAGTTTTCTTCAGAAGTTGCACCAGGAGACCTTGAAGACTTGCAGACAGTGTCCATTGGAGTGGGTCACGCCTCACCCTTTCCAGTTATTCATAGACCCCAGTCTCACTACCCTCCTACACATTTAAACAACACAAAATCCAACTACTCCATATAAAGCATGGTAAAGAACATTTTAAGGATTGAAAATCTAAACCAAAAGTTCTAGCCACGTGGGAGCGTAAAAGATGGGATTCAAACACAAATATATGCCACTTAAAGTGTGTCAAACTAAAATACACACAAAAAAAATCTTTTTGAGTTTTTTTTTAACATTTTTAATCAAAAATAGATATTTACTCAAAAGGACAAACAAAAATTATTTGTATTTTTCATTAAGCTAAAATGAAATAAATAAAACACAAATGATAATCAAAACATCTTTTTATATTTTTCAATAATTCAAACAAAAATATAATACAAAAAGATAAACAAGTCATAATTTCTAGCATGTGATATCAAATAAAGCAATGACTAGAAAATTGACTAAACAAGCATACATTTAGCATGTGAATATAGCATAAAGTACAAACGCTAAAGTATGCAAACACTAACACATTCATCCTTTAGATTTAGCAAGGGAGGAAGCATGTGAAAGTAAATGAGAATCAACAACCCTATTTTGCAAGGCAACCAAGTCGGATTTCCTAACCCAAATTAATGGAGAATGACTATCTTGGGGTGTAGGAACTTTCACTACCGTGGTTACATTACTATGGGATTTTCTAGAAATTCGTTTAAGATCAAGACAAAATTTCCTAAGATGACCTTGTCGACCACAATGTGTACAAGTGAGAACATGTCGAAAAGATTTACTTAAGGAGTGATCTTTAAATGTATTCCTAGTAGATTCTCCTAAAACATTGGTTTGGGCATTATGAGTAAATTCATTACTAGTATTGAAGCCTAAACCACAATTGTCATTTTTAATTTGGATCGTTCCTAACATTTTATCTAGTTTTTCCGAACGACACTCCAAATCAAATTTGACATTACTAGAGTCTTTTAATTTATCGTGTAATTCTAAAATGTTAGACTCTAATAAAGCATTTCGCTCTTCAAAAGCAAGAAGCTCCTTTTTCAAGGATTCCATTAAACCCCTAAGGCTATCTCTTTCGCCTTCTACATATTCAAGCTTCTCTTGAAGAGTCCTCACAAGTGTCCTAAGGTCTTCTATTAAAGCATTTTCATCAACGACCTTGACACTCTCTCTTAAACTAGCTTCTAACTTCAAATTAGCTCTTTTCAATTTAATAGATTCGGTATATAGTTCTTGAAAATCATTTTGAAGTTCACTCATATCAACCTCATCTTCATTTTCACTCTCACGTTCTTCTTCACTCTCACTATCATCAAAAATAAGAGAATCATGTACAATGACCTTGGAAGTGGCATGTGCTATTGTTTCATCAATCGATGAGTTCTCACTGTCACTCACATGACTAGCCATAAAAGTCACAAATTTTTTCTTAGTGGGGGATTCGGGCTTCTCTTCCTTATCACTATCACTAAGGGTCGCATTATATAAAATGGGTCGCTTACCATATTTCCTTAGTTTAGTGGGGCACTCAAACGCCCTATGGCCATAACCTTCACAACCAAAACACTTATCAGACTCGTCCCTATCGAAATTGTCATTGCTAGGTTTAGGGATCTTCTCGGCTTTAGAAATCTTCTCGCTTTTATCATGTTTAGAAATATAAAATTTCTTAAAATCATTTTTAAATTTATCTTTGTTAAATTTAAGAAATTTTCTAAATTTACGAGCAAACAACGCCATATCTTCCGAGTCACTATCACTATCGCTCTCTACTACTTGTTTGACCTCTTTTCGGGCTTTTAAAGCAACACCCTTTTCGATTTTCTTTTCAGTTTTAGAGGGAAACATATCTAGTTCATAGGTTTGTAAATCACTTACAAGCTCTTCTAATTTCGTAGAGGCTAAAGTGGGTAAAGAATTTAAAACGGTCACCTTTGGAATAAATCTATCGGGTAGGGACCTTAAAATTTTCTTTACAACACGGTCGTCAGGTATTTTCTCTCCCAAGTTAAAGGATGAATTAACAATATCAGAAAGTCTAGCATAAAATTTATCAAAAGTTTCTTTTTCATCCATTTTGATTGTTTCAAATTGAGTGGTGAGGTTTTGGAGTTTTGAAGCTTTAACGACACTAGTTCCTTCATGAGTTAATTGTAAAATATCCCAAGCTTCTTTAGCAGTTTCACACGTCATAATACGTCGGAATTCATCCGGTGCGACAGCGCTAAATAAGGCATTTAAACCTCGGGAATTAAAGTTACCAAGTTTAAACTCATTTTCAGTCCGTCTATCGGCGGGTTTGATAACACGTTCATTTTCAACTAAGTAAGTTGGTGGGGAGTACCCGGTAACAACAGACATCCAAACTCTCTCGTCGATAGATTTTAGTGCCGATCTCATTCGCGCTTTTCAATACGCGTAGTTTGAACCATCGAAATAGGAAATTTTGAAAATGGTGAAAAATCCATTTTAGCCAAAAATTATTTAAAAAGATCGTTTACGAAATAATTTATCGCTTTGGCTCTGATACCAATTTGAAAAAGCATTGAGCTAATTTCCCTTTATATTAAATTCAATAAATGATGCGGAAGCGTTGAATGATGGTTCACAAATAAACAAAGCCAAATTTTAATATCTTCAAAACAAATTAAAATAAGTTAATCCAAGTCCTCCTAGAATTTGCCTAAGTCATATTTATCAATATTTCAACAAAGTTAGGCGAAACCAAATTTTAGCAAATGACTTGAATTAAACAAACTTTACCCAAAATTAATTTAGTCCCAAATTAAATGTGTGTGATAAATTAAACCGAATTTTATCTTGAATTACGCTACGCATGCTTTCTAAATAAATTTTGCAAGATAAAATAAACCAATCACACTACGCCGCGATGTAGGAGGAAAAACCCAAGACGGGAAACAACCTCGGACGGCCCTAGCCACAAATCCACTAGATACGGAATTATACTTACAAGACAGATAGACTTACAACGACTGACTCAATCCCTCTCAAGCCTCGACGCTTCTTCTTGTAGACACCTCTTCCTAGCGGATAACCTCGGAACACCACCGCGATCTCGGAATCCACCGATGGGGCTTTCTATGGTCACCGTCACCCGTACATGGAGCCTTTCTCCAAGTGGGTAGAATTGCAACAAAACGTCTTCTTCTTTGATGGATGTAGAAGCAAACCAAAACTTCTCTTCTTGAATTTGGTAGAGATAAACCGGTGCCAAACTCCAAGCAATTTAATATGTATATGTGAACTTGGATAAACTCAATTGGGTGTAAACACTAGAGTGATGAAAATATTTTTCTCTAAAAATCTCACTCAAAACATGAACATTTTCCTAAACCATTTTTTCTCTCAAACACTCTCAAAGAGATGGAAAAGTTATGGAAATGTTAGTTTGGAAAATGTGATTCCCGCACTTCATAAAGTCTGAAAAAGTTGGTTAAAAACCAAGTGGGGAAGTGGGTGAAAAACTGCCAAAAACTGCCAAAAACTGTTCCCGCCTGACAGCTCGTTCGAATGACATTTCGTTCGAACGAACTCTCGTTCGAACGAGCTTCTAACGACGCACCAGTATGAACTTCATTAGAATCTCGTTAGAAACCTCGTTAGAATGAACAATCTCGTTCAAACGACATTTCGAACGACAGACCAGTTTAGACTCGTTGGCACACTCGTTCAAACGAAACCTGGTTCGAACGAAAAACTCGTTCGAACGACATTTCGAACGACTTTCAGAATTTTTTATAAAATTCGATTTTGGCCCAGAAACTTTATATACTTTAATTTAAAGTTCTAATTAATTTTATTTGAAAGTAAAACACAGTTTTTATTAAACCTAACACCCAATAAACTTTGTTCCAAGCTCCTATATATATATAATTGCATTCATACCTTGAGAGCATGGAACAATAGTTGATGACGTAGAAATGAGGCACGCAAACCGACATATTTGATGAAGCTTTATACTCTTTGCCACTACGTCTTCAACAAACACTTCATAGTCTTGAGAATATTACAATTTAAATATTATCCTATGAATAAGTGTTTTTGTCCGGAATTGAGCCAAAACTATATATGGACTCAATTGGAAATTTGTGTCCTTACACCATCATAATGGTAGACCTCCAACACCTAGAGTCAGGTATGAGGTTCACCCCAACAGAAGTCGTAACACTCTTAATTCACGGTGCTGTCCCCAAGATAAACAAATCGTGGAAAGTAATAAACAATTGAGGTCCACTAATATTTCATAATTGGTGGATGCTGATGAGTGCAAACTTCATTAATAAGAGGATGCCATGCATCCCTAGCGGGAAAAGAATGAATATTTACAATGTCTCCTAAAAAGAATGGAATAAGAGCTCTATGGTAACAAGCACAAAATCCATGCTCAAATGCCCAACCCGCAAGCAAATAAAAGTGTTAGTCGAGGAAGGAGTTCGCAGCGTGATCAGGAGAGCAATAGGTATGGGATCCCGATAAAAAGAAAAAAAATATATAGGAGGCCGGATCCATAATGGAATTGGCCAGGAGTTCCCTTATCAGCCAAATGAAGTCCCTTTCTTGAGATCAATCGGAGAACCAGAGTCTCCTGAGAAGTTTTCCATCCCTAAATTCAAGATCTATGATGGGAAGGACTATCCCATCGACCATGTTCACCAATACCACTAAGACACGACTCTCTGGAGCAACAACAAAACTCTCTAAAATATAATTTTATATTAATTATAGTTTTCTAATTTCTCGTGAAAAATGTTTGAGTTGTTATGTCTTTCAAGTAATATAGACTTGATTTGTTATGAGTGAGACGTAGTCATTTATCTTAGATTAGACTTAATAAACCTTTTAAGAATTCAATATATTGCACACCGCTCATTGAAGACTTTAGTTGAGGTACATTCACGTTAGAATGGATTTGATACCCTTTTATGATGTTGTGAATTATACATGGCCAAACACTCCCGTGCACTAATTTTTCTTAAAACGTATGAGTATTTTTAAAGAATGTTTAAACAAATGATTAGTTTATTTTAAAATAGTCTTAAAGATCTTTTAAGCTGTTTTGAAAAAGTTTTATGAGTTGGCTTTATAGTTTGAACATATTAAGGTTTTTTGAAAATTATTTTTTGCCTTAACCATTCGCACAACTCTATATTGATCCCGTGCGGTTGATGGTGTTCGCATGACTACAAACTGAAACCATGCGTATAACCTTGGCAACGATTCCATATTGCCAGGAATCGTGCATATGAAAAACTTGACCTATGTGCATGGCGACCCCAGATTTTGAAAAATATCCATTCAAAGGCCAATTTCCCTCGCATTTTTGCGATCTGAATTTTAACTTACTGAAATATCCCTCTGAGTGATTTTCAAGAAGAGAAATATTTTACCTCTCTTCAAACCAAATCTCACTCGTTCTTCAAAAACTTCTAAAACTTTGATCTATGTTAGATCCAAAGTGTCTTTGAGAGAATTTACAGTGGTTTTAATCAAATCTTCACACCAGCTTTTATTAATTCATTAGAAATTTATTGAATTGCTTTGATCTTCTGCACCATGATATAAAATTGCTTATATTTTGAATTATTGGATAATTTAGAGTGTGCGTGACTTCCAAGGAAGATAATTCTTCGTTCACGATATGGAGCTTGTTGTGAATTCTCATTAACTATGGGGGAAGTTGAAAGATTCATATGTAAATACGCAATAAAGATTGTATGGGATGTACCTTCTGGTCTTTTATAAATTTCTTTTCAAGTAAAAATGAGAATTGAAGTGTGTCAAGGGTTTTTACCCAGAGGTGAGGGGTTTTTCCTCATAAAACTTGTATTATGATTACTTGTGTATGTTTTATACTAGTTTATACACAATTGATCGTACACACCACATAGATCTAGTTTGCATCGTGTGAATTTGACTAAAATTTAACTAAGTTTTATTAGATCTAGGTTTCACCACTAGATTCACTTAATTTCACCTTGTGTGTGGTAATCAAGTCATTTGAAAAGGTTTTTATCTAATCAAGTTTTGAGAATTTAAAATTGGAAGCAATTTTATGAAATCCAAAAATTGACCTTTGGATGCATTCAAACATATTCACCCCCTGTAGGCTTGTTGTAGATGTTTACTTGAGTATTAACACATGAATACTTGAATTGGTATTAGAACCAAGTGATCATTTGATTGGCATTAACATGCTTGAGTTGATCTTATTTTGTTTGTATCTTTGTTGTGTTGATTACTAATAAACCTAGGTTGCTTGTGCTAGCATTTTCCTTATGTGACTGTGGGTTCTATGATACTAGATTTTGATTATCCGCTGAGTATGTGTCTGATTGTGAATTGTTTTAATCTTTTGAGTCATAGTGAAATGATAGATGAATATTGAAATCCAAAATTGAATAGAAGAAAAATAAATCTTCTCATTTTTCGGAAAAATTAAAATCTATTGATATTGATTTTGATAAATGTGATGAAATTAAAAATGTCAAATCCATGAGTTAAAAAAGTGAAACGTTAGATGCCCAAATTCTCATGGTAAAAAATTTGAATGTTAATTTGGCTAATCAAGTCAAACTCCATGAATAGGAAAAATAAGCTTTTAAAGATTTTGAAATGGCTAGTAAACTTACAAATGAAAAGTTAAAATTAATTGAAAAAGAGAAGGATGAGCTATTTATTTGACTTATGGTTTGAAATAAGATAACAAAGATTTGAGATTATAAATTTTTTATTTCAGAAGGTTCACATGTTAAACAAATGTTTATTTTGAAAACCTCAAAGTTTTGGAACAAGAGAAAAGTGATTTGGCTCTTGAACTTGAAAAAATAACTTCTTGCTTGTGAAGTTTCTAAAAGTGAACTTTAGAAGAAATTTGAGTATTTGAAAAATAAATTTGACTCATTTATAAGTCCGAAAACCAAGTCATCTACTTCTCAAGTTGATACATTGAGTGCTTGTTCATCACATGATTTAAAGGAAACTGATTCCTTGATTTTGAAGAAAAATGAGAAGAAAAAAAAGTGAAAAAGAATGTTGACTCGAAAAAGAAAAAAAGATTTAACAAAAACTTTCAAAGGATCTTCCAAAACCATCCTCTTGCACATTTTATCTTAAGGATGGCCACTTAAAATATTTTAGTTTTTAAATTTAAAAAGATTAATAGAAAATGTGATTCTAATTCTTTTAGTTTCAAAAGGGAAGATAATTTTATTCCCCGAGATGTCTTTGGTAAAAAGAAGGTCGTTAGACATCGTGATGATAAACCAAGACCTTTTCAATATGTTTCTCTACGTTTATGTTGTAATAGAGTTGATAAGAGATATCCTATTTCTAGAAACATTTTGATCATATTGTACTTTTTGGAGAGTACAAGGCCATACGAATCAAGTTTTTAGATATATGAGATGGGGAAGCAATAAGTTCATTGACAAGAGGAGATACTTTTTCTGTAGAGATCCTATTGATGAACTTTGAAGTCAATTAAGTGAATTGACAATGATGATTAATTTCATGGAACAAAATAAAGGTAAGGCTAGATGTGATCTTCTTAGACCTAGACTTAGATGACACGTTCAAGTTCCAAGAACTAGGCATAATATTCCTACGAGGGATGATAGATGGATACTGATGATAATTAGTTGTTTACTTAGGAATACACCTAGAAAGGGGATCGATCTTGATGTTCCCTTTGAGAAATTTGTCAAGAAACAAAGTGTTGTTGTTCCTCCCATTTATCCGGTAGATGAAACACCCATCGCTATCTTGGTAGATAATTTTCTAGGATGACTAGGTTACCGTGGATTTCATTCTTGATTTTTGGTAGAAACAAGTCAATGTGGATGAGAGAATATCAATTGTTCTAATTTTTGTATCATTTTTCATGGGTTGTTGAGATTTCATGCAGATGTGTATTTTTCATCCACTTTCTTTCTATTTTATTCTTCTATACTAAACATGATTTTGTAAATATTCATGCATCATTATTATTGAAAAATCTAAAATGATTTTGTGTTTATTCTTTTTGTGAAATTTGGTTAAGTATTTGATTCATTTTGATTTAATGATCGATTTAACTTGAATGATCCATTCGATGAAAATATTTGATTGATTTAATTGTTTGGTTGGAATTCATTTGGTAATTTATGATTGACAAATTCGTTGAGATTTATGGTAATGATTTCACACCACTTGAACACATGCACATCACTTGTTGAATATGATGTTTACTATGTGGATATTTATTTAGTGCTTAACTTGATCATGATCAAATTCTTAGATGTTATTGGTATTTTTTTGGTACATATGTGAGATTTTGTGAGTTTCTTACTATGGAGGAGTTGAAAAATGACCGTTTTCAAAAGTATTAATAAAGGCTACCGCAAGAGTTATTACACCCATTTAGGAAATGCAAATATTTTTGTAGGTGTAATCTAAGTTTGTGAAAATTAAATCAATGGAAAAAGCCAAAATACGTTGAAAAATATCCAACAACCAAGAGCTTAAACCGACATGAAAAACAAGATAGGGCTTAGCATTTGAAAAATTTGCTTTTTAGTTGGCATTTAAAAGATTTTAATCAACATATGCTTGAGGGAGTAAATGTATTAAAACTACCTTTTTTAATCAAAAGTATATTGATGCAATGATTGTCTTTTAAGTATAATTTTGTCTGACATGATTTGATTATGTGTATTTATAACATCCCGACCTTGATTTATGGGTTACCCGTGGTCAACCCAATCCTGTCCTAACGTTAGGTGTGAAGTGCAATGAGATGATCTATATAATGTTGCTATTCTAATTTTATGTAATTAACATTTCACTTGTTTAACATGAGATTCTAATTCAAATCAAACTACGTGAAGTACCCATGGGAAGCGTTCCCTAAATCCAAGTATACAAAGCTACCAATGCAAAATAAAAAGAATACTTACTTGTGTGACGCTCTTAAAAAATGGAACCGCACATAACCTGCCATAACAAAGAGGAGGGGATGAAATCAATAATACAGTATAGAATCGAATGACAAAAAAGAGACACTATATATATATATATATATATAATATGATAGGAAAGTTTTTGAATTATGTACACATTTTAATGGTGAGGATGAGTGCCGCATCTTTACACATTTTTACAAAATAAAGGGTTAAGATTAACGCCCTCCTTTAGGTTTGGACTAAAGGAACAAAACAAGAGATAAAGGGTTGAGATGAATTTAAACATGTGCAGATATTTTTCTTTCAATACCTACACGTTACCCTTCTACTTTAATTTGAAATCTTGGAACTCCCCCAACACTCTCTCCACATTCTTCTTCGTATCTCTATTTCTCCTCTCATTTTCCTCTGAACTCAAAATCCTCTTCTTTGTCACTCTCACAACTCTTATCTCAGTATAATCTCTTCCTCACTTTAATTTTTTGTTTTAGTTGTAAAGTAAGAGGTAAAACCCCTTGGTTTTTGGAAGAGGAGTTTCAAAATATGGGTTTACTAATTATTTACCAGATAGGGTTTACTAATTGTTTATCTGATAGGTTTTACTAATTGTTTTGGTGAGGTGGGTGCACCGATTCTTTAGGTTGAGATTGGTTCTTTAGCTAAGATGGGTTTATCGTTTATTTAGGTGATATGGGACTGATTTTAAGCTTTGTAATTGGTTTATGAATGATTTTACCGATGAATTTCGGAGAGGTGTAGTTTTCTACAACTGTAATGTGAGTTTTTTTACAAGTATTTATTAAAATAGAAGCCTTTTAATTCATACATTTTGTGTTACTTCTCAACTATTCGATGTATTGTTTATGTGAATGTTTGGTTTTTTATTTTTTATATATAATTTGTAGGAAATTTGTAGGGTTTTGCAGTTTAAGGATTTAGATTCTTATCTTATGTATTTTGGTTCAGATTGTGTAGTTTTTATTTTAAATTATAGGGTTTTTGGTTTGATATCAACTCTACTTTGTAGGGTACAGGTTGTACGAACTGGAAAATGGGAGTTTTTATGTTGGATTGTCTCCACACACATCAGGTGGATCCTTTTTATCTCTCTATATTTGATATTTTAGTGGGTTTTATGGTTCAAATGATGGGTTTTATAATTTGTTTGCAGGTGTCTCCCTTTATTTACCATACTATGGTACAAATCAGGTGTACCATCTATGCTCTTCCACATTTTTTCTTGGGTTCTAATATATATTTTTGCCATTTGTTTACTTTTTATTTTGTATAGTTCAAGAACATTTTCAAAATAAAATTTTTAATAGATGACTAATTTTCTAAATAGCTTTGAATATGATAAGATGATTTTATGATTAATAATGCATTGACTAATCAAATGTTATATTGTTATACTATTTTGTTCCCATGTGAAATTTTATTAGAATTCTAGATTCATGCGTATGTATGGTAGTATTCCACTCAAATGATTGATAAAATGTTGTACTGTTCTATTTTGTTGGTTTCATATTATGTTTAAATGCTACCTTTTAAGGCATTTATCGTGTTTGAGAAAATACCCTAAAATGTCGGCATTTTTCGAGGTACGGAACATCCTGTTACATTGACTCTATATGTTTATTTCATATTAGTAATTATGATTTTTTTTGCATTAATAGATATGTTTCTTTCTTATTAGCTATGTTTTTTTTGCATTATTAGCTATGTTTGAAGTGCGGCAGCTCGACCAACTCAGCTGTATACAATAGCTTAGTGACTGTAATTGTAACTGTAATGTGGTGTATTAAATCGGCCATATACAGTAGCAACTCAGCCATATATAGTAGCAGCCCAGATATTGGCCATATACAGCTGCAGCCAACTCGGCCATATACAGCTAAGCACATGTAGTTTTGGGCACTGTCATAGTCGTGATGCATTAACCATAGACATTCATATCGTCGTGATACGAGCACACATGTATTCTCCTCTTCTCGATCGACGTGAATAGCTTCTCAAATTATATTTTTCATATGCACAATGTTGATTACGAACATAAGTTAATTTTTGTTTTTGTTTATTGTCTTTTGGTTTTGTATGGATTGTTTTTGAATGCATATTTCAGGTATGATATTTTTCACATTTCAGATATGATATTTTGCATATGCACATTTAGTTAAACACTATGTTCTTTCTTTCACTTATTGCTTTTGCTATTGACTATTCAATTCCACTCAATTTGCAGTACTATATGAGGATGGGAATGTGTACATTTGGAGATTACTCTAAGTATCATTATCCGAGATGGGGAGGTCAATTCGCAAGACCAGTGGAACTTAATGTTTTTGGATATAACATGTTTCTCCAAGTGTCACTGAAGAGAAACTTGCTGCCTTATTTGATTGATATGGACAAGTTATTGATTGTCGAATTTGTGGGACATTGCTCGATTTCTCTCCAGCAGGGGACTTACAAAATAAAATGGTATTTTTCCTATGAATCCTACATTTCTTCCAAGGTTAGATGGTGAGCGGGAGATGTGTGCAAGGAAATTTTACTGTACAAATATTGAATTATATCATGTCAGTTTGTTTTGTTACTTTGTAAACATTTATTTGAATCTTACCATATCTTAAATATTTAGATCTTTATATGCTCATTGAAATACCAATCATTATTTCTTAGTTGGCCTGAGGAGTGGTTGAACTGCTTTAATACTATTCTGTTTCAAGTTAAGATAATGTGATTTGGGAGAAATGCCATAAATTTTAAACCGTAAATTGGAATGAGGCGATTCTGGCGCCATTGGATTCATATTTCCTGTACCTAGATGAAAACATTTCAGGTTATTTTTGGCATTATTCAAGGGGTAAAAATCGACTTTAAAGTCGACAGTTCCATTTTTCATTGTCAGATTTGGTTTGTGTAAGGCTTTTACCTGATCCTGATTGCACCCTGTGGTAGTTTTTCTTCGTGCCTTCAGGCACGATCAATATGCTAGTGTGTGTGTGTGTGAGTATATATAAACGTACAAATACATTAATGCATGAAACCGTTTTATTCCAACAATGTTACATGTTCTGATTAATTCATCCCAATCTTATAAATAACCTCTTTTTACTTGACTAAACATTTCTTTCCCGATTTAACGCACTCGGTTAAATACTTTGAACGAAATACCATTTGTTTAGGAAAAGTCACTTCTTTTATTGAAAATTTCCCATTTACTTATTGTAACACCCCGCCCGCCCGGGGAGAGCGAATGGAGCGCTAATGCGATAAAATAAATCCAAATCCACAAGTGACAAGGTATAGAGCATCTAAGTCCCACAACACTAAAAGAGAAACTACAAATCTCAATCTCTTCAAATTAAATACCAAATCTCTCGAATTACATACAACAACTAACTCAAAAATAAAATACAAATCTCCAAAGCTCTATACATCAAAATAATACAAATCTTTCCCAAATAATCCACGCTAAAATAATTCCAATAATCCATAGCGCTCAAAACCACGCTAACCTGCCAACTAAAAGAAAATATGGGGGAGTACACAATATGACAGGAAAGATGCTCAACAAATATATTAACGGTGAATAAAACGTAGCAACACGAGTACGAATATTCAAATCGAAATGCAAATCTCAATAGCATTTATCAATAAATTTCTCAAAAACACATCAATGGGTCACTAGGCCTCACCACCTCCGTATATGTTTTATCAAACCGTAGCCCGGGAAACAGGAATTTTGGCGGGTGCCCAACATCCGTGCCATATTAAAATCTCATGACAACGTGCTCATCAACAATATAATGATACCACATGAATCAAAATAATTTCAACAATTATTTTCCAGATTTCAATGAATTTATCAATTCAAATATGAGTTCAATTAACAAGAATTCAAAGAGAATGACACTCGCGAGATTTAAGGAGCATATTGTGTAAAACCCCATACCTCAAACCGTGATGAGAAACCAATGATGAATCATCCCAAAAATCATAATCACATCCTCAAGATCAACACAAAAGATCAACAAAAGCTTCTCCAAGATCCTCCAACAAAATAGCCCCAAGAAGACCTCTAATCTAAGGTTGGAACTCACAAATATCAAGGGCCAATGTGTATATAAAAAGAAGAGGAATATAAAATATATTTGCTGCCAAAATTTGTGCCAAAAGTATGTTAAAAGGCTTGCCCACGACTTCCTTTTATAATGCAAAGAAATGAAGAGTTGGAATCCAAAAGACTCCTTTAAATAAGGCAAAGAAATGAAGAGTTGGAAGTCAAAACAACTCCAGGAGTTAAAAACATTTAAAAATCATTTTAAAATCCGTTTTAACTCCGATTTCGAAACCGTTTGAAATTCCCGCCTTTAAAAATAACAACCAACATATTTGAGCAATAAAAGTAATTTTATCAAAAACTTTATTTTCCTCCATTTTCCAGAAATTAATTAAAATAGCCCAAAATTACGCAGGTTGTTACACTTCCCCACTAACAATGGAATTTTGCCCTCGAAATTCGCCGAATGCCTAACTCTAAAGAATCAGGCTAACAATCTCCAAAAATAATCTCGTTTCCAAAAATAATTCCTCACCTCTAATCTCCAAATTTAACACGAATATCGCCTAAAATTTTCTATCTCCAAAAATAGCTAACCACGCAATGAACCCAAAATCCAAGCCCCGAGGGTTGTCTTATACCTAAGCTCTGATACCATTTGTAACACCCCGCCCGCCCGGGGAGAGCGAATGGAGCGCTAATGCGATAAAATAAATCCAAATCCACAACTGACAAGGTATAGAGCATCTAAGTCCCACAACACTAAAAGAGAAACTACAAATCTCAATATCTTCAAATTAAATACCAAATCTCTCGAATTACATACAACAACTAACTCAAAAATAAAATACAAATCTCCAAAGCTCTATACATCAAAATAATACAGATCTTTCCCAAATAATCCACGCTAAAATAATTCCAATAATCCATAGCGCTCAAAACCACGCTAACCTGCCAACTAAAAGAAAATATGGGGGAGTACACAATACGACAGGAAAGATGCTCAACAAATATATTAACGATGAATAAAACGTAACAACACGAGTACGAATATTCAAATCGAAATGCAAATCTCAATAGCATTTATCAATAAATTTCTCAAAAACACATCATTGGGTCACCAGGCCTCACCACCTCCGTATATGCTTTATCAAGCCATAGCCCGGGAAACAGGAATTTTGGCGGGTGCCCAACATCCGTGCCATATTAAAATCTCATGACAACGTGCTCATCAACAATATAATGATACCACATGAATCAAAATAATTTCAATAATTATTTTCCATATTTCAATGAATTTATCAATTCAAATATGAGTTCAATTAACAAGAATTCAAAGAGAATGACACTCGCGAGATTTAAGGAGCATATTGTGTAAAACCCCATACCTCAAACCGTGATGAGAAACCAACGATGAATCAGCCCAGAAATCATAATCACATCCTCAAGATCAACACAAAAGATCTACAAAAACTTCTCCAAGATCCTCCAACAAAATAGCCCCAAGAACACCTCTAATCTAAGGTTGGAACTCACAAATATCAAGGGCCAATGTGTATATAAAAAGAAGAGGAGTATAAAATATATTTGCTGCCAAATTTTTTGCCAAAAGTATGTTAAAAGGCTTGACCACGACTTCCTTTTATAATGCAAAGAAATGAAGAGTTGGAATCCAAAAGACTCCTTTAAATAAGGCAAAGAAATGAAGAGTTGGAAGTCAAAACAACTCCAAGAGTTAAAAACATTTAAAAATCATTTTAAAATCCGTTTTAACTCCGATTTCCAAACCGTTTGAAATTGCCGCCTTTAAAAATAACAACCAACATATTTGAGCAATAAAAGTAATTTTATCAAAAACTTTATTTTCCTCCATTTTCCAGAAATTAATTAAAATAACCCAAAATTACGCAGGTTGTTACACTTATACATAATTTACCTTAGTATTTTTTTTCTTGAAAATCACCTTTCAACACGTGCAAGAACTGTGTTAGAAAATACATATTTTTCGTTGAAAACCTTTCATAAACACAAACTTGTGTTAATTATGGGTTAAACATCTTTAGGTTGATTAATAACCCACTTAATTACTTCACTTTACCATTCATTTATTTCATTGACATTAGCCAATTGCTCATATTACTTGTCCACATTATCTTTCAACCCGAACATTTATCAATTTCATTCAAGTTAGGTTGTCTTTCTTATATTCACCACATAACCTATCTCTTGACATGTTTCATTTTCACTATGTTTTCTCGAACGTCCAAATATCCGCATACTTTAATAGTCCCCACACCATTGACTATACTACTATATGCCCTGGCTGTGATTTTGGGTATTTTACCCCAGGACTTTGGGTTCTTCTTAATTATTTTCGGTCTCATCCGAGTCTATATTAATGTGTTTTAACATTTATCCAATGTCCACATTATTTTACTTTTACCAGCCGAAGTCAAAACATGGGGATCTCACCCCATTTTGTGCTATACTTTGAAAATCACCATTTCTTGCCCAATATTCACTTGCATTGGTTTTATCCCAAAAAACAGTTTCATTTAGGACCATTTTGGGTAAAACCTTTTCCAACATTTTTTGACTCTATGTAAAATTACCAATTTACCCATTTGTCTTTAAACTTGTCTTTTCCTTTATTTTCACAAGTGTTATTTCCCAAAAATACTATTAATTTACACACATTAACTTCTTAAATTTTTTTAACTCATTAACACCTATTCAACACTTTGGAGTAACATACTTGTCAAGTTGAAAATCTCTTTATTTCATTACTTCTTCTATCAAGGAAGTAATTTGGCATTTTTAAGACTACTTTACAAAGAAAGCACCATTTTCCCTTATTATCGTATATAGTCTTGAAAACATACAATTACCAACATACTTTAAGGTATGAAATTTCTATTTTTTTTTATTTCATCTTAAAACTCATTAAACGAACGTTTACTAAACTTGTTTATATAATTTTCATAAAAAAACTACAAGTTTCTATACACGGGAAGAGGGATTTTAAGTCCAAAAATCCAAGAAATTGAGTTTAACATATGATTTATTTAAGAAATTTCATTATATTGTAAAAACATGCTTTTCAAGACTAAAGACACATTTTGTTCTTCAAACTTGCACAAATGTCAACTTTCACAATTGCTATTTTTATAAGAAAGCTTCAAGATTTTGCTCATCAAGTATCTCAACAAGATAAATATTATCTTCAAAACATTTTATTCCATAAATTGTTTAACACCAAGTTTCTTGAAATATATCATTTTATCAACACCTTGAAATCAATTGTAAACCATTCTACACAAAACCATAAGAAATAATCTCCTTAGATCATATATGCATCTTAATCTTAGAAACTCAACTACAATAACAATAGTATGGAAAAATAGAGTTCTTAAACAAAGAGTAGAGCTTTTCCACCTTATTGAAGCTCCAAAATAGGTGGATGAATGTGGAAGAAGATGGAAACCTCCCACCTCCTAAGGTGGACTTAAAGAGGTTGCCTAGATCCACCAAACTTGTCTTCTTGAGTGCTCCACGAAGACTCCCTTAAAACCCCATGCTTTCTTTTATTTTTCTTCATCACCCCCCCAACAATATCTCCAACATTCATAACTTTGACCAACAATGGTGTAGGTGGTTTGTAAGGAGTAAATATGTGGGAAACTATGAAACTATGAAATATTAGAGTGGTTTAAGGTGGAGGGAGGTGGTTCTAGGGTAGTGTAAGGTGGTTGTGGTGGATGAGGAGCTCTCAAGAGCTAGAGAGAGAGAGAGAGAGAGAGAGAGAGAAAATCTGATATTAAATGAACCCAAAAGGACTTAACGCCATATTGAAGACTGGGGACTG
This sequence comes from Sambucus nigra, assembly GCA_949130495.1. NCBI lineage: Eukaryota > Viridiplantae > Streptophyta > Magnoliopsida > Dipsacales > Adoxaceae > Sambucus > Sambucus nigra. Next base: position 101,952,734 of record OX422218.1, on the reverse strand, counting down.
GTAAGATATTAAATCGAGTGAGGCGTGATCCACTCCAATGGACGCTTCCTTCAAGGTTCTCAAGAACTTTTGGAGGAGCTTATAGTAAAACAACCTGCTTTTCATAAAAATGGAACTCAAGTTGGAACTCCCTCCCTAGAAGAAGATAAAATTCAGAACAATAATGGTAACTCTTCTCAAGACAAACTCCTGAGAGTGATGGCTTTCAGTGGGGAGTGAAAAAACAAGGCCCTTAACACTTAGAGAGAGAGCAACGAGAGAATACTAGTAGGTTTTGGTGTGATTTTGACAGAGTAACAGTGAAACTTGAGTTATGATTCTTACTTGACATTGACCATGGGTCTTATTTATACTTGGGCACTAGGATTGAGTTGGCACTTTTGGAAGTCAAAATTGAGAGGGTTGGTAAGGGACAAGGTCTAAAATGTATCATTTGCCCCTACCTATGTGTAATTGCCTCTCCTATCTGACAGGTTCCACCCGGTATAAACCAAAGTCAAAAAATAAATTTGTCTGTGCTTGAAGACAAAATATATGATTTGGTAAATATCATTTAAAACGGTAACTTATGGTACGAAATTTGTGAACTTGAGAGGGGAGGCCTCAAGGACCACCTCCTCTAAAATATTTTCTTTTAGGGGGGTCTTGAGGACCTCCTTCTCTAAAATTATTTTTTATAATAAAAAAATCATTTTTGGTGAGCAAACTTTTGGTTGCTCATTCTAGTTATGACTGAGTTTGTTTTGTAAGGACTTGTGTTACTCCTAGGGTCTTTTCACTAGTATTCTCTCAATCCTAAAATTCTAAGTGACTGAGCTTGCTCAACAGACCTTGTTCTTCAGCCGTCAAGCTAAAACTCCCAAGAGATCCTAACTGGCCTATTTGAGCCTTGCCTGCTCAACTAGGCTACCCGTACAAGAAATTAAGAACTAGTATTTTTTATTCTTTGAAAGAATAATCTTTCATGATGAGGGGTTGCTCCTGGAAGCCCCTTCCTCATCCTAGCCTATTTTCTTAAAGCTGGGGACCTTGAGGGTTCCGCGTTCAATATTTTCTGGAAGATGAGGGACCTTGAGGGTTCCGCATCCCATATTTTCTTGTAGTTGAGGGAGGGGAGCCTTGGGGGTTCCGCTCCCAAATTTTTTTTGGCAGTTAAGGGAAGGGAACCTTGGGGTTTACGCCCCCAAATATTTTCTTGTTGTTGAGGGAGGGAAGCCTTGGGGTTTCATGCCCAAATATTTTCTTGCAATTGAGGGAGGGGGGCCTTGGGGGTTCCGCGCCCAAATATTTTCTTGTAGTTGAGGCAGGGGAGCCTTGAGGGGTTCGCGGCCAAATATTTTCTTGCAGTTGAGGGAGGGGAGTTTTGGGGGTTCCACGCACAAATATTTTCTTACGGTTGAGGGAAGGGATCCTTGGGGGTTCCTCGCACAAATATATTCTTGCGGTTGAGGGAGGAGAGCCATGGGGGTTCCGTGCCCAAATATTTTCTTGCAGCTAAGGGAGGGGAGCCTTGGGGGTTCCGCGCCCAAATATTTTCTTGCAACTGAGGGATGGGAGTCTTCGAGGGACCATATCCCCAAAATACAGCGAACAAGATTGAAATACCCCTCTGCATTAGGCCCTCATGCAAAGTCTTTTGTGTTGGGAAGACCAAAAAGCTTTGTATGTTAAAAATTTAATTTTTTTTGAGGGACTCTAGGGGTTCCTCAATGTTACCCCTAGGGTCATTAAATGGACTATCCCTTTTTTCTAGGTTTTAGGTTCTTGAGAAGCCATATGTCGGTATGGGAAGTGTCATCTCATCATTTGGCAAAAAAATCTGATAGCCTTTTGTCATTCCTGCACGTTACAAAAGCTCATTTTTGAATAAATCCTCTCCTTCTACCATTTCCTCAAAATATTTACAGTGAGTTGAGATTTCTAGTGAGAGAAAAAAATCAAAGATTCCGTAACTTTTTCTTTCAAGTTTCTTCAAAATATCATCAATGGTTTCATCGTCGCCTATTATTTCTTCAAATATTAATGGCACCGTTATTGCGCTCATGCTACGCTCTTTACCCATCTCTATTTCTGTATCCACGGTGGTGACCGCCAGTACCACTATCATAACCACCGCCCCAGGCAGTTTTGTTTCATCTATTTCTGATGCCCCATTTTTGGCTAATGCCGTCTCTATAGGCCCAAAACCGGTGATTTCTTCATTTGACAAGGTTGTTTTTCAATCTGATTTAGTGACAACGTCTGGTGGGTTAGGTTCGAGGACGAGGACTTTTAAAGGTTCCACGTCGCTTTCTGTCATAGACAAGGGTTGCTCGTCCACTGTTCTAAACTTCGGGGATATCTCCTCAGTTGCTTTAATTTCAACAGGTTCCTCACATATTGCAAGGTCGCCTAAGGGCTCCCTGATTATGTCTCTGCCAATGACAGGTTCCTCATTTAATTATTTAATGATGCCGAGTTCCTCACCCCTGCTTCCATAACTGAGGGTTTCTCGACTGATTTATTCATGGCTTTGGGTTCCTCGCATGCTCTTCAATAATCCAAGTCATCTCAAAAGATTTATCCATGGATTTGGGTTCCTCGCATGCTTCTTCAACAATCGAGGGGTTTTCCACTGATTTATTCGCGACTTTGGGTTCCTTGCATGCTTCTTCAACAATCGATGGTTTTTTTGACCAATTTAGTCGCGACTTTGGGTTCCTCGTGTGAGGTTTTGACCACGAGGAGTATCTCATCTATGATTTTGACCTCTAAGGGTTCCTCATCTGCTATCGTGATCATGAGAGTTTCCTCAAACACCAAGGGTTCCTTGTGACCGCCATTGGGTGAGGTGGGTTCCTCATCCAAAGAGTTTACGATGACTAGTTCCTCATTTATCACTTTGACCTCAAAGGGTTCCTCGTCTGCGCTCGTGGCCTTGAGTGGTTCCTCGAATACTGAGGGTTCCTCGCGATCACTATTTGTTAAGGTGGGTTCCTCGTATGAAGGAGTTGTGGTGGTGGGTTCCTCGATCGCCAACTTAATTGAGATGGTTTCCTTTCTTATGCCAGGGGCTGGCATGGGTTCCTCGTTTCAAGGTTCCTCATGATAACTGGAAGTTGGCGAGGGTTTCTCGCTTGGGATGTTGAATATGAGAGGGTCCCTGTCTGATACTTCTATAACTATGGGTTCCTCTCTTGAACCTATAGCCATCAGAAGTTCTTCCACCATTTCATCTTCTTCTCAGGCTTAGGAAGATTATATGCTCACTCTCCAGGGAAGAGACTTTAACGTCTATAGTCGCGCACCTTTTTTGGAATGGGTGATAATTTCATGGCTTCCCTTGTCAAAATTGAGGAGAAGTTCGTAGCCAATGTTTTCGAGAGACCTCATGTGGGGTTAGGTGAGTCTACTGATTCTCCTATTATTATTCCTGAATCTATTCTGAGAGTTAGAGTTGATCGCAGTGATTTCCCTTATTCCAATATCGAGATCAAGGTTGCGGGGGGTGCCCTAGAGGAGTGGGCTACGTGGGTTGACCATATTCGGGATATTCCTTCTTATAAGTCTATTCTTGAGGGACTTGGTCTTCTTACTGCTTTTTATAGTTTGAAGTCTTGTACCGTGGCTAAATATAGTTCTTCCCTCAATATTTTACTATCTCGGCGGAGTAGGGAATCTTACACTTTTGTGACTAGATGGGGCGAGTTTAGTGTTACTATGAAAGATGTATGCGAGTTGTATGCCCTACCTTTCCTTGGGGAGCATGTTTTGACTGATGGCTATGAGGACCCTTTTGAACAGGAGATGGTGGGGGAGTTGCAGGCTGCACTTACCGAGTGTTCGAATATGTGTCTATAAATGTATCTGGCATTACCAAACATTCTTTAAACAAATGGTAGAGGTACTGGTTTAGAGATTTTGAGCAGCCATTGAAAGGGTAGGCTTCTAGCAGACCTCTCAGATGTCAAAATGGTCCAAAAATTCATTCTTCCTCACACTTGGCTGCTTTTCTTATCACTTTTCTGAGCTGATTCTTGTTCCCAGGTAAACCCGAAGACTCTCCTCATGAGCTCCTTTTCAGATTAGCTGTGAGGTTATCGCAAGGGAGGTCAGTACCCCTTGTGGATTTAGCTCTTAGTTCTCTTTATTCCTTGTTGGATTGTGCCAATGTAAATGTTAAGACGTCCTGTGACTGCTACGATGCCGCTAACTTTTCCCATTCTCTTCTTCTGATGGCCTTTTTTTTTGAGCATTTTCCCCATTTTGGTCCTGAGATGTAAGCCTGCAATAGTAATGCTGCTCGTCTTTTGAGATGGATTAGGAAATCCCTTAAGAATCCCCTGGGACCTTTGATTGATTATATTAAGGAGTTCTACTTTCTACCATATAGAAAATTCCCCAGTGGTGTGTGCAACTGACTTTCTTTCCCCGGTGACGGTGGTACCTTTTATTTCCATGTTGATGCTGACTCTATTTCTACTTGCTCCCATATCAACGTGGTGGCAATGCTAATACCAAGTCTTCTACCTTCTTTGACGGAGCTGAGTCGAGGTGCCGAGTTCTATCACTCATAGAGAGTGAGGAGGCAGATTAGTTATGACCAGGGTGTTCGCACCCTTTCCTACCCTTCAAGCTGGGACCCTTCGGAGTTATATTTGAAGGAATATAGGAACTTTACCATTTAGGTAATGTTTCATAGGGTGTGTCACTTAGGAGGACTGTATGTACCTCCCCATGATTACTTGCCTCCATTCACCCCTTCATGATTCTTACTCTGGCAGCGTCAGGTTCTTCTCATTCAGAACTGCGTGGCTGGTCCTCCACACGAGACTAACCCTATTAAGTACGTCAAAGCCAAATTCTTAATCAAGTGGACTTAGAAAGATGGTTGGCATCTTAGAACCACACCCAGATCGCCTCTTGAGCAAGTTACTCCCATCCTAGTGAGGTCGCACCTCGATGAGTGTACCTAGCCACAACAAGCTGAGGTGCCTTTTGCCAAGTCTAAAGGCCAGTCCAAGGGTAAAGGAAAAGCAAGGGCTCCTACAGTGGGTAAGAGAAAACACACAGACACGGATGTGTCTAACTTCATTATTGCCACTATTCCTTCTCCCTCTCCCCCTCTTCTCCTATGAGGACCAGAGCTACCAAGAGGAAGAAGGGGGTTACTATGGATTCTTCTGATCCCTCCACATTAGACCAGGGGGCTGATATCGATGATCTCGATGTTGAGGATGCCTATAGGACTATCAGGGAGCGAGGTTATGAGGATTTGGTCCTTTCTTCCCAGGGGACATCAGTCACATTTATTCCCATTACATAAGGTACTACACCCAAACATTCTTTACTTTGTGAAACTGGATCTTATGAAGTTCCACATGCTAGTTCCCCCTCCCCCTCATTAGAAGAGGAGCTAGTTGACTATGGAAGCACGCCTTCCTACGATGATCATAGTTCTTCTTCGAATGACGTGGATGGCTTGGATCTTCATGGTGAAAGTGCTACTGACACATGTGCTTTGTTATTGGTTTCGAGGGAGTCTTCCAATGATGATGAGACATTACATTCCCCTTCAGGGTTTAGCTCCACCACCAGGCCCCTTCCTTATAGTCAGGGTGTGCGCCCTGCTGCTATAAGTCCTTATTTTCTTAAGATCTTTATGCATATGATTTTTTTCTTCTCTTTTTATCATTGACTTGTTTACTAATTCTTTCACTTGCAATGTTTCCACAGGTTACTTCTGCGGAGGCAAGTGGTCTTTCACCTTCCCCCTGCATCTTGCTTCCTTCCAACGCGAGAGGAATTCTATGCTCATTTTTTTTGAGGCCTTTTCAGAGAGGTTTGTCACTCCCCTATGGGTTTTTTAAGACTTTGATATGCACAATTTATATTTCTTTTGCTAAGTGCTATATATTGCTATTTCTCTACATCTCTCATCTGTGCATCCTACTAGCACTAGGGTGCCTTCTATGACCTCGTATTCTACCAAGGTACCTCTCTGAGTTTATATAAGTGGTTGGTCTCATTGTTTTTTTTTTCAAAAACTATTTTCCTTTGTGTTCTCTGTTTATTTATGATTGCAGAGGGTGTTGCCTCTTAGATCTGTTGCTTCGCCTTCTCCCGCTTCGCCAGCGGGAACTTCTACAACTGAGCCCCTGACTACTTTACCTCCAGGGTTGCCCCCCTCAGGTAGGATTTCTATTTCTCGAGTCCACATCTCTATGGATGGAAGACCTATGATCCTGCCTATCCCTCATAGGCCAATGTTTACTATAACTTCCATTACTGAGCCTATTTCACAGGTTTCTTTCTCCGTTCAAGTATTGGTAGATTCTTTACCCATGATTGTGATGATGATGATATCTTCTAATGCCATTATTATAAATAGGTCTTCAGCATAGCCCCTGCTGCACCGCTGGTCACCTTCCGCCCTTCCTCTTTAGAGGGGGCTAAGGTACCTCGTTACTTTTTGTTTCTGCCTTTGGTATTACTTGTAATGACCAGTCATTTTCTTTTATTTTTTCAGTTGGTTCGTGGCATCACTGTACCAGTGCCTCCCTTTACTATTTCTTTAGCATCGCCTACTGCAGATGAGTTTCCTTGCCTTGTTGCTTTTGGTAAGAGTCCTTCCATAGTGCCTCTCTCAGTAACTATTCCTGTCATTGGTCTTGGGTCTTTTCTATATGTTTATTTTTGCGTTGCTAATTCTTGTCTCTTTTTCTTCATTCACAGGCTAGCTCTGTGGAAGCTTCCTTACCTATCACGCCTGCCACAAGTGTTGTGGAGGCAGCTCTTCAAGCTCTGTTCACTGCTCCCTCCTTGACCGCTGTGGGGGTAACTACTCAGATATCATTTCTTACACTTGCATGAGAGTAGCCTTTTATGTGTCACTCTTGTAACTCATATTTTTTTCTTGCACTTTGCCGATGCTTACTAACACTTACCTGTTTCTCTATTATTAGGTTAGTGCTGCAATCGTTCTAGTGATTGCGAACCATATTGGGGGAATGGCTGCGGGAGAGCTGATATGCTGTCATACCTTTCCCTATTTTTCTACTTCCATTTTCTTCTTGCTTTTACTGTACAAGTGTGCTTACCTCCGTCCTTATTTCATTGTTTCCAGGCTACTGAGGCAGTTGCTTCGGTAACTGTGGAGCACGTTGGAGAGATAGCCATGAGATAGGTATTCTACTTCCATACCTTCTCTCTTTCTCTCTTTTTGTTTCTCCTTTTTTCTACACAAGTGTTCTCACCCTCACTCTTATTTTATTATTTCCAGGTGAGCGAGGCCATTGCTCCGCTGAATGTGGAGCATTCTAGAGAGATGGCTGCGAGAGAGGTATTGTACTGGCATACCTTCTCCCTTTTTCTGTTTCTCCCTTTTCTTCTTGCTTTTACTGCGCAAGTGTTCTTAATCTCACCCATGTTTCATTGTTACCAGGTGAGTGAGACCATTGCTCTGACGACCGTGGAGCACGCTAGAGAGATGGCTGTGAGAGAGGTATTATACTAGCATACCTTCTCTCTTTTTACGTTTCTCCCTTTTCTTCTTGCTTTTGCTGTGCAAGTGCTCTTAACTACACCTCTATTTCATTATTTCCAGGAGAGTGAGGAAGCTGCTCCGATGACTGTGGAGCGGGCAGGGAGTGTTATGGTGCATCCCTCTCAGGTATTTAACTGTCATACCTAAGTTGCTATTTCCTCCTGTTTACTCATGGGTCGTATTGATATTTCTCATTGCTGTTTCTCATGCTTAGCCTGGCATCTCCCCTTCGGCTGGATTCCTTCTGATTGGCGGCAACACACTCACCCCTTTGAGCTTTGGGGTAAGCTTTTTATCGCAGCCCTTTTCAAAGTCTAGATACAACTCTCATTATCTTATTTTCTTTTGACTTATCATAAACACTTATTTTTAGGATCCTACTAGTGGGTCCAACGAGGTAGATGATGAGGGGGATCGTAACTTTGAGGCCACTCCTATGGCTGGTGATGCCGATTCTGGCGGGGAGTCCTCCTTTCTTCCTTTTGAGGTAGAGTCTCGTCATTCAGGTAGTGACATAGAGGCGGAGGCTCCTGCAATTTTTATGAGCAGATTGTGGCGTGAGGAGCGGCCAGGGCACACGAGCGCCAGATTCTAGATTTGATTTTGGAGCATCATTTGAGACATTCACCTCTCAGAGTGTACTTCATATTAATAGTCTTACGGTGTGCAACCTGAAGGCCCTTGATAGTCACCTTCATAATTTCTTGACTACTTCTCCTGCTGAGCTGACCAGTGCTTTCACTTTATTGTTCTTCGAGGCTCTCCGTGACCTACAACAGTTCTACCATTTTCAACTAGGTTGGATTGATGCTAAGGTTTGTTATTTTCTGAGCATTCCTTTTCAGAAGATGGTGAGACTTCAGACATCTAGACAGACCAGGGTCGACCAGCGACAGGCGGAGGTTGCGAGGATCAGGGGACAGATTGCATCACTTCAGTCCTAGATTACATCTCTTTAGTCCTAACTTGACAAACTTGAGTCTGGTTACCAAGAGGATGATGTCAAGTTGGTTAGGCTGGAGGAGGAGTTATTGCAAGAGGTTGGTCCGTCATATGCTGGTGCCCTCACCCACAACGACTTGGTCTTTGTTATTTCTAGTGAATAGGTTATTTCTTGCCTTATACTACTTTTGTTCCTCATGTATAGAAACTGGTTATTTATGAATGAGAAAAATGTTGCTCTATTTCTCTTGCACATTTTTCTTGTCCTTTACCTCTATCTATAGTTTGACATTTATTTACAAAGACCCACTCTAATTTTTTGTGAGCGTGTGGTCAATTTAGGTTGCCCCTTATACAATGGGGTACTTGCATTGATCTGAGAAAGTCATATATATATACAATTTTTTTAGTTCCACCCCTTGTGACTGCGGGTATTTGCATGTTATGTGGGTGAGTTACTAAATCTTGAGCTTCCCCGATGTCTGTGGGGGTGCTTTTTTACATTATTTTAAGGAATATCTTGGAGAGAGTGAATGACCCCATCTCCTTCCTTTTCATAAGAATCTTTACAAATGAAATAAGTAAATAGATGATTCTCTTTTTAGCTTGGTAAATCAACACTGTCCCTTGTAGAACGTGAGGTCCTTGCTCTACATTTTCTTAAGAGATTTCATGGTCTCAAAGATATTATAGAGGGGGGGGGGGGGGGTTGACCTCCTTCTCTACATTTCTCTTTCACTGGTTAAGTAAAGAAGCTTTGAGAACTGAGGCTAAAACTTGTTCTCTGGGCTAAGTCTTTTAAAAAATATATTATATATATATAAATTACTTGGAGGATATCCTCCTATTGGTGTGGTGGAAAAATAAAACTACTTGTCTGCTATATCTAGAAGCACTTTGCTCAATATACTTTCTCTTAGAATGGATGTACCCCTCAAAGTGTAATGAGCAAAGTTCTTCTTCTTTTTCATGTACCCTCTTCTATCCTAGTAGAGAGCATTTATGAAAAGAAAACATTTTGTTAGGTCAACCTCATAGAGTAGGTAGGTAATCAAAATAAACATAAAAATGATCAAAAGTATTGCTATTTATTTCTTTTTCTGTTGTGTACTGCTTACAAGATGGTATTGCTCTATCATTTCTTTTCAAAAAAAGATTTTTTTTGGTATGAAAGCAAACCGCTCAAATTCTATCGCAAAGGTGAAATTCAACAAAAACTAGGCATAATACCTTTTCAGCCACTTGCAATTGATGGATTGGAGACAATCCCTCTCCGACTCTGAAATATGGAAGTATCCAAACTTCCTTACCCCTCTCACCACAAAGGGGCCTTCCCAGTTGGGTTTCATTTTTGACGCTGACATGTTGCGGAGGTGATGGGTAGATGCCCGGAGGACAAAGTCTACCACTTGAAATTCTCTGGTTTTGACTAGGTTTTTGTCGATTGGGTATAGACTTTGAAGTTATCCCTTGACTTATCTCGATGCTCATCCAACGCCTCTAGCTGCACGTGCCGTGGGTCCAGAATGAGTCCATTACTTAGAGCGACCCTAACTGAGGGAACTGCTAGTTCCACTGGTAGGACAACTTTGGTCCCATACACGAGTGAGAACGGAGTAAACTCGGTAGACTTTCTCTTCGAAGTGAGGTAGGCCCATAATACCATGGGTAACTTCTCATCCCATTCCCCTAGCATGTCTTTCTCATTCTTCTTTAGGATATTGATTATGGTTTTGTTGGTGGCCTTTTCCTGGCCATTTTCTTTTGGGTAGGATATGGTGGAGCTATTTTGCACAATCTTATACTTGTCCGTGAGAAGCCCCATGTACTTGCAAATGAACTGTTTCCCATTATCTGTGAGAATCACCTTGGGTATACCAAACCTGTATATGATATACTCCCTGATAAAATGGGTTACCACTTGGCTAGTCACCCTCCTTAGAGGGATGGCCTCTGCCTAATGGTATATAATTCTGTAGCTATGTTGATGAAAGCTTTACCATGTGAGGCTGGGCTGATCTTTCCCACCGGATCGAAGCCCATGTGTGGAAGGGGTAGGGAGATTCTAGGCTTTACAAGCAGACAGAGGGTCATGCATCATGTAGCCATGCACTTATCAAGCTCTGCATTTTATCACATAACCAATGGAGTCAGCCTCCATGGTCGGCTAGTAGTACCCCAATGTCATCAGCTGATCATATAGTTTGGTATGTCCCATGTGGGAGGGCTCATAAGCTTCCTTCAACACCCTCCCTGTGTCTTCTTTAGCTATGAACTTTAGTGCTTTCCCATTATATCCTTTCCTGTAGATATCTCCTTCCACCAAGTAGAAACGGACTACCCTCTTTTGGAGATAAATTTCATTTTCTCTCTCTACGGGTAACTCACCATCTTTTAAATACGTTACGTACGGTTGCCTCCAATTTTTAAAGACCTCCATACAATTAGATTTTGCTGGTTGGTCAAAATGGGTTTGGCACTTTAAACGACCGTGCAGTAGATGAACAACCTCCGCGCTCATGGTGGGCCAGTAGTGGCCCCCTCGCTGCAATCGACGATAAAGCGGGATGTCAGTATCCCCAGAATGCTTTTCATGCATCTCTTCCAACAACTCTTTAGCTTCTTGTTCTCCAACACACCTAGCTAAGAACCATTCAGGTCTCTAGAAATAAAGGGTCCCTCGCAGCAGGTGGTAGTTAGCCAACTCTAACATCTTCATTGTCCCCTCTCTCGTCTCTAGCGGTTTCACCACTAGGTGTCTCCAATATTTCGGTTCATCGCTTGGGAACAAAGACTTCACTGTGGTGGACATTGTTCTCCGCCGAACTGTGATCATTGCCTCTGTTTCATCCATGTCCAATTTCTGTGTTATCGTAGCTAGTGCGTCGAGATGCCTATTCATTGTTCTTGCATGTCTCTCAACAGTTACCTCTAGGAATTGCCCTAGCAACCTCTGGATGATGTATCTGTAGAGTGACAAGTTATCATGATTGAGAGAAAATTCCCCATTAACCTTTTTCACCACTAGGTCAGAGACCCCCGAATGCATAACACTCTGATGCCCTTTCGGAGCGCTTCTAACATACCCAGAGCGAGAGCTTCATACTTAACCTCATTGTTCGAGCATTTAAAGTCTAACTTGAAAGAGAGGGCAATTTTTTTACTTCCTGTTTGAGAGTATGACTCCCGACCTCCTGTCCCTTGGGCGCCTGAGCCATCAAACTCCATTACCTATTTTTCCATTTCTTCCACCATGCATACTTGGAAATTCTCCCCCGCCAACTCTTTATCAGGGGGCTCAAAATTTCCACTTGGAAAATAGGCCAACAAATCTTCTATCACTGGACTTTTGAAGGCTTTGGTCACCGTACACTTATAATCATACTCTGACAAGATTAAGAACCATCTTAATGCTCGCCCGACAAGTATCGTCCTTACCTGGAGGTACTTGATAGGGTCACACTTGGTGACTATATGAACTGTAAAATCTAGCAGATAGTGTCTCAATTTCTGAGTCACGAAGACCAAGGCAAGACACCGTGTCTCCACATTGGTATATCAAGATTCTGTTCCCGAGATTACTCTTGACAAATAGTACACTGGCTTCTCTACTCCTTCCCTTTCTTGGGCCAACAGTGCCCTTACGGATCTTTTCGTTGAGGTGAAGTAGAGTAGCAGTGGTACCCCGACCTTAGGTGGGATCATTATGGATGGAGAAGCTAACATATCTTTAATGTTCTAAAATGATTTCTTCTATTCCTTCCCCAAACCCATTTGGCCTTTTCCTTTAGTAAAGGTGTAAATGGGTGAGTTGCCCTTGCTAGAGCAGGTATGAACCTTCTCAGGTAAGATACCTTTCCTAAAAAGATCTTGAGCTGCCTATGGCTCTTCGGGCGTGGCATCATTACTATGGCTTTCGTCTTCTTCGCATCAACTTGCACTACTTGTCTATTCATAAAAAATCCCGAAAACTCTCCTGCAGTGACCCCGAAAGCACACTTCGAGGGGTTCATCCGCATCTTGTACCCGCGACACCTTTGAAATACTCTCCGAAGGTTCTGCATCTGCTTGCTTTATCTATTGGATTTCACCACCAAATCATCAATATAAACCTTTAGTATATAATGAAATAGGTCATGGAAGATTGCCATAATGTTTGTATGATACGTGGCCCTGATATTCTTCAATCTTAATGGCATGACTGTGTAGTGGAAATTTCCTAGTGGCATACGGAAGGCAGTCTTATCCCTATTTTTCGGATCCATATTAATATGGTTGTAGCCGAAGTACCCATACATGAAACTATACATCTCACGATCGACGGTAGCATCAACTAAGCTGCCTATGCTTGGTAGAGGAAACTTATCCTTGGGACATGCCCGGTTCAGATCGCGAAAATCCATAAAAATTCGAATTTAGGTTTTATCCTTCTTTGCCACTAGTACTATGCTGGAGAGCCACACAGGGTGAAGAATAGGCTTGATGAACCCTGCTGCCAATAGCTTCTCCACCTATGCCTTTATCTTCATGTCAAGATCAGCCTTGTAGGTGCGTGTTTCTTGCCTTACTGGAAAATCATTCAGAAGAACATTCAATCTGTGAGAGCTCACCTATAGGTATGTCCCGGGCATTTCTGTGTACTTCCAAGAAAAAAACGTTAATGAACTCTTTGAGAAAGCCTATAATCTCATCCTTTTATTTTGGGTTCAGATTTTTTGAGATTAGAATGAGTCTACCTTCACCCCCTTTTACCCCTAGGTTGATGTCCTCTAACTCTTGCAGTTGCTACCTGGGCCCATCCTGCATACATTTTGGAGCCTCCTCTAGTTCCTCAATATGTTCAATGATGTGAGACTCATCCACCACAAAACACTCTAGTGCCGAGTTGATGCTCTCATCCCAGAACGCCACCCGCTCAAATCATTATATCCGATATTTGACTTTCCCATCGGGTAGGACCACTTTTTTGCAAGTTTGAGGAGATTTGGCTACCTCTCGCACCTTCCTCTTGCCTTTTGCTATGTGGGGATCACCCTTTCCCCAAGCGATCGTTGACAAACTTCTTTAGCTTGGCACTTCCTCCAACCACTTTCTTCTCTTCTAGTCTTCTCGCAGAATTATTTCTTTCTTAGTCTAGATCCGTGTAGAATGCCTCATCCACCAGATGGTCCTCAACGGAGAAGGGTTTCTTCATCGCCTTGATTATGATCTATGATCATCAGATATTGGACTTTGCACACTGATGGTAGGTAGAGGGAACTATGCCATGGGTATGCATCCACACCCTCCCAATGAGAAGCTGGTAACTGGTATTAGCATTGATGACATGGAACTTGATGTGGGAGGTGAAATTCCCTAAATTGATTACTACATTCACGTATCCGAGGGATTGCATTCCGGTGCTGTCAAACCCTGAGATCACTAGTGGCACCGACACTATCTTCTCTTGGTCTATCCCCTTCTCGTATAACGTATTGATGGGCATGATATTAATAGATGCTCCTCCATCCATTAATTCCCTTGGGAATGAGACTCCATTGATCATAACTGTAACATAGAATGGATGGTTGTGGAAGTAAGGCACCTGCCTATCTACCTCGGAGAATACCGCTTCAAAATTATACCTCTTGATAAACCTCCCAGTTCTCCCCTACCAATTCAATGAGGGGTCTCCATGTTTCTACACAACTTCTATAACTTTCCTTGTGATCACTACTCTGGTTTCATACTTCACTCCTACTTGGTCGAAGAACCATTTAAACTTGGGGCTCCTCACTATGGCCTCGCATTAAGAATCTGGGTCAACCTCATATGTCTGGGCATTACAAATATATTCTACCTCGGATGTCCCCCTTCATCCAGAGAAAGGATGACATCCAATCCGCCCTGTGGGTGGTTTACCTGCTCAATTTCTTCATTTCCATCATCTTCCTAGTTCGGAGTGAAAAACCACTCCTCTCGCTTCCTTTCTAGCTCAATTCTCTATTTCCTACTAAGTGACAACCTTTCCAATTCTTCACATATTTGATCATCACTCTCCCACTCCATAAACTCTAGAGTTGTTTCTTCATTATACGCCACTACTGTGTTGACAGTGCTAAAGTGATGTGCTGGAAGTGGATTTTCATTGATATCCACCGGGGGAATCTTCAAGGTACCATTGGCCACCTGCTCTCCAATGATCCTTATCAAGTAGTAACAATCCTTAGTGGAGTGTTGCACTTGCTTGTGTAACTCATAATATTTAAGGTTAGTTTTATCTGCTGCTGTAGGGATTTTCCCATTAAAGTGAGGGGGTCCTTCCAACCCCTATCGTACCAAGGTACGATAAAAATCCATAGCTTTCGCTACGCTACAAGGTAGCGGTTGTGGAGCATCTTCCCCAAAATTTCTCTTTTTACATAGGTTGATGTTTTTGGATCCGGGGCCTCCCTTCTTACCCTTGGGATTACCATTCATATAGTTGACTGCTTTCCTCCTCGATACTTGAAACCTCCGCGAATTCATTGGTACTTACGTCCTCCAACTTGAGGTCATTGACTTGATTATCATGGCTATATTGCTAGCAGCTTTGGTTAACTCTCTAAATGTTCCATCTCTAGTTTCATTGATCAAATGCTACTTGTATTCGTTCAAGCGTCCCTTAACACATATTTGCAACAACCTTGCCTCTACTACATCCTTGTGTACATCCAGTGTTTTTTCACGAAAATGTTTGATATACTGCATTAACTCCTCACCAGTCTTCTGAACCTCTTATGCCCGGTGTCTCAGTGTAATTTATCCTCAGCTACAAAGAAATTTTGGAGAAATAGCCGGTGCATCTATTCCTATGTATGGATACTGTTGGGTGACAAACGTGAGTACCATGTATAGGCCTTCCCCGTGAGGGTCTTAGAGAACTCCCTCAACCTCAGATTTTTGTCATTAGCATGCACTCCAAGATATTGAACGAACCTTTTCATGTGCTCTCTTAGATTCTCCCCTTTACTACTGAACTTGATAAATTTTGGTGTAATATACCCCTCTGGGTATGGCTTCTAGTTCACTTCCTATGGGTAGGGGTCCTACATCTCCTCATACAAATGAGGACCCTCTATTTGGGAGGAGGAGAGCAGCTTCCTTACCTCCTCTATAGTAACAACTTTGGAGGGTGACTCCTCCAAACTCCTACCCTTTGTTGGTGGTGAGCTTGACGGTGTTGCAACTTGCTCCAGCACCGCCCTCTGCAGCGAATATACCTCTATCGAAATTTTTTCTGCAATAGCTGCCCCTCCAAAGGGGCCTGCTACTAGTGTTACATAGCCTTGGTCCAAAGTTTCCAAGTCTATATTATTTTATTTCAAAAACTTAAAACAGATGCTCATAAGGCTCATACCTACCATTGGAGCTACTGCCGGCGAGCTGGTTTGCCTTCCCAGAGGAGCGGGTGCCTTAGTTCCGATCACCACCACATCCTCTTGGGTGGTTTGGTCACTTTGAGTTTCATTCCTAGATGGAATGTATTAAAAAACTAGCGGCTTATAAATGTTGAAACCTTATTTGTCCATTAAAGTAGGAATACCTCCCCAGAGGAGTCAATAAATGTAAGAGGGTAGTGAGACTGGGGTCTAGTAAGATACTGAATCGGGTGAGGCATGACCCACTCCAATGGACACTGCCTTCAAGGTTCTCAAGAACTTCAGGAGCAGCTTCTGGTAAAACCTCCTCCTATTGGTGAAAATGGAACTCAAGATGGAACTCCCTCCCTGCAAGAAGATGAACTTCAGAACAATACTGGTAACTCTTCTCAAGAGAAACTTCTGAGATTGATGGCTGTCAGTGAGGAGTGAAAGAATAAGGCATTTAGCACTTAGAGAGAGAGAGAGAAATGAGAGAATACTAGGAGGTTCTGGTGTGATTTTGACCGAGTAACGATGCAACTTGAGTTATAATTCTTACTTGACCTTGCCCAGGGGTCCTATTTATACTTGAGCACTAGGGCTGAGTTGGAACTTTTGGGTGCCAAAATTGAGAGGGTTGGTGAGGGAGAAGGTCTGAATTGTACCATTTATACCTACCTATCCTGTGTGCAGCTGCCTGTCCCCTATGACAGGTGCCACATGGTGTAAACCAAAGTAAAAAAACAAATATGTCTGCGCTTGAAGACAAAATATCTGATTTGGTAAATATCATTTAAAACGGTAACTTGTGGTAAAAACTTTGTGAACTTGAGAGGGGATGCCTCAAGGACCACCTCCTCTAAAATAGTTTCTGTTGAGAAAGGGGAGGGGGTCTTGGGGACCTCCCTCTCTAAAATCATTTTTTATAATAAAAAAAGATTTATGGTGAGCAACCTCTTGGTTGCTCATTATAGTTATGACTGAGTGTGTTATGTAAGTACTTGTGTGACTTCTAGGATCTTTCTACTAGTATTATCTCAATCCTAAAATGCTAAGAGGTTGATCTTACTCAACAAACCGTGTTCTTCATCCGCCAATCCAAAACTCCCAAGAGATCCTTACTCGCCTAGTTCCCTGCTTGCTCAACTAGGCTTCCTGTACAAGAAAGTAAGTATTATTATTTTTTATTCTTTAAAAGAATAATGTTTCATGATGAGGGGATGCTCTTGGAAGCCCCTTACTCATCCTGGCCTATTTTTTGGAAGCTGGGGGACTTTGAGGGTTCTGTGTTCAATATTTTCTGGAAGTTGAGGGACATTTGAGGGAGGGGAGCCTTAGGGGTTTCGCGCCCAAATATTTTATTGCAGTTGAGGGAGGGGAGCCTTGGGTTTCTGCGCCCAAATATTTTCTTGCAGTTGGGGGAGGGGAGTCTTGGGGGTTTCGTGCCCAAATATTTTCTTGTAGTTGAGGGATGGGAGTCTTGGGGGGCACCCAAATATTTTCTTACGGTTGAGGTAAGTGATAGACTGGGTTTTTTTCGCGGCGCGAGAGTCACCTACCCGTCGGTTGTTTTATATTCGGCTCACTAACTCTATACAAAAACCTAAGTTACGACTTTACTTGCGATACAAGTACAGCGGTAAGTCAGGTATCGAATCCACAGAGAATGTTCGATAGATCGTAAGAGATTATTAATTCAGGAATAAAAGTGTAAAAGCGTGATGTGTGCTAGGAAATAAGAGAAAAGAGAGAAGTTAGGACTAGATGAAGTAAAAGCGAGGATCGGTATATCATCCAACCATACGGCTCGAAATAATTATTAGTCAGAATTTTGGCCCAAGAGCAATTTAATTGAGCATTATCAATTAATCATAAACTTCGCACAATAAGGAATTTAAGCAAAAGTTGCGTGAATAAATACTTAACGCAAAATGGTCGCACGCGGATTAAACTCGGATTATCGCTATAAACACTAACATTGCATGACAAAGAAAGTTAAACGCGTAATAATCCGACTTTAATACGCGCGGGTCCAATTAAACACAATTCTGCACAACACCTAATTTTTGAAGCTTGGGGCCCGTTAATGGCGGAACGACATCCCGACGCTAATTATCTAGGGGCACATAATGACTAAACTAAATGACAAGTAATTAAACTAGGAAAGCAAGAAATAAAGAAATTAAACTAATTAGCAAAGCATGTAAATTACTCTACAAAGCAAGAATTAAGCAAGAACAAGTATATAAATGGAGATTGAAGTGGAAAGTTCAACATACATAACCCATATGGTTGTCAACCCAAAGATATATGAGGCCAAGCTCTCCAAACCCACAAAACCTAGGCTAAACTAATTAATACCGAGTCTTTTTAAGTATTACAACAAAATTGGGTTATATAGTAAGTTGGAATAAAAGAAAAGAAGAAAGAAAAGAAAAGGAAAATATCTCCAGAAAACAGGGGATCAATCGATCGACCCATTTGGTCGATCGATGGATGGCTGAAATCGTGGAAAGATTCTGAAGGATCGATCGATCGATCAAGCAGGACAGCTTCCTGTTTTGGCATGTATGAAATCCACGTCCGCTAGAAACGCCGTAACTTCTTCGTTTGGACTCAGAATCACGCACCGTTTATGGCCACACGAATCATGTGAGAAGGGCTACAATCTCTGTGTGATGTCGGGCTAGGTGCCCAAACTGTGAATTGACTGAATTTCCCTTGAACGTGCGAGTGTGTACGAAACTTGAGCGGAATGCGTCCGAACTACATTCTTAGTACCTAAATACCTACAAAAGTCCAATTATACCTCATATAGCATGTTAAAAATATAAACCTAGGTTGTCTGGTTAACGGGCTTAAATATAGAGATTAAGGCACCCGAAGGGGCTGAAATGCGTAGGTTCGATGGATGAAATACGTAATATTTACGTATTGTCACACCCCCTAACTTACACATTGCTAGTACCTAGCAATGAAATAGGATGCAACAAGAACAACAAGTAAACCAAAAAATAGGAGATAGTACAAAAATATGGTATAAATGCAATAAAAAGATAAGGCCACTTTCGCGGGCGAACGATTGCATTTAGCATATGAAATAAGTCGTTAAACCCCTAGGTTACCCTAGTGGACGAGTGTCGTCTCGTGGGGGTTTACAGGGATGATACCCACAAACATCATAAAGTTTCCTCGAAATATGCCCAATCACATGCGACAAGCTCAACAATATGGACAAGATTTCAACAAATTATTAACATAGCAAACGAATTCACGTGAAAAGTCCGTAGTTATTAACATTATAGAATGCACCTCAATGAATTGAAACTTTAACATGTGGGAGGGGAGTGAGAACACGCACAATATGATTTGGAAAAAACTTAAATAACTCGGATACTAAATATCAAAGCATGCATAAAAGTCAATCCTCACGGGCATTACACTCATCCAATGAATTCACTTGAAACAAGGAGGTAACATACGGGAAATGCGTGCATTAGGAGTAAATGTAAAGGGAAACAAGGCCTCACACATGTCACAATTGAAGAACGCTATATAGAAAATAAAAATTATAATCTCAGTGAAAGATACCGCACATATAAAAAGGCGAAATGCATTTTCACAGATTATCAAAACTATTCAAACCTTTGAGTTACATCTACTTAAGATCACATAGGACATTAATAGGGTTGTAATGTAGGCTAGGATAGGGTACGAAATGAAAGGGATGTATATACGGATTCAAAGGTGTTTGGGGATGAAACTCAGGATAATGGGAAAAAGTAGGCAATTTCAAAATTGGACAAATGATTTCCAAACGAGCATTAGATATAACAATCGAGAGTAATCAAAGCTTATTGAACACTATACATAATATATACAAATTTCTCTTTCTTTTTCTTTTTTTCTTTTTCTCATTTTTTTTCTTTTGTTTTCTTTTGTTTTCTTTTGTTTTCTTTTGTTTTCAACTTTCTCTTTTTCTTCTCTTTTTCACTACACTTTCTTCTTTTCTCACTCTTTTCAGGCTCAAATTGCAACAACAAAACAACAATATCATTCAATCCCAAGCAACAATCCAAAAAGGGTATGTAAGATAATATGTATGGTATGAAACTCCAATTTGGAGTAGGTTAGGGGATTTTGGGTAATGAAACGAAAGGCTAGTATTTAGGCTCAAGTGGGTTGACTAGGGAACATATAAACGGTGAGTTCAAGGTCATATATGTGATATACAAAGATGGCCTATGATCATTTCAAAAAGTTTACGCAATTCTCGAGTCAAAATAATATATGAAAATCATGCTCAAGTAATACATTTCATATATGAACTCAATTAATGAACGGTCAATGAAAGAATAACGAGAATACCAACGACTGTAACATTTTCAAAGAGGAAAGAATAGTGTATACACTCACAAATGAAGATAATTCTCTAATCTCACTCGGTGTAAGTATATACAATGCAACAAAAGATTACCGAGTTACAAAAATCTTAAACCAAATCAATATAATAAGAAACATGCATGTCCTCAAGGCATAAAGTTTAATTCATGAAGTTATTTATAATATTAATGATTTGAGGACTAAAGACTAATAACTTCTAAAATTGAGAACATGCATCGTTGAATTGTATAATGGATCGGGCAATTATTAAAATTTATCATCGGAAACAGGGGCAAAATGCCCAACAAAGGAGAAAAAGAAAGAAAATATTTTTGAAACTTTTCAAATTTTTTAACAAAAACATGCTTTGTAACTAAATTGTATTCAAATTTAAGGACTAAATAATGAAATGGATAGAATATCCCACACCCCCTAGCTTAAATGTTGCATTGTCCCTAATGCGTCCATTAAAGAACACAACACAAAGATAGGAAAATAATGATATTACCTAAATTTGGAGCGACCTCCATAAGTACAAGTCCAAATGAATCTGCAAAACAAGTTAGTACAAAGCACATGAAGAATATATATTGATGTATTAAGTTAAAAGAATCTATGTCACAAGTCACAACAATATATAGGGGCTGAAGTGCAAATACTAGATAAATTAATGGTGAACTTTTTGATTTTATAAAATGGAAGGTCACACACATTAAAATCCAAAAACAACCACAAACTACATTCTCAACGCACATTTCATAAGTTCCATACAAAACAACTTAACACATTACAACTATTAAAAAGAAAGAAATAAAAATAAAAATAAAATAAAAAATAAAAAATAAAAAATAAAAAATACAATATAATATCCATCCCAGAAATGCCAAAATTACCCAGTACAGCAGTAGCCTAGTGGCTGGAACCACTAGGATCAGAAGGATCTTGAAAATGAGGAGGTAGCGCTGTTTCCGAATCATGCCTCTGCTAGTAAAGGTCTCGCATCATCGTCTGCATCATCCGGTACTCATGCCTCTACTGCGCTCTATCCTGCCTCTGCTCGGCCCACTCCTGCCGCTGCTTGGCTTGCAGCTGTCTCAGCTCTACTTGCTGCTGGTCCAGGCGGGACTCCCATATAGCCCACCTGAGCCGGGTCTCCTCCCAGCATTGGTCCTGAACGGCTTGAAATGCCTCAAAGAGGGCATTCAAATCTATATGTGGCACTTGAGAACCCTCACCCTGCTCTATACCTCTAATATCGGCCTCCTCCTCTGCCATATCAGCCGCCTCTGCCCTCTATCTTTTGTTCCATGGCTCCCCCAAAGCGTGAGTCAACATCTTCGAGATATTGTCCTTTGTGAGAAGCCCTAGTGGCTTATGCTTACGATCAGTGTCATATTCTGGGCAACCGTGAGAAGTGAAGACCCTCGTGATGAAGGCAGGAAAAGTAAGGGAATACCTCCAGGTGATCTCCTTGGATGTCGCCAGCATCGTCTCCAAAAATATTTTGGGCAAACTGATATCGCCCAAATCATGAAGCATAGTGAAGATGAATGCTGCTTGCTTGTGACGAACCTCTGATCGGTTGCTCGTCACCATGAATGAGTGGACATTGATGTAGTGGAGAAGTCTCGATAAGTCCGCCATTGCCGCCGAATGGAACACACCTTTCTTCCATTCCTCGCCCAGTGCAAGGGCCTCAATCAACATCGCACGCCCAAACATATCCCCATCCAAAACGTTGATAGGATCCGCAGGGTCTGGCACACCCATAAAAGCAGCCAAATTTGCACGGTGGAGCGGTATTCGAACTCCACGGACCATGGCCTCATATGTAGTAGGCCCCTGCTCCCTCACCTCTACCAATGTCGCATAAAACATCCAAACAAGCTCTTCATTGATGCGCCCATTGGTAGCGAGAAAGGGCTCCCATCCCTGTCTGCGCAATAAAGCCCGTGCCTCCTGTGGTATATGATCAATGGTCCAGGCAAAATGATAACCCAACGGTCGCTCGAATGTCTAAAAATAGGCCTGAAATCAGTCTCGTTCCTGCTCGTAACTAAACCCCTTGAAGCCCCGGTTGGGCATGCACCACGTGAACTTGTATTTTTTATGTTTGCCATTTCAACCTACAAAACAGTAATTAAGTAATACAAAAAAAAAATTGTAAGCACAATTAATGGTTAGTTAGTGTACAAGGTGAAATGGTGGGTGCACGTGCGCAAAACAGAGGGAAAAAAATTCAACATTGCGATAAAATTAATCGAAATACGATAAGGAGTGAAAATCACCCAAGTGTGCGCCGAAAAATGGATTGAAAACTGTTTGGGGCATTTTAGCGAACACTTGGCATGAGAAATGTGCATCGAGGGTGAAAAATACCATTTTAAACCAACAAAGTAGCCCGTTCCTGAACATAATCACAATGCAACATCAAAAATGTGTTCATGAATGGGGATATAGCAATATTATGCAAGGAAAACAGTTGGAACAACAAAAAACAGGGAGACAACCACAAACATTCAAAAATGTCCAAACATGGAAAGATTCAACCAAAATCTACAAATACATAAGTAAAGAGGAAGAATTATACCTTTAAACCGTAGAAAATGGTTGGAAATTGAAGGAAATGTTGTGGGGGGAAATTAGGGCACGAAATTGGGAAGATAGGAGAGGAAAAGAATAGAGGAGAAAGGGGAAAGACTAATCTGTCTCGGCTTATAACTGAACGATCGATCGATCGATCGACCAAGTAGTAAAAAGCCTACTGCCTCCAGTTTTAAAATAGGGGAAAATGCAATTTAGGGGAGTATGGGGGTGGAAATGTAAAAATAAATATATATATAAGCATATATATAGTATATATAAGTATAAATATATAAAAATAAAAAATAAAAAAATAAAAATAAAAATAAAATAAAATAACATAGACTTAGACTAAAATATGCACATACATACACATATGTAACAAAAACAAATGAAAAATATATACAACGAGCGACACACACACATGTTCACAAAAAATGAAAAATAAAATAAAATAAAAAAGAAAAACAAATGCAAATGCGTGAGAATGAGTGTGAAAAATAAAGAAAAAATAATTTTGTGACTTTTTTCATCGTTTTCTTAACAAGTGTGTGCCGGGGCGCATAGTCTCCGCAAATTCAAGTCCGTTAAACCTACAAAAGAGTTAGAACCAAGCATACGGAAAGAAATAAAAAGGTATCAACTAATTACACTAGACTAAATTAAGATTAAATAAAAAAAATGAAAAAGTTACTATGTACAACCTACATATAGAACTTCTAATTACCTATATACTAAACGTTGAAATTTTTGAGGGTCCATCCAAAACACAATTTAACTTTGACGGATCAACGGTGGACCCTCCCGAACATGCATGCCTCCCAAAAAATAGGAATTCCGTTCAAACGACGGAAGGCATGTGTAAGGCGGTAAAAGTGAACCATCCCTAATTATAAATTTGGGAGGGAGGATGGGGGATTTTGATAGGAGGGGAGACAAATATACATGTGTGCCAAGAAAAAATGAATCATCTCCCAAGTATTTTAAAGTTGGAATGGGAAGCGACGCACACGAGGGAAAAGATGCCATCATGGAAAACGGCTCGAGCGAGTACTCCTTGTCACGTGAAAAGGTTTGGAACTGTAAAGTTTTGAATCGATTCATCGGGTACTAGAATTGGTGTGACAGTATAGAATAAAGACGGGGATGAAAGAAATTCAATATCAGGCGATGAGTTATCATCGCTTGAAGATTGAATTTAAGAAGAAATAGGATCGTTTACAATGAAACTTTCTTCTTTGAGAATCAAATAAGAAATGAGTTCATTGAAAATGGATACTAGGCCTGTTCCATCCTCATTTTCATTCTCTACTATACCATGGGTCAAGTCAAGGATGATTTTTTACAAAGTAGGAACGCAGTCCTCATTTGGTGAAAAACAGTCCTCGACTTCGACAGTCTCGGAAGAAAAGTCATCGTTGGATTCAAATAGTAAATCCAACTCATGTTCCCAACAACGATTTTCTTCCCAATAATGGTTTTCAATCCTCTCATTTTCAAGCATGCGTAATCCCTCACTGAAAGTCATAGGGCGAGGAGAGGATTCTTGGAATTGAGAGGTTTGGAAATTGTTCTCGAGACTACACTCAAAATCATTAACATAAGAATTTTGAAAATGATTACAATTTGTTTCAAAATTCTTATCATAAGGATCTTGCGACCCAGAATAAAAATGATCACGCCCATAATTGATGTAATCCAAAATTTCACTTTCGTAATACTCACCCAAAGTCATTTTAGATGTTGCAACTTTTTGGGATTGCAAGTATTGACCAAAAGTCAATGGTTTATTAGAATTTTGAGAGTTATCATTAGGATTCCCAAAAATGTTAGACTAAGACATGCTTACCCCAACAAAGGCTCGAGAGGGCTAATTCCACAAAGCAATGTGCGATGGGAAAATTCAAGCGTTTCTAGGCGCTCAAATGTAGAAGTCCTGGAAAAAAGGTTAAAAAAAGATTAACAATACAAGAGAAATAATACTACGAACTAATAAGACAATTATAATCTAAATCAAAACAGTCCTCGGCAATGGAGCCATTTGATAGACTGGGTTTTGTCGCGGCGCGAGAGTCACCTATGCGCCGATCGTTTTATATTCGTCTCACGAACTCTATACAAAAACCTAAGATACGACTCTACTTGTGATATAAGTATAACGGTAAGTCGGGTATCGAATCCATAGAGAATGTTCGATAGATCGTAACAGAATAGTAATTCAGGAATAAAAGTGTAAAAGGGTGATGTGTGCTAGAAAATATGAGAAAAGAGAGAAGTTAGGTCTAGATAAAGTAAAAGAGAGGATTGGGATAGCATCTAACCATACGGCTCGAAACAATTATTAGTTAGAATTCTGACTCGAGAGCAATTTAATCGAGCATTATCAATTAATCATAAACTTCGCACAATAAGGAATTTAAGCGAAAGTTGCGTGAATAAATACTTAACGCAAAATGGTCGCACGCGGATTAAACTCGGATTATCGCTATAAACACTAACGTTGCATGACAAAGAAAGTTAAACGCGTAATAATCCGACTTTAATACGCGCGGGTCCAATTTAACCCAATTCTGCACAACACCTAATTTTTGAAGCTTGGGGCCCGTTAATGGCGGAACGACATCCCGACCCTAATTATCTAGGGGCACATAATGACTAAACTAAATTACAAGTAATTAAACTAGGAAAGCAAGAAATAAAGAAATTAAACTAATTAACAAAGCATGTAAATTACTCTACAAAGCAAGAATTAAGGAAGAACAAGTATATAAATGGAGATTGAAGTGGAAAGTTCAACATACACAATCCATATGGTTGTCAACCCAAAGATATATGAGGCCAAGCTCTCCAAACCCACAAAACCTAGGCTAAACTAATTAATACCGAGTCTTTTTACGTATTACAACAAAATTGGGTTATATAGTAAGTTGGAATAAAAGAAAAGAAGAAAGAAAAGAAAAGGAAAATATCTGCAGAAAACAGGGGATCGATCGATTGACCCCTTTGGTCGATCGATAGATGGCTGAAATTGTGGCAAGATTCTGAAGGATCGATCAATCAATCCATTTGATCGATCGATCGATCAAGCAGGGCAGCTTCCCATTTTCCTCCTGTTTTGGCATGTATGAAATCCTCGTCCGCTAGAAACGCCGTAACTTCTTTTTTGGACTCAGAATCGCGCACCGTTCGCGAACACACGAAGCATGTGAGGAGGGTTATAATTTTCGTGAGATGTTGGGCCAGGTACTAAAATTATGAATTAACCGAATTGCCCTTGAACGTGCGATTGCGTACGAAACTTGAGCGGAATGTGTCCGAACTCCATTCTTAGTACCTAAATACCTACAAAAGCCCAATTATACCTCATATAGCATGTTAATAATATAAACCGAGGTTGTCTAGTTAACGGGATTAAATATAGAGATTAAGTCACCCTAATGGGCTAAAGTGTGTAGGTTCGACGGATGAAATACGCAATATTTGCGTATTATCAGTAGGGGAGCCTTGGGGGTTCCGCGCCCAAATATTTTCTTGTAATTGAGGGAGGGGAGCCTTGGGGGTTTGGCGCCTAAATATTTTCTTGCAGCTATGGGGGGTGGTGTTTCAGGGACCCTCTCCCCAAAATATAGTGGATAAGCTTAAAACACCCCTCTACACCTATTAATACTCTAAAACCCTCAGGGGTAAAATCCATGAATTGACCCAAACCCTATTCACGAAATGATCTGCTACCGAAGGAGCATGACACGTGTCTTAATCTAATGGTAAAGGCTTTGAAAACATTTTTAAAATCTGCAGAAATCGATTTTGATGGATCTCGTTCGAACCAGACTGCATCTCGTTCGAATGAGAACTACATCTCGCCAGAATGTGCTTTGAACGAGGTTGGGTTTTCCTATACAGAGATGTCTCGATCGAAGGTCGTTAGAAGGCCGTTCGACTGAGAATTGAATCTCATACGAACGACTTCAGATGTCATTCGAATAACCCTAAACTTTTTCAATATTAACTTTAAGTCCATTCCAATTCCAACTAATTACAGCAAGGCCGCTATATTACCCAAATTTGACCCATAAGTGATCTCACAAGGTCTAAAGCTCAATTGGGTCACATATAGTCAGTGAATTACATGATTACAATCGAAGTCACGAGGACAGGTGTAATAATATTTATGTTACTGTTGTATAACTATTTGTCACATGAATTATACCTTGATTGATATTACAAAATTGAATAATATTATTTTGATAATTTTATGCCTTTGATATTGAATTAAGTTAATGTGTTTTTTATTCATGTTTAAATGATTTTTTTGTGTCAAATCTTTTGATCATGAGTTGCCTAGTCATAATCACACTTTACACTTTTAGTGTTTTCACTTGTATATATATGTGTGTGTGTGTGTGTATCAGTTGTCGATTTTTGTTATTTATTGACATTTTATCCCAAATTGGTAGCATTAAAGTCAAATTCAATGATTTTTCATGCATTTGCATTCATTTATACTAGTGATATTCCGAGAGTTGGGATTTAGGAGGTTTTATAGTAATTTTTTGGAGTTTTTGAGCTTATTTGGGGATATGATCTGTTTCGTACGCATAATCACGAAACACTTCCATTTTCTTGACAAACCATTCGCATGACATTGGTAGGTTAATAAAGGTTGGTCCAACTAGTTTCTCATTTCATTTGAAAATCCATCCAAGAGCTAAAACCCTTGGAGACATCACCCCTAGAACATTATGACCATTTACATGTCATTTACATCACATTTTGAGAGATACTTGCTTGATTAATGATATTCATCCCTATTTTTGATAGATCTATGTCATTTTACTATTTCACTTGGTTAAGTCTTGAACTATCTTTAAGTTTAGTTGATTTCCTTTGCTTTTAGTGATTATAAGATGAGTATTCTATTTTAGGTGGTTACTGGGTGATGTGATTGGATTTTTATGATTTTGGGCTATAACATTTTAAGGTTTCTTGTACTTTTGTAATTTTAACCCTTGGATTTGTCATTTGATTGCATTCTTGCTATTTTTAAGCATAATAGTGAGAGAAAAGAGTCAAGCGAAGAAGCACGTTCATCCACCGAGTGGTTTTGGTGAAGCATGTTTATGGATTTTTATGTTTTCATCCATATCTTTAGAGCTTATATTGTTATATTCTTGCTATGTCCATGATTTATATCCATTTTTATCATATGATCTCATTTTTACTAGTTTGATGCTATGTAATCTCATATCATGCTTTTGTGCTTATTGTTATATATTATTCATCTTTTAGTTCATGCTTATGAGATTCATGTTGTGATATTGTGATTCACATGTATACACACTTATATTTTAATTACCATGTTATATCTCGGTGTTCACATGCGTCACTAGCTTTTGCTTTGCCAAGATTTCTTGCTTTTATGACTTTGCTTTTCCATGATTTTCTAACTATCTATCCTTTTGACTTCTCTTTGATTTTTTCGTGTTATAAAGGGGAGAAAACTTTTTATTTTTATTTTTCCATTGTGTCAAAAGTTGGAGTGAAATTTCCTTTCACTTACTAAGGGGAGAAAATAATGTCTAGATAGAGGGAGTTATTTGTCTTAGTATTGGCTATATAGTGGAAATATCTTTATTACATTGTGTTATTCACATGTTTTATCACTTGGTATTGGTATCTTAATATTTGATGATGTTGCTATTTCACATGTTGTTTTTTACATACTCATATGATTTATCACGTGTTTATCTAATCTATGTAGTTTATTCTTATTAGATGATTCCAAGCAGGGGGATTTTCTCCATGGGCATGCTATTGCATGCGTGATGCTTTTTATTATTTCATGTGGTTTCAGGCCTACCACTGATGATTCTGATTCCAACCCATTGCTCAGACACAAATTATTACTACATCGTTGGTCTTATGGATTGTTGTACATTACCTTCCTGCTACTCTCACTATATTGACATTTAGGGGTGAGCCTTGGAGGGGTAATAATATTCTTTTGATTTTTTTGGGAAGTTTTGCCATGGAATAGCCAAATGGAGAGATTGCAAATATAATTTTGTATTAATATTTGTTTTCTGTATTCCCATGACAAGATGCTTAATTCGTTAAGTCATTCAAGTCATATAAACTTAATTCGTTATGAGTGAGGCATGGTATTAGATTAAACTAGAATGAATGTTTGAAGACTTGAAGATATTACATGCTACTCAATGAAGACTTCTGTTGGCGTAAATTAGCGTTGGAATGAAGTTTATATCCTATTATGTTGTTGTGAATTGTACATGGATAAATAAACATGTGCACTAAGCTTTCTAAAATGTGTGAGGATTTTTAAAAAACTGGTTGAACAAGTGATTTATATGTTTTAGAACAGTCTCAAAGATCTTTTAATCTGTTTCAAAAAAGTTTTAGGAATTGGCTCCAGAGTTTGAACATGTTAAGGTTTTTTGATTTTTTGACTTAACCATTCACACCACTACACCAAATCTGCCAATTTGTCAAGGTCATTGAACTTGACAAATCCAACTTGTCAAGGTCAATGGCCGTGACATTTCGAGGCGAGATAACTTTTTTTGTCACGGTTGTGTCACGATCATTGACCTTGACACAAAACTCGCATTTTGTGTCACGGTCGTGCCGCGGTCAAATGATCGTGACACGTTTATCACGATTATAAACCGTGATAAAGCCACGACCCTTTTTAAAAAAAATTGTTACGGTCAATGACCGTGACACGTCCGTGACAACTTTTGTCACGGTCAATAACCGTGACAATTCTGGTAAGAATTTAAAAAAATCTGCTGGGCAGTATGGCCACTGCCACTGCCCAGCAGTATCCAAACATCATATATCCAAACAAACTAAAGATAATGCAAATATATATTCAAATAGAGATAATATGCATCACGATATAATTCAAATGTAACAACTTAAAACAATTCAATTCAAACTTAAAACAATTCAATTCAAACTTAAAACAATGTCACTACATATCTGGTGTATTGTTAAAACTGAGGAGGTGAGTAGGCCACACGACATACGAATTGACGCACCCACTAATATACGTCGTGCCGCATTGTTCTCACAACCACAATAGGGAGTTCTCCTTCCCGGGTATAACATGCGTGACGAGCACCCTGGACTCCATCTCTTGAAGCGAACGTCCATGAACTATTCCACCCTGGACTATATTAGGGTCCCTCAACCCCCGCCCTATCCGATGGCCATCAAATATGTCCAATATGAACACGCTCGGCCAACCAAGTGTCGACATTGGTCTGTTGAAGGGTGCCAAATAGGGAAGTGGATCATCGAAGTACGAACGTGTCGGTGATGAAGCAGTGAGGTCCACATCCTCGTCATCCTGCGCCTCTTCCTCCCGCACCTCCTCCTCCACCACCTTCTCCTTCCCTTTCACTTTCCCTTTACGGTCTCCGCCCAACGTACGCTTCATGAATGCGTACATATCTTGGACCGTCACCTCCAAACGGGACAGCTTCGCGTCCTGTGAATCCATCGTTCGAGCCAATCCGGTGTCGATCGTCTCCAATCCGATGATCCTAGATTTGGCCACCCGCGAGCTCACCCCCTTGTCCTCCCCTTGCGATCAGAGCCAAGCACTTGGCTGAGTGCATCTGTGGACAAATATGCCTTATCGGCATCAAACTGCGACTCATGCACTTCCTTAAGCTTTTCCTGAAACGACAAAAAGCACATGATTAGTAAAATAAGTAAACTAAAAAATTATAACATAATTAACAAAAATTAAACTGTCGGATTACTTACAATCATGGTCGCGACGCTCAGGGACACCTCCTTGTCCTTCCCCTTCTTCGCCCGAAGAGCCACATAAGTATCGAGCCTATGTGGCTTACCCCCTGGCCCACTCTCTACCCCCGGAAATAAAATAAAGTAAAGTAAAATTAGTATCGGCCCCGCAAAGTAAAATAATGAAGAATAATATATTTCTGTAGTTATAGAAAAATTAAATCTTACCTGCATCCTATGCTCCACCACGGGATCGCGTAGCTTTGCTCCCTAATCTGCTCCAACACGGGATCGCGTAGCTTTGGATCCAAGTTGAATTGTTCCTGTTCAACAAATACAATGTTAGTTGCGAATAAATATAAATATAAATATAAATATAAATATTAAATCGAAATTGAAATTGAAATTGAAATTGAAATTGAAATTGAAATTGAAATTGAAATTGAAATTGAAATTGAAATTAAAATTGAAATTGAAATTGAAATTGAAATTGAAATTGAAATTGAAATTGAAATTGAAATTGAAATATTCATATAAATATAAATATAAATATATTACCTGTAGTGCCGGCCAAACAGCTAACTTGAGCTCATATGGTACCTCCTTCCAACTCATAAACCCCGGGCCGATGACCGTCTTTAGCAGAACGAGGGATCTCGCTAATATCTCCGATTTGTTCTCGACGGTAATCCCATATTTCCCATATTTGGGGAGCCTAGGGGCGGAAGAGCCCTCATCGCCTCCACTACCACCGACCCCAAACGACATCATCATAAACAGCATCATCATCTTTGCCTTAATATCTGAAGGAGACATTTGCTGTAAAAAAATGTTATTAGTATAGATATAATATTTTCAATTTTAAGGACTATTTTCATCACTTAGTGTTCATCTAAGTTCTAGTATAACAAGTTCCCATAAAAATCTTTAATAAAATTCTCATATCTTCTTTCAATTTAAACACAGACACAGTAGTGACTGTCTATTTAAAATAATCTCAATGTTAATTTTAGGTATTGAATTTCTACTATTGTTTTGTGCTTTTTATAAATCATACCCCACCCCCACCCCAACATGTTTACGGGCTTTCATCACCCGTCATAAATTTTTCGGTCCGTGACTTACTGGCCAGTTGTCTTGGGTCTTTTAGTCCCTTAACATTACTTTAAGAATTTTACCCAATCTAAATAACACATTTTCTTTCTTGTTATACACTTGAACACGTTTTGTTATTTAGTCCTTATTAATTTATCTTTGATGTATTACCGGCATCTTTACTTTTATAAACTTTATTTAATTTTCAATTTTAAGGACTATTTTCATCACTTAGTGTTCATCTAAGTTATAGTATAACAAGTTCCCATAAAAATCTTTAATAAAGTATTATCACAAATATAAACTAAGAGTGATAAAATAACTTTGAGGCATATAAATTAATTGTGACAAAGTAAGATTATGGAAACCCCACTTTTCTTTCTATAACTCCTATTTTATTAAACTTTAAATATAATTAGGGGTGTATAGAAAGAAAAGTTAAATAGGAATAAAAACAACATTTTTAAGATATGAAGGGCTCACCAATTTGATCAAATTTTTCAACAACATAGACTAATTGATCTTTATTATAAGACAATTACTACAAATTTATGCGCATCGCCCGAATTCAAAAAGTAATTTAATGACTAAAGTAATACTTTTTTTAACTTTAGTTATTCACCACAAATCTTAAAAAATATTTTATTTTTCATGCTTTTAGCAACTTCGGATGCCATTTTAACCCTTATTGTAGTTTTTTAGTTTTCATGCTTTTATTTGATGGATATAAAGTCACGTGACCATATAAAGTCAACAAAAAATGCCATATTTGGTTTTTTTCTCCATTAGTATAAGTATATAGCGATTATTTCACACTTAAATCACATACTAAGTCGGCCTTCATTTTTTTATGAAATTTGTAGAAAATTACTTATTTATTTTGAATGAAAATAAATTGTTATCCAATATTTTTGGATATTATTTACATTTACATTTTTGGATATTATTTACATTTACATTTTTGGATATTATTTTTGGAAATTTATAGAAAATTACTTATTTATTTACATTTTTAACCCCCTACCCCTACCCCCACCCTGCCCCACCCCCTACCCCCACCCTACCCCACCCCCTACCCCCCACCCTGCCCCCACTCTACCCCCACCCTGCCCCACCCCCCCCACACGCACATATATACATACATACACACATATATATACACACAAACATATATATAAATGGAAGAGAGAGAGAGAGAGAGAGAGAGAGAGAGAGAGAGAGAGAATTAAACTTGAAAGTAGAGAGAGAGAAAGGGAGGGAACGGCGGGAGGGAAAAAAGAAGGGGGAAAGGTTTTTTGCTGGAACCATTGTCACGGTCGTGTCAAGGTCATCGACCGTGACAATTATTTAAAGAATTGTCACGGTCAATGACTGTGACAAGTAAATTTGTCACGGCCTTGTCACGGTCATTGACTGTGATAATTCTTTATCACGATCGTGTCAAGGTCAATGACCGTGACATAAAACGCGTATTTTTTTGTCATGGTCAATGACCTTAACAAGGGTGGCCGGCTGAAAGGTGACAATTTTGTCATTTTGGTGTAGTGCACGGCTCTATATTGAGCCCGTGCGTACGAGAACATTCACACGGATACAAAGTGAGCTGCTCAACCTTGGCCACTAGTCCATACTTCCAATAAACATGTGCACGACAAACTTAACCTGTGCATATGGAGATCTCGGATTTTGAAAAATATAAATTTAAAGGTCAATTATAATCCTACTTTTTATGATTTGAACTTTACTTAATTAAAGTATCCATGCGAGTGATTTTTAAAAGTTGAGAGCTCTTTTATATCTCTTTAAACCAAATCTCACCAGTTCTTCAATTTTTTTTTTTGAAATTCTGATCTATGTTCGATCTAAAGTGTTTTAAGATAATTGAGAATGGATTTAATTAGATCTGCACACTTGCCTTTGCCAATTAATTCTATATGTTCTAAATTACTTTGATCTTTTACTCCATAATCTAAAATTGGAGCATTCCGAATTATTAAAGAATTCAGAGTATGGCGTGACTTTCGTGGAATATAATAGACTTTGTCGTTCACGACATGGAGCTTGCGGTGGATTCTCATTAACTATGAGGGGAAGTTTAAAGGTTCATAGGTAACTACATGATAGAGATTATGTGGGTGGTACCTTCCTATATTTTGTATAATTTATTTTCAAGTAGAAATGAGAATTGGAGCGCATGGAGATTTTTTACCCCTAGGTGGGGTGTTTCTCTTATAAACCTTGTCTTAGGTTTGCTTGTGTACGTTTTGTACTAGTTTGTACACAATTAATCACACACACCACATAGATCTAGTTTGCATCTTGTGAATTTGCCTAAAATATGATTAAGTGTGTTAGATCTAGGTTTCAGCACTAGATTTACTTAATTTCATCGTGTGTGTTAATAAAGTCATTTGAAAAATGTTTTATCAAATTTACTATCGAGAATTTAAAATTGGAACCAATTTTATGAAATCCGAAAAATTCACCTTAGGATTAACTCAAATTGATTCACCCTCTAGGTTTATTATAGATGTTTACTTGAGTATTAACACACGAGTACTTCACTCTCATGTGTCACATATTCTCTTCTAGTCTGGGGAATATCACATAAAAATGGTTCAAGAAGTTACCACACAGGTCGAATACTAGTTTCAAGTAGCTGGAAGAAGGATTAACTACTAGATTCATAACTAGTAGCTCTTATCCCAAGAGGATGGACTCATTACTCACGGTCGAAAGAATCATTAGGAAACCTTATGGGAATACGCTTAGTGGTACTGAAAAACCTATAAGAAATAGATGATTGCTCCAAGAAAGATGCTATGGCCTCATTCAATATTGTTTTACCGAACAACTCTATGTTTCATCAATCCCTCACGAAGAAGGAGGCTAACACCATCGAACACCTTATGTCCAGAATTGTGAAATATTAGAAAGTGGAGGATGTGGTGGATCGCACCCAACATGCCAATGGTCGGTAAAAAATAGTTAAGAAGGACGATAGAGAGAATGCCCTTAATAAGGGGAAAGAAGCAGAACGATGGATCCATAAGTAATGATAAGGCATACCCTATAAAGGCCCATCAGGCTATCAATACTATTTTAAAAGTGATGATCTACAAAATATTAAGTAAGATTAAAGATCAACAATACTTCAAGTGGCTGAGGAAGATGATAGGAGATCCGTAAAAAAGAAATACTGCCCTGATATATTCCTACCACAAAGATCATGGGCATCAGATAAAGAATTTAAAAGCACTCAAATACCACTTTAAAGAGTTAGCCCAGGAAGGCCACCTAAATGATTATGTGGAGAAGAAGGGTGCAAAAGCCCTCATAGAACATGAACAAAAACCTGATAACATGTAAAACGATGATAATACGGGACATGAGTTTATAATCATCCATAGTGGATCAAGTCCGTACCAGATTCAGGGGAACATTATTCAAACAGAATTGGGGAAGGTAACTGCGATCATGGAGGCTTTCCAGATTGATCCTGCTAAAGCCCTAATAGGAAAATATCATAATCCATAAGAATTTAACTATAACAAGCATATAGTCTTTGCCGAGGAAGACCTGGTCAGAGTAAAAAATCCGCATCACAATGCATTAGTAATCACTCTTGAAATTGCCAACTGGGATGTGAACAAGCTACTAGCTGACCAGGGGAGGTCTTTAGAGGTGATGTAGTTAAAACTGGTTAAAAGCTCAACCTCAAGATGGATGATTTTAAGGAAGAAACCATCCTTTTGGTCGACTTCACTAGAAAGATGACTATGCCTCTAGGATAGGTTGTGTTGCTCGTATGAACTGGGAATATCTCAAAGTTGATTGAGTTTTTAATTTTGGACACTAAGCCCCTTACAATGCTATCCGAGGGTGAAATATGGCTTCATGCCATGAAGGTGTCCCATCCACTTATCACTAAAAGCTCAAATGCATAAGCAACATGGTGATAACGGAGATAAGGGAAATCATGCCATTTCTCTACAATGGTTTTTCACTACCATCAAGCCTCAACAAAAAAAGGAAGAAGGATAAAATGGTCATGGATGAGATGACTAAGGGCAATGATACTCCGTCCAAGTAGCAACTAAAGTACGAAAGACCAAAGGTGGAAAAAATAAGGATGACCCCCATATATAGAGTCATGGAACCATGACAAGAAGTAATGTTTAATAACTCACACGCAAAGAAGATATTTGTAACCATCAGCTCACTTTCTAGTCACGAAAAAGGAGGGATTGATCTTTCTTCTCAAGAGAATAAAGATTTAGTCACCTAAAAGTTTTACGATATGCTAGGGATTGATTCTAAAATCACGTTCCCATGACTTCACATGGATCCAATATTCTCATCAATCACACAAAAGGAACATCGAATAACACTTAGAAAGAAAAAGCTATGGAAAAAAGTGGGGAAACTTTTGGAGGCAAGGTCCATTAAAAATGTTCAATACCCCAGGTGGATCTCTAAGACAGTCATCGTAAAAAAGTAACAATAAGTAGAGAGTATGTATTGACTTCACCAAACTGAACAAAGCCTATCCCGAGGATGATTTTCCTTTGCCCAGGATCAACTAGTTGGTCGATGCTACATTTAGCCAAAAATGGATGAGCTTCCTAAATGAATACTCACGGTATCATCAAATCCGCCTATTTTGTCATGACTAGAAGAAGACTTTATTCATTACCACCCTTGACTTGTACTCCTACACAGTCATGCTATTTAAGCTCAAGAACATGGGAGTAACTTACCAACGATTTGTTACTAATATGTTTAAAAATCAACTGGGCAACACCATGGACGCCTGGATAGATGATATGCTCGTCAAAAGTAAGAATAAAAGAGACCATATATAGGATCTGGTGAAGATGTTTGAGGTTTTAAGATACTATAAGATGAAGCTCAACATAGCTAAATGCTCTTTTGGGGTACAGTGTAGGAACTTCCTAGGCTATCTGGTAAGTCAAAGGGGCATTGAGGCAAACCCCAACCAGATCAAGGCGATCAATAATATTTAGCCATCTAAAACAGTCAGAGGTGTTAAAACGTTTATCAAAATGTTAGTAGTGCTCAACTGTTTCATCTTTAGATCTTTTGAAAAGTGATGACCATTGTTTCAGGTCTTGAAGAAAGAGAAAGGCCTAGCCTAGAATGAAAAAAATTCTCAAATTCACTTGTATAGATTAAGCTTTATTAAATCTGATCACCTCTGCTCGTGGTCTTAAATTTGAGAGATCTAGTTTATTTATATCTTGCGGTGTCCGACCACAAAGTTATCTTGATCCTAATGTGTAAAAAAGAGGGGCACTAAGCCTCGATCTATTATGTTATCAAGACGCTACTGGATGTCAAGAAACACTACCTTTATCTAGAGAATTCCTTTTTGTTCAAGGCAGTCCTCAAAAAGGCTGACCTCTCTAAACGAATGTCCAAATATTCAGTGGAACTATGGAGGTTCAATACCCATTATCAACCAAGAATTATGATCAAGAGGCATGTGTTTGTAGATTTCATCGTTGAGTTCACCAGAAGACAGCAACCCGACAAAGGGGAACATGTCGGCCAAGTCAATATTAGAAAGTTTGACCAACTAAAAAAGTGGACACTCTATGTCGATTGGGCCTCTATCTCGAAAGGTGGATGAGTGGGAGTTTTCCTGTTAGCTCTAGAAAAAATCATGCTTGAATAAGGTATTATACTTAACTTTGAGGCATCCAATAACAAGGACGAATATGAAGCTCTCATTGTTAGATTGAAGAAGGCCTTATCCGCTAGCGCAAGTCACCTTGACATATTCTGTGACTCAAGACTGGTATCTAATCAAGTATTATGAGACTATAACACTAAATATGAACACTTGTCAGCATACTTACTTGTTTCCCAAGACCTAATCTCCCCGTTTAAGAAAATTCATATCCAACAGTTTCCCCGAGGGAATAATATGCACACAAATGCTCAGGGCACTTTCAATTCAGTCATTGATTCCGATCTCAAAAAAATAATTGAGTGTAATACCTTGCCCAACCAAGAATCATAAAGACAAAGATCACCAACCAAGTCCTCGTCGTTCAAAAGTCTCCCAACCGGATAAACCCAATCATATCATACATGCAAGATGATATTCTGCTGCTGACAAGAAGCAAGCCCACCAGACCAAGATAGAAGATTCTCGATTACATCTATAAATACACGGGAAGATCTATCGATTATCTTTCATAAGTTTGTACCTTCAATGTGTGCACCTAAGAGGCATCGACCAAGTCTATATATGAATTGCATGAAGAAATATGTAGAAGTCATATTAGGGGAAGGTCTTTCGCATTAAGGACATCAAAGAAGGCTATTGGTGGCATTATATGAAAAACGATGTAGTGTCATATGTTATAAACTGTATGAAGTGTCAAGAGTTCTCTCTTTTGCTCCACCAACCTTAAGTAATGGACTAGTCTGTGACCTTTCGCTCAATAGGGATTGGACATTAGGGTCCTCCTACCTACAGCACCAGGAAAACCAGAAGTATCACTTGTTCGACACGATCACTTCACCAAATATATGGAAGTTGAAACTTTGGTGAACGTAACTGACACTAATATAATCAGATTCGTTTAAAGGAATATCATTACCCATTTCAGTAGACTAAGGATAATCATCAGTAATATTGGAACGTAGTTTAAAAGCTGACCATTCCAAAGACTTCTGCAATAATCACAACATCTTGCACTACTAAAGTTTCGTGTCTTACCCCCAAAGAAATAGATATGTTGAGGTCTCCAACAAGAAAATTATCGATGGAATGAAGAAAAGGTTAAATAAGGAAAAAGTGAATTAGGTGGATTAACTTCCCCATGTCCTTTGGGCATATCAACCAATGCCTTGGAGGTTGATTAAGGAAATGCCCTTCGTCTTGGCTTATGGCATGGAAGCCATTGTCCCACCAGAAGCAGGTTTTTTGACCACAAAGACAATTATTTTTAATCAAATCCTGAATGAAGAAATCATAAGGATTGATCTCGACCTATTCAAGGAAAAGAGAGAACAAGACTTAATCAAACTGTCTTCTTACCAAACCCAATTGCCCAAGAAGTATAATAAAGGCTTTAATCCAATGAAGTTATAGGTCAGGCATTACGTCCTCAGAAAGGTTATCGTCTGTGCGAGGAAACCATCAGATGGCAAGTTAGGTCCTAACTATGAGGGAACCTTCCAAGTCAACAAAAAGACCTCCAGGAGACTACCTTTTAGAAACAATAGGGGGAAAGGATATTCATAGGGCCTAGCATGCATCAAATATTAGGAGATTTTATTTCTGAAACTTTTTAGCTTTCTTTAAATTTTAAGCTTCTGTTTCTTGAATAATTTAAAGTCTAGTTCATACTTTGCTTTTTTTTTTTATTGTTAGAAATGTAAGACCAACTTTGTTAATTGAAGATTATCATTATGGCAAAGGCTACCTCTATTACACATTGGTTTAAATTTATTCGATCAAGTTTTGTTCACTAGTTTGAACGCCTTAGTGATATTACACCTGATCAAATCTTAAGGTTATATGTTTTTGTCATTAGAACATACAAAACATTAATAATTTCCCAAATAAGAAAAGACCTCTGGGGGATCCCGAGGCACTAAGTGTCCCAACTTCGGTCGGTTAAAATCTTGAACGGGTGGATTGCCCTACGACCAGGTGAAGTTTTTCCATAGTTGGTCTTAGGCCTAAGGTCATGTAATGACACTTGTACAATAGGTAAGGCAACTAATAAAAACATACACGACATAGAAAATAGGAAAATACAAGACATGAAATTAACTAAATAATTTCATTCAGATATAATTGATTACAAGTTTTCAGATTGCCGAGTTTAAAAAACTTATACATAAAGGATGAATAGATATTTCATCTTTGGCGCTCCATCTCGATAGTCATTCTAGCACGACGACCATTGTCTGGATCAGGACGAAACTCGTCTTCACTATCATGATCAAGGATATATTCCTTTCTTGGTTAAATTAGAATAACATTTTCATGGATAAAATATTCTTCACTTCCAAGAGGAGGAGCTGAACAGACGAGCAATGTATATCGTACAAATGCCAAAATTGGGAGTCACAAGAAAATCTCGTAAGGGATAAGTCATTCATCCACTCGTACTTGAACACGGCCTACTTAGATTCATCCAAGTGGGGCAGAACATCCATCCAACCTTTATCATAGCTCTCCGACCAGACTATGAGAGGTCCAAGAAAAACCTGATATCTTAGTCCCATCACTTTCTACTGAAGGCTCAATTTGATAATTTGTTCGTCATTAAAAAAAATATCGGCTTTGTCGAGCTTCTCTCTTAGATAATTGTTATCATCTTGAAGCATACTAATGATATTTCCGACGTCCTTGATCTCGTCCTAGAGGGAAGCCACCAAATAGGTCTGCTTAGTGTAAGAACTTGTCATTTTCCTAAAGTGCTTGCCGAATAGACGAAAAAGACTCACCTGCTCGTCGAGAGGCATCCCTAATAAGGATGCGGTCCAAGTCTTCGTTCGTCTGAGCTATTGGCACCGGTGCAGAAATGCTGTTAGGCTACAAATATCAAAAGTGAAATGACATTCCAAAACTAGACGAAGATCAAGCATACACAGGCAATATGAAATGATCAAACATGGCAGAAGTAAAGCCAAAACAACTAATATCTTCATTTAAGTACAAAAGTAGGGCAAGCCCTTACGAAGCAAATAGGCCTGTAAATTGAGCGCCCGAGGCCCGAAGCCCGCCCGTTCGGCCCGCTATTTTCGGGCCGAGCTTTATTTGAGTTTGAGCCGAGCCGAGCCTGAGCCAAAATTTTAAGCCCGAATGAATTTCGGGCCGAGATTGAGCCGAACCTTGCCAAGCCCGAATTGGGCCCGAAGCCCGAACTTCATATTTTCAAATAAATAAATAAATAATTTATATAATTGCTCAAGTCACAATAGGCCTTTGTTAGTGATCAAATTTTGCTAAATGTATGAAATTTAATAGGCATTTGTAGGTTCACTCTTATTTCCCTTCTTTTAATTTGATACATTTCATAATTATATATTTTATTTCATGAAATATCAATTAGATTTTAATGTGTAATTTTTTCCATGATGGAAATACAAGAAAAAAAATTAATTCGAACTTTTTTAGCAAAAAAATTGAAATCGGGCCTGCCCGAAATCGGGCCCGAAGCCCGTAATATATATGAGCCGAGTTCGGGCCTAGGTGGGAAAAAATAATTCGGGCCGAACTCGGGCTTGAGCATGGGTAAGTGAGTTCGGGCCGAGCTTGAGCAACCCCAAGCCCGGCTCACCCAGCCCGATTTACAGCCCTAGAAGCAAATAACTAAAAGGACAGTAAAAACAAAGCACAAGAAGTTATAGGCTAATTTAACTATCTTGGACTTGTTTCTTTATTATCACTCGATCTTGATCATCCACAAGCTTGCTTTGGTCTGTGACTTCTTTTTCTTGATTGATGCTTTCTACTAGCTAGTAGTGGCAGCTTTGCCTCCTCTTTATCAAGGTTTGCAGCTGGACCTGGTTCATGCTCACCAAACTATTCGTACTCAGAAGAGACTCTAGCCTTGACCAAGGCCTTATCCTAACCTTTCATAGAGTTTAACTTATGGATGTAATCTATCTATTTATTGTCCTGGCGAAAGGCGTCGCCTCACTCTTAGTCATAAATCTTATCCTTAACTTTTAGGGCATCATACAAGGTTTGGGCAGAATCTTTGGCATCTTTCACCAATCGCTTATTTACGGTAATCATCTTGGACAACTATAGCTCTCTGCTCTTCTTATCGACCTCACAGGCCTTTCTGGCAGCCTTCAGGGCATAATCAGACTCATTTAAGGCTTTGCCAAGTTTGGCATTGGATCTGTCCTGGTCGACCCTTCTGTCTAGGATATCGAAGAAGTCCACTAATAACTTCAAGACAGGTGACAGATAAAAACGTTAGTACAATAGGGAATTTCTAAGTAAATATTTGAGCAAAGAATGAGAGACCATTTGATTTATAGACAGTCCACTAACCTCTTCTTTATCGATCTTTAATATGGCCCCTCTGTGGCGTGGGCACCAAATCAGCACTAGCAGATAAAGGACTCTTAAGCTTCCTGGCTATTCTTGATTCCTCAACACAGATGTGGGTCTGGTCGGGCTCTCTACTTTTTTAAGATTCTTCACAAAAGAAATGAGGACAACATTAAAAAATCATATAAAATTTGGTTGACCAAAATGAAAGACAATTGGGAAACAACAATCGACTTATTTCATGTCTTATACCGAGACACGTAAAGATCCTCTAGGGTTAACCACCCACAGCGGTTGGTGGATATTTCCAAAACTTTAAAATAAATCCATTAGACCAATAGTCTTGATTCGAATAAGGCAAGTTCACACAGCCATCACTATCCCCTTCTTGCCCACCTTTAAGTAAAATGTGCTATCATTCGTTAGCACCTACA
Source organism: Sambucus nigra (assembly GCA_949130495.1). Taxonomy (NCBI): domain Eukaryota; kingdom Viridiplantae; phylum Streptophyta; class Magnoliopsida; order Dipsacales; family Adoxaceae; genus Sambucus; species Sambucus nigra. The sequence goes on along the minus strand of OX422218.1, from coordinate 101,910,560 downwards.
TGTAGCATTATTTGACCTATAGGAACCCCAACGGAATACCATATAACTCGTCATTTTATTCACTATGTTCACTGTTCTCCAAGTATTTGGGGTGCATTGAGAGGGAACAACACAAAATATTTATAGAACTCGAAAAATAATTGGTTTGGAGGGAAGCTCACAACGGCTTCAACAATAAGTAGGAAGAACATCCATTGTCCAACCTCTATGTTATAATAATAAATAGAGTTCTCCCCAAACTCTATCATGATCCATTCAAGGATAGATAAATGCTTTCTAAACTTTCATATGAACCTCTCACGCACAGGGTACCATTTTTTAAATCAAGAAAGAAAACAGAAGGAAAAAAGAAGAGTAAAGTTGCAGAGAAATGAGGAATAATAAAGAGGAAGAAAACTTATAGTAAATGGGGAAGGCAAACAACTCTGGAATGTTTTCAATAGTGAGGAGTGAGAATTCTGTCCAAAAACAATGGTAAGTCATTAAATGATCTGGGTAAACATCCAAGACAAGGTTATGATTTGAACGCAACTTTGGTGATGGCTGACACGTACATAACTGCCTCTTAGTCTCATCAATGCATAATTGCTAGCATAACACTGAAGCACGAGGAATAATTGGAAGCGTGCCCTTCAGCCTCAACGGGCAGAATAAAGTTAATTTTTATCTTTAAAAAACACCAAATGTTGACATTATCCGACCATTGCTTCTACGTGTGATCAAATCTCACTATTGACTAGCGTCAAGATCAATAGAAGGCCAAACCTTTGCACCCCATCCAGGCTGCAAAGATTTGGGGGCAATTGTGGGGGAATTATCCGACCTAATGGGAACATATAACACGTGTCCGTCTGGCTATATAAGCAATCACAACTTGGAGATGGGAACAAAGAGGAACCGATCAAAGAAAATCTCAGGGTTGAATTCGCTCGACCAGGTACTAAAAACAATCCAAGGCCATGGAGTCCCACACGACTCATTCTCTTTCTATGTTCTATAAATTCAACTCGCACCCTTATGAAAAATGACATGCAATCTTTGTTGTAAAGATTTTATTAATAGAGAGAGAGAGAGAGAAACCCCATGGACATAGGTATATTGCCGAACCACGTATATTTTATATTCTGTGATAGTGATTTTACTTTCTGGTCAGCTTAATTCTGTTGAATTTATCATAGTTGATTTTTTTACCACCTACAAGCCTAAAATCGACCTTGAGGCCTACGCGCCCTTGAATTTAAAATAGTCCCGAGGTCTAAGTAACCTTGACTTGAGGTCAGTATGGAGGTTCAATAAACCTTGATCTAAAAGTAAGTCTTGAGTCCCAAGATCCCTTGACTTTAAACTAGTCTTGAGGTCCAAGTACCCTAGACGTAAGGTTAATATTCTAAGAAACCCTGATCTAAAACTCAGTCTTGAGGATCAATAGAACTTGAATTTTAACAAGTTCCAAGGTGTAACTACCCTTGACTTAAGGTCAATATGGAGGTATAAGAACTCTTGATCTAGAACTCATTCTTCAGGCCTAAGAGCCCTCGACTTTAAAATAGTCATGAGATTTAAGTACCCATGATTACTTTTTATAAAGGACCAAATACCATTAATTTTGTTAAAAATGACAGGTCAATAAGGTCCAGGCACTTTTCATTCCAAAAATGTCCAGGGAATGATCACCCAAGGCCACTGCATTCCTTAAAAAATTCTAACTCTTAGTAATAAATAGCTTTAGGGTTAGCACACCTTTAACTTCAAAGATTTTACAAAATTATCAGGATTTCATCCTTGAACTTCATAAAACCCGAGGTCATGCGAGCCATAAATTTATAATTTATAAGAACTCTTCAATCTTCAGCCTTAGTTACACTTTTTCTTGAATCTTAAGATCTTAACCTATTAATCTCTATTATCACTCTTTGGAAAAAATACAGTGCTTTGACAAAAAGGAAATGGGAATGGTGTATATGCCTACGCTAAATATAAAAACTTAAAAAATCTCAAAATTTAAAGGCAAAAATAATTGACAAAACATAAAAAGAACCATAAATATATGTTAAGATAAACATATATAATGCAAGCTAAAAGAAAAAAACATCTTGACATTAGAATGGAAGCTGAATTACAATGAGAACAATGAAAGTTTGGAAGCTTCTTATTGACCTATTCCTTTTTATCCACAGGTCTCATGTTGCCCAGACTCATCTTAAGAATATTCATCCTCTTCTACCTCCTCATCTGAAGATTAATCGACTAGAATAATTTTTGAGAGATTAAGTTCAGGCCAAATGGAAGCAACCTTGGTCTGTGGAATAATGTCTGCTTATGAAGGCTTATTATTTACCAATCTTTAAGTACATATGAAGTTAGTCCTTGGCTGTATCACTCACTGAGCCTTCTGGCTTATGGTATTTTTCACTAACCTTAACCACTTAAGGTCAAATACTAAGAGAAACTAATCTCGATTTAATTCCACATATGTTAGATGGTGTTAACCTCCATCAGGTATATATCCACTTTCTCTAGCTTCTTCTTATTTTCCTCCAACTGAAGGAACTTAGCCAACAAGGAGAACATTATGTATCTCCCTCTTCTTAAAAACCATCGGAACAAGAAATTATTTATCCATAAAATCAAGGCGAGATGGAGATGCATCAGTATATTTATCTTTAAGCTTTATGATCTTCTTTGATAAATCTACCTGGGCTTTCAACTACTCTTTGTCATATTTAAAATCATTAAGCACCAATATATGATTGTAAAAAATTTAGTCCCACTCTAACTAGGAGAGGTCCCAATCGCTGGAAAAGGATATCGACTTCCACTAAGATTGATTCCCCTTGAAGGACGAAGCCATAAGAGCCTCAACCAAATGTTGAGACCACAAGACAATGACGAAGATACAAGGTTACAAAATTGAGGTACAACGGAAAATAAATATGAATAGAAATAAAGGTGGAGCTATATACCTATTCCATGATATGGATAAACTCCTTGGCGTGGGATTCAATCATTATAGCAATCGACTAAAAGCATGCTTTATGTAATAATTTTAGTTATGAATTTATTATTTAATAAATTATCTTTTTTTAGTATTTTAATGAGAATCATTTATGGGCATAATATTTGCATCATTTTATAGATTGTTGGTGGCTTTTATTCTGCATAGTAGGTGATCTCGTGGGTAGAGTATGACTTACACACAAAGTATCAGATCACTATTTCTTATGAAATATAGTTTACTTGTTCACATTCTCAGATGAAGCTAGACACACCACCGGTAGGGTTATAGAACAATATTTTAGTAGGCCTATCTTGATTATAAGAAATGATACAATTTTAACTTATTGTAACAGAGCACTTTGTGTGTATTTAATGGGACCACCTTAAGGTCATTGTCCTTGTAATAATTTTATAAGGCCATATACACCTCATAATTATTATATTTACTGAGGTCTCTTAATCCTGATATACTTGATGAACACGTTTACTAGTTATTTATTGCTTTAACATATCGGGTTATTAGATCAATAAGCCTGATAGATTGGATAATGGAGATTATTGTATGGTAAAAGTATTTTATGGATGAAATCCACGTCTCGGTGTAGAGATTGATAATACCCCCTTAAGATACTTATAAGTTTTGAATGTGTCAAACCTTATAGGTGGATTATGTTAATCCAACACTAACAATTAGTTATGTTGGATCGCTCAAGGATTTAAAGAAGTTAATCATATAAGTTGTTAGTAATGTATTTTATTAACAAGTATATGTAATTTTAACATGGGAAAAATTAAGTAATTAATAAAATGAGATTGAAATATAATTTTGGGTTAAAGAATGGAGTTGCAATTATAATAATTTAGAGGAAATAATTATAATTAATGGAATAGGATTACAATCCCAACCGGATTAGGTTTTCCTAAGACATATTTTGATCTCTCCTTAAGGTCACTGCCATAACCTATACATATGCACTAAGTCAATCTAGTTATCACAAGTTCTTCACTCCTAGAATTCAAAAAACCCCAATTCATATTTGAGAGAGAGAGAGAGAGAGAGAGGTGGGAACATAAGGTGATCACGAAGGAAGAGACAACACTTTGTTCATAATAGTTCATATTGGGAATATAGTAAAAGACCATGAGGCACATCGAGCCCATGTTATCGATTAATATACATAAAATATTATTTGTTCCTAGACAATATCAAACCTTATAGATCTCAAAGGTAAACCATAAATTCCATCTTGTAGGGTTTTAGTTTTGGGTCATATTTTTTTATATTTCAATTTATACGCGTTCAACAAACCCTGGGGCAATTTCTCCAACAATTGGTGTGAGGCCATATTGATACCACTTGTAGGTTGAACGTAACCATGTTTTCCAATGAAAATAATCATATATGTTCAGAGGTGTTGGGTAGAACGTATATCTGTGCTAACATCTATTTTGCAGTGATCTAATCATACTATTGTGGTCATGTATTTGATTTTTGTTTTATGGGATTGGATCCCACGATGGTTTATTCATGGTTATTTTTATGTTGTATTAATGTAATATTGATGTAGCATGCGCACATCTACTGGGAGGCATATGAAGTATGTTGTCTTATTATTTTTTGTATCTAGTACTGATGTTGAAGGTAAAATCCTTATTGAAGGCTTAAGACCTATGTAAGCTGTCATTGTTTTCAATGGTGGTTTTCTATCGAAGATTACAAAAGAAGATCAGAGTTTAGAGGCAATTTCGACACAAAAATTAGTTTTGACAGTGTAAAACAGTGCGTGGGGGTGGCCTCCTTCGACCCCGCCACCTGATAGGGTAAGTGAAACCACGTACTGTCCAAGTATAGTGGCAACAAGAAGTGATTGAGTTCAAGGAGGTTGGTTGGTTATCGATATGAAGTGGACTCTTATCTACAACATAATTACTACTTGACCATAATTGCTAGAAATCCTGGTGTATGTTAGTTTTTTATTTTTGTTGATCTACATGTCTTTCTTATTTGTGTTTTAATTGATGGATTATTAATATCTTTTTAATGGTTCCAATAGAATTATGGAAAACATGGATAATTGATCGAACTCATATCATGCCTATGATTGTGTGAGTAATTTATGATTAATTTTAATTATGGACATGGACAAGTGTAGTTAGAAAATAAAATTGAGGATCTAAATTAAAAATAATCAAGGGAATTTTGAAAATTTTATTTATTTAATACACATTTACCTGATACACACACACACACACACACACACGCACACACAATTGTTTGATAACCCTCACAAATTTTATAAATAACTAAGTGGAATAGGGAATTTTCCAAGAGAAAATCTCACGGCATCCATCGATGATTTGTAGAGTTTCAATAATAAGTAGGTCCTCCAAAGAGGAATACTAATTATTGTGGTGATAAATACAAGTTTCCTCATGAGTAATTTTGGATTCATTATACACCTAAGTAGTCCCTCAATTGAGGAGTATATGTGGTATTCTAAAATAAGTTGGTGGTATTCACTTAGACATAAAATTATCGTAGGTTCTCCAAAGAGGAATGTTATTATTTTATGGGAACATAGTGTGAGCTATTTAATTTAATTTGTTATAGTCTTTGTTTAGATGGAAAAATTAAAAGAATTTAGCCTGCCTGATTTTTTTAAAAATTAGGATCTACAATGGTAATTGGAATGCTAAAAAATTCGTTTAAAATTAGTAGAGAGAACCATAATTTTAATTTTGAATTCAAAAAGTTTTATAACCTATAACAATTCATTTTTATTAATTGATTCTTAGTGTTAAGATGAAAAGATCTTTCAATCTACTTGTTTTCATTCTCAAGGAAAGCAAATTAAGTAGATCTAAGTACATTGAGTGGAAAATTAATTTTGATATAGTGTTGACAGATGAAGAGCACAAGTTTGTGCTCTATGAGACTTGTCCTGAGCAACCTGTTGAGGGGGAGATCGAAAAGGAAACCAAGGCTTACAGAAAATGCACGAAGAATGATGAGATGGTGTATTGTTATATTTTGGAATCTACATCAAATGTTGTACAACATCAACATCAGTCAATGACTAATGATTATGACATGACGTTGAACACCAAATATATTTATAGAAATTAGAATCGTGATGCTAGGTAGGTTTCCACTAAAGAACTCATGAACACAAACATATTTGAAGGGACCCAAGTGAGGGAACATGATTAAAGGACTATGGCTCTTCTTTATGGTCTTGAAATCCTTGGATAAGAAATCGATGGGGAAACCCAAGTCAATATTATTCTCTAGTTGCTGCCTGAGTCCTTTAACTAGTTACATCTTAATTATAGTATAAACAAACTTTCTTACTCTTTGCCGAAACTATTTAAGAACTACATGCAATTGAGGTTCTCATCCATAAGCTCGGGGTTCTTATTGTTGTTAAAGATTCCACTTCTAAGCCTATGGGTAGGAAGAAGCAAAGAAAAAGGCTCAAATATAGGTTTTGGTCCCCCATGCAGCTCGTGGGCTAAGGGAGGTATGAAAAATTCCAAGGGTAAATGTTTTCACTTAATGCAGTTAGGAAACTAGAAAAAGAATTGTCCAATTTTCCATAACAAATAGGACAACACATGTATATTCCACCCACTTGTCGTTGAATCATGTTTTATGATTCATACTACCGGTATCTTGTGTGTAGATACGAGAGACACTAATCATGTATGCAATTCTTTGTTGGGGTTCCTAGAAATTAGGCAACTTACTGATTGCGAGATTTGTCTAATTATGGGAGATGCTACGAGGGTAAAAATTGTTGTTGTGGGAGATATCTATTTAAGCTTTAGTAGTGATAGGAATTTACTATTAAAATATTGTCTTTATGTACCTTCTATTAGAAGCAATTTGATTTTGGTTTCAATCTTAGCCTTTTATGGATATTCAATTTATTTTAGTGAAATTTTGGTTATTAAAAAGAATATGTCATTTATCCCTTCTCGTACATTGGTAGATAATATTTATATTGTGAACCCTTTATCTCCCATGTAAGAAATTAATAATTTTCACATTTTAACTCTATCAAATTTAAAGAGAAAGTAACCCTCCTTAGTGAACCAAATGTATCTTTGCCACTTGCGCGTAGGTCATCTTAATCTAAAAAGGATTCATAGACTGGTAATAGGTGGGTAATTAAGATCATTAAAAGTGGAGGCACTTCTAGTTCGTGAATCCGCCTTAGAAGGTAAAATGATTAAGAAGTCATTCTCGGCCAAAGGATATATATCCAAAAAGATGTCAAAATTTGTACATTCTGATTTATGTGGACCAGTGACAATATCAGAGTTAGGGGATATGAATACTTTATGCCTATTCTATATTACTACTCAGGGTTCTCATACTTTAACCTAATGCACCAAACTCTTAGGATTTTGATAAATCCAAAGTTTATAGGGTATACGTGGAGAAGAATAAAGGTAAAACTATCAAGACACTATGATCTGATTTTGGCGGAAAATACCTCTTTGGGTAATGTAGGTAGTATCTTAAATATCCGTGGATCACATCCCCGTTATCTGCAGATGGTTTTCCTTAGCAAAATAGTGTAGTAGAGAGGAGAAATATGACTCTTTTAGATATGGTTGGGTCTATAATGAGTTATAAGATCTCCTAGATTCCCTTTGGGCACATTATTTATAAACAATGACTTATTTATAAAATTTGGTACCTTTGAAAGTGAAATCTACTACTCCCAAATAATTATGGATAAGCATAAACTTGGAATGCAACATATTCAGATCTGGAGTAGTCCAACACATGTGCTGGAAAGAGATCCCAGTAAGTTAGAATCAATATCAAAAGTGGGTTTCTTTGTAGGATATTCTAAGAAAACTAAAGGATATATATTCTATAATCTTAAGGATCGAAAGGTCGCTGTTAGCACTAATGCCGATTCTTGGAAGAGGATTATAAGATAGATCATAAAACTAGAATTAAAGTTGTTCTTGATGCATTGAAAGAGAAGGAACAATTTCCTTTAGCACCACTAGTATAAGATGAAACAACACAACATGTTTCCACAAGTACACCATCATAGGTACTACCTCATCGTAGTGGGAGGGTTATTCATCAAACTGAATGGTTCACGTTACTAGGAAAGTCTTATGACAGGGTCCCCACTCGAAGTCGATACCTATAACTAAGATATGGATATCGAAGACAATGATGTAGATCGGTGTCTTAAAGTCGTTAATTTTGAGATGGAATCTATGTATTCTTATCAGGTCTATAATCTTATATATCCACCCGAAGGGATAAAATCCATAGGATGTAAGTGCGTTTATAATAGCAAGAGATGGGTGGACAGAAAGGTAGAGACCTTTAGGGAATGACTAGTTACAAAAGGGTTTTCTCAGAAATAGGTCATAGATTATGAGAAAACCTTATCATCGGTAGCTATGCTAAATTCCATTAAGATCCTATTATCCATTGTGACTCATTCCGATTAAGATATATGGAAAAAAGACTTCAAGATAGAATTACTTAATGGTAATCTTAATGAGTGTATTAATATAGTACAACCTGACAATTTTGTAGCTGAAGGCCAAGAGCAGAAATTGTGCAAGCTTAAGTAGTTTATTTATTGACTTAATCAAGTGTCTTAATCTTGGAACATTCATTTTGACCAGGAAATCTTGTCTTTTGGTTTTTATCATTTTCCAAATAAGTCTTGTGTGTATAAGAAGTGCAATGAAATTATAGTAGTGTTTCTAATACTATTTTTTGATGACATTCTTATCATTGGAAATTAAGTTGGAGTTTTATCTACACTTAGACTGAGGTTATCCAACTAGATTGATACCGAGGATTTAGGATAATCTAGTCACATCCTTGGGAGCAAGCTTATGAGAGATCATAAGAACATTAAATTGGGATTATCACAAGATATTTATATCAATTCCATTCTTGGCAAGTTTAGCATGCGTAATTCAAAGAAAGGGTTCCTCCCTTCAAAACATGGAATCTCTCTATCTAAGGATCGGTTTCTTAAGACACCTAATGAGATAGAGAAGATGAAAGGTATCCCTTATACTTCTTTGGTTTTAAGCCTCATGTATGATATGTTATAAATTGGACCTGATTGATATGCCCCAAGTGTACCCCCTCGGCTCCGAGACATCAACCTCGGCCATTGGTATGGCTGATGTTGGAAGGGTCTTAGATCAATGACCAACGGTCTCATCTCAGGCAAGGTCGGACATGGACGACGTTACAAGCTACCTCGGCAAGTGAGGTCTCCATGATCCATTGGAATAGTTATTTATCAGACCATCCAGAAGACGATAACCTCGGCTGGGAGAATGCCGAGGTTATAGATGTTACACTTCCATCAAGGCCAGCTTCGACAGGGTCTCAACCGTTGTTCCTAGCATGTTCCAGCTCAACCTCGGCCCATGCCGACCTTATGACTCACTTATTTTACCTCGGCCCCGCATGGGCCTAGGTCATCATGATTAATCTCGAATAGGAAAGCAACCAGAATTTACCAACCTCGTATTCTTCCATGCCGAGGTTATGACCAGATAGGGCCTAACTCTTTTGCGCATATGTGAGGATAAGAACACGTGTACATAAATCAGTTATAACAAATCATTCCCCTCACGTGGGGGGAATATTTCATCATCATTTTTTTTATTGTGACAGTGACAGATGTCTTCATCATATTGGATAGATCAACACATACATGCTCATTGCATGCATGGGGGTACATTACACCCCCCAGGTACTATATATAATTGAATTCTCCTCCCTGGAAGGGGGAGAAATTAGCAATCCTAGCTGAAACTCTGTCTAAATACACTTGTAGAGAGAGAAAGCTCGAGAGATTGTATCTATGGCCATTAGAGCCCTCGTACAGTGATACACATCATACACTTGCACAGTGGATGTAGGCCTAATTGGCTGAACCACTTAAATCTCTGTGTGAATCCTCTTCTCCTCACCTCCTTCTACTATGTGTGTATATACCCTTGTGCTGCCGTTGTTAACATTGAATTGAGCTCACAAACACCTTTAAGGGTGGTGGTGTTTCCAGCATCATCATTTTGGCACCGTCTGTGGGAATCGAGAAGCTATCTCTTCCTCATCTGTTGCTTAGCCTCACCGGAGACTCTGGTGGTGAACCAGGCCTCCCCCCTAGCGCAGAGTTGTTTCACCATTGAAAGAGGTCCTGTAAGGTATTAAGTTCATTTACTACACCAGCTCTTTTATGCTAACACATGGGACCGAAACTACCACCACCTCTTCCTCCGCCTGTAGCAGGGGGACCTAGCTCCAGCCATGAACCACCCCAATTCAAAATGGCAGAGGTGGTCGCAGCCTTGAGGTCTTTGGCTGCAACGCAACAAGCAATGCAAGAGAAATTTGCACAGCTCATCTAAAATATGATGAGGTTACCTGGAGTCTCATAAAAAATGATCACTCTGGCGGTGGTTCAGCCTCATCCTGATGCCAGGGGACCACCCTAGGCACAACGAAAAGACCAACCTACGCCCCAGTGGAGGAGGGACGTTGCTGACCCTAGGCGATTGCACCTGGGGAGGCAAGGAAACCCTTGCCCTGAGGACATGTATGATGATCTATAGGCGGAAGATGTCCCGAAAGATTGTTGGGAACCGTATGAGGTTTCGAACAATACAGTTCGTCCTATCCAACGGACCCAAGGTTGTGGGGACAGAAGAGGTGGAGAAGCCCAGCAACGAGGATCAACTTTTGATCGACTGAGCAGGGGGTCAGCCTTTGAAAGGCTCGGTCCCGTAAATAACCTAAGACAAAGGTTGTCAAGGCCAAGAAGTGCAGCTGGCTCACAAAGGGAAGAGAGACAACGCCAACCTCATCAGGGACGAGGAAGAGATCAAAAAGAGGTCAACAGCCGACGTTGTGCCGTGGATGGGGAACCCTCAGTCCACCCCTTAGAGGTGGAAGGGGATAACCTCTGCCAGGCCGACGTTACAAGAGCATGGAACGATTCTATTCAACGTCTTGAGAACAAGATAGAAGATCTCATCAAACGTCGGGATCCACTACAAAGAGGTTTCTCAGAGGACTCTCCATTCGTGGCTAAGATAGTAAGCTTCCCTACCCCAGCCAAATTCAAGCCACCCACAGTGACTCCCAAGTATAACGGTAGCACCAATCCTGTACATCATATTGAGATGTACCAGTCAGCGACGGACATTTACTCAATACCAGATGAGATGAAGTGCCGGGACTTCTCCAGGACCTTGACGGGAGTTACGCACATATGGTTTACTTTTCTTTCGAAGAATTCAATTGAGAACTTTAAGGGCTTGGCTGAACGGTTCATTCAAAATTTCTGCTTTAGGGTAAGACCTCAAAATAAGACCACCCATCTGTTGTACGTCAAGCAAGGCAAGCATGAAAGCCTAAGAGACTACATTGTCAGGTTCAACAAAGAAAAACTAGAGGTTGAAGATTACGAAGAGAATATTGCCATGACCGCCCTCATGGGAGGTCTTCAGAAGGGAAAGTTGTTATGGAAACTTGTGGAGGACCCTCCAAAGTCCATGGCGGAGCTATTGGCAACTGCGGGGAAGGTTATGAACGCTGAAGAGGCAATGGCCGCCAAGTATGAAGACGAGAACGACGGTAGCAGCGAAAAGTTCCAAAGAAAGAAGGATGGAAAGAAAAGGTCAGCTGATGATAAGTTTGCACGTTATACCCCTCTTACGGTAAGCTACGAACACATCCTCAATGAGATCAAGAATAATCGGTCCCTAAGATGGCCAGAGAAGCTGAAGGCTCTTCTGCATAAGAGGAACCAGAACTTATGGTGTGAATTCCATTAAGACCATGGCCATATAACAGACAAGTGCTTCGCCTTAAAGGATGAAATCGAGAAGATGTTAAAGTCAGGAAAATTGAGGAAATATGTTGATGGCAAAGCTCCCAAAAAGGGAAGAGATGACTCCAAAATGAGGAGGAACGATAGGTGTCGTGATAATACCCCAACAAGAAGGGATGGTGACTCAGACAGGGATGACGAAGACGATCCAGACCTCCCGCCAAAAGATGATAACAACCCAGTGAATAGGGTTGGTATGATCTTATTTGGCATTAGCACCATATGCAGAGGACTTATGGGGCGTGGTTCTGAGGTTGCTGACAGAAAAGCTCATGTGGCAGAGGCTAAATCAATGACCAAACTTGAAGTGATAAATCTAACGTCTTCCGAGAAGAAGAAGAGAAAGAAGGTAGACATGGATACTCTCGTAGTTGGGTTCTCCTGACTAGACTTCAAGGGCATTCTAGATCCACATGATGAATTTGGTGATCACGACAAGAGTTCATGGATGTGAGGTGCAGAGAATTCTTGTCGACGGAGGAAGTTCGACAGATGTGATGTTTTGGCCCTGCTTTAAAAGCCTAGGACTTAGCAGAGCGAGGCTGGTATCCTATCATCATCAGTTAATGGGGTTCAGCAGTGAAAAGGTCCATCCACTAGGAATGTATGAGATGGACGTGCGAATGGGTGATGAGTGGCCTAAGAGGTTAACCCGGAAGATTAATTTTTCGTTATGGATGAAAATGTCTTCTCGGCCTATAACCTCATCATAGGAAGAGTAGCCCTTAAGGAGTTTGAAGTCGTGCCGTCGACGGTCCACCAGATGCTAAAATTCCCGCCCCCCTATGGGGTAGGGTAAGTGCAGGGTGACCATACCATAGCACGCGAATGTTACTTCAATTAGGCTGAAGAGAGAGAGGCCTACAAGAGAGCTACTACCACTTATAACATCGATACACTTGACCCTAGAGATGAAACAAAGTTGAAGAAAGGAGAGGCCATAAAAGAGGTAGAATTCATCGTCCTCAATGAGGATGAACCGAAAAAAACCGTTGAGGTCGACAAAGCCTTAAAAGCGGAGATCAAGGAAGAGCTGATAAACTTCCTGAGGAAGAGGCAGAGTGCCTTCGCTTGGAGTCACGCAGACATGCCTGAAATCAACCCCGAGGTCATGTGCCATAAACTCAACTTATCTAAGGATGCTAAGCCCGTTAAATAGAGACGAAGAATATACTCCAAGGAGAAGTATGATCTCATCAGGGAAGAGGTCGGAAAGTTAGAGGAGCCTGAATTCATCAGGGAAGTGATATATTCGGAGTGGCTATCAAACGCAGTCATTGTGCCTAAAGCCAATAGAAAATGGATAATGTGCGTAAATTTTACTGACCTAAATAAGTCTTGCCCGAAAGACAGTTACCCCTTACCTCGGATCGATCAGATGGTAGATGTAACTGCAGGATACGAGCTCATGAGCTTCATGGACGCGTATTCAGGCTATAGCTAAATCTTTATGGATGCCGAAGACTTAGAGAAGACAACCTTCATTACTGACAAAGGGACGTATTGCTATAAGGTGATGCCCTTTGGATTGAAAAATGCAGGGGCAACCTATCAGCGTCTTATGAATAAGATGTTCGAATACCAAATAGGCAAGACTATGGAGGTGTATGTAGACGATATGTTAAAGAAGAGCCTAAAGGCCTGCACTCATGTGGCAGACCTGGAAAAGACCTTCAATACCATGGACCTGTATAGGATGAAACTCAACCCGAGAAAGTGTGTCTTCGGGGTAGGAGCTGGGAAGTTTCTTGGATTCATCGTCAATAAAAGAGGAATAGAGGTGAACCCTGAGAAAATCAAGGCTTTACTCGACATGAAGATACCTCAGAGCATCAAGGACGTTCAGAGGCTCACTGGAAGAGTGACTGCGCTCAACAGATTCATTTCCAGGGAGACCGACAAGTGTATTCCATTCTTTAAAATGCTCAGAAAGGCTCGAGTGGGACAAAGAGTGTGATGAGGATTTTGATCAGCTCAAGTCATACCTTGGATCTCCTTTGCTCTTATCTCGGCTAATAGTGGGAGAGAGGCTGTTTATTTATCTAGCGGTCTCTAAATCAGCTATAAGTACGACTATTGTATGGGAGGACGTTGGGGTTCAAAGGCCCGTATACTTCAACAGTAAAGCCCTTCAGGGATCTGAGTAGAATTACCCTCGCATGGAAAAGTTAGCCTATGCCTTGATACATGCCTCTAGGAAGATGAAGCCCTACTTTCAAGTCCATTCTATGGTCTTCCTTACCGACTCCCCACTGAGATAGGTCCTCCATAAACCTGAGAAGTCAGGAAGATTGATGGCATGGGCCATTGATCTAGGGGAGTATGACCTTACCTATCAGCCTAGGATGACCATCAAAGGGCAGGCACTGGTAGATTTTATCGCAGAGTTTACATAGGAAGAGGTCGAGGGTGAGAATAGCCTAGAGGCCACAGAAGGGTCAAACAGCAACGTCTTTCGACACCCGGAAGAGGTTATGCCCAAGAGAGTCAGAGATGGAATAGACGAGAATGAGGAAGACCGATACCTCTTCAGGCAGGGAATTATGTTAGAAGAGGGTTTCTCATCAGATAAAGACATCTGGAACCTCTTCGTCGATGGGTCTTCTTGCGAAAATAGAAGCGGTGCAAGCCTAATACTCTCAGACCCAGATGGTACCACCATCAAATATGCCCTAAGGTTCAACTTCAAGGCGTTAAACAACGAGTCAGAATACGAGGCCATGATAGCAGACCTCTCCTTGGCAAGAACTATTGGTATAAGATGATTACTCCTTCACAGTGACTCAAGGTTGGTTGTTAATCAAGTATTGGGGGTTTATGAGGCCAATGACGAAAGGATGGCCAAATACCTGAAGAGGGTGAGAACGATACTTGAAGGCCTCGAGGAGGTAAAGGTGAAGAGAATACCTCGACAAAATAACAGTCATGCAGACGCATTAGCAAGACTAGCTTCGACAAGGAGGACAGATATCAGAAGGACAGTCCTAGTTGAGATCTTGCCCAGAGCAACCATTGAAGAAGAAGAGGTCAGTAATCCTTGCCTCAATTTGAATCTTTGGGACTCGTGGATGGATCCAATTATCAGATATATCAAAGAAGGGGTGCTACCAGAGTCAAAGTTGAAGAGAAGGAAGTCGAGATACAGAGCTGCAAAGTTCTCAATAGTAGGAAATGTCCTGTATAAAAAGGGACTCTTATTACCCCTGCTCAGATGCATCCATCCCACCGAAGTTCCCCGCATCTTAAGAGAGGTACATGAGGGTTCTTGCTCCAGTCACATAGGAGGAAGACCCTTGGCCAAAAGAATTATTACGTAGGGGTACTGGTGGCCAACCTTGGAAAAGGACGCTATAACTTATGTAAAGAGGTGCAACAAATGTCAGAGATTCTCCATAGTCCCACATCAACCTCATCATCCTATGACGTCTATCATTTCCCCTTGGCCATTCTCAGTATGGGGGATTGACTTGGTAGGTCCCCTGCCAAGGGTTGCAAATAATTACAGATTTCTGATAGTCGCCATTGATTACTTCTCTAAGTGGGTAGAGGCAAAGCCGATGATCACGATTACAGAGCGGAAGACCTTCCAACTTATTTGGAAGAACATCATATGCACACATGGCCTACCAAACACCCTCATTTCGGACAACGAAACACAGTTCAAGAACTCTTCCTTGGAAAAATACTGCGAAAGAGTTGGGATAAAGATTTTTTTCTCTTCTCTTGGTCGACCACAAGCAAACGGTCAGACCTAAGTCATAAACAGAACGATCCTTGACGGGATCAAGAAGAGGTTAGTAGAGGCTAAGGGTAGATGGACCGAAGAAGTTTATGCTGTGCTATGGGCCTACAAAATAATGGCTAGGACGCCAATAGGGGAGACCCCATTTATGTTATCACATGGCTCGGAGGCCGTCATACCAACAGAGGTTGAACTCCCTACTCATAGGGTGCAGGCTTATGATGTCACGACCCCAACCCAATAGTAATAGGGAATGAGTGTCTTGACATGCCACCAAGGCATTCAATGTTATGGACTTAAAATATTTCTTAAAATAAATGCAACGAAAATACATTCACATGGTCATGAATCGTAAACTATTGAAAAAATAGAATTACGTCATCAGAGATTTCTAAAAGGGAACTTCGTATATATTAAAGTATGAACGGATTACAACTTATGCCAAAATTAAAAACTTATTACTAAAGAGCCAAACATGCTCTATCTCCTAAAAACAAACGTTATATTTAAAAATATAACAAAAGAGCTCCTCAAGATAGATCTTAAACATAGTCCTTCTACACTCCATCCTCCAGTCTAATTATTTCCTGAAAAATCGTTATTTATACAACGTCAGCTAAAAGCTGAATAAGATTTAATCTCCCGACATTCCAAGGTTTTCAGAAAATAGATACCTATTCAAGTCAAAAGAGAAGGCATATACATATATGGATAGGAACTTGCAGTAAATAGATATATATTTTGAAATGATAGTATATACATCACAATTGGATAGCTCAGAATAAGAAGAATGCAACAATTCAAATGTGATATCTTTTTCTTTCAATCATATCATTTTGATGGCCAAGTACACTCTAATACCGTATTCTTCTACCGTATTATACCCTGGTAGTTGAGGGTCAATCGAACTAGTTCGTCACAACGCCTTATTAAGGGCACACCAGCGATAACCCAGCTGGGAAGGTCAGTCAGTAAAGAGGTCCCTTAGGTCGAATCAGATTTTTAATATTCAATATCCTTTTCAATAATCATTTTAATTGGTATGTTTATATGGACAAACATAAACATCTCACAAATGAATCAATCATCGGTATCACATGAATTTTGAGAATAAAAGCAGCTCACAAAATATATATAGTTTGCATACTATCATATAATTAAAATACACAAGGAATGTCAGAGTACATACCTAAAATAGAGGCTCGAAAATATAGATATTAAGTCTTGGATCACACGTTAATCTAATAAATACAATAAAGGTTTAAATATGTATTCTAAATAAAGACCAATTCTAAATATTGTGTTTCAATCCTAAAATATCTTGCTGAAAAAGGTTACAAAAACAATTTACTCAATTTTTAATAGTCATTCATCGCATTTAAAGAATTTCAATTCATAGTTCTTCCTAATCAGTCGATTCCCAGTAGAGATGGAGGGTCACAGGGGCACCACTTAAATACCATCTCATCTAGACATAACATTTCCGGATTTATTCCCAGTAGAGATGGAGGGTCACAGGGGCACCACTTAAATATCATCTCAACTAGACAGAATTCCACCGGGACTGACTTTGGAATTACTTAAATGAGATTCCATAATACGAGCAATTGCTTACAAAAATCATTTTAAAAAGCGTATATATATATATATATATATATATATATATTTTTTTTTTCAAACAAGTTGACATATTTTGCAAATAAAATCCAATTAGATTGTTTCCAAATTTTAAGTTTTGATTAGTAAAGTCTTTAGTGTATTTTACCAGCATAACTACTAAGTAAATCTATAAAATACGAAATTAAAACTACAAAAATGAATTATAACATTTAAATAAAATCATACCTACGAAATGAATTCTTTCTTCGAAATTATAGAACTCCTTCTTAAGATATTTCCCAAGCTTTCTATCACTCTTTCTTACTATAATTGTCAAGGAATTGGTGTGAGTTTCAAATGAACCCTAAGGCCCTATTTATAGGTTTCCAAAAGTCTTACGGTGTTGACATGTGTCTAGGTGATCAAGCATTACGGTGGCAAGTCATCGTTTGGGTGTCGCATTCCGAGGTGGTCTTGCAGTCTTAACATCACCAAATGATGACAAGTGTTTTAGCTCTCTCTCTCAAGACGACATGTGTAAGGTGGAGGTGACCAGCACGTGGTGGAAAGGTGATAAGGGTATAAGGGTCATTTCACACATGAAGGGTATTTTGGTAATTTCACACTATATATTTTCAATATTTCTTAGAGTTCCTTGAAAATATTTTATTTACAAAATGGCCCTTTTTATATTTTTATTTTAGTCCCTAAAGTTTCATAAAATTATATTTTCTACCCCAAAACTTATTATATACCTTAAGATATGTCATAAGACTTCGATTTCATCCTATTTACGATTGATTCTTCATATTTAAAAATGGGGTTTGTTATATTGATTGCCAATAATATCACATATCTAATTACATTTATAAGATAGTAAGTAACACATGAGTGTAAAAACAAACTATATACATATGAGCACATAAAAGTGGGGTCATTACATCCTACCCTCCTTATGAAAGGTTTGGTCCCCAAACTTGACTCATATTAATTTACAAACAAGTATGGATATCTCTCCTTTATTTCATCTTCCCGCTACCACGTTGCTTCTTCAACTGAATGATTTCGCCATAATACTTTGACTAGTGGAATTATCTTGGTCCGTAATATTTGATCTTTATGGTCCAAAATTTCTACCGGATGCTCAATGTATGACAAGTATTCTCTAACTTGAAGAGGTTCGTGACTTAAGATATGTGTTGGATCTGGGACATATTTCTTTACCATTGATACGTGAAACACATTATGCACACTAGAGAGTTCAGGTGGTAAGGCTATTTTATACGCAACAACTCCTATCTTTTCAAGGATTTCAAAAGGTCCTATGTATATTGGGCTCAACTTGCCTTTCTTCCCGAATCGTATTACTCCCTTTGAAGGCGATACTCGTAAGAACACATAATCTCCTTTTTGAAATTCTAACTGTCGGTGTCGATTGTCAAAATAACCCTTTTGACGGCTTTGAGCGATTTGAAGTCGGTCTTGTATTAATTTCACTTTCTCTGTTGTGATCTGAATCAATTCTGGTCCCAATAATTTTCTTTCTCCAACTTCTACCCAACATGTGGGAGAACGACACCTTCTACCATATAGTGCTTCATATGGAGCCATTTGAATAGTTGCTTGATGACTATTATTATAGGCAAACTCCACTAATGGTAAATGATCATCCCAATTCCCCTTCAAATCAAGTACACAGGCCGTAAGCATATCCTCTAAGGTTTGAATGGTTCTCTTAGATTGTCCATCTGTTTGAGGATGAAAAACAGTGCTAAAATTCAATTTTGTTCCCATGGCTGCTTGTAGGCTTTTCCAAAAGCGAGAAACAAATCTAGGGTCACGATCAGAAATAATTGAAATTGGGGTTCCATAAAGCCTAATAATTTCCCGTACATACAACTTGGATAACTTTTCTAATTAATGGGTAATTTTAATGGCAAGAAAATGAGCAGATTTAGTTAACCTATCAATAATTACCCAAATAGAATCATTACCATTTGAACTCCTTGGTAAACCTGTCACAAAATCCATGGTAATATGTTCCCATTTCCATTCAGGGATAGGTAAAGGTTGTAATAATCCTGATGGTTTCTGATGTTCAACTTTTACTTTTTGACAAACCAAACAGTGAGATACAAATTCTGCTATCTCCCTTTTCATATTATTCCACCAAAACACTTCTCGAAGATCTCTATACATCTTGGTATTTCTAGGATGAAATGTAAATCTCGAGCAATCAATTTCCTCCAAAATTTGTCTCTTTAGTTGGGCATCACGTGGAACACACACTCTATTTCCAAACCTCAATATATCATCCCGTATTGCAAATTCAAATCTCTTCCCTTCAATAACCTCTTCTCTGATCTTCTTCAGTTGTGGGTCATTTACTTGTGAAATTTTGATCCTTTCCATTAACGTGGGTTGTACTTGTAAGGTTGCGATTATTCCTCCTTTGCTATAAATACGTACATATATTTCCATACTTCTCAAATCCGCTAACAAAGGTTCCTGATTTGTAATGAGACATGCTAAATTTGTTGTAGACTTCCTACTTAAAGCATCTGCTACTACATTTGCTTTCCCTGGGTGATAATGAATATTTAAATCATAATCCTTCATGAATTCTAACCACCTCCTTTATCTCATGTTCAATTCTTTCTGAGTAAATATATATTTCAAACTCTTATGATCGGTATAAATTTCACAAGTCTCACCATATAAATAGTGTCTCCAAATCTTAAGAGCAAAAATTATAGTAGCTAATTCTAAGTCATGGGCTGGATAATTCTGCTCATGTGGTTTTAATTGTCTCGAGGCATAAGCTACTACTTTCCCATTTTGCATTAGCACACATCCCAAACCATTTTTCGAAGCATCACTGTAAATCACCAATCCTCCTGTCCCTAAAGGAATAGTCAAAATTGGGGCAGTTACTAATCGTTTCTTAAGTTCTTGAAAACTATTCTCAACTTCCTCAGACCATTCATATTTTACCTTCTTTTGTGTTAACCTGGATAGAGGTTTGGCAAAGCTAGAAAATCCTTCAACAAATCTTCGATAATAACCTACTAATCCAAGGAAACTACGAATATCTGTTACATTAGTTGGTCTAGGCCAATCTAGTATAGCCGCGATCTTTTGAGGGTCAACCGACAGTCCCTCTTTGGAAATGACATGTCCTAGAAAAGAAACGCTAGGCAACCAAAACTCACACTTCTTTAATTTTGCATATAATTTCTCCTTCCTAAGGATTTGTAATACTATCTCTAAATGCTTCTCGTGTTCTTCAATACTCTTGGAATAAATAAGGATGTCATCAATGAAAACAACCACACATTGATCCAAGTATTTCCTAAACACTCTATTCATCATATCCACAAAAATGGATGGTGCATTAGTAAGTCCAAATGGCATCACAAGAAATTCATAGTGACCATATGTAGTACGAAAAGCTGATTTCGAAATATCATCTTCCTTAATCTTCAATTGGTGATATCCTGACCTAAGGTCAATCTTAGAAAATACTTGCGCACCTTGTAGTTGGTCAAACAAATCATCTATGCGAGGTAAGGGGTATTTATTCTTAATGGTTAGCTTGTTCAGTTCAGGTTAATCTATACATAACCTCATCGTCCCATCCTTCTTTTTAATAAATAACACCGGAGCACCCCAAGGGGATATACTTGGTCTAATAAAACCCTTATCTAATAGATCTTGTAATTGAACTTTTAATTCCCTTAATTCTAAAGGTGCCATGCGATAAGGTGATTTTGAGATTGGTATGTCTCCAGGAAGAAGGTCAATTGTAAACTCTATTTCTCTACTAGGAGTTAGACTGGGTAAATCATCCAGAAAACATCAGGAAAATGTTTTGCTATAGGGATCTCTTCTAAACTAGGATCCTTCATTTGAAAATCAATAACACTTGCAAGAAATCCTTGACATCCTTTCTTAAGAAAACTATAGGCTTGCATTGCAGAGACAATACACATGGGAGATAGAACGCCAGTTCCTTCAAAACTGAATTTTGGTTGGTTAGGAATTTGGAAAGTAACTCTCTTCTCAAAACAATCTACATTAGCATGATATGATGCTAACCAATAAATCCCCAAAATGACTTCAAAATCTCTTATGTCTAAAACTATCAAATCGACATATAGTTTATGACTACTAACATCTATAGGGCAAGATTTATATACTAATTTACCCGTCAATAAATCACCAGAAGGAGTAAAAACGTGTATGTTATGATTTAAGGGTTCGGGAATATTAGGATTAACGAAACGTAAAGACACAAATGAATGGGTAGAACCAGGATCTATTAAAACTTGAAAAGGCTGTGCACATATAGAAAGTATACCTGATACTACTTCATTAAAAGCCTTTGCATAAAAAAGATTAGAAATTCTACCTTGTCTGCCATGATCTTTATTGTCATTAAAAGTCTTCGTTGGCGTCTTCCCTTTGTTAGGGCAATCTCTCATTTTATGTCCCTTTTGGCCACACCCAAAGCAATTTCCTGTTTCGAGGTAACATGGTTTCCCTCTATGAATATTACCACATCGTTGGCATCTATCAACATTAAAGGGTTTATTCACAAAAGGTCGCCCTGTATTGGGTATAGTCCTAAAGGCTTTATTATTGGGGTTCCTTCCTCTTTGTTCCCCAAACTTCCTCTTCCCTTCTCTAATATGATTATATTCTTCACTGTCCTTCTCAGCTATCGTTGCTCTAGTCACCATGTCAGTATATGATATCAACTTCAGGATGGAAATTCGACTACGAATGTTCAACCTTAACCCACGTTCAAACTTCTTGGCCTTTAAAGTATCGGTTATCACAACATGAGGTGCAAAACGGGATAACTCGGTAAACTTCGCCTCGTATTGACTAACCATCATATTTCCTTGAACTAAACTCATGAAGTCGGCTGCTTTTTGGTCTTGTACCGTTTCAGGAAAGTATTTCTCGTAGAATATCACTAGGAAATCATTCCAACCTATGGGACTATTACTTTCCTCGTATATTCTCTTAGTCATTATCCACCAATGTTCGGCTTCACCTTCTAACATAAACGTTCCAAATGATACTCTTTGTTCATCAGTACACTTAAGAACATCGAGTATCTTTTCTATTTACATCACCCAACTTTCTGTTTCAGTGGGGTTAGGAGTACCTTTAAAAGATGGAGGAATCAACTTCTTGAACTGTTCAATAGTACATTTACTTAGTTCAGGATTCCTTGGTACTCCATTATTTACTTGATGCTCCACAATCTTTGCTAGACTTTCGATCGCCTTGTATGCACCTTCCAGTCCTTCAATACTCGAATCACTAGTTCCCTTAGATGATCTTCTCTTGGTCATTTTCTACAGTTATGGAAAAACGTAAGATCTACTATACTATATCAAGATTGAAAACTAAAATACCAATTATAAATAATATAACACATATGGAAGGTTATCACATAAATCAGATATTTAATACTATCTCATAAGGATTGAAACACGAAATCTATAACATTCGAAACCTATGTTCAGTAGTCTACGGGTTCATAACCTATGCTCTGATACCACCTCTGTCACGACCCCAACCCAATAGTAATAGGGAATGAGTGTCTTGACATGCCACCAAGGCATTCAATGTTATGGACTTAAAATATTTCTTAAAATAAATGCAGCGAAAATACATTCACATGGTCATGAATCGTAAACTATTGAAAAAATAGAATTACGTCATCAGAGCTTTCTAAAAGGGAACTTCGTATATATTAAAGTATGAACGGATTACAACTTATGCCAAAATTAAAAACTTATTACTAAAGAGCTAAACATGCTCTATCTCCTAAAAACAAACGTTATATTTAAAAGTATAACAAAAGAGCTCCTCAAGCTAGATCTTAAACATAGTCCTTCTAAACTCCATCCTCCAGTCTAATTATTTCCTGAAAAATCGTTATTTATACAACGTCAGCTAAAAGCTGAATAAGATTTAATCTCCCGACATTCCAAGGTTTTCAGAAAATAGATACCTATTCAAGTCAAAAGAGAAGGCATATACATATATGGATAGGAACTTACAGTAAATAGATATAAATTTTGAAATGATATATATATCACAATTGGATAGCTCAGAATAAGAAGAATGCAACAATTCAAATGTGCTATCTTTTTCTTTCAATCATATCATTTTGATGGCCAAGTACACTCTAATACCGTGTTCTTCTACCGTATTATACCCCGGTAGTTGAGGGTCAATCGAACTAGTTAGTCACAACGCCTTATTTAGGGCACACCAGTGATAACCCAGCTGGGAAGGTCAGCCAGTAAAGAGGTCCTTTAGGCCGAATCAGATTTTCAATATTCAATATCCTTTTCAATAATCATTTTAATCGGTATGTTTATATGGACAAAAATAAACATATCACAGATGAATCAATCATCGATATCACATGAATTTTGAGAATAAAAGAAGTTCACAAAATATATATAGTTTGCATACTATCATATAATTAAAATACACAAGGAATGTCAGAGTACTCACCTAAAATAGAGGCTCGAAAATATAGATATTGAGTCTTGGATCACACGTTAATCTAATAAATACAATAAAGGTTTAATTATGTATTCTAAATAAAGTCCAATTCTAAATATTGTGTTTTAATCCTAAAATATATTGCTGAAAAAGGTTACTAAAACCATTTTCTCAATTTTTAATATTCATTCATCGCATTTAAAGAATTTCAATTCATAGTTCTACCTAATCAGTCGGTTCCCATTAGAGATGGAGGGTCACAGGGGCACCACTTAAATACCATCTCATCTAGACAGAATATTTCCGGATTTATTCCCAGTAGAGATGGAGGGTCACAGGGGCTCCACTTAAATACCATCTCAACTAGACAGAATTTCACTGGGACCGACTTTGGAATTACTTAAATGAGATTCCATAATATGAGAAATTGCTTACAAAAATCATTTTAAAAAGCGTATATATATATTTTTCAAACAAGTTGACATATTTTGCAAATAAAATCCATTTAGATTGTTTCCAAATTTTAAGTTTTGATTAGTAAAGTCTTTAGTGTATTATACCAGCATAACTACTAAGTAAAGCTATAAAATATGAAATTAAAACTACAAAAATGAATTATAACATTTAAATAAAATCATACCTACGAAATGAATTCTTTTTTCGAAATTATAAAACTCCTTCTTAAGATGTTTCCCAAGCTTTCTATCACTCTTTCTTACTATAATTCTCAAGGAATTGGCGTGAGTTTCAAATGAACCCTAAGGCCCTATTCATAGGTTTCCAAAAGTCTTACGGTGTTGACATGTGTCTAGGTGATCAAGCATTACGGTGGCAAGTCATCGTTTGGGTGTCGCATTCTGGGGTGGTCTTGTAGTCTTAACATCACCAAATGATGGCAAGTGTTTTAGCTCTCTCTCTCTCTTAAGACGACGTGTGTAAGGTGGAGGTGACCAGCACGTGGTGGAAAGGTGATAAGGGTATAAGGGTCATTTCACACATGAAGGGTATTTTGGTAATTTCACACTATATATTTTCAATATTTCTTAGAGGTCCTTAAAAATTTTTCATTTACAAAATGGCCCTTTTTATATTTTTATTTTAGTCCCTAAAGTTTCATAAAATTATATTTTCTACCCCAAAACTTATTATATACCTTAAGATATGTCATAAGACTTCGATTTCATCTTATTTACGATTGATTCTTCATATTTAAAATTGGGGTTTGTTATATTGATAGCCAATAACATCACATATCTAATAACATTTATAAGATAGTAAGTAACACATGAGTGTAAAAACAAACTATATACATATGAGCACATAAAAGTGGGGTCATTACATATGACCCTGAGAAGAATGGGGAGGAGAGAAGACTCGACCTAGACTTGGTCAAGGAGAGAAGGGAAAACACAGAAATCAGGCAAGCAGCTTGCCAACAAAGAAAAGCAAAGGTCTATAATCAAAGGGTGAAATCAAGACCCATTGCCGTGGGAGAGTTAGTACTGAAGAAGACACTACAGAAGGCAAACAAGCTTCACCCAAATTTGCACGGTCCCTACAAAGTGATCAAAGAGGTTATACCCGGGACCTACAGTCTAGAAAACCTAGAGGGGGAACCTTTTTCCAATCCCTGGAATGCTGACCATCTAAAGAAGTATTACATATGACGTTGCCAGAGTTTGTGCCAATGTATTATCTTATGAAGAGATTATTAATGAAAAGATCAAATTTCTATGACAATTCTTGATGAGATTATGCTAGATTGGTGAAATTATTTATGAGGATAACATCTTAGTTGATGACCTTTGACCTTATAACATCATGATTTGGTGACAAGGTCTGAGGTCAGACACCATACTTGGATGACCTCAGACCCTTAACATCATTAATTTGGGGAAATTATTTATGAGGATAACATCTTAGTTGATGACCTCAAACCTTATAACATCATTATTTGGTGACAAGGTCCGAGGTCAGACATCATACTTGGATGACCTCATACCCTTAAAATCATTAATTTGGTGAAATTATTTATGAGGATAACATCTTAGTTGATGACCTAAAATCTTATAACATTATGATTTGGTGACAAGGTCTGAGGTCAGACATCATACTTGGATGACCTCAGACCCTTAACATCATTAATTTAGTGAAATTATTTATGAGGATAACATCTTAGTTGATGAACTCAGATCTTATAACATCATGATTTGGTGACAAGGTCTGAGGTCAGACATCATACTTGGATGACCTCAGACCCTTAACACCGTTAGTTTGGTGAAAATTATTGCATGGCGAAGAAAATCATCCAATAAACAATTCAGCAAGAGAAGAAATAAGATCCCTCCTCAGAGGTCGACAGATTAAGTTACAAATGGCAAAAATATAAAGTAACATTGTTCATCAGAGGTTACAGTTCAAATACATAGTGAAAAAGTACAAAAGCTTCACAAAGATAGCCTAAGGATTTACAGGGACAGTGCTGGCATCCTCAGCCTGATTCCTTTGGCCGACGTTGGTCACCTCAGCCCCATCATCTCTGGGGTTGGCTCCCTCAGTCTCTGTAACATCCAGTGGCGCAGTCTCTACAGGGGCAACGTCTTCCTCTTCAACTTCTTGAAGGGCTTGGGCAAATTGAGGGTTAGAAAAATCCAGACCTATGAAGTCAGAGGCTTTCAAGCTCCCTGACTCCTTCTCCTTAGCAGCCACCCATTTGCTAGTAGACTTAATACCTCTTTCGAGGTACTCAAAGCCGAAGATGATGAATTCATCAGAGACTTTGTAATCGGCCAGAATTCACTCAGAAGCATCCTCAAGGGCTGCCTTCAGTGCAGCGTCAACCTTATGATGGAGAATGTCATCCTTGGCCTTCAGAGCAATGGTGTGGTCCTTTTTAAGCTTAGAGATATCTTTCTCCAACTTCTTAACCTTCTTATCAAACCCCTCAAAGTCAGACTTTAGACGGGTTACCTCTCCATTCAGAGAGATTTGCACCTTCTCGGCCTCTTGGCCTTTCTGGATGAAGGGTAACTTCTTCAGAGTCTAGTTGGCAAGATGATGCATAGCAACGAGGCCCTGCAAATCATGTGGTCGTATATATGTTAAAATTCAAAACAGAGGTTACACTTCGAAGCTAAACTAAAATTCGAAGTCTGAAAAACGTTGCTAATGCCGTTTAATACAAGATTAAACTGTATAAGCAACCCCGAGATGTTTGTTGAAGAAACCGTTTTCTTTTGAAAATAAAAATGATAAACAACAAGATGTGTTTACAAAAAACTTATGTACGAGAGTAATCAAGACTTTGTAATCAGTTTTAAAACTAAGACAATTTTAAAAATCAGCACACTATAGAATGAGATGAGTAGATGAAGATAATCAAAACACACAGTTTTTAACGTGGTAAAACCTCTCCCAAAAGAGGAAACATCCATGGTGACTTCTAAGTCACGAAAGTAAAAATCCACTAACAACAAATATCAGTTACAAATAATACAACATACATGCACACAAATTAACCTATTCTAAGTTTAGGAATATACCCCACTTGGTGTCTGTTGATGTAAAAAATTAGATTGCTCTAATTATTCAATCACAGATAAATAAAATGAGACAAAGATTTTAAAGTGGTTCAGCCTTATAAGAATGGCCTACGTCCACTGTTATGTTATTGCTGAGTGTTTTGGGAATTCTCGATTACAAGCTCTATCAAGAAATTCCGGTCCCTTTGAATGAGGGTGATACAAGGTATTTATAGCCCTTAGGCTGTACATGAAAGGGTGTGACATTAAATGATACACATATGAAAGGGTAATTCATTTAATGTTCTTCAAACGTGCGCGCCAAGATGATAAGCATTCAATGAATGGTTGAACTGTTGGTTATCTGGCAATTAATGCTGTGGTCGAGATGCAGCTCGAACCGCCTTAGTTGCTCGTCGTCCAAGAATTCCTCGGTGCAGTAGAGTACCTCGAAAGATAAGAGTTCCTCGGAGGGTTGGTGTTCCTCAGAGTGATTATGTTGGAAGGGGAAATAATCATCCTCGTTGCTATTGTGCCACGTAGATTGACACATGTCTTCTTGTTATTCGTCCACATCAGCATACTAATTTTGGTATCAACAGAAGCCCCCAATGTTTCATGTTTCAAACTTTGAGGAGTATGGAACATTCTTTCTCAGTATACAACGATATTAAATGACCTTCCTAGGTTTTAGGAGCCTTTTTCTTCATATTTGAATTTCCTTCCAAATTCGCAGAATTCGCCTTTTTTGCATTTTTATAGGTGCTTCGATCTTCGTGCCCTTTTTGTCCTTTTAGCCGCCGGTAGCGTAATATTTCCTTTTTGTAATCATTTCTTTCGCCGTTTCCCAAGGCAAGGTATTTAAACTTCAGAGGCAATCCCATCGTCTTCTACCTTTTCAATTTATGCTTTCGGGTTTTCTAAAGCTTTTCTTTCTCTTGTGCGTTCATTTCCTCCTTCGTTTATCAACATATCTCCTTTTTCCCTGTAAGCTCTTCTTCATTTTTCTTTTATTCATCATGGTTTATATTATCGAATCTCTTGAGAAGTTCCGCTCTGACTTCTCTATTCCTTCTTGGGTAACTTTGGAGGTTCTTTCTAAGCCTTCAAGTTATTTTGATTTGGCTGAGGGACACTGGTTCCCTAGACTATTTATTGCCGAATGTGGATTTTCTTTTCCACCAAATCCGTTGTGTTTAGAGTTTTGTCAGTAATTCGACGTTGTCCCTGGAATTTGCATAGAAGAGTTGCAGACGAGCACATAAGGTCTGCTTCATATTTTCTACAGTATAGGAGCTACACATCATCCTTTACTGCTCGTCCTGTGGTCAACATTAGTGACCCATTGCCAGCTTTCGAGGAATCTTCACCAGAATCCCATATTCCTCTAAGTCAGAAGATGGGCAAGAGAAGAGTTCCTGCTATCTTTGAGGAGACTTCCTCTGCCGAGGATGGAAAGAGGAACAAATCTGAAGTCCCAAAGGGGACCAAGAAAAATGATGTTGTTCCTTCTGTTGCTGTTCAGAAGGCTGCCGAGAAGCCTCCAATGGCTCCGAGCAATAAAAGTACTTCTGTGGAAGTGGTCACCATTTCCCCCACCAAAGGTTCTTTGGCTGAAATTGCTGAAGTACCACTGAGGAGATTGAAGAAATCCTCCTCGGTTAGTTTTTCTGAAACCACTCCTCAGCTCCAAGCTGGTGTTCCTACTATCATTCCCCCGAGCTCTGCAATGAGCTCGGTAAAAACTTGGATTATTCCTGAAGTTCAAGGCATCGAGGAAAACATGCCTAGGGATATGCTGACATCCCTAGCTACTCGTCACATCGCTTCAGTAAGTTTCTTTTTATCTTGAATTTTTCCTTCTATCAATATATATATCTCGGCACTAACTCATCACTATCTTCTTTTTTCAGCTGGTGAGTTGTTTTAACACCATTGTGAAGAAAGATGAAGCGCTCAAGGCTTCAAGCTCCTCGTCTGGAGTAGAGGATGCATTCCAGGGTTTGGCCCAATCTCTGAAGGAATCCCGTCAGAAGTATGACGAAGATAAAGGTGTATGGGAGAAGAAATTGGCTGCATCTGAAGCAGAAAAGGTTCAGTTGGGAAACAAGGTGAAGGATTTGGAGATGGAGAACAAGAAATACTCCGAGAAGCTTACTACTTTCGGGGAGCTTGAAAATAAGCTGAAATCAGCTGAGGAAGAGCTGACACTTCTGCGCGAAGCAAATCGTTAGAAGGAGGAGTTGGAGGCCAAGCTGAAAGCCTCCGAGGACCTTCTATCCGAGAAGCTATCCTCGGAGAAGATGAAGAGAAAAATAGCTGTGGAGAAATCCTTTTGAACTGGTTGGGATAAAGGATGGGATAGGGGGTAGCAGGAATGATGACCCACGTGAATTATGGAAGTTTGAAATTCTTCCATGATGGTTGGGTTGCTGCCTTACAGGAGTTAAAGGTGAGCGAAGACTCCGAGCTATTTCAATAACATCTCCCTGGTCCTCCTCCAGTTATTGAAGACGAAGATGAAGACGAAGCTGCATCTGAAGTATCTTCAATGATTGTGGGTGATCAAATCTTTGCTCCTCAACCCAACCAGACATCTGCTGAGGAGATTTCTTCTTTGCCTTCTCCTCTTGAACAAACCTCAACTCCAGCCAATCAAATCAATGTTCCCACCGAGCAACCAAGCTCTTCGTCCCAACCTCCCGAGAAAGTCTTGGGAGACAAGGAAAAGGTGTGAAGTTGTTCGGTACTATCTTTCTGTTTTTCTCTTTACTTGTACTTTGTATCTCAGATCTTTGTAACTTTTGCCTTATGATCTAATAAAATTTGAGTTCTTTCTTTCTATATGATTGTCTCTTTTTTATCTGCACTCTGTCTTGATCTTCTTTTTCTTTCTCTGTTAGTTTATGACCAGGATGGATCTTTTGTCTGCTAATGACACAAAGTTGATGCATCAATGCTATGAGTATTATAAAGTTGGTCATACAGACCTTAGTACATCAGAAGTTGCTGACATCCTTGTCCATGATGCTTCAGAGCAAGCAATTGAGGCTTATCGGTACCTGAAGGATTTACTTGATCGAGCTGTGGCCAATAATGTGGCATACTACGAATTAATCGAGGAGCTTTATTATTCCCTAGAAGATCTTCAAAATCAACACAATGAATCAACTACTCTGTTGCACGAGGAGTATGAGAATAGATTTCAACAGCTTTCTTCCGAGACAGGCCACAAAAAGATCATTGATGGGTACGATGTCAGGGAGAGAACCCCGAAAGGTGAAGTTGAGGCCTATAGACATATCGCCGAGCTACTGGAACAAGAGAACAACAATTTGCAAAAAGAGCTGGCATAGTATAAGTCTGCAGCTTCCTCTTCCACTGCCTTGGTACCAGTCTCCGACGAAGGGTTCTCATTCTTAGAGGTTGAGAATGCCAAGCTAAGGCAAGAATTGGATGTCCTGTGAAGATCTGGTGCTTCTACTTCTGCTCGGGGACGAGGAAGAGGTTCTCGTCATGCTCGAGGAGGATCAAGGGCTCTTAGTCGTAATGTTGAAGAAGCTCGTACTCAATCAACGCTGGAAACTTAAGCGTTCCAATTGAACGCAAAAGATCGGGCTTTGTCTGAAATGTCCAAGAAAATCCTGACTTTGGAAGATCAACTTACTGCGACGAAGTCTGCTTTACATACCAAGGACCTTTTCGCCAAAAACCTTCATGAACAATTGGATAGATTAACCTTCCAATTCCATAAACAGCCTAGGGAATTTTGGAATGCAGGCTATAATGAGGCCCTTTATCACTTGGATGCTCGTATTGAAAATGCCAATAATGAAGGTTATAAACAAGGCTGGCTGAATGCCTTATGTGTATTAAAGCTCGAGCAAGGACATTTTTTGTGGTACTACTATGAGCCTGGAGTGCTTGACTTGCCTGTGCCACCTTTCAAGTTAGACATGGAATGGATACCTGCTCGCGCCATTCCTCGGAGCTTGATTGCGAATTATCTTAGTGACTATAACCTTCATTCTCGGATTGACGTATCTCGTCCTGAGCATCTCTT
Source organism: Sambucus nigra (assembly GCA_949130495.1). Lineage (NCBI taxonomy): Eukaryota > Viridiplantae > Streptophyta > Magnoliopsida > Dipsacales > Adoxaceae > Sambucus > Sambucus nigra. Next base: position 101,879,201 of record OX422218.1, on the reverse strand, counting down.
GGATACTCCTTCAGTAATGAATGTCAGAATGTTGAAGGATTTGAATTTTATCAATTCTCCTCAGACATTAAATGATCCTCCTGCTGGCGAGGAACCTGTATCAAAGGCTGAAGGGAAAAAACCAATAGAATAGGATTTTCAATGTAATAGTTAGCACACATATGTAACTTGTAATTTATTTGAATTTTAATGAAAGACTTTCATTTTCTGTTTGCAAATCTGTATTGCTTATTCTTTTGTACTTGTCTAACACTTTTACATTTGTGCATATGTATCTGTTAAAAAGATAACAATATTATGCTGTTCATCATCCAAAAAAGTTTACAAGTATCAATGTTGCTCAATCACTAAATAATAAAGTAATGAGTATAAAATGTTTAAAATGTTTCCAACCAACCAAGGTTGTTAAATTGTGTTTGTCGACCAACTACAGTTGATGGGTTTTTATCCCCGGCCAGCCATACTTGGTTCAATTTGAAATATTTTCATAAAATGTGCCCGACCAACCAAGGTCGATAATTTATCCTCGTCGACCAACTACAGTCAGTGGGTTTTGATCACCGACCAACTATACTTGGTTCAGTTTGGAATTTTTGTATTTTCGAGGAACTTTTATATTATAAACTTACTTCCCGACCAACATAAGTTGGCATTTGAGAGCATATTTTGTTTCAAGCCAACCGAGATTGGAATTTTAAGAATGTTGTTCTTGCCCTTTTACCAACCAAAGTTGGTCGTGGGTTCAAACTATTAGGTTCTTTCGAACTATCTTGTCCACAAGCTCTTTTACCAACCGAAGTTGATCACGCAAGTGTACGCCTCCTAACCAAAGGAGTATAATTTATTCTCGCTATTTTACCAACCGAAGTTGATCACGCTCGAACTATCAGGTTCTTTCGAACTATCTTGTCCACAAGCTCTTTTACCAACCGAAGTTGATCACGCAAGTGTACGCCTCCTAACCAAAGGAGTATAATTTGTTCTCGCTATTTTACCAACCGAAGTTGATCACGCTCGAACTATCAGGTTCTTTCGAACTATCTTGTCCACAAGATCTTTTACCAACCGAAGTTGATCACGCAAGTGTACGCCTCCTAACTAAAGGATTATAATTTGTTCTCGCCCTTTTACCAATCGGAGTTGGTCGTGGGTCTGAACTATCGTCTTCGTCTTCTTTTTGCTGTCGAGCAGCGTAGTGTACAACACTTGTATTCCCCGAAAAACTTTTAATAAAAGGAGAGAAGATGGTGAAATATCATCGTTTTATTCATAATGAAGGAACTGTTTTACATTTTACATTACTAATAATACTTGCGTAGGTGTTCAGCATTCCAAGCATTCTTGAATTCCTCTCCTTCTAGAGTTGCTATTCGGTAAGTTCCTGGTCGAACAACTTCTGTAACTCGGTAAGGTCCATGCCAATTTGCTTCCAATTTATTGTGCTTCTGAATGACCTTCTTTAGCACGTAATCTCCTTCTTTTAAATCGCATTTCTTCACCCTCTTGTTGTAGAATAAAGCTGTTCGTTGTTGATATGCAGCATTCCTAATGGCTGCTTCTTCTCTAACCTCCTCGAGCATGTCCAAATCTAATCTTCTCATCAAGTCACTTACTGGGGAATTGAAATTCAGCACTCTGTGTGTTGGGAGACCCAACTCAGCAGGTATTACAGCCTCACTTCCAAATGCCAACATATATGTTGATTCTCCAGTTGCTGCTCGGGGAGTTGTTCGGTAAGCCCACAATACTGACTGTAGCTCATTAATCCAATTTGCTTTAGCCTCATTTAACCTCTTCTTCAAACCATTTAATAATGTTATGTTCGTCACTTCAGTCTGTCCTTTGCTTTGAGGATGGCCTGGTGCTGAATGAGTTTTCAAAATGTTTGACTGATGACAATAGGCGGCAAACTCCTCGTTATCAAATTGTGTTCCATGGTCTGTGATGAAGGCATGAGGGAGACCATATCGGCAAATGATGTTCGTCTAAACGAATCGATACACCTTCTCGTACGTCATATCAATAAGTGGTTCAGCTTCTACCCACTTAGTAAAATAATCCACTGCAACGACGAGGTACTTGAATCTTCCTCGGGTCGTTGGCAGGGGTCCAACCAAATCCACTCCCCACATGGCAAAAGGCCAAGGAGAAGTTATGGGCGCCAACAATTCTTGCGGAGTTCGTCGGATGGAGGAAAAACGTTGGCATTTATCACATTTCTTAGCATAGGCTATACACTCAGCCCTCATTATTGGCCAGTAATATCCTTGCATCATCACCCTTTGCAAGAGTGTTCGACCTGCTACATGGGCTGCACAGAAACCTTGATGGATCTATTCAATTAATTCTTTCACCTCGGAGGGATGTACGCATCTTTGTAAACCTGCCATAATTCCTCGTCTATACAAAACACCATTAGTTAGTACATACCGAGCAGCTTTGAACTTCAATTTCTTGGCAGCGAGCTTATCCTCCGACAATTCTCCTTCCTCGACATATGCCCTAATGGGATCCATCCAAGATGGTCCTAAATCAAGAGTAATAATATTCATCGTCAGGTCTTCATCTATGCTTCGACTTTCTAACACCTCAATTGGTATCGTTCTTCGCAACTCGGTACGAGTAGCTGATGCTAGTCGGGCCAGTGCGTCTGCTTGTGCATTCTCCATTCTTGGTATTCTGATCAACTGTATGGCATCAAATTCTGCCAATAACTCCATCGCCTTTGAATGATACTTGATCATTAATTCTCCTTTAACTTCATACGTTCCTATTATCTGATTCACAATTAATTGAGAATCACTGAATACCATCACTTGTTGCGCTTCCATAATCTTTGCTAAATTAAGACCTGCTATCATCGCCTCATATTCAGCCTCATTATTGGAAGCTTTGAATTGGAATCGCAGGGCATATTCCACGTCGATCTCGTCTGGAGTGCTCAGAACTATTCCAGCGCCACATCCTGCAGTGTAAGATGAGCCATCTACATATAACCTCCATATAGGTAACTCGTCTTTAAATTTCTTATCTGACAGAGTTCCTCGGTGAAATATCTTCTATTTTCTTTCATCTTCCCCCGGTATTTTTTGCTCCTCATCGACCATCTCTTCTCGCCCTTTTACCAACCGGAGTTGGTCAGGGTTTGAATTTGATGATATTTCTACATCCACGAGCCCTTTTACCAACCAGAGTTGGTATGGACTTATGTCTGTTGATCCTGTAACATCCACAGGTTGGTCAGCGAGCAACTTTTGTTCCTCAGGGGTATCAGGATATGTAAACTCTGCTATAAAGTCTGCTACAGCTTGCCCTTTTAAGGATGATCTAGGTTCATACACAATATCATATTCACCGAGCTCTATTGCCCAGTACATCAATCTCCCTGACTTTTCTGGCTTATGAAGGGCTTGTCTCAATGGCATGTCGGTATACACGATGATGGTATGGGCCTGGAAATATGGCCTCATTCTTCTACTTGCTTCAATTAATGACAATGCCAATTTTTCCAACTTTGGGTACCTGATCTCTGCACCTCGAAAAGCCTTACTGGTGTAATAAATTGGCTTCTGGACTCCATTCTCCAATCTGATCAATGCCGAGCTGACTGCATTTTCTGATACTGCCAGGTATAAGTACAACTTTTCACCCATCACTGGTCTGGACAGCAATGGAGGTGTTCCCAGATATTTCTTCAAGTCTTGAAAGGCTTTTTCACATTCATCATTCCACTCAAAAGTTTTTCGGAGTGCTTTAAAGAATGGAAGACACCTATCAGTTGACCGAGATACAAATCTATTGAGCGCTGCAACTCGTCTTGTAAGACTCTGTACTTCTTTCTTCGTCATTGGAGATCGCAACCCTAAAAGAGCTTTGATCTTTGATGGATTTGCCTCAATGCCTCGCTGGTTGACGATGTACCCGAGGAACATTCCTTCTCGTACTCCAAAGGTGCACTTCGTCGGGTTGAGCTTCATCTGGTATTTATCTAGTTGATCAAAGGTCTGAGCTAAGTCAACTAGATGATCAGCAGCTTTCTTGCTCTTTGTCAGCATATCGTCAACATAGACTTCCATGTTGCAACTGATTTGTTCGGTGAAAACCTTGTTCATCAGCCGCTGGTATGTCGCTCCTGCATTTTTCAAACCAAAAGGCATAACATTATAACAATAAGTTCCCCTAGGGGTAATAAAAGAAGTACTTTCCCTGTCTTCAGGTTTCATTTTGATCTGGTTGTAACTAGAGTAAGCATCCATGAAGCTGAGCAGCTCGTGCCCCGAGGTAGCATCCACTAGTTTGTCAATTCTGGGCAATGGGAAGTGATCCTTTGGGCAGGCCTTATTGAGATCAGTGAAATCAACACACATTCTCCATTTATTGTTTTTCTTCTTTACCATCACCACATTCGCCAACCAATCTGGATATTTCACATCTTCAATGAATTGGGCTTTCTGGAGCTTGTCGACCTCCTCTTGAATAGCTTGATTCTTCTCGGGTATAAATACCATTCTTCTCTGCTTTACAGGCTTGATATCCTTATTCGCATTGAGTTCATGGCATAAGAAGTTTGGATCTATTCCTGGCATATCTTCATGACTCCATGCAAAAGTTTTCTTTCTGTCTCTCAAGAAAGCTACCAACTCCTGTTTTATTGACACATCCAATGATGAACCTATCTGGGTTACTCGTTCAGGGTGCTCGTCGTCCAGAATAACATTTTCTGTAGACTCCACCGCCTGTCCTTTTACCAATTGGGATTCATCTCTGGGATCCAATGTTTCAATTTTTGTACCTTCATCCACCTGGTAGGTAGTAGTCTTTTTCCTTAATTCTTCAGGCTCCTCTTGCTCGGCAGACGAATAATAGCATTCCCGCGCTACTTTCTGATCACCTTTCACAACTCCCACTCCGAAATTTATTGGGAATTTTAAGCACTGATGTACTGTAGATGGGACTGCTTCGAACTTCTTCAAACCAACTCTTCCCATGATGATGTTGTAAGCTGACTGCATATTTTTATCCATCACAAAGAAGCATATTCTTTCTGTTCGGCAAGCAGGCCAAGTTCCAATGAATATATCCAACTTGATCGTTCCAAGTGGAAAAATTTCTCGCCAGCAAAACCCAGAAGGGGTCTATGATAGGGTTCCAATTGAGATAATTTTAAATTCAAGTTGTCAAAGCATGAATAGTACATAATGTCTACCGAACTACCATTGTCTACCAACACCCTTGAAATTACTACTTCTTTCATCCTCATTTTGATCACCAAAGGGTCGTCGTGAGGGTAAAGAACACCTGCCAGGTCATTTTTTGAAAAGCCAATAACCAGCTTCTCTTTGTTTACCTTCCTCGGATGATCCTCCTCGGCCAAGTTTATTCGCTGAATATACGAGCAAGCTTGTGCCTCTCCGAGGTAAGCTTTTCTTTCTGCAGTAAGATCTCCTCCTCCTGCGTCTCCTCCTGTAATAACATTACAATCAAATGACCCAAAAAGTATGGAAAATACCTCTCGTTCTAGCTGCCTTGGTTTCTTAGGAAGATCGGGGTCATCCTCGACATCATCTTCATGATCCCTTTTCTTTTTCTCCTCTGCTCGTCGAAGAGTTCTAGATCTTTCTCTGGTTCGATCATTATTTCTTCTTTCACCTTCCCGATCAACATATTTTGCTAGCTTTCCTCTTCGGATGAGTGTTTTAATCTCGTTCTGAAGAGCTATGCAATTTTTAGTCATATGTCCATGATCTTTGTGGAACTCGCAATATTTATCCCCGTTCCTCGCATCAGGTTCTGACCTCAATTTCTTCGGACACTTTACCTCTTCGCTATTCTTGATTTCTTCCAAGACATGATTAATACCCATTTTCAAAGGAGTATAATTATCGAATTTCTTCAGGACTTCCCATAACGACTTATTATTCATGGAATGTTTGTCACCGCCATTTCCCTTATGTTCTTCCTTCTTGGATTTGTCGTCTTCCACCTTGGTTTCTTTATCCATATTCTTCTTCGCAGCCATAGCCTCCTCGGCATTCATGATTTTGGCCGCTTTTGCCATCAACTCTGACATAGTTTTAGGTGGATCTTTCGCCAAAGTGTAATACAACTTATTAGGCAACAACCCACTCATCAAGGCGGTGATTGCTGTCTTCTCCTCATAATTTATGACTTCCAGCTTCTCGTTATTGAAACGAGTTATGTAATCTCTAGTACTCTCACCAAATTTTTGTCTAACACTTAACAAGTGTGCTACTCGTTTTACTGGTTTTGCTCCAAAACAGAAATTGCCGATGAACAACTCGGCCAACTGAAAGAAAGTTGAAATCTTACCCCGAGGAAGATTGTAGTACCATATCTGGGCAGCTCTAGTAAGAGTTCCTGAGAATGCTCTGCATCTCATCTCGTCGGGGACAGCATAGATATCGACGGCAGCTTGATATTGCTCTATATGAAGAACAGGATATGTCTTTCCATCATATTTGGGGGTCACCACTGGTGCTTTAAACTTTGATGGGGTAGGAAAACCCACAATGGCCTGGACAAAAGGTGTTCCTTGAACAAAAGTTCGTTGTAAGGGATTCCTCGCCTTAGCCATTTCTCCCAATCTATCCTCCAAACGCTGAATGGAACCCTTCCACGCATCGTTTCCTTCCTCGGGCTTATTAGTTCGAATAATTGATTGTTCTAAGGTGGCCTCTTGAGATCTTTCTTGACGAGCAACTGGTCGTGATTGTGCTGATCCTTCTCTTAGATCTGATGGTCGTCGAAAACTCCTTGACATGGTTTTAGGTGGACTCCTATTCCTCTTAGGGCCTAATCGACTGAAAGGAGACACCCTACTCAGTCTTTCCATGACACTGGGTCTTTCTGGAGAGAGAGTGATACATTGATCAGTATCTGTAGCCCTTATTGACGAAGTTCGCCCAGGTTGATAAGAGAAATCATCAGATTCCTCATTACGATGTGACTCAGTACGCCAAGATCGTGAAGGAAGTAAATAAGTTTACCCCTGATCACTTCGCTGTCTTGAACGTGCAGGTGCACCGCCATGAAGGGTCTGTATGAGTTGCCTCATTATTTCTTGCATGGCGGTTTGTCCTTGGGCCAGATTCGTCATAATCCCAGCCAGATCTGGAGGTGCAGAGGGATTTGGAGAATTTCCAGCATTTCGATTACTGGATTCCGGGTTATCTGCCATTGATGATGAATGATTTTTGGTGAAAAGCGATAATAACAATCGTTCCCACAGACGGCGCCAATCTGTTGATGTAAAAAATTAGATTGCTCTAATTATTCAATCACAGATAAATAAAATGAGACAAAGATTTTAAAGTGGTTCAGCCTTATAAGAATGGCCTATGTCCACTGTTATGTTATTGCTGAGTGTTTTGGGAATTCTCGATTACAAGCTCTATCAAGAAATTTCGGTCCCTTTGAATGAGGGTTATACAAGGTATTTATAGCCCTTAGGATGTACATGAAAGGGTGTGACATTAAATGATACACATATGAAAGGGTAATTCATTTAATGTTCTTCAAACGTGTGCGCCAAGATGATAAGCATTCAATGAATGGTTGAACTGTTGGTTATCTAGCAATTAATGTTGTGGTCGAGATGCAGCTCGAACCGCCTTAGTTGCTCGTCGTCCAAGAATTCCTCGGTGCAGTAGAGTACCTCGGAAGATAAGAGTTCCTCGGAGGGTTGGTGTTCCTCGGAGTGAGTATGTTGGTCGGGGAAACAATCTTCCTCGTTGCTATTGTGCCACGTAGATTGACACGTGTCTTCTTGTTATTCGTCCACATCAGCATACTAATTTTGGTATCAACAGTGTCCTTCTAACTTCTCTTAGATCTGATTGTTGATGATGTTCTTCCAGTTTGATAACTTCCTTTGCTTTAGCTTCCTTACGTTGACTCAATAATCTTTGATCTTATTCACAAAACTTCCAGTGCAGTAGTGTGTTAAGTGTTTGTGATGTGAATCCTACCAACATGCATGAACTCACACACACTTAGTTTTACAGACAGTCCTAGAAAATTACATATAAAGACTATATGCTGTGATTTTCTTTTCTTTCTTACATAACTTGAAACCTTTTTGACCTTTAAATATACCCCAGATTCCACGGATATCTTGCTTCAAAATCAGTCAAGATCTTAATCAATCTCTGTTTTAAAAATATTTTTGAGATTGAAAATCTCCAAGTGTGAATCCAACTAGGTCAAGGTTAAGTTTCATAAGAATAGAAACCATAAAACATTTTCAAAACTAAATCAGCAAGGATTTTCTTAAATCGAGAAAGAAACATGCAGATCTAGTGAAATATAACATGCAGAGTGTAGATCTACAATTTATATGAAGAAGAAATACATATCTTCACACGAATGTTTAAGTTGGTAATAAGATCACTGATTAAGAGGTTACAGCTTCAATATGAACAAACCACTCTCTCTCAAACACTCAAGGTTGTGTTTGGGGTTTTGTGTATACGAAGGTTTGAATCAGAAATGAAGTGTTTAGGGTTAGGGTTTTGGTTTGGCTAACACAGATTTCCCTTTCTCTCTCTTCTCTCTTTTCTTTTCTCTCTTCTCTCTCACTTCTCTCTTCTCTCTATTTTTTTCTCTCAGAAATGACGACTGCCAAAAGTCTTGAAATGTTGAGAAATAGAGGGCTTTTATAGGAGTGGAGGAAGATTCTGGATCGACGAAGGAAATCAAGGGCTGAGATTAAGTCTACCTAAAATTGACTTGATCCAAGGGTTATACGAAGGTGGTGGTTAAGTCGAATGTGATTGGTTCACAGGATAGCACAAGGATAGGTTTAAAACACATGGAGGCCATCGATAAGGATTGATCCAACGATCAGCAAACCACCAGGCAACGCTCTCACATAACAAACACAAATTGATGCATCAGGCAAGTGACAAGTGTTGACATATAAGAGGCTTACAAACGCGCGTCAAAATAATTACAGACAGCGCCCTGAAGTCTCTAGCGCATTTACATCCTACCCAATCAAACATTCTAATGAAAAAATGAAATTTCAAAATAGCAAATTAACCCCACAAATTTTATAATCACACTTTTATTAAAGAAAACATTATTTTAAAAAAGTTTTAAAATGTTTAAAAATTCCCAAAAAAATATAAAAACAACATTTTAAGGGGAATTAATCACACAATCAATTTTAAGCAATATATACACATGTATGCACTTCTAATTGTGTGTAGTGTGATTCAATTTATACCTTCTTGGAATATTGAAGAGGATTAGAGAGATAAATTCTGAGGCTCTTTGGATTCTAGGTTAGACAACCAATTTTGTCACTATTTTCAAATTAGTTGAGTACTTATACAATATAGATTTAAGCAAGTCAAAGGTATAAGGTGCTTCAATCTCCCCCTTTGGAAATATGAGACAAAATCTCCTTTGAGTTAGCTTAAACTCTTAGGGAACCAAAAAATAAAATAAAACCTAGTCCTATATAAAAGATACTATCTACCCATTACCTAGAAAGTCATAAATTACATAACTCAACTATTTACAAAATTTGTACACTAGAAAAGGTAGACAATAAGTAGAAGAGATTCCTGCAAATATGCACACTAAGATCAAGCAGTTTAGATGAAATGTGAACAAAACATTGAACCCTTAAGACTCAAATTTCTCCCCCATTTTGTCTCAAATGGACAAAGGGTAAAAATTAAGGTCTTCAGAGTTTAATAAACATATACCATACCTATAGAATTACGCAAATATAGAAATCTGTTATAGTCTAAAGGTTTAGTGAACATGTCTGCAAGTTGCAGATCAGTAGGTAGGTAATGGATTTCTAACTCCTTAGTTTCAACAAGTTCGCGTATAAAATGATGTCTTATTTTAATATGCTTAGTTCGCGAGTGTTGAACCGGGTTTTTAGATATGTTAATAGCGCTTTGATTGTCACAATACAATTGTAACTGATCTTCTTTAATCCCATAGTCGTTTAACATTTGTTTTATCCATAACAATTGAGCACAGCAACTTCCTGCTGCTATATATTCGGACTCAGCCGTAGATAAAGATGTGCAATTCTGTTTTTTGCTACTCCAACCAACTAAATTATTGCCGACATAATAACAGGCACCTGATGTACTTTTACTGTCATCAGTACATCCGGCCCAATCAGCATCAGTATACCCTATGATGGTGCTGCGGGTATCATTAGTCTACCTGAGTCCAAGATTAAGAGTGCCCTTTATGTACTTTATTATACGTTTGACACTCGATAAATGGCTCTCTTTAGGGTTATTCTGGTAACGAGCACACATACATACAGCATACATTATATCTGGTCGAGAGGCAGTTAGATAGAGTAGGCTACCAATCATACTACGATAAAGAGTGGAATCAACTGACTTTCCATTTTCATCTTTACATAATTTAACAGTAGTACTCATAGGCGTTTTGACAACTTTAGCATTATCTAAACCAAATTTCTTAACAAGATCTAAGGCATACTTAGTTTGAGAGACAAATAGTTCATCAGAATTTTGTTTCACTTGAAACCCTAAGAAAAGCTGTAGCTCCCCCATAAGGGACATGTGAAACTCCTTATGCATAATAGCAGAAAAAGATTTAACTTCAGATGTTGAAGTAGACCCAAAGATGATGTCGTCTACATAGACTTGGGCTATAATAATGTTTTTGTCAAAATGTTTGACAAAGAGGGTCTGGTCATTTCCTCCTCTCTTAAAACCCTTATCCAACAAAAAGTTGGAAAGGCGTTCATACCAAGCTCGAGGAGCTTGTTTTAAGCCATACAAAGCCTTTTTTAGACGAAAGACATGGTCAGGGTATTTAGGGTCAATGAACCCTTTGGGTTGTTCTACATACGTTTCTTCGGACCGAATTCCATTGAGGAAAGCAGACTTGACATCCATTTGATAAAGTGTAAATTTTAAGTGACACGCTATGGCGAAAAGAAGTCGAACAGATTCAAGATGAGTGACAGGGGCAAATGTCTCGCTAAAATCTATTCCTTCTATTTTTGAGTAACCTTGAGAAACTAGTCTAGCTTTGTTTCTAAGGATTACCCCATTTTCATCAGATTTGTTCTTAAAGATCCAACGTGTGCCAATAACATTTTTGTTTTGAGGCCGCGATACAAGATACCAGACATCGTGAATGACAAATTGTAAAAGTTCTTCCTGCATAGCAGAAATCCAGTGTGTGTCATTCAATGTTTCATTAACATTTTTCGGTTCCACAAGGGAGACGAAACATGCATAATTAGCATAATTTCTTAACTGGGATCTATTACGAACTGGCTCATTAGGATTACCGACCACGTTGTCAATGGGATGATATTTAGAGACCCAGCCAGGTACTTCTGGACTCTCAATAGGTAATGAGTCATCTATTTCTAGTGAATCAGTTTTGAAATCATTTTCAGATTCACCCACAATAGGTGATTCAGATATCTTATTTTCGACAATAGTGTCGCTTACAATTACATTTATCGATTCCATAAGGGCCTTATTACGCAGATTGTATATACGATAAGCATGACTGTTTTGGGAGTATCCTAAGAAGATGGCTTTATCACCACGCGTCTTGAATTTAGACAAATGTTCTCTGTCTTTACAGACATAACACTGGCTACCGAAAGTCCGTAGATATTTCAGATTCGGCTTCTTACCGTACCACAACTCATAAGGGGTTTGTTTAGTGTTTTTCCTAAGGTAAACCCTATTAATGATATGACACGCAGTTCTAATAGATTCTACCCAGAAGTATTTAGGTAGAGATTTGGCATGCAACATGACACGTGCCATCTCTTGAAGAGTTCGGTTTTTCCTTTCAGCAATACCATTCTGCTGAGGAGTCTTAGGGGCACTGAATTCATGTTTGTAACCGCTGTAGTCACAATATTCAACTATTCCTGTGTCTATGAACTCTCCCCCTCTATCGCTACGAATGCGATTGACTTGTGTGTCCTTCTCATTTTCAATTCTTAGTAAAATTTTCAAAAAATTCTGAAACGTGTCAGATTTTTGTTTTAAGAAGGCAACCCAAGTGAATCGTGTGAAATCATCAACCATGACAAGGATATAACTGTGTCCATAAAGACTAACAGTTCTAGAGGGACCAATAAGGTCCATATGTATGAGATCTAGAGGTCTAGAGGTGAGAATGTCTTTAACCTTTTTATGCGAAGTCTTAACTATTTTTCCTTCCTGGCAATGACCACAGACAACACTGGAAATAGGTTTAATTTTAGGAATTCCTCTAACAATCTCTTGACTAGACAATCTACCAAGGATATCATAACTTAGGTGACCCATACGATTATGCCAGATTTTATTGTCATCCATTCTGACAATGTTACAGGTTTCAGAACCAGTCTTGACAGTATAACAATTGTCAGGTGTTCTAAATCCGGTAATAATGCATTTACCTTTATCATTTAGAATTTTATAATTGTTCTTTGAAAAGGTAACTGTATGGTCAGAGTCACAAAATTGTGATATACTTAGGAGGTTGGCTTTAAGGCCTTTAACTAAAAGTACATTTTCGAGAGTAGGCATTCCCTCTTCTTTTAGGGTTCCTTTTCCTATGATCTGGGATGAAACTCCGTCACCAAAGACAACTTTGCCTCCAGTAAATCTGGTTTTATTTAAGAGTTTGGTTTCATCTCCTGTCATATGTTTGGAGCATCCTGAATCTAAGTACCAACCAGATGAAGTGTGTTCAGCTTTTAAAGCAGTGATAACAATGTTACACTTCATTTGAGGTAAAAGATCATCTTTTCTAACCCAAATAGCTCTAGTTTTAATTTTGCGCAAGTTTGCCCTCATTTGATAAAATTTTCGAGAAGCTTTTTGTCGAAAGACATTTGGAGCAACAAACTGATTATTGTGGAAAATTGGAGCTTTTGGTTTAGGAAAGTTTCTGGGAGCCTTTCTCTTAAATGAACTCTTAGTTTTGGTCTTTCTATTCCTGTAGTTAGAGTTCTTGTCAGGTTGTCTTGGAAGGACATAATGGTTACGATTTTTCCTAGAATAGTTAAAGTTCTTGTAGACAGAAGTGTTGTACACAGGAGTGTTTAAACTCATAGCATAACAACCTTCAAAGGAATGACCATAAATGTCACAGTACGAGCAATATTGATTGCTTGAGGGATGAATTTCCTTAGGAAAACTTCTAAAGATGGGTTTAACAGCATTCTGTTTAGAAGTCCTATTCCTAGGAGGGATGGTTTTAAAGGTAGATTCAGCCTTTCTGATCAAAGTACAGACCTATTTAGTCTTAAGTGTAGTGTCAGCCTTAGAATTACTAGACTCTCCAATGTCTTTCTGTTGTTGCTTTTGATCAAATTCCTCTTTAATAAAATAAAAGTCTGGACATGTTTCAATTGGTCTTTTGCCCCCAGACACAAACTTAATAGGTTCAAGATTTGTAGTTTGTGGTTTGTTCTTAGGGAAAAATCCAATACCGGTTCTATCATCAGAATTGGTCTTGGAGTCAATAACAAAGTCAGTAAAACAATTTGAATTGTTTTCAAACTTAGAATTTTTTTTGAAAACAGTTGCTGTCTTTGTTTTTTCTTCCTCCAGTTCTAATAATGTTCCCTTGTATTTCATTTCCAGGGTTTCATTAGTTTTAGTCAACTCTTTTAATTTTTGATCAAAAGTTTCAATTTCGGATTGATGAGACAGACACTGGTTAGTGTACTCTTCGGCATTCAGCTTCACAATAAGACTTAGATCATCTAATTTCTTAGTCAGGTCTCTAACAGTCTTCTCCAGTCTAGTGCCTTTTTTGGGGGTTTTAGCATACAAAGTATGAATATCTGGGAGGTCATCTGTGTCTGAGTCGCTAAGTGAAGTCTGTGTAGTGACCCCTAACGATTCAGTTTTAGTACTCACACACCCATTTACATCGTCGTTATCGAGATCACTTTGACTCACACACACGGAACTAGAACTAGCAACATTTTCAGATAATAAAGCATCTAGGCCAGTCAAAGCAGTATTCACACAAGCAGGAGTAGGAACATCATTATCACACACAGGCATATCATCATTATAAATGATCTTAGCATAAAAGGACATGCAAGGGTCAAGTACATTTGATGACTCAAGTTCCTCTTCATCAGAGTCACTTGAATCATTCCAAGTTTTACAGACATTGGCTCTATTGTGTCTTGGCTTTATTCAGATTAACTCTGCAATTGTGAGCAATGTGATCTAGTTTCCCACATCTAAAACATTCAATCTTTTTAAGGTCTCTGCTGGGTTTGGAGTTGTTGTCCTTAGGATGTTTGTCAAGACCTCTCTCATGAGGTTTGGGATTAGACGGAGTAGGATAATTAGGCTTGCCTTGTTTAGTTGCCTGTTTGTTTCTAAATTTAACAATTTTCTTAAATTGTTTAGACATTAAGGCAATCTGATTATCTAGTTTGTCTATATCGCACTCCTCATCAGAGTCAGAGTTGATCAAATTAGTCTCAAGTTTAGATATCTTAGAGGCAAAACTCAAGTTAGAGTTGGACTGTTTTCTTTGTGAATGATTTAATTATTTCTTAAAGTCTAATTCCATTTCCACAGTCCTAATTTTGCTACTGAGTAACTCAGGGGGTAAGGTTTTGATCACTCATTTCCTTAATAGCATACCTCTTGCTGTCAAACTTTTGTGGTAATGATCTTAGAATTTTAGAAACAATTTCATTCCTATCATAAGTTATACCATTAGCATGCAACTTAGTAACTATATCAGTTAAGTTCATGTAAAAGTCATCAAAAGACTCAGAGTCAGACATAATCACAGGGTTGTACTGCTGGGTAAGCATTTGAGTTTTAGCAGCTTTAACTCTTGAGTCTCCTTCATGGGAAATGATTAATGTGTCCCAAGCTTCCTTAGAAGTGGCACAAGATGAGATTCTCTTGAACTCATATTCATTAATAGACATAAAAATGACATTCTTGCCTTTATTGTTATTTCGAGAAATAGTTTTCTCTTCTTGGGTAAACTCACTTAAGATTTTCTTTACCCTCTCATCACTTCCTTCAGTGGCTGGTTTAGTAGGTTAAGTGTATCCATTTTCAATAATGTCCCAGACATTATCTCCTAAAGTCCCTTGGATGAAGGCAACCATTATTACTTTCCAGTAAGCAAAGTTGTTTCCATCAAAGAGTGGAGGTCTGGACAGATTACCAAACCTTTCATTCTTCTCGTCCATAGTTAGGTTTTTCAGAAAACGATTTCAGAAACACAAGATCTTTTTGAAATAAAAGTTTACAGGGCTCTGATACCAATTGAAAAACGTTGCTAATTCCGTTTAATACAAGATTAAACTATATAAGCAACTCCGAGATGTTTGTTGAAGAAACCCTTTTCTTTTGAAAATAAAAATGATAAACAACAAGATGTGTTTACAAAAAACTTATGTACGAGAGTAATCAAGACTTTGTAATCAGTTTTAAAACTAAGACAGTTTTAAAAATCAGCACACTATAGAATGAGATGAGTAGATGAAGATAATCAGAACACACAGTTTTTAACGTGGTAAAACCTCTCCCAATAGAGGAAACATCCACGGTGACTTCTAAGTCACGAAAGTAAAAATCCACTAACAACAAATATCAGTTACAAACAATACAACATACATGCACACAAATCAACCTATTCTAAGTTTAGGAATATACCCCACTTGGTGTCCTTCTAACTTATCTTAGATCTGATTATTGATGATGTTCTTCCAGTTTGATAACTTCCTTTGCTTTAGCTTCCTTACGTCGACTCAATAATCTTTGATCTTATTCACAACACTTCCAGTGCAGTAGTGTGTTAAGTGTTTGTGATGTGAATCCTACCAACATGCATGAACTCACACACACTTAGTTTTACAGACAGTCCTAGAAAATTACATATAAAGACTATATGCTGTGATTTTCTTTTCTTTCTTTCTTACAGAACTTGAAACCTTTTTGAACTTTAAATATACCCCAGATTCCACGGATATCTTGCTTCAAAATCAGTCAAGATCTTAATCAATCTCTGTTTTAAAAATATTTTTGAGATTGAAAATCTCCAAGTGTGAATCCAACTAGGTCAAGGTTAAGTTTCATAAGAATAGAAACCATAAAACATTTTCAAAACTAAATCAGTAAGGATTTTCTTAAATCGAGAAAGAAACATGCAGATCTAGTGAAATATAACATGCAGAGTGTAGATCTACAATTTCTATGAAGAAGAAATACATATCTTCACACGAATGTTTAAGTTGGTAATAAGATCACTGATTAAGAGGTTACAGCTTCAATATGAACAAACCACTCTCTCTCAAACACTCAAGGTTATGTTTGGGGTTTTGTGTATACGAAGGTTTGAATCAGAAATGAAGTGTTTAGGGTTAGGGTTTTGGTTTGGCTAACACAGATTTCCCTTTCTCTCTCTTCTCTCTTTTCTTTTCTCTCTTCTCTCTCACTTCTCTCTTCTCTCTATTTTTTTCTCTCAGAAATGACGACTGCCAAAAGTCTTGAAATGTTGAGAAATAGAGGGCTTTTATAGGAGTGGAGGAAGATTCTGGATCGACGAAGGCAATCAAGAGCTGAGATTAAGTCTACCTAAAATTGACTTGATCCAAGGGTTATAAGAAGGCGGTGGTTAAGTCGAATGTGATTGGTTCACAGGATAGCACAAGGATAGGTTTAAAACACATGCATGCCGTCGATAAGGATTGATCCAACGATCAGCAAACCACCAGGCAACGCTCTCACATAACAAACACAAATTGATGCATCAGGAAAGTGACAAGTGTTGACATATAAGAGGCTTACAAACGTGCGTCAAAATAATTACAGGCAGCACCCTGAAGTCTCTAGCGCATTTACATCCTACCCAATCAAACATTCTAATGAAAAAAAGAATTTTCAAAATAGCAAATTAACCCCACAAATTTTATAATCACACTTTTATTAAAGAAAACAATATTTTAAAAAAATTTAAAAATGTTTAAAAATTCCCAAAAAAAATATAAAAACAACATTTTAAGGGGAATTAATCACACAATCAATTTTAAGCAATATATACACATGTATGCACTTCTAATTGTGTGTAGTGTGATTCAATTTATACCTTCTTGGATTATTGAAGAGGATTAGAGAGATAAATTCTGAGGCTCTTTGGATTATAGGTTAGACAACCAATTTTTTCACTATTTCCAAATTAGTTGAGCACGTATACAATATAGACTTAAGTAAGTCAAAGGTATATGGTGCTTCAAAGTCATACCTGAATAGACCTGTGAAGGCCAAACCCAACCAGTAGAGGGGTGTCCATGGATCGACAAAAGCATTTGTCAGCATTGGTCATAGTAGAGATGATGGCATCCAATGCCTGTAAACTATGGCCTATGATGCTATCATTAGTTTTGAGTTTCTCTATACGAGCAGCCAATGCATCCTCAAAAGCAATAGGGATGGCATAATCCCCACCTTTCTTCTTCTTCCTCCGATCCTCAGGGGCAGGATCGACAACCTTTCTTTTCTTGGTGGCCTCAGCCCTCGAGGTTGAGGGAGGGGGAGGAGGAGCATTCAGACCTTATTTTTTGACGAGCTTCATTAAACTTAGTGCTTCCATCTCCCATAACTCGTCAGATATTCCCTTCGGACGCTCTGCAAGATAGAAAGGTCTGAGTTAGAGAGTCAGACATACATAAATTCAGAGGTATAACTTGTTGAAATAAAAAGACTTACGAAGCTCTGTCAGAGGGCTTTCCCCAAGATCGGTCTCCGAGAGATAGTAGGGAGTCATCAGGTGTTCGAATTTGACAAGCAGACCATGCTCTCCCTGATCCTGAAGGTCTTTGACCTTCTGAAGATTATTTAGGCTTAGCCCAGGGTCGGCCCTGGCAGCTATTGTTACCTTTCCCCATCTCAGGGTTATCCTCGGCTCTAATGAGGAAGAGGGGGAACTTGGACCGAATTCCCATGGAACTTATGCAAAGAAGTAGCGTGGCTTCCAGTTATGGTTCGAGGTTTGGGTGATCTGCAGTATCTTTTTATTTTACTTTTAAGCTAAGAAATAATAATAGCTCGGATGATTCCTGGCAGACGAAGGTACATAGCACCCCGTGAAGACTTGAACTGGAAGGTCTGAGTGATGGACGACCTTCCATAGGACAATGACTCCAATTATCACCCTCCAAGCATTGGGTGACAACTGGGAAGGATCCAAGTTGATGTAAGCCAATATAGCCCTGATGATAGGATGGATGGGCAAACTAAACCCCAACTTGAACATCTTCTCATATAGGCAGATCTCACCGTCTCGGCCGTCATAAGCCCTCTCTGCCCTCAGAGGTCTCCTAAGTTTTATAGAGGGACTTATGGAATATAGATAACTGAAGGCCAGAAGGTCTACCTCACTAACTGTACTCGCAATTTCGTTTGCCTCAGAGGTGTCAACGTCACTCTCAACACCATCATCGTCCTCTAGCTCAACATCGGCCCGAGTAGACGATGGGGCACCACCTTGAAACCTCTGAGCGAACTCAGCCCCTGTGACTGTCGATAGAGGAATGGCTTCAAGAATCGATGGAATAGCCACACTTGGTCCAATAATCTCAACCTCTGAGGAAAAGGTTGATGTGCTTGAACTTTTGTGATATGAGTCCCGACAGGAAACCTGTGCCTAATCAGGGACTTGATCTTATTGATTTGTGAAGTCCATGACCTCTTGGAAGGAGTCCACAAACATAGGGTCTGAGGTGGATGACTCAGACTCTGACAATGTAGAGGGTTAAGCAAGAACCTCTACTTTGTTAGTTGATTCAGTTGGTTCAGGGTATATGACCTTCAGAGGTGGTGGAAAAATAGGCTTGTTGGGGAACGCCTCTGCCCTACGAGCTTCCTCTTGGGCTCTTTCTATTTGTCTAATTTTATCTAAGGTCTTCTCCCTAAGAGAAGGGAACTCCTTTAAGAGTTGGTAAAGGGGTCTGAGCATATGAGGCAGATGCTAAACTTATGACTCTCCTATATTACAAACAAGATTGACAAATGCAATTAAAGATCAAGATATTAAACTTTAAACAAAAATGACGAAGAATAATTAAGAACAGTTCATCGAAAAAACCAATAGCTTCACCGAAAACCTCTTGGAGCTCACCGAAAAATGCAAAAGTAAGAGCAAGGGAAGAAAAATGAAGGAGAAGGGATGGCAAGGGATAACTGAAGAAAAGTGATGAGAAGAAAGGAAGGAATCGCGAGGAATGACCAGCCAAACTCACTTCAAATCAGAGCTCTTCTAGAGAGAGAATGTTGTAAAAATGACCAAAGCTGGAGAAGGAGAGAAATGAGGAAGAAAGAGAAGAAAATGGGGTTTAAACCCTTAATTATGAGTGCACACATGCCAATGCCCATCATTGCCTTGGGAGCCCAAAAGACAGCCAAACATCATCAAACCTGTCAGGCACGCTACCTACTCCAGTAGCTAACACTTGTCAAGAGACCATTGACACCTGAAGAAATGCAACCTCAGGCAAATATATCCCCTAGAAACCTAATTACATAGGTAACTAAGGTCTAGGGGGTGATTGATATGCCCCAAGTGTACCCCCTCGGCTTCGAGACATCAACCTCGACCATTGGTATGACCGATGTTGGAAGGGTCTTAGATCAATGACCAACGGTCTCATCTCAGGCAAGGTCGGCCATGGCCGACGTTATAAGCTACCTCGGCAAGTGAGGTATCCATGATCCATGGGAATAGTTATTTATTAGACCATCTAGAAGACGATAACCTCGTTTGGGAGAAGGCCTTGGTTACAGAGGTTACACTTCCATCAAGGCCAGCTTCGACAGAGTCTTAGCCGTTGTTCCTAGCATGTTCCAGCTCAACCTCAACCCAGGCCGACCTTATGAATCACTTATTTTACTTTGGCTCCACATGGGCTGAGGTCATCATGATTAATCTCGGATAGGATAGCAACCAGATTTCACCAACCTCGTATTCTTCCATGCCGAGGTTGTGACCAGATAGGGCCGAGCTCTTATGCGCATATGTGAGGATAAGAACACGTGTACACAAATCAGTTATAACAAATCATTCCCCTCACATGGGGGGAATATTTCATCATCATTCTCTACATGTGACAATGACAGATGTCTTCATCGTATTGGCTAGATCAACACACACATGATCATTGCATGCATGGGGGGTACATTACACACCCAGGTACTATATATACATGACTTCTCTTTCCTGGAAGGGGGAAGAAATTAGCAACCCTAGCTAAAACTCTGTCTAAATACACTTGTAGAGAGAGAAATCTTGAGAGATTATATTTATGGCCATTATAGCCCTCATACAGTGAAACACATCATACACTTGCACAATGGATGTAGGCCTAATTGGCTGAACCACTTAAATCCCGGTGTGAATCCTCTTCTCCTCACCTCCTTCTACTATGTGTGTATATACCCTTGTGCTGCCATTGTTAACATTGAATTGAGCTCATAAACACCTTGAAGGGTGGTGCTGTTTCCATCATCATCACTGATATCTACTTTACTATTGGCATGGTTAGTAGATATAAGTTTAACCCAAGGCAAGAACATTCGACTATGATAAAACATATACTCAAGTACATAAAAATGACATGAAATTGTATGTTAGTTTACCAGGTAGAGTGTGTAATACCCATTGGGTACAACGACTTGTTTTTTTAATAAGATAATGGTTTTAAAAAGTCTACCTTGGGATATGTGCTTACATTATGAGGTGGATCTATTAGTTGGAGGAGTACCATATAATCGTGCATTACTGATTCCACCATGGAAGTTGAATATATGGGAGCTTTTGAGGAAGACAAGGAAGTGGTATGGATTAGGAACTTGCTAATGGGTATATGAATGGTAACTTTAGTACAATCAACTATTACACTTTATTGTGATGGTGCAATTGCTAACTCAAACAAACTTAGGATCCATAAGAGAGGTAAACTCATATACTGTAAGTATTATTTAATTAGAGAGTTTGTGCAACAAGCTAATGTTAGAGTTACAAAGATTACATTCGAGAACAGCCTAGTAGACCTTCTCATCACGAGCTTATCGACTAGAATTTTGATAGTCACGTAGAGGGGATGGGAGTGATATACATTCTATCATGGCTTTAAGTCTAAGTGCGAGATCATTAGAGAAGTAGACTAAAACCATGCTTTAAGTATTAGTTTTAGGTTTGAATTTATTACTTAATTAAAATCATTTTTTCCCATTTTGATGAGAATCATGTATGGACATAATGTTTGCATTATTTGATATATTTTTGGTGTCTTTAATTCTTTATAATATGTGATCTGCTGTGTAGAATACGACTTACACGTTGAGGATCATGTAATCAGTTCTTGTGGAATAATTTTACTCGTTCAAGTTATTAGATGGGGTTGCACACACTATCGGTAGGAATGTAGCACAATATTTTAGTAGGTCATCTTGATAACGAAAAATTATGTAGTTTTAACTTATTGTGCTAGTGTACTTTTTTTTGTATTTAACGGGACCACCTTAAGGTCATTGTCTTTATAATGATTATATAAGAGAATTTACACCTCGTGACTACTATTTTTACTTAAGGCTCGCAATCCTGGTATGCTTGATGGACATGTGCACTAATTATTTATTTCTTTGACCTTTCGAGTAAGTTTCATTGTTAGATTAATTAGTATGATAAATTGGGCAGTGGTGATTAATGTATAGTGAAGATCTTTTGATGGACGTAATCCACATCTCGGTGTAGAGATTCGTGATATCCCCTATGACACCCCGCCTAATAAAATACCAGATGGTCAGTCCTATACCAAATTAAACAGGAATCTCATCTGGTTCATTCTTAGCATCACTGTCAAAGACTTTTTAAAACTTACTAACCACCTAGTATTCAAAAGACATGGTGCCAAATTTTATATTTTTATTTAACATCCCAACAACAACATGTGAAATAATATATAACTAACCATCATGAAATCACTGAATCAAGCAATACAAAAAATGGAATAAATGTAAACCTTGCCGAAATAACCACCGGCCACAAGTCAAATAACGAAAAATAAACCACAAGAGGAATAACTGAATACATCATCTAAATGAAATAAAATGAGACAACTAGGGCGACATACCCAAATGAAATACTAACTTCATTCTACTATAGGAATGAAATGACCAAAGAGGCTAAGTCAAAACCTTGCAATGCCCACATGTGTAGCAGCTGCGAAAACCTGGAATAGAACAATTCCGGCATCCCTGTGGCTGGACACCTAAAAGGTTTTGGAAATATTTTATAGCAAGGGTTATAACCCAAAACATTTTGAAAATATTTAGAAAGTGAATTTAAATACAGAAAATTAAAATGCAAGTATGCATTCATAATTAAGTTAGTGCCGTATACTCTCTTGAGGACACCTCACCCCTCCACTAATGTGCACACCTAACGTTCTATACATGACCCACCTAGCTAACCAACCCGTAATAGTCTTATCATATATATATATATATATATATATATATATATATTCATATCCTACTTTTATCACTACTCTCTCCCTAGTGAGTTTATACGAGTTATAAGTTATTATTCCCACTAACTTATTAAATCTCTTCTCAATTAATACCATATAACATTTTCACGAGTTATATAATTAATACAATTCTGATCCTGCGTTTACCCATGTATAAATTTTCCCCATATATACGTATCATTATATCACGACATTCACACTAACTTATTTAAGCTATTTCTCATTTAATTCCATATAACTGTTTCATAAGTTATATCATTTATACATTTCACACCATGTATATTCCCGTATATGATTCTGCACTATATATATGTATAACTATATCTCAACATTCACACGCATGTCGGATATAAATTCTATCACCCGACGCATAGGACACGGCCATAGTTGCCCCTATAAGTGCCCGTTCCATACCATAACGGCCCACCACTATAAATATACGCTATGACCAGTGGATTATACTCACCCTGCATTCGCTAGTCAAGGGGCTCACCCACATCGCGCAACCTCCTAAGATAGCATTAATATTGGTATGATTTACTATAAATATTATTCACACAAATATTTTTAAATCATATATATACTACACATCACCGTATATATATGTTGAATCCAGGCTACCGGTGTACTAGATCCGCACACAAGCCTTATGCTTTACTATAACTATTATTCACACAAATATTTATAAATCATATATACTACACATTACCGTATACATTATTTCTAGGCTACCGGTGTAATACATCCATACACAAGCCTAAATTATGCAAGTCTACAACCTGACTTAATTTCAATTAATCAAATACTAATTAATTTCATTATCTTGATGTCGCCCTACCAATTATACCGGGACTCTCTCTCTCTCCCGAAATTCAAAATTCTCAACGCATCGTTCAATTTCATTAATTTAGGCCTACCCACTTAATTAACAAGGCTTCAAATCACTCAATCACGAACCTTAACTCTCAAATTGGATTTCTCCTCTACTTAATCCAAGGGTGATTTTTAACAAATTCAAACCCTAAATGAAAATTTGACCCACGAATCTGCCCAGATTTTTAAAATGCCATTTTGGGGCATTTGGAGCCATTTTTTGAGAAAACGAACCAGAGAACAAAATTTAGAAAACACGATTTTCTACAGGGCAGCGCGGACATAATCTCCATTGAAGCTTTAAAACCTCACTTTCTGCCTAGATTTTACCCATAACCCTCCAAAACTTGTTCTAAATTCACTCATTTGATTATCTCAATTTAACTACATCATCTACAAAAATTGGGGCACCAAAACCACATGATTTTATCATCTCTGCAGATTTATAAGTCCCAAATATGAAATCACCAAATTAAGATGTAGAACAAACCCTAACATATTAATTAATTCACACCTTCTTTAATATGAATAGGAAAAATGCAATTTAATAAATGCAAGTTAAACCACTTGCCTTAGATTTGTAGAACCAAGTCCTTTGATGAAAATGATGGATTGGAATCAAGGATCTCCTCTTGTTCTTGAAGCAATCTTCCAAAATCCCCAAATTCTCTTGTAAGAGTTCTCCTCTTAAGCTCTCCCAAATTTTAGTCTTCTAAAATGACTTTAAGTTGCCTTATGCTTTCACCATTAGGTAAAAACTCAAATTCCATTTTTGGGCCTATGAACTTTATAAAAAGGGCCCAAACTCTTAATTTGGAGCTCAATTATGTCTAATTAAGTCCCAAAACCCAATATATACCTATGGCCACTCATTTCTAACTATTTTGACCCATCCGGACTCAACCGTGCACTCTAAATTGCCATCCGAATTAATTTATAACATTCTCCAAATTCTTGACTTCAAAATGCGACACAAAATAATCCAAAATATTAAACCTCAATTCGCCAAATTAATAGATTCCTCAAATTTTAAAATTTCTCAAATCATAAATTTAATTCCTCCAAATAAAATAAATTTCTTTTCTCCCCAAATATTATTTAATTAAAGGTCCTTGAATTTACGAGGTGTTACATACTTCCCCCTACAACAAAATTTCGTCCTCGAAATTCGAATGAGCCTAGTACTCCCAGTCTCGACTAGCTCCCAAGTCGCCTACCTTTGAGATCCTCGACCCATCTTTCCTACTTCTGATCGCAAATTATTTGCAACAATCAAATTAATTAACCTGGGCGCCCATACACCCCGTACCCATGATCAACCGCATAAATAATACCCGACTTATTTCGACCTGAAATTGTAACATAACTTCCTTCTCACAATTATAATGACATGCATGAACAATAACTGAGGTACCCAACTCATGTACTAATGACCAAATATATCTCCGCTTTCAACTTTATGCTAAGTTTCTTGCGTGGGACGTCTCGCAAAGCGAAATTCAAACAAGGAACCCCCCAGATACACTACTACCTAACCTGTCAGTCGTTGAGATTTATTAGGTCCTCAGTCCATATAATGTACCCCCAAATACCTGTCTCTCGGCATAAAAGTATACACATCCACATTTTATGCTTCAAAAGACAACATACACTACCACTCCCTTACCATCACTAGTTTCCTTGCGCGAAAATAAAACCCGAGCTATATCACCCCGCTCGATAATAAGTCCAGCCACCCTGAATCACATCAGAAATGTCCCTACTCCCCGGGATTTCAATTAACAATTTATACATTAATATGCAACACATTTTACATACATAACCGTATATATGCGCTAGATCCTATGTCATGTGATACCTAGCAACGATAATTCATACACCAGTACCGTGAACATTCAATTTTACCATAACTATCCACCATATACCCAAACTATAGCTACGCAGTTGAAACTTGAAAAACATCCACGCTACTCCCGTAATTCTTGAAAATAGGAATATTTTGTATAATGCAACCATCCTCTTAGTGTAACCCCCCATTCTCACGTGGTTAACACCAAAGAACCCCGCTATCCCATGGTAGTTATATATATATATATATATATTATGGCTATTACAGCCAACACATCCACTAATATCCATCTCACTCACGGATCCTAGTGATAGCAAATCATAGGTTGTGATGCACTCACTGTCACTTCCAAACACACCCATACTTAATCATTCCAAAATTCGTGGATAACTTATTCCCATTCCTCTCGAATACACCCAAAATTATTGCCGTTGTGTCTTCTACCCTAATCTGCTAAGTATCTGCACAGTAGAGGCTCTTTCTCCTTTTAGGGTGCCCATACACCCTATATCTCGTGAATAATTTCTCAAACCTCTGATCATCACTTACGTAATCATATTTGTCTTAATTTTGGCCCCCTTATTCTCGGCGTGGATATATCCTCTAAATATTTATGATGACTTTACTCTTCACTATTAAATTCTTCCCGATATTACCTCACCTATCAACTTGTGATGCAAAGCATCACAGTGTTTCTTTCGAAACACTTTTCGGCTCCACTAGCCTTATCTCTTAGTGGCTCTATGATCAACGTATTTTCTACACACGTTCACTAATTATCATTAAATTCAATGATCTTGAATCTAATGACGTCCTCACACTTTCGACATTTTATTAAGTCTTATGCGTATAACACTTCCCAGCAAGGTTCAAAAGAGCTTTTCCCAATGCACTATTTCTCAGCATCGCTGGTCCTTGATTTCCACCAAACCCAATGCAAACCCCTAGGAATCTCAAACCTTGCCCCTATACTCACAAGGCTATCATGGACTCCCACATATCTAAAGGAGTCATATACTATTGCACTCGTACTATAACTAAGCCCTCAACACTAAATATTAATGACGAGCTAAATCTCTCTGCTCCACGGTAACCCAACATACCTTGAATCTCATCAGTAAGAGTCCCCACGCACCGGGATCCAATATATTTAGACAACTTCACTCTATGAATCCTACTTCACATAATATTTCCCAACCCTCTTCCAGGTGAAACATCTCAAGAGAATATACATCTGTCACTAAAACAACAAATAAGATAGCCTTGCTATGATCGCCCACCATTGCGAACCCATCCGTACCCAAGATAAAATCATACCTCAATTATCACCTTTCAAAGGAGATAGTCCTCAACAAATACATTGTCTTAATATACCCACCCATTCCTTCCAGGTGGAACCAAAGGGTACCCCTCTACTCCATGGTAAAATACACATACTAGTGATATTGATGATACCTCCACTAAATCCATTTCTCATGCGAATCTAGTACTAACACATTACTGTGACCCGCTTGCATCACATAAAACATACCCTAATCATCTCAGAATAAGACTTATAGTTTCAGTTACTCACAACACTGTTGGCTCAACGGTTATTAGACACAACACCCGCGTCCTATACAAACCAAAAATTTCTCCAACAGATGCCCCTACTCGGCATCTAGCTCCTGTACCCTGACTTTTCGCGGACAAGATTCATCCATGTGTTTCTACTCTTTTACAACAAAGACACCTCTCTGTGTCATCCTCCTTTCTATGGCCCCAACAACCCTATTGAGGTTGTCTTTCTCACGGACCTGGTAGTCTTGACCCTGATTGTTGCCCCAAATGTCCCTTTGGATCCGCTGATCCAATATACTGGTTACTGGACTTGATAGCCCTAACTAAACCCAGCGTCACTCGGTAGATATTTCATTGATCTTGATCATTAATTCGGGTCCTCTACTGGGTATCCTCTCCCTTGATGCCTCACGAGCATAAAAATCCAGTCTAACTCTTCTGATAGATTCTCTAACTCCCTTAGCTCCCCTCTCTCGATAGCATTGATACAAATGTAAATGTACAACCTTAACGACAACGACACCAGTCTTCCTAGCCAGATCTCCTATCCATGATTGTACGTCCTAGCCATCCGAATTAGTTTATAATATTCTCCGAAATCTTGACCTCAAAATGAGATACAAAATAATTCAAAATATTAAACCTCAATTCACCATATTAATAAATTTCTCAAATTTAAAATTTTCTCAAATCATGAATTTAATTCCTCCAAATAAAATAAATTCCTTTTCTCCCAAAATATTATTTAATTAAAGGTACTTGAATTTACGGGGTGTTACATCCCCTTGAGATGCTTAGAAGTTTTATATGTGTCAAACACCGCAAGTGGATTAGTTAATCTGAACTGCTCATGGACTTAATGAAGTTCATTAAATAACGTGTCAATAATTTATTTTATTAACGTGTATTTATAACCTTAATGAGGGGATAATTAAGTAATAATAAGGAACTAGAAATATATTTTAGGCTAAGTATTAGAGTTGCAATTATAATTAATGGACTAGCATTAGAATTTTATCCGGATTAGATTTTCCTAGGTCCATTGGGATCCATGTTCTTATCTTTCCTTATGATCCCTTCCATATCCTATACGTATGCACCTAAGGAACTTATGTTATCACATGTTTGTTACTCTTAGAATTAAAAAACCCTAATTCAAATTTGAGAGAGAGAGAGAGGGGTATAAGAAGGTATCATAAGGTGATCACGAAGCAGGATCCCTCATTATGTTCACGACAGTTCATAATTGTAATACATTAGAATATCATGAGGTAAATCAAACCCATTTTCTTGATTAATCCATATCAACTATTTTTCATGAGGAGACGAGATCAAACCATATAGATCTCAAAGTTAAAAGCAAAATTCCCCCTTTAGGATTTTACATTTGGGTAATTTTTTTTGTAGTTAAATTTATACGCATGATCAACAGATCCTGTGCTAGCCTCTCCAACATCAACTCCCTTGGAATTAAGGGTTTCCACCATAGGAAGTCAATTCACCATCAAAATCAAGTTAAAAGCATCCTCAATGTAAGCACATGTGTTCAAGATTCTAGAAGCTTGTCTCCTTTACCCCATCATCACGCCTTTACCTTTTTTCGTAGGTATTAAGGACCTCTTACATTGTAATGACTTCTCCTCTAGTAACATCTGAAGTTGAAAGAACCACATTAGAAACTTTGGAGATATTAGGAGAGTTATCCAAGACTAAGAGGTATTCTTTGAAGCTGTAATAGGAGAGTTAGAATCCTTTCCACTTTCCTTTTGTGAGACAAGGGGTTGAAAGTCCCTTGGAACAGTTTATGCACCCTGAACACGTTCAAAGGATCCACCAACCCCCTTCACCACTTGTAGTGGGAATTATGTTTTCTTATCCCACCAATAGAAAAATCGGTAGATTATTTAGTAGGTATTTTCATAGAGGATGGGTTAATTTTGTCCCCTAAGGGCTTAGTACGAGGGTTCACCACCTTATTATCCATAGCAGGCGGGTTGACAACCTCAGTGGGTGCCTCTCTCTCCCCCTTATCCGAAGGATGAATCTTATAAGGGTGTAATAATTTTGCACACTTTATCTTTTGGGTCCTCCTACCCTTAATCTTTGTAGAGGAGACTAAATTTTGTTCCTAAAGTCATTTCTCTTATTTATGTTATCATCTATCAACTACCACAAACTATACATAAATAGAAATTACAGTATTATGTTAGACATAATTTTTAGGGAGGAATCAAAGGATAGATAACGATATTTACCTGGGTTAGTATCTTAAGGCGCGATAGGGGACACAAGAATCTAACCTATCATATCATCAAAGGATAGGGGATGGGTAAGGTTACCCTTAGCTACTTTGTCCTCATCCTCAGTGGCCATAAGGACATCAACATTAAGAGAAACCCTCTTAAAGATAATGGTACCATCGATACCCTGAATAATCTTTGCGAAGTTATGAAGCTAGGCATCACCAATCCCAACCGAGGGGTAATGTCCCTGAAGAAACTAGTCGAGACCTAACACGGCCTTAAAATACTAGAATGAGTGACTTTCATGTTGAATGGACGCTTCGTCCATTTACTAACGTGATTAATCATTAAGATCTCCTCAATGGTAATTGAAAAGTCTCTAATCACATGGGGCTCACCCCAATTACTATTAATAAAGAATAATATATTATTTCAGATCTTGGAGTTATGGTCATGGTCATGATCTTGGGCTCACCCCAATGACTATGAAAAAATCTATAGTGACCATTTTGTAGGTCACAGTCCAAAACCGTGACCATTTAAAAGAGTCACAGTTTTATCACTAACCTAAAGTTGGGAACCTGGTTATGGTCAATAACCGTGACCATTTGTCATGGGCCATAATTGTTACCATCATTTAACTAGTCATGGTTTGTGAAAATATATTAAATAATTATGGTTCATGTCCGTGACCCTATGACGTGAACATATATTTAGTGGTCATGGTTCTTGACCATAACCCTTTGTTGTGAATATTTATTCAATTGTCACGGTTCATGACCGTGACCCATTTCTTTAAATATGAAAATTTGTCACGGTTATGGTCAAGGATTTGGACCGCAACCAATAATAAATTTATTTTAATTTGATTTGGTTTGTTTGTGTCTATAAAAATCATATACATATTTCAAACCTATCATAAAATTCCATTATATAACTATATAATACATTGATCCAGAAGAAATAATATTAAAATTATCAAGCCATCAAGTCAAAAACATGAATCCAATACTAATAATATTACAATCCTTAAAGCATTCCTTTATATCCCCGAAACATATGCAATCTTGTTATAATCAATATCCGCGTCCACACGACTAGATCTACAAATATTAAAATATATTCCAAATGTTAATAGTAATAGGACACAAATAACAAAATGTTCCTTACCCAAGGTTAGAAATATTGTAAAATGTGTTAAACGTAATTTATAAGAAACGACTTATGGTCTTAAAAAGTCTATTACGTCATGTTATAATATTGATTGTATCAAAATTACCAAACCCGAAACAATTATCTTAGCAAGTTTATCGTGTTAACCCTATATTGAACCAATTAAACCCATTAACATATAATTTCGTGTCATTTTATCATGTCGGTTATATCATAGTTTTCAAAACTGAATCATTATCTTAACAAGTTTATCGCGTTATGCTAATATTGACCCAAACCCGATGGTACATTAACTTATTATTTTATTTTGTGTTATGTGCATTTTCTAATTAGTTTTAATCATACGACCTTTATAAAGCGATGACAAATTCACATCCCACAAGGGGCATAAATCACTGGTATAAATATCATCACAATCTGTAAAGTCAAGTTGGGAATGTTACTGTATTGTTGAGAAAATAAATATTGATCAAACTCAAGGATTTCACCGGAATGTAAATTATTGAAGCTATTAATGAATGTTGAATAATGTTCAATTTTTTTGTTGCAAAAAGAAAGAACAAAATCTAACTAGACATATATATCTAGCTTATAGAGAATATACATGAAACTAAAACTAAATTTGTCTAAGTACCCTTGAAGTTTTTTTTATAATATAACTAATCGAACTCATTCATGATTTCCATCTTAACAAGGTTATGTTAGATATAGTTCATTCTCATATTGTTTGAGAGAGAGAGAGAGATATTTAGGGAGGGGGAGGGAAATATATGGTATATAAATTGGGGTTGGGGGGGGGGGGGGGGGGAGATAACTTGGAGATCATGCATAGGATTGTAGGAGTTATAAGAATGCACATGCAAATTACAAATATATCCAATTGACTTTATTTATATGTATGTTTATAATCTAGCTTATAAATACATACAATTGCCACTATTTATCATTTGCATGTGGATTCTTGTAACTCTCACAATCTTGCGCATGTTCTCTAATCGATCTCCCCCCAACCCAAATTTATATACCTTGTAATTTCCTTCCCCACCTATACTCTCTCTCTCTCTCACACACACACACACGCACACAAACAATATGAGAATAGATTGTAGCCAATATAACCTTATTAATATGGAAACCCCGAATGAGTTCGATTGGTTATAGTATGAAAAAAACACTTCAAGGGTACTGACACAAATATTATCTTAATTTTATATATATTATCTATAATCTATCTTTATATGTCTACTTAGCTTTTATCCTTTCTTTTTATTCCAGAAAATTTTACTCAATATTCACCAATAGCTTCAATAATTTCCATTCTAGTGAATTATTTGAGTTTTATCAATACATATTTTCTCAACAAAATAATCATATCCCCAAATTTGATTTAAAAAAAATTGATGATATTTGTACAAATGATTTATGCCCCTCGTGGGATATGAATTTGTTTTCGTTTTATGAAGATCGTATGATTGAAACTATGCAAAAAATGTACATGTACCTTTTTAATGCTGAAAATTTGGATATGTATACCATTAAAGTAGCAACCAACTTAAGAAAGCAAATATAAACTTTGCAAAATGAGAATAAAATCACATATGAACATATATTAATATATCAACACTCAATCGTCATCTAAATTTTCAATAATTGGTAGCAATAAAACAATCTATCAATACTCAATCTTTGTCTAAATAAAGTAAAATACCCTTCAAATTAGGGTTGTCAAGAGCAAACTAAAACTCTATAGGGGCCTTTATTGTGTTTTCTTGAGTAGTCAAACTCTTTGGTTCAAGAAAAATAATAGACCAATTTCCATAATTTATGCACTTTGAGTAGAATACCTTCTTCATGTTTTGAAAGGAATAAACAAATGGTTAATCGATTATATGACCTTAAGTTTTCATCTTAGATAAATCTACCATGATAAGTTTTATCGCAGGATTAACTTTGTAACCACTAGTAGTGTCCTCCACCTTCAGCAAGTCACAATAGAAGATGTTTTCTTTGATATATATGTATTCTAATTTGAGGATTTTTTTCTCAATACCATAATAGGTGAATATCATATCCTTTTGATTTTTATCACTTTTTATAGAAACATAATAAGCTAAGGAGAATATTGAATTTTGTTATTTTGCATTAATAGTTTTTCCTTGCATGGGTATAGGACAAAATCAAAATCATTAGCGATTTTTTTTTAAACTCTTTCGAAAAAAAATTGAGACCTTTGGCTAAGCATGCAAAACTTGAACATACATCACATCTTTTTAAAATATGCATTTATTATTGGATTTATATTAAGGTTTGCTTTACAACACATTCATAAGTAACCGTAATAAATGATGTGACAATTGCCTCTTTTGATACCTGTTGGTGTCTAAAATTTGTTTGATGATTAGGATGACTATTATCTTAATAAAACCAATTATTATCAACCACGAATAAAGTAAGAAAGATATAAAATAGATAAGGATGAGAGATAAAGAATGAGGCACATTGTTTTTACACGATTCAGTCCAATGAGATGCCTACATACACCGGTACAATGTCATTAGGTATTAGGGTTTAGTACATGCCTCTTAAGAGCTCTTTAGGGTTTTGGATAATTATTTATAATTCCTCTTAGCAGGGTGAAATAAGGAGATATTTATAGTAATAGGGAGATAAAGAGTTGGAATACCTTTATAAATTATGTATTTACACATTTACATTATAATTAGTAGCTCGATATTATACATGTGCATGTGCATGGTGACTGTGGAGAGTCTCACGTATGTCTGTTCACATTACTGACTGTTCATATCCTTAAAGGTGGTCGGCTAGCATGCTGACTAGGGAGATAATAATAATGACCACTTCCATATGCTATTTTTGGACCCACTGAGTATGATGATAGGTGTCACCTTTTTATTGCTCCACTTAGCCATGCAATTTTAGCTTATAACAAAATCCCCCAATACTTCCTTCTTGATTGGAGTGATTTAGTGACTGAAACGATGGAGTATTATATGTCAGGAGTTGCTTGGGTATATGGAGGCATCAAGTTAATTTTTAACCTCTTGGACTTGTAAATTTCTGACTGTCACCTTTTTACCAGTGGCAATTTTATAAATATGAGCAAAAATAGCGAACCATCTGGGGGTACGCTAGTCATTTTGTTTTCTAGAAAATTGAGATGATGTCGAAATATGAAGCGGTGGTACACTTAATCATTTCAATTTGTATAGATCAGTGGGCGTCATAGAGTCTTATAAAATGTCATTTCCCTCCTTATTCTCTTCACCCTGAATTTCAAACTCTTCTCCTCCTTCTCACGATTTTACTCCGCCGTTTGTGAGAGTTGTTACTGTTTTATGTTTCACTATAAGAACCCCTTTTTTCTTGTCTTTTCTTTCCCCTTTGTTGAAATGGTGTATATAGTGGAGGAGAGTTCCTTGGAGGCATTTAGGGAAACTTATAGGATCCTGGAGTGGGTGAAAACTGAGATTGTAACAGGTCTGTGTGACCTTTGCACATTGAAGGAGGGTCACTAGATCCCAATAATATTTATTGCTGAGTGTGGGGTGACATTCCCTCCAAATAGTTTCTTTCTTAAATTTTGTCAATACTTAAATGTAGTCCCAACCCAAGTGGATCCCAACACTTGAAGGGTATTTAATGGGGTCAATCGCATTAATGAGCATTTTGGAACCAATGTATGGATAAAATAATTAATCTATTATTACAATTTTGGGACCACCAATGACAATATTTATTATTTATGGACCAGCTTTTAAACAAAGCTTTAGTAATAAATTTACCGAATTCTAATAGGGATTATTGGGATCATGGGTTGATTGTAAAAGACTAGAAGTTTTCCCCTCTTCCCGAGGGTGAGGAATATAATGGGCTCCGCTGCCTTCAGGAGGGTTAGGACCTAGATTATCATTTGTTTATTCCTGTGTAATTTTCTTCTTTTTGTTCTTTTATCTAATTATGTTACTGACTTACTTTTTTTTGTTTTGCAGAGAAGAAGTCTATTCATCAGAGGTAAAATTTTCTTCCCTAAAACCTGTCTGGTCAATCTAACAGAGGATAGATGAAGCTCCTCCTCATTTGGCATCCATTTTTCTTGGCTACCAGATTTCCATTACTTCTTTAGTTTATTGACCCACCGAAGACATCCTTTCAACCCCCATTAACCTAAAGAACCCAACTTCATCCTCCTCGGACACTGAATTAGTGTCTCCACCTCAGGCCGAAGGAAAATTTTCTTCTGGTTGAACATTCTCCTCCTTTGAATCCTTAGACCTTACACTTGTGACGACCATTGCTTCTTATCTAGAGATAGTTAAGAAAATATCCCCAACCTTCTCACCGGCTCAAAGTCTCTACTCCATACTGAGTAAAAGAAATCTGATGTCGGGGGGGGGGGGGGGGTTCTAAACATCCATTAGTCATTAAACCGTAGTAATGATGAACCAAGAGCCGCAGTTAAAGAGGTTGAGAGGGGTATAGACATTCCTTTGGAGCTACCTGGGAAGGACCCAATCGACAAGGGCCAGGGAAGTGCCCCTTCTATTACTATTACTCCAAGCCTTGCTCACGGGCTAATTGGAGCAGAAGTCCTTCCAGCCGATGAGGCCACTGCTGCTGCCTTTTCTCGAGCTAAGTTGGTTGAGCGTGATATACACAACTTGGCATTCATAAGTGTTATATACAATTTTACCGTTGATATACATCACTATTATTTACTTATTGATGCTTATAACTGGTGGATTTTATAGTTTTTGGTTGATTATGACCATTTATTGAGGAGGGATGACCAGCTGAGGGAGTCCTCTGTGGGGATACTTTCCAGGGTATGCAAGAGTCTTTGGATGCACGAAAGAAAATCCATGAATATTATAAGAAGAACTGGGAGGACACTGCCAAAAAGTTAGAGGATGGGAAGGTTACCTAGATAAAGTTGCAGGGGCTGTCGAGAAGAAGGCTGAGCAGGCTTCCTAAGAGGTTAGGAAGGTTGCCGAGGACACTAAAGGCTATGTTGTGGAGTTAAAGGCTAACTCCAAGAAATGCAAGAGGATGCCTATACCCAAGGATGGGATATGGAATTATGGGACGCTGCCCTTACCCAAGTCAAAACTATAGTGAAATCCGACCTCTGCCTCCAATATAACCTAGGAAACCTTCAGGGATTGACGAAGAGTTTGATGACAAAGAGGGTATGGAAGAGTCATCTGTGCCTCTAGAGCTGACTATGGTGGTGGCACATCCTGAGGAGGAGGTGTCTAGAGATAAAGTGAAGGTGTAAAGTCTAAGGTCTTTGTGATTTTTTTTATAATTCTATTGTTGTAGTTTGTACAGTTTCTTTGCTTATAACCTTTTTCATAGTCTTAATAAAATTGCTCTTTATTTCTAATAGTGATATTGTTTTATTCTAAGCATTTTTTCCTTTTTATACTTATGTATTATCATTTTCATTTCAGTTTAACTAAAGGAAGGTTAGCCTAGCTACTGCTGAAAGTGAACTCTTTAGGAGAAGTAATCAACTATTTGGCGTAGGCCATGAGGAGCATGATGACGAAGAGCTGGATGAGGTGCTCGACCAAGACATTTCCAACTATGCTAAAGAAGCGTACATCCATATGCGTAGTTCATTACACCATGTTATGACGACCAACGCTTCTTATTATGAAATGATACTATAATTTCCAAAAGATCGTAAATAAGTAGTTGCTAGCTTATCGGCTGAATATGAGAGGACATCTTTCTTCCTCCCTAGTGATAGTGGGTTTGATAAGAACTTACAAGAGTTATCCTAGACGTATTTTAAAAAGGATTTTGTGTTGAAGTTAGAGGTAAAGAGTGCTTGATAAGTAGCTAGCCTTTTGGAACAGGGAAATACTATGTTAAGGGATGAAATAAAGGGTATAAGAAGGCTCCTGATGCCGACCAGAGTGAAGGAGAATCATTTTTGGAGCATGAGAATTCTCGTCTAATGGAGGAGTTAAAAAATGGAAAAAATTAGCTCGTCTATCCATACAAGAAGAGAGAACAAAGAAGACCTTAGCTGATCAAGCAAATTTCATTAAGAACCAGTCAGCCACCATCAAAAGGCTGAATAAGAAAGTTAATCGGCTGATGTATAATTTCCACAAGCAGCCCCACACCATATGGACAAACGACTATGATGAAGCTTTATCACATTCGGGGTGAGTAATTAGAACAATCCTGAAAAGAAGGTTATAAGTGGGGATGGACCAATGCTCTTAAGGTAATGAAGGTGTCAAGAGAAAATAATCTTTGGTAGTGGCATGACCCTGAATGCTTGGACCAGCCTACTTCTCCATTTAAGATGGATATTTTATGGATCCCTACAAATACAATCTCCATTAGCCTGATTAGAAAATATCTCGGGGATTATGGTATGTATGGATACGATATCCTTATCTACCCTTGCACTTGGTGGATAAGACCAGTTCTAGTAGGCAATCTAGACATTGGGAATTACGATCAATAGTTCTTCCCTCTACATTAGATGTTCCTACTGCTGGGATGGATAAAGCCTTGGGAAAATGGCCAGTGACTAAGAAATTTATGTTATTTTTCCTTGTTATGGTGAATGATGAACATTCTCTTATAAGGATGGAAATATATTGAAATATTTGAATAAAAACTTCAATTTGAATAAAAACTTGTATTTATCTATCGTATGGATGTGGCTTGCTAGTAGTTTAGTCTTATGATTATGTGGTTGGTGTTTCGTTGACTAATATGCCTTACTGGTTACTAATTTGGATGAACTCATGTTATCCTGCCTTAGGTTCTAATAACGTGGTTCTATTTGTGGTCATTTAAATGGATCTTATCGTTTTGACCTAGTCCTTACATTAGTTACCATTGGCGTCCAAATGTTTTAAGAGTTTATCTTAATTTAGACTGATGAATATTCTTGTTCTTGACACAAAGGAGTCATATATGAAGTTTTATATCTGGAACTTCTCGTTTGTGACTTGTCAAAGACGATGTCGTACATGAAGTTTTTTATTTGAATTTTTAATATCAGTGACTGATTTTTTTTAATTTTATATGTATACATCTCCCACTCCCAAAAAAATGAAAATAAAAAATGAAAAGGAAACCAACATTCGATGAAATTGGGTGTTCATAATTAAAAGATAAAAATGAGTTAAAAAAATAATGAGAAATTACAATTCCATTAATCACTGATAATATTTTTTCAAGTGTTCGACATTTCATGGGTACTGGAACTGTTCTCTGTCTAAGGTTTCTAGATGAAAAGTACCTGGTCAGACAACTGCAGAAATGTTGTATGGACCATGACAATTTACCTCTAATTTGTTTCCTTTTTGGATCACCTTCTTCGAGACTTAGTCTACCTCTTTAAGGTTGTCCGACTTGATCCTCCTGTTGTATAACCAAGTTGTTCACTGCTGATATGCTGCCAGATGCAGTGATGTATTTTTTTTTAACTTCCTCAACTGAGTTTGAATCCATCCTTCGCATGAGATCACTCTTTGGGAGTTAAAGTTGAGTACTTAGTCACTGGGTAAACCAATATATGTTGGGACCACTACCTCTATCCCAAATGCCAACATGTAGGGGGTCTCATCAGTGGCTGTCCTCGGCATGGTCCTACAAGCCCATAGTACGATTTGCAGCTCGTCCATCCAGTTTTCCTTGGCATCATACAACCTTTTCTTCATTTATAGCATAATTTTGTTTATTACCTCTGTTCGTCTATTGCAGTGTGGATGTCCGAGAGAGGAATACAACTTTTAAATTTTGGATTGGATATAGTAATCCTAAAACTCCTGATTGTCAAACGGTGTGGCATGGTCAGAGATAGAGGAATATGATATACCATATCGGCATATGATATTCTTTTTTTTTTAAAGAAGAGGGACCGAACCCCCACAAGTTTTATTAAAAGAAAAGAAAAAAAAGGAAAAAATCCTTCCATGTGGCTCACAAAAAAGGAAGGGGGACATAGAAACCTTACCTTCTTGTAAAAGAAAGCAAAAATAAAAGTCCCATGGAGATCTTTATAATAAATCAAGGGATCATAAACAATGGATGTTGAACATATCTCCAAACCAACCATAAAAAATAAAATTGAAAATAGGCTTATATATCAATTTGAAGAAAGATTCAATTGTCAATCATACATTTGAAGTCAGAGCTAACATCAATGAAAGGAATTCTTGTGCATCTGTATTCGAGTACCAAATACACTATTGTAGTCCCCCATAGTCATCCAAGGCCCATTGATGCTGCTGTTTTAATGTTCTAATTCTGCCCAAAGTAACCTTCTAACAATATAGTCAGTTGATGCATTTGGATTGAATTAATGGAAGAGCCATAGCTTTGGATGTAGACCATTCCTATTTGTAGTGGAGATCATGCCAAGAGAATAAAAAATGTTGAGAGGATGTATTAAAATCCATTTTAGGTTCTACAATGCAAAGAAAAAAATGTCTATATTTAGTAGACAAAAATGATAGCATTATTTTTGATAGGGGATTCCCCAAGCCCTTAAAATCCAGTATGAAATTTTCATCAAAGAGGGGTTTTGGAACCACTCCTCAGGATATAGCAAGTTTGTGACTTAATTTTTCTCTTAAGTTTCTTCTTTTGTGAATTGGAGAGTACATGGGTAAAACCCTCTAGATCATTCCTCAAAATGCATTTTGGTTGATTTTTATGATTAGAGATGCAAGTATTAGTAACATATTCAATTTCCTTTTCTAGATTGTAGTCAATGAGCATGACTTTGTCCCTTAAAGGTGAGTTTATATTTTCTTCTACAGCTCCTTCTTCAAACATATTGGTCCAAGAAAGGTTCTTCTTTATGGATTGATCTTGAAACTCAGGTACAATGACTATTGCGAGGTAGTTGTAGAGTGTTTCTATTGTAGCATCAGTCTTTGAGATTGTGTTTCCTACCTCTGTGTTTACAGGAAAATTCATCTCAATTTCGTCTTCTGGTTGATTTTCATCAATGGGTGCGAGATGTGGAATTTTATCTTCATCAAAGTCTACATTTGTTGCTTCCTCGTGTGTGTTCTTGTTATTATTAGTACTGTCAGCATTATTGTCTTTATTAAAAAGAGGATCTTGAATGATACCTGTAGGTTTGTAAACCTGCCTATTAGTGTTGGCTCTTGATTTACATCTTCCTCTTAAAGGTTCTTTAGTATTTGTGGCATTTTGTTGCAACATGTTAACTCCATCTAATTAGATTCTTCTTACCAATCTACAATCAGTGACTAAGTGGCCTATAATTCTGCAGTGGGAATATCTAGGTGGTAATATTTCATATTCCACATCTTGTTCAAAACTGTTGTCTTTGTGTTTTATCAAAACTTGATTTGACATTTGACATTTGATCATAAATATCCATGTAAGTTAAAACCCTAGCAAAATGACCATATGATTTATCTAGTGTATGTTGATCAATCTTGATTGGATCACCTAAACATTGAGATATTTCAAGTAAGATTCTAAGCCTCCAATATTCTATACTAAGTCCTACAAATCTCACCCAAATAGGTGCACTTGTGATACGTTGAGCTTTTGGATTGAATCTAGGGGACCAATGGATAAGTTTGAAGATACCTGGACATACTGCGTTTTTAATCTGTACTGAAGGGAATTGTAAGGTAAAATATGCTTTGCCCACGGGGATAATCTTAAAATCACCTTTAATACTCCAAGATTCTTGGAGTTTTCTTTTTACTAACCCTAAGGCTAATGGTTTATCACCTTTATTAACCATGTATCTTCTAATTAAGAAAGATTCATTTTCTTTAATAGATTCTTGATACTCTTCTTTTAAAATTTTGACTTACATGATTTCCACACAGTTGAGGAGTAAGCCAACAATTGACCTTTGAATCTACATGTATATCCTTCTTCAATATGTTCGCATATGTGCATGAGGAAAAAACAGATGAATGTTGTTGTTCAATATCAATGCTCTTATTTAATATGATAGGTTATTTTATTCGTTGTTGAACTTTTGAAATTTTTTTCTTAGAAATCATGACAATATCAGGGTCTAAGAACTCCCAACGATCATCATAGTATTGATGAGAATCTAAATCCACTGTGAACTGGTAGAAATAAATCTTGTTTGAATTAGATTAGGAAAGGAAACCCTAGAATATCCATTACATTTTCTCCTTATTTATCACTGCGACATATGATATTCTTCCATATAAACTGGAAGACTTTCTAATAGGGAATGTTTACCAGAGGTTCAGCTTCTACCCACTTGGTGAAGTAATCTATAGAAATGATCAAATACTTGAACCTTCCTCTCGTCTTTGGTAATGGGCCGACCAAGTCAATCCCCAACATGGTAAAGGTCCATGGGGATGTGATCGACATAAGTGCTACTTCCGATGTTTTGTGAATGGTAGAAAATCTTTGGCATTTATCACAACGCCTTACATAAGAGACATAATCTGCTTTCATTATTGAGTAATAATATCCCTGTGTGGCCACTCACTTAACTAATGATCTGCTCTGCGAATAGGTTCCATAAGATCCCTCATGTATTTCTTTAATTAGATTTTACACCTCGGCTGGATGCACACATCTGGGCAATGAAATAATGAATCCTCTTTTGTATTGAAATCCTCCTCTAGTAATATTGTCGATTACTTTATACCTTAGTTTCCACGCTTCTTTTAAATCGATCGACATGATGCATGGGACCCAAATCTAATGTTATTAGGTTGATGTTTTCTTCGTTAATGCCTCTGTGCATGAGTATTTCTATCGAAATGGTTCTTCTTAACTCAGTTCGGATCGTAGAAGGAAGTCGAGCGAGCGCATCTTCTCGGGCATTGTTAATCCTTAGAATCTTAATCATTTTAATAGCTAAAATTTAGATATTCTATCTTGGGATTTGGCCAGTTACCTCATCATGAATTCTACTTTTACTCCATACACTCCCAACACTTGGTTCAAAATTAATTGAGAATCGTTGTGTGCTTGCTTCTGCTCGTTGCCTAAAGAGAGTTCTAATTCAATCCACGCGATTAAAGCCTCATACTCTGTTTTATTATTGGAAGCTTTGAATTGGAACCTGAGTGCATATTCTACGTTTATGTCATCTAGGGCATTGATTATTAGTCCAACGTCGCTGCTAGAGGCACATGATGATACATCCACATACATCTTCCAAACAAGTGGTTCTTCTTTGAATTCTCCATCAACCATGATCCCATAATTAAATATCTTTTAACTCTACTCCAGGTAACGTGCAACAATATCTCACTTAGTTAATGTTTCCAGTATAGGTTGATTATACCCACCATGGAGTTATTTTCTGAAGAAGTCTTCTCGGGTGTTTGAATTTTTTAGGTCTCTTCCGTAGAAGTC
Organism: Sambucus nigra; assembly: GCA_949130495.1. Classification (NCBI taxonomy): domain Eukaryota; kingdom Viridiplantae; phylum Streptophyta; class Magnoliopsida; order Dipsacales; family Adoxaceae; genus Sambucus; species Sambucus nigra. Next base: position 101,837,545 of record OX422218.1, on the reverse strand, counting down.
AGCTCGACAGTTATTTTCATAGGTAAACTCTGCAATGAAATCTACTACTGCATGGTCTTTCGCTGATGTTCTAGGAACATAATGTATATCGTAGTCTCTAAGCTCCTCAACTAAAGTCGTCAATCAGCCTGACTTCTCTTATTTATGAATGGCTTGGCACAAGGGCAAGTCCGTGTTGACCACAATGGTACGGGCTTGGAAGTATGGCTTCATTTTTTAGAGGATTAAATGAGGGATAAGCCTAGATTTTCCAGATATGTGTAATGAATATCGACTCCTTGAAAGGCCTTATTAGTGTAATAAATCAATTTCTATATTCCATTCTCTAATCGAATGAGTGCCGAGATGACTGCCAATTTAGATACGACCAGATATAAGTATACTCTCTCCTATGAGTGGCCTTGAGAGTAATGGTGGATACCCCCATTATTTCTTCACTTCTAAGAAGGCATTTTCACATTCTTCATTCCACTCAAATGTCTTTTTATCACCTTGAAGAAGTGAAGGATCCTATCAGTAGCTCGGGAGACAAATCTATTTAGGGCTGCTACTCTTTAAGTAAGCTTTTGCACGTCCTTCTTTCTTGTAGGAGATTGCATGTTTATCAACGCTTGAATTTTATCTATATTAGCCTCAATACCTCTCTGATTTACTATGAATTCTAGGAACATTCCTTTTTACATGTCGTATACACACTTGGTCGGGTTGAGCTTCATTTGGTGCTTCTCCAACTAGTCGAATGTCTGCTCCAAATCTTCAATATATCGACTGCCTTCTTGCGCTAGTTGACCAGGCCATCCATATATACCTCCATATTTTTTCTGATTTGTTCTTTGAAAACCTTGTTTACTAGCCTTTATATCTTGCTCCAATATTTTTTATCCTAAAAGACATAACGTTGTAGTAGTAGGTACATCGATTAGTGATAAAGTGGTCTTCTCCTTATCTTTTAGTTTCATTTTGATTTTATAGTACCCCAGATATGCATACATGAAACTGAGGAATTAATGTCTAACAAAAGCATTGACCAGTTGATCAATCCTTAGTAAGGGGAGATGCTCCTTCGAACAAGCATTGTTATTATTAGTGAAGTCAACACACATACGCCATTCATTTTTCTTCTTTCTGACCATAACCACATTGGCCAACCAATTAGGATATTTGATGTCTTCAATGAAACTTGCCTTATGTAATAGTTTTACCTCTTCCTAGACGGCCTTATTATTCTCTAGGTTGAAGACATGTTGATTCTGTTTGATCGGCTTTGCATCTTTTACAATATTTAGTTCATGGCATATGAACTCCGGGTCAATCCCTGTCATGTCCTCACCGCTCGAAATGAACACATCCTTATGATGTTTGAGGATATCTACTAACTCCTACTTAATGGATGGATCCATGGATGAACCAATTTGTGTTGTCCTTTCTGGGTTCTCGTAATCAAGGACTACGGTCTCCACTACCTCTACAACTTGTCCTTTCACTATTTGAGCCTCGTCATAAGGATCTATAGTCTCTATCTGATAAGTGGTGGTAAGTTCATTCACTTCTTCCTCATCGACTGAAGTTTAACAACATTCCTTGGCTTCAACCTGGTTTCCAATAATAATGCCGAACCTATAATGTGTAGGGAACTTCAGGCATTGGTGTATAGTAGATGAAACAACTTCAAAATTTTTTAGGCCTGACCTGCCCAAGATAATCTTATGGGCTGATTGGATGTTTTTTCTAAGATGAAGAAGTGAATCTTCTTAGTTCGATGAGTTGGCCAAGTGTCAATTATGACTTTCGGTTTGTTCCCAAAAGATACACTTTTTGTTTAGAGAAGCTAATGAGAGGCTGCTGATAGGGCTTTAATTTACTATCTCGTAACTCTAGTCCCTTAAAGCGGTCATAAAATAAAACGTCATCTGAGCTGCCATTGTCCACCAGTATTCTGGAAACTCTTCCTTCGTGCACCATTATTGTGACGACCAGAAGATCATCATGAGGATATAGTACTCCAGATAGGTCATCCTTGGAGAATCCTATCGCCAACTTGTCTTTATTCAAAACTGTCAATATCTTCAAACAAGTTAATTTATCAAATGTATGAGAATGATTTGTACTCATCAAAGTAAACTTTTTTATCGGCTATTTCGTCACCTCTGCCAGCGTCACCACCTGCAATCAAATGATAACCCAAAGAAATCATTTCCACCTCGCGCCTAGGATCTCTAGGTCTTTTGACATATTCAGATCCTCCTCAACATCATCATATTGTAACCTAAAATAACACGGTGAGGGGGACCAATAAAAATGTGACACCTTCCATCTTACTCAGTGGGTTTAGAAATAATATGTAGAGGTGGTCGACGTTATTATCTCCCTGATCGGCATGCTAGCCGACCACCCTCATGGATATGAACAGTCAGTAATGTGAACAGACAGATGTGAGACTCTCAACAATCACCATGCACATATACATGGATAATATCCACCTGATAATTGTAATGTAAAGGTTTAAATACCTAATTTATGAAGGTATTCCACCTTTTTATCTTTACTATAAATAACTCACTATCTCTCCTAGCTAAGGGCAACTAAAATTAGTTATCCAAAACCCTATAGAGATCCTAAGAGGCTTGTATTAAACCCTAAAGAGGGAGACTGGATGTTGAAGATGGTGATCTAGAAAAGAAAAAAATTAGAGGCAAACTGGCATGGTCCATACCGCATTTCTGCAGTTGTCCTACCAGGTACTTATCATTTGGAAGCCTTAGATGGAGAATAGTTTAAGAACTCATGCAATGATGAACACCTGATGAGATATTATCATTGATCAATGGAAATGTAATCTTTCATGATTTTAATAGCTCATTTTCATCTTTTAATAAAGAATACCCAATTTCATCAAAAGTTGATTTTTTTTTCATGTTTTATTTTCATTTTTTTGGGAGTGGGAGATGTACACATCTCAAATAACAAACAAAAACTACTCACTAGTCCTAAAACTTAAAATAAAAACTTCACGTATGACTTCGTCTTTAATAGGTCACTAATGAGAAGTTCCAGACATAAAACATCATGTATGACTCTTTTATGTCAAGAACAAGAAGTTTCATTAGGATAAATTAAGGGAAACTCCTAAAACGTTTGGTCACCAATGGTAGCTAATGCAAGCACTAGGTCAAAATGACAAGATCCATTTAAATGGACATAAGCAAAAGCACATTAGTAGAACCTAAGGTAGGATAACATGAGTTCATCCAAATTGGTAACCTGTAAGGCAGATTGGTTGGCTAAATGCCGACCACATAATCGTAAGACCAAACTACTAGTCGACCACATTCATATAATGGCGAAATCCAAGTTTTTATTTAAATTAGAGTTCCTATTAAAATATTCAATATCTTTGATGGTGGCTGATTGATTCTTAATGAGATTTTCTTGGTTCACCAAGGTCTTTTTCGTTCTCTCCTCTTTTACAGTTGGACGAATAACTATTACTTTCTTGGAGGATGGACCTCATTTGGATTTTTTCTATTTTTCAAACTCGTCCATTAACTGAGCATTCTCCTTCTCCAAAAATGATGCCCCTTCACTCTGGTTAGCATCATAAGCCTTCTTGATACCCTCTAGTTCATCCGTCAACATATTATTTTCTTGTTCTAAGAGGCTAGCCACTTCCTGAGCACGTTTTACCTATGACTTCAATATAAATTCCTTCTTGGAACACATCGAGGATAAATCTTGCAACGTCTCATCAAAACCACTTTTGTTCAGAAGGAAGGAAAAATTCCCCTCATAGTTAGCCAACGAGCTAGTAACTACTTCTTTACGATCTGTTTGAAGTTGGAGTATCATTTGATAATAAGAAGTGGTTGTCGCCACATCTTGGTGGAATGACCTATATATATGGAGGTACGCTTTCTTAGCCTGTTGGAATTGTCTAGGCCCATCACCTCCTCCATCTCTTATTCATTAAAATCATTATAGCCTACCCCAAATAGTTGAGTTCTTATCCTAAAGAGTACAATTTCAGTAGTAGCCAGACCAACCTTTTCTGAAGTTAAACTAAAATGAATAGGACATTGCATAAGTATAGAAAGCAAAAGGGTGCTCAGAATTAAACAACATCAATTTTATTAAGATTGGGAAAAAACTTACAAGAGGAAAAACTATTCAAACTACATCAACAGAAGTACAAGACAAAACCACAAAGACCCTAGACTTTACACCTTCTCTTTATCTTGAGTCCCTCCTCCTTGGGACTCTCCACCACCATAGTCATCTCTAAAGGCATAGATGACTCTACCATTCCCTCTTTAATAGATAGATGTGTGCTTGGGTTATGCTGGAGGAAGAGGTCAGAGTTCACTATAGTGATGAACTGGGTAAGTGCGGCGTCCCATCCTTCCTTGAAGGAAGACTTTTTCAAGTACTCCACCTCAACACTGGCAGTGGAGAATGCCTTATCCCATCAATGGGTGTAGGTGTCCTCTTTATCCTTATTGTCCACATCCTTTAACTCCATAACCTGGACTTTGGCATCCTCGACCACCTTCCTAGACTTCTGGATAGCATTTTCAGCCTACTCATCCTTCCTTTCGGAAGCCCCTGCAACTTTTCGGTGGTGGCCTTCCTATCTAACTTCTTAGTAGCGTCCTCCCATTTCTTCTTATCACTTTCGTGGTCTTTCTTGACTGCCTTCAAAGACTCCCACATGCCATGGAAAATAACCTCCATGTCTAGAGAGGACTCTGTCAGCTGGTTGTCCCTCCTTAACAACTCATCATAATCAACCAGGAACTGCAAAATTCACCAATTATAAGAATCAATAAGTAAATAACAGGGATGTATAGCAACATGGAAATAGTAGATAACACTTACTAATGCCAAGTTACGATTGGAACACTCAACCAACCTAGATCGACAAAGGGCAATAATATCAACCTTATCAAAAAGAAGGACTCCTACTCCAATTAGCTCGGGAGAAAGTCTTAAAGTAATAGCAACAAAAGGGGGTTCCCAGGAAGTTCCAAATGGGTGGATGGGCACCTGATCAACCTATTGAACACATGCTTTTGGTTATTCGTTACTGCATTATCAATAATTAAAGGGTGTTTAGAACCCCCAATATTGGATTTCTTTTTCTCAATAGGGAGTGGAGACTTTGAGTCGACGAGGAGTTTGGAGATTTTTCTCTTAACCATCTCTAGAGAAGAAATGGGAGTCGGCACAAGTATGAGTTCTGAAGATACAAAGGAGGAAGATGTTCCCCCAGTAGAAAAATTTCCTTCGGCCTGGGGTGGAGATTCTAATTCAGCAATCGAGGAGGATGAAGTTAGGTCCTCTAGGTTAAGGGGATGAAGGGATGTCATCGATGGGATGGGTGATGAAAGAAGTAATGGAACTCTGGTAGCCAATCAAACACTACACCAAAAAGGCTAAATTGTCACCTTTCAACCGGCCAAACTTATCACGGTTACTGACCATGATAAAAAACACGTATTTTATTTTATCACAGTTATTGACCGTAACAAGTACAGTTGGATTGGACAGATAATGAGCTTCCCTTATCCTATATTGGATTGACCAGAAAACTTTCAGGTCGAAAAAGTTAACCTCTGATGCATTTGGAATATTCTTCTTCTTCTTCTTCTCTAAAAAATAAAAAGCGAAAAAAAGCAGTTAGTAACAAAATTAGTTAGAAGACCAAAAAGAATGAAATTACACAGGAATAAAAAAATGGAAGCGATGGATGATTTTAAGGTATACGAATTCTTATAACCTAAAATAACACGACCATGTGGACTAATAAAATTGTGACACCTGTCATCATACTCAGTGGGTTAAAAAAATATGTAGAAATGATCGGGGTTATTATCTCCCTCGTCGGCATGCTAGCCGACCACCCTTAAGGATGTAAATAGTCAGTAACGTGAACAGACACACGTGAGACTCTCAACAGTCACCATGCACATGGATAATATCCAGATGCTAATTGTAATGTAAATGTGTAAATACCTAATGTATAAAGGTACTCCACCTCTTCATCTTCCTATTACTATAAATAGCTCACCATCGCTCCCATCTAAGGGCAATTAAAAATAGTTATCTAAAACCTTAAAGAGCTCCTAAGAGGCATGTATTAAACCTTAATACCTAGTGATATTGTAACCATGGATGTAGGCACCTCATCGGGTCGAACCACATAAAAACCCTGTGTCTCTTTCTTTTTCTCTCATACCTCTCTATTTTATATCTTTCTTTCGTGGTTGATAACAATTGGTTTTATTAAGCTAAGACACATCTTAATCAGCAAACCAATTTTAGACACCAATAGTGGATGGTACAACTTTAAACTTTTTTAGGTCAACCCTACCGAGTATAATGATGTAGGCTTATTGGATGTTCTTGTCTAAGATGAAGAAATGAATCTTCTCAGTCCGAAAGGTTGGCCAATTGCCAATTATGACTTCCAATTTTATAGTTCTTAAAGGATACCCTTTTTCTCCAGAGAAGCCAATAAGTGGACGATGATAGGGATCCAGTTTATCGTCTCGTAACCCTAGTCCCTTAAAACATCATTCGAGTTGATTATCGTGTGATTATAGTACTCCAGATAGGTAATCCTTGGATAATCCTATCATCAACCTATCTTTGTTCACTTTCCTTTTGCAACTGTCAACATCGCTAGACAAGTTGATTTGTCGAATGCATGAGCATGCTTTAGCCTCATTCAGGTGCGTTATTCTCTCGTCTATTTCATCAACTTTCGCTAGAGTCACCACCTATAATGAAATGACAACCAGAAGAAAATTATTTTCACCTTATGCACTGGCTCTTGGGGTCTTTTCGATAAATTCGGATCATCCTCAGCATCATCATCTCGTCCTCTTTCCTTATCATTTCCTCCTTTATAAGGAGATTTCAATCATCTTCGGGCTTCTCGCTCTTCTTACCTGCCTTCTCTGTCAACGAAATTGGAGAGTTTTCCCCTTTGGATCAAACTTTTTATCTCATTCTTTAAGGCTATACACTTGTCTGTGTTATGCCTATGGTCTTTATGGAACTCATAATACATGGACTTATCCCTCTAATTTGGGGGAGATTTTAGCTTTCGATGCCATTACAAGTCCCTATTTCCTCTTATTTCTTCTAAGATGTTGTGTACATTAATAATGAGGGGAGTATACTTATCATACCTCTTGGGTTTTTACACCTTCTTGTCTTTCTTCTTTTTCTTCTCGAAGCTCGTGTTGTTATCGACCTTGGAATATGAGATTACTTCCCAGCCATGGCCTTCTAGGCATTCATAATCTTGCCCGCTTTAGCCATCAATTCAATTATTGTCTTAAGGGGATATTTGGCTAGGGCATAATATAACTTCTTAGGGACTAAATTTCTCATTAGTGAAATAATCGCCATTTTTCCTCATAGTTAATGACTTCTAATTTTTTATTGTTGAAGTGAGTGATATATTCGCTCTTAGTTTCTCCTGCTCGCTGGCTAACACTCAGTAAATGAGCTACCCTCTTGACTAGTTTGGTTCAAAAGTAGAATTTGTTGATGAACAACTTAGTAAGCTATTAAAAGTTAGAGATCTACCCTCGTCGGAAGTTGTTATACCAAATTTGTGCTGGCTCAGTAATAATGCTAGAAAATGCTCTGCAATGTATCTATCTCATTGGGGACTAAGTAGATTTTAATAATAGCTTAATATTATTCCACATGTGGTTTAAACTTGAGAGGTGCAAGGTAGTTCACAATTGTAGAGATGAAAGATGATCCCTTCACAAAAATCCTGTGCAAGGGATTTTTGGATTTGGCTATCTCTCCCAAAACGATCTTTCAATTATTGAATTTCACCTTTTAGGGAATGATCATCTAGATGACTTTAATGAAGATAACTTTAACTGCTCGGTAAGCATGTATCCTCTCATGATGGTTCTTAAACTGATATAATATCCATTTTGACATTCTTGTGATCCGAAGGGCTCTTTATGATTGTGACCCCTAGTAGCTCAGGGACCTAAATGATCAAAGGCTGAGCCCCTTCTTAGCTTGTCTAGGGTGCTCGGCTTCTTATAAGAGAGTGAGTAACCATCGTAGTAGTCAGTTGATCTGATTGATGAGGTTGTTCTAGGGCGATATGACCGGTCGTTGATTGATCTAGAATACCTAGATATGTTTCTTTCCTATCTTCTTTCCAGGTTTGCAGGTTACCTATCCTCAACGGGTATAGGAGGCCATAGTTTGCCTCTAGAGATTCCAACTATGGGTCTTGTTTAGAACATCTGAGTTAGTTGTCTCACAGTCTTTTGCATAGCCTATTGACCCTTATTAATATTAATCAGAATTCCTTATAAGCCCCTTATACCCAAAGGGCCTGATGAAGTGAAGGAATTATCGATGGCATGGCTACCCTCTCGACTGTCTACCATTTTTTTGTACTTGATAACAAGTGACTGAAAAAATCATTGCTTGATGGGAAATAAATAGGAAATAAATAATGGCTTTTCGTTTCCCATAGATGACGCCAATCTGTTGGTGTTTAAAATTGGTTTGCTGATTAGGATGAGTCTTGGCTTAATAAAACTAATTATTATCCACCACAGATAAAGTAAGAAAAATATAAAATAGAGGGGGATGACAAATAAAGAAAGAGTCACAGGGCTTTTACGTGGGTCAGTCTAATCAGGTACCTATATCCACGAGTACAACGCTACTATGTATTGGGGTTTAGTACATGCCTCTTAGGAGCTCTCTAGGGTTTTAGATAACTATTTTTAGTTGCCTTTAATTGGGAGAGGTAGTGAGCTATTTATAGTAATGGGAAGATGAAGGGATATAATACCTTTATACTTTAGGTATTTGCACCTTTACATTACAATTAGAATTTGGATATTATCCATTTATATGTTCATGGTGACTGTTGAGAACCTCACGTGTGTCTGTTCTCACTACTGATTGTTCATATCCTTAAGGGTGGTCGGCTAGAATGTTGACCAGGGAGATAATAACATCGACCACTTCTACTTGAGGTTTCTGGACCCATTGAGTATGGTAACTTGTGTCACCTTTTTATTGGTCCACCTGGCTATGTTATTTTAGGTTATAACAATACTTATACCCTAAAATCATCCGTCGCATCCATTGAATGTTTTTTCTTCTGATTTCGGGTAAGTTCTCTATCATACTTCTGATACATGCTTATGAAATTGTAAAAATTAGATGGTAATATAGAGAATACAAATACTTCAACAAAAGGACGTTCTATATAGGTACTTACTCTCTCTAATCTTCTACTTCATCTTGTGTTTCAAAGACATACCATGGTGTTTTATTAGATTAAATATTTCATCTTGAAACTCGTCAAATTCCAGGACCAATCATTTTTCAAAGGGATTGATCTTCCTAAGCTGTTGTTTCGGAATATATTCTTGAGCGTATGACAATGATTCCTTTATTATATATTATTCTACAATTGAACACAATGATTCTTTAATTATATATTCTTCTACAATTAAACCTCCAATAGACCATGTATTCTTAATGTAACATTTAAAGGTTTTCGTCATGTACTCGAGGGGATACATTTATCGATACCTAAAAGCTCCACACAACAATGCCTCATAACATAGACGCGCAAGGAGGTGGATGCCGATGTCAAAGAATGATGCAGGTAATATTTCTCTAAGACATAAGTCGCCTCAGTTAGAGTTGCTTTTGTAGATGTAATGTTCTTTCTCCGTACAACTTTTGTACGTAATAAGGTGAATCACAAACAAATAAGCATAATTTCCACGTGGAGATCTTTGTGCTCAGAAAAGAAATGCCTAAATAATAAAGGTATTAATTCAATAATAATGCAAAAATCACGAGGCTTGCATTGTTTCAAATTATTCGATTGATAGTTTATAACCCTGCACAAATTACCAAAATAATTGGTCAGAGTCTTCAATTTAAACAAAGTGTCTAGGGGATCTTTTTCCTACTAGTACTCAAAGTGATAGCACCAGTTGGAACAAAACTTGTTCATGTTGTAGTATCAGTTTGTAACCACATTTTCTTAAATTTTCATATTCTTTAGATCGCGACATGCATTCTCTCCATCTTGTGAATTTTTTCCACATATACATGTTCTAATGATTTTTTTTGAAAAATTATTCTTTGTGTGCATCACATCAATTAGATGCCTTACACAATGTTCTTTCTAATATGATAAGTCAATTAACATAGACTGTCTAAACCATGCCTTTATATTACTATGATCTTTCAGATCCTCTCTAGATTTTCTCTTTTAGCTTGCAAGCTGAGGGTGTTTTCATATAAACTTATTCCTTGAACTCACAGCCTTAGCCTTCTCCTCAATTTAGTAACAAAAAATCTGAATAATTTGCATTATACATTCATGACCAATAAGTAAAAAGTTAGTCTTATCTATAATACCCCGTATTTTTATGCTTTCTTAATTTAGGGATTAATTAAATTTAATGTGAATGAATTATTTAATATAAATCTGGAAATTAATTATTTTATAATTATTAACGTGATGTGAGTTAGTAATTATGGGAAACTTGTTGAATATTACTAATGAGCAAAGTAATATATATAATATTGGTTCTATTAAATGTCACGAGTGAATAGAATGACAATTTTGAAAATTTAAGTCGGGACGCGACTCTGTCGCGTCGGGAATAAATATTGATTAATAAAAGTGAAATATTTTTAAGTTATCCATATAGTCGTTTTGAGTGCGCCAACGTGTTCGGAAGGGTCCAGATAGTCAGAAAAGTGTACCCCGGGGTTTAGTTTGGGTCTCGAGGCGTTTTTAGGCTTAATTAGTACCCCGGGAGGGCATTTTGGACATTTTACATTTTTGGGTAATTAAACCCACGAAAATTCAAGGGATATATCATATGTCTAAGGTTTTCTTCTAGGGTTAAAACAACCAAAGACAAGTGACGTCCACAGGAGAGGGAAGGAGAGGCTTTTCCAAGCAATCCAAGGCCAACGATTCACCCTGTTGCACCGCCACCACCACCAACGCGTAGATCGCGGGATGAGGAACGCAACCACACCAAATTCATCACCAAACCAGAACGTTGAAAATCCTAGGCAAGTGTTTATCTTGCTTATTTCGTTAATGCATCACTCATGTTAGTCTAGGGATGATTAGGATGAGTTTTATTGAAGAAAATCCAAATTTGAGATAGGAAATCGCATGTAGTAATGGTTTAAATGTTATTTTGGAAACCCCTTCACATGTCGAGGATTAAACCACGAAATTTTGATATTTTAGAAGAAGAAAATTCTGGAAAAGATTGATTAGAACCATGTTAAAGAGATTTCTAGGGTTCTTGAGATTTACATGAATTTTGGCCTGTTAATCCATGATTATTAATGGAAATTTGCATGCTTTACGTAAAAGATGTATGGAATGGGTTTATATTATTAGTAGTATAAATTTCTGGACGTTAGGGAATGAAAAGTTTGGATTTGGATGGAGTTATGTGAGAAAACCCGTAACTGGTAACTGCAGAATTCGCCATACCTGCTTGATCGATCGATCGAGCCAAGAGCTTCGATCGATCGAAGATTGGATCGATCGAGCCCCAGACCTCAATCGATCGACCCCTTCTGGCAGGCTCATATTTCCCCTTTTTAAATTAGTTGAATTCAATTTAATGAGAAATAATTCTTGGCCACCCTTATTAAAATGTTTTGGGAGATAAAGAAGACCAGTAGGACATATGAATAATTTTGGGACCTTAATGTAAGACGAGAGTTGTAATTTAGAATACTTACATATACGGGACGATGAAACTAGGTATTAAAGGGAGAGACACGTAAGATAGTTACGTTGGAACATAAGTGAATACCTACTGAATTTTACACTTGAGAGGATAAAGTCCATGAGTATTGCGTAGTAAGTTAGAAAAATCCCTCGAATTAAAGTTAGAGATGAACCGTTATACGTGATAATTAATAATGGAAAAATCACGATAAATGTCGTGATTATGGGTTATGAGATGAACCTAAATTGATATGATAAAACTAGTATATTTATATCATTGTGTGTATGCATATATTATATACGTGTGAAAATCATGCCCGCGCTACTTGCTATCCCTGAGGTTACCGCGCTGGGACGGTCTTATCTCGAATGGGACTTCATGGGGGATATTGGCACATACCCTAGAAGATAATAATCCTAGGTACAGGCTATCGAATCGATAGTCACGGTCCTAAGAGACGCGAGAGTATGTGCTGACCTCTTGGACTTGGAAACTATGCTTTGCCTCAATATTGTTTGTGTATGTATTAATACAGTTCGAGAGTGATTCCGAACTTGTATTTCCCTTAGTACGATTGATATGAGAATTGGATAGCAGAGTATGCCCGCACCATAATTTTTATGTGGGGTGCTGTTAGAATATATATATTATACGAGTATTTAATATATATATATATGAACTTCTGAAATTTGGGAAACTGCCTACTGTGTTATGGTAAGTAAGACATGTATAATGACTAAAATTGGAAGTACTTGTTTCGGAAAAGTATAATGGAACACTAAGATAAGTTATTTGTGATCTAATGAAACATTTTAAATACTTGCTAATGAGAACTTTGTGATCTAATGAAGTTATTTTCTTAAACAATTATATCCTTCGGTTTTGAATCTTACGAGTAACCTAAGATAAGTTAAACCATTGGGGAGGTTAGTGCGATAGGCGTGCACATTAGAAGAGAGGTGAGAAATTCTCAAGAGAGTGCCGCACTAATATGTTGTTGCATTGGCCTGTAAACATTTTAAATACTTGCTAAACAAATTTTAAATCATCTACACTATCGGGCTCTGACCCGTTTCTATTTCTCTCTCTCTCTTGTATATATATGTATATATTACAGGTGCCCAGCCACAGGGGCGTCTTACATAGGATCATTTGGAAGGAACGCGCTGCAGCTTAGGTAGGAGTTGCAGGCCTCTTGCTTAGACGACTTCATTTACTTGACTCCACTCCTAACATATTCATTTAGTGGGGCATGTGTCGCCCTTTCCATTACTCAGTTGTTTATTTGGACATTGTGATTTGGATATTTCTAGTATTGTCACTTTGGGATTTATTACTCTGGATGTTCTACTTTAAGTTTTAATGTTGGGATTTAGTTGTTGAATGTTTAAATTATTTGTATTATATGTTCCTGGATTATTGTGGTGTGATTCTTTAAATATTGAATTGTTGTAAATAATAAAATCTTTGTTTTCAAAATAAAATTTGGAAAGTAATGTTTAAAAATGGTTTTGCACTTAGCTTAATTAATTAGGGTGTTTAATTTGGAAAAGTTATTTTTACGACAGTGATGCTAAGAATGAACCAACTGTTCACCTTGATTTTAATTTAATAAAGGAGTGATCGCCCGGTATTTAATTAGGCGGGGTGTCACAGGTGGTATCAGAGCATCAGGTTCTACTGTCCTTTAGGATCTGTGCGGCTTATTTTGCTTTCAGCGTTGCTTGTTTGATATAGAGCCCTATGCTTAGGATTGTCGACTTCTTTGATGAAATTTCATTCTCCTGCTATAATCTGTATACGATAGTGAATTCTAATTCCATTCGGATGTGTGCGTGTGCTGAGCGATGACGGATGTCAGAAGAGGACCGTTAAGCGGACATCAGGAGGCAGGGCTCAGTTGAGATTATAAAATATAGAGGATGATGACCGTAGTCGAGGTCACCTCCATTATGGCGTGAGAAGCCAAGACTAGAAAGGCGACTAAGGTGCAACAATGATTTCCAAGTGCTTCTATGATCGAATGTGGTACGAGAGTAAACTTACCCAACGTGTTACAAAACGGGTAGAGAACTGTCTGTGGAAATTCTAGAAATGCGGGAATTTTGTGTTTACCAAAGGAGGTGAAGTATCCAAAGGTTTAGATATAGAACGGAGTGTGGCTAACTGAAAGTAAAAAAAAATTTAGAGAAAAATTTTCTTGGCTTTCGAGACGAAGTCATAATGATGGGAGTCAACCACCAATTTTAGAAGTGGAATGCTATGCCTATAGGAGAACCTTAGGTACAGTGTTGACCGTATGTTCCTTCCTCAACTGTACAGGATTAGAAGCAAACGTGGTCCTGAACTCATCGCGGGAGGGCATGACAGGGGTCCATTTGTGAGTATGAATCTTAATCGTTAGCGAATTTTGTATCGAATGACGTAGATACAAGTGGAGAAACGATTCCAAGTGGGAGATCGACACGTAATAATAGTTGATAACACTCAAAGAGGAGATTCTAATGGACGGCCGAATTAGAGGTTGACAACGTCGTATTTTGTCAATATAGATGATAACGCTTCTTTGTGGGGGAAGTTAAAGGAATCGAAGAATTTAGTCGAGAATAAGACTGAATACAACGGTGGTGGTGTAGTGCCACAAAGGGATGTGGATACACATCAGGGGACCCATCTAAATGATTCCAGCAGGAATCGAGTTTACTAAAATTCCGAGAGAAGGACAATCCTAACCTGGTTAGTAGGACATGTAGTAAGTGGATTATGTGTTGAGGTATTTTGTGCGGAGTGAAATCACTCGCAATAATATGTTCCAAAGTGAGTAAAAAGGGCAAGAGTACGGTGCCTAGTAAAGTACAACAATTATAGTAGTTTTGTTTGGTTTGAGTAGACGTGTTACGTTCGGAAACCATTTGTGCCGTCAAGACGATTGACAAGGTGTAAGTATAAGTTGTATCCTCAGAGGATGCGGCGTGTTTATGTGACACGAGCGAGTCACCATATTTTGTTCATTTCTAGATTAGTATGTGAGACGAGTTTAATGCACATAATTATAACCGTTTCCATTATGTGAATATTTTCCCTAGCGTAGTGGGATTTTCTTTAGTGCTATCCGCGGAGGATGAATGTGTATATTAACAGTGTTACGTATTTTATTGAGGTTTCTCGTCATAGTGATGCGATATACGAGTATGGTATTATCTTTGTTAAAACGTTATAGAAATGGTTAGTACGATAATGGGCATTTATTACAAGACAATCAGAGTGGTTGCATTAGCGCAGCATGTTTTATGTTTGTTTTGGCGAGGCTTTACCTATAAGAAGGTTGGACTCGCACTTATATTATCTATCCTAGAGACTTCGGAGGAGATAGTTGGCTCGAGATATTCGATGCCAAAGTATGTATAGACTTTGTCAGTATAATTCCGTATGTATCAGGATTTAGCGTTGAGCGAAAGGATTTGACTCAGTATTATGTTTAGCACTCCGGACTTAGTGATAGGAAGAGTGCATTGTTATATTTATCCTTTAGAGATCTGGGAGTTAATATTTATACCCCTATTATTAGGGAAAGGAATTTTGAGAATTCCGATTGTATGTATTCGAGGTTTATGGAATGCAATTACCACCAACCTATACTGAACAATAGTGCAATTAGTGAAATGTTCTTTCTTAAGCATAATTACGAGAGGAAATGTAACTTTTCTATCAAAAGACGGAGTAAAGGGGTAAATGCTATGGACGGAGGACCTAACGGATTTTGATAACCGACAATGCTAGGTATTAGTGTATCGGGATGGTTCCTTATTTGGATTTCTCTTTGCAAGACATCCCACGCATGAAACTTAGCGTAAGGTTGGAAATAGGGAGACATTTGGTCACTATTCCATGAGTTCGGAACCCCAATCGAAAAGGGGATCAAGTAATTATATCTTTAAGTGGGAAGTTAAATTTTGATTTAAAGCCATTGTAGCCAGTTATGTGGTAAGAAAGCATTGAAAGTTTTGCTTTGTCACCACGAGTTAAGGGGGCGGAATGATAATAAGAAAGATTTAAAATTTTGATTTTTAGGGTGATTAAAGTGTTGTAATCACGCTGCAAGCACCAGGGACAACAAATAATTTGTTTATTAGTATGGAGCGTATGTGATGATTACGTTAGTATGCATGATTTATAGGGTGTGTAGACATCCTGGTTAACTGATGTTAAAACTCGTCCGAGATGAAGGGGCGTGGCGATGGACGTGGGGAAAATGTGTTTGTGGGGCTAACGGAACGAAGTGGAAGTGATATAGTGGATTAAACATCACATAAGGGGAAATAATCCATACGTAGGTGTTCAATTAGAATAGCACAACCTAATTTGATGGGAAGGCTGTGGGAAGCCATTTAAGAAAGGGTATCCCTTGAATAGAGTAGAAATTTAATTATTATGAAGAACCCTCAGAGTGGAGTATTTATTAGTCAAGTGTGAGAGCGAACTTGTGCATGCAAAGAGTGATGATGTTAGTATGGTGTAAAGGATTCATAAGTGCTCTTCGTGGAGGAAAAGAGCACGGGTCGGAACTTTAGGCATACACCAAGGAAGGAAAGGGAATGTTACGTGTCACATAATGTGCGACATTTCAAGGAAAGATCGATGCTTAGTGGGATGTAGTGAGTAGTCCCTACATGCACCACCCATAGGTAGGGTTCGGATGGAAGAGGAAAGCAACCATAGAATTTTGCGTTTATCGACAATTCCTGAAAAGGGAAGATGTCGGTAAAGTCGATAAAGTTCTTGGATGGGTTACCACCCTCAAAACACGATCAAGGGTTCATCCCGAACATGTGAATTAAGTCTCCGAGAAGGAAGTGATTGATATTCCTTTAGGCTGGTTTACAATATTAACTAGTACTCCCCAGACTTCCTTTGAAAGGAAGGATCGCGCCAGTACATGGTCTGGCGCAGTATTAATTCCTGAATCGGGATGAGATTTGTGAATCCCACCTTCAACATGGGATTTCAGGAACCAGCAGAGATAAGGTTTCGTTTCAAGAAGGATGTATCACCCCTAACCAGGGAATAGGCGCACGGTGATTAGAAATTAGTGGAACCACATAAAGAAAATTTTGGAATCTTAGTACGGTGTTTTCAGGAATGCTCTGAAAAGGCACTCGTACTTGTTAATCGCGTATGAGTTGCTTATTAAGGTTTTGGTATGGAAGAACCTCGAATATTCTCCTCTCGTATATTTAGAGGTGAGTGGATACTCAGAATTTTGGATCGGTCGAGAATACTCCGATGACTATGATGAAATTCCACGACTGTTTTAGGCGAACAAGAGTGGTCAGATGTTTGTATGGTTTTCTCAGAATGGGAGTTTTGTGTATAGATAAATCCGAGTAGCTGCCATGTAATGAGGTGCGACCTCCAAATGATAGTAAGATAATGGAAACTTATAATGTATAGGCGCGACCTTTGCGAATGTTGTCGGTTAGGAGCACCATGTGAAGTGTGTCCAATAAGAATGTTAATCAAGCTTGCTGTGAGGCGGGGACTATAGTGATTAAGCGCCTTACTATGTAGATAGTCTGCGTACAAAGAGAAATCCAGAATTATTCTATCAGTTAGGCCTTATTTTCCGAATTTCGGGACGAAATTCCGTTATTAGGGGGGAAGTATGTAATACCCCGTATTTTTATGCTTTGTTAATTTGGGGATTTATTAAATTTAATGTGAATGAATTATTTAATATAAATCTGAAAATTAATTATTTTATAATTATTAACGTGATGTGAGTTAGTAATTATGGGAAACTTGTTGAATATTACTAATGAGCAAAGTAATACATATAATATTGGTTCTATTAAATGTCACGAGTGAATAGAATGACAATTTTGGAAATTTAAGTCGGGACGCGACTGTGTCGCGTCGGGAATAAATATTGATTAATAAAAGTGAAATATTTTTAAGTTATCCGAATGGTCGTTTTGAGTGCCCCAACATGTCCGGAAGGGTCGAGATAGTCAGAAAAGTGTACCCGAGGGTTTAGTTTGGGTCTCGGGGCGTTTTTAGGCTTAATTAGTACCCCGAGAGGGCATTTTGGACATTTTACATTTTTGGGTAATTAAACCCACGAAAATTCAAGGGATATATCAGATGTCTAAGGTTCTCTTCTAGGGTTAAAACAACCAAAGACAAGTGACGACCATAGGAGAGGGAAGGAGAGGCTTTTCCAAGCAATCTAAGGCCAATGATTCACCTTGTTGCACCGCCACCACCACCAACGCGTAGATCGTGCGATGGGGAACGCAACCACACCAAATTCGTCACCAAACCAGAACGTCAAAAATCCCAGGCAAGTTTTTATCTTACTTATTTCGTTAATGCATCACTCATATTAGTCTAGGGATGATTAGGATGAGTTTTATGGAAGAAAACCCAAATTTGAGATTGGAAATCGTATGTATTAATGGTTTAAATGTTATTCTAGAAACCCCTTCGCATGTAGAGGATTAAACCACGAAATTTTGATATTTTAGAAGAAGAAAATTCTGGAAAAGATTGATTAGAACCATGTTAAAGAGATTTCTAGGGTTCTTGAGATTTACATGAATTTTGGCCTGTTAATCCATGATTATTAATGGAAATTTGCATGCTTTACGTAAAAGATGTATGGAATGGGTTTATATTATTAGTATTATAAATTTCTGGACGTTTGGGAATGAGAAGTTTGGATTTGGATGGAGTTATGTGAGAAAACCCGTAACTGGTAACTGCAGAATTCGCCATACCTGCTTGATCGATCGATCGAGCCAAGAGCTTCGATCGATCAAAGTTTCATCGATCGAGCCCCAGACCTCGATCGATCGACCCCTTCTGGCAGGCTCATATTTCCCCTTTTTAAATTAGTTGAATTCAATTTAATGAGAAATAATTCTTGGCCACCCTTATTAAAATGTTTTGGGAGACAAAGAAGACCAGTAGGACATATGAATAATTTTGGGACCTTAATGTAAGACGAGAGTTGTAATTTAGAATACTTACATATACGGGACGATGAAACTAGGTATTAAAGGGAGAGACGCGTAAGATAGTTACGTTGGAACATAAGTGAACACCTACTGAATTTTACACTTGAGAGGATAGAGTCCATGAGTATTACATAGTAAGTTAGAAAAATCCCTCGAATTAAGGTTAGAGACGAATCATTATACGTGATAATTAATAATGGGAAAATTAGGATAAATGTCGTGATTATGGGTTATGAGATGAACCTAAATTGATATGATAAAAGTAGTATATTTATATGACTGTGTGTATACATATATTATATACGTGTGAAAATCATGCCCGCGCTACTTGCTATCCCCGAGGTTACCGCGCTGGGACGGTCTTATCTTGAATGGGCCTTCATGGGGGATATTTCCTCATACCCTAGAAGATAGGAATCCTAGGTATAGGCTATCGAATCGATAGTCACGGTCCTAAGAGACGCGATGGTATGTACTGACCTCTTGGACTTGGAAACTATGCTTCGCCTCAATATTGTTTGTGTATGTATTAATACAGTTAGAGAGTGATTCCGAACTTGTATTTCCCTTAGTACGATTGATACGGGGATTAGATAGCAGAGTATGCCCGCACCATACTTTTATGTGGGGTGCTGTTAGAATATATATATTATACGAGTATTTAATATATATATATATATATATATATATATATATGAACTTCTGAAATTTGGGAAACTGCCTACTGTGTTATGGTAAGTAAGACATGTATAATGACTCAAATTGGAAGTACTTGTTTTGGAAAAGTATAATGGAACACTGGGAAACTTTATTAGTAAATAAGGTTTAAATGAGAATGTAATACCCCACATTTTTATCGATATTTATTTATGGGATTAATTAAATTAAATGTGTATTAATTGATAATTAATCCGGATAAAATACTAACGTGATGTGAGTTGGTATTTGATTATAATGCGTATATATGGCAATACATGAATATTGAAACTATTGAAATTGTCGCGAGATTGAAATACGTCAATTTGAGAAATTTTGTTAGGACGCGTGTGATAGTCGCGTCAGGAATATAATTATTTTAATTAAAAAGCAAATTTTATTTTTATCAACTGTATGGTCATTTTGAGTGTGCCAACACGTCCGGAAGGGTCGAAATAGTCAGAAAACACTAGCCGGGGGTTTAGTTTGGGTCCCGGGGCATTTTTAGGCGAAACCGGCAACCCAAAAGGGTAATTTGGTAATTTCGGAATTTTGGCAATTAAAACCCACGAAAATTAGAGTTTAATTATGATTTATCATTAAACCCACCAACCCATTATCAGCACTAAACTAAGTAGTGGGCTACGAGAGAAGTTTAGAAAAGAAGTTAAAACTCCAAAAATAAACCTCCACCTCCATTTGTCATCTTTGGAGAAGAAATTGTAGAGAGAGAGAGGAGAATTATACAGAGAGAGAGAGTGGATATCAACCATCATCTTCTATCATCTTCATCTACAACAGTCTGAAGAACGATTAAGGCAAGTGATTTAATACAATTGATTCAATGATATGTTCTTCCATGTTTAGGTAATTATCGAATTTGTCTTGGAAGAGTGATACAAACCCATGAATTTGAGGATTAAAACTTTAAACCATGTAAGGATTTGCATGTAGACATATTCTGGACGAATTATGAATTCAAAATATAACCCTTGATGATCTAAAAATGGATTTAAGAAGAGAATTATTAGTGTTCTTGAAAGAAATAGAAAACTAGGGTTCTTGATGAAGTTTTGATCCAAATAAAGCCCTTGGTTGATGATTTATTGGTTTTAGAACGTTAACAATGTTGTAGGATGGTTGTATGATGATATTATAACGTTAGATTAGAGTTTCATGCATTATAATGGAGTTTTGGGACGATTTGAGGACTGCAAAACGAAGCAGTCCGTAGCCTATCTGGTGCAGTCGATCGATCGACATTCATCAGTCGATCGATCGACCACCATCGATCGATCGATTCTCAAGGTCGATCGATCGTCCTTCCCAGAATGAGTAAAATTTTCCCTAGTTAAATTTAATGATGTTAACCCTTAGAAAACTATTATTGGAGACTTTATGAGTATCCTTAGACTTAAGGAAGACCAGTAGGTATGGTTATAAAATTTGGACCTTAATTAGAATTCAATTTGAGGAATCATTCTAAAATCTAATGAAATTTGATGAGTGAGATAATATTAGGGTTAAAAGAGTAAATTTGAATGATGTGATGAAATGAGGTTTGGGGCAGAAGTAAGGATCTTAAGAATAATGATATTATATGTGGGAATAATAGGAAACTTAATAATCCCTTTGAGATAGGTCTTAAGTACAAGAAACTATGACGTGAGATGTGTCGACAGTCTACATTATGTATTATCGAAAGACTTAAAATGTATAAAATTGGAATAATGGTATAAGGATGTAGAATATACCTTTATTAATATTGAGACATCTAAGATGTGTGAATGCTTAGTATATAACTTATGTGTATGACATACCTACTATACTTGCTATCACGGGAGGTTTATGTTCGCTTAGGGCCATCTAATCTTTGTGTGCCCGGATTTCGATTGGTACCTCGAGAACATAGGTCAGAGAAGGACTTATTGAGATGTTAATAAGTTTGCTGATCGTGGGAGCGTAGGTATGTGCATGACCCGTGTGATGTGACTGTGTTCGCCTCCATTGTTTGTGATTTGCTATTATCTGAGAACGATTCCTAAGAGATTCGGAATGCGTGATCCTTATGTACGTGATGTACCAGGATGGATAGCAGAGTATGTGTGCACCGTAGCTTAGTCTCGGGGTGCTAGTATTGTATATTTATGATGTGAATAATATACGATTAGATGAAAAGACTTATCACGTTTATATAGTGAAATATAATTATTGTGTTGCACGATTAAAGATAAAAAGAGATAACCTATAGTGCTTTGTATTTCTAATAATTGAGAATCCGGGAATTTAATGTAAAACTCTCTATTCAATTGATGATGTTGAAATTAAATTGCGAATCGAGTAGAAAGGTTAATAATTGTTTTGGTCTAGATAGATATGAGAATCACTTGTATGGGTACGTTTCGTTAGGAGTGCACAAGTAGTCGAGAGGTGAGTATTTCATGTGAGATCACGTCCTAACATGTACTTTGCATTCATTGTTTTAAATGTTGTTAAAACACTTGTTGTTTTTAAAATATTCTCCACATTCAGGCTCTGACCCGTTTTCTTTCAAATCTATCTTTTTGTAAAAACCATTTTAGGTGCCCAGCCACAAGGACACCATGCATAAGAATTCTATATAGGTGACGAGCTGTAGCTGTTGTGGAAGTTACAGGGCCTTGACAGTAGACGCCTCCTTTTCTTGTCTTGATTCCATATTCAGTTTCATCATTTGTAGGGCATGTCGCCCATTTCTTTTAGAGACACTTTACATTTCAGTTATTCAGACTTTGGTTTGTAATTAATTCAGGATACATGCTATTGTTCTTATTTCAGTTCCGTATTTGGATTGTTGTGAGGAGTATTTCCTCCAGACTTATTATTATTTGATGATTACTATAGTTGGACTTTATTGTGAATGGTTATGTTATCCTTTATATTTCACTTATTGCATGTTAATCAGAGTTAAATTAAAATTTGGCAACTCACTTTTTAAATACTAGGTGGTTAGTAATTATTAAAATGTTTTCGACAGTGATGCTATTAATTGAACCAACTTGGCATTTTGTATTAATTTAATAAAGGAGTAGCTACCCGGAATTTAATTAGTCGGGGTGTCATAGAGAACTTTGTGATATAATGAAGTTATTTTCTTAAACAATTATATCCTTCGGGTTTGAATCTTACGAGTAACCTAAGATAAGTTAAACCATTGGGGAGGTTAGTGCGATAGGCGTGCACATTAGAAGAGAGGTGAGAAGTTCTCAAGAGAGTGTCGCACTAATATGTTATTGCATTGGCCTGTAACATTTTAAATACTTGCTAAACAAATTTTAAATCATCTACACTATCGGGCTCTGACCCGTTTCTATTTCTCTCTCTCTCTTGCATATATATGTATATATTACAGGTGCCCAGCCACAGGGGCATCTTACATAAGATTCTTTGGAAGGAACGCGCTGCAGCTTAGGTGGGAGTTGCAGGCCTCTTGCTTAGACGACTTCATTTATTTGACTCCACTCCTAACATATTAATTTAGTGGGGCATGTGTCGCCCTTTCCATTATTCAGTTGTTTATTTGGACATTATGATTTGGATATTTCTAGTATTGTCACTTTGGGATTTATTACTATGGATGTTTTACTTTAAGTTTTAATGTTGGGATTTAGTTGTTGAATGTTTAAATTGTTTGGATTATATGTTCCAGGATTATTGTGGTGTGATTCTTTAAATATTGAATTGTTGTAAATAAAAAAATCTTTGTTTTCAAAATAAAATTTGGAAAGTAATGTTTAAAAATGGTTTTGACACTTAGCTTAATTAATTAGGGTGTTTAATTTGGAAAAGTTATTTTTACGAAAGTGATGCTAAGAATGAACCAACTGTTCACCTTGATTTTAATTTAATAAAAGAGTGATTGCCCGGTATTTAATTAGGCGGGGTGTCACATTATCGTTCCTAAAAGAGTGACTATTTGGCAGAATTCAATGATAACTAATATACCAATTACTATACTTTAGCCAAGTGGATTTAACTTCCTCCACCCGTATGGGACATCCATAATAATAATGAATATTGAAGCCAAAAAGGGTCCCATATGCAAGACAGTTGTGGATCACCCACAACAACATTAATTTAACTATGAACTCTTCACCCTTAAGAGAATCAAACTCCCGCACGCCTTCAACTCAAAACTCTTTCAATCCTTCAATTAACGGGGATAGTAAAATATCAATATAAAAAATGATAATAATGTAAAATCTTTTCTCATGCATGGTGTTGAGGGGATACTTTAAATTACCGAAATGTTAACCCTTTGATTGATAATAAAAAATGAACACTGCACGATTTATTTGTAAATATTGGTTGTGATGTGTTTAAATTTTTCCATATGACTAGATTAATGTGATAGCGCATGATATTCCTATCCACCTCTGCTCGACTGTTCCATGTCATGGCATGTGCTATTCATGGTACAAAGAAAAATATATTTTACTATGGCCCGAGGGGAAAATGCTTCAACACCTTCTCTGAAACTTGTAAGAACTTATGGAATTTAGTGGTTTTGTCATTTTCACTCTTACAAACTATAAATCTTGGCTCATTGCATACAGGACACTTGTCCATTAGTTTGTGTTCATTCTGGTACAATATGCATTTTAGACAATGTCTTTAGTTCATGCTCATTAATATATTGGTACTTTGAAACTGAACCCTTTATGCTCTTCTTCATTTTTTGATAATTATCTAGTAACGTGTTCTCATTCTGGGCAATGTCTTTATCCCATATAAGAATTTTGGTTACGTTATTTCTCGGCAAACCTTAGTAACTCTTCAAATAATGCAAAGCCATAATACCGGGTAATATTTGTCACAATTTCTATACAAAGGTGTAAGGACACAAATTTGCAATTGAGTCCATATATAGTTTTGGCTCAATTCCGGACAAAAACATTTATTCATAGGATAGTATTTAACTGTAATATTCTCAAGCCTATGAAGTGTTTGTTGAAGACGTAGCGGCCAAGAGTATAAAGCTTCATCAATATGCCGGTTTGCGTGCCTCGTTTCTACGTCATCAACCATAGTTCCATGCTCCCAAGGTATGAATGCAATTATATATATATAGGAGCTTGGAACAAAGTTTATTGGGTGTTAGGTTTTGTAAAACCTGTGTTTTAATTTTCAGAAAGAATTAAATAAAACTTTAAAATAGGTTTACAAAGTTTTCTGGGCTAAAATCGAATTTTCCAAACTTTCGGGTTTTTTGTTCGATAGAGTCGTTCGAACGAAAATGTCATTCGAACGAACCTACCAACGAGTTCCCACCAAAGTATATTGGTCCATCGTTCGAAATGTCGTTCGAACGAGATTGTTCGTTCTAACGAGATTTCCAACGAGATTCTAACGAGTTCAATGTGGAACGTCGTTAGAAGTCTCGTTCGAACGAGATGCCAGGCGGGAACAGTTTTTGGTTGTTTTTTGGCAGTTTTGCACCCACTTCCCCACTTGGTTTTTAACGAACTTTTTCAGACCTTATTATGTGCGGGAATAACATTTTCCAACTTAACTTTTCCAATTTATTTTCATCTCTTAGAGAGAGTTTGAGATCAAAAAATGTCTAGGAAAATGTTCATGTTTGGAGTGAGATTTTTAGACAAAAATTTCCATCACTCTAGTGTTTACACCCAAATGAGTTTATTCCAAGTTCTTATATACTTATCAATTTCTTGGAGTTTGGCACCGGTTATCTCTACACCGAATTGAAGAGAAGTTTCGGGTTTTTGCTTCTACCTCCCACAAAGAAAGAAGAAGTGTTTTGAATGTTGTTTTACCCAATTGGAGAAAGGCTCCATGTACGGGTGACGGTGACCATATAAAGTCCTATCGGTGGATTCCGAGACCGTGGTGGTATTCCAAGGTTATCCGCTAGGAAGAGGTGTCTACAAGAAGAAGCGTCGGGGCTTGAGAGGGATCGAGTCGTGCGTTGTAAGTCTATCTGTCTTGTAATTGTAATTCCATATCTAGTGGATTTGTGGCTAGGGCCGTCCGAGGTTGTTTCCCATCTTGGGTTTTTCCTCGTACATCGCGGCGTAGTGTGATTGGTTTATTTTATCTTGCATAATAACGTAGAACGCATGTTTAGAATAATTCAAGATAAAATTCGGTTTAAATCATCACACTCACTTTAAATTGGGACTTATATTAAATATTGGGTAAAGTTGTTTAATTCAAGTCATTTGCTAAAACTTGGTTTCGCCTAATTTGCTAATATTGATAAATATGACTTAGGCAAATTCTAGAACTTGGATTAATTAATCGGTTTAAGTGAATATATTCATTGATTAATTTTTTTTTAAACATCATCTTTACGCTTTCGCATTTACATACAAAGGAAATTAAAAGATTTTTCAAATTGGTATCAGAGCCAAAGTGATAAATTATTTCGTTAACGATCTTTTAAATAATTTTTGGCTAAAATGGATTTTTCCCCATTTTCAAAATTTCCTATTTTCGATGGTTCAAACTACGCGTATTGGAAAGCGCGTATGAGATTGGCACTAAAATCTATCGACGAGAGAGTTTGGATGTCTGTTGTTAACGGGTGGTCCCCACCAACTTATTTAGTTGAAAATGAACGTGTTATCAAACCGGCCGATAGATGGACTGAAAATGAGTTTAAACTTGCTAATTTCAATTCCCGTGGTTTAAATGCCTTATTTAGCGCTGTCACACCGGATGAATTCCGACGTATTATGACGTGTGAAACCGCTAAAGAAGCTTGGGATATTTTACAATTAACTCATGAAGGAACTAGTGTCGTTAAAGCTTCAAAACTCCAAAACCTCACCACTCAATTTCAAACTATCAAAATGAATGAAAAAGACACTTTTGATGAATTTTATGCTAGACTTTCCGATATTGTTAATTCATCGTTTAACTTGGGAGAGAAAATACCTGACGACCGTGTTGTAAAGAAAATTTTAAGGTCCCTACCCGATAGATTTATTCCAAAGGTGACCGTTTTAAATTCTTTACCCACTTTAGCCTCTACGAAATTAGAAGAGCTTGTAGGTGATTTACAAACCTATGAACTGGATATGTTTCCCTCTAAAACTGAAAAGAAAATCGAAAAGGGCGTTGCTTTAAAAGCCCGAAAAGAGGTCAAACAAGTAGTAGAGAGCGATAGTGATAGTGACTCGTAAGACATGGCTTTATTTGCTCTCAAATTTAGAAAATTTCTCAAAATTAACAAAGATAAATTTAAAAATGATTTTAAGAAATTTGAATCTTCTAAGCATGACAAGAACGAGAATATTTCTAAAGTGGAGAAGTTGCCCAAAGCCAAAAAGATCCCTAAACCTAGTAATGAAAATTTAGATAGGGACGAGTCTAATAAGCGTTTTGGTTGTGAAGGTTATGGCCATAGGGAGTTTGAGTGCCCCACTAAACTAAGGAAAGAGGGTAAGCGACCCATTTCATATAATGCGACCCTTAGTGATAGTGATAAGGAAGAGAAGCCCAATTCCCCCACTAAGAAAAATTTTGTTGCTTTTATGGCTAGTCATGTGAGTGATAGTGAGAACTCATCGATTGATGAAACTTTAACACATGACACTTCCAAGGTCAAAGTTTATGATTCTCTTGTTTTTGATGATAGTGAGAGTGGAGAAGAAAGAGAGAGTGAAAATGAAGAAGAGGTTAATGTGAGTGAACTTCAAAATGATTTTCAAGAACTTTATAAAGAATCTATTAAATTGAAAAAGGCTAATTTGAAGTTAGAAGCTAGTTTAAGAGAAAGTGTCAAGGTCATTGATAAAAATACTTTAATAAAAGACCTTAGGACACATGAGAGAACTCTTCAAGAGAAGCTAGAATATGTAGAAGGCGAAAGAGATAGCCTTAGGGGTTTAATGGAATCCTTGAAAAAGGAACTTTTTACTTTTGAAGAGCGAAATCTTTTATTAGAGTCTAACATTTTAGAATTGCAAGATAAATTAAAAGACTCTAGTAATGTCAAATTTGATTTGGAGTGTCGTTCGGAAAAACTAGATAAAATCTTAGGAACGGTCCAAATTAAAAATGACACTTGTGGTTTAGGCTTCAATAGTTGTAATGAATTTACTCATAATGCCCAAACCAACGTTTTAGGAGAATCTACTAGGAATACATTTAAAGATCACTCCTTAGGTAAATCTTTTCGACATGTTTTTGCTTGTACACATTGTGGTCGAAAAGGTCATCTTAGGAAATTTTGTTTTGATCTTAAACGAATTCCTAGAAAATCCCATAGTAAAGTAACCAAGGTAGTTAAAGTTCCTACACCCCAAGATAGTCATTCTTCATTAATTTGGGTTAGGAAATCTGACTTGGTTGCTTTGTAAAATAGGGTTTTTGATTCTCATTTACTATCACATGCTAGAAATTTTGACTTGTTTATCTTTTTGTATTATATTTTGTGTTTGAATTAATTGAAAAATATAAAAAGTTTTTTGTTTATCATTTGTGTTTTATTTATTTCATTTAAGCTTAATGAAAAATACAAATGATTTTTGTTTATTCTTTTGAGTATATACCTTTATTTTTGGTTAAAAATGTCAAAAACTCAAAAAGATTTTTTATGTGTGTATTTTAGTTTGACACACTTTAAGTGGCATATACTGGTGTTTGAATCCCATCTTTTACGCTCCCACGTGGCTAGAACTTTTGGTTTAGATTTTCAATCCTTAAAATGTTCTTTACCATGTTTTATATGGAGTAGTTGGATTTTATGTTGTTTAAATGGATTCTATTTTTATATGCCTCTTTTCACACATGCACGAGCTCTTTTGAAATCTTAATGTCACATGTTATATTTGAGCTTTTTGAGGTGTTCTCCTACCAATCTAGTCATCTACATATCTATGACCTAGGAGGACTAGTGCATGTCAAAATCCGTTGCATGTGAGATTTGTGTGAAAAATGAAAACATGATAAAAATAAATATGCATGGGGAAGGGATCCGAAAGGATGAATTAAATCCTTTGCGATAGTAAGCAACCGTTTATTGGATCTAAAAGAAATACGTGATCCAAAGGCCTAAAAACAGAATATTTGGCATTAAAAAGAAAACAATTGCCAAGTCCTATGTTTGTTTGATATATTCATTCGAAAGCAAAAGAAGATATATGCTTATTGAGGGAGAATTGGATGGTATATCAACGGTTTGCACAATGTCCGTTTATCCTAGTTGTCTTTAATGTCATGACTCTATTTGGTTTGTAGAATCATCATCATGCTAGGCTTGTATGCATTGTGTATGTTTGTTCATTGAGTTCAATCTTCATATTGTCACATGAGGTTATATTTAATTGTGATAAAGTTTGCAATCAAATGAGAACTCCGTGAATGTTTATTAAGTGTTTGAGTCTAAATTTAATTGTTGCTAGTTCACACTCCAACACTTCCATTTCCATATGACACATTTTTGCCATACGAGTGTGCAAACTTATAGTATTTTGTGTCATGTGTGTGCTTATATCTATCTATATATGCAAGTACTTATTGGTATATCTATAGTGTATATATATATGATATTTGTTTGTCTTTGCCTTGCTTTTATTGCCCATATGCTTTCATGTCTTATCACTTTAAGCTTAAACATGCTTTTATGTTTATTAGTTCTTTATCCTTTGCCTATTCCTGAACAAAAAGGGGGAGAATGATGATAGGGGGAGAAATGGTATCTAATCCTATTATTATCGTATCTTAGTTTGGGGGAGATTTATCTTAGGGGGAGACGTCTTTCTAAGTAGGTCATGTGTTTGATAAAGGGGAGAATTAATTTAGGGGGAGTAATTAATTAATTGCATTTAATACTTTGATATTCCCTATGCATTTGATGAGTTTGCTTAAGTGTGCAAGATTTCTTCTAAAGCGGCATTGTTTAAACGGCAAAGCGTTTGATCCTTGGGTTGAGTCAAGTTTGAGTGGGTTATGTTTTGAGTCTAGTGAGCTTGACGTCCCTTTAGGATTTTTGTTTGGTTTTTGTCCCGGAATAGTCAAAGGGGGAGATTTGTAAGGACACAAATTTCCAATTGAGTCCATATATAGTTTTGGCTCAATTCCGGACAAAAACATTTATTCATAGGATAGTATTTAAGTGTAATATTCTCAAGCCTATGAAGTGTTTGTTGAAGACGTAGAGGCCAAGAGTATAAAGCTTCATCAATATACCGGTTTGCGTGCCTCGTTTCTACGTCATCAACCATAGTTCCATGCTCCCAAGGTATGAATGCAATTATATATATATAGGAGCTTGGAACAAAGTTTATTGGGTGTTAGGTTTTGTAATAACTGTGTTTTAATTTTCAGAAAGAATTAAATAAAACTTTAAAATAGGTTTACAAAGTTTTCTGGGCTAAAATCGAATTTTCCAAACTTTCTGGTTTTTCGTTCGATAGAGTCGTTCGAACGAGATTATCGTTCGAACGAAAATGTCGTTCGAACGAACCTGCCAACGAGTTCCCACCAAAGTATACTGGTTCGTCGTTCGAAAAGTCGTTCGAACGAGATTGTTCGTTCTAACGAGATTTCCAACGAGTTTCTAACGAGTTCAATCTGGAACGTCGTTAGAAGTCTCGTTCGAACGAGATGTCGTTCGAATAAAATGTCGTTCGAACGAGATGCCAGGCGGGAACAGTTTTTGGCAGTTTTGCATCCACTTCCCCACTTGGTTTTTAACCAACTTTTTCAGACCTTATTATGTGCGGGAATAACATTTTCCAACTTAACTTTTCCAATTTATTTTCATCTCTTAGAGAGAGTTTGAGAGAAAAAAATATTTAGGAAAATGTTCATGTTTTGAGTGAGATTTTTAGAGAAAAATTTCCATCACTCTAGTGTTTACACCCAAATGAGTTTATTCCAAGTTCTTATATACTTATCAATTGCTTGGAGTTTGGCACCGGTTATCTCTACACCGAATTGAAGAGAAGTTTCGGGTTTTTGCTTCTACCTCCCACAAAGAAAGAAGAAGTGTTTTGAATGTTGTTTTACCCAATTGGAGAAAGGCTCCATGTACGGGTGACGGTGACCATATAAAGTCCTATCGGTGGATTCCGAGACCGTGGTGGTATTCCAAGGTTATCCGCTAGGAAGAGGTGTCTACAAGAAGAAACGTCGGGGCTTGAGAGGGATCGAGTCGTGCGTTGTAAGTCTATCTGTCTTGTAATTGTAATTCCATATCTAGTGGATTTGTGGCTAGGGCCGTCCGAGGTTGTTTCCCGTCTTGGGTTTTTCCTCGTACATCGCGGCGTAGTGTGATTGGTTTATTTTATCTTGCATAATAACGTAGAACGCATGTTTAGAATAATTCAAGATAAAATTCGGTTTAAATCATCACACTCACTTTAAATTGGGACTTATATTAAATATTGGGTAAAGTTGTTTAATTCAAGTCATTTGCTAAAACTTGGTTTCGCCTAATTTGCTAATATTGATAAATATGACTTAGGCAAATTCTAGAACTTGGATTAATTAATCGGTTTAAGTGAATATATTCATTGATTAATTTTTTTTTAAACATCATCTTTACGCTTCTGCATTTACATACAAAGGAAATTACAAGATTTTTCAAAAGGTTTAGCCGTGTTATCTTTTAATCATAAGCATTCCTGATCTTCATGTAATTGAGCATCAAATTGTTCATTAACTGGGCAAGAGTGAACGTTACCCAAATTCATAGGATGATGGTGTTTCTTGAGGAAAAATATGACTTTCACATTCAACACAATAATGAAGAAATAAAAAATCTTAACGATAATACTGAAATAAATGAACACTAAAAGAAACGAACACCATATATACATGGTTCAACCATATCTGGACTGCGTCCATGGGGCGAAGGGTGAGGGGAGTGCTCTTTATTGATGTGGAGGATTACAAAGAGTTTTTCACATAGAGATTCATTCGTTTATCTTAATAGTATTTTTGGATTTATATACATAGCCTTATAATTTTACTCATTTTTTTATTGTTCGCACATTGAGGAAAGTTGAGCTGAGTAATACACGTGTTCATACTTGGATTCTCTGTGTGCTCCCATATTTACTATTCATTAGGATGGAGGCCCATCTCCATAGGTAATGTGAATATTTTTTAGGATAACAACTAGTTCATAAAGTCTCAAGAATATAAATTAATTATTCGTTATTCGGTTGGCGAAGAGAAGTGTTAGGTTTCCCACTCGGTCAATCTATTACTGACTAGCCGATCGTACATTCGGAGAACCATTCAGCCAGTTCATAAGGACATCCTATTCAAACTCAATCTAAAAATACATATCCCTCATTAATTTTTACGGCGGTGGAATCCGTAAGAATCATCAATTATATCGTTCAAAATAGGATGTGTTTTCGAGTATTTCTTCTGAAACATAAGGTACATTATTTTCCCCATGGATTGTCCATATCTTTTAGCCCGAAGACACACCCCACCTTAGAAAATGCCAACTCAACGTCTTCCAAATGTTTAAAATTATCGTTCATACAATAGGTGCATGGACATGGGATCGTATCACTATTAAGATTTGTATCTATATATTCATGAATCCCCTTTACATTCTTATCGGAGACATTATTACTCTATCCCATTCACTCTTTGTATTTTGGGAAATCAATTAAAGAGTTCTATAAATTTTAATTCGCCTATATAAATATGTTGAAATCAAAGTCATATTGCATACAAGAATTCTCAGTTAATAATCCAAGAAAATTCATTCAATCTAATGATACCATATTTTACTATTGGAATTCCAAGGGTTCACAACCATTTCATCTTCACTCGTTTAAAAGAATAAGCCATAAGTTCAATGACATACCTCGAGAAAACTATAACTAAGCTCTTAATACCACAATTTCCATGGGGAAAAACAACAATTGTCTTAGAGGCCTTAACCGCCTCACTACTTCCCCAAAATGCAAAGTCTTTCGTACACATCTCGGTAACCTAGATTAGAGACCTCAACACTAGCATCCATCTATCTCAGGAATGTACAGTAGACCTCGGTATGAACATAAATGACATCCAAGGGTCCCATAGCCCATATTCTAGTAAGATATTGTTGCAATATATCACATGTGCACCTTAGGAGGAACCTCTGCGAGTTCCAAAGCCCCTCAAATGTTTCGGCTAAGCTTTTGTACCTTGTCTGGATGGCAGGTAGAATAGATGTACTCTATTTTACCTACTGACACCACTCACTTCCACTTGAAGGACCACCAATTTTTAAATCTTTAAATATAATTTCCTTTAAATGAGGAATAAATATGGTTCAATTAAAAAGGAATCGTCTTTTCAAGATTCACAATTAAAATATTGCACTTTTAATTATTCCAAAATTAATATTAAACTAAATCGGATTTTAATTTTCTCAAAATTAAAATTGCAGTTTTAAAACAAACTTGTGAATATTTAACTTTTAGCCCCAAAGAGATTCAATCCAAGTCCTAGAAATTTGCCTAACAATAAATATTCATTTTGCAAATTAGGCCAAACCAAATTTTATCAAATTAAAGTAATGACTTGAATTAAATTAATACTTACCCAAATTGTATTTGCACCAAATTAAATATACCAATTTTATCTTTTTACCTAAGCATGCATCTATTGTGATTTGCAAAAGATAAAATAATTAAACAACCACTACGCCGCAATGTACGAGGAAAAACCCACAACGGGAAAAAACTTCGGATGGCCCTAGACTTAAGTCTACTAAGTACGGAATTACAATTACAAGACAGATGACTTACAACACTCGACTCGACTCCTTCAAGCCCCGATGCGTCTTCTTGAAACTACTTCTGCCTAGCCGATAATCTCGTAATCCACTGAGACCTTGGAATCCACCAATGAAGCTTTTGGGAACAACCGTCAACCATGCATGGTGCCTTTCACCATGTGAGAACGTCGCAACAAAAACACATCTTCTTCTTTTAGGGATGTAGAAGTAAACCCAAAATTCTCTTCTTTGAGGTGTAGAGATAAACTCGATGCCAAACAATCCAAGAAAAGATATATATGAACTAGACATGTTTCCCTCCAAAATTGAAAATAAAATAGATAAGGGCGTTGCCTTGAAAGCCCCAAAGGAGGAATAATAAGTAGTAGAGAGTGAAAGTGATAGTGACTCGAAAGATATGGCTATGTTTTCTAGGAAGTTTCATAAATTTCTAAGCATGACAAAGTCGAAAAGATCCCTAAAATTCCTAATGAAAACCTTAATAGGGACGAGTCAAATAGGTGTTATGGTTGTGAAGGGTATGGCCATAGGGCTTTTGAGTGCCCCACTAAACTAAGGAGAGAGGGTAAGCAACCAATTTCTTATAATGCGACCCTTAGTGATAGTGACAAGGAAGAGGGACCCGATTCCCCCACTAAGCCCAACTTTGTGGGTTTTATGGCAAGTCATGTGAGTGAAAGTGATCACTCCTTTATTGATGAAATTTTAACACATGACACTTCCAAGGCTATTGTTTGTGAATCCCAAAGAGATGATGGTGGTGAGAGTGGAGAAGAAAGAAAGAGTGAAAGTGATGAGGAGGTTGATGTGAGTGAACTTTAATTTGCTTTTCAAGAATTATATAAAGAATCTATTAAATTAAAAAGAAAAAATTTGAAGTTAGAGGCAAGTTTGAAAGAGCATGTCGAGGTCATTAATGAGAGTGTTTTAGTGGAAGACCTTAGGACACGTGAGAGAGCTCTTCGTGAGAAGATTGAATATGTAGAAGGCAAGAGAGATATCCTTAAAGGTTTAATGGAATCCTTTTAAAAGTAGATTCTTGCATTTGAAGAGTGGAATGTTTTATTAGAGTCTAACATTTTAGAATTATAAAATAAATTAAAAGACTCTACTAAAGTCAAATTTGATTTGGAGTGTCGTTCGGAGAAATTAGATAAAAATTAGGAACGGTCAAAATTAAAAATGACACGTGTGGTTTAGGCTTCGATACTTGTAATGAGTCAACTCTTAAAGCCAAAACCAATGTTTTAGGAGAATCCTCTAGGAACAATGTTATAGATCATTCCTTAGGTAAGTCTTTTCACCGAGTCTTTAGGAGCTCACATTGTGGTCGAAAAGGTCATCTTAAGAAATTTTGTTTTGATCTTAAACAAGGTCCTAGAAAATCCCTACGTAAGGCAACCGAGGTAGACAGGATTCCTATATCCCAAGATCGTCATTCGTCACTATTTTGGGTTAGTAGATCCGACTTGGTAGCTTTACAAGATAGGATTTTTTATTCTCATTTACTCTCACAACTTCCTCCCTCGCTAAATCCAGAGGTTGAATGTGTTAGTTTTGTTTGCATACTCTAGCTTCTTGTGCTTCATATTATATATCATTGCTAGGTGTATGCATGTTTAGTCATTTTCTAGTCATTGCTTTATTTCATATCTCATGCTAGAAATTATGACTTGTTTATCTTTTGTATTATATTTGGTTTGTTTGCATCAAATAAAAAAAATACAAAAATGATTTTTGATTATCATTTGTGTTTTACCTTTTAGTAATTTCGGCTTAATGAAAAATACAAATGATTTTTGTTTGTCTTTTAAGTAAATATTTTTTTTGGTTAAATTTTTTTCAAAAACTCAAAAAGATTTGTTTTGTGTGTATTTTAGTTTGACACACTCTATGTTGCATATACTCGTGTTTGAATCCCTTCTTTTTCACTTCCATGGAGTAGTTTGATTTTGTGTTGCTATAATGGATTCTATTTTTATATGCCTCAATTCACACATGCACGAGCTCACTTGAAATTATAACGTCACATGTATATTTGAGTTTTGTGAGGTGTTCTCCTACCAATCTTGTCATCTACGTGTTATGTGACCTAGGAGGACTGGTGCATGTTAAAATCCGTTGCATGCGAGAATTAAGCGATAAAAGATTATGTATATATATGTGCACAGGAAGGTCTCCGAAAGGAAATATCATCCTTTGCGAGTAAGACACCGTTTTCTTGGACCTAAAAGAAATACATGGTCCAAAGGCCTAAAAGAATAATGACATTAAAAGAAAATATTTGCCAACACCTATTTTGTTTAGTTGATTTATTCATTCAAAAGATTAAAATAATATGCTTAAATTAAGGGAGTTTGGATGGTATATCAACGGTTTGTATAATGTCCATTTATCCTAGTTGTACTTTTAATGTCATGACTCTATTGATTTGTAAAATCATTAAAATTCTAGGCTTCTATGCATTGTGTATGTTTGTTCATTGAGTTGAATCTATATTGTCATATGAGGTTATATTCAAATGTGATAAAGTTTGCAATCAAATGAGAACTCCGTAAACATGTTTTAAGTGATTAGGTCAAAATTTAATTGTTACTAGTTCACACCCCTTTCCAAATGACACATTTTTGCCATACGAGTGTGAAAAGATTATTGTATTTTGTGTCATGTGTGGTGTCTATACCTCTATATATGTGCGTGTGCGTTAGTGATATTCATTATGTCTACATATATAAGGTATTTTTTCTTTGCCTCGCTTTTTAGTACATCTATGCTTCTAATTCATAATTGGTATCTATCTTGTTGCATATTGTTGTTGATATCACCTGCTTAGTATCTTATGTAAACTATTGGTATCATTTTTTTTCTTCAATTGATATCCTTTATTATTTGTATGGATTAGTTTCGATTTTATTGCCCATATGATTTCATGTTTTTATCCTTTGTCTATTCCTGGAAAAAAGGGTGGAGAATGATAGGGGGAGAAATGGTATCTAATCGTATTATAATCGTATCTTAGTTTAGGAGATTTAATTTAGGGAGAATCGCGACCTTCTTAGGTTGATCATAGTTGATAAAGGGGGGAATTAATTTAGGGGGAGTATTTATTTTATATGCATTTAATATTTTTATTCCCTATGCGTTTGATAGTTTACTTAAGTGTTTAGGAATTATTCTAAATGGAAACTTTCATCGGCAAAGATATTGATCCTTGGGTTTTGAGTCAAGCTATGTAATTTTTATTTTGGGTGGGATAATTTTTAAGTCTAGTAGAGCTTGATGGCCCTTTAAGATTTTGTTTTGTTTTTTGTCTCGGAATAGCCAAAGGGGGAGATTTGTAAGGACACAAGTCTCCGATTGAGTCTTAATGTAGTGTTGGCTCAATTGCGGACAAAAAACGTTTGAGTCATAGGATAGTGTTCTTGTGTATCCTTCAAGCCTATGACATGTTAAAGTTGAACACGTTGCGGCCTTCTTATCAAGAAATCATCATTGTCGGTTTACATGTGCCACGTTTCACGTCATCAACATCATATTCCATAGTCTCCAAAGGTATGAATGCTTTTATATATTTTTAGAAGGCTTGGAATAATATTTTTAGTGGGTGTAATGTTTATTTAAATGTTTCTGGGCTTAAAATCAAAATATAAAAAATCTGTCACTTCGTTCGATATTGTCGTTCGAACGAGTTTGTCGTTCGAACGAGAATGTCGTTTGAACAAGAATGTCGTTCGAACGAGTTTGCCAACAATTTTCCCCATTGGCCTCTGGAACTTCGTTAGAAGGTTCGTTCGAACAAGATTTTCAGCAGGAAAAATTTTTGGCAGTTTTTTGGCAGTTTTCTCCATTATCCCACTCTTTTGTTCCCACTAATTTTTCCAGAATTATTAAGGTCGGGAACCAACTTTTTCATACTAACTTTTTCATATTCTACAATCTCCAAGAGAGAGTTTTTGAGAGCTTAATTCCAAAAAGAAAGAGTTCATGTTTTGAGTACGTTTTTCAAGAAAATTTTTCTAAACACTCTTGTTTACACCCATAAGAGTTTATTCCAAGTTTCTTCATATATATATATTTGCTTGGAGTGTTTGGCACCGGGTTTATCTCTACACCCTAAAGAAGAGAAGTTTGATTTTACTTCTACATCCCTAAAAGAAGAAGACGTGTTTTGGTACGGCGTTCTCCCATGGTCAAAAGGCACCATGTGTGGTTGACAGTTGTTCCCAAAAGCTTCATTGGTGGATTCCAAGGTCTCGGTGGATTCCGGGATTGTCGGCTAGGCAGAGGTAGTTTCAAGAAGACGCATCGGGTCTTGAAGGAGTTGAGTCGAGTGTTGTAAGTCATCTATTATGTAATTGTAATTCCATACTTAGTGGACTTAAGTCTAGGGCTGTCCGAGGTTTTTTCCCGTTGTGGGTTTGTCCTCGTACATCGCAACGTAGTGGTTGTTTACTTATTTTATCTTTTGCAAATCACAATAGATGCGTGCTTAGGTAAAAAGATAAAATTGGTATATTTAATTTGGTGCAAATTCAATTTGGGTAAGTATTAATTTAATTCAAGTCATTACTTTAATTTGATAAAATTTGGTTTGGCCTAATTTGCAAAAAGAATATTTATTGTTAGGCAAATTTCTAGGACTTGGATTGAATCTCTTTTGAGCTAAAAGTTAAATATTCACAAGTTTGTTTTAAAGTGAAATTTTAATTTTGAGAAAATTAAAATCCGGTTTAGTTTAATTTTAATTTTGGAAGAATTAAAAGTATAATATTTTAATTGCGAATCTTGAAAAGATTATTCCTTTTTAATTGAACCCTCTTTATTCCGCATTTAAAGAAAATTATATTTAAAGATTTAAAAATTGGGGGTCCTTGACCACTAGAATTTATGACTCCCATCCACATCAAATGCACCCATCAAGTACCTTACACTAAATGCAAGCCTTTCTCTCACACTCTATGATGCCACTGAAGCCGTCAGATCTCAGAAGGACCTGACCATGCTGCTGCAGTCGACTCATTATCTTCTAAGAGAATGCATATATAGGGGAGTATTGTGAATGGTGAAGATGCATCTGAAAGCATCGAAGTACAAGCATAACAAAGGGAAAATATATCAAATAAGTATCTAGCCATTGTAATATACGATGTCAACCCACTGTTGGTAGCAAGTAGGTATATTTTAGATCCTTTCCAATTATTTTACAAATTGGATACTATGTTGAGTCCTAAAATAAGACTTAGGAAACCTTAAAGAATCAATTAACTACTTTTAAGGTCCTTTGTGTTAGTGACAAAAACTGCAGTGACATCAAATTCTCTTGACCACAACTAAAAAGGTCTCCCAGATAATAATATTATTGTATGATCTAATATATAGTGAAACAACCTTTTGATAATGGATGTATAATCCTCAACTGAGGTTTGATCCACTTTATATAATTATATATCACTCTAATACATCTCCCCACCAATCTATCTGAGGTCTTGTAGGGGCCACATATTGGTTCTGAGGTCTCACATGATTGCAACACCCACTAATTTAGCACCATCTATGGGAATGAAAAGTTCCATTCATTTCATATACAAACCTTGCTTTTTTTTATGAGAATAAATATCAAGTTATCCCGCTCTCTAAAAGAGGTGGAAGCCCTACATAAGGAGCTTCAAGAACAGCTTAACAATGTTATTATAAGGCTTCCTTTATGAGTTATGGTAGAAGAGCTGGACGAATTAAAACATAATGGAACTGGAGAAAATCGTAAGCCCCAGTTGGAAAGATAGATGATCCACAGCATATGAAAAGAGCTCCACAATGCTCAGTAAATTGTATCCCCATCAGGGATAGCCTGTTACTATCGGGAGATCAGTCCTATAGAGTTCTAGGGTGGCTAGGCCCTTGGATAATGAGATAAAGAAGATGCAATGCTAGTTGGGAAACTTCCTCGACCAGTACAACATGCAAACTCCCAACACTATAGTGCTCTCCCTCCAGAAGATGCTATCTCCTTTGTCTAATAAGGTCCAATATTACTTTCTGTCCCTAAGTGAAATGTGACAAAAATTTAGCCATTTGATGGGTACAAAGATCCAATAGACCATCTGAAGAATTATTGGTCCCCCATGCTCCTTCAAGACACCCTGGATAAGGTTTTGTGTAGAGCCTTTCCATCTACTATAAGGTGGATGACTAGGAACTGGTTTTCAAAGCTCAAACCAGGGATTAATTAAAGGTACACAAAATTGGCTAGTTCTTTTGTCAGTCATTTTATAGGGGCCCAAAATATGGGGAAACCAGTTAGTTCTCTCCTCCACTTTGTGCAAAGTCTGGAGAGTCTCTAGAGAGTATGCTAAGAGATTCAAAGAAGAGGTTCTCTCAGTTTATGATATGAATGATACTATTTGTGTGGAGGACTTCATCTCAGGCCTCACATACATGGATTTGATGAGGTATTTCAATAAAAGATACCTAATATCCATGAATGAGCTTTTTAAAATAGCTCAGAAATATGAATACTAAGGATGCAGTCACGACAAGGTATTATATAGCCTCCCCCAATAAGGAAATAGGAAATATGTCTTTTCTTT
Organism: Sambucus nigra; assembly: GCA_949130495.1. Taxonomy (NCBI): domain Eukaryota; kingdom Viridiplantae; phylum Streptophyta; class Magnoliopsida; order Dipsacales; family Adoxaceae; genus Sambucus; species Sambucus nigra. The sequence goes on along the minus strand of OX422218.1, from coordinate 101,797,698 downwards.
ACTTATGGAATCCCCTGAAGTAGTTAAGGCTAAGAAAAGGAAGAATAGAGGTCAGAGGAATGGAACTCTAAAACCCAGGCACTATATCCTGCTCACACCTCAATATAATAGGTCTTCGTTGTAGAAGATACCTAAGACCTACTACCTACGCTAAATCCTATGATGGCTACCGAGAATAGGAGGAACAAATCTAAGTATTGTAGGTTTCTCAAACACCAAAGTCATAATACTAAAGACTACTTCAGAATAAGGAAGACATTAAGGGAGTGGTTAAGAGGGGTTATATCAAGGATTTTGCAGAATAAATCGTAATAAAATGTCGACATAGCAACAATATCAAAAATAAAGATGATGTCCTTATATTGTACGTGGACACAATCGTCGATGGTGGATCTTCTTTCATAGTCAGGAAAGCTCACCTCAGAAGCATCCAATATAAAGGAGTGTTGGTCAATAGTGTGTATCACTAAAACCAACCTCCAAAGGAAGTTCCAATGATGATATTTTGGATAAAGACCTTAGGAAAATCCTCCTTCCTCATGATGAACTTATGATTATCATGGTGATCATGGGGATGGCCAACATGAAGAGGGTATCGGTTGATATCAAAAGCTCAACTGCTATATTTTTTTAGATGTTTTCAAGGCCAAGAGCCTCACTACGAAGCACATGCAACCTTTCACCACCCCTATGATTTGTTTCAACAGAGAACGAACCTTTTCCATGGGTTATGTCACTCTCCCCCTAACAATTAGTTCGAAAGACTATTGTTCCACCCTTTCGAGCAAGTTCTGGCAAATCTATCCTCAGCCTATAAATTTGATCTTAGGATGGCATTCGCTCAATGATTTAGATGATGTCATGTAAACTTGAAGGATGGTGATGATGTTCCTAACCCTTATGGAATATGAGAAGTATTTGAAGAGTAAAATAAGGTCATGGAGTGTTATAACACTTCCATGAGAGAAAAGAAGAGGCCATTTAAGACTTAAAAGCTTATCCAAGGTCCCATAAATCTCACATGGAAAAGTTGTAATCCCAGTAAAGGTTATGCCTTCTCGTCTTAAAATGCTTGAGCTCCCACTAGAGAGTTTGGGCATTGATGTAATGAACGTGGATACTTTGGATCCTTGAGATGAAGAAAAGTAATAGAGAGGCGAGCCAAATGACACTATTTTCACTATTTTCATCGATGCAGGATATCACCAAGGTCGTCAAAATTGGGGTTGGTCTAAGCTCCTCCTTTAGAGAAGAGCTCACCCAATTCCTAAGTGAAAACAAAGACATTTTTACCTGGAGTCACTCGGATATGATCAGGGTAGACCCTTAAGTCATGGTCCACCCTCTCAGCATGGACCTAAATCATAGTCTTATCCGTAAGAAGAAGAGTCTCTTTGGCCCCGAGGGAGACACTGATGTTGATGATCTGGTTAACAACTCTTAATGATAAAATTCATCAGAGAGGTACATTAACTAGAGTGTCTCTCAAATGTGGACGAGTGCCTAAAGCCAATAATAAATGGTAGATGTGTGTTAACTTCACTGACCCCAACAAGGCATGCCCTAAAGATTTATATCCACTACTTCACATTAACACTTTGGTAGACTCAACTACTTCTCATGAGCTCCTCTACTTCTTAGACGCCTACCTCGAGTATAATCTAATCATAATGGCTCTTATTAAGAAAATAACTCATTTATCAAGATCAAAGGTACCTAAGGCTATAAATTTATCCCTTTTAGACTAAAGAATGCAGGTGCAATATACCAAAGGATGGTGAACTCCATCTTCAAACACCTCATTGGCAAATCCATGGAAGTCTACATCGATGATATGGTGGTAAAAAGTCTATATTCTCAATACCATGTAAAGAACATCAGGGGGGCCGTTTCTATCCTTAGAAGGAATTATATGAACTTCAACCCCCAAAAATTTGCTTTTTGGGGAACCTGGAGGAAAGTTCTCAGGTTATGGCCATTAAACGTGCCATAGAGGCCAACCCCGAGAAGATCCAAACTTTGTTAAACATGGAATCCCTAAAACAGTCAAGGAGGTCCCAATATTGGATGGGAGAGTTGCTTCCCTCAACCGATTTGTTTTGAAAGGTACGGACAAGTGCTTGCCTTTATCCAAAATATAGAAGAATTCTTTCCAATGGACTCCAAAAGCTAATAAATCTTGTTCCTCTTCGACATTTCCTACAAATATTAAAAAATTAGCGAAGAATGTATGACAATCACGTTTGACACACACACACACACACACACACATATATATATATATATATATATGTGTGTGTCACAACCCTGCTTTTTAAATCTAATTAGGTTAGCTACGCCCAATTAAATTAAAGCGGAGCGTCAATATGTTGGCATTAGAAACAAAATTTAAATAAATACAGTAAAGTAAACATGTACACTCTCATATGTGTAACCAAATCATATAATGACAACTATAACAAGTGAAACCAACTCCTAACTATTAACTGCAATAATCCATCAGTAATCTCAAACTGAAAAATACAAAATGCCAATACATGCGGGCCAACACAAAATGGGAAAGAATAATACAACAATTCTCTCAAATACCAAGTAAAAACAACGTGATATTAATCTCTGATACCACCCTCAAGAAAAGGGAAACAAGCGACATAAATGAAAATAGAATAACTCCACGGCTACATGAATCCTAAGATTGATATGATCTCATCAGGCTCCGTAGTCTATTGTACAATGGGACCAGGACCTGTCATATATTATATATATACAGGAGAGGAGCAAGAAGCAAGATAGACGGACGTCAAAGCAAGAAAATAAGCTATAAGATTATAAGATGTACTTATAATGAAATCACACTAGTCATTACTCGTCTCCAGTAATTAAGTTGTTCAATTACCCAGCCAATGCTCCTATGTCGTGACTACCCAACCCAAACTCGAGTAACCTGTCGTGTCATATCGTATCATGATTAATCATTATTAATCTCATTTCAGTATTTAATTTATACAAATATTTCCTTCAAGTATAATATCATATACATCGATTCGGGATATTACTTTAAGACGCAAGCATAATATCTCACACAACAAGTCATATCGAGTCACAATCATTACCCGGGGGAACAAGTCGTAACACTAGGCCTACACACGAATATTCCCCAATATTACGTGGCAAGGGCAATCATACTAAGTCCTAAATTACATGTCGTTTCAAGGTTTTTCTCTCCGACCCGCATTACAACCATGTGTCCGGTTCCGGTGGTTTATCTCCGACACAGCACTCGAGCGGAACCTAACCGGATCAATCACAAAAAAATCGCATTCAACATGTGCCTACGTCGACTGGAGGACTAGTCTAGTGTATACTCGACAATATACATATAAAACAATTTCACTCTTATGTATATATACAATCGTGTCAAGTCTCTTACTCGAGTTATACCATAGTCATTATTTACAATATAACATAATTTCCATCATTAATTTACTAATTCAACATCAAATCATTTCAAGGTTATATATCCCTAATAACCATAAGTATGTGATCAAGTTAGGATATTAGGCACAACACCATAATTATCTTACTAACAACATGAAAAACATTAGCACTCTTATTTCAACAACATTCTGCCCATAATTTAAAATGCAGATTCGAGGCTCTTCCGATCCATTTTTGGAAAAACTTAAAACTACAAAGTTGTTCGGAACGTGATTTTCTATAAGTATGAGCGAGCACGCTATCATATCCTGCCTAAAATAGACGCAAAACTAACATATAATATTCCCCCCTGTTTTCGACAACATTCTGCCCAGATTTTTAAAAACGCTTATTTAAGGCTTTTCCGATCCGTTTTTGGGAAAACTTAAAACTACAAATTTGTTCGAAATGTGATTTTCTACAAGGTCACGCGGGCACGCTACCATATCCTGCCTAAAACAGACCCAAAACTAACATATACAATTCGGACCTGCTCACGACAACTTTCTGTGCAGAACCGTAAAACGCATATTCGAGGATTTCCCTATCTGGTTTTAAAAAAACTTAAAACTACAAACTTGTCCGAAAATTTGATTTTCAATTAGAAAACTCGGACGAAACATTCATTTTCGGAACCAAAACAGCTCAAAATAGTTTTTAATATGATGATTTACTCAATTTCATAGATTTCTAAGATTTAAGAGTTTGTTCAACAATTCAATCCCTATAATGATGTTATTGCATTTGAATCTACATGGATGATGATCCTAATACATTGCATATCATTTTTAACATCAATTTAATATTAATTTAGGGATCGAAATACATGTTCATGTGAAATTTCATTATAGATACATAATATACACATATAGGTTATTAACTTGCCTTAGATTTTATGGAGATGTTGATGAAGAAGATGACAATCTTCTTCTTCTCATTCTTGTTCTTCTTTCTTTCTTTCTTTCTTCTTCTTCTTCTTCTTCTTCTTCTTCTTCTTCTTCTTCTTCTTCTTCTTCTTCTTCTTCTTCTTCTTCTTCTTCTCTCTCTCTCTCTCTCTCTCTATCAAACCCTAGCCCCATTTTGTGAAATGAAAGAATGAAGACTTCTTCTCTTCTTTTCTATTTATACCTAGGGTTAGTTTATTTACAAAAATGCCATTGCGCTAAATTTAACCCTCTTGATCCTTTTACGCGTTAATTCTCTTCTAATATTTAAGTCGCACATTCATATATCAATGAATTCATTTTAAATTTTCATTTCCAATCATTTTGAATATATATACTGACATAGTTTTGTTTCCAAACATTTTGAATATATATATACTGAAATAGTTTTTTTTTCTTTCAATTCAATCAAAAATGCGGGGTATTACATTCTCCCCCTCTACGAACGGGATTTCGTCCTCGAAATCCAAATTAAAAGAAATCAATTCAATTTAAGTAAGGTAGATTTGCACGTACCTTCGATGAAGAGATATGGGTGACTAATTCGCAAGTCATCATCTCTCTCCCAAGTGGCCTCAGACTCATCATGATTACTCAACATAACACGAAAAAAAAAGGAATGACTTTTGACCTCAACTTTTGCTCACGATGATCTCGGATCCTGACCGGCCTCTCCTCATAGCTCCCATCGGGCTGTAGCTCAACCCCATCTAACTCTATGTGTAGGTGTGATTCCTCGGGACATAAGAACTTCCTCAACATGGATACATAAAAAAAATATCATGTACCCGCTGGAGCTGGTAGGGGTAGGGCTAAACGGTAGGCAACTGATCCCACCCTACCCAACCCTATAAACGAACCCTCGTATCACGTTGAAAGCTTCCTTTTGGCACCAAAATGAACAACGCCTCTCATAGATGAGACCCTCATCAGCACCTGGTCCCCAACAACGAACTCTAACTTCCTCTGCCTTATGTTAACATAAGTCTTTTGACGATCTTGCGCGGTCTTCATCCATGCACGAATCAAGTCAACCTTCTCTGAGGTCTCCCTTACAATATTCGGGCCCAGCATACGATGCTCTTTAAACTCCAACCAATATGTAGGGGATCGACAAGGCATGTGGTAAAAATCCTGATATGGTTCTATAACAATAGGTTGACTGATAACTACTATTATATGCTAACTCCACCAGTGGTAAATGTGTATCCCAACCACGTTTGAAGTCCAACACACAAACTCGTAACATGTCCTCCAAAATTTGGTTTACCTGCTCCGTCTGACCATCAAACTGAGGGTGGAATGCATTACTCAAACTCAACTGAACTCCCATCGCTTCCTGAAGACCGCCCTAAAAGTGCGAGATGAAGGCACTACCATGGTCGGACAAGATATCACGTGGTACCCCATGTAATTTCACAATCTCGTTAATAAACACCATGACGTACTATGCTACCATATAATCCATCCTCACTGAAAGGAAATGAGCCACCTTTGTTATTCTATCGACGATGACCCAAATCAAATCATGACCGCGCTACGATCTTGGTAACCCAACAATGAAATCCGTGGACATACTTTCCCATTTCTAATTGTAAAACTGAACTCTCACCATGAAGCCTAACATAACTGAACTCTAAGCTGATCCAGAAATCAATACCCCCCAAGTCCCAACTCGCTAAGTTTCGTGCGTGGAGTGTCTTGCAAGCGAAATTCAAATAAGGAACCCCTCCGATACACTACTGTCAGCTTGTCGAGATGAGGAATTTGTCAACTCAAGACCCCCTAGTGGTACAAGAATCATCTAACTCCAAGAAAAACACTTATCTCTAGGCTCAACGGTTCATCACACAACAATTAATCCAACTTTGTCCATTCAATACAGATGCCACTATTCATCAATCATACCTCGATACTCAACTCATAATCGACTAATAGATGGTACTGAAAGCTCAAAAGCCAACTCTACTCCGAGTTGTAAATAACACTTGCCTTGCACTTTTATTGATGGTGAGTCAACCAATATGGCAACCCTTATTATCCATTAAGGATTCACATGTGCATAAGCATATAACTTCTATGCACTTACAAATATTGTTCCAACTTTCCAAGTCTGGACTTAGGTAAATAATATCAGCAAGGTCCATACTCTCTTGAACAAGATAACATCGATAAAGTTGCATTCTAGGCAATCAAGGATCCCTCACATAAATTTTTCAAACTAACTCGAGATGTAATGTTCCCCCTTGCCTCCTTTCTCATGGTTTGGTCGCTCTAACCCAAGGCAACAAACCCTCGCTAGATTCGACTTACCGTTTTTTTTAAACATGTAAGGAATTCAAACTATTCGACATGATTTTCATTGGACTGTGAGTATATTGGAATTTTCTCACCGAACAAGAAATGAACTTGGTTCTTCAAACCACGAATAAAGCTTATACATTTTCCAAGCAACGAGGTAAGACCAAACATTCCCACTAATCATACCAAATCAGAATATCGAATTTGGCACACTCACCATTCGGATACTCATCTTCCAGTACACCAATGCTACCTGATCCTTATGAAGAACGGTGTGATATCCAACATGTCAAAGTTCATAAATATAAGGTAGCGGGTACCTTCACGTGCCGTGACCCCAATTAACACTCAGTAATCCACACATAACTGAAGTAAAAATTAAATATATTATGAACCCATTCGCGGGTGTTTGCCAAAGAGTACACACCCTCCTTACAAAACTTCTCAACAACGGTCAAAACACTCTCTTGTTGTCCCCCTACAGTGGAGGTTATGACAACCATTGCAGTGAATGGGTCAAATATTTGAAACCCAAAAATGTCCCGATCCTTGTCATTAATAACGACACTCACATGGAAACACTATCATCAATCACACAAAAACTAACTGAGCTACACACGACTCTACCATTATCAAAATACCATCATGGTGTGACTATTCACTAGTATAAACGTCACCATAATCGAATATCTTATACTTGGTTTCGGAACGCGTCTTTAATCACATACGATCTAAGTAAACATTATGTCACTAACTACTCACTCGTGCTATAATTCACATTAATACATAACAAGGGCCACAACATAGCCACATTCCCATATCTGATGGATTCAAAATCAAGAACCACCATTATCAATGTGCAAAAAATTAGTGCCCCCAATCACCGGGTGATAACATAAAAATTAAACTCGTGGATATATCACCAACTCAAGCGATCACACTCGCATAAAATGAAACGCCTATTGAACACTCCCTCGTGATTTTCTCACTTGACAACTCGTCCCTCAAGATTATCTACTCACCGTAGGGTTCACAACTGGTAACTCCAGCTCAAGTCCATCCCTTAGCACACCCATATTCACATCCCGATCTTAATAACTTTTAACAAATATACCGATGTTACAAAACAAGATAACCACATCTTATCGAACACCCATTCTAATCTAGGGATTTACGAAGAACATTGAACTCCAATCTTTACCAAATATGGAAAGAAAACTCCCTCGAAAATTCTGGAATTCTCCAATGTCAATCCTCGTATGACCTTGCGATATGGACTTCCTCATCCCTAGTGTCAATGGCTAAGACATCGCAACATTATTAATACATTCTCACGAACATGTTCGTGATAACTCCCCGAAACATTCTACTTTGAACATGTGAGTATCCAACCCACTAAAATATCTTGTGCATGACCGAACACACACCTAATTGGCCTTAAGTTTATTCCATTACAGATTTTATCCGATCAGAACACTATGGAACCACTCTATCACCCAAATACGACATCTATCGCTTGTGTGGACAACGTGTAGGTTTACATGCCTACCAAACTTCCTTGATACCAACACAATATTTCAAGGATAATATTTATCCATTCTAGATTCAGACTCATGAATCTCTCATTATAGATCATCAAACGGATGAATCTAGTTCGTGCTTTTCACAGGTACGATGATACTCTTGCATACACCAAAATTGGACCCCTCAGGTCATCTTTTGACGGGGTGGGGCATACACCGATTTGGAGTAGTCCTCTCTCAAATCACAACCCTTACTTTACATGTTCATGAGTGATAATATACTCTTATTATCACAAGACTTACTTCATTAACCATTCATTTATTAATATATCATCGAATGCCTCAACAGTCTATCCATCACGGGTGGAACATGATGTTTTCTTCTTAGGAAAATGTCCCAACAACAACTGGACCACATAATTTTAAGGTATGCCATATCTAAAGCTCTACCCTTCCACATTGGAAATAAGTTCAGACAATTACACGCGCAAGTGGTAACAATAACTCAGTGGTACTACAGGGTGGGCAATAACTTATACCAACTTCTTTACAGCCATAAGAGCGACGATATTCAAAGTTGATAATGCACAGCAAATATACAGGTGTTTCCTCCCCCTAAAGCATTAAAAATCAACTCAAACATTAAGTTCAACATAGGTTTTATCGCCTACTAGTGGGCGATGAAACTATGATAGTTGCACGTGAATCGAGGTCTCAAAAAATGCTTGGACCCTATGCCCTCCCAGAGTCCACATCTCATCAAATCACTATCTTCAAAGATAGTAAGTGAAAGTATCTAAATTTTTTTTATTCAAGTGGAGCACTAGTCATAATTACAACAAGTACTCATACACAGACCTCACGCGTACTATCCTGTGGTCGATCGAAGATTCACCTCACGCGTGGGACGTCTCACGAATGAAATCCAAATAAGAAACCCTCCCTATACACTAGGCTAGCTCCGAATCGCCCACCAAAATCGCAGCGTGAAGATCTTCCAAGTCATTGAATACAAAACCTAATCATAAGGCTTTACGTATCAAGGAAACGATGCGCGGAAAACGTAACGGACGCCCTCAGATCCCTAAAGGCTCTAAAACCGTACTCTGATACCAACTGTGACAACCCTGCTTTTTAAATCTAATTAGGTTAGCTACGCCCAATTAAATTAAAGCGGAGCGTCAATATGTTGGCATTAGAAACAAAATTTAAATAAATACAGTAAAGTAAACATGTACACTCTCATATATGTAACCAAATCATATAATGACAACTATAACAAGTGAAACCAACTCATAACTATTAACTGCAATAATCCATCAGTAATCTCAAACTGAAAAATACAAAATGCCAATACATGCGGCCCAACACAAAATGGGAATGAATAATACAACAATTCTCTCAAATACCAAGTAAAAACAATGTGATATTAATCTCTGATACCACCCTCAAGAAAAGGGAAACAAGCGACATAAATGAAAATAGAATAACTCCACGGCTACATGAATCCTAAGATTGATATGATCTCATCAGGCTTTGTAGTCTATTGTCCAGTGGGACGAGGACCAGTCATATATTATATATATATAGGAGAGGAGCAAGAAGCAAGATAGACGGACGTCAAAGCAAGAAAATAAGCTATAAGATTATAAGATGCACTTATAATGAAAGCACACTAGTCATTACTCGTCTCCAGTAATTAAGTTGTTCAATTACCCAATCAATGCTCCTATGTCGTGACTACCCAACCCAAACTCGAGTAACCTGTCGTCTCATATCGTATCATGATTAATCATTATTAATCTCATTTCAGTATTTAATGTATCAAAATATTTCCTTCAAGTATAATATCATATACATCGATTCGGGATATTACTTTAAGACGCAAGCATAATATCTCACACAACAAGTCATATCGGGTCACTATCATTACCCGGAGGAACAAGTCGTAACACTAGGCTTACACTCGAATATTCCCCAATATTACGTGGAAAGGGCAATCATACTAAGTCCTAAATCACATGGCATTTCAAGGTCTTTCTCTCCGACCCGCATTACAACCATGTGTCCGATTCCGGTGGTTTATCACCGACACAGCACTCGAGCGGAACCTAACCGGATCAATCACAAAAAAATTGCATTCAACATGTGCCTACGTCGACCGGAGGACTAGTCTAGTGTATACTCGACAATATACATGTAAAACAATTTCACGCTTATGTATATATACAATCGTGTCAAGTCTCTTACTCGAGTTATACCATAGTCATTATTTACAATATAACATAATATCCATCATTAATTTACTAATTCAACATCAAATCATTTCAAGGTTATATATCCCTAATAACCATAAGTATGTGATCAAGTTAGGATATTAGGCACAACACCATAATTATCTTTAGGGGTGGGCGCGGTCCGGTCCGGTCCGGTTTTTGGTCATTTCAAGTGCCGGATCGAATTATTCGGTCCTATATTTGAGAAGACCGAATGAGGACCGATTTAATCGGTTTAGCCTATTTATTCGGTCTAGGCTATTTTAGGTCCGGTTCGGTTAATAATCGGTCCAAACTGAAAGTCGAAAGTCATTCTAGTGTATGGGATATATTTTTGAAACTTTTGGTATTTTTTAGATATTCTGGTGTTTTATGGTCATAGAACTAGAAAGTCATAAAAGACATCCCAAACTTGCATCAGAAAATTGGAACCCACAAACAGAAAAATCCATCCCATATACTTCCATCAAATAGAGAAATCCATCACAAACATCAAAAAGTTCCATCCCATACTTGCATAAAAAATCAGAAACCACAACCAGATTAAAACTACTCGTGTCAAAATGAAATAAAGATAAAGAATGAAACACCCATCAATAACAGTAGAATACATTCCATGCTTGAAACAGAATAAAATAAAGATGAAAAATGAAACAAACCAACAAATCACAACAACAAAATTAAGAAAAATACCCGGCTGCTAGGATCGATCGCCGCAAAACATATTGGGGAGAAGGGGGCAGGGATCGGTCGCCGCAAAATATATTGGGGAGAAGGGGGCAGGATCTGTCATCATCCTCGTCGTCCCCCTCGCCATTGTTGTTAGGAGAATGCGAAGTGTTGAGAGAGAGGAAAGCGAGAGAGTTGAGAGAGAGAGGAGAGGAAAGTGAAGAGAGTTGAGAGAGAGGAGAGTTGTGTTTTGTTGTGTGCGGCCGGCCAAGACAAATAAGTGAGTGGGTGTTAGAGTTTTAGGTTTTTTATTTACTATATATATATATAATTAATATTTTTAAAAAATATAAATTAAACGGTCCGGTCCGGTCCTAAGACCGAATTTAATATGCTCATTCTAGACCGAACCGAATATATTCGGGTCTCTTTATTTTGGACCGAATTAGGACCGATTTATAAAAAAGCCTATAAATGTGGGTCCGGTCCGGTTCGGTCCAATCGGGTCAATCGGGTCGGTCTTTTTTTTGTCCACCCCTAATTATCTTTCTAACAACATGAAAAACATTAGCACTCTTATTTCAACAACATTCTGCCCAGAATTTAAAATGCAGATTCGAGGCTCTTCCGATCCATTTTTGGAAAAACTTAAAACTACAAAGTTGTTCGGAACGTGATTTTCTACAAGGATACGTGAGCACGCTACCATATCCTTCCTAAAACAGACCTGAAACTAACATATAATATTCTCCCCTGTTTTCGACAACATTCTGCCCAGATTTTTAAAACGCTTATTTAAGGATTTTCAGATCCGTTTTTGGGAAAACTTAAAACTACAAAGTTGTTCGGAACGTGATTTTTTACAAGGAGACGCGAGCACACTACCATATCCTACCTAAAACAGACCCGAAACTAACATATACAATTCGGACCTGTTCACGACAACTTTCTGCGCAGAACCGTAAAACGCATATTCGAGGATTTTCCTATCCGTTTTTAAAAAAACTTAAAACTACAAACTTGTCTGGAATATGATTTTCTATCGGACAAAGCGGACGAAACATTCATTTTCGAAATCAAAACAACTCAAAATAGTTTTTATATGACGATTTACTCAATTTCATAGATTTCTAAAATTTAAGAGTTTGTTCAACAATTCAATCCCTATATTGATGTTATTGCATTTGAATCTACATGGATGATGATCCTAATACATTGCATATCATATTTAACATCAATTTAATATTAATTTATGGATCGAAATACATGTTCATGTGAAATTTCATTATAGATACATAATATACACATATAGGTTATTAACTTGCCTTAGATTTTATGGAGATGTTGATGAAGAAGATGACAACCTTCTTCTTCTCATTCTTGTTATTCTTTCTTTCTTCTTCTTATTCTTCTTCTTCTTGTCTCTCTCTCTCTCTCTCTCTCTATCAAACCCTAGCCCCATTTTGTGAAATGAAAGAACGAAGACTTCTTCTCTTCTTTTCTATTTATACCTAGGGTTAGTTTATTTACAAAAATGCCATTGCGCTAAATTTAACCCTCTTGATCCTTTTACGCGTTAATTCTCTTCTAATATTTAAGTCGCACATTCATATATCAATGAATTCATTTTAACTTTTCATTTCCAATCATTTTGAATATATATACTGACATAGTTTTATTTCCAAACATTTCGAATATATATATACTGAAATAGTTTTTTTTTTCTTTCAATTCAATCAAAAATGCGGGTATTACATTCTCCCCCTCTACGAACGAGATTTCGTCCTCGAAATCCAAATTAAAACAAATCAATTCAATTCAAGTAAGGTAGATTCGCACGTACCTTCGATGAAGAGATATGAGTGACTAATTCGCAAGTCATCATCTCTCTCCCAAGTGGCCTCAGACTCATCATGATTACTCAACATAACACGAAAAAAAAGGAATGACTTTTGACCTCAACTGTTGCTCATGACGATCTCGGATCCTAACCGGCCTCTCCTCATAGCTCCCATCGGGCTGCAGCTCAAACCCATCTAACTCTATGTGTAGGTGTGATTCCTCGGGACATAAGAACTTCCTTAACATGGATACATATAAAAAAAATATCATGTACTAGCTGGAGCTGGTAGGGGTAGGGATAAACGGTAGGCAACTGATCCCACCCTACCCAACCCTATAAACGAACCCTCGTATCACGTTGAAAGCTTCCTTTTGGCACCAAAATGAACAATGCCTCTCATGGATGAGACCCTCATCAACACCTAGTCCCCAACAACGAACTCTAACTTCCTCTGCCTTATGTTAACATAAGTCTTTTGACGATCTTGCGCGGTCTTCATCCGTGCACGAATCAAGTCAACCTTCTCTGAGGTCTCCCTTACAGTATTCGGACGCAGCATCCGATGCTCTTTGAACTCCAACCAATATGTAGGGGATCAACAAGGCATGTTACGTAAAAATGGAACATACATACACACATATTACGTAATGGATGGCTAGAGAGAGAACCTCCACATTCTCTCTAAAACTCGACTCTTTCTTCTAAAATTTTGATTCTTATTCTTCCAATGGAATTAAGTCCATCCTTTTATTTGGATTTTGATCCTAAACTTTCTGATTCTTCAAAAGATAAACATCCATCCCATCTTAACACTCCTATCACTTCTCAAAAACCATCTTTTGCTGCTGTTCTTAGTAATAAAACGTTTGTCCCTCAACCTATTGTGAATCCAATATCATATCTTCCTCCTCTTAGTGATCCATATTTACATGGTGACACTCCTGATATAAGGTTGAATGATGATGCATATCAACATGTGGTTAAAGCTTGCACCTCTTCTAGTCTTATAGGCATAATTATTCTTGCTAAAGGTGCTAAACCATGGGAATAAAATATTTTTTCACTAATATCTCACGACATGAAAAGCACTGGATTCTCACTCATATTGGTAAAGGATTTTTTAATAAATTTTTTCTTGTTCTTTTGAAATGAGCAAGGTTTGGTCCTTAAGGCATACAAAACTCTCAAATGGATCTATAAAACTTTTCCACTGGAACCTGATTTCCAACCAGATTTACATGTACAATCTACTGCTATTGTGAGGGTTCGCTTTATGGGTCTATGACAAGAGTACTTGGATCCATGTCTTCTTCTCCAAATATCTAGGGGAGTGGGTCTGCCTCTTCGCATTAATAAAAACACTTTGAAAATAACACATGGAAACTTTGCTAGAGTTCTAGTGGAAGTTGACCTATTTTAAAAACCTCTTGAACGTATTTTAGCAAAAAGAGGTTAGGGTATTTTTTATATTACAATTTTCTATGAATCTCTACCTCTTTTCTGTAATTTTTCTGTAATTTTTGCAAGAATATTGGACACTCTTTTAATGAACGTCGAAACCTGCAAAAAGAAGTCACCAACACTCCTATTCATGCTTAAAAAACATCTCAAACTTTTGTTCATGCTTCAAAAAGTTCCATTCTTACAAAAGATGGAAATAAATCAGACGCAAAGTTGGCCATTGCTTCAATAACAATCACCAAAATATCAAATGATGATGTGCGATCACAGCAGACAGGACCTATTCAATATAGGGATAATAGTTCGGCTAAATGTATTACTCCTCCTAGTGGGTCTAAAAAACTACAGCGACTGATGCGTGTATATCAACAGCGACCGATATGCAGGCAGGCAGGTCAGGTCCTTTCCTTCAGCAGCTACTGGTGTGCGATTACAGTAGGCAAGTCAGGTCAATCCTTCAGTCTTACCAAATAAAAATCTACCTCCAAATCGTGTGATATTCTTGAACATAATGGGATCAAAGCTTTTGTCGGAGCTCAGGTAGCCGGTGACACAAAGTACAATCGTTATTTTCAAAATGGGATTGGAATACTTACTAATCAAGAAGGTACCAATCTTATGGTTCATCAGATAACAAACTTGGTGACTGAATCAAATTTGTTGACTCCTAAAGATTTATATAAAAATATGGAAACCGTCCCTAAAAATGCGGAATTAACATCGGAACAGTTACTTAATAATTTAACCGGGTCAAAAAAAGAAAGAGAAAAGGAAAGTTCTAATCCCAAACTTATGGACCAAAAAAATATTCAAAACATCTCCTCAGGGATAATTCAGATAATGAACATTCATATGGAGATATGCCGCCTCTTGAGGAAAATTTGAATTTGTCTTTTTCTACAAATGATTCCTTATTTGGAAAGGAAAACCATTAGGATATGCCTAATGTAAGAAGTTCTGGTGTGAATTTATATGTCGACCTCCGAAAATCCGAAAATTTGATCTAGGAATTAGTTTAAATTCTGCCAAAGCTAGGGCTTTTATTAAAGATTCGATTACTAAAAAAAGCCGAAACATTCATTTCCAAACTCAAGTAAGCAATTCATTCGATATCCTAGGCAACCTTGAAGATGATTTGGTGGACAAAAATAATGAAAAACGAAAAAACAAGAATTATCAAGTGGATTTTCATACCTTAACTCGTGAGGAGAAATTGACTCTTAAAATATAATTTAAGAACATCTTCTACTCATTCAAGATCTCATAAAGTTTAGTGTTTTTTTAATTTTCCTTTAGCACTTGTAAGAGCCACTAGGAGGGCCTTTTTCTCCTATTGGTTTTAATACAATTTCTTTTATTTAATATATATATATATATATACACACACACACACACACACACACACACACACACACACACACACACACATACCTAAAATGTTTCTAAAAGGGCCTATATATTGAAAATGTTAAAATCCCTATAAATAATACTCTAACAAATATCTCAAACAATCTTCACAAATACTCTGACAATTAATAATACTCCAACTAAGATCATAAATAAAATCTTCACAAATATAAAAATCCCTAATTCATGCGCAAAAGTAAAGAGATGGAGAGAGAAAGATGGGTAATGTGGTGACCTGGTATTAGACTGGGTGTGGGTACCGTTGGTGTATTTCGTAGAGAGATAAATCTAGAAATAAAAAGAGAGAGAGCGAGGGAAACGGACTCTAATGGGCTATTTATTCTTGGAAGGGGGTCACGTTCCTAATTCGTTCATGATCCGTGACCATTTAGAATTAATGTAACTTGTCATGATCAATAAATATGGTCACGTTCCATGACCGTTACCCGTAGTATAGTCAAGGAAGGTGGTAACAGTCCAAAACCATGATCCAACTTTTGTGACCATTTTAAATTCCAAGGTAGTCACAGTCAGTGATCACAGCCCTGGAACATGACCATTTTAGATGGTCTCTAATAGATGTTCACGATTTTTTACCATGGCCATTGACATGACCACTAACGTGGCCACCGAGTTAGTCACTGTCCATAATTATGACTAGTGTTTGGCCCATATCACCCCTAGAATGGGTCTCAATTCCTATCACGATCAATTTTACTTAGTCACAATTATAGATCTTGACCACATTAATCATGGTTTTGTATTGTGACCATGTTATCATGAGCATTTTAAATTTTTGGTGTAGTTCGGGAATCAGTAAAAGTGAATGAATTGTTCGGAATCATATATAACTTCCCATTTCACGACTCCTTGAAATACAAGAACGCAACCATTAATGGCCTCTATGAATTAAGCATTAATTGTGTAGGGGGCATGCCGACAACAATGAATACCTCTCTAATAGATGAGGGGACATAAAAGTAAGTTCTATTCTCCAAAAATAGTTCATTGAATCATGGAGCCCTAAAACATAGGAACACACCCATTAACGAGGCTTAGTGGCCCTCGATATCACCTCATTAGAGATTTGATATTTCAAAATCAAAGTTATATGGGCCTTAGTGGTAATTATAGCTGATTTTTATGCCCACCAGAAAAACTTAGGTCCGAGGGATTGTGACACTACCTAACCACTCCTAATAGGCCTCACGGATGGTTTGAGCTTAGGTTTATAGGGAAGATGCATGTTTCCCCCGATTGTTATATGGGAAACATCCCATGTAAAAGGGTCATTAATCTTAATGGTTAAGATTTCAACATGTTAGGAGGCTAATTCTTGGGATCCATTAAAACTAAGTGAGAAAGATTGAGAAAAAAAATAAGGACGAAAGAAAAAAACAAATAAAGGATTTAAGGGATTCAGAGTTTGCAAGATTGCCTGGGGAATAAGGGCAAAGGCTAATGAGTATTTATAGGCAATAAATACCAACTTACCCTTGTCCAGTATAGCAACGGTCCAATTAAACTAACACTCCGGTTTCCTCATAATAATAACTAGTTTCCCCAACAAATCCCAATTATGGCATAATCTTCAAGTAACATACCTCAATTCCCTTTTATAAAAAATAACTAATTAATGCCCCTTCCATGTTGTGAAAGAAGCATTCAGGACTGATGATGATACCAAGTGTGGGTACCCGAAAATCAGAACTATGGGCCTGGATAAGTAGCCCAGTCCTGGCGGCCCAAAGTCCAGGCCCCTCATCTTTTATATTGATCCGGTCTCCCCCCACGATCCCATGAAGGGAAATTATAGGGGAGATGGAAAACATGGAGGAACCCATCACCTCCACTCATCTACATGTACATGTATATATTAAACCCTAGGTCCGGGGCAAAAGGACAAGTTATATTCTCTGTAATCACTCTCCGGAGTATATAGAAATAATATCGGATGCACCACCGTGGACGTAGGCACATCTTTGCTGAACCACGTTCATCATTTGTTGTGTGATTGGCATCTTGTATTCCTTGTTCTTTTCTTGATAATTGTTTCTCTCATATTTATTTGTGTTGCATAATAATTGCTTCTACAATTGGCGCCGTCTGTGGGAAGCGTTCATCTTTCCCTGAGAAGAGCCCACGTCAAGAAAGGAGTTTAAGATGTCTAGGCACAGCAGCAATGCTCCCCAAGCAGGAGATATTCAAGAGCCACCTGCTCCTCGCAGGATTAGGTCTGAAGTCCGATGTTCAGATCAGAGAGCTCGCCTGGAAAGATCAGCCTCAAAAGAATGTCAGGGACCAGCGAGGTCCACACAGATATCCAGGTTGATTGATGCTCCCAGACGACGACCTCCGCGAACAGCTGCGAAGAGCTCGCCGCTACCAGAGCCCTTCTCGCAGTGACGAGCACATACGAAACATGGTCTGCAGGGAAATGGACCAGCATCCCGCTCACCACGGAACAAGATCAACCAGAGAACTCGCGAGGCGAGCTCTCAAAACCCAGATGAAGTCACCTTTCACAAGAGAAATCGAAGAGGAGGAAGCTCCCAAGAAATTTGCCATTCCAAGGTTTAAGATTTACGACGGAAAAACTGATCCCATCGATCACGTCAGGCAATACCGACAGGCCATGACCCTCTCGAGTCACCGAGATGCCCTGATGTGCCCCATTTTTCCTTCGAGCCTTCATGATGTAGCACAGAAGTGGTTCAAAAAGCTCCCCCACCGGTCGATCAAGAATTTTAAATCCCTAGCCAAACTTTTTACGGCCCGATTCATTACTAGTAGCTCCCATCCCAAAAGGATGGATGCTCTGCTAACAATGAAGAAAACACCTCAGGAGACCCTCCGAGAATACGCGAAGAGGTACTGGGAGTTATTCAATGAGATCGATGACTGCGCGGAGGAAGTGGCAGTGGCCTCCTTCAAAATTGGGCTCCCCAGTTCTTCCCTCCTCTACCAGTCCCTGCCGAAGAAGGACGCTATGACTATTGACGACCTAATGGCCCGAATCGAGAAATACGCAAAGGTGGAAGATGTCACCCGCCCTAATACAGGAGAAAACGATCGAGCTAAGCTCACTACCAAGGTAGGTGAGAAAACTGAGAACCAAAGGAAAGGAGGAAAGAACGGAGGCAAAAATGGCTCCAAGAATGGAGGGAACCAGGACTCGTCGAAAGCATTCCAGGCGATCAACACCGTCTTCAAAGAACCAAGTTATAAGGTTCTCGCGAAGATCAAGGATGAGCCATTCATCATGTATCCCAGGAAGATGGGAGGAGATCCCTCGAAGAGGAACAATGCGTTAAGATGCGCTTTTCACAAAGGGGGAGGACACAAGACTGAGCACTGCAAAGCTCTTAAGTCTCACCTCGAAGAGTTGGCCCAGTCTGGGCATTTGAACGACTTTATGGAAAAAAGGGCAGAGAAAGTGACTGCCAACAGAGAGGTGAGACCCGACAACGTGCTGGAGGATGATGCTGGACACGAGTTCGCAGTAATTCATGGAGTATCTGATGTCAAGCAGATACAAGGGAACTCAGCTCGAATGGAGATGAAAAAACTTACAGCGGTAATGCAGGCTTTTCAAATCGATCCAGCAAAGTCACAGTCAGGAAAGCATCAACGAGCAGAGGACGTCAACTATAACAAGCATATTATTTTCACGGATGAAGATTTGATGGGAGTAAGGACCCCACATCATGATGCCCTGGTCATTACACTCAGGATAGCCAACTTTGACATCGACAAGCTGCTCATTGATCAAGGAAGCTCATCTGAAGTAATGTACCTCGACCTATTCTGGAAATTGAAGTTGAGCATCGCCGACCTAAAGGAAACTATTGTTCCTTTGGTCGGCTTCGCTGGAAAAATGACCATGCCCCTAGGCAAGATAGTGCTGCTAGTTCGTGCCGGGAATGTCTCCAAGATGATTGAGTTTTTAGTAGTTGACATCGAATAACCATACCAGGCCATCCTCGGTAGAGGATGACTTCATGCAATGAAGGCGGTCTCCTCGACCTACCATCAGAAACTCAAGTATGCAACCGAGCTACCCCATATCCTATGGGCATACCGAATAACTCCTCAACGAGCAACAGGAGAAACCCCATTTTCGCTAACATATGGCATGTAAGAAGTCATCCCACTAGAAGCGGGTTTGCCAATAATGAGATCCGACCTTATCGACCAAGGCCAGAATGATGAGGCATTGCTCGCTGAACTCGACCTCGCCGACGAGCATAGAGAACTTGCCCTAGTAAAGCTCGCGAGATATCAGCAATAGCTCGCAAAGCACTACCACAAAAGGGTTAACCCGAGAAGATTCCAAGTTAGGGACTATGTTCCAAGGAAAGTCCTGGGCAACACAGTAAAGTCATCAGACGGTAAGCTAGGCCCAAACTGGGAAGGACCCTTTAAAGTAACTAAAGACGACCTGCAAGGTACTTATCATTTGGAAATGATGGAGGACAGAGAGATATCACGAGCATGGAATGCGGCTAATCTCAAGAAATTCTATTTTTAGATTCTCGAGGAATTATATTGTTGAATCTTTTTCTTGTATTTGTTATGTGAAAGGACCGTTCATTTCCCTTATTACTAATGAAATCAGTAACAGTTGCATTTTATCACACATCTTTTCCAAATCACAGGCATGATGGTCGATATAGCAGGGGAATACCCCTCCTCAGGTCATCGTCATGAAAAATGAGAGACCTCTTAGCATTGCCCCTAGCAATATATAAAGCCCTACAGAGGATTCTTAGGCAACGCGATCAGATTTTATACTGACCATCAAACCTACTTTGGTTGAGCAAAATCGTAATCGGATGAAGACATCCAATACCAGGTGTGTCCTCGCTAATTGCCCTACTTAGGCCTAAGGGAGTGTGATGATACAACCTAAAAGGTAAAATGGGGCATAATGGTATTTTGGTATTATACTGGACTGGGGTGATACTTGCATGACAAAACAAAAAGGATTATGAAGCAGCAAGAATATAAAAAGATTGGATGAACACATTTCGTCAACAAAATTGCCCAAAACACTAACTTTTCATTAATCTCTTATATTTACAACAATGATAATACATATTTAGTCGGCGAAGCTTGCCCAAAGCATTTACATTATCAAAAGGCAAAAAAAAAAAGACAAGAATAATAACTTGCAAAATCTCAAGAAGGTGGAAGCCTCCGAACAAGATAATCTGCCACTCTAGCTCTTCGTCCGTCATCAGGAGCAGGGACTAGCTCTTCCAAAACCTCATCTGAGTCCAACTCCAATAGTTGCCAAGGAATAGAATCAATGGGGATCCATCGATCATTCCTCCTGAATGGGTTGGGCATCAGAGTGGAGGAGGACATCTTGTGACGATACCATAACACCGAGTTCCTCGGTACCTGAAGCTCTTTCAAGGCACTTAACCATCCTCTGATGAAAGAAAGTTCCTCGAACTCAGATAGTCTTATTAGAGCATCTAGCCAGCCTTGATCATAACCATCAGCCCACGCTTGCCGAGGAACTTTCTTGAATAAGTGCCGCAATTGGGTAACGTCCCTTTGAAGCCCAGCAACAATTACATATGCTCATCGGACATCATCGCGGAGCTCTTCCATCTCCTTATCACGCTGTTCTTCTACTTCACTGTTCCTGCCCCTGGTGCTCCTACCAGCTCGTGGGAGGGGAGGACGAGCGGAACCTCGCGGCATAGGAGGAGTATATCCAGCTCGCGACGACGAGAAGCCTTGCAGAACCGCTGAAACAGTGCTCGGTGCATGCTCTCTAAGTTGTAGGACTTCCCTCCTCAGGTTTTCATTCTTCTGCTGCAGGAACTCCCCAACTTGGTTGATCTCGGTGGCCTCTAGTAACCTTGCTCTCAGTACATTGACTTCCTCTTGCACTGAGGCACCAATGCCTTCCATCTCCTGGAGCCTGTCCTTCAGCTTAGCCACTAGCTCGGACTGCTCCTTGTACTTTTGATTCCTTGACTTGAGAGATTTGTAAAGCCTAACAAAGGCTTAACGAACCTAAGGACTGGCATTAGGACCAAGAGTCCTGCCCAATTGAGATGTGGCAGGAATATACTCTTCTACATCAGTCAACTACAAGACATAAAGGGCAATGGAAAGAAAAATCAATCATTTCACTGGAAAAAGAAGCCTTTTCATTTCATTGATAAAAGTCAAGTACATCGAGCAGAAATTGGAAAAATTACAAGCAGAACTACAAAAATAGTCCTAAAAGAAGATTAACTAGCAACCTCAGGCTGCCTAGAGGTTGCTGGATGCTTCCCCTTGTCAGCAGTAGCAGAGGCATCCCCCTCTACACGGATGCCCTCATTCGCCTGGGCAAAATTAGCATCGGCAGGAATTGTCTGAGAGGCAAGATCAACACCCTCGATGGCTGGGGCAGGGGCTTCTTCGTCCATAGTTGGCCTCGAACCCGGGTCATGCTCGTCGAACAGATGAGATTCAACATCAACACCAGCAGCTAAGAGGGCCTTGTTCCAGCCCTTCTTGAAGTTCAAACGGCTGATGTAGCCTATCTGAACTTCGGCGTCTTCATACGCGGTAGTCCACCCGGAGTTGTATGAATCCTCCTTGATGGTGGCTACCTGGGACTCTTTATCCTTTAGCTGCTTGGTCAGAGCCTTGTTCTCCTCCACGACACCCATCTTGCTCGAGCAGACTAGGTCATAGGCCTGCCTCAGCTCGCTCAACTCCTTAACCGTCGCATCCCTCTCTCGATTAGAATTGATAAGGGCCAGATCAGAGGAAGCTCGGGCGGCGTCAGCAGTCTTTAAATCAGCCTCCAGCTGAGAACCCCTGACTTCCATAGCGGACTTCTGCTGCTCCAGCTCGCTATTCCTTCTCACCAACTCGTCGCGAGAACGGTAGAGCACGTCGAAGTCAGTCACAAACTGCCAAAAATAAAGAAGAGATCAAGAAGGAGAAACAACTAAAACTTGTTAAAGGATTGAATAATGGAGAGGATCTTACCAAGGCTAGCCTCCGTCTAGCTTGTAGGGCCAATTGATCAGACCCCAGCGCCCTCTGGCGATCTGCAGGAAGAACTGCCCTCTCAAGCAGCGCAGGTGCCAGCTGAGGAGAAATGGCAACTGAGGCCCCCTCGGGCAAAATAGATACCGGGACCAAGGCTTGCCCAGCCTTCATCCTTGACTCCATATTTATCCTCTCTTTCTCTTTCTCCCTATCCATTCTCTTCCTCCACCTTCTTTCTTTCCTCCTCCTTTTTTCTCTCCCTCTCTCTCACCTACTCTTCCTCTCTCCTCTTCCTCTCTTGCTCCTGAGTAGAAGACCGAGAACCAGTAGCCACGGCCCCAGAAGTGGACTTTTGTTTCTTTGACCTTTGTTCAAGAAGCACTTGGTCATCATCATCATCATCTCTAATCAAGTTCTTCCTTGGAGGTATCTCTTCACTTGAACTGTTGGAAGTGCTCGACGATCCTCGAGCTTCGTAATCCTCCTCACAGTCAGAGGAACTGCTACTGTCAGAGCTCCCTTCACCCAAATTGCTCGCAGCTACTGCAGGCTTACTCTCAGAGCTGCTCTCCTCTCCGTCCAACTAGATAGGCTCAGCAGTAGTCTTTCTGAAAGAATCAAACTCTGGTACACTATCCACAGGCCGTGCTATGAAGCTGGAGCCTACGTTCTGATACTCGAGCAAAAAGGCATCAGACCTGGGATGCTCGCCGTCACCCAGAGGCTCCCTGATATTCCAACCTTTCACCAACTCTAAGATCCGAACCTCGCTGAGAGCAGGCTCCAAATTCTTTGACCTCGCTGTGGAAGAAAAATTAAAGAGGGGTTAAAAAGTCACAAATCAGCAAAGGTTGGAACAACAGTACAATGTTTACCGATATATTCTTCCCCGTAAAAAGGAACAGTGAACCTCTCAGACCTCGACCCTTCAAACTGGGGAGGGAACTGCCAATTCCTAACGAGGAAACCCTCTTGCCAGTAGTCCTTATGGGAATCAGGTAGGTTTACTACCAATACCCTATCAGGGCTCCTAGCTTTGAGGTATAAGACACCTGAACTAGTTCGAGAAACGAAATAACAGAAACAGATCTTGGCAAGTCCTAACCTAGTACCATACAACTAATTTATTCTATGGACGCCATTTACTATTTTCCACACATTGGGCGAGCATTGTGCGGGAACAATATTGAAATAGCCAAAGAAATGCAGAATCAAATCATTGGGAGGGAAAGTGAGTCCCCCCTGGGAACGTAGCAGAACATGGATCCAGTGGGCATCCTCTATATCCCTAACGTTCCTAGGAGGGGATGAAGCACCTTATACCTTTGACTTGCTTAAGTCTATACTGTATAAGTGTTCATCTAGTTTGGAAATAGTGACAAAATTGGCTGTCCATCCTAGAATCCAAAAAGCCTCAGAACTGATCTCTCTAATTCTCTTCAATGATCCATGAAGGTATTAATTGAATCACACTACACACATTTAGAAGTGCATACATGTGTATATATTACTTAAAATTGATTGTGTGATTAATTCCCATTAAAATGTGGTTTTAATTATTTTTTGGGAATTTTTAAACATTTTTTAATAAATGTTTTCATTAATAAAATGTGGTTATAAAATTTGTGGGGTTAATATTTCTATTTTAAAAACTTCAGTTTTCATTGAATTGTTTGGTTGGGTAGAATATAAAAGCGCTAGAGACTTCAGGGTGATGCTTTGTAATTCAGTTTGACGCGCGTTTGAACACCTATCACACGCCTACACTTGTCATCCTCCTGATGCTTCTATTTGTGTTTCTTATGTGAGAGGATTGCCTGGTGCATTGCTGAACGTTGGATCATTCTTAATCAATGGACTGCATGTGTTTTTAGTCAATCCTGGTTCTATATCTATGAACCAATCACAATCATCTTAACCAACGCTGTTTTATAACCCTTAGATCAAGTCAATCGTAGGATGACTTAATCTCAGCCATTGATTCCATGCGCATTTCCAGAACCTTCCCTCACCCCTATATAAACCCCCCACTTCTCAGACTTTCAAGACTTTTGGGCATTCGTCATTTCTAAGAGAAAAAAATAGAGAGAAGAGAGAAGTGAGAGAGAAGAGAGAAAAGAAAAGAGAGAAGAGAGAGAAAGGGAAAACTGTTAGTCAAAAACCAAACCCTAACCCTAAACACTTATTTTTCTGAATCAAACCTTCGTATACACCTAACCCCAAACACAACCTTGAATGTTTGAGAGAGAGTGGTTTGTTCATTTGAAGCTGTAACCTCTTTGTCCTTGATCTTGTTTACAACTTAAACATTCGTGTGAAGATCTGTGTTTCTTTTTCATAGAAACTTTAGATCTACATTCTGCATGTTACATTTTCACTAGATCTTCATATTTCTTACTTGATTTAAGAAAATCTTTACTGATTTGGTTTTGAAAATGTTTTATGGTTTCTATTCTTACGAAACTTAACCTTGACCTAGTTGGATTCACACTTGGAGATTTTTAATCTCAAAAATATTTTTAAAACCGAGATTGATTAAGATCTTGACCGATTTTGAGGCGAGATATCCGTGGAATCTGGGTTATATTAAAGGTCAAAAAGGTTTTTAGTTCTGTAAGAAAGAAAGAAAACAAAATCACAGCATATAGACTTTATATGTAATTTTTATAGGACTGTCTGTAAATCTAAGTGTGTGTGAGTTCATGCATGTGAATAGGAATCACTTCACAAACACTTAACACACTACTACACTGAAAGTGTTGTGTATAAGATCAAAGATCATTGAGTCGACATAAGGAAGCTAAATCAAAGGAAGTTATCAAACTGGAAGAACATCATCAACAATCAGATCTATGAGAAGTTAGAAGGACACCAAGTGGGGTATATTCCTAAACTTAGAATAGGTTGATTTGTGTGCATGTATGTTTTATTGTTTGTAACTATTATTTGTTATTAGTGGATTTTTGTTTTTGTGACTTAGAAGTCACCGTGGATGTTTCCTCTGTTGGGAGAGGTTTTACCACGTTAAAAACTGTGTGTTGATTATCTTCATCTCCTCATCTCAGTCTATAAGTGTGCTGAATTTTTGAAACTGTCTTAGTTTTAAAAACTGATTACAAAGTCTTAATTACTCTCGTACATAAGTTTTTTGTAAACACACCTTGTTGTTTATAATTTTTATTTTCAAAAGAAAAGGGTTTCTCCAACAAACATCTCGGAGTTGCTTATACAGTTTAATCTTGTATTAAACGGCATTAGCAACGTTTTTCAATTGGTATCAGAGCCCTGTTAACTTTTATTTCAAAAAGATCTTGTGTTTCTGACATCGTTTTCTAAAAAACCTAACTATGGAGGAGAAGAATGAAAGGTTTGGTCATCTGTCCAGACCTCCACTCTTTGATGGAAACAACTTTGCTTACTGGAAAGTAAGAATGGTTGCCTTCATCCAAGGGACTTTAGGAGATGATGTCTGGGACATTATTGAAAACGGATACACTTATCCTACTAAACCAGCCACTGAAGGAAGTGATGAGAGGGTAAAGAAAATCTTAAGTGAGTTTACCCAAGAAGAGAAAACTATTTCTCGAAATAACAATAAAGGCAAGAATGCCATTTTTATGTCTATTAATGAGTATGAGTTCAAGAGAATCTCATCTTGTGCCACTTCTAAGGAAGCTTGGGACACATTAATTACTGCCCATGAAGGAGACTCAAGAGTTAAAGCTGCTAAAACTCAAATGCTTACCCAGCAGTACAACTCTTTGATTATGTCTGACTCTGAGTCTTTTGATGATTTTTACATGAACTTAACTGATATAGTTACTAAGTTGCATGCTAATGGTATTACTTATGATAGGAATGATATTGTTTCTAAAATCCTAAGATCATTACCACAAAAGTTTGACAACAAGAGGTATGCTATTGAGGAAATGAGTGATCAAAACCTTACCCCTGAGTTACTCAGTAGCAAACTTAGGACTGTGGAAATGGAATTAGACTTTAAGAAACAATTAAATCATTCTCAAAGAAAACAGCCCAACTCTAACTTGAGTTTTGCCTCTAAGATATCTAAACTTGAGACTAATTTGATCAACTCTGACTCTGATGAGGAGTGTGATATAAACAAACTAGATAATCAGATTGCCTTAATGTCTAAACAATTTAAGAAAATTGTTAAATTTAGAAACAAACAGGCAACTAAACAAGGCAAGCCTAATTATCCTACTCTGTCTAATCCCAAACCTCATGAGAGAGGTCTTGACAAACATCCTAAGGACAACAATTCCAGACCCAGTAGAGACCTTAAAAAGATTGAATGTTTTAGATGTGGGAAACTAGGTCACATTGCTCACGATTGCAGAGTTAATCTGAATAAAGCCAACACACACAATAGAGCCAATGTCTGTAATCTTGGAATGATTCAAGTGACTCTGATGAAGAGGAACTTGAGTCATCAAATGTACTTGACCCTTGCATGTCTTTTTATGCTAAGATAATTTACAATGATGATATGCCTGTGTGTGATAATGATGCTTCTACTCTTGCTTGTGTGAATACTGCTTTGACTGGCCTAGATGCTCTATTATCTGAAAATGTTGCTAGTTCTAGTTCCGTGTGTGTAAGTCAAAGTGATCTCGATAACGACGATGTAAATGGGTGCGTGAGTACTAAAACTGAATCGTTATGGGTCACTACACACACTTCACTTAGCGAATCAGACACATATGACCTCCCTGATATGCATACTTTGTATGCTAAAACTCTTAAAAACGGCACTAGATTGGAGAAGACTGTTAGAGACCTGACTAAGAAATTAGATGATATAAGTCTTATTGTGAAGTTGAATGCTGAAGAATACACTAACCAATGTCTGACTCATCAATCTGAAATTGAAACTTTTGATCAGAAATTAAAAGAGTTGACTAAAACTAATGAAACTCTGGAAATGAAATATAAGGGAACATTATTAGAACTGGAGGAAGCAAAAACAAAGACAGCTACTGTTTTCAAAAAAATTTCTAAGTTTAAAAGAAATTCAAATTGTTTTACTAACTTTGTTGTTGACTCCAAGACCAATTCTGATGATAGAACCGGTATTGGATTTTGCCCTAAGAACAAACCACAAACTACAAATCTTGAACCTATTAAGTTTGTGTCTGGGGGCAAAAGACCAATTGAAACATGTCCAGACTTTAATTTTATTAAGGAGGAATTTGATCAAAAGAAACAACAGAAAGACATTGGAGAGCCTAGTAATTCTAAGGTTGACACTACACTTAAGACTAAATACGTCTGTCCTTTGATCAGAAAGGCTGAATCTACCTTTAAAACCATCCCTCCTAGGAATAGCATTACTGAACAGAATGTTGTTAAACCCATTTTTAGAAATTTTCCTAAGGAAATTCATCCCTCAAGCAATCAATATTGCTCGTACTGTGACATTTATGGTCATTCCTGTGAAGGTTGTTATGCTAGGCGTCTAAACACCCCTGTGTACAACACCTCTGTCTACAAGAACTTTAACTATTCTAGGCAAAATCGTAACCATTATGTCCTTCCAAGACAACCTGATAAGAACTCTAACTACAAAAATAGAAAGACCAAAACTAAGAGTTCATTTAAGAGAAAGGCTCCCAGAAACTTTCCTAAACCAAAAGCTCAAATTTTCCACAATAATCAGTTTGCTGCTCCAAATGTTTTTCGACAAAAAGCTGTTTCTCGAAAATTTTATCAAATGAGGGAAAACTTGCGCAAAATTAAAACTAGAGCTATTTGCGTTAGGAAAGATGATCTTTTACCCCAAATGAAGTGTAACATTGTTATCACTGCCTTAAAAGCTGAACACACTTCTTCTGGTTGGTATTTAGATTCAGGATGTTCCAAACATATGACAGGAGATGAAACCAAACTTTTAAACAAAACCAGATTTACTGGTGGGAAAGTAGTTTTTGGTGATGGAGTTTCATCCCAGATCATAGGTAAAGGAACCCTACAAGAAGAAGGAATGCCTGTTCTCGAAAATGTTCTATTAGTTAAAGGCCTTAAAGCCAATCTCCTAAGTATATCACAATTTTGTGACTCTGACCATACTGTTACCTTTTCAAAGAACAATTGTAAAATTCTAAATGATAAAGGTAAATGCATTATTACCGGATTTAGAACACCTGACAATTGTTATACTGTCAAGACTGGTTCTGAAACCTGTAACATTGTCAGAATGGATGACAATGAAATCTGGCATAATCGTATGGGCCACTTAAGTTATGATATCCTTGGTAGATTGTCTAGTCAAGATATTTTTAGAGGAATTCTTAAAATTAAACCTATTTCAAGTGTTGTCTGTGGTCATTGCCAGGAAGGAAAAATAGTTAAGACTTCGCATAAAAAGGTTAAAGACATTCTCACCTCTAGACCTCTAGATCTCATCCATATGGACCTTATTGGTCCCTCTAGAACTGTTAGTCTTTGTGGACACAATTATATCCTTGTCATGGTTGATGATTTCACACGATTCACTTGGGTTGCCTTCTTGAAACAAAAATCTGACACGTTTCAGAATTTTTTGAAAATTTTACTAAGAATTGAAAATGAGAAGGACACACAAGTCAATCGCATTCGTAGTGATAGAGGGGGAGAGTTTATAGACACAGGAATAGTTGAATATTGTGACTACGACGGTTACAAACATGAATTTAGTGCCCCTAAAACTCCTCAGCAGAATGGTATTGCTGAAAGGAAAAACCGAACTCTTCAAGAAATGGCACGTGTCATGTTGCATGCCAAATCTCTACCTAAATACTTCTGGGTAGAATCGATTAGAACTGCATGTCATATCATTAATAGGGCTTACCTTAGGAAAAACTCTAAACAAACCCCTTATGAGTTGTGGTACGGTAAGAAGCCTAATCTGAAATATCTAAGAACTTTCGGAAGTCAGTGTTATGTCTGTAAAGACAGAGAACATCTGTCTAAATTCAAAACTCGTGGTGATAAATCCATCTTCTTAGGATACTCTCCAAACAGTCGTGCTTATCGTATATACAATCTACGTACTAAGACCCTTATGGAATCGATAAATGTAATTGTAAGCGACACTATTGTCGAAAATAAGATATCTGAATCACCTATTTTGGTTAAATCTGAAAATGATTTCAAAACTGATTCACCATAAATAGATGACTCATTACCTAGTGAGAGTCCTGAAGTACCTGGCTAGGTCTCTAAAGATCATCCCATTGACAACGTGGTCGGTAATCCTAATGAGCGAGTTCGTACTAGATCCCAGTTAAGAAATTATGCTAATTATGCATGTTTCGTCTCCCTTGTGGAACCGAAAAATGTTAATGAAGCATTGAATGACACACACTGGATTTCTTCTATGCAGGAAGAACTTTTACAATTTGTCATTCACGATGTCTGGTATCTTGTACCGCGGCCTCAAAACAAAAATGTTATTGGGACACATTGGATTTTTAAGAACAAATCTGATGAAAATGGGGTAATCCTTAGAAACAATGCTAGACTAGTTGCTCAAGGCTACTCTCAAATAGAAGGGATATATTTCAGCTAGACATTTGCCCCTGTCACTCGTCTTGAATCTATTCGACTTCTTTTCGCCATAGCGTGTCACTTAAAATTCACACTTTATCAAATGGATGTCAAATCTGCTTTCCTCAATGGAATCCTATCCGAAGAAACATATGTAGAACAAACCCAAGGGTTCATTGACCCCAAATACCCTAACCATGTCTTTCGTCTAAAAAAGGCTTTGTATGGCTTAAAACAAGCTCCTAGAGCTTGGTATGAACGCCTTTCCAACTTTTTGTTGGATAAGGGTTTTAAGATAGGAGGAAATGACCAGACCCTCTTTATCAAACATTTTGACAAAAACATTATTATAGCCCAAGTCTATGTAGACGACATCATTTTCGGGTCAACTTCAAACTCTGAAGTTAAATCTTTTTCTGCTATTATGTATAAGGAATTTCACATGTCCCTTATGGGGGAGCTACTACTTTTCTTAGGATTTCAAGTGAAACAGAATTCTGATGGACTATTTGTCTCTCAAACTAAGTATGCCTTAGATCTTGTTAAGAAATTTGGTTTAGATAATGCTAAAGTTGCCAAAATGCCTATGAGTACTACTGTTAAATTATGTAAAGATAAAAATGGTAATTCAGTTGATTCCACACTCTATCGTAGTATGATTGGTAGCCTACTCTATCTAACTGCCTCACGACCAGACATAATGTATGTTGTATGTCTGTGTGCTCGTTACCAGAATAACCCTAAAGAGAGCCATTTATTGTGTGTAAAACGTATAATAAAGTACATAAAAGGCACTCTCAATCTTGGACTTAGGTACACTAATGATACCTGTAGCACTATCATAGGGTATACTGATGCTGATTGGGCCGGGTGTACTGATGATAGTAAAAGTACATCAGGTGCCTGTTATTATGTCGGCAATAATTTAGTTGGTTGGAGTAGTAAAAAACAGAATTGCACATCTTTATCTACGGCTGAGTCTGAATATATAGCAGCAGGAAGTTGCTGTGCTCAATTTTAATGGATAAAACAGATGTTAAGTGATTATGGGATTAAAGAAGATCAATTACAATTGTATTGTGACAATCAAAGCGCCATTAACATATCTAAAAACCCGGTTCAACACTCGCGAACTAAGCATATTAAAATAAGGCATCATTTTATACGCGAACTTGTTGAAACTAAGGAATTAGAAATTCATTACCTGCCTACTGATCTGCAACTTGCAGACATGTTCACTAAACCTCTAGACTATAACAGATTTCTGTATTTGCGAAATTCTATAGGTATGGTATGCGCTGATTAAACCCTTAAAACTTTAAGTTTTACCCTTTGTCCATTTGAGACAAAATGGGGGAGAAACTTGAGTTTTATGAGTTCAATGTTTTGTTCACATTTCATCTAAACTGCTTGATCTTAGTGTATATTTGCAGGAATTTCTTCTACTGATTGCCTACCATTTCTAGTGTAAAATTTTGTAAGTAGTTGAGTTATGTAATTTTTGACTTTCTAGGAAATGGGTAGATAGTATCTTTTGTATAGGACTAGGTTTTATTTTTTTTGGTTTGGTTCCCTACGAGTTTTAAGCTAACTCAAAGGAGATTTTGTCTCATATTTCCAAAGGGGGAGATTGAAGCACCTTATACCTTTGACTTGCTTAAGTCTATACTGTATAAGTGTTCATCTAGTTTGGAAATAGTGACAAAATTAGTTGTCCATCCTAGAATCCAAAAAGCCTCAGAACTTATCTCTATAATTCTCTTCAATGATCCATGAAGGCATTAATTGAATCACACTACACACATTTAGAAGTGCATACATGTGTATATATTACTTAAAATTGATTGTGTGATTAATTCCCATTAAAATGTGGTTTTAATTATTTTTTGGGAATTTTTAAACATTTTTTAATAAATGTTTTCATTAATAAAATGTGGTTATAAAATTTGTGGGGTTAATATTTCTATTTTAAAAACTTCAGTTTTCATTGAATTGTTTGGTTGGGTAGAATATAAAAGCGCTAGAGACTTCAGGGTGATGCTTTGTAATTCAGTTTGACGCGCGTTTGAACACCTATCACACGCCTACACTTGTCATCCTCCTGATGCTTCTATTTGTGTTTCTTATGTGAGAGGATTACCTGGTGCATTGCTGAACGTTGGATCATTCTTAATCAATGGACTGCATGTGTTTTTAGTCAATCCTGGTGCTATATCTATGAACCAATCACAATCATCTTAACCAACGCTGTTTTATAACCCTTAGATCAAGTCAATCATAGGATGACTTAATCTCAGCCATTGATTCCATGCGCATTTCCAGAACCTTCCCTCGCCCCTATATAAACCCCCCACTTCTCATACTTTCAAGACTTTTGGGCATTCGTCATTTCTGAGAGAAAAAAATAGAGAGAAGAGAGAAGTGAGAGAGAAGAGAGAAAAGAAAATAGAGAAGAGAGAGAAAGGGAAAACTGTTAGTCAAAAACCAAACCCTAACCCTAAACACTTCTTTTGGATCCATTAGTTATATTCAATTAAGACGAATAATACTTAATCGTGGGATCACTTGGGATTGGGTTTAGATGCATCAGATATTTAGGGTTGTTGGGTAGGTATAAACTTAAAAACAACGAAGAGTCGGATGGAAGATACGTAGTGATATTATACACCAAATTTAATTATAATCTTATTCTACTTACACTTGTTGTTATATCTATTTTTATAGGTCTTAGACTGTTGTTGTTGTTGTTGTTGTTGTCGTAGATTTTAGTGGATTTTATTGGCAGTTATATGGTATCAGAGCTGGTATTATTTTACTCAATAGTTCCTTACTTATTTTTATTACTTGTTCAATTTTAATTTTTCATTTATGCTGAAAATGTTACCAAATATTTTTTATTTCCGTAATTTTTGTATTACACCTAATCAATCTATTTATGGATTTTAAGATATGTCATAACATATATTAAAAATTTCCCACTCAACATTGGTCTGGATTGATCACTTGTGACTTCGAATCTTTCCTAAAGAATGTTTCAAATTTCAAACTTATAAGGAGGAGAAAAAGGAATGTTTTGACTTTTGAGATCGAGGAATGTTCCCAGGACACAAAGTCTCATAATCTAGATACCAATTAAGTAGAGGAGGTCATCAATGATCTGAGAAGGTGGACATTAATGACTCTAAACATCCATAATAAATGCATTTTTTCGTTAATCTCAAGCAACATCACTCCATAACTATAAATATAGAGATTTTCATTTATGACAACCAAGTTGATAGTTAAGTTATATTAAATACACACTTATATTATCTTTTGATCTCTAATAATCCTAAGCCTCCGAGCAACTTGTTATATTTAGCATTTGGGAACTTGTAACTGAGCCTTTGGACGACTATTAAAATAAGATATAGAAACCCAACTAGTCTATGGATGAATGCCTAACTCCTTTGGTTAAACCACTTTAAAGTCCAACTTATTATTTATTTTCATTATCCAAGTCCTACCCACACATTTCACACTAGATGAAATCTAAATTCACCCAAAATATGGCTTCATCATCTAGCATAGTTTGTGGGAAAGACTATGTGCCTTCCTATGTCTCCCTCCAATTAAAACTGCACTAGTCCATGGATCATGCAACTACAATAATGTTTGAGATAATACAATAAAATATCAACAAGAAAGATCCACTTCAAGACCATTTGGTGGACCTCTCGGCTCGCCATAATCCCCAAATAGTCGTCCATTATAAGGAAATCTATAAGAAAACATAAAGGAAGTTAATGGACCTCACAAAATCCAATGTATACCAGTCCGCTAAAGGCTCTCATATCGATCTGGACAACCAGGTACTTTTAGAGTTGAATCTCTCCACCCTTGAAAGCTATGATGGGACTAAAAATCAATGGATCATGTCAAATACTATAATATAGTGATGAGTCTGCGAGACTCATCCTTTGTAACCACATTAAAGGGATTAACTAGACAATGATAGAAAGAATTTTATTTCCTAGTCTATCACTTCATTTAAAGAACTTACTACTTTGGGGTACACTTCGTCGATGGGAGAAAACATCTCAAATATTACATAAAATATTTTAATCAAGAGTATCTAAAGTTTTATAGACTCACAAATAAATCTAGTCCACCTTAAGCATTATGTTTTTGTCCACAAACCCTTTCACATCCAAGGATTAGTTGGAGGGTACAAAGACGAAGATAAATGTGGAGGAGGCCTTGAGAACTATAAACATGTCTAAGGTAATAAACTTTTGTCCAAATGACGAAACTAAGGATACAACAATTGTTTAATATATTAGAACTAATAATACGAACAACGATCTGAGTGACAAAACTAAGGTTATGACCCAATGGTTGGAGTGATTAACCTAAGGCTATAACCCACGGTTCGAAAGAAAAACCTATGGATACGACCCATGGTTAGAGAAACCAACTTAAGGTTACGACTGATGAAAAAACAATTTAAGGCTATACCCCATGGTCTAAGTGACCAAACTAAGGCTACACAGATCACGATCAAGTGATCAAACTAAGGCCACAACCCATGGTCTAAGTGACTAAATTAAAGATACGACCCACACTCCAAGTAACTAAACCCATCTTATGGCCCATGGTCTAAGTGTTCAAGATAAGGTTACAGACCACGGTCCGAGTGATTAAATAAAGGCTAAGGTCCATAATCTATGCGACCATGTTAAGGATATGTCCCATAATCCACATCCCAAAGTCTAAATATCCAGGTCACAGCTATGACCCATGGTTGTGAAAAAAAAGGCCATGACCCATGGTCCAAGTTACCGAATAATGACAAATTACATGGTGCAAGTGATAAAACTTCCATGTGACCAAAAATAAGGCTACCTCCTAAGGCCCACAAACATTGGCTACATCCACATGAAAAAATTATATCGATGAAAAACATTTATGGCCAATGGATTAAATACATGGTTAAATGGCTAAATTGATCAAATTTCTGTAACATTACTATAAGGAGCACAAATCATTACATAATAAGTATCTACATCAAATTGCCCATGGAAGAAAATAAACTCAAATCATTCTAAAGTCATTGTAAATTTTTTGAATAGCCAACAATAAAATTCCACGGACTGAATACATAAATATGGGTAAATGCATCACTAATATTTAATGGATTAAAAATGGTTCACTGCTTCTAATAACTCCAAAACTTTAAGAAGAAAAGTATTAGTTCCAGTCTGACCTTAGATCCCGATGAGAGCGTCGAGGAAATAACAAAGTAACAATATTGTCTCCCCACGATATATCGAGTGAAGACTACATTCAATAAAAGAAAGAATTAGGTGGTTGATCGGGAAAAAGGGATATATGGGCATTGTGATATGGGTTGATGCATATAATTGTTTATCTCACATTAAAACAAAAAACATAAGAAACTGCAGTAGTCTCAACTGGAGATACATATAAGAATCCTTCTTTAATCAAAAGTTATTTGTACAAGATTCATGGTTAGAATTTTTGACTATGTTATTTTCCCTTGTCATTAACTCTGTTGTTTGTAGGCAACACACAAAAGTGGGATGAACAAAGATGGACACGAATAATGACTCCAAATTATAAGAGTGTGTCTTTATTTTTAATATAGAAACATATTAAGTCATTGAAACACTTTAGTCCTCTTCCAATATAAAAACTAATGAAAGTTTCCTTACTAAACATGGAACTTTCCATGGGTACTTGGAATCATGTTTAGCAAGGACGTTGGCAAGTGTCACTAAGAAAAATGTCCATGGACTTAAGCCTTTAATGTCTACGAAATTTGGATGTACTCCTTGGACTTAATCCATGATTTTAATTTTGAATCACTACACTATAATAAAATCTAAAAATATTATTCTAAATTTCCATAAACATTTAATTGTCTACTTCATGTATGTAATCCATTCAAGTAATCCAATATACTCTCCTAAATATTTCTTGGCACCCATGCACCCCCGACATAATCCACAGAACCCTTATATCCATATTAAAGGGACTTTGATAAAGTCAAAGGACTCTTTATGTCCATGTAACCTTTGATGAGGTACCTAGACTCCTATTATCCATGGACACATATTCCCTATGTCTATGGACACAAATCCCTTTGATAAAGTCCTTGAACTCTATATATCCATGGAAATATATTCCTTTGAAATCCTTACACTAACTCCAGCTATCCATGGACTTTGTCTATAGACAAACGTCCACGGGCTATTCCATTTCTATTCCATGAAGTTAATCCTTTTATAAACATACATTGACTATTTTTTAGTCCATGGACTAACTTCGTGGATAGACTTCCATGTTGTCCATGGACTTATTCCTTTAACAACGCCCATGGTTCTGTGGACTATCCACCTTTATTATTCTTTTAACAAAATCACATATACTAAATTTCATGTCCACGAACATTTTTTTATCCATCAACATACTCCATAGAAAAATGGCCATGTAATAATTTCTATTATTAGACATAGTCCCGTAACAAACATTTATGGACTATCTTCTTGACCATGGAATCACTCCACAACCTCCATATAATCCCCCCGTCCATGAACTTACTTCTCTAATAAATGTCCATAGACTTCATGGACTATTTTCTTATTTATGGACTTACTCTTTGACAAAACTAATCTTTTGGCCATTACCATTCCATTGAAAATATCTGACTATTGTCTTCTAACATGCACTATAACATGTCTATGGAACTTAATCCCTTAATAGCTAAATAAAAGTTTCCACATAAACTCCTTGAACTCAACACATGCCTTTCTAAGAACCATCTCCCTAATTTAAAAATGTCTAGTGACTATATTGGTGTCCATAGACCGACCCTTTCTATAATTTCCATGGAACCTCGTGGTCTATCTCCACAACTTTCCATTTCGTAAGTAGATTTTGATATTTTACCAATATCTCTATAAAAAAAATCATACCCATAGTAGTACTAAATTTCCATATGATCAAATCATCCCTTGAAAATTGGGGGCCAGTTAATACCAATGGTTTTGTCACCTCTGATAAAGCAAAGTTTAACAAAAACCCAAGGAGAACATATGAAGCCTATGGATCGAAGTTCATATCTCAAATACCAATACATGTAACTTGAAGTTTATAAACATACTACTTGGACCCAATAGGTACATGGACATATGTCTAAAATCTCTTAATCAGCACATGGCTGCATTAATCACCCGTGACTTATAATGTTTCCCTAAAAATGTTATGAATTACAAATTTATAAGGATGATCAAAAGCGAATGTTTTTAATTTTCAGATTAGGGAATGTTCCTAGGACACAAAGTCTTAGATTATAGAACATGGTCAAGTAGAGGAGGTCAGTAACACTACATAAGTAATCGATTAATGTGGACATTAATGACTCCCAACCACCATAATATAAGCATTTTACTTGCCTAATCTTAAGAAATCTCTATCCAAGACTATAAATATAGAGGGATTCATTTATGGAAACCAAGTTGGTAGTTAACTTGTATATACTACACACTTGTAATATATCTCATCTTCTCTCTAATAATCCTTAGACTCTGGGAAATTTGTTATAATTGGACTCGGAGAATTTGTAGCTCGGATATTGTCCTACTTATAATATGAGAGAGAAACACCCAATCCGTCCATGGATATAGTCCCAACTCCACGAGATGAACCACATTAAACATTTGTTTCCAATTTATTTATTACATTTCACTGTCAACATAAACCTCACACACTTTATACTATATGAAGTCCAAGTCACCTGAATTTCGATTTCATAAAAAATAAATTGAGAAAAGGGAGAGCGTTTGGGGAAAATTATCTTGGGATGGTTTAGAGGGATTCTAAAATCTCTTCTGTAAAGAAATCGGGTTCTTTTGGGTCACAAAAATTTAGTTGACAAAATTAGACCACATTTTGCAAAACTGACACTGAATTAAATCTTTTGAATTGCAATAGTGCACATTGGCCTAAAAATTAACAATTTATGATATGACACCAATTCTAATAGTAAAATACGAATTCAAATGAGATAATTTGGAGTTTAAATATGGAAATTTAAGGTGATTAAAAGTTTTACTGTCTCATTAGTGAACACAGTGTCTTCAATGATTCAACCATTTATGTAAAACTAAGTCAATAAATTTGACATAACAATTTACTAAACATTGTTCGTTCTTTCGAACTTGTTCATTTTTCCCTACATAATTCATTGTTTCATGAGAGAATTAGACAATTTAGCCTTTTGAAATTCTTGTGGAAGCTTCCCTTCCAAACTCACATTGGAGACTTTCATTAAGGTTATATTATTATACCTTCCTAACACTGCACCAAAACACTAAAATTGTCACACATTTTCAGCCAGGTGTTGTCATGGTCTAAAACTGTAATAAAAAAACACGTGCGTTGTCATGGTTAAGGATCGAGATAAGACCGTGACAACATTTGTCACGTTCTTATCAATATCCTGTACCACGACAAGTCCCGTGACAATTTTGTCAAGAGATAACCCACTAAAAGCATTTTTTCACCAATAATATTTCACCTTCCCGCATCTCTCTCATCAACCCGGCTCCCTTTATCTCCTAGGTAAAAAATATACCAATTTGATTTAATGAAAAGGTATATATATATACACACACACATATATAGTTGTAATTGTTAAATATATGCATTTATTTGTTCTAAAATATCTATATTTACATATATGGCTATGATATTGTTAGAAATAAAATATGCAAAGCCTAGGTTTAAACATTCAAATCATTCTTCATTATAATGTGAAAATTTAACTTTGATATTTGTTTGATTTTGAATATAATGTGTTTAATTGTTGTAAAATATTTGTATTTACATGTATGGCTTTGAAATTATTAGAATCAATTTGTGAAAAATCAAGGTTTGAACATTCAAACCATTCTTCATAATAATGTGAATACTTGAATATAATAATTTTATTTGTTGTGAAGGTAATAATTTTGGTTAAAAATAATAATTTATTGATTTATTAAAAAATGTGAAGGATCTTGGGTGAAAATGGCAAAGAACATAATAAACATTCTCCGATAATTTCTGTTGATCTTTAAATGTACATAGGTTTTAAAAGGCGGGGCGCTTGGGCTACAAAGTATAATTAAAACCAATTTAGTATGTATATGCACTTAGACTTTCAACAAGATAGTGTTTCAACATTATTATTTAATCATGGTAGGTTGTTTATTACATTGCACTTGTATATGAGTTAGTTTAGCCCCGTGGGGTATAAAACTATTCTCACTCCATTTTCCACACATCGTGAGTAATTAAAGTCTCCCGGAGGGGCCCCTTTTTAATTTCTTTAAGAAATAATTTTTCTTTTTAATGCCATATTGATGCGGAAGCATAAGATGGTTCACAAAATAAACAAACACCAAATTGTAATTCTCTTAAACAAATTAAAATTAAACCCAAGTGAAAATTAATTAAACACACGCAAATATTAATTTCACTTAAATCAATTAATCCTAGTCCTAGAATTTGCCTAAGTCATAATTATCAATATTCCAAAGTTAGGCTAAACCAATTTTAGCAAATGACTTGAATTAAATAAACAATTATCCAAATATAATTACCACCCAATTAAATTAAGTGTGACAATTAAAACCATTTATATCTTAAATTACCCTAAGCATGAGTTCTAATTCATTATGCAAGATAAAAATAAATCAATCACACTATGCCGAGATGTACGAGGAAAAACCCACAACGGGAAACAACCTTGGACGACCCTAGCCACAAATCCACTAAGTACGGAATTTAC
Source organism: Sambucus nigra (assembly GCA_949130495.1). Classification (NCBI taxonomy): domain Eukaryota; kingdom Viridiplantae; phylum Streptophyta; class Magnoliopsida; order Dipsacales; family Adoxaceae; genus Sambucus; species Sambucus nigra. The sequence goes on along the minus strand of OX422218.1, from coordinate 101,757,406 downwards.
AAATACAAGACAGAAAGGCTTACAACTCACGACTCGATCCCTCTCAAGCCCCGACGCTTCTTCTTGTAGATACCTCTTCCTAGAGGATAACCTTGGAGCTCCACCGTGGTCTCGGAATCCAGCGATCAGACTTTATATGGTCACCGTCACCCGAGCAAGGAGCCTTTCTCCAAGTGGGTAATGCCGCAACAACTTCTTCTTCTTTATTTATGGCATGTATAAGAAAACCCAAAACTTCTCTTTGAACGGAAGAGATGAACCCGGTGCCAAACTCCAAGAAAGATATATGAATATGGGAACTTGGAAGAAACTAATTTGGGTGTAAACTAGAGTGGTGTATATTTTTCTCTTTGATAAAAACACACTCAAAACATGATCTTTTTCCCTATTTGATTTTACTCTCAAAACCCTCTCTAGGAGTTCGTAGGATATGAAAAAGATTATTCTTCAAAAGTGATTCCCGCACAAAGTTATGCTGTGAAAATTTGGTTAATAAACAAGTGGGGAAGTGGGTGAAAAACTACTTAAAACTTCCAAAAATTGTTCCCGCCTGGCATCTCGTTCGAACGACATTTCGTTCGAATGAACTCTCGTTCGAACGAGCCTTCTAACGAAGTTCCAGTATGAACTCGTTAGAAACTCGTTGGAAATCTCGTTAGAACGACAATCTCAATTGAACGACATTTCGAACGAAGTTCCAGTATGCCTTAATGGGAAGTCGTTGGCAATCTCGTTCGAACGACATTTCGAACGAACTGCCAGAAAGTTTAGAAAATTCGATTCTAGCCCAGAAAACTTTATAAACTTATTTTAAAGTTTTAATTAATTCTTTCTGAAAATAAAACACAGTTTTAATTAAACCTAACACCCAATTAAACTTGTTCCAAGCTCCTATATATATATAATATTGCATTCATACCTTGGGAGCATGGAACCATAGTTGATGACGTAGAAACAAGGCACGCAAATCGGCATGATGATGAAGCTTTATACTCTGGGCCGCTACGTCTTCAACAAACACTTCATAGGCTTGAGAATATTACAATTATATACAATCCTATGTATAAATGTTTTTGTCCGGAATTGAGCCAAAACTATATATGGACTCAATTGGAAATTTGTGTCCTTACAAATCTCCCCCTTTGGCTATTGCGGGACAAAAACCAAACAAAAAATCCTAAAAGGCCGTCAAGCTCACTAGACTCACAACAAAATCCACCCAAACTTGACTCAACCCAAGGATCAAACGCTTTGCCATTGAAAAATTCCGCTTTAGAAGAATTCCTGCACACTTAAGCAAACTCATCAAATGCATAGGGAATATCAAAGTATTTAAAGCAATTAAAATAAATACTCCCCGAACATTAATTCTTCCCTTTATCAAAATGATCAACCCAAGAAGTTAGCTACTCCCCCTAAGTTAAATCTCCTAAACTTAGATAAGATTATAATAGGATAAGATACCATTTCTCCCCCTATCATTCTCCTCCTTTTTATTCAGGAATAGGCAAAGGATAAAGAACAAATATAAAAGCATGTTGAAGCTTAAAGTGATAAGACATGGAAGCATATGGGCAACAAAAGCATAATTAATCCAAGATAGATACCAAAACTAAAGTATAAGCATAGAAGGACTAGAAAGTAAGGCAAAGGATAAATAAAATACCATATATATATGTACTAGAAATATATCAATAATGTACATGCACACACACACACACACACATATATATATATATATATATATATATATAAACACACATGACACAAAATACAATAAGTTTGCACACTCGTATGGCAAAAATGTGGTCATATGGAAACGGAAGTGTTGGGGTGTGAACTAGTAACAATTAAATTTAGACCCAATCACTTAAAAACATGTTCACGAAGTTCTCATTTGATTGCTAACTTCATCACATTTGAATATAACCTCATGTGACAATATAGATTGAACTCAATGAACAAACATACACAATGCATACAAGCCTAGCATATTGATGATTCTACAAACCAATAGAGTCATGACATGAGATATGCAACTAGGATAAACGGACATTGTGCAAACCGTTGATATACCATCCAATCTCCCTCAATATGCATTTATATTAAATTTGAATGAATATATCAATCAAACATAGGCCTTGGCAAATTATTTCTCTTTTTAATGCCATATTTTCTGTTTTTAGGCCTTTGGACCACGTATTTCTTTTAGGTCCATTTCAAATGGTGGCTTACAATCGCAAAGGATCACTAAGTCCTTTCAGAGCCCTTCCCCATGCACATTTATATTTATCATGTTTTCATTTTTCACACAAATCTCACGTGCAACGAATTTTTACATGCACTAGTCCTCCTAAGTCACAAATATGTAGATGGCAAGATTGGTAGGAGAACACCTCACATAGCTCAAATATACATATGAAGTTAAAATTTTAAAAGAGCTCTTGCATGTGTGAATAGAGGCATATAAAAATAGAATCCATTTAACCAACACAAAATACAACTACTCCATAAAATTATGGTAAAGAATATTTTAAGGATTGACAATCTAAACCAAAAGTTCTAGCCACATAAGAGCGTTAAAGGAGGGATTCAAACACAAGTATATGCCACTTAAAGTGTGTCAAACTAAACTACACACAAAATAAAATCTTTTTGAGTTTTTGAAATTTTTAACCAAAAATGAAAAATATATACTCAAAAGACAAACAAAAATCATTTGAATTTTTCATTAAGCTTAAATTACCAAGAGATAAAATCCAAATGATAAACAAAAATCTTTTTGTAATTTTCATTTAATGCAAACAAAATGAAGAAATAAAATACAAAAGATAAACAGAAATCATTATTCTAGCATGTGATTAAGCATGGGGCATAAACTAGAAAATGATTAAACAAGCATACATTTATCATGTGAATATAGCATGAAGTACAAAAGCTAAAGTATGCAAGCACTAACACATTCACCCTTTAGATTTAGCAAGGGAGGAAGCATGTGAAAGTAAATGAGAATCAAAAACCCTATTTTGCAAGGCAATCAAGTCGGATTTCCTAACCCAAATTAATGAAAAAAGACTGTCTTGGGGTGTAGGAGTTCTAAATACATTGATTATATTACGTTGGGATTTTATAGGAATTCCTTTAAGATCAAAAAAAAAATTCTTAAGATGACCTTTTCGACCACAATCTGTACAAGTAAAAACATGTCGAAAAGATTTACCTAAGGAGTGATCTCTAAATGCTTTCTTAGTAGATTCTCCTAAAACGTTGGTCTTGGATTTATGAGTAGATTCATTACAAGTATTGGAGCCTAAACCACACATGTCATTTTTAATTTGGACCGTTCCTAATATTTTATCTAATTTTTTCGAACGACACTCCAAATCAAATTTTACATTACTAGAGTCTTTTAATTTATTTTGCAATTCTAAAATGTTAGACTTTAATAAAACATTTCGCTCTTCAAAAGCAAAAAGCTCCTTTTTCAAGGATTCCATTAAACCCCTAAGGCTATCTCTCTCGCCTTCTATATATTCAAGCTTCTCTAGAAGAGCTTTCTCTCATGTCCTAAGGTCTTCAACCAAGAGACTATTATCAACGACCTTGACACGTTCTTTCAAACTAGCTTCTAACTTCAAATTAGCTCTTTTCAATTTAATAGATTCTTTATATAATTCTTGAAAAGCATTTTGAAGTTCACTCACAATAACCTCTTCTTCATTTTCACTATCTCTTTCTTCTTCACTCTCACTATCATAAAAAATAAGAGAATCATAAACAATGACCTTGGAAGTGTCATGTGTTAACGTTTCATCAATCGATGAGTTCTCACTATCACTCACATGACTAGCCATAAAAGCCACAAAATTAGGCTTAGTGGGGGAATCGGGTCCCTCTTCCTTATCACTACCACTAAGGGTCGCATTATATGCAATGGGTCATTTACCCTCTTTCCTTAGTTTAGTGGGGCACTCAGAAGCCCTATAGTCATAACCCTCACAACCAAAACACCTATTAGACTCGTTCCTATTTAAATTTTCATTAATACGTTTAGGGATTTTCTCAGCTTTGTCATACTTAGAAGTTTCAAATTTCTTAAAATAATTTTTAAATTTATCTTTGTTAAATTTAAGAAATTTTCTAAATTTCCGAGCAAACAAGGCCATGTCTTCCGAGTCACTATCACTCTCGCTCTCTACTACTTGTTTGACCTCTTTTCGGGATTTTAAAGCAACGCCCTTTTCTATTTTCTTTTCAGTTTTAGAGGGAAACATATCTAGTTCATAGGTTTGTAAATCACCTACAAGCTCTTCTAATTTCGTAGAGGTTAAAGTTGGTAAAGAATTTAAAACGGTCACTTTTGGAATAAATCTATCGGGTAGGGACCTTAAAATTTTCTTTATAACTCGGTTGTCGGGTATTTTCTCTCCCAAATTAAAAGATGAATTGACAATATCGGACAGTCTAGCTATAATGCATCAAAAGTTTCATTAACGTTCATTTTGATAGTTTCAAATTGAGTGGTGAGGTTTTGGAGTTTCGAAGCTTTAACGACACTAGTTCCTTCATGAGTTAGTTGTAAAATATCCCATGCTTCTTTAGCGGTTTCACATGTCATAATGCGTCGGAATTCATCCGGTGTGACAGCGCTAAATAAGGCATTCAAACCACGAGAATTAAAATTAGAAAGTTTAAACTCATTTTCAGTCCATCTATCGGCCGATTTGGGAACACGTTCATTTTCAACTAAGTGAGTTGGTGGAGACCACCCGTTAACTACAGACATCCAAACCCTCTCATCGATAGATTTTAGTGCCGATTTCATTCGCGCTTTCTAATACGCGTAGTTAGAACCATCGAAAATAGGAAATTTAGAAAATGGGGAAAATTCCATTTTAGCCAAAAATATTTAAAGGATCTTTAACGAAATAATTTATCGCTTTGGCTCTGATACCAATTTGAAGTCGCCCGGAGCGCCCCCTTTTTAATTTATTTAAGAAATAATTTTTCTTTTTAATGCCATATTGATGCGGAAGCGTAAGATGGTTCACAAAATAAACAAACACCAAATTTTAATTCTCTTAAACAAATTAAAATTAAACCCAAGTGAAAATTAATTAAACACATGCAAATATTAATTTCACTTAAATCAATTAATCCTAGTCCTCGAATTTGCCTAAGTCATAATTATCAATATTCCAAAGTTAGGCCAAACCAATTTTAGCTGATGACTTGAATTAAATAAACAATTATCCAAATATAATTACCACCCAATTAAATTAAGTGTGACAATTAAAACCATTTATATATTGAATTACCCTAAGCATGAGTTCTAATTCATTATGCAAGATAAAAATAAATCAATCACACTACGCCGAGATGTACGAGGAAAAACCCACAACGGGAAACAACCTCGGACGGCCCTAGCCACAAATCCACTAAGTACGAAATTTACAAATATAAAACAGAAAGGCTTACAACTCACGACTCGATCCCTTTCAAGCCCCAACGCTTCTTCTTGTAGATACCTCTTCCTAGCGAATAACCTTGGAGCTCCACCGCGGTCTCAAAATCCATCGATCGGACTTTATATGGTCACCGTCACCCGAGCAAGGAGCCTTTCTCCAAGTGGGTAATGCCGCAACAACTTCTTCTTCTTTCTTTATGGGATGTAGAAGAAAACCCAAAACTTCTCTTTGAACGGAAGGGATGAACCCGATGCCAAACTCCAAGCAAGATATATGAATATGGGAACTTGGAAGAAACTAATTTGGGTGTAAACTAGAGTGGTGTATATTTTTCTCTTTGATAAAAACACACTCAAAACATGATCTTTTTCCCTATTTGATTTTACTCTCAAATCCCTTTCTAGGAGTTCGTAGGATATGAAAAAGATTCTTCTTCAAAAGTGATTCCCGCACATAGTTATGCTGTGAAAAGTTGGTTAAGAAACAAGTGGGGAAGTGGGTGAAAAACTGCTTAAAACTGCTAAAAACTGTTCCCGCCTGGCATCTCGTTCGAACGATATTTCATTCGAACGAACTCTCGTTCGAACGATATTTCATTCGAACGAACGCTTGTTCGAACGAGCCTTCTAACTAAGTTCCAGCATGAACTCGTTAGAAACTCGTTGGAAATCTCGTTACAACGACAATCTCGTTCGAACGACAATTCGAACGAAGTTCCAGTATGCCTTAATGGGAAGTCGTTGTCAATCTCGTTCGAATGACAATCTGGTTTGAATGACATTTCGAACGAACTACCAGAAAGTTTGGAAAATTTGATTTTAGCCTAGAAAACTTTATAAACTTATTTTAAAGTTTTAATTAATTCTTTCTTAAAATAAAACATAGTTTTAATTAAACCTAACACCCAATTAAACTTGTTCCAAGCCCCTATATATATAATATTGCATTCATACCTTGGGAGCATGGAACCATAGTTGATGATGTAGAAATAAGGCACGCAAACCGGCATGATGATGAAGCTTTATACTCTTGGCCGCTACGTCTTCAACAAACACTTCATAGGCTTGAGAATATTACAATTAAATACAATCCTATGTATAAATATTTTTGTCCGGAATTGAGCCAAAACTATATATGGACTCAATTGGAAATTTGTGTCCTTACAGTAATGATTCCTACAAGCTATTATGGGATATCCTCTATATAAAGAGTGTATGGGTGAGACATATAGACTCAGGTATGTGTACCCTAGAAGTGCTAACGAGTTTGTAAAATTCGCAAAGCGGTGTTTCAATAATGAAGACTTCTCCCATCCTTGAATCAGTTGTAGAAATAGGAAAATGTTTTATTGGAAAAAAATGAATTACATCTGTTTATATGGGGTATGCAAGACGATTATTAAGCGTGGTTTTTTACTGGGAAATACATTGTCCCTTTGTCCCTGAACAACCTCTACTAAAACATCAAGTAGGACAACGGTGGATGGGTAGGAGGATTCCCCCATAGAACATAATATGTTGGATGATTTAATAGATGATGCATACATAGTTCATATAGTGGAATACAATGTGGATTCTGATAAGGAAGACAATGAATCTTGTGATTGAGGTTCAAGTGCTAATGACGGTGTTGTCATAAACTTTAATGATGATTACTAAAGTTTAAAATTCAAATTGATCCAACTGCAAAAAAGATCAAACAACTTTGTATGCCATAATTGGTTTGCATATTTTGAAGAGTTGTTTTGGTTTGTCTAGAAATAACGTGACTGGAATATTGAATTGGGTGAAGGGTTTGCTCCCCAAAAATAATATGCTTACAAATAACTATCCGAGTATGAAGAATAATTTGAAAGGTTTGGGAATGAAGTATAGACAAATTCATTCTTACAAGTATGATTGCATACAATATTTGAAGGAGTACAAAAATCTTGTTCATTGTTTGGTATGAAAAGAACCTAGATATGTTCCAGAGCATAGTTCTAATGATAAGAGAGGTGCACTTCCAAAAGTTCCTAAAAAAATTAAAATATTTCCCCATTGGTCCAAGGTTTAAGAGATTTTTCACAATACCATGAAAAGCGGATGTAATAACTTGGAACGATAAAGAAGAAGTATGGGATAATCTCATGCATCATCCTATGGACTCAAACATTTGGAAAAGCATAAAATTCTAAATACCCAAATTTTTTCAATGAGCAACATTATATTCACTTGGAAATATCAACATTTAGGTTCAATACATTTGACACTCTAATCACCAATTAAAGTGTATGGGGAGTGATCTTAGCACCCCTAAATACCACAATAGACTCCCCATTCTGTTACACCCTAAACTCTCTTTAGGTCCCTATCACCTCCCTTCATCACTACAAACCCAGGTCATACCCTGAGTACTGACTTAGAAGCCATTGGGAACTTCTAGGCTCCGTTTGACCAAAAGTCAAAGTCTTCAGCTCGATCAAGACTGAATGAATCTTCAAGGGACCCGAATCCCCTTTCCAACGGTCCATCCCGTGCATGATTTTGACTTACCATGCGGACGAACGACCCGTTTTCCCCCAAAATTTGATCTAGAGACCACCGGGAGCTCCCGGGCTCCATTCGACCAAAGTCAACTCTTTAACTCGATCGAGATTGAATGAATCTTCAAAGGGCACCAAAACCCCTTTCCAATGGACCGATCCGTGCGTGATTCTGACTTACGGCGTAGACGAACGATCCGTTTTACTCCGAGAGGTCACCGAATGCTTCCAGGGCCCGGTTGACCGAAGTTAATTCCCTGAACCGGATAAAACTCTTTAGAACATCGAAGTACATCTCCTAAAATTTCTAATGGTCCACCCCGTGCATGATTCTGACGTACCATGAGGACGAACGATTCATTTGCAGCCGATGATTCCCTGTCTAATGGACCGACGAATGCTTCCGAGCCATATTTGACCCAAAGTCAACTCCCGAACCCAGGAGCAGTCTAAAGGACTTTCGAAGGTCTCTAAATTACCTTTCCAAAGTTCTACCCTGTGCACGATTCTGATCAATAGTTTACGTTCTGCGTTCGATTTTCAAAAAAGGCCTTAAAGACACTGCCAAACGGCAGGTCCCAGACCCTGCCTATTGGCAGTGTGCCTAAACGCACCTACCGATTGGCAGGAATAGGGCTATGATAACCAGAAATTCCCTAGGCCTATAAAAAGGAGGCCTGACCTCACTTGCAAAGGAGGGACCAGATCTGATAAATATCACTCTTAGCAAATCCAAAAAACCTCTCTCAAAGTCAGCGTAGTTTCCACACCCAAATCCCTTTCCAATCTTCACTTTTCATCATAAATTTTATCAAACTTTGGGAATTCACCACCCTCCATCATCATCCAAGTCTAAGGGATGCTCTTAAACGTTCAATTTTCTCAACTCGCTCCTTAAATTCCCATAAATTTGCAATAACTTGTTTTATTACTTAGCACCTTTATTATCTCATCTCACACATCCTAATATACTTTTTATTTAGTATTATTACACATCTCTTATTTTCATATAAATAAAAACCCAAAAAACAAGAAAAAGTGGGTTTACTCATAAATTCCAAATGGGAATTCTCATACTTTCCGCACACTTTTCTCACAACTAAAACACTTTTTTCTACACACACACACACACACACACACACAAATAAGATAATCCCCCGATTGGATTTATGGGATAAACCCCACCCCTCATTTTGCATGCGAACTATGCGGACTTTGATGCCTCTATAGGCTACGTAGGTGTCTCGGGATAAAACTCGAGACTCGAGTCATATTTTTACTTTTTCTCTCATTTTCTATCTTCTCTAAACTCCACCCTCTTATATTATATATGCACATATATTTGTTCTTAGTGGAGTATTATTCCACATGCGTTATCGTTCCATCATAACGGTCAGCGTAAGGATAATCGTGTAAATCCTATTTTCTAATATTTTTATACATTCCTACGGATGACTCGCTTTACCTCTTCCATGGTGCAAGTCGATGATTCCTATCACCACTATATATACACATGCACACACATCACGGGGAAAATAAAAGGAAAATAGAAAAAATCCATGAGAGACCGAAAGGGCGGAATGGGTGCCTAACACCATCCCATTTCGTAACTTAGCTTCCGGATCCTTTTTGAATCATTTTGGTTTCGTATGCATCAGTATGTCTTTGGATGCTGTCCTTCGGTATGGCTTCCCCTTTCTTTTATCTATTTTGAGTAAAATAGACTGGCGACTCTAATCTCTTCACATTTTTACACCTCACCCAAATGACGCCGGTCGAAGCACTCCCGAGAGGGATGCGCGGGACCTAGGATTCTCCCTCACACGCTCTCCCGCTCGCCGCGAGGATCGAGGATGACCATAGTGGCAATTCTACTGGGGACATTTATCTTGAGGTCTAGACTCTATTTACATGGATGTTATGTTTGTTTATATTTTCCCCATTTTTGCATGTTCCCCTTTTCCATGTATATCCCATACTTATACTTCTATTCACACACTTGTAGAAAATTCTCCATGTACACTTCGCATCACGTGCACCTAGGGTCACATATATCCACATATTGCACGCATCATCCATCTATACTTGGTGAACCATTGGTACTTGCACTTTGCTATTTGGCATAATCGAAAAAGACATTCGCATAAGATACTAGTAAGAGAATCATGCATGATTCACACGACATCACTAAAGAGCATTCTTATTGACCAAATTTTACCGAGTAACTGGAGGCTCACTTCGTGATGGGAACTGATCCGGCAGGGCGCAGTTAGCCTAAGCGATATGACTCTCACCTTCCATTGACCAAGTACCTTCGACGTATATCGAACGGTTCCCCCCGCATTGTATCGCTAGACTGAAGTCCTGAAAGGAGGTATATCGCAGGGAACTCGTTCACATACGCTGAGTATATCGAATTCTCTCTCACACGTACCGTCCCCATGAGGTATATGGTGAGGCAATTCACGTACACTCAGGTATATCAAATGGCTAGTCCACACATACTGATTTCCTGTATGAACAAGACGTATATCGTGGAAGTCATGCCAAAGGGGAACCCTTTTCGATTCACACAACCAAACTGCATACCCGCGTATAGGTGTCAAGCCTAGGACACACATGTTAGATTGCCGGATTCTACCCGAAACTCTGTCGAAATTCCGGGTCGACCTGCCGCCCGAATTTTCACACATTTTTCAAATGGGACCCTGTCCGTGAGCCTGATCACTAGTCTAGCCATAGCTTTGCATATATTACAAACCCAATTTTTCCAGGCTCGGGTCCCGTCCGGCATTTCATTTTGCATTTAGGAGAAATAATACAAGTGAAAACATAATAATTATAATAATCATGCTGAGATCGTCTACAAAAAAAAAAGAATCCTCTTTCTTTATCCAAAATCCAAAAATATTTTTTCCTTTCCTCATCAAAAATCCAAAAGCATTTCTCTTCTCTTTATCAAAAATCCAAAAATATTTTGTCTTTCAATCTAAAAAAAAAAGAAAAATGTCAAAAAAAAATTTCATCCATTTTTCTCATAAATAAATCCCATTTTACGCCTTCTCAGGTCAATCGCAAGCCCTTGGTCTGGCTCCTTATTGGCTTCGGTCTTCAGTCAAGTCACCCCAGAGTTTCGTTCGTTCCCCTATTACTTCTTTCGAGTCTGGTATCCATCCGCTTTCCATGGAGAACACAGATCAAGTACCCGTTGTGCAGCCGGATCTGACGACAATCCTAGCCCATCTTGTGTCCAAGATTGATAACCTTCAAACCGAGGTCCGAGAAAAGCAACGAAACCAAGTTCCTGTTCCTCAAGAGCCTTAGGCCCTATTCCCTCGCGATATGGGTCCACCCGAGCCCATCTGGGCTCCCGAAGAGTATCATCACGCTCCACGTGCCCTTCTTGCTAATGGGCCGCCTTCTGCCCAACTTCTTATGCCGAATCTTGCCCAATATGGGGTTAACTTGCCTATGATCATTGATCCGAAGGAAAAAGAGCTGAACAAAGTCAAAGAAGACCTCAAGATGCTCACTAAGAAGTTCGACCAAGTCAGAATCTCAGGAAATTACATGGACTACACCCACATGTCTTCTTATCCTAAAGCAAGTTACCCGAGAATTTCAAGATGTCAAATATCAAAAAATTCAGAGGGAGTGGGCCCTCGATTGTTCATCTCCGAAGTTATCACCATTCCATGATTCTACTAGGGGCTTCTGAAGAAGTGATGGCCCAATTATTTTAGTAAACTTTGAACGATAGCGCCCTCAAATGGTTTTTGTCTCTCGAAGAGTCCAGAATTCGTAACTGGGAGGATGTAGCCCGGGAAATCATGTCACAATACAAATATAATGAAGATCTTGAGGTTACCCACTATGATTTAGAGCTGCTCAAATAGAACTCTGGAGAATTAGTCAGTAACTTCATCACCCGATGGAGGGGAAAAGCAGCAACCATGACCAATCGGTCGTCCGAGGAAGAACAAGTCAGCTTAGTAAAGAAGAACTTCTTACCCCATATTCGAGCAACGATGGGAGGACAATACTATCCCCACTTCCGAGTTCTCAGAGAAGCAGGAGTAGAAATCGATGAAGGTCTTGCCAAAACAGAAGTTGACCCAAAGAAGGTGTCCGGACAGTTCACCCCTAGAAAAGATGACAAACCTGCCAATGCTACATTCTCAACCATCAACAACATCTCTCAACCAACCACATCATGGGAGCTGCAAAACTTCCCTGTCCCAGTTCGAAATGAATACACCGAGCTCCATGCTCCCTTCTCCAAAGTTTATCAAGCCTTGTTAAGGCGAAACCTTATCAAACCTTTGGATCCCCGTCCATTGCCAAATCCACTCCCAAGAAACTTCAAGGCAGATGCCCATTACTCCTTTCACCAAACTGCTGGCCATACCACCGACCAATGCCTTAACCTCTGAAACATAATCCAAGGTCTAATTGACCAGGGTACCATCGCCCCATCAGCCAATCCTAAGACAAACACTAATCACAACCACTTCCAAATCATGCCAATACCATATTTCTAGAAGAGAACCCAGAATTCGATCCCTCAACTCAAATCACACCCGTATACTTTCCTAAACCTCTCCAAATTTGCCCATATTTCCTCCTACACCCTACTAGCCTCGTTGATCAGGCACTGTCACTCCTTACTAGAGCATGCATCTCTCTCCATACCCATTCTGAAAATGGAAGAATGGAATTATCAGAAGTGTTAAACCAACTCCTAGAGTTCAGACTGAAATTGCGCTCACAAATGATCCTTGGTTGCCAGAGATTCAGTATGATGTTCTTGGAAGCACGAAAATTGACCCGAGAGTCAGGTAGTTGGGTAGTACCGACCAATAAAGTCAGATGGGATGATGTCGTCCAGATCGTGGTAGAATTATTTAGGCAAACCAACAACATTTGCAGTATGAACGAGTTACTTGATGCTCTAAAGCTACAGGGGCACCTGGTCCCTTCACCCTTACACATCCCCACAGAATGGGATGACTTGTATGAATAAGCCTTTGAAGTTATGGAATGTATCGACTTTACATAAAAGGATAAAATTATTTCCACCGAATGGGGGGAAGAATTCGGAGATTCTAATGAAGAATAAGCTTTCGAGAAAACTGGCCCGGTAGGCGACATGTGTGGAATGATATCATTTAAATAACTCCTCGAAGAAATAAATAGGGTGGCAGAACAAACTGAGGTTGACGAGGAAATGGGGTTCATATTCTTCCCTTCTCCAGTAAATCACATGACCAGATCAGGGAGGCATTACCAGATCCCAAACTCACTACCAACCAATGACAAAGGAAAGGGCGTTAAAAACCTTCCTATTTCAGAAATGACCCTCGAGAAGAGCATGATCCTCGATCAACTGAAGAAAACTCAAGCTAACATCACTCTGTGGGGGATTTTCATGTCTTCTGAGCTACACATAAATGCTTTGATCAAGTTACTCACTGGACCCACAGTTCCTCCCTCTACCACACCAGAAGAGGCGGTAAATTTGGTCGGATTGTTGACCGCTACCTGAATGCTATCTTTTTCGAAGAAGAAATCCACAAGATTGGGCCAAACCACAATCATGCACTCAACATCTTCGTCAAAGTTATGGGGAAGGTCGTGCCACTCTCTCTTGTCGATAATGGATCCGCCTTGAATGTCTGCCCACTCAGAACCTTCAAATGTTTAGGCCTGAAAGAAAGCGATCTTGCTCCAACCTCCGCTATTGTGCGTGCCTACGATATTACCCATCGGTAGGTGATGGGATCCATAAAGCTTGTAATAGGGGTTGTCCCTATAAACCCTATCTTCGAATTCCAAGTTATTGACATCCCAGCCTCTTTCAACCTATTACTAGGACGACCTTGGCTCTACAGTATCAAGGGCGTGTCTTCCTCACTCCATCAGAAATTAAAGTTCTTCGCCGATGGACAGGTCATTACCATCTTGGGCGACGATGACAATGCCGATGGTGCAAGTACCAGCAGTCCAATCCTTGAGATACAGCATGGGTCAAATGATATGCTCCTATCAGGATTCCGAGTTGAACCACTTTTACTCTCGGTAGGGGATGAATTCAAAGAAAGGGTTTGTACAGAATACGTACCTCATGGAAACATCAATGTGATTTAGATGTTCAGAAACATTCACTTCATGCTCGGACTGGGGCTAGGACAAAGACAACAATGGATACTCGAGCCGATTGAACTGAATAAAGCTTTCCCTCCTTGCGGTTTGGGGTATCAACCGTCAGAACAAAAGCTCAGAATGACTCGCCAGTCTAGACCAAAGAGAAGACTAGACTACATTCAGACAATCCCAGGTGACTCCTTGAATGACGATTCATCAAAGAGGGTGAAGACTTCCCCTTTTGCGGATTTATAGAACCATGGTATGACCATACAAATAAGAAGATGAAGCATGGAATGGAGATATTCTTCCGAGATAGATACCCATGGGCCTTTAAATTCCTAACACCTTGTACAACCTCTCATCAAAGATACGGAAGAGATTGAGGAAAGTGACTTCGAAGATTCCTTTAACTTATAGACACTGGGCTGACACTCTGCATGGTTCATTCAGGCATTACATCACCAGATCCATCCCACCTGATTAAAGATGCTTATACATCTCTCCTCAATTGGCATGCTGCGCCAGTTCTACCAATTGAAATCTCCCCCAATCCCAATGTTTACCTTGTTTCTTCTTCTATTTTCTATCCTTGTTCAAATGTAATCGAGTCCTCCTTTAATGAGGTTCTCAATGCTATTTTTCCTATCAATGAAATAAATGAAGATTTTGAGTATCTTTTTGTGCCTTACATTAACTGTTTGGGTTCTAATCAAACTTTTGATGATGATGATTTTGGAAATGAAAAATTCTTAACTGATCTAAATAAGGTTAATAATAAACAACATAACCGCGTTCAAGTTAATGAAGAAGAGACTGTTGTTATTAACCTCGGTTCTAGTAGCCAACTACGTGAGATTAGGATAGGGGCTACCCTCAACGAGCATGAGTGTACACAACTCAAATAATTACTAAAGGAATTCGTGGATGTCTTCGCATGGGCCTACGATGATATGTCAGGTATTGATCCTAAAGTAGCTCAGCACGAGATTCCCACTCTCCCAGATTACAAGTCGGTCAATTAAAAGTTGACAAATCTCTGCACCGAATGGTCACTCAAAGTCAAAGATGAGGTGGTCAAATAGTTGAACATAGGCTTCATTCGTGTGATCGAATATCCCACGTGGCTAGCAAACATAGTTCCTGTGCCAAAATCAGGAGGAAAATTTTGGATGTGTGTAGACTATCAGGATTTGAACAAAGCCTCTTCAATGGATGATTATTCGCTACCCAATATCGACATGATCGTGGATAACATAGCCAGTCATGCTCTCAAGTCATTCGTCGACAGGTTTGTCGGATAAAACCAAATCAAAATGCACCCAGACCACCAAGAAAAAACCGCATTCATTACCCCATAGGGAACCTTTTGCTACACCGTTATGCCATTTGGTCTCAAGAACGCTGGGGCTACCTACCAGAGGGATGCCACAACCATTCTACACGATCTGATTCACAAAGAAGTTGAGGTCTATGTGAATGATATGATTATTAAGTCCAAAACTAGAGAAGGCCAAGTTCCTGCTCTCCGAAAAATCTTCGAATGACTGCGACAGTATCAGATGAGACTCAATCCGCAGAAATGCGTCTTTGGCATTACAAAAAGAAAACTCTTGGGATTCATGGTCAGTGAGAAAGGGATAGAATCAGATCCCGCCAAGCTGAAAGCTATACTTGAGATGCCACCTCCCCGAACGGAGAAAGAAGTTTAAGGTTTCCATGGGAAATTATAATAAATCAGTCGGTTCATCAGCCAGCTAACCTCCATTTGTGAGCCAGTCTTCAAACTCCTCCGAAAGGATTCAACCAAGATTTGGAGCGAGGCCTACCAAGAGGCTTTTGACGGAATCAAACAATAACTGACCCAACCCCCGGTACTCATACCACCATAGCCTGGTATCCCCTTACTCGTATACCTAACCATAACTGACACTGCAGTTGGGGCTTTGCTATCCCAATACCTTGAAGATTCTCACAAAGAAATAGCCATATATTAGGCCAATCGTAAATTAGCCGGGTACGAGGATAACTACACCACTTTGGAAAAGGCGTGTGTCGAACTTATCTGGGTCACCCAAAAGTTACGGCACTACATGCTCGCCTTCCCCATCAAACTTATATCCCGAATTGACCCCATCAAATACCTGGTTGAGAAACCCGCCTTGTCCAGCCGAATGGCCTAATAGTTGATGCTCCTAGCCGAGTTTGATATCGTGCACGTCACGCAAAAAGCCATGAAAGGAAGAACCATCTCTGACTGCCTCGCTGCTTACCCTATGGATGAAGCTGATGTATGGATCTCTGAATTCCCATATGAAAACATTCTCTGTGATGCTCAAGACAACCTTCGATGGAAAATGTTCTTTGACGATGCTGTCAACAAAAAGGGATATGACATTGGGATACTTCTGATCGCCCCAGATGACTCCCACACTCCCATCGCCATCAAATTGGATTTGCCCTACACCAATAACATGACTGAGTACGAGGCATGAACCATAGGCCTCAAAGTTTCTCTCAAGAAAGGTATTCAATGCCTAGCTGTCTACAGGGATTCCGCCCTCATCATCGGTCAAGTGCTCAGAAAGAGCAGAGTCAAGGACGAGAAACTCTAACCCTTCCATGCCCACTTAGAAGAATTAGCCACCCAATTCCAAGATATTACCTTCCATTACCTACCTAGAGCAAAGAATAACCTAGACGATTCCCTTGCTACCTTAGCCTTCATGGTCGACATGCCCAAAGGAATAATAATGACCCCCTTCTAAATTCAAAAATAAGACAAACTAACCCACTGCTACCACATTGAGCTCATCACCGCAGAAGGTCCTGAGATAGACAATTACTAATATAATGATATTTGTCACCTCCTCAAGCATGGTAGGTATCCCAAGGGTTCCAATAAGAAAAATGGATCAACCCTACGAAGACTAGCTGCCTAGTACATCATATGTCACGAAGCACTGCTCAAAAGGAACTATGATGGAACTCATCTGCACTGCATCGCAGGGGATGACATTGGAAAGATAATGCAGAAGATCCATAGTGGGGAATGAGGACCCCACATGAACGGTCATATGCTTGCCAAGAAGATCATCCGACAAGGCTACTACTGGACCACCATAACTCAGGATTGCACCGCCTATGTCCGGAGATGCCTCAAATGCCAATAATTCTCCCACCTTCAGCATCTGGCTCCACGTGAATTATACAACATGACCTCTCACTTGTCGTTCTCCACTTGGGGCATCGACATCATAGGGAAGGTTACACCGAAGGCTTCCAATGGGCATGAGTTTATCCTAGTTTCCATTGATTACTTCACCAAATGGGTCGAAGCAGAGTCATACGCAGTGATGAACGCTAAGAAAGTGGCCAAATTCGTTAAGGAAAACATTATTTGCCGGTATGGGGTCCTGCACGAGCTAGTATAAGATAATAGGTTGAATTTCAAGGCAGAAGTCACAGAGGTGGTCAACGAGTATGGGATTCGGAGACATAAATCTTCTCCCTACCGATCGCAGACCAACGGTGCAGTCGAAGTTGCTAATAAGAACCTCAAAGCTATCATCAGCAAGATGACCAAAAGTTATCGGGATTAGGCCGATCGGATCCCATACATCCTCTGGGGCTACCAAACCTCAATCTAAACCTCTACTGGGGATACCACTTACTCTCTAGTTTACGGTATGGAAGCATTCCTACACGTGGAGCTGGAAATACCCTCGCTGCGCGTCATGCTTGAAAGTAAGGTCAGTGAAGAAGACTGGTGCCAAAGCCGTCTTGACGAGCTGACCCTCCTAGACGAAAGGAGATTAAAAGAACTATACCACATACAAGGGTACCATCGCCGAATAGCGAGTTCATTCAATACGAGAGTCAAGGATCGAGGTGTCCGAGAAGGGGTCCTAGCCCTCAAAGAAATCATAGAACCCATATAGGACCCTAGAGGGAAATTCAAGCCCAGCTGGAGCGGCACCTACATTGTCAAGAAGATCTTATCCGGCGGTGCCGCCATGCTTACCGACTTAGATGGGGAAGAGATGGCTCGTCCAGTCAACCTAGACCATCTCAAGAAGTTCTACCCCTAGTCTGAAATCTCAGCGCGCTATGACTCTTCTTATCTCCCTTCTATTCTAAAAAAAAATCTCTTCATTTCCTTCTACCCAGAACTACGTGGGACTGATCCTCTGCAAAAACCATTTTCAAATAAAATAAAATAAAATATTTTTAAAAACCCCAGAGGTACATAGGCAGCTCATGCACCTTACATAAGTACGCCCCTTTCTTTTTCACAAAATACTATTATTTTCTTACCACCGAGAACGACAGTTTATTCTAACATATACTTGAACAAAAGGATTATGTATGCCTTAGCGATCGGTATAGATAATTCAAACAACACAAAACTTATCGAAAGACACAACTGGATGATCAGAAACTTGTTTGAAATTACGGTGTCACACAAGAAAAGGAACGTATAACTCCCTTTCCCCCAACCTTC
Organism: Sambucus nigra; assembly: GCA_949130495.1. Classification (NCBI taxonomy): domain Eukaryota; kingdom Viridiplantae; phylum Streptophyta; class Magnoliopsida; order Dipsacales; family Adoxaceae; genus Sambucus; species Sambucus nigra. Next base: position 101,738,766 of record OX422218.1, on the reverse strand, counting down.
CTAAAAAAAGACAAAAAAAATCCCCACATTTATCCCCCATTATACAATAAACTCTCCAGGAGTCCTATCCAGAGCTACCAGAGGATCCTGCTTCGTCATCATCATCCACATCCTGGGGTCCCCAAGTTTCCCCTGCCTGAGCAGAGTGTCACAGACACTCTATGGACCGATAAGCTCGAACCAGCTTCGAAAAAACCACAACACCTCCTTCTATGGTGTTAAAAGAGACCAACCACTTTTGTACAGTCTCCACTGCCAACATCTTGCTAACTACTCTTCTCCATAACCACTTCATATAATCCCCAGGAATATGCCAAACTCTCCTAACAGACTGAGAGGGACGGGTCGACGAACGTCGACTCTCCCACAGAGAGCCAAGCTGCAGGTGCAAACGCACGGTCAAATCCTCTACCGGAAAGAAATTTAGTGTCCTAGGTGGAATGACCTGTGCCCAGCCAAATTAGCGCAGAAGCCATCAAGGGAAATAAAGAGAGGTCTGTCTGAGACCAACCATCCGCACATATGGGTATTCTCCTAGCTCCAGAACAGGCAGAAACTGGCCCCACTAAGGCACTGACCAATAAAGATTCTGAGCCCCAAGCTCCACAAGCCAATTATCCTATCTCTCAATATCCAGGCCAACGCTGAAGAAGTGACGCAAAAAGAAGTTGGGTACAACCGACAAAGGATATTCTAGAAGAGTCACCAGGCGGAGTCTTTCAGACAACCACATGAACAACATCATGGGGTTACCCCACAGGAAGTCAGAACGACCTTCTCGCCAAGCATCCAGACCGTTCAGGGTCTTCGCCAGTATCACCGCCGCAGGATTACAAGGGTATGACATCCATGAAGTAATGGCTGCAAGTTACGGATCCACCAGTAGTTCCCCAGTCATCAGAAGAAATTTTGAAACCAGGCCCAGAGCAACGGCTTCAGCATAGCCAGCATCACCTGCCTCCTGCAAATGACCGGACTGCAACACCGTCGGGAGGGAGATCATTCCTCCAACAACTAGTGATCTAGTCACCAAAGGGGAAATACAAAAAATCCCAGCGAGAAAATCCCTGGGAGAACGGGAAAATTCGGGTAAAGACGCAATAACACTGGGATTTATCCCCAGCATGGCCGAAAATTCCTCATAGGTAGGACAAACTTCATCCAACCGAAAGCGGAATACATGGTCTTCTGGGTACCAAAATTTTATCGCCACCATCAGCATGTTCCACTCAATGGACCGATTGCGCAACAAAGAGACTCTACGCATGTTGAAAGCATCGTAGTCGACATTATAAGAGCACATCGCTTCCAAGGCTTCGAGGTAGTTAGCAAACTCAATGCTACTAGGGACAACCATCTTGCCGGACTACGAGATAGTAGGCAAGTAAGTAAGAATGTGAAGGTGTGATGAAAACACTCCACCCCTACCCCTTTTTATACATGAGAACCCTGACAAAAGATATGATCCCTGCAGAAATTGGAGGAAATCCTACCCCACAAAGTACAAAAGGCTGAAGAGGGCACTAATCAAAAGCTTTGAATTGATGGGACTGGACTTGACTGCCGATAGGCAGGACAAGGGGCTTGCCGATCGACAACCCCCCATTTTTGAAAATTTTCCTTTTTCCTTTTTTATCAAAATCATAAAAACCCAATAAAAATAAATTGATATTCTCAACAAAATTTCAAAAAAAATCATCTTCCACCCCTATATAATTTCCCATTCATAAAACTTTCCTTCAAAATCCATAAAATATCTCTTTTACGGTCTCAGTAGGAAAGTAAAAGCGCATGTGCATGCATTCACCATTAACAAAGATAATAAAAATCCCATTGCATTGCATATATATATTCTTCTGTGTTATATTAAATTTTGCAGGAAATAAAAGAAAAACAAAACAACAGGACTTAGCCCGAACCCACATTCTCTCTCTCACCTACCCTTCACCCCTCTCTCTAAGAGCTTCCACCCCTGCGACGTGCTCTCTTCCCCCTATGGCGAGACGACGCACCACCACTACCCGAACTAGAGTCCTCCCCAGACGAAGTAGACGGCACCAAGCAAAAAGGAACTGGGATCGCATCCCGAATATGGGCAGTCACCGAAGAATTAGTTTGTGATGTCCCTCAACCAAATGGTCGACACCCGGATTTGCTGCAAGGAAAAGGAAAAATCAGTATCAAAGAGAGATCAAAATAGAAAAGGAACCAAAATGAGGAAGAAGGTATACCATAGGACGAAGAACCTCCTCTGTCAAACCCAACTCCTCTGGATCCATCGCGTGAGGACGGTGCAACATAGGCACCATCCCTCCATCATCCCACCGAATGTTGTACGAAGGGGTTTGCAACCGCACGAAGGGAACCTATGAAGGAGGATCCGACGGACCACCGCTACTATGGGAAGACCCCACCACCCGACTTGAACTCGCAGGAGGAAAAGGCAAGGAATCATATATGCTGGGCGCCATCAACTAGCTCATCACAAAGTCCATAGAGTCATACGGTGCAACCGTATCAGTATACAATAGGTAAGACTCGTCAATCATCCCCGCGATCCTCACATCCTCCGGTAATAGCCACTCTCGCCTCATAGACGTCAAAGGCTGCGCAGGTGGAACCACTACCTCCTCCTTAGCAATCTGTCAAACCACCCGCTCCCCCAGATACCAGGAATGGACGAACTCATGCGCTAGTAAATGCCTCATCTGCGCATTCACCCTAGTGGCCCCCATATCGTAAATGGTTATCCCCCAAGGGTAAAAAGTCACCTGAAAATCCTCGACCGGCATAAGTCAATACAAAATCAGAACATGCCAAAAATTAAGACTAAAAAAGGAAAGAGTCTTACCCTACCACTGGTCAGGCCATTCAAGACCTGACGCACCACCTTCAGAGAGAGGGATCCCTTCGAGTGACGATTGGCTTTCCTCCATCGATACAATCGACAGAAGTCCCCAACGGTATCATCATTCAGAGCGATCAGCTGGGTATTGCACCCAATAACCTCATAGAACCACGTCTTCCAAACACAAGAATTCACAATAAAAAAGAGATGCATAAGCAAAATGCGAATGCATGAAAGAAAAATGCGCAAAATTAAAGGATACCTGGAGGAGATACGTGGCTCCAGTAAAAGTCTACCGGCAGCACCGGCTGAATGCATCCAAAGAAAAATAGGGGGTCGCCAAAGCCAGGCTCCCCCAATCATAGAGAGGGATGTTAAAAAACATCCTCAAATACGGTAAAAACCATAAATGGACGACGTCACCGCTCGACGCCACCATGAAGCCTCCCAGCACCAATAATATGAACAATCGGGCCATCTGCCTCACCTGCAGCCTGTCCTCCACATCATCCACCCTACTCAACAGAACATCCTTCAGTAAAGACAACCATATGGAATCCCCAGAGACTATCCTCCCCATGTTACCATGCGTCGCTCCCACCCACCGATCGACACTAACCCCTTACCTTCCTGAGGTAGTCCAAAAGCTCGTGGCACTGCCTAATGGCACCCTCTGTACCATGCCGATTGGCACCCCCTTAAATTTCATACAAAACTTCCCAGAAAATACCAGACAGCCCTGGAAAATTCTCAGAAAATTCCTAAAAATCCCAGAAAGGATTTAGAACATTTTCACCAAGAAAATTTTGCACTGCCTCAAGCGGAACCCCTATTTGCCCAATTGAACTCGCAAAAACCAAGAAAAACTCCTCCCGACAACGTCCCCGGAGGTTCTCTAAAGATCACCCACTATGCCCCAAAGGTCTCAAGCAATACATCAAAACCCTGGACCACCTAATCACTTCCCCAATGGAATTTACAGCATCAAATTTACCATTCCTCCGCAAAGTCTCCAAAAGACATAAGGATTTCCCCAGTAATTGGCTCCCCAGCTCAAAACAAAATCACGAGGTAATTTCCCCGATGGAATTCTAGAGAATCATTCTCCCCATCAATGTCTCCAAAGGACACTACATTTTCCTCAGCTCATTCCTTATTCCCCAGCAGAATCCAAAATCTAATCTTTAACCCCATCAAAATCCCTGATTGTCCCAAAGGAAATGTAGGTCAGAATTGACCTCGGTCTTAGATCGTCACCTTAGTTAGGTCATAATTGACCTCGTTCCTCGGTCATCGCCTCTCTTAGGTCATAATTAACCTCGATCTTAGATCGTCACCTTAGTTAGGTCAGAGTTGACCTCGGTCATGGATCGTCACCTCTCTTAGGTCAGAATTGACCTCGGTCGTGGATCGTCACCTTAGTTAGGTCAGAATTGACCTCGGTCTTGGATCATCACCTTAGTTAGATCAGAGTTGACCTCGGTCCTTAGTCTTCACCTCTCTTAGGTCATAATTGACCTCGGTCTTAGATCGTCATCTTAGTTAGGTCAGAATTGACCTCGGTCCTCGATCGTCACCTCTCTTAGGCCAGAATTGACCTCAATCTTGGATCGTCACCTTAGTTAGGTCAGAATTGACCTCGATCCTCAGTCATAACCTCTTTTAGGTCATAATTAACCTTGGTCTTGGATCGTCACCTTAGTTAGGTCAGAATTGACCTCGGTCCTCGATCGTCACCTCTTTTTGGTCAGAATTGACCTCGATCTTAGATCTTCACCTTCGTTAGGTCAGAATTGACCTCGATCATCACCTCTCTTAGGTCATAATTGACCTCGATCTTGGATCGTTACCTTAGTTAGGTCAGAATTAACCTCAGTCCTCGGTCATCACCTCTCTTAGGTCAGATTTGACCTTGGTCTTAGATCGTCACCTTAGTTCAGTCAGAATTGACCTCAGTCCTCGATTGTCACCTCTTTTAGGTTAGAATTGACCTCAGTCCTCGATCGTCACCTCTCTTAGGTTAGAATTGACATCGGTCCTCGGTCGTCACCTCTCTTAGGTCAGAATTGACCTCAGTCTTGGATCATCACCTTAAGCCCGCAGAATTGGCTTCGACTTGCAGAATTGGTCATCTAAACTTAAGCCCGTAGAATTGGTATCGACCCACATAATTGGTCATCTCTCTTTAAGCCCGCAGAATTGGTCACCTCTACTTAAGCCCGCATAATTGGCTTCGACCCGCAGAATTGCTCATCTCCCCTTAAGTTCGTAGAATTTTCTTCGACCCACAGAATTGGTCATCTTTACATAAACCCGCATAATTATCTTCGACCTGCAGAATTGGACACCTCTACTTAAGCCCGCAAAATTGGATTCGACCCGCAGAATTGGTCATCTCTCCTTAAGTCCGTAGAATTGGCTTCGACCCGCAGAATTGGTCATCTCTATATAAGCCCCTAGAATTGGCTTCAGCCCGTAGAATTGGTCACCTCTACTTAAGCCTGCAGAATCGGCTTCGACTCGCAAAATTGGTCATCTCAATTTAAGCTCGTAGAATCGGCTTCTACCCACAAAATTGGTTATTCCCAGCACATTCTGTAGGTCATCAGAATTGGCCTCGACCCTCTGAATTGGTAATCCTCGCTCCCTTAGGTCCTCAGAATCAACCTCGACCCTCTGAATTGGTCATCCTCCCTCAAAAGCATCATGCGGTGTCTATTCGACGGCTATCGTTTGTTCCAAACTCACCCATCGAGGGGCTCTGTAGACAACCCATTATGTTACCCCCTAAACTCTCCTTAGGTCCCTAGAACATCCCTTCATCACTATAAACCCAGGTCATACCCCGAGTACTGACCTAGAAGCTATCGGGCACTCCCAGGCTCCGTTTGACCAAAAGTCAAAGTCTTCAGCTCGACCGAGACTGAATGAATCTTTGAAGGGCCCAGAATCCCCTTTCCAATGGTCCATCCCATTTGTGATTCTGACTTACCATGCAGACGAATGACCCATTTTCCCTCGAAATCTGATATGGAAACCACCGAGCACTCCTAGGCTCCATTTGACCAAAGTCAACTCTTCAACTCGACCGAGACTGAATGAATCTTCAAAGTCACTAAAACCCCTTTCCAATGGTCTGCTCCATGCATGATTCTGACTTACGATGCGGACGAACGATCTGTTTTACTCCGAGAGGTCACTGAATGCTTCCAGGGCCTGGTTGACCGAAGTCAACTCCCCGAACTGGATCAAACTCTTTGGAACGTCGAAGTACATATCCTAACCTTTCTAACGGTCCATAACGTACATGATTATGATGTACCATGCAGACAAACGATCCATTTACATCCGATTATTCCCCATCCAATGGACCGACGAATGCTTTCGATCTATATTTGACCTAAAGCCAACTCCCGAACCTGGGAACAGTCCAAAGTACTTTTTAAGGTCTCTAAATTACATTTCCCATGGTCCACCCCGTGCACGCTTCTGATCAACGATTTGTGTTCTGCGACCAATTTTCTGAAAAGGCCTAAAAGATATTACCAAATGGCAGGTCCCAGACCCTTCCTATCGGAAGTGTTCCTAAACACACCTATCGATTGGCAGGAATAGGGCTATGATGATCGACAATGCCCTGGGCCTATAAAAAGGAGGCCTGACCTCACTTCCAAAGGAGGCCCCAGATTTGATAGATATCACTCTCGACAATTCCAAAAAACCTCTCTCGAAGTCAGCAAGATTTGCACACCCAAATCCCTTTCCAACCTTCACTTTTCATAATCCTTTTCATCAAACTTGGTGAATTCACTACCCTCCATAATCATCCAAGTCTAAGGGCTGCTCTCCAACATTCAAGATCAAGCTCAAGATCTTCAAGAAGGTCCAATTTTCTTAACTCTGTCCTTAAATTCTCATAAATCCGCAATAACTTAATTTATTACTTAACACCTTTATTATCTTATCTCACACATCCTAATATACTTTTTATTTAGTATTATTGCACATCTCTTATTTTCATATAAATAAAAACCCAAAAAATAAGAAAAAGAGGGTTTACTCATAAATTCCAAACGAGAATTCTCATACTTTCCTCACACTTTTCTCATAACTAAAACACTTTTTTCTACACACACACACAAAAATAAGAGAATCCCCCGATTGGATTTATGGGATAAACCCCACCCCTCGTTTTTCATGCGAATTACATGGATTTTGATGCCTCTATAGGCTACGTAGGCATCTCAGGGTAAACCCGAGACTCGAGTCCTATTTTTACTTTTTCTCTCATTTTATTTCTTCTCTAAACTCTACTCTCTTATATTATATATACACATATATTTGTTCTTAGTGGCGTATGATTCCACATGCGTTATCGTTCCATCATAACGGTCAACGTAAGGATAATTGCGTAAATCCTATTTTCTAATATTTTTATACCTTCCTCCGGATGGATCGCTTTACCTCTTCCATGGTGCAAGTCGATGATTCCTATCTCCACTATATATACACATGCACACACATCACGGAGAAAATAAAAGGAAAATAGAAAAAATTCATGAGAGACCGAAAAGGGCGGAATGGGTGCCTAACACCTTCCCATTTCGTAACTTAGCCTCCGGACCCTTTTTGAATCATTTTGGTTTCGTATGCATCAGTTTGTCTTTGGATGCTGTCCTTAGGGATGGCTTCGCCTTTTCTTTTATCTGTTTTGAGTAAAATAGATTGGGGACTCTAATATCTCTACATTTTTATACCTCACCCAAATGATGTCGACCAAAGCGCTCCCGAGAGGGACACGCGGGACCTAGGATCCTCCCTCACACGCTCTCCCGCCCGCCGCGAGGATCGGGGATGGCCACAACCACGCCATCACTGCGAATAAGACTATAATTTTTAATGTTGTCTTTGATGATACCTAAGACAAAGGCATTAAGTGATGACATGAATGTTTACATGGAACCGTTAGTAAAAGAATTGAATGAGTTATGGGAAGGGGGTGCGAAACCATTTAACTCTATCAAACAAGAAGAGTTCATGTAAAAAACTATGTTGATCTAGACAATTCATGATTTCTTAGATTATGGGACTTTATCGGGCTATAATGTTCACAGTTACTTTGGGTATCCCATTTGTGCAGAGGAAATCAGATCTCAATATCTCAAAGATAGTGACAAAATTATATATCATTCCAATAGGATATTCTTTCTTTCTGATAACATGTTTAGATTTGATAAAGGCTCTAATTTTTTTCTCGTGGGGTCGAACATACGCTACCTTCGAAAAATCTTTTAGGTTCAGAAATTAAAATAAGGTCTTACAAATGTGGAGCTAATATGATAGGGAAGAGTCCTAAATTTAAGAATGTCAATCATAAAAATACCCTTATTGAGAACGAAGCCGATAAAAAGGTAACGTAGTCTACGAGGTAAATATTATTTGAATTGATGTATTGGAAAGGTAACCCCGTGCGCCATGTATTAGATACCATGCATGTTTAAAAGAACATCACCAAACATATTGTGAGAACATATGTAGTTGGGAGTCATTCGAAGGAGAGAGAAAAGGCACATCGTGATCTTAAAGTGTTGAAAATTAACCCGCAATTATGGTTAAAAAAGATAGTAGTTGGAGGAGTATAATTTCCCTTGGGGCATATACTTTTTTGAGTGAAGAAATAAAGGTGCTTTCAGACACACTGCATAATTTGAAATTTTTCCTAATTGTTCATCAATTTGCAGAGGATTGTGAGTTATGATATACATGATCTACAAAATTGCAAGTCTCAATATCGACATGTGATCATGTAACTCGTCCTTTTATTTTTTAAGAACTATTTTTCTAAGTATAAGGATTTGTGGAGGGACATTATGCATATTATCCTTTGCTTCACACTTTTGTGAACAAAAGTAGTCAATCAAAAGTACATCGTGGCTATAAAATCAACTCTATCCGAAATAACCTATGTGTTGGAGAATTACTTCCGTTGTCATTCTTCGACAGAAGTATTCACTTATTGGTGCACTTTTGTGATGAGGTGCTTCTTTCCGGTCAAGTAAGATATCGATTGATGTACCCTTTTGAAAATACTTTCTAATTTAATATACGGGTAATGATGTTTTAGCTTACTTAGTTTAATTTAATATATAGGTTGTTGAAATTTTTTAAAGAGTATGTTAGAATATGAGGTACATTGAAGAATCCATTGTCGAGGAATTCAATACTGTAGAGAATTCCATGTTCGCTAGGTAATATATACCCGAACCTAACATTGTAGATGATGGAGATGATTTCTCCCATGAGGGTGGTCAAGTTATGGGCAAATGAGTTAGACTAAGAGGTTTATAATATGAGCAAGTGGCTCGTTATATGTTTGAGACCCATGAAGATATCGACAAATGGATAGAGTAAGTTCGTGTTGTAATTTTACTTCGTGTTATTATCTTATATACTTGATAACCTTCTTGATAATTTTTTTCATTAAATGTAGAAAATATAATGCATCCGGGCACAACAAAAAATAAAGAAGGGTTTCACATTCAGACAGTGAATTTAGACTTTAGGTGTCACACGAGGTAAGTTTTATGTCCAACTTATTTAATTAACTTATTTAAAACATAATTTCAATTGTTGAAGATGGCTGATGCCACGTTAATGCTTCCTTGTTCTGCACTGGACCTAATTTTATGCCACACAAGTAGAAGAAGTATCAAGTCAATGGCTATGTATTATTTTAGAGGTATTATGAGAAAAATTCTTTACTACAAAATAATAACATTTCATGTAAGGCTTTTATGTATTTTAGGGCTAGTGATAAAGACAAAAACCTTGTTGAAGAATAAATGACTTATTATTATGTAATTTAAAACATTATTGAATTAGACTCTATAAATTTTAAAGAGGTTGTGTTTTATTATGATTGGGTAAGAGTTGAGGACAAAAATTCTTGTAAAGTCGATTCGGGTACCAATTTTATAATAGCGGACGTGTCCAAGATAAAGAGCAAGGATCATATGAAGGATGAGCCATTTGTTTGTGCATTTGAAAAGACCAGACAAGTGTTTTACTCTGAGTATATCAGTAACAAACTATGGTCATTTACCTTACATGTGACAAAGTGTCTCACGAGTAGCGTGGGTGAACTTAAAACTTCTACTGAATATCAATCCATTTTGGATGACAACCGGAAGTTGAAGCAGTTTTTAAATATTTTATATGAGTAGAATTTTTTGAGTTGTAAAATGTATTGAGTATTCCAATTTGTAATTTGTAATGTGCAGTTTGTTAAATGTAATACGAATCTCAAACATTAATATATTGTTCGTGAACTTTAATGTTGGTTGTTATACTAAAATTGCCTGAAAATGTAATTTAAAAACAAAGATGCACGAATAGAGGAATGATCACATCGCACAACACTAAACTAACGTGTAAAACTAATTGGTACAGTTGATTGACTCGTGGGGTGGGAATTCGGTAGGAAATTCAGAAATCCAAGCCTTAAGCTTGAAACTGGGTGCTAGGGGTTGAAAATGTAATTTAATTATAAAATAACTCAAAAAGATGTATGGCCACATCACACAGTACTAAGTAAACTTTTAGAAACAATCAGTGCAACCATGTGACTCATGAGGTGGGAATTTGGTAGGAAATTCAAAATTCCAAGCCGTAATCTTGAAACTACGGTATTTGGGGGTGGAAATATAATTTAATTACAAAACTATTCGAAAAAGGCACAATCATGTGAAACATAATTAAAATAAGTTGTATAAATAACCATTGCAGTTGTGTAACTCAAGGGGTGGGAATTTGGTAGGAAATTAAAAAAATATAAGCCTTAATCTTGAAACTAGGGTGTTAGGGGATGAAAACGTAATTTAGTAACAAAACTACTCGAAAAGAGACACGATCATATCACATGGTACTAAATTAACTTGTAGAAATAATCGACAAAAATGTGTGACTCACGGGGTGAGAGTTTGGTAGGAAATTAAAAAATGCAGGCCTTAATCTTGAAACTAGGGCATTAGGGGATGAAAACATAATTCAATAGCAAAATTATCTAAAAACGGGCACGATCTTATCACACGATGCTAAAATAACTTATAGAAACAATCTTAGCATTTGTTTGAGTACTTCCATTTAATTCACATATGAAAATAAGTGCGTGGAATAGTTTTGAGTTATTTTGGTGGCCCAGAATAATTCTTGGGGTGGGTGGGTGGGTGGTGAATTGGGATGATGACATTTATTTAATTTTTTACTAATATGTCTTTATTTTCATTTGTATTTTATAAACCTAGAGACCAAGTAAAACCATTTTTCTGTTAACAAAATGACTTTTCTATTGTTATCTTGCATCCAAAGACATTCATATTCACATTAAATCAATATAAGTAATAAGCATATTAAAGTAGAGCATGAATGTAAATCTAGGAAGGAAACTTAGATGATTTAAATAAACATTGTGAATCAAGGTTTTAATGTGGTTCGGCCATGCCTACGTCCACCCTAGTGGCGGTACTCGATAACTTCACTATATTCAGTTCACTTACAATGGAACCAAAACCTCGCAAGGAGTAACACCTTGCAAAACCACAATCAATAAGAAGATGCCCTCGTTACAAGGATAGCTTTCCAATCGAGTTAATTTGTTTGTAATTGGCTTGATTCCGGACAAAATATTTGATCCATAGGTAAGGCTTTGTATTGTCAATCTCGTAAGCCCGTGACACGTTTGATAAAGACGTAGCGACCAAGCTTCAAAGATGGGTACGCATCGTGTTGTGTTTACATGCTAAGTTTTATCTTCATGTTTCATGAGGATCTCGCATGTATGAATTCATTTAGAATATGATCATTGAAAATATTTTTGGGTGATTGTCTGTAAACAAAATGTCTCGAACTGTTTTTAAAATATTTTTTTGAGATTTTTTTTTGTTTCTTAGTTCATTAAAACAAACGTTGTTAAACGAAATGTCATTTTTGTTGGAATGAGTATGTGACTTCATTGGAATAGACTATAAGCCTTCGTTAGAAGGAAATCCAATGAACATCCAGTGGGGATGTTCTGTCAAGCAGTTAAGGACACGTTAAAACTTCGTTAGATAGTCGTTGGAACGACTTTGTCTGTTCATTCAAACGAGCATGGTTTTCATTTGAAATAAACAAGCAATTCATTTTAAAGAACCCTATGATTTCATTTGAACGATTTAACCACCTCAAAATTAGTGTTTTCTCTATTTAAGGCGTGTTGGACTCTTATTTAAGACTGAACTTTTGGCAAAAATAAATTTCATACTCGTTTACCAAAGTTTCAAACCCCTATTTTCCCCTTTTGTGCTTAAATATCTAAGTTTGCATATTTATATTCTTTGATATCTTTTTTTTGGGGACCAAAGTTTATTTTCTCTTCATCATTAGTGAAGAAGTTTCATGATGTGTACTCCGTATTAGTTACTTTGTTATGATGAAGATGCGATGTTTCATGTTTCGATTCCGTAAATGGTTATTGAGCCTCATTGATGAATACCAAGGTGTGCGTCGATTCATGCGTTGTGTCAGCTTATGTGGGTGGACTCCTACATTACACTATATAGGAAATATTGAAGATAAAAGAGCATCAATGCCTGCGAGAGAGACAAGTCATTGAGTAAGTCGATCGTGTTTATAAAACCTTATCATAGTGATCTGTTAAGCTTGGACGGGTGAGGTTTATCCCTTTACGATTTTCTTCGTACATCTACGCATTGTAAATGTTTTACTTTTTATCTTCTTATCACCTATATGTGTGTTTTAGTCTAGAAAAATAAAATTAGATAAAAAAATTTCACAACAAACGGTTTAATTCGGTGATCAAGTTTTATTGGGTTTAATTTGTTTCAACTTTTATTCTTTAAATATAAAATATATAAATAGAATTTTTTGTTTATGACCATCCCTGCCTAATCTCTCATCGAGCATTCTCAATTTGGTATCAGTGTAGCTACACTTAGTTATCATGTAGATCCTTATTTTGTGTTGTTTAGGGTGGTTTGTTCTCTCTCTCTCTCTGTGTTGCTTATTTTTGTCTGTTTTCTCTCGATAAGTCATCATTGTAATAAGTTATCTGATGCATTTAGCGATGATGATGACTTTGATATTCGAGATGAGTATAATAAGCTTCAAAATCATGTTGTAATATTAGGACTTTTGAATTTGAAGTTTTCAAAAAGAATTGAAATTCTTGAAAAAAATTCTTATTTTAAAGCTAAAGCTATTTTTTTTTATAAAATATTCAAACTCAAAGAGATATCCTACTTGAGAATCTTATGGATATGAATCGTTATTCAAAATCTTTAAAAGTGTCCAAGAAAGACATGTAACAACCCTCGCTTTTAGGAGGATAATTTCTAATTTAATTTACCGAATAAAGTGATTATGTAAAATGTTGGGATTGGAATACATATTAATTTAAGGAGTTGAAAGTTAGTATTTGTTGGATTGTTGCGTATTTACAGTATGTTTAAGTAAATATCATTCTGTTGTATGTTTTATAGTGTCATGTACTTTAAATGACACTACGGTTTAAGTGAAATCGGAACTCGAAATAAATTATAAAATTTCTGGATGCCAGTTTAGAGGGTGTAGTTAGTCTCGGAATGTCCGAGACAGTCGAAAAAAATGCCATATTGTATATTTGGGTTTCGGGCACTTTTACCTCGTTTTAACTTAAACGCGTATTTGGGGAGTCATTATAATGTGGTGTTAACCACTTAAGTTGGGATACTTGTGTTAATACCCGATTTTAGTCTTCTAAATCCCCTAATTTCCCCTATTTTATGTCTTAAACATAGAGAGAAAAGGAGAGAAAGAGAGAAGAAGAGAAAAGTGGAGAAAGAAGAGATAAAATAAAGATTGAAGATGAATTGTTGCTACTACACAAAGAAACCTGAGATTTCAACTTTAAGGCAAGTTTTCTACTTGCTACTATATGATTTAAGATGAATAATTTGTGTGATAGTTGTGTATTTGCATTTATGGATCAAAAGTGAAATTTATGGGATTTAAACCCTAATCTTAGTTTTGATGATAAAATTTTGAACTAAAATGGTTATAAATCATGTAGGATAATCTTTGGGTAGATAAAGGTTGTTCGTTGTGTTCAAAATAGAAGAGATTTGAGATTTGGGAAAATTGAAATCATCATTTGGGTTTAGTTTTTTAGAAGAAGAAAGAGCCCTAGGTCTCCTATGACCGGTCGACCGCAGTCTCAGGACCGGTCGACCGGGCCTTCGCGGGAGGGCTTACTGCTTTCCCACAAAGGCATAAATATCGTGCGCGGTCGACCGTGGTCCCTTGACCGGTCGATCTGCTTTTCTTTTTAGGTAAAATTTGGAGACGCGGTCGACCGCGGTCTCAAGACCGGTCGATCGGTCCCCTGTTTTTCATCATTAAACCTTATTTTGTTTCCTAGATTTATTTTCTTCAATAGGGATTAGGAACCTTATTGAAGGAAGTAAGTTCTGAGTTTTAGAGTCCTAGATGAGTTAGTTATCCACCCTACATTATAACTAGGTTATGTGGGGGCTTTTTCGGGGATATGCCAATCGGTGTTAGGGAATTATTTTCTTCTAGTTGACTATCATGAAACTAGGAGTTTTACTGTTATATTTGGGAGACTTTAGAAGCTCAATTGAGCTATGTTAGTATTGATGGTTTATAACAATACCGCAAAAGGGTGTTGGAAGAATAAATTGAAAGCTTGTTGATGCATCGAGGTTACAACGATAAGATGTATTAAGTATGGCTCCGGGTATAATATGAGGTATTTACAATAATGTAAATGAAGATGGTTTCAGATAAAATGAAACATACAATGTATAATGGAATTGAAAATGAAATGGAAATGGTAATAACGATGGTAAATGTTAATTTACTGAATCATTAATATGGTAAATGTTAATTTACTTAAACACACCTCTCTAAATGACATCATAAGGGAAGTTCGCGCGCTTGGTGATGCCCCCTGGCTAATGAATGCAGGGTGGATATAGTCCTAGGCCATATGCGCGGTTATGTATATTTTCTGCACTGGTGAGGACATTCTGGATGTGGTCTTGACTTTCCCGCAGGCATATGGACGCTTCCCGACGTCTTGCGTTATAGGTGCCCAGGCTACCTTGTTTGATAGGCCCCTGGAAGATGATGGTCATTTAGAGGCGGGCCCAGTGGGGAAACTCGGAGGGGCGGTCTTAGAATCGTTATATGCATAAGAATATAACCATTCTGAATCAAGTGGGACTTGATGTATGATAAATGCCATAAAGAGCATATGATAATGATGATATTCCTGCTAAGGAATGTAAATTCCATAAAGAGCATTTGATGATGATTATATTCCTGATAAGGAATGGAAAACTAGAAAGAGTATAAAATGATGGATATTTTTAATTAATGTTAATTATTTTTATTCTCTTGCATAACTTAATTAGTCTTATAATTTATTCAAATTGTCTTAATTTATGCTTTAAATTGTGTAGGTAGATTCTGATTTCTTTTAGTCATGATTACTGTTCATAACTGTCATACTTTTTATTCATCTTGTGATCATATAAAATTGGGCCCTGACCCGTTCGTATTTCTTGTTGTGCAAGCATCTTATATCCGCTCAGGTGCTCCGCCGCAATGATGCCTGATCTGAGTTTCCTATTCCGATCTTTTTGGGAGCCGTGATACTTTGCGGATATTACAGGATACTTGGTATAGACGTTCTCATTCTTGTATTCTAATTAAGATCGGGTCTTTTACTCTGGCGTGAGACCCCAGGTTTTGTAATTATTTAATGTAATGTATTATGTAATTTATTAAATTTGTTTAATGTTATTGTATGAGCCTGTTGACCGACAGCATATTCTGTCCCTTATTGTATATTTGAGGTTTATGTAATATTATATACCTGGGGTTTCCACTTTATTTTTAAATTGGGTTGTTTAAATTTCTTTTCCTTAATTTAAAAATTAAAATTTTTGGCAACCCGTTTTCTGAAATATGGAGTGGTTATCCCGTATACTTCTTATTTTGTTGTGATGCTGAGAATGATTCCATCCATGATTCCGTTATATTGGAGTATTGGGATGGCCACCCCTTATTTTGGTGAGCGGGTTGTCACAGATGGTATCAGAGCATCAGGTTCTAGAGTCCTTAGGAATCTGTGTGAACGCTTCGCGTTTTCAGCGTTGCTTTTAATTTGACATAGAACCTTAAGATTAAGATCATTGATTTTTTCTTGTGAGATCTCGTTCTTCTTCCCTGAGGTAGAACCTATAGAATCTTTTGCGCATTCGTGTGAGAATAGTAGGTCGATTGATGAAGGGCGTTATGAGGAGGATTTTGAAGAACTGTAAGTTGTGGTCGTGGATGAGGACCACTTTGGAGGTCGCTTCCCTTTTTGTAGCATTTTCACATTTTGTTACTGCGACTACTAATTACGGTCGATCTAGTTTTCCAAGTATCGCTAGAGGTAGAGAGTGGTACTAAGCTTGGGATTCCAAGCGATGCTAAATTGAAGGGGTGAAGAGCCCCTGATAAGGGCCACCTGTTGAAGTAGGGTGGAGGAGAATCTTTCACTCATAGGAGTAGTGTTGAAATGGTGGGAGCATAGTCACCATATTGTGGGCGCCGAAAGTTTTTCCCATGGAAGAACCCGGTAGATACTTTCTACAGTGAGTTTTTCTGGGATAACTGGAAGGAGGAGAAGGTAGATTCTCAAATGTTCACGCGAGGCTCGGTCTGAGGCCGACATGTGAATAAAGGGTTGAACGATTAGGGAGATTGTACACTAAAGAAAGGTAGTTATAAGGGATAGCCCTTAAATGGAATGAAAGGCTCCAGAATAAGTGTCGTTAACACTTCTGATAGAGCAGTGATCATGAAACCGCATTGGTGGACATACGCCTGGGAAGGATTCATTGAACTGAGGAAGAGGAGGCCGAGAGTGTGTTCTATTTTATTGAGAAAGTAAAAGAAACTACGTAGGCTATTGTGACATGGGAGAACCATGCGTTTTCATTACGCTGATTGGAGAATGAGGCCAAGAATAAAGTGCCTAGTTGGTGAGTTGATGGAAGTAAGGTTGGTTCGTATAAGACTTGAAGATGGAGTCTGAGAACCATTGGTATTGACCCGAAGTGATTTGCATAAAATGTTGGTGGGAATTCCACCTCCTTAGTGGGTGGTGTATTCTTTAGGATAGGATTTAGTAGTATTATATCTACTATAGATTCGGGTGTGTATCTCGAGCTTGTGGTAATATTGATGCTACTATAAATAGGGTAATTATATGACTTCCGTGGTAGGGAAGTTTTATGTTTTCCTTCACTCGATATAAAGCGAGTGATGATATTTTTTTTAGTACTATGTACGTTATGTACTACTTGTATGATGTGTACTGTACAAGTAAAGATATATTGGTTTGATTGGAGTAATAGCAAGCAATTAGATTCCGGGGCTATCTTACTTCTAGTTTCAGGATGGAACTAGATATTCTATAATGTCTCTCCTGGATACTGATTGAGACTTTATGTGGGTGGTTGAGGTAAGTAGGAGGTTTTTTTTATTTCTTGTTATGTTATCTTGCATGTGTGTTTGGTTGATTTCTTTTTTACATTGTATGTGATTGATATGCCTTATCTCCACAACCGACAAGTTGAGTAGTATTGCTTAGGAGGGGTTACTTGTTTGGATTCCGCTTTTACGGGACGCTCCACGCGTGAACCTCAACGACGTTGGAAGTGGGGAGATGATGTTCTTTCTTCTTTTAGTTCATTCCATTTTATTTTATTTTATTTTGCTGGTTAAGAGATGGGTTGAAAGGTTTAGCCGAGAATCACGTAGAAGAGTGATTATGGGCTATTAAAGTGCGAGATGGAAGCACTGTATATAGTTCTCTCCTCTGATCGATGCGAGGGAGACTAAGATACGAAATCAAATTGAGACTTTGGGTTATGCCTTGATGAGAAGGCTATTTGAAAGATGTATATATGTTATGGGGTGAAATTTTAAAACTTCAGAGAAAGTGAATGTCTGATTTATTAAAATCTTTAAAGATGAAATGGTAATATGTAGAAGTGGAATTTTATTAGTATAATTGTAAGTTAAAAATTTACCGATCCCGATTATGTGTTTTAGACCGTCACATCTTGATGACCGACGATGCGAGGTAGTAGTGTAACGGGAGGGTTCCTTGTTTGGATTTCGCTTCGGCGAGACGTTCCACGCACGAAACTGAGCGAATGTCGGAAGTTGAGATTGGTCTTGGACACTAGGGATATACTTAGTATTATATGTATATGACTTAGATAGAATATATATATAGATTTACCTTAGATTTATTAGGACGTAAGGCCATTAGGGCAGGTGATGTTGATTTAGGAAGGCTATAGGGAGTTGACAACAAATATGTTGCGGGTTGACCCTTAGGGGGGAGTAGATCCCTAGGAATGAGAAGTGTGGAATCTCGAGAAATATCGAAGGTTAGGCCGATGGAGATGAGACCTCTCTTAGTTAATGTATTACATTGGTAACTTAACCACCGGGGAGTTGGAAGGGTGAGTTGATTTTCATTTCTGAGCCATTTTGTTATGTTCGGGGGTGGATTTAATGAATAAGTCTCTTCCATGATAGGGAGCAATAATACTGGAGCATGGACCCGTGGTTTATGCATCTCACAAACTGGAACCTTGTGGGAAGTATTATCCCATGCTCAAATTAGAATTCATTGCAGTGGTAATCACTTTAATTGTGGGAGACACTACTTCCTGGGAAGGAAAGTTGGTCTTTCGCGCGAGCAACAAGTTGTTGCAGTATGTCGTGGGAGAAATCGAGTTGGTGTATGAAGTTCTTAATGGACTATCAAATTTGGATTTTCTCATTCGCTCAGGATATGCGATTTGGGTAGTGGATGTGCCGAATAAGAAATCGTCGGAGATAATGGTGATGGCATAGGAAGCCAAGTAGAACGAGCATAACTCGGTAGACTTTATAGCGAGAGAATTTCGGTCTATGATTGACCATTTCACATACTCGCTTGAAGAGAGTAGGGGTGGAACGAAGAAGGGTATATTCAAAGATATTCTCTTTGAATTGCCGGCACTAAATTGGTCATGATCCTATTTGAGAAAACTGTTGATCGCTTGACCAAACCGTTTCTTTTCTGTACATTGCGGGCGGACGATATGTAGAGGAGTACGCCCCGCTTTTATTTATGGAGAAATGATAGAACTATAGGAGGTGCCTATTAAAATTGTGGTGCACCGAGATTTGACATTCGAGTCGAAGGTTGGGTAAGTTTCCATGGAGTAATGGGAACTATATGGAGATGGAGTATATCCTACCACCCTAAAGTGGATGAATGAATGGATAAAGTTGACTTAATGTCGAAAGGCATGCTTCGAAGGTATGCATTGGGATGCAAGGATGGACGAGAGAAATGACTTGTGTGGATGGAAATTTTCCGCACAGGAATTTGAATCATTTTCTACGGTAGGGCGCCGTGAGTGGCCTTGTGTAGCCGGGTGAGTAAATGGCATACTCGTTGGATGATACGAGCGAACAATTGGTTCCTTGGACTTGGAGCGGTCCCGGAACATTTCTTTAAGGATTGGACTTTTGAGCCATACGCCTTGAAGGGATACGTCTATGCGAGGAGAAGTTGAATAGTGTTGGGGTTAAGCCATTTAATGTTGGTGTATGTATCCCCAAGGTGGGATGTAGCGTGAGTTAGGATGTAAGGTATTTTGCACCTAATCACGTGGTTAACATCTTCCGCCGTGGGAAGCTAAAAATTGATAGTTGTGAGGAACGCTTTGTGCTAGGAAAGAGCACAAAGATTATAGACTGAGATCGATAGTAACGACCTTAGTCCAAGTCCATTTTGGGAAGTTGTATTAACGAGGGTTTGTTAAGGACTGAGATCGATAGAATGATAGTTTGAGATAGTATACCCTTATTGCATATAGGGTATGCCAGAATTTTGTGGACAAAATTCCCTCATAAGGGGGGGGGGGGGGGGGGGGGAGTATGTAACAACCCTCGCTTTTAGGAGGCTAATTTCTTATTTAATTTACCGCATAAAGTGATTATGTAAAATGTTGGGACTGGAGTAAATATTAATTTGAGTAAATATCATTCTGTTGTATGTTTTATAGTGTCATGTACTTTAAATGACACTATGGTTTAAATGAAATCGGAACTCAAAATAAATTATAAAATTTTGGGATGCCAGTTTAGAGGGTGTAGTTAGACTCGAAATGTCCGAGACAGTCGAAATAAGTGTCATATTGTATTTTTGGGTTTCGGGCACTTTTACCTCGTTTTAACTTAAATATGTATTTGGGGAGTCATTATAATGTGGTGTTAACCACTTAAGTTGGGAGACTTGTGTTAATACCCGATTTTAGTCTTCAAAATCCCCTAATTTCCCCTATTTTATGTCTTAAACATAGAGAGAAAAGGAGAGAAAGAGAGAAGAAGAGAAAAGTGGAGAAAGAAGAGAGAAAATGAAGATTAAAGATGGATTGTTGCTACTACACAACGAAACCTGAGATTTCAACTTTAAGACAAGTTTTCTACTTGCTACTATATGATTTAAGATGAATAATTTGTGTGATAGTTGTGTATTTGCATTTATGGATCAAAAGTGAAATTTATGGGATTTAAACCCTAATCTTACTTTTGATGATAAATTTTGAACTAAAATGGTTATAAATCATGTAGGATAATCTTTGGGTAGATAAAGGTTGTTGGTTATGTTCAAAATGGAAGAGATTTGAGATTTGGGAAAATTGAAATCATCATTTGGGTTTAGTTTTTTAGAATAAGAAAGAGCCCTAGGTCTGCTATGACCAGTCGACTGCGGTCTCAGGACCGGTCGACCGGGCCTTCTCGGGAGGGCTTATTGCTTTCCCACATAGGCATAAATATCGTGCGCGGTCGACCGCGGTCCCTTGACCGGTCGACCGGCCCCTCCAATTTGAGCTTTCTGCTTTTCTTTTTAGGTAAAATTTGGAGACGCGGTCGACCGGTCCCCTATTTTTCATCCTTAAACATTATTTTGTTTCCTAGATGTATTTTCTTCAATAGGGATTATGAACCTTCTTGAAGGAAGTAAGTTTAGAGTTTTAGAGTCCTAGATGAGTTAGTTATCCACCCTACATTATAACTAGGTTATGTGGGGGCTTTTCCAGGGATATGCCAATCGGTGTTAGGGAATTCTTTTCTTCTAGTTGACTATCATGAAACTAGGAGTTGTATTGTTATATTTGGGAGACTTTAGAAGCTCAATTGAGCTATGTTAGTATTGATGGTTTATAACAATATCGCAAAAGGGTGTTGGAAGAATAAATTGAAAGCTTGTTGATGCATCGAGGTTACAACGATAAGATGTATTAAGTATGGCTCCGGGTATAATATGAGGTATTTACAATAATGTAAATGAAGATGGTTTCAGATAAAATGAAACATACAACTTATAATGGAATTGTAAATGAAATGGAAATGGTAATAATGATGGTAAATGATAATTTACTGAATCATTAATATGGTAAATGTTAATTTACTTAAACACACCTCTTTAAATGACATCATATGGGAAGTTCGCACGCTTGGTGATGCCCCCTGGATAATGAATGCAGGGTGGATATAGTCCTACGCCATATTCGCGGTTATGTATATTTTCTGCACTGGTGAGGATATTCCGGGTGTGGTCTTGACTCTCCCGCAGGCATATGGCCGCTTCTCGACGTCTTGCGTTATAGGTGCCCAGACTGCCTTGTTTGATAGGCCCCTGGAAGATGATGGTCATTTAGAGGCGCGCCCAGTGGGGAAACTCGGAGGGGCGGTCTTAGAATCTCTATATGCATAAGAATATAACCATTTTGAATCAAGTAGGACTTGATGTATGATAAATGCCATAAAGAGCATATGATAATGATGATATTCCTGCTAAGGAATGGAAATGCCATAAAGAACATTTGATGATGATTATATTCCTGATAAGGAATGGAAAAATAGAAAGAGCATAAAATGATGGATGTTTTTAATTAATGTTAATTATTTTTATTCTCTTGCATAACTTAATTAGTCTTATAATTTATTCAAATTGTCTTAGTTTATGCTTTAAATTGTGTAGGTAGATTCTTATTTCTTTTAGTTATCATTACTGTTTATAACTGTCATACTTTTTATTCATCTGGTGATCATATAAAATCGGGCCCTGACCCGTTCGTATTTCTTGTTGTGCATGCATCTTATATCCGCTCAGGTGCTCCACCGCAAGGATGCCTGATCTGACTTTCCTATTCCGGTCTTTTGGGTAGCCGTGATACTTTGCGGATATTACGGGATACTTGGTATGGACGTTCTCATTCTCGTATTCTAGTTAAGATTGGGTCTTTTACTCGGGCGTGAGGCCCCAGCTTTTGTAATTGTTTAATGTAATGTATTATGTAATTTATTAAATTTGTTTAATATTATTGTATGAGCCTGTTGACCGACAGGATATTCGGTCCCTTATTGTATATTTGAGGTGTATGTAATATTATATACCTGGGGTTTCCACTTTCTTTTTAAATTGGGTTGTTTAAATTTCTTTTCCTTAATTTAAAAATCAAAATTTTTGGCAACTCGTTTTCTGAAATATGGAGTGGTTATACCGTATACTTCTTATTTTGTTGTGATGCTGAGAATGATTCCATCCATGATTCCGTTATATTAGAGTATTGGGCTTGCCACCCCTTATTTTGGTGAGCGGGTTGTCATAAGACAGTGAGGATATAGTCCATTTTTTAAAGAAAGAATTAGAGGACTCCAAATTTTCTAGGGTTAGTTACATGTCTTTGAGGATAACGATAAATTGATTAGTGATTGGAGGGAACCTGAGAATACTCTTAAAGGATAAGTTTTCTTTCATTGAGGGCGAATAAGATAACCATTTAGGAATGATTGAGAATTTGAAAATGGAGTTCCTAACAGTTGAAGAGTCTAATTATTTGCTCGTGTCTAGGATTTGAGGTTAAAAGATGATTTGAGAGACTCGGGTATTGTTTTTAGTGATGATATTGGCTTTCATGATTCCAATGAATAGATTGTAAAGCCAAGACCCTTATTTATTTTAGAGGTTCAACCACATACCATGGTGTTAGAAAAGGTCAACCTAAAGGTCCCGTTCCTCATCGCATATATATGTGAACACACTGCGGTAGGAAATTCACCATAAGTATTTTTGTTATAATCGAAAAGACCCTAAGAAGTTGAAATTTAGTGTCCCTACGGTTCCCATAATCCAACAACATTTGTATTTATCTATTTGGGTTAGGAAATCAATTTTGGAGGCACTATATGCTAGATTGGTTAATTATCACATACTAGCACATGACTCTTCACATACTATATCTTATGGGTGATTGCTTGCATATTTGCATACACTAGCTTTTGGACTTCATGATATATATGTTTGCTATTTGTATAAGTCTTTTGTACTTTGATTTTTCATTCATTGGGTCATATTAAAAAATACAAAAAGATTTTTCTTGTCTTTTGACTTAGTTTGGTTTCAAAATTTATATTGCTTTGATTTTTTTTAGAAAAACTCAAAAATATTTTTAGTTTTATGTATTTTAGTTTTACACATTTTGTGTCGCATATCATTGTTTTTGAATCCACTTCATTTCATCATATCCATGTGACTAGGACATTTTATTATGATTATTAATTCTTAGATTGTTCTTAATCATGCTTGCATGAAGTTGTTGTGAACTTGATTCGCTTAATATATTACCTTTGTATATGCTTCCTCCCACACATATGCACGAGATTTTTGAATGTTAACTTCATATGTTATATATGAGATTTGAGATTTTTTTAATTAATCTTATCATCTACACATTTTATGACTATGGGGGATTTTTGCATATAAGAGCCGTTTCCCGTGATAATGCTTAGTTTTATTTAAAAAATATGAGGGTTCACGGGGATGGTGTACGAAAGGAAAAATTCTCCTTTGCGGGAAAGACACCATTGACAAGAGCCTAATGAAAAGATTAGGGGTAATAAAAATAGAATAATTGTCAAAGGACAACATGCTTAATTCGTTTGATTTTCAAAACTGATAGCTTCCAAATAATTGAGTGAAAATAAAATATGTTACATGTTTATCTTTTGAGGGTGTATACTTGAAGATCAACGAGTTTGCATAATGAATCCTAGTTATTCTTATTTTGTCATGAAACTATTGATTTGTAGAATCATTAATATCCTAGGCATGTGTGCATTGTACTTGTTTATTCATAGAGTTCACTTTTTCTTGGCACTTGAAGCTAAATCTTAGTTTGATAAAGTTTTTTGGTCAAATAGTACCCCTTGAAATTATTTGATTGTTTAGGTAATAATTTATTTTGATCTAGTTCATGCCCATTCGTTACATACCCCCCCCCCCCCCACATATATATATCGTTATTTCATTAGTAAATTTTGCATATTGATTTACATTGCATCGATTTTTTTGAGTCTTTTTGGTTTGCATTTAAACCATATTTTCCATATGATTTATCTTTGGATTTTAACTGGCGTGATATATGATCATGTTAGTATCTCTTATTATGTTCATTGAAATTTCGTATCTCAAATTGGTAATTTCAAATTGTATTATACTTAATTGCTTATTCATGTTGGTATATTTTTGCATCGATATTGATATTAGTTGATCTTTGTTTCGATTATTTGTGCTTGTGTTGCCATGTTGTGTTTTGTTACACTTTACACCATTGCATGATTTTATTAATTCCTCCCTATTTCTCTTAGCATCATATGTTCACATATGTAGGGGTGTGGGGGAGAAATAGTTTTATGCATTCTATCTTTGTCTATTCCTGAATGAAAAGATGGAGAAATAATATATTTTCTTTCATGATTAGGATATATTTATCTTAGGGAGAGATGACTTACCAAGGTTGATATTGCTAGACATTGTTCCAATTTTATTCATATATGGATTTTATACTTGTTATATTTTCTTTGTATTTCAGGGTGTGTTTAAGTGTGCAGGTTTGCAACAAGGGACAACATTTACTACTGTGCAAAGCTACTCAGTGTATATGTCTTTCGATCGTCTGTAACCTTTTCCCTTTGGGTTTATGGATGGAGTTTTTTTAGAGAGCTTGATGGCCCATATATTTTTTATTTCTTTTGTTTCAAAATAGCCAAAAGGGGAGATTTGTAAGGATAAATTTTCAATCGAGTCAATTTTTTTGTAATTTGGCTTAATTCCGAACAAAACATTTGATTCATAGGTTTGACTTTGTATTATCGATCTCATAATACTATGACATGTTTGATGAAGACATAATGACCAAGCTTGAAAGATGGATGCGCATCGTGTCATTTTTATGTGCTAAGTTTTGTCTTCATATTTCCCGAGGATCTCGCAGGTATGGATGCATTTAGAATATGATCCTTGGAAATATTTTTAGGTGATTCTTTTTAAACAAAATTTTTAAAAATGTTTTAAAAAAAATTTTGGAGAATTTTTTTTTTGTTTCTTAGGTCGTTAGAACGAGTTTTAGAACTCGTTAGAAAGAAATATCATTTTTGTTAGAACGAGTATGAGAGTTCGTTGGAAGAAACTATAGACCTTCATTAGAACAAAATCCAACGAGGATGTTCTTGTGACACCCCACCTAATTAAATATCGGGTGATCAGTCCTTTATTAAATTAATTCAGAATATCCAATTGGTTCGTTCTCAGCATCACTGTCGAAAAATAATTTCTTTATTAATTCACCTAATAATTAATTAAGCTAGTGTAAAAAAATTTCCATTTTTAATTTAATTAAAACAATTCCACAATACGGAATATTAATAAGTAACATCATATCACCACAAAACTAAATATAACAACAATAAACATGATTGGAATAACTCTCCAGTTAAAATATATCAATACCTCCAATTAAAAAATATATCCACAGTATAAATGATTACAACCTCTGGAGTAGAAATGAAATAACCAGAATCCTGGGCAACATGCCCTTAATGAAATTAGACACTACAAATGTGTGAATCAACATAAAGTAAGCATCTAACAAAGTCTGTATCTCCATTTGCATCTATAACCCGTCGGGACATCCATATTCTATAACAATATCCCTGATATTGAACACCTGATGTGCAAGATAAAATAGAGAAGAGAATATGCAAGGAAATGGGTCAGAGCCTGATTGTAAAAGATTTTTAAAAATAGCAAGTGCTTAATAAGTGCAATTAAGCAATTATTATATGCATGTTAGATTCTCGGGCTCTCACTTGAGAATTCTCACCTCTCATCTAGTGTGCACGCCTAACGTACCTTATCATCTCCCAGATTAAGGTTTTCAATTATGATTCTATCCCACATCATTTCCCCATATTTCCCACATAATACGTATGATAATTAAACATGTTCATTTCTCTTTAATATGAACTAGGATTTCAAAGCTTTATAATTAAGTATTCACTTGCTTAATTTTATCATATCTCATTATTCATTTTGATCTACACTTTCACACAGCAGATTTCATCACAGTATAAATTTTATTCTACAATTCTCACGCAGTAGATTACATCACATTATATATATTCATCATATTATTATATATACTAATACGACACCTCCCAGACCCAGCTGCAGTGCATGCATACTCTGTTATCATGTCTTGATACATCTCTCACTGTATGAAGGACTATTGGTTCACCGTCTCTCATGAACCATAAATAACATAACACACATATTGGAGGCGAGCATACTCCCCAACCAAATGGGTCACGCACATACCTACGTTCCCATTCAACCGTCGAAACTATCATTCACACCGATAGCACGTGTCGAAGGTCCTATGCTCAGGGTACGAATCTAAAATCCCCCCAAATGGGCTCATCAGGATAAGATCGTCCATAATGCGAAACGTACACCCCGATAGTAAGCAGTGTAAGTATGTCATACACACAATAAATAATAATATAGGTATTCACCCCACCTATATATTAATAACAATAGGGCACACGCACAACCCATATAAATATTTCCATACGTAGTATATTTATCTCTAATATCCTACGTATTTACAGATTATGACTTTACTTCTTAAAGTATGTTTCCGAGATTCTCTCATCACTCGAAGGGTAATCATTTACTTCTCATATAAATTCAGTAGGTAAACATCCACTCCCTATTAGTCCATGTCATCACAACTCTCGAATTTCTATGAATTAAAATTATTTTCAATTAGGTTTATTTATCGATAATCCCTAATTCAATCTTAACCCTTCATTCCATCTCTTAAGGTTAATCCCATATAAGCCTAATGTTATTCCGGTGTTTAACGACCCTCTTACTACTAGTACTAACCTTAAGTAATCCTTTATCCAATTTAAACCTCAATTTATATAATTCTCCACCGTAATTCATTCAATTAACATATGTTAATTTCCCCATTCAATCCCACACCTAATAATATTTTTTCGGGTCTTAAGTACATCCTACTGCACTTCCCCAAGTCCCATAATGTTCAATTAATCCGCACCAAAGATATATAAAGTGGGGATTTACTCAAAAATTAAAAAGGAAATAAATCACACTTTTCAGGTGAGTCAATCGATCGATCAGTCAATCGATCAACATTCTTGGGTCGATCGATCGATTAATCAGATATTTCCCCAGATTTCTGCATAAGTTTACCTACATGTTTTACACGTTTTCGTCATCAAAACCATTATCAATTAATCCCAAACTCCTCATAATTCATCCCAAATGATATATGAAGGTGTATAAATCATTTCAAACATTTAACAAGATAAATTCATCAAGAATTTTTAATTAAATCATGTTATTTCCCTCAAAATTCAGAAACTTCTTATTTTATCATTTCACCAAGAATAACTTTAAATCCTAGATTTTCTTCACCAAATGACTCCCAAATTTTATGGATTAAACTATATGTTCAAAAAGTGATTAATCCTACATAATTCTCATTTGAAAGATTTAATTAAAATGACCATAATCATCTTTGGATCATGCAACTTTTCAAAATTTCATAACTATCCTAACATGGACAATATACATGCTAAATTTGCAATAGTTAATCAATTGACTTTAGATTGTAGGTCTGAACAGTTGGGGATGATAATCCTATTGGTGCCTCTCCATTTTCTGGCCAACTTTCGATGGTGGTGGTGTAGGATGACTCTTGGCTTTTGGTCTCCTAGAAACGCCTCTTCCTACTCTCCCCTAAGTCTTTTCTTTTGATTTTTGGTGAATGAACCTAAATCTTACCACCTCTACTGTGATAACCCGAATATGATTATGATAAACCATGTTTAAATCATGATTATCGTATGGGATTATGATAATGTGTTATTAGAATATATAATGTTAAGTTATTGTGTTTAGTCTACTCCTAATATCATAACTTATGAAATATTGAATTAGTCACAAACACAAATTTGTGAAGTCTTCGGTAGGAATGTTCGAGTTCGGGACTAGATTTGGCCACTATAATATAATAACTAACTTGAGGTGAAAACTAAATAAATGTAGATATATGAGTTAAGTTTGTAACATAATAAATGGTGTAGTAAGCAAAGGTACGGGGAAGGAGTTATGCTAAAATTACGAACAAGGGGTAAAGTAGTCATTTAGCCTTAAGGGATATTTTGTCTTATATGGCGACACATGACATATTTTGATTGGGCCAAGGGGGAGGTGACTTATGCAGAATTTAGAGGCTTGAAATAATCTCCTCCTTCAGCATACTTCATCCATGGGGGAGTTTTAGCTTAAGGAGGGAGAAACGGGAAGTTTAAGAAGAGAAAGGTGAGGAAAAATGGGAGGAGAATTTGTGGGAAATTACGGAAGTGTCCACAAGGGGAGAAGAACCGGTTGAATAAGTGCCAGACAAAGGCAAGGGAAAAACACATGAAGTGTCCAAGGTGAGTGTACTCACTGGTAAGATGTATTTATACATGTTTATGAATTGGATATATTGTGTATACCGAGTTGATTATCAATATGATATGTTATACTTACGAGTTGAGTACACATATGATATGTTATACTTACCGTGTTGAATATGGATAAGATATGTGTAGTTACTGAGTTGAATATGGATATGGTAGGTGTGGTTGCTGAGTCGAATATGGATATGTTTACTGAGTTGACTATAGATATGATATGTGATACTTACTGAGTTGGATATGTATATGATATGTGTAGTCATTTAGATGAATATGGATATGATATGTGTGGTCAATGAGTTGAATATAGATATGATATTTGTGGTTAATGAGTTAAATATGAATATGATATGTGCGATTATTGAGTTGAATATGGATATGATATGAGTGGTTACTGAGTCGGATATGGATATAATGTGTGTGGTTAGTGAGTTGAATGTACCTACTGAATTGATTATAGATATGATATGGGTGGTTATTGAGTTGAATATAGATATAATATGTGTGGTTACCAAGTTGAATATGAATATGATATGTGTGATTACTGAATTGGATATGTATATGATTACTGAGTTGATTATACATATGATCTGTGTACCTACTGAGTTGATTATAGATATGATATGGGTGGTTATTGAGTTGAATATTAATATGATATGTGTAGTCATTGAGTTGAAAATGGATATGGAATGTGTGGTTACTGAGTTGATTATAGAGAGGATATGATATGTGTTGTTAGTGAGTTGATTATGGATATAATAAGTATAATTATTAAGTTGATTATGGATATGATATGTATGTTTTATGAAGAGATGTTATGGCTTATTATAGCCAAGAGATGTTATGGCTTATTATAGCCAAGAGATGTTATGGCTTATTAGCAGCCAAGAGATGTTATGGCTTATTATAGCCAAGAGATGTTATGGCTTATCAGCAGCCAAGAGATGTTATGCCTTATTATAGCCATGAGATGTTATGGCTTACTATAGCCAAGATATGTTATGGCTTATTATATTCAGGAGATGTTATGGCTTATTATAGATAAGAGATGTTGTGGCTTATTATAGCCAGGAGATGTTATGGATTATTATAGCCAAGAGATGTTATGGCTTATTATAGCTAAGAGATGTTATGGCTTATTATAGCCAAGAGATGTTATTGCTTATCAGCAGCTAAGAGATGTTATGGCTTATTATAGTCAAGAGATGTTATGGCTTACTATAGCCAAGAGATGTTATGGCTTATTATAGCGAGGAGATGTTATGGCTTATTATAGCGAAGAGATGTTATGGCTTATTATAGACAGGAGATGTTATGGCTTATCAACAGCCAAGAGATGTTATTACTTATTAACAACCAAGATATGGTGAGATGTTTTATATTATTATATAGATACGATTTATTGCATTTCATATTATGCAATAGTGTAGTAGTGATGCATTTGCTGAGCTATTTTGCTCATGGTTCCTATGTTTATGTTTTTCAGGTACTCTGATCTCACTGCCAAATCTAGGAGTTCGGTGGTGTTGGCAAGGGATGCATAAAACCATAGTTTTGGTCAAATGAAAAATGGGTAATTTAATTTTACTTATCTTTGAAGCAAGTTTCAATAAACATAATCATTTTAAAATTTGTGAAAAGTTTTGGCTTTATGGCTTCATGCTGTTAACGAAAAATAATACTCGTAAAGATGGTTTGGTTAAGGTAATTATGATTTGACACACTTTGACCTTCAAACTTAATTATAAGTAACTGGGTTGGGGTGTGACATCTACACTTATATAATATTACTACGAATTCGTGGGTACTATTCATCCATTTTGAAAAATGGCTAAAATACTTTTCCGGGGTGTTTATTTGGTTTCAAATTGCCCTGAGACCCAAATTAATCCCCCAGGTAGAGTTTTTCGACTATCTAAACCCTTCTGGACACTTTGGCGCAGCCAAAACTACCATTCAGATGACGTAAAAATAATTTACTTTTCATTCCATTTAATTATATTCCTAACACGACTCACACGCGCGTCCCAACTTAATAACAAATCGTCGTATTCATAACTCGTGACAATTTATAAAATCATAATCATATGTAAAGTCATAATCATATATATTACTTTTAATCACCAAGTAATATTTAACAAAAATCACATATTACTTTATTCTCAAGTGATATTTAAATCTGAATTAATTTTTAATTATCCCATAATTAATTATAATTAATCCTATGTTAAAAGTCATTAAAAATACGGGGTGTTAAAGTTCTCTCAAGCAGTTAAGGACCCTTTAGAAGCCTCTTAGATGGTTGTTGGAATGACTTTTCCTATTCGTTCGAACGAGCATGGATTTTTTTAATGAAACAAACAATTAGTTCAAATGATCCATATGATTTCGTTCAAACAGGTTTGCCTCCTTGAAATTCAAGTTTTATCTATTGAGGCGTGCTGGACTGAAATTTTTAAGAACTTTTGGCAGCAATCAATTTCTTGCCTATTTACCCAATTCATAACAAATGGTTTGGAAACTTAGTTTCTCTCTTAGAAATCTGAAGTAATAATTCTCAAGTTTAGGTTGAGGTTTGGTTACTTATGATAAAGATATAGGATCTTATTTATAATGTTAGGATGATGCCAAACATTGGTAAAAAGGTTGGTAATCAGTTTAGAAAAGGTTAGGGTATTACGATAAAAGGTTGGAGAGTTTTACCAAATTCATAATTTGAAATCTAACACTTTTAGTTGACTAAAAGTAGGATTTAATTGACTAAAAATCCTTCTGGTTGGGTTTAGTTGGTTGTATCAAAGCTTTTGTTGCTGTAAAAAAGTTTAGTCGACTAAAACTACTTTTAGTCAAATAAAACTATGGTTTAGTCAATTAAACGTCCCAGGTTTTAGCAAAAACAGTGATGGGTTTAAGGACGTACTTTAGGGAAGGTTTAAGGGTCTCTAAGGCGGGTTTAGGTGTGTTGGTTTTGTGCGTATACATTTTACTCAACTTTTGTTCAATAATTCCTAAAGTACAATAAAAATAAAGTGATAACTAGTAGGACATTTGAACATTCGCTTGAGTTGCTTCGAGCATCAAATGCGGGCTTGTGATATGTATGTATGGTCGAGCTTTGATATTACCTTTTTTGATGGGATGATGTTTGTATGGTTGAGATTTGGACTTCTTTTGTTTGGATGATTTAACTTCTCTTTATGTTTGTGATATTATCTTGTTTGGATATTTTCTTTGTGATGTGATGATGGGCTTGATTGTATGACAAGTTTATGTTGATCTTGTATTGAGTGGGATATTTACTTTTTTTAGGAATGGTTTTATAGTTGTTGTGTTCCTTGTAACATGTTCCATAATGTATTGATTGCTTCTTTTAATACCAAGTATATTAGATATAAGATATTGGAGTGACCATATATTAATCGTGTTGTCATCATAAAAAAAAACTTTTTGGTTGAAATACATTTGGTTTCTTATATTGTATGTTTATTGTAGAAAACCAATTCAACTTGACACTGAAAGTGCGAGATAATATATTTGTCAGTGTATATGATCAATGGAATATATGTAAGAAGAACCTACGTGCCTGTTATTTAGAGATGGACCGAGAGTCTGTGTTGTTGTGTAGGGATGCCGTATTAGAGAAGGATCCCATTATGATGGCCAAATGGTAGAGGTTTATAGAGACCAAAGAATTCGAGAGATAATTCTCCATATTGATTTGTCAAGGACTAACCTATCAAATAATGTGTATGTGCATTACTCTGTGCGGTAGATAATATAATGGTAAGTAAATTGCTTTAAATTGTATTTTACTTAGTGGTAAGTAATTTGCTTTAATTTGGTAACATTTTTATTTAATTTAGTCACATTTTGTAGAATTCTGGGAGCGGTCCGGGAGGAAAGCCACATAAGATTGACTCTTATATAAATATTCAGATGAAGAAGGGTGAGGATTCTAATCCATTGGTCGTGAGGACTTTGGTAAGTTATAATTCAAATTATATTGTCAATTTCATACAGTTTAATAATATTCTTTTGCGAAGTTAATAACATGTTTTTATACTATTTAAGGAGAGGCTAAAGGCGATTCTCAACACCTAGAGTGATGCTGACAAGGCATCTCTGAGTAGGGATGAACTGATCAAAGTGCTGGGCCAAGATAGGAAATGACATACTCAAGGAGCTCGCTCTCGAATAGAAAAGCCGAAACTACTGGGCATTACTTGCAGTAACAGTGGGTTGGTTGACACTTACAAAGCAGATACGGACTTAAAATTAGAAAATATCCAATAAACGATGAACCACATATTCCAATGGGTAAAACATGCAGTCATAGATATGGGTAAGGTAAAGGATAAAGGAAAGGAAAAAGATAATGTTGAAGGGACCACTACTCCATCCCCTTCACCAATGTCGACCAACTCATGATCCCTGTACGATATAAAATCTACCCTAACCCACTATATTGACCCCATTTGAGTTATCTAGTGAGAGATTACATATCCATGACATGCATGGAGGTGATCGAATTGCAAAGGGAGTGAAGTATATGAGCATCACTTTAGGTACCATTATGCATAACAGTCCACTGAAGCATTTTGAGTCCAAGGTCATGCATGGATACTAAGATTTTTCTAGGGAAAGATAAAGAGGTATTGTGGTTAGACAAGAAAGTCGTGTTCGGTATATTGATGACACATTGGGGTCGTACATCATTTGGATGACATTTCTTCTCGAGCCATATTAAGCTTCTGTAGGATGTTGGGTTTGATCTAATTAAACTTGTGATGTTTTGGTTTTGATGTAATTAACTTGAAGAATATTTAATTTGGTTTGATATGTAATAGTAATATTAGGTTTTGATTTCATTGTTATGGAATATTATATTATGGATTGTGTTAATGTTGGTTTGAATAAAAACATGACATTTTTAAGGAGGTTTTATGTTGGCCAGTAGCTATTGACCAATAATATTTTTTTCAATTCTCTAGTTTTGTCACGGTCCTAAACCATGATAAACCCATGACAATATTTACGCATCATTCTCATGTTCACGCATACATTTCAGCACTGTTTGGCATGAATTTAAGGTCCTATTCTAAATATTTATCGATTTCATACCTATTAAGGATTAGGTCTCCGATGACTGATATATGTGAGATATTATTGATGAGCAGTGCTATGAGTTCCAAAAAATCCCCCAAAAATATCCCCCAAGTGTTGGTGCTAGTGGGACTCACACCACAAGGTACAACATTTATTATTGTGCGCTAGTGGGACTCACACCACACGGTACAACATTTATTATTGTTTGGGGATGATTTGGGGCATTGTTTTGGGGAGCCAAAGTATTTTTCATTAGGGACTTACATAGGAGTCTTGTGATATATATTTAATCTATTGTTCTTAAATATGCATATTTATAATGTGATTTTGGACATGTACAGGTTAGCGAGTTATTGGAGTGAGTTAGATTTTCCCTAAAGGCTTCGCTAGTACTCTTTTGTTTTAAATTAAGAATAATAACGAGGAGGCTTGATACCATAATAAATTAGGACTAGGTGTAAACTTGTGCGATGCGCGGACTGTTATAGTAGTTTCGCAGGTTAAATTATTTTTGTTGTGTCATCGAGCATAATGATAAATTTAAAATTTATTAAAAATAATCTACACACATGATAATATAAATTCAACAAAAAAAAAATCAAATCTACCTTAAGTAAATTGTATGCATATAGATGAAAATAGATGTCAAGGTTCAAACATAACATTTGGGATATCCGATGAGAGCTTAAGTTTTAAAAAAAACATTGGAATTGAATATGAATGTAAGTTTGAAGGTTAACAACTGTCCTTGTCTTGTTTTTTAATACTCCAAGAAATGGAACTGTTTATGTGCAAGCAAGATACTAAAAATATACTAAAATATAGTGTACATAAATATTTTTATTCATTTTGTTTACTTATTTAGGGAAATAGAGTCAAAGGAAAAAAGGTACATCAATAACTTTTATTTTTTGAAGTTACAAAATATTTTGTCAATGTTTTGTGTTATTTCTCGTAATAATTTTTTTTAGGAATTCTAACATTTACATAATACAAACTATCTTGATTGTAACATATCAGTTGTATAGTTCTCATCTACAAAATAAATTGGGACATATACCAAATAGCCCCTCAAACATATTTTAATACTCATTTGAGATAATTCGTCAGAAATGTAACATCCCAGCCGAGGCCAGATTAGGGGCGAACCGGTTCGGCTAGCCTAGGCTTGTTATTTTGTTTCGTTCGTGAATCGTTTGGGATTCGAATTAATTTACGGAGTCCGTAAATGAGATTTAAGACTTCTAGAAAATTTGTGGGACATTATAGTACCTTAGGTTAGTTGGTAATAAATTCGGGGTATGGAAATATTGGTGTTTAGGATGAATGACACATAGAAATTAAGTAATTAAATGAGTTTTGAATTTTGGATAGAATTGGGATACGGGCTGGAGTTAAATATCTTAGTGCCCAGATTAATAATAATAATATTTTTGAACTAATTATAAGTGAGTGACTACTTATGTATTCAGGAGTCGAGGTTAGACTCGGGAATTATGGGCTAGTGTTGAGAGTGACTTATGCACATTTAGCCGATTATATATATATATATATATATATATATATATACAGTCAGGCTCTCCAACATACCTTCTAGTAACATATCTATGAACATACCCATTTTTTAAAAGAGTAAAAAAAAAATAATTTTGAGATGATATTTTTTATATGGGTTCATGATATTTTAGTGTTCCCCTTGATTGTGTTGAAAACCGAGCGTCTGTGTATATACGCTAGTCGTTGTTATCGGCTTACGACCACAATACAAAAAAAACTAAACTTTAACTACACTCTTGCGGAGTATAGTGGCGAGTCTGGGTATCGAATCCACAGGAAACTAGGACAACAGGGTTGTGACGACGGGAAAAGACGAAGGAATCCTGTTGTCCTAGTTCCCTGTGGATTCGATACCCAGACTCGCCACTATACTCCGCAAGAGTGTAGTTAAAGTTTAGGTTTTTTTGTATTGTGGTCGAAAGCCGATAACAACGACTAGCGTATTTCCACAGACGCTCGGTTTTCAACACAATCAAAATGGCGTCGTTGCCGGGAAAGTAGGTAGACTTAGGATTAGATCGAGTCAATCTAAAACTTTGACCAAATTTTTTTCATAAAATCCAAAAACATAAAAAAATTCAAAAAGCACAAAAAGATTCACCGCCATCTCTCACAAGCTATTAATGCAAAATTCTGAACTCACTCCCACACCTCATAATACTCCAACCAACATTCACGAAAATCCAATAGTTGAGTACAACCCCGATAACCCCCACACTCCAAACACCCCACAGTTCTGGATCCCACCTTCCACACCGTCACACTCAATCTCAAACAACACTTTGTTTTCCTTCTTAGGACACACCCCCGAGTACACCTCGAGCACACAAAGTGAGACCGAGTCATTAAGAGAGAGGGAGATGTCGCAACACGGTAGTGCAGCCGCCGGTGATGAAGAACCCCCATACCGCCCGCTGAGAGAATTCTTATATCCCGAGCGCACTGTCACTTCGGGATGCATTATACTCCCGTATAATGCCGGGCAATTCCGTTTCAAAAATGGGATGATCCAGATGTTACCACATTACCATGGTATGGATTCTGAAAAGCCATACCTTCACATTATAGAATTTGAGGATGTGTGCGATACACTCAATGATCAAACCTGCACATAAGAGGTGATCCGCATCAAACTCTTCCCTTTCTCGCTCAAAGATAAAGCTAAGACCTGGCTATGGTCTTTACCTCCAAGCTCGATTCCATCTTGGAACGAGTTGCAATCGAGATTTCTCAAGAAATTCTTCCCACCACATCGAATAATCTCCATAAAGGCTCAAATTCAAGCATTCAGACAATCTAAAAATGAGCCATTTCATCGATGTTACGAGCATTTCAATGAGTTAGTTACTTCATGCCCCCATCATGGATTTGATTCAGCGCAAATCATCTTTTTATTCCATAATGGGCTGAATCTTAACTCCAAGCAACTTGTTGAAACCATTGTAAGTGGTCCCTTTGTCAACTTAGACGCCCATGATGCTGAGCTTCACCTGAGATATGTCGTCGAGACTACCCAATCCTGGGATACATCTGATCCTAACGCTCCAAATTGAAATCGTCAAGTGACCATCACTCCGTCGGCGTCCGGCCTATTTCACGTAGATAAGAATTATATGACGGACAGTCGATTGGATATCCTTGAGAAAGGATTTCGAGACCTATGTGAGATATATGGACAAGGACCAGCTAGATCCATACCAAACCCCGTCGAGAAGGTGTGTGTGATTTGTGAGGCGGGTCATTCAACTTAGGAATGCCCGACCATACCCGCCTACAAAGTAATGCTTCAGGAGCAAGTTAGTGGTATAAGAGGATTTAATGGTAATTTCGGTGCACCACACGGGAATTCATACAACCCTTCGAGGAAAAACCATCCCGGTTTTAGCTATGGGAAACAACATGCCGCAATGAACCCTCCTTCACATGTTTCCCCTCCTCCACCACAACACTTTCAAAAATCCCCACACATGCAAGGACATGTGCAAGCACCACCACCTCAAGGATATTATATCCCGCCACCGCGAAGAACTCTTGAGGATACCATGAATCAATTTATCGCTAGCCAGACCGCAACCAATGCCAAATATGATCGTCTGATTGACGACATAAATACAAGTCTGTCAAAAATACAATCCTCGTTGAGTGTCCAAGAGAAGGGCAAGTTTCCTGCCCAAGGCCAAAGAGCTCCCCAAGGTCAAACCAGTGTTAGCGCCACTTCTACTAAATATCAGGAGCAATGTCAAGCTGTGACCACTCTTCGTAGTGGGAGAGTCGTTGATTTATAACCTCCCCCACATGACACAACGAAATATAAGGAGATTTCTCCCGGCACGAAAGAGGCCGAAGATGTCCCCTTAAATGAGAGTGAAACCACCCACCGCGGCACCGTTTCCTCAAAGGCTAATTCCTTCCCATAAAGGAAACCCACGTGATTACGTTCTAAACGTGCTAAAGCAAGTAAAGTTGAACTTACCTTTCCTCGATGCCATTAAGAAAATTCCATCTTATGGAAAAGTCATCAAAGACTTGTTGACAGTAAAGAGAAAGATGAAGGTAAAGAAAAATGTCTTTCTAGCACAGAACGTGAGCTCCATTCTACTTAATGATCTCTCACCTAAATTTAAAGATCCAGGTGCACCCACCATTTCCTGCATCATTGGAGAAAATAAAATTGAAAAAGCCTTACTTGATTTGGGAGCAAGTGTCAATATCCTCCCTTATTCCATTTATAGGCAACTTGATTTGGGTGATCTTAAGCCCACAAAAGTCACTCTCCAATTAGCGGATCGAACCGTGAAGATCCCAAGAGGCATATTTGAGGACGTGATCGTCCAAGTTGACACTTTCTACTTCCCAGTAGACTTTGTCATTTGGGACACGGAGCCCTCCTTCACCTCGAGCAACCATATTCCCATCATCATTGGGCGCCCGTTCTTAGCTATGGCTAATGCAATCATCAATACTCGGAATGGACGAATGCAACTCACCTTTGGGAACATGACCTTAGAGACTAACATCTTCCATATAGCCCAATATACGGGGGAAGAAGATGATCTTCACGCGGTGAGCCTAATTGATGAGATCGTAGAAGAGAACATTGAGGAAAATTTAAGTGGAGACGCCTTAGAATCTTACTTAATGTCTAGTTATGAGAGCGAGGGAACTTATTCCTAAATTGAAAGAGAGAGAGAGAGGGGTTAGAAGAAAGAAAAATGGTGGAGTTAGATATCGAACAAGTAAGAGAGGATGTAGGCACTACTCGGGAGAGAGATCTAGGGGACATGAGCATGGAAGAATTTGAAAAAGAATTCGGTCCGGTGGATGAGAGCCTTAACGACGAAGTAAAAACTCTATTGGATTCATTTAGTCACCTAGAAGAAACCGAATGGAAAGAAAAAATTGATGAATTCTTTCTTTGTGACCATCCACCCATACCACTAGAGGTCCCGAAGGCGAGTGAGGAGAAAAAGGTGTGTTTCATCCGACTTAGAGCCCGAACCATGCATTCCAAAAATTGAATGAAAATTAGGAGTTCCCTCCGAGTCAGTACACGCAAGCTATGCTTTGAGTAAGCATCACGAGGATCCCTTTCCAATTAGTCACGACGAGTCTCCCGGTCTATCCTTTATCTATGGGCGACGTTCCAACTTATTCCGGTTGTTAGTATATGATAGGAAGATGGGAGTGACAAGGAGAGCATCGAACCCCGTGAGTGGGGTCAGGTGAGTTCGTGGAGAGATGAGAGGTCGTCGCACTCCCGACGCGTATGGGGTGATTGTTAGTGTATTTTTGAGTCATGCATGAGTGTCATATAGTGTCTTGTTGCATTTTAAATATTTGTTTGTTTTATTTTTCCGCACTTATTATTTTGCCTTGTTTAGATTTTAGTCATTTTTGCTTGAGGACAATGCAAAAGTCTAAGTTAGGGAGGGTCACAAATGTGTATTTCTAAAACTTCACAAATTTTCAAAATGCCCAAAAATCTCAAAAAAATCATAAAATTTTGAAAAAAAAAAACCAAAAATATTTTTGTTCAAAATAAATAAAAATTGGAATTCATTTTTTTCAAAAATATCATTAAAAGTCGGTTTAAAGTCTCAAGTTGTAAAATTCAACATACACAAAGCCGAAAATTGACTAAAGATGGAAATCGAGAGAAAATTGACGACTTAACGAATAAGTGTGGAGATTAACAAACTCGGTGAGATTCGAGCCTATCACTTTTTGCGAGTTTTTAAATCAATCCGAGTTAATTGTTAACTAAAAGTTTTTTTTCAGCGCCTAAAAAGTCGTCGAGGATCTCAATCCTTTTATTTTGATCGGTTATGAAAAACGTGTGTGATTTTGCTTTGAAAAACGTGCCAAAAGTGATCTCTAAACTTAAATTCATCTCGAAATGCATATGGTAACTCAATTGACATTTTGGACAATGAAGTAGGCCCTCGTTTGTCACCTAAAAATATTGGCCAGAAAAAGATGCGAAAAATCACCCCTTTTGCAACCCAAATTGAGCCGAATAAAAATTTATCCTTTTCGTTTGGTAACTCGAAAAATCCAAATAGCCCGGAATTGCGAAAAATTGAAAAATTCAAAATTTAAGTCCGAAAAGTGCATAAAAAGGGGCAAGAAAAAAATAGATATAGTCAACAAAAATAGCAAGAAAAGAAAAGAAATGAAAAACAGAAAAAATAGAGAAAAAGAAGAAAAAAATGAGCAATAGCCCGAAAAAAGCACAAATGGACATCCTAAATGACTTTTCCAATTCCGAATTTCGCAACCATTTTCATGTAACCCAATATACCTTAAACCCCGAAAAAGTCCTAACAGAGTCCAAATTGCAAAATTGATTACCGCGTGGAGAGCTAAGACACCAAAAAATAATATAAGAGATTGAATGTGCGAAAAAGAGGCAATGTTCCCGTATTTAAAACCGTAATCCATTGATGAGATCTTATCACTATTAAATTTCCATCTTTCTACTTGTATGCGTTACTTTGCGTCCATTACATTTACTCTTTATATCACGCATACCGAGAGAATAACCACATTCGAGTGATTCATTTGAGAGAGCATTCCGTGAGAATTTGAAATCAAAACGAATTTTCGGATAAGTAACGTAATGATCAATCGGTGGAAATTTGCGGTTATATTTCTGGTTTCGCACACACGCACTATGATTTGAGACTATTGAACATGACTTGATGATTACTGTTTTCTAGAAAAGTTTGATTTATACAATTTTTAGGTATTTTTATTTTTCTTTGAGTCGAATTTTGTGGGAATATTCTCTGCAAACCCTCACGAGACACCACTCGTCCTACTAGGGTAACCTAGGGGTTTAAAGGCTTATTGTATACACTAAATGCAATCGCTTGCCCACGAAAGAGGTATTCTATCCCAATAAAGTTTTTGAAGGGTCTTTAAGTCATACTCTCATTCTTTTACATTGCTCGGGACGAGCAAAGTTCTAAGTTAGGGGGTTTGATTAGGCATAAATTCTTCACATTTATCCCCTTAATTTCGGTATTTTTATGATTTCGTGCGGTGTAAATAGCTTGAATTTATCTCATATCTATGCTAATAACCCTTTTGTCAAGTATTTCATATTTTGTGTATCTCTTATGTGTTTTACAACTATTTCATGAAAGAAAGATGG
The DNA here is from genome assembly GCA_949130495.1 of Sambucus nigra. Taxonomy (NCBI): domain Eukaryota; kingdom Viridiplantae; phylum Streptophyta; class Magnoliopsida; order Dipsacales; family Adoxaceae; genus Sambucus; species Sambucus nigra. The sequence goes on along the minus strand of OX422218.1, from coordinate 101,697,577 downwards.
AAAATAGAACTCAAAATAGTGAAAGAAACCAAGAATCGGGGAGTTGAAGGGTATTTTTGTAATTTTTCAGTCTTAGTACGGAGGTGGGGCCAACTGTAAAGTTGAAGAAATTTCAATTACAAGAACATTGGAAAAAACGGTACCTCAATCCGAGCTACGGTGAAGAAGTTATGCTAATTTGAAGTTGAGAAGAAATCCAAGAAAAAAGCTGTCAAACCCAAACCGAATCGAAGCTGAGGAAAAAGAACCGGTCCACCCATTTGTCACACAAAAAATCCGTTACAAAATTAGTCACACTTTCTAATCGTAACAAATTGGCACATACGAGATTTTTATTTTGTGCTTATCTTTTAGCCAAAAGAGTTTTATGTTTTGGGGACTCTTCTAAACGACTTGTAGCCTATATATTTAGTCATTAGGACTCTTTTTATTCAGATTTCATTGATGTAAAATCTCCATAACAAGTAGGAACATCTAGGAGAAAGATTCACTTACTTTGCACCATTAATTCAAGAGCTTTTCCGGTTTTTCTTCAATCTTTGATTTCTTCTTGCATGTTCTTGTTCTTCAATCTTGGTAACTTTTATTTTCAGCACTTTTATTTATTATTTCTCATATTTCATCTCTCTTTCCAAGCAAGTATGAGTTCATGCAATGTAGATAACGTAGTTTTCATTAATTTCACCATGTTAGGCTAGATTTTTAAAGGTCGGGATACATGAACCCAGCCTGATGTGTTAGTTGCATGTGTATAACATTAATCCTCTGAATTTAGTGATTGATTACGACCGTATTGCATAAGAACACAACAATTGTATATCTTTATATCTCGTTGTCCTCTGGTTAACCGGGATGATTTAGAATGCAATTCGAGTGTCACTATCGCGATACCGATTTACTCGTCCTTAGATTAAGTATGATGCGGGCTAGAACCTCGTATATGTAATGCTTGGGAGTACTAAATTCTGGGTCAAATTAATCAGTTAAATTTACCATTTTGATCGAGTGGAAAACCGAGCGTTCGTGTAAATACGCTAGTCGTTGTTATCGGCTTCCAACCACAGTACAAAAATCTAAACTGTAACTACACTCTTGTGGAATATAGTGGCTAGTCTGGCTATCGAATCCTCAGGGAACTAGGACTAGTGAACGTGATGACGTTGGATAGATAAGGAAATCCTAACTCTGACTCTAAAGAAAAAAGAAAAAATGATTTGAATTTTGGAATGACTAAAACTAAATGCAATTATGAAATTATGAAAAGGTGCAATTATACTAAATTACCTAAAATACTGATGAAAACTGATTTAAAACTTTAAACTATGAGATGAGAAAAACAGGACGGGAATACAATCCCCCAATCCAAGTGTATTGCAGATATAATACTAATCGTAAATTTAACTGATTAATTTGACCCAGAATTTAGTACTCCCAAACATTACAAATACGAGGTTCAAGCCCGCATCATACTTAATCTAAGGACGAGTAAATCGGTATCGCGATAGTGACACTCGAATTGCATTCTAAATCATCCCGGTTACCCAGAGGCAAACGAGATAAAAAGATCTACAATTGTTGTGTTCTTACGCAATACGGTCGTAATCAATCACTAAATTCAGAGGATTAATGTTATACTCATGCAACTAACACATCAAGCTGGGTTCATGTATTCCGACCTTTAAAAATCTAGCCTAACATGGTGAAATTAATGAAAACTATGTTATCTACGTTGCATGAACTCATACTTGCTTGGAAAGAGAGATGAAATATGAGAAATAATAAATAAAAGTGTTGAAAATAAAAGTTACCAAGATTGAAGAACAAGAACATGCAAGAAGAAATCAAAGATTGAAGAAAAACCGGAAAAGCTCTTGAATTAATGGTGCAAAGTATGTGAATCTTTCTCCTAGATGTTCCTACTTGTTATGGAGCTTTTACATCAATGAAATTTGAATAAAAAGAGTCCTAATGACTAAATATATATATGCTAGAGGTTGTTTAGAGGAGTCCCCAAAACATAAAACTCTTTTGGCTAAAAGATAGGCACAAAATAAAAAATCTCGTATCTGCCAATTTGTCACGCTTAGAAAGCGTGACTAATTTTGTAACTGATCTGGAGCGTGACTAATTTCGTAACGGATCTGGTGCGTGAAAAATGAGCGGGGCGGTTCTTTTTCCTCAGCTTCGGTTCGGTTTGGGTTTGACAGCTTTTTTCTTGGATTTCTTCTCAAATTCAAATTGGCATAACTTTTTCACCGTAGCCCGGATTGAGGTACCGTTTTTTCCAGTGTTCTTGTAATTGAAAGATCTTCAAGTTTCCAGTTGGCCCCACCTCCGTACTAAGGCTTCAAAATTACGAAAATACCCTTCAACTCCCCGATTCTTGGTTTCTTTCACTATTTTGAGTTCTCTTTTCCATCTTTCTTGCATGAAATACCTGTAAAACACATAAGAGATACACAAAATATGAAATACTTGACAAAAAGGGTTAGTAGCATAGATATGAGATAAATCCAAGCTATTTACAAGGCACGGGATCATAAAAATACAGAAATTAAGGGGATAAATGTGAAGAATTTATGCCTAATCACCCCTATAAAAAAAATCAACTGAAAAAAAGTGTTTGTTATTTTTAAAAAATAGGTAAAAAATACTGATAATTTTTACCCTTTAAATTGGTAATTTTTTTTACCTATTTTTTAAAAATAACAAAACACATTATTTTTAGCTGAATATGTTATGGCTCACTGAAATATCATGAACCCATATAAAAATATCAACTCAAAATTATTATTTTTACTATTTAAAAAAAATAGTTATGTTCATAGGTATGTTGGAGAGAGTGACTATATATATGTGAAACATACCTACTATATAGATGCTATCGTTGGAGGTTGCCTGTAGTGGGCGGTCCACCCTCGCATTGACCAACAAGTGTTGAATAAGTTCCCCGGTCATAGGTCCATCACATGACCCCTGTGTGTGAGTTTAGATTCTAGTGGGGTACTGGGGTATGGATTTAACCCATGGATGTAAGATTATGATCGCCTCCAAATATATGTTTACAATTTTGGTTCGGTGGTGAGATTCTGACCCGTTGCCCCAGGAATGGTACGTGTTGTACTTGGAGCCAATAACATGATAGAGAATGCATCCCCGAGGTCTCAGCTCCGGGGATACGATTATATGGAGACTGATATATTTGTACGTGTATGAGATGTGATGTGTATAGACGTATATAAACATGTTAACGGTGGCTGACAGGCATTTGGAGAGATCGTTGAAGGAATATGAGAAAGAATTCATGAGGATCCAGGTTAGGTAAAGGAAGCTCATAACCAGATTCTCTATCGGTTGCAGTACCTATCATGGAACCATGGTCGTTATAACTGGATTCTATTAAAATAACCTATTCATGATGGGGCGACGTGTTGGACGAAGGGACTGATGGAGGCCTCTCACTAATTGGAGGGACCCACCAGCAACCTGGAGACAGATCAAACAAATAATGAGTTAAGAGAAAAATCTTAACAAGTGTTTATTATTGTTAAGTCACCGTTACTGGTGGAGTTTGACGAAAAATCTTAACAAGTGTTTATCATTGTTAAGTCACCGTTACTAGTGGAGTTTGACAAAAAATCTTAACAGGTGTTTATCATTGTTAAGTCACCGTTACTGGTGGAGTTTGACGAAAAATCTTAACAAGTGTTTTCATCATTAAGTCACCATAGCTGGTGGAGTTTGATGAAAAATCTTAACAAGTGTTTATTATTGTTAAGTCACCATTACTGGTGGAGTTTGATGAAAAATATTAGAAAGTGGTTGTCATTGCTAAGTCACCGTTATGGGTGTCACCGTTATTGGTGGAACTTTACAAAAGGGAAAATATTAACAAGTGTTTTCATTGTTAAGTCACCATTATCAGTGGAGTTTGAACGTTTGAAAAATGAGAATCTTCTAGATTGTACATTGTCAAGAATAAAGGACAAACAACAAGAAACGAAGAGAAACTAGTGAAGTACCTCAGCAATGGATGGAGTAAGAATGTGATCCACCAAAGACGCAACAATGGCAGGAACTGTTGGGGGCAGGTTCATCTCCTAAGAAGGCTCAACCGCACCCTCAAGTAGAGGAACCTCAATGTACGCTAAAGCTCCTGCGCCAACGAAAGGTACTAAGGCCAATATTGGGGTGGCGTTGGATGAAGACGTTTGACCTCCCATGGATGCACCCACACTTTTGGTGCCAGAAGAAGCACTATGCTGGGCAGAGGGGTTAACGATGGCTTTATGGATAGGAAGAGTCCCAATAGACGTTGGTGGGATTAGACCTGGAGAGAAATGAAAAATTAAACTAAGTGTTAAAAGTGGGGAATAGATACAGAATAAAAGAGACATACTTCACGTTTAGTTCACCTCAGTAATGTTACTAAATAGGGAAACTGCAGTGATGGGTCTTGTCAATACAGATGGAAGAATAATGTTAGCCAATAAAGAAGCCACTTCGACCTGAGGCATCCCAAGAGGCTAAAATTCAGCAAAAAAAAAGAGAGAGAAAAGATGTCAGACCTAACAGTTTTCAGAATGTGCTACCTCTGGAGAAATTTCTGTAGCTGGAATGATGAGCAGAGGAACCTTGGGCTGGGGTGATAATTCAGAGGAAAATGGGGGAGCTTCCTCTGGCTAAGAGGAAATTACCACAGATTTAACGGAATCACCCCCTGCAGTAGCATCCTTCGCACATTGGGAGGATAAACGGTGAGAGTAAGTAAGCCCGATCACGGGGGAATGGAGAGGAGTTACATCGGTCTGAGAGGAACCGAAACATCCCCCTACGAAAGGACTCATAGGGGGTCTTGTCCTTTCTTCTTCATCTCCCTTCACCAAAGTTGATAAGAGTTAGGCCGATGCAGTTTGTTAAAAAAATGATGATGAAAAAAAACATGTATACCTCTGATCTAGAGGGAGAATGGAAGGATATCACCATTGGCGAATAAGGAGGGGAAACAACAGTAGAGGGAGATGGGGAGAGATGTACATTTGGAGCCCATTTCTTCTGGGAATTAGTATCCAATGTCTTTTCCTCCCATCCGAAACACTAACACTTTGAGGAACCCTTGAGCTCTTCTCCCTCTTTGACCCTGGTTCCAACGGATCTACTAAGATAGTGGGGAAGGTAGTAGTTGGAGGAATGGCGGGAGCGTGTCGTCGAAACTCAAAATTTATTTGCTCCACCTTAGCCTAAATTTTCTTCCTCAACTCCTCACTCACTTCTGCAGACATAGGAGGAGGAACAGAGGCAATGGGAAATGCCTCTAAAGGAGCTTGGGACTGAGGTTAGGACTTAGACTTTGAGGAAGTCCCACTCTTGGACCCCCTAGCTTTTTTGGCTAGTGGAAGGGAAGGTCCTTCGCCAGAAGCTGCTTTGGTTAGAACCCCTTCACTAGTGACACCTCCAGAAGGAGCAAGATGTTTGGATGCCAGGGCTTTATTTGGCTTTAGAGTAGCAACGGGAATTATGGAACAGTGTGGAGGAAGCTCAGTGGGAGGTTCCTTCAGAGTTTTGCTCAAAGGGAACTCCATTCCTAGAACGAAATTTCCTTTTAAACCCAGTTCCTGTGAATAAAATGACAACACTGGGGATATACAAGAGGCCCTCAATAAATTCAAATATATGGGCCAGTTGATTGGGCCAATACTTGGTGGGAAATAAAGAAGTCACATCTCCTTGCCTGAAGATACTAGGGATGGTGACTCTATCAGACATTGTGGAGCTCACCCCCCACGCAGCAGTGTAAGTGAGGAGAGAACAAGCCTCATTGAATGTGACCTTGGGGTGGTTTAGCTGGAAAATGGGGTGAAGAGCCCCTTGGTAAAAACCAAATTGACGGGGACACCGATGGGGGTTGTAATGTTCACATGTGTATCCCCACGTGGTGTAGGATAGTAAGTAACTTGGAGAGAACATAAGAACCACAACAAGTGAAGGGTCTTCTTCCAGAAGATTCACAGTTATTGGTTGGACCTCCCTTAGATCACTTCTGAAAAAATCACAAGTATGGAGGAAAATTTCCTCTCAGTACGGTCGCATCACAAAATAGTCCCATTTGTCAATAACAGAGGTTAACTCCTTTCAACTTTGCCTCTTGTGATAAATGTAAGAACGAGGAGGCAGAATTGTTTCTCTCGAAGGAGTACGATTGGTTTTAGCTGCTACATCGGGGAAACGAATATAGAGGAAGCCCGTAAGAAGTACGCAGTTGGCAAAGTTATCCAGGTTATGACGGCCAAGAGACCATTCCATGTCAAAGTGGGTTCTATCAAGCCATATATAGAGTGATCCTAGGGAAATCGTAGCCATATGAATCTTATTACATCGGGCCAAACAAAGGGATATATTGATGAGGTCCCTTTGGGGTTGGTCGTTAGGTTTACCCATTAAAAGGAAGTGAGAGAGAATGAAAAGGATGTAAGAAGGTAGTTCTAATGATTTACCATGACCAGGGGCAACCTAAGAAGAGCTATCCTTAGAAGGATCCCCAAAGAAATAGTTCATAAGGGGAGTGAAGGTGACTTTGTTTGAAGTACCTATGCACCTTCGGCATATACGGTCCAACTTTGAACGGTTAGTAGCCTCTTGGGCATCCAAAGCTTCATCAGAATAGTGCTCATGGTCTGTGTCCTCAAGCCAAAGAAGTTGACAATTGTCTTCCAGCGTTACTGTGAACTCACCCCATGCAGTAATTAAAGTGTGAGTGGTAACATTCTAGTGAGATACTAGGATGGGGACGATAGCATTGTTCTTTGACAGAGTAAACTCACCGAACCACTTGGATCGATGAACCCCAATTTTTATGAGGATGACAGCGTGGGAACTCTGCATGTGAGCATTCCAGTTAGAAAAGTGAGAAGGAGAACCCTCAAGCCCTTCGAAGTAAATATGGGACCATGGGAAGTCCCCTCGCTCAAGGCAAAATCGAAGAGTCCCCTCTGGAGGGGAGAAAACCCCAATCAGTAACATTTTCATCCTCATCAACAAGTACCACGGCATCACACTTGGCGTTAAAAATGCAGGCCTTGCAAAACCTAGAAAAATCATCACCCTAGCCAAAAATGGGGGACCAACGGTAAAAACGTTGTTGCTCTTGGTGAGCGACAGTTAAAGAGGTGGTGCCCTCAGTAACAACGACGGCAGAAGTGGTGGTAGTAGGGGTGGCAGGTGGAGTGTTGGTGGCAGACGCACCAGTGTTTCTTGAAGAAGCCATTACCGATAAAACTGAAGTATAAAAATCTTGAAAGAGCTACCAGATGATTAACAATGGAGTAACCAAAGGTTGAAGGTGATTAAAGAGGAAAGAGATGAAGAAAGGCTGGATAATAATGGAGTTTGTATAGACTTTCTCTCTCTAAAGTATACCTGGAGTTTGAAGAAGACGAAGAAGATAGCTAAGTGTTTTGAAAAATAGACGTTTGCAATCCCTTGAACCCGTCTTTTGAATTTTCCCACTAACACACGTGTAGAACTGCCGATAATCATTTCAAGTGGACATGTGGCACTTCGAGGAGTGTCGTGACAGTTGAAAAGACAACACCACGCCATTAATGAAGTGATGCATGGGGAATATAAAGGGTTTTCTTCCTAGGTAAGTTTGAGTTTTGGCGCCAGAATTTTCGTCAGACATATCCAATCGCTCCCAGCGCAAAAACTGTCCCAACAGTTTAAAAAGCAACGATGTCCCCTCACCATAAGTCCAAACGTTATTTAATTTGAGATTTAGGTACATCGAGGAGAATTTTTTTTCTTTTTCGAACATGAAGAAACGATGACACAACAGAGCCCAAACGAAGTAGCACCTTCATGTAGGGAGAAATTTCTTAAGGAGAGATTTACAACGAAAAACCCACTGCCTACAACTATACTCCACAACATCATGAATGGGAGAATTTCATTTACCAAGAGTCAGAACAGGTATTTGAGAAAGTCAGTAGGTATTTTGAGAGAATTCCAAATTAGCTAAGGAAGCAAAGATAGAACGGTTGAATCTCAGCAACAGGAAAAAGTGGTGATGTCCCTTCGCCAAATCGCCAATGATCCGCAGCACTTTGGTTTAGGTACATCGAGGAGAATTTTACTTTTTCTTGGCAGTAATAACGGAAGAGGCCATAATGAAGACAGAGACACCAAGGTTCATCAGATTGATAAGTTTTCGTGCAGACATTTATTGTTCCCATAAAAAATCTCTCCACGAAGAGGCAAATGTAGAGGGGATTTAAGGTAATCTTGAGATTAGAGATAATCCCCCCATTAACAACAGTGTTTGGGATTAAGACAATGAGGCAGCTCAGGCGAGACAGCTCAAGTAAGGCATCTTAGCATGATGACTCAGCGTCGCAGCTCATACTTTAGCTTTGTTGCATTACTTAATGATGTTATATCTTTTTTTATATTGACCATGAGCTTTAACGATTGTAATAATGTAACGATTATAATGGCATTCAGTGTGAGGTCAAACGGTACTCGCGAGAGACCAGGCTTGGCAGGGCCCGGGAGAGATTCCATGCTCTATCTTATGACCTCACCGTGGGAACTTTAGAGGGACTTGGTTTGGAGGATTGGGAAGTGAGGAACAATTGGGGCTTGTCCTGACCATCTTATATACCCCTGGTAAAACACCAAAAGACGCTGACCATAGAACCTCGGGCGGAGCAGCCTTGAGTTCCATCGGGCTTTGAGTTGTGAACCAAATAACCCTCTACTTAATGTCACATCTACTTTATGTGATGCCACTAACCATCTAGGCAATGTCAAATATGCACTTGAGTAGACCACTGTGGTATTTATCTCACCTCAGCAATGTTACTAAAGAGGGGAACTAAAGTGATGGGTCTTGTTGTGGCCATCCCCGCCGATCCCCTCCACAGAGGGAGGAAGAATCCTTCGGGTCCCACGCGTCCCCTCTCGGGAGAGCACTTCGGCCGGTGTCAATTTTGTGAGGTGTGAAAAATGTAGAGAGATTCAGAGTCGCCAATATATTTTACTCAAAATAGATAAAACAAAAAGGGGAAGCCACCCCGAAGGATGGCACCCAAAGACATACTGGTGCGTGCGAAACCAAAATGATTCGAAAAGGGTTCGGAGGCTTAGTTACGAAATGGGAAGGTGTTAGGCACCCATTCCTCCCTTTCGGTCTCTCATGGATATTTGCTATTTTCCTTTATGTTTCCCCCCGTGAGATGTGTGCATGTGTATATATATAGAATGGAGGTAGGAATCCTCAGCTTGTATCATGAAAAAGATAAAGCGAGTCATCCATAGGAAGATTATAAAAGTAATATTAGAAAAATAAGATTTACACGGTTACCCCTACGTTGATCGCTATAAAGGAGCGATAACGCATATGGAGTAATGTGTCACTAAGACTAAGGATATATATAATATAAGAAAAATGGATTTAGAGAAATTAGGAAATGAGATAAAAATTGAGAGAAAGGACTCGAGTCTCGGGTTTTATCCCGAGACGCCTACGTAGCCTATAAAGGCATCAAAGTCCACGTAGTTCGCATACAAAGCAAAGGGGTGGGGTTTATCCCATAAATCCAAATGTGGGATCTCTTATTTGTAAGTGTGTGTGTGTGTGTAGAAAAGGTGTTTTAGTTGTGAGAAAAATGTGGAAAAAGTGTGAGAATCCCTACTTGGAATTTATGAGCAAACCCTCTTTTTCTTGTTTTGAGGTTTTTATTTATATGAAAATAAGAGATGTGCAATAATACTAAATAAAAAGTATATTAGGATGTGTGAGATGAGATTATAAAAGTGCTAAATAAGAAAACAAGTTATTGGGAATTCAAGAAAATTTAAGAGAGAGAGTTTGATAAAGTTGGACCTTCTTGAAGATCTTGAGCTTGATCTTGAATGTTGGAGAGCATCCCTTGAGCTTGGATGATGATGGAGAGTGGATAATTCATCAAGTTTGATGAAAAGGATGATGAAAAGTGAAGGTAAAAGAGGGATTTGGAAGTTGAAATCACGCTGCCTTCGAGAGAGGTTTCTGGGATTCGTTCAGAGAGATTTTTATCAGATCTGGGCTCCCTTGCAAATGAGTCCAATGCCTCCTTTTATAACCCCAGGGGACTGCCGATCGGACCTATCATGGCAGTGCCTATCGGCAGGTGCCGATAGGCAGGATCTGGGACCTACCATTTGGTAGTGCGCCTCAGGATTTTTCAGAAAATTGGCCGCTGAGGGAAAACCGTTAGTCATAATTGCACCCGGGGCATACCATTAGAAAGGTATTTTAGAGACCTTCGAAAGTCCTTTGGACCGCTCCCGAGTTCGGGAGTTGACTTTGGGTCAAATGTGGCTCGGAAGCGTTTGTCGGTCCATTGGACGGGGAATCGCGCGGACGCACACGGGGCATACCGTTGGAAAGGTTAGGAGATGTACTTCGACATTAAAAAAGAGTTTGACCCAGTTTGGAGAGTTGACTTTGGTCAACCAGGCCCGGGAAGCGCTCGGTGGCTTCCCGGAGTCAAACGGATCGTTCGTCCGCATGGAAAGTCAGAATTGCGCACGGGATGGACCGTTGGAAAGGGTATTCAGTGCCCTTCAAAGATTCATTCAACCTTGGTCAAGATGAAGAGTTGACATAGGTCAAATAGAGCCCGGGAGCGCCCGGTGGCCTCTGGGTCAGGTTTCGGACGCAAATGGCGCGTTCGTCCGCATGGTAAGTCGGAATCGTCCACGGGGCGGACTGTTGGAAAGGTTATTCAGTGCCCTTATAAGATTCATTCATCCTTAGTCGAGTTGAAGAGTTGATATAGGTCAAATAGAGCCCGGGAGCGCCCGTTGGCCTCTAGGTCAGGTTTCAGACGCAAATGGGGCGTTCGTCCGCATGGTAAGTCGGAATCGTGCACGGGATGGACTGTTGGAAAGGGTATTCAGTTCCCTTAGAAGATTCATTGAGTCTCGATCGAGACGAGGATTTTGACTTTTGGGTCAAACTAAGCCGGAGGGTGCCCGATGGCTTCCAGGTAAGTACTCGGGACGTGACGTGGGTTTATAGTGATGAAGGGAGGTACTAGGCACCTAAGGAGAGTTAAGGGGTAACAGAATGGGGTGTCTAGAGAGCCCCTCGATGGGTGAGTTTGGAACAAATGATAGCCGTCGATTAGACACCGCATGATGCTTTTGAGGGAGTATGACCGATTCAGAGGGTCGAGGTCGATTCTGAGGACCTAAGAAGTATGCTGGGGATGATCAATTCGGAGGATCGAGGTCAGTTTTGAGGACCTAAGGAGATGAGTATGACCAATTCAGAGGGTCGAGGTCAGTTCTGACCTAAGAGTGGTGATGACCGAGGTTAATTCTGACCTAATTCAGGTGACGATCCAAGACCGGGGTCAATTATGACCCAAGAGTGGTGACGACCGAGGATCGAGGTCAATTCTGACCTAACTAAGGTGACGATCCAAGACCGAGGACAATTCTGACCCAAGAGTGGTGACGACCGAGGACCGAGGTCAATGCTGACCTAACTAAGGTGACGATCCAAGACCGGGGACAATTCGGACCCAAGAGTGGTGACGACCGAGGTCAATTCTGACCTAACTAAGGTGACGATACAAGACCAGGGCCAATTCTGACCCAAGAGTGGTGACGACCGAGGACCGAGGTCAATTCTGACCTAACTAAGGTGACGATCCAGGACCGGGGCCAATTCTGACCCAAGAGTGGTGACGATCGAGGACCGAGGTCAATTCTGACCTAACTAAGGTGACGATCCAAGATCGGGGCCAATTATAACCCAAGAATGGTGACGACCGAGGACCGAGGTTAATTCTGACCTAACTAAGGTGACGATCCAAGACCGGGGCTAATTCTGACCCAAGAGTGGTGACGACCGAGGACCGAGGTCAATTCTGACCTAACTAAGGTGACAATCCAAGACCGGGGCCAATTCTGACCCAAGAGTGGTGACGATCGAGGATCGAGGTCAATTCTAACCTAACTAAGGTGACGATCCAAGACCGGGGCCAATTCTGACCCAAGAGTGGTGACGACCGAGGACCGATATCAATTCTGACTTAACTAAGGTGACAATCCAAGACCGAGGTCAATTCTAACCTAACTAAGGTGACGATCCAAGACCGGGCCCAATTCTGACCCAAGAGTGGTGACGACTGAGGACTGATGTCAATTATGACCTAACTAAGGTGACGATCCAAGACCGGGCTCAATTCTGACCCAAGAGTGGTGACGACCGAGGACCGAGGTCAATTCTGACCTAACTAAGGTGACGATCTAAGACCGGGGCCAATTCTGACTCAAGAGTGGTGATGATCGAGGACCGAGGTCAATTCTGACCTAACTAAGGTGACGATCCAAGACCGGGGCCAATTATGACCCAAGAGTGGTGACGACTGAGGATCGAGGTCAATTCTGACCTAACTAAGGTGACGATCCAAGACCGGTGCCAATTCTGACCCAAGAGTGGTGACGACCAAGGACCGAGGTCAATTCTGACCTAACTAAGGTGACGATCCAAGACCAAGGCCAATTCTGACCTAAGAGTGGTGACGACCGATGTCAATTCTGACGTAACTAAGGTGACGATCCAAGACTGGGGCCAATTCTGACCCAAGAGTGGATACAACCAAGGACCGAGGTCAATTATGACCTAACTAAGGTGACGATTCAAGACCAGGGATAATTCTGACCCAAGAGTGGTGACGACCGAGGACCGAGGTCAATTCTGACCTAACTAAGGTGACGATCCAAGACCGGGGACAATTCTGACCCAAGAGTAGATAAAGATTGTATTTTGATTCTGCTGGAGAAAGAGCTTTGTGATTCCGCTTTGAGCTGGGGAGCTGCTAGCCGGGGGAAGCTTTTTAGGAGACCTCGCAGGGGAGAACAACCTATTTTGGGTGCTGTAAGAGAATTCCGCTGGGGAAGTGATCAGGTGATCCTTAGGGATTTTCCAGAGCTTTGCCTGGAGGAGATTTCACTTAGTTTTTTAGGATTCCGCTGGGGAAAAGGGGTTCCGCTAGGAATAAGAATTTGGATCTGAGATTCCGCTGGGGGATGATGAATGGGCCGGGGAAAATTTGGATTGTCCTTTAGGAAAGATTGCTCGGGACCAGTGGTTCTTCTGATTTCTACTGGGAAAAATACCATGTGATATTGTACCGCACCGGATAGCCGATGGTTGTAAAGTTCGATGAGGAGGTGATTCAGTGGTCCGGGCGCCTTGCCCGAGAGGTCAATCGCTTGGATTTTGAGGGCTCATTTGGGGAAAACAGTGTGTCGCCCGAAGGAGTGCGAAATTTCCTTAATGAAAACGTTCTAAATCCTTCCTTGGATTTTTAGGAATTTTTCGGGGATTTTTCGAGGCTTTCTGGTATTTTCTGGGAATTTTTGCACGAAATTTTAAGGGGGGTGCCGGTCGACATAGACTGAGAGGTGCCATTCGGCAGTGGCACGGGCTTTTGGGATGCCTCGGCATGGCGTTTGGCCTCCTATATAAAGGGGGCGAATTCCCCTCATTTTTCACAGCTTCCTGCCTTCTCTCTTTCTGCGATTCCTCTTTGCGAATCGTTCTAGCATTCCGATCTTCAAGAAATGGCCCCTTTTGTGAGCACCACTGTCCACCGGGAGTGGTTGACCATTGATGACTGGGCGAATGTGGATTGGAGGGACAGGGTTCCCCTTGCTTTGGGGAATGAGAATGCCTTTGATGCATTCGAGTCGGTTGCGGATGAGAGGACCTTGCTGCGGGAGCCGTCGCGTCATCGCTCTTCGAGAGTGATTCTCGGTGGTTATGTAAGTAACCTGACCTTTGGCATTTTTTTCCTTTTTGGGTGATTTTTCCTTTTCTTGACCTTTGAATGAATTTTTCCTTTCGCCAATCGGATATTTCTTTGAAGAACATGCGTGCCCGCGGGACGACGGGGCTTAGGGATGTTTGGGAGCATCTTCCACCTGTGGTGTGCTGGATGGTATCATCAGCGGGTTTTGGTAGGTTGGCGGCTGCGCTAGATGAGACGCCTCGTTCGACAACAGTTTTTTGTGCCTTGGGGGAGAGGTGGTGGGACACTATCCACACTTTTCATTTTGGCTTCGGGGAGATGACGGTGACTCCCATAGATGTGCAGCAACTGCTGCGGCTAGATTGTGACGGGGAGCAGATAGATGTGGAACTCTCTTTGCGGGTGAGGCCGGAGGCGGTGTATGCGGCACTCGGTGATGTGAGGAGGATAGTCTCTGGAGATTCTATCCGGTTGTCCTTGCTGAAGGATGTTCTGCTGAGCAGGGTGGTTGATGTGGAGGACGAGATGCAAGTGAGGAAGATGGCCCGATTGTTCATTTTGTTGGTGCTGGGAGGTTTCATGGTGGCGTCGAGCGGCGACGTCATCCATTTGTGGTTTCTGCCATACTTGAGGATGTTTTCGAACATCCCTTTCTATGATTGGGGGAGTCTGACCTTGGCGACCCTTTACTCTTCTCTGAATGCGTTCAGTCGGTGCTGCCGGCAGACTTTTACTGGAGCCACATATCTCCTTGAGGTATTCTTTACTTTGCGCATTTCTATTTCATGCATTCGCATTTTCCTTTCATGCATTCGCATTTTCCTTGGTGGGATTCACATGATAAAAATGGGATTTTGGGGAATGATATTATAGAAGTTGATTTAATTATAATCCTATGTAAAGTCTGAGATTGATTTATATATAAAAGATGCGATCTTGAATAAAATTTGAGATTGATTCGTAGAGAATATGTGATATTGAGTGGTTCTTGGGAGAATCGAAACAATCTTGAAATTGAATGATGAAAAAATTTGATTTCTTATTGATTATGTAGAATCCCATGGATTATTATGTTATCGGATTAATTGGGACGTAAAAATGTGCAACTTTACATTTAGAATTGATGGGATAATGTTATGTTGGGTTTGGATGAATATTGGTGTACATATAATGTATAAAAATTTAAGATAACTAATCAGAAATTTAGCAGCCCCGCCGAGGCCAGGATTAGGGGCAAATCGGTTCGGCTAGTCCAGGCTTGTTATTTTGTTTCCTTTGTGAATTGTTTGGGATTCGAATCAATTTAAGAAGTCCATAAATGAAATTTAAGACTTCTAGAAATATGTGGGACATTATTGTACCTTAGGTTAGTCGATAATAAATTCGGGGTATGGAAATATGGGTGTTTAGGATGAACAACACATAGAAATTAAGTAATGAAATCAGTTTTGAATTTTGGATAGAATTGGGATACGAGGTGGAGTTAAATATCTTAGTGCCCAGATTAATAATAATAATATTTTTGAACTAATTATAAGTAAGTGACTACTTATGTATTCAGGAGTCGAGGTTAGACTCGAGAATTATGGGCTAGTGTTGAGAGTGACTTATGCACATTTAGCCGATTATATATATATATATATATATATATATATATATATATATATATATATACATTCAGGCTCTTCAACATACCTTTTAATAACATACCTATGAACATACCCATTTTTTAAAATGGTAAAAAAAATAATTTTGGGATGATATTTTTTATATGGGTTCCTGATATTTCAGTGTGCCCCTATAAAAAAATCAACTGAAACAAATGTGTTTGTTATTTTTAAAAAATAGGTAAAAAAATGACAATTTTTACCTTTTGAAATTATGAGTTTTGTTTTACATATTTTTTAAAAATAACAAAACACATTAGTTTGAGATGAATATTTTTATAGGGGTACATTGAAATATCATGAACCCATACAAAAAATATCAACTCAAACTTGTTTTTCTTACTATTTAAAAAAATAGGTATGTTCATAGGTATGTTGGAGAGCGTGACTATATACATATGTGAAACATACCTACTATATAGATGTTTTCATTGGAGGTTGCCTGTAGTGGGCGGTCCACCCTCGTATTGACCAACAAGTGTTGAATAATTTCCCCGATCATAGGTCCATCGCATGACCACTGTATGTGAGTTTAGATTCTAGTGGGGTATTGTGGTATGGTTATAACACATGGATGTAAGATTATGATCGCCTCCAGTTATATGTTTACGATTTGGGTTCGGTGGTGAGCTTCTGACCCGTTGTCCTAGGAATGGTATGTGATATACTTGGAGCCGATAGCATGCTGGAGAATGCATCCCCGAGGTCTCAGCTCTGGGGATACAATTATATGGAGAGTGATATACATGTACGTGTATGAGATGTGATATGTATAGACGTATATAAACATGTTAAATATATACATATGAATAAAATGAATGTGTGAATATTGAATTAATAACTAGTGTGAAGTTATATGAATCGGTTATCGATGAGAATTAAAATATTCATGAGTATATGTTAGATAAATGAGAATTAAAGAAAAGTGTAAATACATGCTACACGGTTTGGCTATAAGTGTAGCATATGGCACTAAGAGAAGTGTTGGTACTCTTTAGGAAGGGTAGCATTACTAGGATGTTTAAAATTCACGCATTAGATGCACATTATAGTTGAGGGACTAGAATTATCTCATGGAAGTGTGACACCAGTTTAAATATGAACGATTAGATTGCATATTTATTATTGTACTTTAAACACTTGCAAAATATTTTCAAATGGTTTTTGGGCTCTAACCCGTATCAAAAGCTTTTAAAAAACCTTTTAGGTGCCCAACCACAGGGATGCCAAGTATAATCATTCCTCCTGTTCAGATGATACTACATCAATTGTGGATGCCTGTAGCGATTCCTTAGATGCATATATCTTTTATTTCTAAATAGGACTTCAGTCAATTGTTTATTTTGGCATGTCACCCATTATCAGACAATGTTTATTTTATTTAGACTTTATTTCATTTCAGTTAAGATGGATTAATTTTTACCGGCTGTGATTCGACTATTTTGATTATTACATTTATGGATCAGTTTATTACCGAGTGTGATTCGGCTATTTTGTTCTATGGATCACTTTATTATTGTGGTGAATGGATATTTAATTTATTAGAATAGTTTCTTATGAGAATGAAAGTTTTATTTTGGCAAGCTAATAAGTTTTAAAATTTGTCAGCGGGATTAATAGGTTATTAATAATTAATTTCATTTTCGACAGTGATGCTAAGAATGATCTAGTCTGAGATTCATGTTTTATTTTAGTAGAAGGATGGCCACCCTTTATTTAAATAGGCAGGGTGTCACAGATGGTATCAGAGAATCGAATTCTAGTGTCTTTAGGATCACTACAACTTACTACAATTTCAGCATAGCGTCCTTTGATATAGAGCCCTATTATTAGGACTGTTTCATTCATATTTATGCATTAACACTCTTCAGTTGTTAAGATGTAGATAACTTGTGACATAAATATTCGATCTTGTTTCATATGCCACTGAAGAGAGGAAGACCAGCTAGGGCCACCAGTTGGTCTAACGTAGAAGAGGCTCAGCAGGAGCCTCGGGTTCCACAAAAAATAGTGATGGCTATAGAGGTAGCCACTATAGTTTCTCAAGAGATTAATTCCTCCGTGACCGCTATAACACAATAGTACCCACAGACTCTGGCGCAACAGCCGGACCACCCAGAACCATTAATGTGGGAGAGATTTCATGAGGCCTTTTCGAAAGCGCATCCACCAGAGTTCAGGGCAGTACATACGTGGTTACTTCCAGTCTATGGAAGAAAGATATACATCGTTATCTTTGCATGGTTGAGTGCAGTGACACTTATAAATAAATTTTGGCCACGTTTAAGTTAGTGGGAACAACATTACAGTGGTGGTAGTCAGTGACCATGTCTAAGGAGAGGGAGACGATGATGGCAGAGTTTTGGGTACAGTTTAATCACAAGTTCTTTCCATTCATGATTCAGACTGAGATACGGAGGATGTTTATTGATGTAACACAAGATTGATGGACTATAGCCGAGTTTGAGGAGGATTTCACCCATCTGGCGAACTTTATGACTAATGAGGTCAACACTGAAGAGAAAAAGATGTTGAAGTTCATTCATGGATTCATTGGTGGGTCCAACAACATTTTCTAGGTAATTTGGTATTAAAGACTTAGACTGAGTTCTTCAATGTCGTACTTCTTCACTGTCAAGATCAGCACTTCCCTGTGAAGGGAGGTAATAAAGTTGGAAAGTTTACCTAGCATGGAATGACGGGAGGTAATGGTACCAGTGGGGCACCGCAGTAGCAGTCTGGTAAATAGCACGAGCGGGATGCCCAAAAGGGGGATCCGAATAAGAGATCTTGATTAAAGGGGTTCATATTAGGTGACAGTGGGTTTGTGTAAGACTAGTAGGGCCAATAACAGTAACGTATTCCTCGGGGCCAACAGATCCAAGAGAACAATGGGCGTGGCGATCGGGACCAGAGACCAAGGCAGCCCCGATAGGGCCAATTATAGGGAATTTTATGGGTCGATGCTTTATTTGTGGGTAGCCAATCCATATGCGCAGATGTTGCCCGAAGTGGGCCAGGGAGTAGCTAGAGGGTTCCTAAAAGGGTCAGCAGACACAATTATCGCCACTAGAACCACCAGCTCCAACTGTAGCACCGTGAAAGGGACAATTATAGTATGGGTGTATTTATAACGTCCAGAATGCGATGATTCCACAGGCGCCGTAAGCGCCACCAACTGTAGAGAGTACATTTTGTATCCATGGGCATACGGGTCGGGTATTATTTGATACAAGGGCATCACATTATTTCAATGGAACTAAATTTGATTGAGAGACCATTTTATTAGATACTGCAGATATTATTTTTATATGTGTCAATTCACCTTTGGGTAGTGGGCCCCTCATTCACTCCATTTGTAAAGGAATAGTGATAGATGTTGGAAGATTGTGTTTAGCAGCCGATTTACTTATATTAGATATAATCGGGTACGATGTCATTTTGGGCATGGACTTATTGGTCGGGTACAGAGCAATGGTGGATTGTTTTAGTTGGATTGTCATGTTTGCCATTCTGGGATAGGATATGTTTTTGGTGGCGATGACTCTTCCCGAGGGAAGGTCGAGTATGCACCTTTACTATATCGAGGAGGAGACCTAACTAAAGGTGGTTATCTCATTGACTCGATCCGAATGGATAGGTATTTTTTGAATGTGTTCCTAGAGATATTGGGTTTTCCACTAAGTCGAGAGATTGAGTTCATTATCAATTTAGCACCGGAACTAGGCCGATTGCATGCACTCCGTATGCATGACCCCACTAGAGATACGTGAGTCGAGGGATTATATTCAGTAGCTTTTAAGGCATGGATTTATTCGACGGAGTACATCACCATGGTATTCTCTAATGTTGTTTATGAAAAAGAAGGTTGGTTCTCTTCGACTGTGTATTGATTATCGAGAGTTGAACAAGGTGTCGATTCAAAATAAATACCCGTTGCCTTGAATTGATGATTTGTTCGACCGATTGAGAGGAGAGACTTACTTCTCAAAGATAAACTTGAGATCGGGCTATCACCAGTTATGTATTAAGGAGCAGTATGTCTTCAAGACCGCACTCCTTACGCAATATGGGTCGTATGAGTTCAAGGTTATGACATTTGGGATAACCAATGCACTAACAATATTCATGAATCTTATAAATAAGGTGTTTAGAGACTTTCTAGACCAGTTCGTAATTGTGTTCATAAATAAGATTATGGTCCATTCTCGAACTGAGGACGAGCACGCAAAGCATTTGCATATGGTTCTACAGAAGTTACGGGACCATCAGTTATACGCCCAGTTCAAGAAGTGTGGGTTCTGGTTGCGAAAGGTGCAGTTTTTTAGGCGATATTATGTCTCACTGAGGAATTTTAGTATATTCAAGTAAGGTTGAATGTAACACCTCGTATTTTTTATGATAAAGAATTTATTTAATTTGGTGAATTAGAATTTAAACTAAATTGATGATTTGGAGAAATGATTTAATTTGGAGAATTTACTTAATTTGGAAGATTCAATTTATTTGGAGAATTTAGATTTAAATTAATTTGGGTTATCTCTTTTAAGAATACATATGTCGTTAGTTGAGGTTGACATTGGAAATTTTATTTAAGTAACTCGGATGATGATTTTGAGTGCACGATTGGTTCTGAATAGGTCGAGATAGTTGGAAAAGAGTACTCGGGGGTAGTAATTGGGTCTCGAGGCATTTTAGGCCTAATCGGGCTCACACGGGGGGGGGGGGGGGGGGGTGTTTGGGTCATTTTAATTTGGTCCATAGGCTTAATATCGGGATTCACCTAATAAAACCTAAGTCAGAGAGTTTGTGGCAATCACAACTCAAATAAGAAAACCCAGTTGCAGAGGAGAAAAGGGGGATCAAGGGGGAGAGCTTTTGGGAGCCAAACTAAGAAGAGATTAATGTGTTCTTCGTCAAATATTGTCGACAACAAAGGGAATCAGACTTTATGAATTAAACCAGGCAAGTAGTTAAACTTGTTTTCTTTTAATTTGCAGTATTTTAATTCATATTATGGTGAGTGTAAACCATACTCGTTTTGGGTGGGCTATCGCATAGAAAATGGGTGTTTATGAAATGGTTAGTTTATGAGGATTAAAGGTGAAATTTATAGCGTGTTATGAATAAAAAGGGTTTATATTGGATTTTATTCATAGACTCATAATTATTGTCATGAAATTTTGGAGATAGATATTGGATTTTTAGAAAAATAGGTGTGGAAAAAAAATATAAATAAAATAAAATCATGGAGATCCAATTATGATCACATTGTTAATAATGAACATCGTTGATGAATTATGAGATAATGGGGAAATGAAATCTTTGGAGAAACGCATGGATAAATGGGAAATTATAAAATTCATTCTGGGTTAGGGTTCTAAGAAATTGTTTTGGGTTTACAGTAAGAAAACTTGGGAAAACAATATTAATGTGGAACTGATTGCAGGGAAGGAGATGACACGACGGAAAAAGCGAGGTCGTTCAAACGACCAGATGAGCCATTCGAACGACTATGGAAGTCATTCGAGCGACCACCGGACTTGTCCGAACAACGGTGAGGTTGGGGCCCCCTAGTGCCTTCTGCCGAGTTTTTTCTGTTAGGAGAAAATTTTTAGTTTTCCATTTTCTTTGAGTTTAAGTAGTTCGTCGTTAGCTGAGAAAACCTGTTGGGATCAAATTTTTTTTTACTCAGCGGGAGTACAGTGGAACAAAAGAGAAGAAGTAAAGGAATTTTTTTGATTTAAGTTAAAAATAAGTAGGACCTTGAGAGATGGGGTTTTGAGGCATATTTTATTTTAATAGAATGCAAATCTAATTATTTGGAATTGGGTGAGATAAATGTAATGGTTAAATACAGACTAGTTAGGGAGTCTGTGAAATTATTGTCGAGTGACACCACCGGGATAAAATTAATTGAGCAAAAAGTAATTTAATTCAAGATCATGGATTAGACTCGGGCATTTATAGGATGTGTGTTACAGGAGTTGGGCACGGGATAAGCGGGTTAATTTATTATATAGTTTTATAATAAATTGTTGAATATTAAATTTAACGAGAAGTATTAAAATATCTAGTGGGGTTTGGTTTAACGAATACTAAGAGATGAAGTTATGGACTGAATGAGTGAGTCGGGGTATTGTAGTTGGGTGACACAACATGAATGACAAAATAATTAATGTAAGATTAATTAAATTACAAGTCGGGATATGGGGACTTGGATATATATTTTAGGCTACTGGTATGGATGCTAGACACGGGTTAAACGGACTTCATTTAACATATGTATACGGTTAGGCGTGATATATATATATATATATATATATTTATTTATTTATATTGGTGGGATCTATAGATATCGGTGTGAATAGTATTTATCGGTTGAGGGTATACCTATATTGATATTATATGTATGTATGCATAGGTTGTATGATTACCTATTGGTTGATTAATTATGTGTAAATATACCTAGGCTACTTACTAGTACGGGAGGTTTCGTGTCGTGGGTAGTCTTATTCTGATGATCCCATTTGGGGGGATATTAACTTGTACCTCAGAACATGGAACTTAGGGATTGAGCATCACTTGCGTGAATAAGTGTGTGACCAGTCATTTTGGTGCGTTCGATATATGCGTAGCCCAAAGTCTTAGGACTATGCTCGCCTCCAATATGTGTTATTTAATTTTTTGTTCGAGGGTGATATCCGAACCAATGTCCTTATTTAGTATGTGATGTACCAGGACTTGATAGCAGAGTATTCCCACATCGCAAGTTTCCACCTAGGGATCTTGTATACGTATATATATATATATATATATATATATATATATATATATATATATATATATATATATATATATATATATATATATATATATACGTGTGATTTATTCTACTTCGGGTGCTTTAGTAGATATTGTAAATAGTGATACCTAAATTCTTTTTGGTATGTGAAAACTTTATAATCAGTTGGTGACACCAAATGAATAATAAAGGATTGGAAATTTGGTATCATATTATATGGTCAATACGGGTGATCACATCAAAATATTAGGTGGGGAAAAGCCTTAAGTCTGAGAATGTGATGGAGGATTAATTAAAGATGATTAATTAAGTTAATAAAATAAATGACTTAAAAATCAACAGTAGGAGTACTCGGGTTAGAACAATGTAATAGGAAGAGGAGTGATATGGCTAGTTAGGTGGGGAAACTTAACTAGGAAGGTTAGCAAGCAAGCGTTAGGTGTGCACATTGGAACAGGGGTGATTTATACCTCAAGTGAGAACGACATTAACTTAAATATGAAGAGTGTTCATGCATATTTAATTACTTCAATTCAACTATATACTAAAAAATTTCAAAATATTTTACTTGGGCTCTGATCCGTGTCAAAATATTTTTAAAACCTTTTAGGTGTCCAGCCACAGGTACATCCAGTTAGGGGATTCTATATAGGGATGCGTAGTTGTAGCTTATACGTAAGTTGCAAGACTTTATTATAGGCAGTTCGTTCATTTATTCCTAGTGTAGGATCTGTATTTCAGTACTGATATTCAATTATTAATTTGACCTTATGTATCTAGGTTATGGTTTCAGTTTACTATTGTATTATATTATTGAACCGATGGTTTATTCGGTCCTCTTTATTTATATCATTCATCTGTGTTGGATTTAGTTATCAGTTTGTGTTGAAGGTTTATTATTTATTTCCACATGTCGTTAATTAATGAAAGATAAAATTTGGCACCAATCTAATTAAATTACTAGGTGGTTAGTAACTTTAAATTTTTTTTGAAAGTGATGCTAAGAATGAGCCATATGAGACCAATGCTTTATTTTGATCACGGGCTCCCCCCCCCCCCCCCCCCCCCCGAAATTTTAATAGGCAGGGTGTCACATTGCAGTGGTGTAGGAGTGGGGCCAACCCATGACATCGATAGAGATTCGAAGCTTCTCGGGATTGGAAGGGTATTATGCCATTTTATTAAGGTCTTTTCGAAGATTGCAGGTCCATTGACAAATCTGACTCGCAAGGGGGTTCCATTTGTGTTAGGTGATTACTACCGTTAGCTTTCGATGAGCTAAAGGACAAATTGAGTTCAGCGCCAGTGCTTGCACTGTCTAGGTGAGGAGTGGAGTACTTTATATTTATAGATGCATCCTTACAGGGATTTGGGGGCGTATTGTAGAAGAAGGACAGAGTTATAACTTATTCTTCTACCAAGATTAAGTCCCACAAGAGGAATTACCCCACACACGATCTGGAGCTAGCTGTAGTAGTTTTTGTCTTGAGAATTTGGAGGCACTATCTCCTTGGGGGAAAATTTAGTATCTTCACGGATCATAAGTCATTGCAGTATTTGTTCACACAGAAGGATCTCAATATATGACATTGTAGATGGAGAGAGTTCGTGAAAGACTAGTTTGACATTCAGTATCACCCAAGGAAGGCTAATGTAGTGGCCCACGTGTTATGCTGACGGCCTACGGGTAAGTGTGTAACATTAATGCAATATTTTTTACAACAAACTTTAGGATAGTATTTCACCGAATATTTTAGCAAAATCAATATCATTTCTAAAACATTTTATTTCATAAAATGTCTAACATCAATTTTCTAGAAAATACAACATTTTCATAAAAATCCCAATCTTAATTTCAAGAAACTTTGAAATATTTATTCATTATTATTTTTCAACAAAATAACATTTTTTTGACATTTTTATAATGATGAATAAATATTTCAAAGTTTCTTGAAATGGAGATTGGAATTTTATGAAAATGGTGCATTTTCTTGAAAATCGATGTTGAACATTTTATGAAATAAAATGTTTGAGAAATGATGTTGATTTTGATAAAATATCTGGTGAAATAATATCATAAAGTTTCTTGTAAAAAATGGATATTTAGGGGGAAAAAATGGACATTTGCTAAGTTTGAAGAAATTAAAATGTCTTATTGTTTTGAAAAGCATAATTTTGCGAGTATTGTGAATTTCTAGAATAAAATGTATGTTTAGCCCATTAAGTATGATTTTAAGACTTAAAATCCATCTTCTCATGTATATAAACTTGTAGTGTTTTGATAACAAATGTGAGAACAAGTTTAAAGGAGACTTTGTTGGGTTTGGACAATAAAAAAGAAAATTCAAAATTCTAATCTTCAAAGTGTGTGAAAAGGTAATGAATATAAGGTTTTAAGACTACCAGTATTGATAAAAATGAAATGCCTTTTTCTTATAAAATTAGTCTTTAAGTGTAATTAGATTTCTTGAATAATTTGAAAATATGATTAGTAAAGGTTTTGGATAAGTGTTAATGGTTAAATATTGGGAAGGTGGTGTTTGTAACTTAATAATGTTTTGAATATTAACACTTATGAACTTAGACGGGAAGTAATGGAATAAAAATGTTTCCAATTGATAGGAAAGTTACTCCAAAAAGGTTAAAAAGTGTTAAGGTGTTGAAAAACACTCAAGAAGTTAGTATGGGTAACTTAATGGTATTTTGGGAAATTAACACTTGTGAAATTGGAATAAAAGGTCAGTTTGGAAACAAATGGGTAAAATGATAATTTTACGTAAAGTGGAACATTTTTATGAAATACAAATTTGGAAAGTTTGATACACATGATAGTCCAAATGAACATGATTTTTGGAACAAAATCAAAGTTAAAATGTAAAGGACCTAAAATGATAGTTTGAGAAGTGTAACACAAGTTGGGGTGAAATATCGAGTTTGGCTTCGATCGAATAAAATGGTAAATAAAGGATAATGTGGAAATTGTATAATGTTGAAACACATGTAAAGGAACTCGGATAATTAAGGAGGGCCCAAAACCCGAGGCTGAAAGATCCAAAACCACAGGACAGAGGATATTGTGGCGTTATCGACGGTGTGGATCCAGTTAAAGTACCCGATCATTGGAAGATTTTGAGAAAAGATAAAGAAATAAGGAACATGTGAAGAAATGGGTTGTGTAGTGAAAACGTGTTAAGAAACCTAACTTGAATGAATTAATAAATGTTTCGGTAAGGTGAAATGGATAAGTAAATGTGAAATTGATTAATATCCATAAGGTAAGGTAAAGGGTAAAGTAAGTGGGTAAATGGGTGTCTAAGCAACCTAAGTAGTTCAAACCATAATTAACACGAGAGTGTGTTGTAAAAGGCTTTCAAAGGCTAAAGAATCATTTTCTAACACCGTGTTTGTGTGTCGTGAAACGGTGATTTTCAATGAAAATACTAATGTGAACTTAGATTAGATATAGAGGAACTTAGGGAGACTCGAGAAAATATATTTTTTCACAGAATTAGGACAATAGATGTCAGGATTGCTCTAAAAAAGATGAAAATAGGGAAGGCTTTAGGACCAGATGGTATCCCTATTGAGGTTTGGATGTGCTTAGGGGAGGATGGAGTATCATGGCTTACAAAATTATTCCATAGAATTTTAATGACTAATAGGATGCCCGATGAATGGAGAAAAAGTGTTTTAGTACCTATTTATAAAAATAAAGGGGACATACAAAGTTGTTCAAATTATCGTGGTATTAAGTTAATGAGTCATACAATGAAACTTTGGGAGAGAGTGATTGAATATAGATTGAGATTAAAGACAACAGTATCTGAGAATCAATTTGGGTTTAGGCCTGGGAGGTTAACAATGGAAGCAATCTATTTATTGAGGAGATTAATGGAGAGGTATAGGGAGAAAAAGAAGGATCTTCATATGATTTTTATAGAATTGGAGAAGGCATATGATAGGATACCCAGAGATATAATATGGTGGGTTATAAATAAAAGAGGAGTGAATCGCAGATATATTGATGTGATCAAGGATATGTATGATGGTGCGATGACTACAGTAAGAACATCAGCCGGAGAAAGTAGTGAATTTTCAATTACGATAGGTCTACACCAAGGTTCAGCATTAAGTCCTTATCTCTTTGCGCTTGTTATGGATGAGTTGACTGGACAAATACAAGATGAGGTTTCATGGTGTATGCTATTTGCAGATGATATTGTTTTAGTGGATGAGACTAAGACAGGGATTAATGCTAGGATGGAATTGTGGAGAGAAACTTTAGAAACAAGAGGATTTAAAATAAGCAGAACTAAAACAGAATATGTGGAGTGAAATTTTAGTAGTAATAGGAGGACAAATGGAGATGTGGTGAAATTGGAGGGTCAAGAGATACCTATAAAAGATCATTTTCGTTATTTAGGATCGATTATCCAAAAAGATGGAGATATTAGTGATGATGTTACTCATAGGATTAGAGAAGGCTGGGTTAAGTGGAGAAGTGCTACCGGTGTTTTGTGTGATAGGCGTATACTTTGAAGTTAAAAGTAAATATTATAGGACGGACATTAGACCCACCATGTTATATTGGACAGAGTGTTGGGCAATCAAGGAACAAAATGTGCAGAAAATGAGTGTGGCGGAGATGCGAATGCTAAGATGGATTTGTGATAAAACTCGAAAGGATAAAATTAAAAATGAACAAATTTGTAAAACGGTAAAAGTAGCTCCTATAGAAGATAAATTGACAGAAAATCGACTTAGATGGTTTGGACACGTCAAGCGTAGACCAATGGATGCTCCTGTAAGGAAGAGTGATTTAGTTAGTATTGATGGTAACTCAAGGGGTAGAGGTAGGCCTAAATTGACTTGGTGGGATATTATAAAAAAGGACATGATGTCATGTGGTTTAACCAAAGATATTGCACTGGACAGAATGGAATGGAAAAATAGGATTCATTTAGTCGACCCCAAATAGTTGGGAAAAGGCTTTGTTGAGTTGAGTTGAGTTGAGTTGAGTTGTTAAATAAAAGGATAAATGTGAAACTAGGGGAAATGAAGTATTTTTACAATAAATAAGGTCAATTAATCGAGATAAATAACGTTTTCAGAAGTAAAATGATTTCATCCACTAAGTATACAAATATATATATATACACACACACATACAAGGTAGTTGGATGTACACGTGGGTATAACACATAGAGTCCTCTTTCTCCATTCATTTCTATACTGCATTTGTATATTCCCATTGGGCATTGGCTCACACCCTCGTCTTTGTTACGGCAGGTTGGGTGTGGGTTCGTATTTTGAGAGCGTAATATATGTAAGTGTTCTATTTAATCTTACATTAGTAGCCCTTTATGCTTGGACTCTGGGATTCTTCCTAAGGGTGATTCATGTAATTTGTACTTGAAATTGGAATCACATGCTAAACAAGTGAAACGTTAATTAAATTAAAACTGGACTAGCAACATTATATAGATTGTTTCATTGCACTTCACACCTAACTCTCGGGTCGGACCGGGTTGACTATGGGTAGCCCATAAATTTGGGCTGGGGCATTACAATGGTATCAGAGCTCTAGGTTTAAGGTTCCTTTCGGGAGTGACGTGGTGAGGTAGGTAGGAAAACTTTCAATATCAATGTTTGTTTGGTCTAGTCACATTAGTTTTGGTGATGATTTATTTTGTGTCCTCAACGGTAAAATTAAAGAGGTTAGCACAACAATTGAATTAGTGTCCGGTGGCACACGATCGAATTGATAGTTTTAATCTCTTATGAAATTTTGATTTTATTTTTGTAATTTACGGGTCCGCTCGCTAGCCAGTAGCTGTGACACCGTGGTTATTAGTATGAGGTACTTACACTTAGTCCTTGATGATGTAGAGTCTTTTGAGATGTCAATAGAATGAGATGATTCCCATTTATCAAGTATAATGAGTTGCGTAGAGTCAACGATATGGGTTGATAGTTAGGGTATCATGAGTAAGCAACGATGATTGGCGATTAAAATGTACATATCCCCTAGGTGTGGCACTTACGGGTGATTAACAGAGATAACGTAGCTATATAAATTCAATCCTTGGGGTAATACCATAATCGGTGGATAGTCGATGATCATGTAAATTTTTATGGGTTAAAGTTTGAGGTTAGATACATTCAGTCTTAGTTGATATGATGCTATCCATGTGGATGAGTGCTTTAGTAGCTCTTGGCCAATGAATGTAGATGATTAGAATGATGGGTCGTTAATGGAAAATGTATTATGTATGCAACAATGATGATTGAGGAGGCTTAGGAATGAAATCTTGATAGTCTTTTATGATGGGGTTTTAGAAAATATAGTGTGGTTTCGAGGAATGGGATATTTGGTGATGTCGGTGATACAGACCTAGAGTTTATAGGTTGTAGACGACGTTCTATATCCTTCCATAATCCTCAGTAGTGTTTGTTGTTGTTTGTATGTGGCATATGGTCACAACCATTTAGAAGAAAGATAAGATTAGTGTCTAAGTGTGAAGGCTCATTTTAGCTGGCGAAGTAATGGCTAGGTGCGAGGCAATTCTAGTGTGAGAGTAGTTTAATGGAATTTTGGGGTGCCCATAGGACTAATTGTGTGTGGAGTCATTGGAGACAAAAGTTAACTTATTGTGATGTCTTTATGTGTTATATAGTTAAGGTGTGCCATATGTGGAAACTCGTGGACTAGTGTCCTTGGGAGAACTAAGTAATAGCGATGTGGACATTGAAAGGTTTGTAGAGTGCACCTACAGTGGTAAAGATATGAAGGATGAAATATCGTCACGTTTGGGGAATTTATACAAAATATGTTTTGTGTCCTTAAGAGACTAGTTAAGTCTAGTGTGAAGAGGAATGAACGTCCTAATAATGATTGTGTTGGGGGTTAGGTGATGACATCATATTGTTTGTCAAGGTTTGGAAGAGTTGTATAGTGTACGTGTCGAGTGCGATTTCCGAATTGGCACAGATGGGTGGTATATCCACCATGGGAGAATTAGAAGTTCATGTCATTATGGGGATTGATGCTCGAGTGCACTGGAATGACTAATAGGGGAGGTGAACACTTGGACATGAGTTCAACTACGAAACGTATTGTTGACTTAGGTTGATGACGCCATGTGGAGATTTGGAAATGGTAACTAAGGTGGGGTAATATCGAATCACGATTAGAAGATGTAGCCATGCTACCCTTAGAATGACAATGGCGACCAGTGTGGCCGTCACATGGGTTTAGTTTGGGTAAAACCCGAAAGTAAGCTTGGTGATAGTATCGAATAGTCATTTGACACTATAAGGTGTATGCCTCTCTTGAACGGAATACTGCATAATGGAATTAGGATTGCGATCACAATATGAGAAGGCATATAATAACCAAGGTGTAGTAGGTTGGATATGTCGTCACTAGTAAGTGGATTAGGCCATTATGAAGAGGGGCATTGGGCATTCTCCAATCGGAGTAGTTCATGAGTTCTAAGGATGCGAGGGGTAGGGCCTTACTCCCAAGGAGGTAAGTCAGGCATTGACTTCCTAGAGGACTACATATTAATATATTGCTTTCGTATTATGAGAATGAATGGTTTCGATTCAATTCATCACGGTTGGTGACCTAAACCAGGGTATTATAATACCCAGTAATTTTATTGATTTTATTAAATGAGATTAATTAAATTAAATGGGATAATTATTTGGAAATTAATCCGGATTTAAATACTTGCAAGATGAGAGTTGGTATTTTATTATGATAATAATATTGAATATTACTGAGTGCATATGGTATATATTATTAGTGAATTTATTAAAATTCTCGCGAGTCATAAATACGACAATTCGAAAATTAAGTTGGGACGCGCATGTTAGTCGCGTTAGGAATCATTTAAAATGGATTTAAAAGTAAATTATAATTGTATCATCCATATGGTCATTTCAAGTGCGCCAACGTATCCAGAAGGGTCAAGATAGTCAAAAAACACTAGCCGGGGATTTAGTTTAGGCCCGAGGCATTTTTAGGCTAAACCGGCAACCCGAAAGGGTATTTTAGTCATTTTGATTTTTTGGGAACATTAACCCACGAAATTTAATCTTTATTTATCAGCCAACCTTGGGGCCATTAGGGAATTATCTGTCAAAACCAAGTAGTGGGCAACGTGAGAAGAGAGGAGAAGTTCCAAGGGAGTTTCCAAGCCATAACGACCACACACACCACCACTATCGTCGGATTTGTGACCAGAAAGAGAAAGAGAACCAACCCTTATCGTCATCAAAGGATCATAACATTAAATTTCTAGGCAAGTGATTTAATCCATTAAGATTCAGAAAACAATTTATCCATGATAGTGTAGTATGTGATGATAGCCAAGAAAATACTGAAACTCATGAAATTTGGAGATGAAACCTTAATTCTGGGTAGGATTTATATGTAGTTTTGATTCTGAAAGCATCTCATTAATGAAATCATAAACCATGCATAGTTAATTACGAATCTATGAGGTGATGTATGATGATTCTTGAAGAAATTAGAAAAATAGGGTTTTCATGATAATAGGATGATTTGATCCAAGAAAAGTCTAACTGATGATGATTTAAGAATTTTTGAACGTTAAGAATCATGTATTTAGGTTGTGTGATTACCCAATATGTTTACTTTAGGATTTAACATCTTGTAATAAAGAATTAGGATAAAACTAGGACTGAAATGAAGAAATCCGAGACCTGCACCTGCTTGATCGATTGATCGAAATTCATAGCTCGATCGATCGACTGGGCTCGATCGATCGACTGGGCTCGATCGATCGACACTCATAGGTCGATTGATTTACCTCCCCAAAAACTATGACCTTTTTCCCCTTTTTGGAGTTAAGCGATTCCGACCATTGAAAGTTGTAGGTGGGGATTATGTCAATAGATTAGGAGTTTAGGGAGACCAGTAGGGATGTAATTTAAGCCCAGAAAATATAAGAATTAGTTGGGAATGTAGGGTTGAACTTACGAGTGTCCGACGAATAATTTACCATTATAAAATGCGAAAGCATGACTTAAGTTCGTATGAGTGATAAGTTAGGGTTTGAGACAGAAATATGGACCTCGGAGTACTGAATTGACATATGGGATACGTATGAGACTTAGTAACCTTTTCGGGATAAGTTGAAGTATTCGAAACGATACGACATGAGATTTATTGGCAAAACATATTATATATAAGTTGGAATGATAATGGCGTACGAATAAGACTGATGGTATAGGGCTGAAAATATACCTTTAATAATATAATTACCTAAGTTGTGTGAATGCCTAGTATATGGACTATTGTGTGTATGACATGCCTACTATACTTGCTATCATGTGAGGTCAAATTTTGGGAATATGACCATATGATCTTTGTATGCCTACGGGGGGATTTAGATTGGTACCTTAAGGACATAGGGCTGTAAATGGCTTATTTGTGAGTTGGTAAGTCAGTTGACCATGGGAGCGTAGGTATGTGCGTGACCCATGGGTATGTGAACTATGTTCGCCTCCAATATGTGTGATTTTGTTTATTAAAACGGTTCTTGAGCGATTCAGAACCCGTAGTCCTTATGTACGTGATGTACCGGGATTTGATAGCAGAGTATGTGTGCACCGCAGCTTAGCCTATGGTTGCCATATTGTATATATAAGCTGAGAATGATATACTAGTACTTGTAACTGGTTCACTGTTAATTTGTGAATGCGAATAACTGAGATAATTGAATGGGATTAAAAATGTGAATATCCATATTGTAATTTATGTAATAATTCGATTAATATGAAGGTGAGATTTATGCAGAATATATTAGAATAATACGAATAACCCTATACTATAATGTGAAGACAGGAAGTGGAACAAACTGGTTAGTTAGTGACATAAGATGGATGGGTTAAGGGTATATGTTAGGCGTGCACATTAGCTGAGGGATAAGGAACTCATGTGAGAGCACGTTACTAACATGTATATAATATTTAATGTTTAATGTAAGTAAACACTTGCTATATTTTTAAACGGTTTTCACCTCGGGCTCTGACCCATTTGCTTTAAAATTTATTTTTCTTGTAAAACCTTTTTTGGTGGCCAGACACATGGACGCCAAGCATAGGTGTTCCATTACATTGGCGTGTTGTAGCGGTTGTGGAAGTTACAGGATCTCGATATTAGACGCCTCCACATTCTGTATTTGATTCTATTCAAGGTTACTCATCTGTTAGGGCATGTTGCCCATTTCTATTTCGAGATAGCATTCTCAGACTTGTAGTTTTATTTCAGTTTTGGATTTATTTAATTATTCAGACTTTTGTATTGGGACTTATTCGGTATTTGAATCATTCAGGGGAGTGTTACTCCAGACTCATTTTATTATTCCATTATTATTCTGTTGTGGTTATGATGTGGATGTCGTATGGTTAGCTTAATTTAATTGGTTATATGTTAATTTAATTTAATAAAATTTGGTAACTCACTTTTTAAATATTAGGTGGCTAGTAATTGTTTAAAATGTTTTTGACAGTGATGTTATGAACTGAACCAACTTGACATTTTGTATTAATTTAAGTAAAGGAGTAACTAACCGGTATTTAATTAGTCGGGTTGTCACAGGTTGTTTCAGAGCATCAGGTTCTAGAGTCCTTAGGATCTGTACGACTTGTTATGCTTTCCACATAGCGTCCTTTGACATAGAGCCCTATTATTAGGACTGTTGCACTCTTTGTTACGTTTTGTAGACTTCGTACTTCTGCTACGATGTTGTGTATAGTCGATGGGCTTATATAATTCATTTGAATTTGAGATGTCACTCATGAAGGTGACACAAACTAACTCCGCTGAAGGAGAAAATGTGGGACAAGACAAACAAGTACCTCAGGTACACCAGGAAAGAGCAAAAATCACTAAGATAGCGAATATTGTGGCACAAGCAGTGACTACAGCAATATTGTATTACCAAAATCACAGTGTAAAGCTTACAGGGGCAAAAGAACAAGAGAAGTTGATCAACATCGCATTTCTAAGGTTAGAAACAATGGGAAAATACCGTCGCAGGAGCGATAAGTGCCTCACAGTCGTCAAGACAAGGAGGACAATAGAAATGGCGGGAAGAGCCAAACCCACCAGAACTAACAAAGCCAAGAGAAGAGGGCTACCACCATATTTTATATGTGGGATAAATGGCCCTACACACCGGGACTGCCCAGATTTGACTGGTGAGAAATCTCGTCCCAATCGGCAAAGACAACTAGGCATAAGAAGGAACGGGCTTCAGGGTCAGTGTTATAAGTGCGAACAGCAGGTTCACAAGTGGAGGGACTTCCCGTAACCAGATAAAGTACCAGGACAGGAGGACCAACATGAGGAAGCCTGGATAGTTACCCCAACATCACAGGCACCACAACAACATCAAGGAGTATAGTATGGAAGTATCTATAATGCCCGATATGTGATTATTCCATTGATACTGCAACTATCACCTGCATTTAGAGGTACGATACTTCATTATTTATAGTGTCCTTTAACATAAAGGGTAAATCTTGAACAACTTTGATGCGTTACAGTTTATTACTAATACTTTGAGAAAAGTGAGCATAGAATGCATTCCTATCCCGATTTTCGAATTAGCTAACGACGGTTTGAGTGATAATAGACCATTACAGTAGTATTTTTGTGTTTGGTAGAAATCGTACTACGTGTCACTTGAGAAGAGGCAGGGCTATATATATATATATATATATATATATATATATATATATATATATATATATATGGTGGCGTATAAAGATGTCCTAAAGTACGTCGTCTGGTTATATCTAATCCCGGTGCGTAGGAATGTCTATTAAAGAAATTCAAGATTTGAGGAAATGATTTTTAGCATGGGGATTATCCCGTAGTAAATATTAGAGTCTAACGCCAAGTTAGTAGAAGGACTGTGTTGAATGGCGTCTCATGTATCATGAGAGTAGGTAAGTTAAATTCATAGCAAGAAGTAGAAATACAGGGTACAAGTCAGATACCGATGGCCCACAAACCTCAGTGACCGACAATGTTAGTTAGTAGTGTATCGGGGGGAGTCCTTGTTTGGATTTTACTTTGTGAGACATCCCACCCATGAAACCTAGCGAACGTCAAGATTTAGGAGTATTTGGCCTTTACTACACGGATTAGTACCCTAGTTGTCATCCGCAAAGGGAACGAAGACTTAAGCGTTGCCAATTGTCTTACCTCGTGAATAAATCAGAGCGACAAGGAGGATAATATGGCTACAGTTATTAGGCTAATTGATCCTAACCCTATCAAACCTTCGGAGTTACAACACCAGACTGAGAAGCTGTTGGGTCAAAGCTCCAATAAGAGGAGTACCTAGCCTTGGGGTGCTCCCGTGTTATTTGTGAGAAGAAAAAGGATAAACCTTTACGGTTGTGTGTTGATAACTGAGAGCTGAGTAAAGTCACAATATGGAATAAGTACAAGTTTCCCTAATCGATGACTTATTCGACCAATTGAGAGGAGTTTCCTTCTTCTCAAAGATAGACTTGATGTTATGATACCATCGGTTGTATATCAGGAAGCAAGACGTGACTAGATATGGATCTTAACCATATTCATGGACTGCATGAACAGGGTGTTCAGGGAGTTCCTTGATTATTTTGCCATTATCTTTATAGATGACATTCGGATATACTCCCAGAATGAGGAGGAGCATGTCGAGCATTTATGACAGGTGTTATAGACACCGATCCAGCATGAGCTGTATGCAAAATATGAGAAGTGTGCGTCTTGGTTGAAGGAAGTTCAGTTCTTGGGGAACATCACTTTGACGGGGGGATATCTGTTGATCAAGGAAAGGTATCAGCAGTGAGGGAATGGGGATAACCCATGACACCGATGGAAATACGTAGTTTCTTAGGCCTAGCAGGATACTACAGAAGGTTTATTCGGGGGTTCTCGAAGATAGCGGGTCCTTTGACACTTCTGACTCTCAAGGGAGTGCCATTTGTCTGGAGTGATGCCTGCCCGTTGGCTTTCGACGAGTTGAAAGAAAAGTTTACCTTAGCACCAGCGTTAGCATTGCCCTGGCCGGGAGTGGAGTATCTAGTCTACACGGATGCATCCTTACTAGGACTTAGGGGTGTACTGCGGCAGGAGAGTCAGGCTATAGCTTATGCTTCCCGTAAGCTTAAGCCTCACGAGAAGAATTACCCCACCCATGACTTGGAGTTAGCAGCCATTTTATTTGCACTTAAAATCTAGAGACATTATCTCCCGGGGGAGAAATTCCATTTATTCATAGACCACAAGTCATTACAGTACCTCTTCACGAAGAAGGAGTTGAATATGCATCAATGTTGGTGGATTGAGTTTGTAAAGGATTATCAGTTCGATATCCAATACCACCCAGGGAAGTCTAACGTGGTAGCATATGCGTTGAGCCGTAGGCCAGTAGGTGAGGTGGACGAGATGTGGAAAGTAAAGTGGAAGGAGCTAGGACACCAGGATGCAGTAGCCCGATCATTCATGTATGTGATGATGATTATGCCCCAGATCATTACGAGATTTATACAGGCCCAGGCAGCAGATCCGTTCTGTCAAGAGCAGATAGTACGATTACTAGCTGAGGGGGCCGAGTCTTATTTCGTTAGTTCAGATGGGGGCTTACGCTTCAATGTGAGATTAGTTATTCCTGAGGGGCAAGACTTGCGCCACGAGGTAATGATAGAGTCGCACGGTTCGTGATTCGCGGTACATCCTAGTGGGGATAAGATGTACCAGGATATAAGGCAACAGTACTGGTGGAGCAGAATAAAGAGGGATATTATCGATTTTGTTTCGAAATATGCCACTTGTTAGCTAGTAAAGGTGGACCATCAGAGATCGACAGGACTTCTATATCCATTAGAGGTTACTATGTGGAAATGGGAGAGAATTTCCATGGGCTTCATTACGGGTTTACCGACATCATATAGAGGTCACGACTCCATATGGGTAATTATGGATCGATTGACCAAGATTGTTCACTTTTTGCCATCCCAAACAGACTACACTACGGGACAGTACGCCCAGATCTTCATAGCTAAAATTGTGAGACTCCGCGGGGTGCCTCTTAATATCATGTCTGACAGGGACAAAATATTTATGTGACAATTTTGGGAGAGTTCCCAGGAAGCTATGGGAACGGAGTTTCGGTTGAGTACAACCTATCACCCACGGACTGATGGGCAGACCGAGTGGATGAATCAGATGTTAGAGGACATGTTGTATATGTGCATCCTCGACTTTGGAGGTGGTTGGGAGAAGTATCTTCCATTAGTGGAGTTTGCCTATAATAACTCCTACCAGTTCATTATTGGTATGGCCCCATTTGAGGCGTTATACGGTAGGACTTGTCATTCCCAATCATATTGCCTAGAGGTGGGGGACAATAATCTACTTGGTCCGGAAGTGATTCAGGATACTTCGACGAGGATAGAGATAATATGGAGCTATATTCGGGTTGCTCAGGACCGATAAAAGAGTTACACCGATGCCAAGAGGTCCTTTTCAAGAGTTTAATGTGAGGGACCAGGTGCTTCTCAGGGTATTTCCTATGAAGGGGATTATGCATTTCGGGTAGAAGGGGAAATTGGCACCTATATATGTGGAGCCATTCCCTATCATCGAGCAGATTGGGCAAGTTGCGTATAGACTTGGGTTTCCGGAACACTTGCATAGGGTCCATGGCGTGTTCCACATTTTCTCACTGAGGAGATATCTTCGAGATGATTTGGCCCATACTCACATTGCTTTGGAGGATGTTGACCTACAGCCTGATAGTTCCTATGAGGAGGGTCCGGTTGCTATCCTAGACCATAGCGAGAGAAAGTTAAGGTCGAAGATAGTGTCCTTAGTGCGTGTTTAGTGGCGACATCATAATGCAGAGGAGTCTATCTGGGAGCGCGAGGATGAGATGCGTGAGCATTATCTAGAGTTATTTTTTCCAGGTATATTTTATTTTCAAATTTCGAGACAAAAATTTGTTATTAGGGGGGAAGTATGTAATACCGCGTTATTTTATTGATCTTATTAAATGGGATTAATTAAATTAAATGGGATAATTATTTGGAAATTAATCCGGATTTAAATACTAGTGAGACGAGAGTTGGTATTTGATTATGATAATAATGTTGAATTTACTAAGTGCATATAGTAATATATGATTATTAAATTTATTAAAATGTTCGCGACTCATAAATACAACAATTCGAAAATTAAGTTGGGACGCGCGTGTCAGTCGCGTCAAGAATCATTTTAGATGGATTTAAAAGTAAATTATAATTTTATCATCCGTATGGTCATTTTGAGCGCGTCAACGTGTCCGGAAGGGTTGAGATATCAGAAAACACTAGCCGGGGGTTTAATTTGGGCCCCGGGGCATTTTTAGGCTAAACCTGCAACCCGGGAGGGCATTTTAGTCATTTTGATTTTTAGGGAACATTAACCCATGAAATTTAGGATTTATTTATCAGCCAACCTTAGGGCCATTATCTGTCAAAACCAAGTAGTGGGAAACGTGAGAATAGAGGAGAACTTCCAAGGGAGTTTCCAAGGCCATAACCACCACACACCACCACTATCGCCGAATTTGTGACCGGAAAGAGAAAGAGAACCAACCCTTATCGTCATCAAAGGATCAGAACATCAAATTTCCAGGCAAGTGATTTAATCCATTAAGATTCAGCAAACAATTTATCCATGATAGTGTAGGATGTGATGATAGCCGATAAAATATTGAAACTCATGAAATTTGGAGATGAAACCTTAATTCTGTGTATGATTAATATTTAGTTTTGATTCTGGAAGTATCTCCTTAACGAAATCATAAACCATGCATAGTTAATTATGAATTTATGAGGAGATGTATTATGATTCTTGAAGAAAATAGAAAAATACGGTTTTTCATGATAATACGATGATTTGATCCAAGAAAAGTCTAATTGATGATGATTTAAGAATTTTGGAACATTAAAAATCATGTATTTAGGTTGTATGATTACCCAATATGTTTACTTTATGATTTAACATCTTGTAATGAAGAATTCGGACAAAACTAGGACTGAAAACGAAGAAATTCGAGACCTTCACCTGCTTGATCGATCGATCGACATTTATAAGTCGATCGATCGACCTCCCCAGAAACTATGATCTTTTCCCCCTTTTTGGATTTAAGCGATTCCGGCCATTGAAAGTTATAGGTGGGGATTATGTGAATACATTAGGAGTTTAGGGAGACCAATAGGGGTGTAATTGAACCCCGAAACATAATAGAATTGGTTTGGAACGTAGGGTTGAACTTACGAGTGTCCGACGAATAATTTACCATTATAAAATGCAAAAGCATGACTTAAGTTCGTATGAGTGATAAGTTAGGGTTTGAGACAGAAATATGGACCTCAGATTACTTAATTGACTTGTGGGATACGTATGAGACTTAGTAACCTTTTCGGGATAGGTTTAATTACTCGAAACGATACGACGTGAGATTTATGGGCAAAACATAATATATATAAGTTGGAATGATAATGGCGTACGAATAAGACCGATGGTATAGGGCTGAAAATATACCTTTAATAATATAATTACTTAAGTTGTGTGAATGCTTAGTATATGGACTGTTGTATGTATGACATACCTACCATACTTGCTATCATGGGATGTCGTCTTTCGAAATAGGACCTTCTGATCTTTGTGTGCCTACGGGGGGGTTTATATGGTACCTTAAGGACATAGGGCTGTGAATAGCTTATTTGTGAGTTGATAAGTCAGCTAACAATGGGAGCGTAGGTATGTGCATGACCCATGGGTATGTCAACTATGTTCGCCTCCAATATGTGTGTTTTTGTTTATTGAAACGGTTCCTGAGTGATTCGGAACCTGTTGTCCTTATGTACGTGATGTACCGAGATTTGATA
The DNA here is from genome assembly GCA_949130495.1 of Sambucus nigra. Lineage (NCBI taxonomy): Eukaryota > Viridiplantae > Streptophyta > Magnoliopsida > Dipsacales > Adoxaceae > Sambucus > Sambucus nigra. The sequence goes on along the minus strand of OX422218.1, from coordinate 101,658,326 downwards.
GAAGAGTATGCAGCTTAGCCTATGGGTGTGATATTGTATATATAAGCTAATAATGATATACTTGTACTTGTAACTTGCTCACTGTTAATTTGTGAATGTGAATAACTGAGATAATTGAATGGGATTAAAAATGTGAATATCCATATCGTAATTTATGTAATAATCTGATTGATATGAAGGTGAGATTTATGCAGAATATATTAGATTAATAGGAATAGACCCCTATACTATAATGTGAAAACAATAAGTGGTACATACTAGTTAGTTAGAGACATAACTAGGATGGGTTAAGGGTATACGTTAGGCGTGTACAATAGTTGATGGCTGAGGAACTCATGTGAGAGCACGTAACTAACATGTATATAATACTTACTATTTAATGTAATTAAACACTTGCTATATTTTTAAACTGTTTTCACCACGGGCTCTGACCTTTTTTCTTTCAAATCTATTTTTCTTGTAAAACCTTTTTAGATGCCCAGCCACAGGGATGCCAAGCATAGGAGTTCCATTACATTAACGTGATGTAGCTGTTGTGGAAGTTACAGGATCTCGATATTAGACACCTCCACATTATGCATTTGATTCTATTCAGGGTTACTCATCTATTAGGGCATGTCGCCCATTTCCATTTAGAGATAGCATTCTCAGAGTTTCAGTTTTATTTTAGTTTTGGATTTATTTAATTATTCAGACTTTTGTATTAGGACTCATTCGGTATTTGGATTATTCAGGGGAGTGTTACTCCAGACTCAATTTATTATTCCATTATTATTCTATTGTGGTTATGATGTGGATGTTGTATGGTTAGCTTAATTTAATAAAATTTGGTAACTCGCTTTTTAAATATTAGGTGGCTAGTAATTGTTTAAAATGTTTTCAACAGTGATGCTATGAACTGAACCAACTTGATATTTTGTATGAATTTAAGTAAAGGAGTAGCTACTCGGTATTTAATTAGTCGGGGTGTCACAGCTATGTGTCTAGGATTAGTACCCAGTGAGAGCGCCAGGAATGGATGACATGACTTCAAGCATATGGCGTAGGTTCACTTTCATAAATTGTGTTCGGACGCTTATGGGCAATATTTCTCGGTACGATTTCTTATTCCTTATGACTCTCGTGTGTCCCTTTTGATTCCAGTAATCGAGGATTGGTATTCTAACGTATGTGGTAACTCGAATTGGTGACAGGTCATGGTACGGCTCAGTTGGGCCTAGTAGAGCGCGGTGGAGGAGATATGGTTAATATAGCTTGGTAATTGGCTGCGCCCAATCTGAGGCATTCTTGCTATCGTATAAAATTATATGTATGGGTGGCTACACCTTCGGCCATGTAGTTTGTTTATAGTATTGTCCTTTCTTAAGATAATTGACCTTTCGACTGGCTGACATGGTAGTTAGTGGATCTGGTTGTAAAGAGCGGGATGACGACTTGAGGATATAGTATAGTGTTAGAAATTGAGGAAATTTAGCATACGATGTTGCTTTGCCATGGTGAGTGGATTAGAGCGAGGCTCAAGTGAGTGCTAAAAGGTGAGACGCCTAAAGTAGTACCAAGTCCATCAGAGTAACGCATCAGAAGGTGTCGGCCAAATGCTCGGTGATGATTTGGTAAGTATATTACTTCTTGGAGTGATAAATTAGCATTGTATGATTATTGGCAAGATCATGAGAGTTGTATGGTCGGGATAGCCTGAAAATTTATGCGATGCAAGATGTGCAGTCCTAAGATGGATTTTATTTTGATGATGAACACGAGGATTGGTTGTATTATAGTTCACATTGGGCGAGTGATGATCGTTACAGAGGGTTTCCCGTGGAGATGCCAGTACACATTAAGTACAAGCATAGGTAGTACTAGAAATTATTTGAACATAATCATGAAGTGAGTGGAGACTCGAGGTCGGTTGTGTGACGCTCATGGTTAGTAAAATGGATAGTGTTAAAGCAAGTCACATGTCGATCATTTGGCGACAAATCCCGTGTGAGGGGAGGTGTTGTAACCTTGGTATTGAGGACTTCGAAGATTTTGTCTTGGAGGATTTTTATGGCTTAGAATAGAAGTTAGTGAACCCCATAAGCTTAAGAATTGACGAAACGAGAATTTTGAGGACAAAATTCCCCAAGGAGGGAAGTTTGTAATACCCCGCACTAATGTTTCATTTAATTTCCCCACATAAGTTGAAATGGAGTGAGAACCTTCCAGCTTGAATAATTATGAGTGCAGTTATATTATGATTTATTTGCTTTGGAGGCTTGATATTAATTGCTGGAATTTGTGGGTAAAGGGTGAATTAAATAAAATAAATTGGAAAAAATATTCGTTTGACCAACATGGATGTTGTTGTAAGCGATAAGCAGGATCGCACGAAGATCACTGAAGCAGAGGTTCAAACGAGCTTCGAGAGAGATCTCATTGCTTAACAGTTCAGGGTCATGTGAATGTCTCTCGAAGCAGGGGATCGAATGAAGTTCCTTTCTCGCATGAACGAGGGGTGGGTATCATTTGAATAATGGCCTTCGAATTTTTAAATCTGATTTTCCTTATGCACTTTGTTGTTCTGGTCCATTAGATGAATGAGATATCGATATCTGGTAAGCCCATAATAGGAAAACGAGAATTTTAGGCTTTGGCAGGCTTTTATAAGGGTTTCTTTGGCTCATTTGGGGCATTTAGAAGAGATAAGACGATAGAAGAAGGAGAGAGAGGGTGGAGTAGTCTTCCCTTATTGTTGGACTTCCACAACCATTCCACCACCAAAAATTATCATATTTGTTATGTATTCCACCATATTTATACCATATATACCTATTTTCACCATGGATGAGGAGACCTGCGAATTTATGGAGTTATTATTGAGGGTTCTTGAAGATGTAAATGGAAGATTAATGGAGTCTGAAGGAGGTTCTTGCTTGGAAACTGATGGAGTATGCTTTTAAAGTGGGGCAACCTACTTGAAGCCACCTTAGGAGGTGAGAGGTTTCCATCTTCTTAGACCTTTCATGCCTGCCATTGCTGGATCTCCATTTGAGGTGGAAAATCTTACTCTTAGTATTAAGAATCTATTTTTTGTATTTGTAGTCTTGTTATTAGATTACATGAGTAAGATGCATTTGATTAGATGATGAAAATAATGTATGGTAAGTAATAGAAATTTTTATGAAATAAAAATGTTGCAAAATGTTATTTTGTTGAAAAATAATGATGAGTAAATATTTCAAAGTTTCTTGAAATGAAGATTTAGGATTTTTATGAAAATAGTGTATTTTCTAGAAAATTGATGTTAAACATTTTATGAAATAAAATGTTTCAGAAATAATTTTGATTTTGCTAAAATATTTGGTGAAATAATATCCTAAAGTTTCTTGTAAAAAATGGAGATTTTTGGGAAAAATGGACCTTTTCTAAGTTTAAAGAAATTAAAATGTCTTCATGTTTTCAAAAGCATAATTTTGCAAGTATTGTGAATTTTTGGAATGAAATGTATGCTTAATCCATTAAATAGGATTTTAAGACTTAAAATCCATCTTCTTATGCATATAAACTTGTGGTATTTTGATAAAAAAATATGTGAACAAGTTTAAAGGAGGTTTTGTTGGGTTTAGACAAGAAATAAGAAAAATAGAAATTCTAATTTTCAAGTGTGTGAAAAGGTAATGAATATATGATTGTAAGACTACATGTATTGATAAAAAGGAAATGGCATTTTCTTATAAAAGTAGTCTTTAAGTGTACTTAGATTTCTTGACTAAAGAAGTAAAGTAATATCTAATTTGGAAATATGGTTATTAAAGGTGTTGGATAGATGTTAATGGTTAAACATTGGGAAGTTGGTGTGTGTAACTTAATAATGTTTTGAAAGATTAACACTTATGAATTTGGAAAGGAACTAATATAATAAAGATATTTCCAATTGACAGGAAAGTTACTCCAAAAGGGTTAAAAGGTGTTCAAAAACACTTAAGAAGTTAGTATGGGTAACTTAATGGTGTTTTGGGAAATCAACACTTGTGAAATTGGAGTAAAATATGAGTTTGTAAACAAATGAGTAAAATGATAATTTTACGTAAAGTGGAATATTTTTTATTAAATAAAAATGTTGAAAAGGGTGTTACACATGATAGTCTTAATGAACATGATTTTTGGAATAAAATCAAAGTTGAAGTGTAAACGACATAAAATGATAATTTTCAAAGTGTAACAAAAGTTGGGGTGAATCCCTAGGTTTGGCTTCGACTGGGTAAAAGGGGAAAGAAGGGATAATGTGGACATTGTATAATGTTGAAACACATGTAAAGGAACTCGTATGACACCAGAATAATTAAGGAGGGCCTGGAGCTCTGGGGTGAACCCAAAACCACAGGCCAGAATATATGATGGCATCGCCGGCGGTGTGGTGCCTGTTAAAGTACGCGATTATTGGAAGATTTTGAGAAAATATAAAGGAATAAGGAACATGTCAAGAAATGGGTTGTGTGGTGAAAACGTGTTAAGACAACCTAACTTGAATGAATTAATAACTGGTCCGGTAAAGGTGAAATGGACAAGTAAATGTGAAAGTAATTAATGTCCATGAGATAAGAAAAATGGTAAGGGTAAGGTAAGTGAGTAAATCGGTGGCTAAGCAACGTAAGTGTTTCAAACCATAATTAACACGAGAGGGTGTTGTAAAAGGTTTTCAAAGTCTAAAGACCCATTTTCTAACATGGTGTTCACGTGTGTTGAAAGGGTGATTTTTAATAAAAATACTAATGTGAACTGGTTAAAATTGAAAAGGGTAATTTCGATAAAGAAATGGATTTCTGTCAAACCAGGTATAGTTGTTTCAATTATTTAACCATGTGCATTAAATAGAAGGATAAATATCAAGCCAAGGGAAAGGAAATCTTTTTACAAAGATTAAGGTGAATTAATTGGGATAAATAACGTTTTTGGAAGTATAACGATTTCATGCACTAAGCCTACGTATATATATATATATATATATATATATATATATATATATATATGTGTGTGTGTGTGTGTGTGTGTGTGTGTGCGTGTGTGTGTGTGTGTATAAGGTAGTTGCATGTGCACATAGGTATAATGCGTAGAGTCCTCTTTCCACCATTCGTTTCTATACTGCATTTGTATATTCCCTCATCTTTGTTATGGAAGGTATGGTGAGGGTTCATATTTTGAGAGCGTTAAACAGGTAAGTGTTCTATTTAATCTTAAATTAGTAGTTCTATATGTTTGGACTTCAGGATGCTTCCCAATGGTCCTTCACGTAGTTTGAACTTGAAATTGGAATCGCATGCTAATCAAGTAAAATATTAAATAAAATAAAACTGGACTAGAACATTATATGGTTATTTCATTGCACTTAAAACCTAATGCTCGGTTCAGACCGAGTTGACTACAGGTAACCCATAAATTCGGGTCGAAGTGTTATAGAGTTAGCATCGGTCTAGAAATCGAAGTAGAGTGAGCTTCGACTTAATGGGGGTCTTTCCAAATTAAATCTCCCCCCGTGTCTCTTTACTCAACGGCGACATATAATTAAAATATTCCGACCTATATAATCCCAAAAATAGTCACAACATCCATCGAAAATCATTTAATCCTCGAAAATCCCAAAAATCACTATTCCGAGAAAATATCCAAATTTCAATTTATACTTCAATTTTGGAATTTAATTGTCTCCAAAAGGACGGGTTGTTACACATACTTCCCCCTTACAAAGGAATATCGTCCTCAAAATTCAGATAAAACCAATACTAATACTCCTCTAGTACTCGAAATCAATTTGTGGGTTATGGGCCCACTATTTACCGCTAATGGTACTCGTCCATCTAAAGGCTAAATCACTATAGATCCAATTTCAGTGCAAGCTTATTCGATTCCCTTGGTACTGATATACTCCACCAGTCACAAGGTCTCACCTAAAAAATGACACATCACACATTGTGCTTCTACTAACGGCATCCGAATAAAATGAGCCTATACATCACTGACTCTATCGCCCCGATATTATTGGAAGGCTGCACATCATTAAGTGCCAGATTCCCATATAAATCCCAACTCAAAACTCCTATCCAGAGAGAAATTACAATAGCACCTGGCACTCCTGTCGGTCCTCGAAACATCAATTTGTGGCGACATAACTCTTACAACTCTCAAAAGTCACCCCATTCTTGTCCACGGACTCCAATTCATGTTCGACCCGGAAAATCTAATTATCCACTCACCTCTATTCAATTAGAGGGATAATAGCCAGATTTTTCCACAAAAAACCTTAATAAGCACATTGTCTACGACAAACAGGTACAGTGACTCAAAAATCACATTCATACCACTTTACTAGTCACCAATCACCCTCCGTCTACTCATCGGGCTATAAGTGACACGACCTGCCCAACACAAAGTGTTATCACCACTACTTCCTGAAAATCCCTATCATAGGTGGGGTTTAAAGGATTTCATCCTGATTCACAACAGTACTGGACGACCCCTTGTACCTGTCATCCACCCTCAAAGAATAACAATTACTTCATCTCGACTAATTTGTTCCACACATTCAAAGTAAGTCACGACCTTATCTGTATGTTTTCAACCCATCCATAAAATTTACCAATTTGTCTGCCATTTTGTCACTAGAATTGTCGCCTTGAGACAAAATTTTTTGGTTAATCTTCTCAAACCAACCCTCTTTCCCTCTATACGAGGTGCATCTAGAGACAAATTCACCACGTCATTCTCAACACCAACTTCCACACATTATGCCTCACATTAAGTGGTAGTTCATACTCCCATTATTCCCCGAGGAAGTCCAAAAGTTTCGGCACGTGCACTTTTTAACACAATGCGCACTTCTGGGATCTTCTTATCTTATTGACATAACTATTCCATTTTGCTCTCAACGTTCGACTGAGTAGGACTCTACCCCAATTTCACATAATAGTTGGATTTTTTCTCTTCTCAAGAGATATCTTTGTAGATGGCTTCTCACAGCCTTCAACCCATCTCAGGTGTGCTACTCTCATTACATATATATACGTAGATAATTGTATCACTCTTCACCCATGGTGAGAAAAATTTCAGTGCTTCATCACAGCACTATCGGCTTCTCATGTCTTATAATGTATAAAAGTGCTCAACTCAAGTGTTTTCTCCAGATATACATTGGTTAACATTTAAACTGATTCCCTAGCATCCATCAATGTCTTTATACTCATGACGTTTACCAAAACCCATGCGTATATCATCTCGTAATAACATTCAAATAAGGAACTCTCCTCAATGCACTATCACTCAGCATCAGCGGTAATAAAATTCTATAAACCTCAAACACATAATCGGGACTAAAGGAGTGACATAACAATGCGCTCTCCCTATCTCTAAGTCTGAGCACTAAACATGATAACGAGCTCAATCTCTCCACTCAAAATAAACTCAATATACCTCAAATGATATCAACAAAGTCCCTACACAATCGAGATCAAATACATCGAGACAACTATCCTCTTAGAAGTCTCTATCATAACATAATATCAATGCGAGCTCAACCCTATCGCAGGTGAGACGTTGCCAAAACAACCCATCCTGCTCTGGAACAACAAACCCAATAGCCATGCAAATAACAATCCATTATCGTTCTAAACATTCCACACTCGGGATAATATCATACTCGTATAACACCTCACTAAAATGAGTAATCTTAATAAGGATATATACTATTATCAATACACCCACTCATCCTCCGCGGATGAGACCAAAGATAACCCCGTTATACCACGAAAAATATATACACATAATAATGTTATCGATATACACACTAAACTAGTCTAACACGCGAATCTAGTTCTAATCAAGATACAATGACTCGCTCACACAAAGCATATCTCATTCACCCGAGGTTAAAACTCACACTTCGACCTTGCCAATCGTCGTAGCTGCTCAAATGGTTCTCGAACATGACACGCTTGTCCGAACCGAACAAAAACTATCTTAATCATTGCCCCTACTAGGCACCATAATCTTGTCCCTTTACTCGCTTCAGGAAAAATCAATGCATGTGGTCCTACTCTCCACATAAAAATCTCTCTATATATAATCCACTTATCTTCGGCCACGGTGGCCATATTAAGGTTGTCCTTCTATCGAACCTTGGTAGCCTCGACTTTGATGGCTACATACGTTATTCCCTTAGCTCCGCTGGCCCTAAGGAACACACTATTGGCCTTATCAGTCCCGACTGAATACACCGTCACTCAGTAAGAATTCAATCATCTGCATCATTTAAATGGGTCCCCTGATGGGTCTCCCCCTTGGTGTTTCACTAACACCGTTATATTCAGTTTTAATCCCTGACTAAATTCTTTTTCACAAATGGGCCTCTGTCCGACCCTCCTATGATAAGTTCAGAATTTCATTTACATATCTTTTTAAATAATAGATGAAGGAACTTGCGATCAAACTGTACTTAAGATCCTTCCATTGGCATAATATTTCGCTTTTCAAAATATAGTGATCAACTCCCACCATTACAACACTGCTCCCCTAGGCCAAGAAAAATTTTACCCCAATTTTCACTTTTGGGTATACTACTCCCTACTATATGCCAAAGCCTTTAGTTATCTTATGTCCATTGGATAACACACACAATCTATGCATTTTCTAAAATTCCAATAGGTGGTACTCTTCAAACACCCCACCGACTCTCTCCCATTCTAACCATACTAGGTGAGTCTAGTTTGGCACCACTTTCTGCTATAGTGGTACTTGAAAATATATACTGCACCTTAGCAATCCTTACAGCCCCATCTTCTCGAGCAAAAATAGGGGTGACCTCGATTATGGTCATCGTCCCCAAAATATTTATCAACTTCAACTGAGCCCCGCCTCCTGTTGTTCCCCCAACGGACCTCACTGGTCGTCCTCTATGTAATCGGCCTACGAAGCATACCCGAATGCATATAAGATTCACTATAATTAAACACTATGGAAGGAGAACGAAATCTCACCATAGGAATCAACAATCCTAAATATATGGCTCTATATCAAATAAAAAGCAACGCTGAAAACGTATCACGTCTGCAAAGATTCCTAAGTACACTAGAACCTAATGCTCCGATACCATCTATGACATCCCACCTAATAAAATATCGGGTGATCAGTCCTATATCAAATTAACACAGGAGTCACGTATGGTTTCATTATGAGCATCACTATCGAAAACCATTTTATCACAAATAACCTATTAGGCCACTGTGTCAAATTTTAAACTTTTTAATCTTTTTAACTTAATCGCACACTTAAAACCATTCAAATGGTAAAATAAATAACAACTTAAATGAATAATTAAATAATCGATAATTCTCGGTAAAACATCATATACAACCATATCGAATGAGCGTAAAGCAAAAACGCTAGAAATAAAATAAATGACATCAATTGGGAAACATGCCCGAATATACTTTCAATACCTCCTATCTAGATCACAAAGGGGGAAGCGTCTATACAATCGCATGCCCATATGCACAACTGTGGCAACAACATCTGACTCGAAAGAATAGTCATCCAGGCATCCTTGTGTCTGAATACCTAAAAAGTATAAAAGGGAGAAGAAAAAGAAAATATAGATACGGGTCAGAGCCCGGGTTTTTAAAAATATTTTAGCAAGTGTTTCAAATACTTTAACATATTAAATACGATATTCTCCATATTTAAACTAGTTCCGCACTCACATGAGATACTCCTCACCTCTCATCTAACAGTGCACAACATGTATTTTAAACATCCTAGTTACGCTACCCAGCCTGACTAGCACTTTCAAAACCTCCAATTTACCATACGCTAACACATGCCCCCGTATATAACATCCTAAGATTACTCCCGGCTTATACATAATAATCTCCCACTTATAATTTAACCGTTTATGATGTATAACTTTGATTTCATAGTTATAACTGTGCACGTGAACAATAACCGAGGTACCTAAACCATGTATTAGAGACCAAACATCTTCTCACTTCCAATGTTGCGTCAAGTTTCATGCGTGGGATGTCTCACAAAGTTAAATACAAACAAGGAACCCCCCCCCGATACACTACTACTTAACACTTCGGTTCGTTGAGATATGTTTGGCTCTCAGTCTATAGTATGTACCCCTAAATTCCCCTCTCTTGTCATAAAAGTATACTCATACCGTAAAAAGGGATACACCTAATCCCAATAAATATTTATGCATTTGATTATACTAAGAACAATAATCCAAAATATTCTAGGGTCTTACATCTCTCAGCTCCTGACATTTTCTATTTTCATACGTGGGACGTCTCTCAAAGAAAAATCCAAACAAGGAACCCTCCCGATACACTATTACACACCACTGTCGATTATTGAGATCTGTCGATCCAGGACCTAAGTCTATAAGTGTGCTTAAATCAATTTATATGGCTCTATAGGCCTATTAACTATAGGTGATACCTAGAGATATAAGTCATCTTCTTTATTTAGTCCGTATTTATATATACACAGTATACCATACGCATCAAGTATGCCCATACATATATATATCACACACTATATAAGTACAATAACCATCCCTCAGAGCTAAAACTCAATGGATGTAGTCTCTCCAATGATATCATCTTCCAGGGATTTTCTCACACAACATCCTGGGTACCAGCGATCGAACTCTCACACCGACTTGGTAAAAAATCAAATCTCAATGAATGGGAAGCGATCATAGTTCCGAACCTGAAAGTGAGAACGAATCATACCTAAGACTTCTCACCCAGAATAAAAATCACATGATATAAATAATGGATGACTATGACCTGGGGAGCATACACAACCTGCTCCTCAAGCTAGGGGCCTCACCCACATCGCACAGATTTCCATTATAGCACTAGAGGGGTATGCTTCACATAATAATACCATTCACACACAGATATATTCATAATCATATCATATATATGTTCTCTCTCTCTCTCTCTCTCTCTCTATATATATATATATATATATATATATATATATATATATATATATATATATATATATATATATATATATATATATATCATCATCATCAAATCAGGCTTTTCATGCCTATCTCTCTTGGCATTAGCCTATAATCCCGAATATATCAATTTGTATAAATTTATAAGTGTACACACAACTTATTTAATCCCATAAGTATTCACTCACTTATGATAAAATTCTCACATCTCTTATTTCCGAATAGTAGAGTATCACGTCTAGCTATTATTCTTATATCATCCTACTTGCACCTTAAGATTTACTCATACATACTCGGCTTATATATTCTACCCATATATAATCGGCATATATATTCTATACGCATAAATATATATGTACGAACCCGCCGAATAATTCCTCAAATGGCGTTCGTCCCAAACATTACTATATTTAAACCCCGGATCTTTCCCACAAACCTGAGACTTATACATCACCCATCTACTCTTTTTAGAGGTCCTCACACTCTATCTAGGGCCCCCTAATGTTTATGTCCCAAAAGGAAATTCTTTCCCAATCCTTTTTATCTAAGAAGAAAGCTCTCAAATTTTTCTGTTAAAACCGAACCGATCCGGTATTTTAAAAATAAATCGGTCCGGCCAGAAATGAACTAATCCGACCATAGAAAATGGACTGGTCCAGTGCTAAAAAATGAATCGATTCGGTGGCCAGAAAAATGAACGATTCGGCTATCTGATTAGTTCGGGAGTTCATCTTCAACAACTCCAAAAATTCCTCCTAAAATTCAACCAACCCCATTTCTATGGCTTCTAACATCACCCAACATCAATGTTTATATATATATATATATATATATATATATATATATATATATATATATTGCATATCTTGGGGTGTTGGTCTTGTATACCAATTTTTTGTTAAGGTGGTTAGAGTTAGTGTGGAGTTTTTTATTCTATTTAATTCAACATTAGTAAATTGTTTTTCAATAGTGTGGATATCTTCATTTGTAGTAGATTCTTGGGATGAGTCTGTTTGGTTAATATATATATTTTTGTTGACATAATAAGTACAATCCAGAAAGAGGGATTAAAAATGTGTATAAATATGAAAATAAGCAACCAGGCTAATAAAGAAAAATTAAAGGCAAAATATGAAATGGGAATTTTTTGTGAACAATATGGTTTGAACCCTGTTGCACCATCAAGAAATAAAAATTACAATTCATACCCAAAACAATACAAGAGACATAGAAAAACTATTTCAAAAATAACAAATTTTACAATAAAGAAAATAAGGAATTTTATAAAAAAACATAAAAAACCACAAACTAATCCACAATATAAGAAAAATTACAAAAGTAAAGTGTTGTCATGTTTGTTTTCTCAAAATTTTTCTTATAAAGATTACCGATTAATACAGTTGGTTGAAACGGATAAACTTGAAAGCATAATGTTTAATACAAGATAAGAATGAAAACTGATAGAATAATAGAGAGATGGAGATAGAGAGAGAGTTTACAGTAGTGAGATAGGAAATTTGGCTCTGCCTTGAATGGATGATCGAATGCTCTATTTATAGTTGAAACTCCTTTGCTTTTACTTCGGGTGAACTGATTTAACCTTGGGTAACTGAATTTAACTTCGGGTGAACTCCTTTAACCTTGGGTAACTGACTTTAACTTCGGGTGAACTGCTTTAACCTTAGGTAACTGACTTTAACTTCGGGTGAACTACTTTTACTTTGGGTAACTGACTTTTAACTTCGGGTAAACTTCTTTAACCTTAGGTAGCTGATTTTAACTTCGGGTAAGTTGTTTTAACCTTGGATAACTAATTTTAACCTTGGGTAAACTGCTAGCTGATAGACTGTAACTCCTGCGACGGCACTGTTCATGAATAGTAACTTGTCGGGGAATATTTTAATCATTTGGAACTGTTCATGAATAGTAAAATGTTGAGGAATATATTTACTTCTCATGAATAGTAACTCATCATTAAATTTTAACCAAAAATTATCCTGTAAAATTATAATAAATTTTATTACAAACTCTAAGGGTCTTGGGAATCTTGGAATAATGAACTCGAATATGGATTCGATGTATTAACTTGGTGACTATTTGTTGACTCGGCAGAAGAGGTGGGAGGACAATAATTTTTCTCTTCGGCTTCAGCTTGAAGAAGAAGCTATTTTGCTAAATCCTTGAGCTGCTGGGACTTTTTTGACTTGCCTAATGTTGTATCCATAGAACCTTGACTATATTTCTTAATTGCTTGGACTGCTTGGACTGGAATGACTGGTTGGCAAGGAAACTCCATTTGGACAACATTAATAATCCTTTGTTGATTGAAAGAGTCCCACCATTTAACATAAAATTGTCGAACAATTATTGACTGCTGTATTGCATATTGCCATTTGAATATCCATGGAACTTTTTATTTACGACAGAACAAAAGTAAAACTAGGAACTGGAAATTATGTTCATTTACTTTAAAGACTGTGGAAGTCTTTGTAATAGTCTTTGTTGATATTAACCATCTTTGATGGTTAATATATCTATTGGGTAAATCTAGTGTTAATATATATATATATATATATATATATATATATATATATATATATATATATATATATATATATATATAAACACTAGATTTACCCAACACAACAATTAATTATGGGATTCATCAATATAAACCAAGAAAATTAACCCTTTTCTTAATTTAACCCTAACTTTCAATTTCTTCCAATTCATCATCAAAAATTTCACCATTAATATGGATTTTAGCCTATATTTCATGTGGAGTTATTATCACATCAACATCTTGTGAAATCATCACCCAAAAGCCCCATTTTTGCAAGAATCCCAAACCCCAAAATTCATAATTTACTCACCAATTATGATATGAAATATAAACACACTTAAATCATTAAAGTAAGTTAAATACTTGCCTCGTTGGATAAATCCGACGACCTTATATCGGGAGTCCTCCAGAGCTTGGCCCGAGCCTCCTCTTCTCCTCTCTTTTCTTCTTCCTTTCCTTTCTTGTTTCTTTTCTTTGTTTCCTTTCTCTCTCTCGTGCCTTATAATGAGAGAAATGAGGTTTTATCCCTTATTAAACCCAAAATAGACTCGTATACACAATTATGAGTCCCTACTAGTCCAAAAAGTCCCTGGAACCCAAACATTACTCCCGGGAAAGGTTCTAAAAAATGCGGGGCGTGATCGAGGCGTCGAGGCCAAGCCTTAAGCCTTGGAAGCCTAGGTGATCCTTAGGCGTAAAATGGTGTGAAAAGGCGTTTAGGCCTTCTTAATATATTTTAATATTTTTTAACCATAACAAGGCTATTAAAATAGTAAAATTATACATATCATAAAAATATGTCTGAATATATGCAAATTAAAATACTATTTGATCATTTTGGATGAAATAATGCTCCGGTTTGTAAAAAAAAATCCTTCAAAGGAGATATCATTTCACTAAAGCATTGTTGTTTTTAGAAAAAAGTGCGCCTTAAGGGTTTTACCAAGAATAAGGCGTAAAAAGCTTAAGGCGGAGCGTTTCTCCCAAGCCTCAAGCCTACGCGGGTTTTTTTAGAACAGTGCTCCTGGGTACTATATTCTGACTGTCTTAGCCCATCCGAGACCAATCGTGCACTCAATATCCCCATCCAAGTCACTTATAAAAATTCACTTCTTAACCCAACACATCTCCACACGTGTTTTTCAATTGAAAATATTATTCCATATCGCTTTGCCCAAATGCGACATGATACAAACCTGTAAGTAAATATAACGCACATCAATAATAATCCAACACTTTAATTCTCAAATCAATTCTCCAAATATTAAATTACACTCACTTATGTAATTTAAATACGCATAAAAGTACGCGGTATTACACACCATCAACCCAACAACATAATAACCCAAACCACACACTAAAAAAATACACCCACACAATAGATTCACCAACGTAACCCAACCCAACCCATTTACTTAATCATTTCTAACCCTAACTCTCTCATTTCCACTTTCTTCTCTCATTATCTTCTTCTTTTCTCTTCTCTCTCACACTACTCTTTCTCTTTACTAACCAAAGCAAGAAAATAACCCTTATTTGCAGAATCAAACCCCTCACTTACCCGCCTACAAACCCTTATCGATCACCCCCCCCCCCCCCCTCCCCCTTTTAGTTTCTTGAAACAACCTCATCAAAATAAGGGTTAAAAATATAGGGTTTCAATTTCTTTAATTTCATAAAGTTAAGGCTTGCTTGGAGATTGGTTGGAGCTTGTTTGTGTAAGTATATATTATTGATTTACTTTGTTATATCCCACTATATAAATTTATATGTGTTACTACTAATATTTGTGCTGTGTTTTTTTTGTAGAGTCCAATTTATTATTTGGGCATTTACAAATTATAATTTGAGATTGCACTCAAATTGGTTACAAATCAGGTTCTATTGTTCCTCTTTAGCATTTTTCTTTAATATTGTTATGATTGTATGATTAATTTTTGTGTTTGAAAATTACACTTGTTGTGTGAATATATCTACTAGAAAATATACCTCCAGTCACGAAAAAAGAAAAAGAGAAAAACAAATTGAAGAAGAAACATCAAAACTAGCGGGTTCACTGAATAAATATTTTAGTAAAAAAATAGAAAAATAATATATTGATGTTGAACATCAAAATATGGAATCTTTAGATAATAAAAATGTTGTTGAACATCAAAATTTAGAAGAATTAGATAATGAAAAAGCAGAAAATGAACGTGTAGAAGTTTTACCACTAGATTTTTTTATTCGGCTAATTGGAAAAATATTGATCAAAATTTGATAGAAACAATGCTAAAAAAAGGTGCAATAAGAGAATGGATTGTAATTAAAGAATGGATTGTATTTTTTCAAACACCTGGATTGCTTCTAGAATAATTTTGATAATTCCCATTACGGTTGCCTCAATCGAGAAAAGTTTTTCAAAGTTAAAATTAATAAAATCTTACCTTCGTTGTACTATGTCACAAGAAAGATTAAATGGATTATCCATGTTATCAATTGAAGAATATATATAAACAACAATTAAATTTGATGATTTAATTGATAGTTTTGCATCAAAAACTACGAGAAGAACACATTTTCTTTAAAAAAAAATTAATGTATAGGGCCCCAAACTGATTGTTCGCCTAAGGCCCCTAAAACTTCATAGTCGACCATGTGAGATGATAATAGAAAAATTCCATGAATGAATACATTCCTCCATATACATTTATGTTGTAGAATTCTATACAAAACTCAACCACCTAAATGAACCTAAGGAAAAATATTGCCTTTTTTTTTATCTCTTTACCATATTTAAAATAAATTGGGACCTTTAAAAATGAGAGAGGAGCAGGAAGTAAAGACGTTGAGAAGGAAGAAGCATATGAGAAATAAATCAAAGATTTGTCTTATATAGTTTTATCATCTGGTGACTTTCGTTCAATAATTAAAAACTCAAAAACTTGGTCCAGTTTACTATTGATTTTATCTCTTATATACAAATTTATAACATCATATCCACAACAAAAGAAACTCATTATTTATTTCTATCAAACCATTTGTGTGCATCATTTTCCTTATAAGCTCACCGTCTTCTAATAATAATATTGAAACAATACTCCTTATCATCAACTTCAGGTAGATATCAAAGAAAAATAATGATGATAGACAGGGAGGATTTCAGGTGAAGTGGAAAATAGTTGAGAGATGGAATATTTATACAGAGGGACAATTAGCATAGACGGAGGAAAATTAAGGGACAACAGAGACATGGGGAGACAGAAAAGATTAAGAGAGATGACTTCTAATCTCTCTTGAGGATCATGGATGGGTACCTTTATTTGTCTGTAGAAGAGATGAAAAATGGATGAATTTAATAACAAATGGTACAAATAGACAATGCCAACAGTCTCCTGTGTGACGAAAGAGATTGAAATAAAAATCGAAAAAGATCGGGAAGGATTTATTGCTATGAAAAATAATAGAATATTTAGGAGAGGAGATAAAAACTAAGTTCATGCACACACACAATAAGTGGTTCCTCCATAATAGAGTGACACGTGGATGAGGTAAGGATGAGGAACTACTAACTTTTGTCTTTCATTTTATAATATTGGTATAGACTAGCTTGCAGGCCATGCATTGCGTGATCGTAAAATGTTACTTTTTGAAGACTCACATTGTGAAAGAGAATATAGTTAAGCAATGTTGAAAACATATAGAACAAATATTGTAAGGTCATTTTTCTAATACTGCCCCTAGAATCTAGGACTAGTCAGTAGTTTTCAAGATTACATTAGTTATGGAATATTTCACTACATCACTTATGGCACAACACGTCTCCATGATCATCCACGACATCAAAGATCAGAATATCTAGTAACGTGCATCTCCAACGTGCACCACTCATCTTTGTTACGCTCCACATTTTAAACATTCTCCACAACTCCATGCTTTAATGGCATATTTTATGTTATGAAGTTCTTTGTTTTTCATAATTATATTGGGGGTAATTTTACTTTATTTTGATTTAAAAAATGAGGCTGATTTTATTTAAAAAATAATTTTTCACTTGTTTTCTTTCAAACGAGAAGGAGATCTCGTTCGAAGTATCGTTTGATGGCCTACATCAAACAAGGGCGTACTGTTTTAGTTTTTATCATGTCGTAAGAAGGTCGTTAGAAGTAAGCTTCAAACGAGATTCATATCTCGTTCGAATGACGCTTCTATCTCGTTCGAACTACTTGATGCCACCTCAATTTTCGTGTCAGCCTATAAAAACATACTTTGCATAGGTATTTTGCAAGACTTTTAAAACCTTGATTTTTTCAGACCTGCTACAAAAAAGTCTCACTTTTTTAAAGGCAAAGCACCCTTTTGATTCACATATAACCTCCCATATATATATATATATATATATATATGTATATATTGTGAATCACTTTGAAACCCTCATATAACTTCATCTGGAGTTACTCTTGTGGAGAAGGGATCTTCATCGCTGATCTTGTGGTCCTCGTGGGAACCATTGTTGAAGGAAAATGAAGGATCACTTGCGGGAGATTCGTTTGAAAATATTGTCATTCACTTGTATATTTTGTAAGTTGAGATTTGTGAATTATATAAGTGAAATAGAAAAGGTTTTGCACTGAATGGATTTTTCATGAAATCCTTCTTGCTTGGTTTGGATTGATTGCTTTCATGTTTTTACGCTTTCAATCACATAGTTGCATGATCTAAGGTTTAAAGGATTTAAAACTGGTGTGACTTGAAATTTAATAAGTTTGGGCCATTGGACTATAGCTCACTCTCAAACACCCTTATTTAAGGTGATACTTATATACCAAAAACGCCATTGATTGGAGTGAGACCATTATTGACCTTGAACATGTCTTGGAGCACCCCAAACTGTTCTTTAGACAACCTAAGACTTTTTCCCTCGCACACACCGAATAAAGTGCTATTATCTTCATCATAATCCCCCGTTTTTTCCATTGGTAAATTCATATTGATGTCATTCATACGATGTTAAATTGAAAACATCAAATAAATAAAAGTAGCGATTGAAAGGGTTATATATATACCTGAAAAATATTGAAATGATGGTTTGAACATACCCCATTTAGACTTCTATACATGAACCAACTAAATAAATTTATTGATCAAATAGATGTGTCTACATTAATCTAGATAATACAAAATTAATAAATTGATAACACATTAATGAAGTGTATAAATATCATTGTATGAGCGCGATAAATGTCGACGTTGTATTGTGATGACAACTTTATATATCTATAAATATGTACTTAATTTCCATTCTTATAAATTAGATATTTCATTATGACGTGTGGTACGTCATTTTATATATATTTGGAGTGATTTTTGATAGTATTTAAACAATTCAGTGGACAGCTAAAAAAAACTCAAAATAAATTTGTTTTCTATTTAAAAAAAATAGTTTTTTTAGGATTCCACTTCTCTCTCTCTCTCTCTCTCTCTCTTTATATTTATGTGGGGGGGGGGGGGGGAGTAATGTTTTATAATTATTATATTTGATGTGTTAATACACATCATTTAGAAACTATCGAACACACTTTAATTTAGTAAGTAAATATTTAAGTGAGTTTGTATCACGGGTAACTATAGAATGGTCAGGGGTCAGATGTCAGGAATTTACCTGTTTATATATTTCTCTCGATATTGGACCCCACTGATAGTGAAGTAGGTTATTAAACTATCAAACCAAAATTAACTAATTACTAATTAAGTTTTAACTTAATTAACTCGTGTCGACTAATAATTAATTTAAAAAGAGGTTTGGTCCTTAGGACGTTCACGAAGTCCGTTTTTAGTTTAAAATAGTGCAATTTAAGTCCCCTCGGTTAATATATGAGTTGGGCTAAGTTATAAGCCATTTGGAGCATGTTTGTGCTTTTGGGGTTAATGGATTTTAGTGTCTAATCATAATTTTAGCATTAGTGTTTAACATAATCTAATTAGATCATCCTCAACTCTCATAACATAATTAAAAAGCAACCTAGCAACAAAGGAGAAAGGGGGAGAAACTAAGATTAAAGATTTGGGATTTTGGGATTTGATTCAAACAATCAATACAAGTCAAGTCTATTTTAATTAAGAATGTAATTATATCTTATAAGTGCAAAATTTATGGTTGCTCGTATTTTATTCTATTTTTGTTTGATGAATCTTGTTTCACAAAATCAGCCGTAGATCAAAGTCTCTATGAGGGTGTGTCACAAGAAACCTTCTTTGATTGATAAAAGTGATCATGAATAATTCCCGAGGGCGAGGAATATGATTATGAGAGTTTTGATCACAAAAGAGAACTTAAATGGTGTTTTTTTTTTGGAAAAGAGTTTGTATAATATCTGATCTCGTTAAGCCTTTTTATAAGAAGGGTAGATAAAAAGGATAAAAATAAAAGATATTGGGAAAATATTCTTTAAAAAACTAAATTCTTCCTGGTCGTTCGAACGAAGGCCATCTCGTTTGAACGATAGCGATCTCAAGTGTGTAGGACATTCCACTTAGATGATGATCATCTGGACCCTCACAAAATGCGAGCCAAAGGAATGATCCAGTTTCAAGCTTGAAGACTTGCACATATTCTACATTCTATTTTCATTTGTATTTTGGGAGGATAGTTTTTGTAATAAGTCATAGGATTCAATTTGGCATAGGTTGGTGTTTTGTATTGGAATAGACAAAGGGGGAGATTTGTCAAAGAAAAATTTATGATTCCTCGTATTTAATTTTATTTTTGTTTGATGTATCCCGTTACACAAACACATCACCACCACATCTTCTCTGCACTCGAAGGCTAATTTTGAAGACCGTAAAAGTTGGGAAGTTTTAATCATCTTAATAATCATGGTAGAAGTATGTGATTGGGTTGGTAAGTGTTTTTTTATATTTTCTGGGGGTTATTTATATTTTTATGAGGTTGTTTTTATAAACAGAAAAACTTATTTTTTATAAGAAAGTTTTTCATAAAAACTATGCCTCGTCCGAACGAGGTTAATCATCATTCGAACGAGATGCTAATGAGATGAAAAATCACGTTCCACTATAATATAATTAGAATTACATGTTCCAAGTCATTTGAATGAAATGACATTGTCATTTTAACAAGATGGCTTTTCGTTCGAACAACCGGGCAAAATTTTATTTCTTAATATGTTTATCCTTTTTATCTTCCTTTCTTATAAAAGGATGAATGGGATCAGATACTATAAGAACTCTATTTCAAATAGAAAAACACCTTTTGAGTTCTCTTTTGTGATCAAAACTTCTCATAATCATATTCATCAACCCCGAAAATTATTCAAGATCACTTTTATCAATCAAAGAAGGTTTCTTGTGATACACCCTTGTGGAGATTTTTCTTTATGGCTGATTTTGTGAAACGAGATTTCACTGATGAAGAAAAAGGATGAATAGGTGGATATCGAGGGTAAATCGCTACATGTGGATGACTCTAGGGCTAAGTCATATATGTTGGAGTTTTTGAAGATCTACGCGTCTAACCTAGTGTAGTTAAGTGTCTTGTAAGTCATTAGTATTTCATAAACTTCCAATAGTGCTGAATAAAATATTTTTCTTTGTAAATAGATTTTTCCTTTTCTTGTGTATTTTTGCATCTTTGGACTGAAAATTGCAAGTCTATATTTTAACACAATTCGCATGCACACCATAAGTATTTAAAGATTAAATTAAATTTGTGTGTGTGGCAATTAATTATACAACTCAATCCATTGAGTCCCTAGCCCTCTCGGGTTTATGTTAAAATAATGGTAGTATGTTGGAATCTGAAATTATATTTATGTTTTCTGATTTGTTATCATAATTAACCTAATTTCTTAATTCAATTTAATTATATGTTTAAACCCTAGTTTTGTAATAAAGAATTATTGTCGTTTTGAAATTGAATCGTTAAATTGAACCACAAATTTTTTTAATCAAGACAAAAAAACATTAGATATGTATCTTAATAATGTTAATTGGTATAATACCTCACTTTATGGTGATTATTTAATTATAGGCCATTTGGAGCATGTTTGGGTTTGTTTAGTTAACGACATTTTAGCACCTAATCCTTATTTTGGCATTAGTGTTTAATATAATCTAATTAAGTAACCCTAAACTCTCAAAACACAATTTAAAAATAACCCTACTAACTAAGGAGAAAGAGGGAGAAAGAAGGATTGAAGATTTGTGATTTTGGGATTATATTCAAATATTTAATCCAACCCATGTCTATTTGAATTAAGAATGTAATTAGGTTTCTGTTAAAATCATTGTTCTAAAAAACGCGTCTAGGCTCCGCCTAGGCTTTAGGCTTGAGAGAAACGCCATGCCTTAAGATTTTTACGCCTTATTCTTGGTAAAACTCTTAAGGCGCACTTTTTTTTTCCAAAAACAACAATGCTTTAGTGAAACGATATCACCTTTTAAAGAATTTTTTTACGAACCGAACCATTATCTCATCCAAAATAATCAAATAGTATTTTAATTTGCATATATTCAAACATATTTTTATGATATGTAATTTTTTTGTATTTTAATAGCCTTGTTATGGTTAAAAAATATTAAAATATAATAAGAAGGCCTAAACGCTTTTTCATGCCTTTTAATGCCTAAGGCCCGCCTAGGCTTCTAAGGCTTAAGGCTTGGCCTCCACGCCTCGATCACGTCCCGCGTTTTTTAGAACCTTTGTTAAAATAATGATAGTATGTTGGATTATGAAATAAAATTTATATTATCTGATTTGTAAACATAATTAACCTAATTTCTAAATTAGATTTAATTATATGTTTAAACCCTAGTTTTGTAAGAAGAACTATTGTAGTTTTGAAATTGAACCATCAAACTGAACCATATTTTTTTTATTCTGGACCAAAAAACATTAGCTTTGTATCTTAATAATGTTATCAGTAAAATCCCTCACTTTATGGTGATTATTGAATTAAATTCATAAGTTAGTTTAATTAATCTTATTTAGATCATGAATGTAGGGTTAATTTCTTCAAATATGTAATTTGATCTTTAAATAGGCTTTAAATCGTCTAAATCTAATTAATATATGTTAGTAATACTTATATGTAGGTTCTATTAGAATTACAAGGGTTGATTTCTTTTTTTAGAGGCTTTAGGTTTGGGTTGAAAATGGCTATGACCGTCAAAGTTCAATTGGAGTACAAAGGGCTCCCTTCTCGAACCGTCGAATAGATCCGATTTGGGTCCGGATCAATTTGATCTAGAGGGTTAGGCCCAGTTAGGTTAGTTTAGGTGTTGGTTTGTATTTTTTATGCTAGTTCGGTTCATGGGATTGTTTAGTTAACTAAAAACACTCATGACAAGTAGGGTAGATATATAAATCCTATGTTTAAAATCCCTAGATGACTTGGTTTAAAGTTATATAAATGATTAACACTTAGTGTCCATAGTAATTGGAAATTTATAAGATTGATTTAATCCCTAACATAGGATTGATTGTTATTTTTCTTCATTTATGTGGAATCCTACAAGGGTTATGGGTGAGGGTATAGAGGAATCAAGCTTTGAAATTAAATCAGGTGATGGAGTTGCAGAGGTTTCGGGAGCGTTGGTCTCAGGTAAGATGATTTAGGTGTATAGAGTAGAGTGTGAATGTTTAGAGTGATGTGTGGATTCTTCCAGACTTGAATATTTTTTTATAAATTAGGTTTTTTTGTGATCCCTAAACGTGGATGGTGGATAGGTCTGGTTGAGTTGAGATCTAAGTAGTTGGTTGGGTCGTATAATGGGTTTGTTTTAGAGGCTTTGTTTATATGATATAATTGGGCCTATTATGCTTTATACTCTCTTATCTTTTCCTATATGATAATATATTCTAAAATTTTATCAAAAAAATCATACTAATGGTTTGCGTATGTGCTCATGGTTAACCTCCTAGGAGGGATTTAATGGGGTGTGCACATCGATGGTCATGCTTGGTATCCCGGTGATTGAGATGAGTTTTATTAAACATGCTGAGATACTCTTCCATCGAGTTGGGACAATAAGACTTGATCCTCTAGTATATCCTTGGGTATGGGGATGATTGGTATGATGGCGTAGTGATTTTCCTTTTATGAAACTTTGATATGATAGGGTTGGGACGCTCTATAACTATACTTAGTAGTATCACGAGTGATCCCCAAAGTCATTAGGGATAGGCCTTCGTACCTTTATCTTTGGTCTTGAGCATAACCCATATGTTTTGTATGTAAGCGGGGAATACTCACAAGGTCATTGGATTATGTGATTCGCTTCAATGTACTTTGTGATATTACTAGATACGTATAGCCATGATTCCAGTTTTCGCAACCCTTTAAGTACCGAACAGTTGAGAAAAATATAATTATGTAACATGTGTTTCACTCAGGAATGGGATTAGAAATGCAAGCTATATATTGGTTGTTTGGGTTGGGATAACTTAAAATTAACTAAAATATAGGAGGAATATGTATTATTATTATTATTATTATTATTATTATTATTATTATTATTATTATTATTATTATTATTATTATTATTATTATTATTATTATTATTGTTGTTGTTGTTGTCATTATTATTATTATTATTATTATTATTATTATTAGTAGTAGTAGTAGTAGTAGTAGTAGTAGTAGTAGTAGTAGTAGTACTACTACTACTACTACTACTACTACTACTACTACTACTACTACTACTACTATTATTATTATTATTATTATTATTACTATTATTATTATTATTATTATTATTATTATTATTATTATTTCCCAAATGTAGTTCTATTCTTACTCAATGTAAACTTGCTAGGCGTTATCCAGGTTGTGGAACTCCTTTTACAGGGCCCACCTCACACATGATCTTTCTTAATTGGATATTTATCTAGTTTTTGATTTCAGATTGTAAATTTATAATCTTAACATATAGGTGTCTAGCTTGTATCTCAACGATTTCCAAATATCCAAAAAGATTTTCAAATATAATTGAGCTTTGGAACGATTTCTAAATATAGAGTTAATTCATAAATATCTCAACTTATGAAACTTTCACACATTAGCGATATAATATGATCGAATAAGGATACTGAGGCGAAAGTTAATATGTTCATTAATTATTTTCGAGCGATTTAAATCAATCCGAGTTAAAATAACTCTAACTTTCCTTCAG
Source organism: Sambucus nigra (assembly GCA_949130495.1). NCBI lineage: Eukaryota > Viridiplantae > Streptophyta > Magnoliopsida > Dipsacales > Adoxaceae > Sambucus > Sambucus nigra. The sequence continues at coordinate 101,633,586 of OX422218.1, read as the reverse complement.
TGATAAAATTCGTCCATGATCTCAAATCTTTTTGTTTTGTTCGATTACTGAAAATAAAAGGTCAAAATTGTAATTATTGAGCACTAGATGTCTTAGTAAATCATCTTTAGACATAGAATAACTTAATGAAACTTGAGAAATGAGATTAGGTCATCATTTTGGATCCTAAATAAAAGAAAATTTGAGCCTAACTCCAACCTTTGTACATTTTTCCATTGCAAGTCCATTTGAGCCAAAAATAAAAATAAGCCTTTTGTTGAAAACCCAAAGACCTACCTAACTCCAGCTAGGAGTTAAATCTAATGAAAAGAAGCTATACCAATTTTTTGACAATACTAGGGTAGAATTATGGTATGCCAAAAGAAAAGGAGGTTGCCAAAATAATGTGCGGAAAAAAAAGAATAAAAAAGGGGAACGGAAGAAAAAATGAGAAAATGAATGGAAAGTTTAAAATTGGAGATATTTGATGAGTGCATTGTTTTGTATATTTCATAATTAAATTTATACTTTATTAATCCCATTTTATTTTATTTAATAAATTCATAAAACCATTTTATTAAAAAAGAAAAAAAATCAAGAATGATTTAATAAGGATTGAAAAAGGTAATTTTACGTCAAAATAGTCACTTCGATAATATATAATTTTCTTGTGCTAATTTATGAAAATAATTATCTAATAATTTTGCAGGTAATGACAAAATTTGGTGCAAAATTGACGATTAACTGGAGAACAGCGCAAAAAAGATGATTTTCATGATCATTTGAAAAAAGTTATTTTGACACTTGTGGAATCGGAAAAAAAAAGGTCAGAAATTTTTCTTCTCTGAATTGGATGCAAATTAGCATGCGTGTTGGGCATGCAAAAATAAGAGTCCTCGGGTGTGGAGAAATTGAGTATGTTATTCTAATCTAAAGACTAAAAGAAGTGGAGTGTTCGGTTCCAACACCATTCGATCAATTAAAGAGAATATCACCCCAATCCAAACACCTCACCTCATGGCCTATAAAAAGGTCTCTTGGGCTCACATTTTCACAAACAATTTTGAAACATAATTTTTGAGTGATTGTATTCAATTTAAAGGACATTGTTTTATCATTTTGAGAGGATTGTAGATTATTGTGAGAGAACTTATTATAAGTTTGATTTATTAATGAAAATTTCTACTCATTCTTGCAATTTGTTTTTGTCTTTTATTACGGTAGCTTAATTCTTCTATTAGGATTATGGTAAAGTTTATTATAGTTACTATTGATGTAAAAAATAATATTATCTCTAATTTATCAATCACAGATAAAATAATTAAGACAAAAAGATTTTTAAAGTGGTTCAGCCTTGTGAGAATGGCCTACGTCCACTATTTTTGTTATTGCTCACTATTTGCTTGGAATTCTCGATAATGGATTTACCAAGAAATTCCCAGTCCCCTTGTAATGAGGAGGTTACAATGTATTTATAGCGTTGAGGATGTACAAATGAAAGGACAATGCGCTGTCATTCAGTAGATAAATACATCTGTACAATAATAATGGACATTTAATGCGCAGTCATCTCTTTGATTCTCTTGATTTGGGTGCGCTGTACGCTAAGTAGGTCAGACCGTTTAAGCTGCTCGCACTGCTTAAGTTACTCGGCACGCTTAAGTTTCTCGGGGCCCCTGAGTTGCTCGGGACGCCTAAGTTGCTCGGCACGCTTGAGCTGCTTGGATTGTATGAGTTGCTCATATGGCATATTCGTATTTTCCATGTAAGTTGACACGTGTCTTTAGGTGATTGGTCCATGTCAGCAGATTAAATTTGGTATCAACAGAAGCCCCCAATGTTTCATAGTTGAGGTTGAGGGAGAGTATTCTAAAATTGCTTGGATTACTGGTCTTCATGGGTTTTAGGAAAATTTTCCTTGTACCAAATTCCTTTTTTGAGCGCACAATATCGAACTTCATAAATATTTTGAATTTCCACGATCGTTTCAATATTTGTGCCCTTTTATTCTTTTAGCCGCCAGAAACGCAAACATTTTTCCTTGTAATCGTTGTCTTTCTCTATTCCAGAGACAAAGTATTTAAGCGCGGCAGAAATCCTGTCGTCTTTTACTTTTCAAATTTGTATCTCTCAACTCTTCATTTCCTCTCTATCTTGTGCCTTCGTTCTTTCCATTGTTCGTTGTCAACTGATCTCTCTTTTTCAGTAAGATTTTCTTCCCTCTCTTTTGTTTACTTTGTTCATCATGGTTTACCTTGTTGAATCGCTTGACAAATTTCTGTATGAATTTTCAATCCCTTCATTGGTTATTTTGGAAGAACTTTCTGAACCTTTCGATTATTTTTCTTTAGCTGAGGGACATTGGATCCCAAGTCTCTTTGTGTACGAATGTGGCTTTTCTTTTCCTCCAAATCCCCTATGTTTGGAGTTCTGTCAATATTTTGACGTTGTATCTGCAAAAATAGCTCAAAATACCTGGAGGATAGTTAATGGCATACATAGATTGAATCAACTCCATGGAACCCGTTTAGGGATTTCAGAGATCATGTACTGATATAGATGGGTTGTCAGTGATTCCACATTCTATTTAAAAACTAGGTTTTTGAATAGGGCTTTAGTTTTCAATCTCCCAGACGCTAATAGGGATTATTTTGAGCACGATGTTGTTATGAAAAATTGGCAACATGCTCCATTAAATGGAGATGACGTATATCAAGGTCCCAGGTGTCCCCCTTATGGCAATGGAATAGGTTGTTTTTACTTTTTTAAAATCTTGTTTTCTTTGTGTTTGATAATATGTATCACTAACATTTGCTTTTGTTTGTTACAGTCAATAGTAAAAGAAAACCTCCAAAAGAAGCTGACGTTAATTTAAAGCATTTGAAACTTATCTGGGATTTGCACCAATCTGTTCTCGAGGAACATATTAGATATGGCTCTTATTTTTTGCAGTATAAGAGCTATACTTCGTCTTTCACTGTTCGTCCACGTCCAGTGGTAGTTAATCTTGACCAAGTACCAGTTTCTGAGACTAGTGTGGAAGGTTCTTCCTCTGAGTCAAGTGTTCCCATCAGTAACTTAATGAAGATAAGAAGAGATCCTGCCTTCTTTGATAAATCTTCATCTACTAATGTGGAGGCAAAGAAAAGAAAACAAGATGTCCGAAAAGAAGAGACGGGAATCACTAATGCAGCTCCTCCTGCTACTGCCAAGAAAACTGTTGAAAAGCCCCCAGTGACCCCGAGCAAGATTGTTGTTGTTTCTCCTCCAAGTGAGGTTATTATTATTTCACCAACAAAGATAATGTCTTTAGTTGGAAATGTTCCTTCTCCTCTGAGGAGGTTAAAGAAAAGTTCTTCTGAGAGACCTGTTGAACCTGTCTCTCAACCTTCAAATATTGAAGGTGTTATTCCATCTTTTGTTGCTCCGAGCTCTGCTATGAGTTTGGTGAGATCTTGGACTATCCCAGAAGTCCAAGGTATTGAGGACTCCCTTTCTCTTGAGAGAATTACTACCCTTGCTGCTCAACACATCGCCTCAGTAACTCTTGTTAGTTTAAGTCATTCACTTTCTAATATTATGTTCATATATTGACCTAATGTTATTTCTTTTTTCAGCTGGTGACGTGTTTCAATAGCATCTTGAAGAAGGATGAAGCAATCAATGCTTCAAGCTCCTTGGGAGGTGTAGAGGAAGCTTTTGTTGGTCTGACTCAGTCTTTAAAAGACTCTCTTCAAAAGTACGAGGAAGATAAATTTGCTTGGGAGAAGCAACTCAAGTCCATCGAGCTATAAATAAATCAAGTTGTGAATGCCTCTAAGGATTTGGAGAAGAAATTGACAGAGTCTAAGCAGAGCAACAAAGTTTTCGAACAAAGCAACAAGGAGCTGGAAGTTAAGCTCAAGTCTGCTGAAGAGGAAGTTGTTAAACTTCAAGATGTTGAGCGACCGAAACTAGAGGTGGAGGAGAAGTTGAAGTCCATCGAGGAGGTCCTTAGGGAAAGGACTTCCTCGGAGAAGGCAAAAAGGAAGAAGGCGGTTAAAAAAATCTTTCAGCGTTGGTTGGGACAAGGGCTGAAACAAGGGCCTCGCTGTCATGCACTCTCAAATGGAGTATGAAAGTGTCAAATTCTTTAGGGATGAATGGGTGGCTGCATTAAAAGAGATGAAAGTTGCTGAGAATTCTGAATTATTCCAGCAACACACTCATGGCCCTCCTCCCTCTCCTAGAGAAGAATAAGAGGATGAAGTTGCTTCAGATGAATCTTCAATGATGACTGGAGATCAGGTCCTTGATGTTCCTTTTGTTCATCTTTCCATGCAACCCCAACCAGCCAGTACTTCTTCTGAGCAGCTAATCTTGCCCTCCGAGCAACCAGTCTCTTCCTTAAAACCTTCTGAGGAATTCATAGGAAACAAAGAGAAGGTGTAGAGTTGCTCGGGTGTTTAGTTTGTTATTCTATGTAACCTCAGATTTTATATTTTCTCTTTATAATTAAATAAAAATTCAAACTTTGGTTATTTGTCTTGACCTCTTATTTGACTTGCTCTGTCTGCATCCTTATTGATTCTTTTTATTTATCTTTGCTTTGTTAGTTTATGGCCAGAATGGAGCTATTATCAGCTCACGGCACTGAATTGATGAAGAAATGCAATGACTACTTCAAAGTCGATCATGCAGACCTAAATGAGGCTCAAATCATTGATATCTTGGGTTCAGATGCTTCTGACCGAGCAGTTGAAGCTTACCAATACCTAAAATGTTTGTTCGATCGTGCAGTTGCCAACAATGTGGCTTACTATGAGATGATTGAAGATCTCCAAGGAAAGATCGAGGAACTTCAATTGCAGTACAAAGAGTCTTCCATACTTTTGCATTAGGGATATGAGAGGAAATATCAGCAATTGAGTGCTAATAAAGGATATGATAAATTCATCTCTGCTTATGAGAAGAAAGAGAGCGTTCTGAAGCTTGAGGTTGAAGAACACAGACATATTACCAAGTTAGTGGAGCAGGAGAACATTGCCTTGCAAGAGGAGATAAAACAGCTCAAGCCTGCTGCATCTTCCTCGGGAGCCCTGGTCCCTATTAATGATGAAGGTTTCTCTTTCTTAGAGGTAGAAAACGCCAACTTAAGAGATAAGTTGGAAACTTTAAAAAGAGTTGGACCCTACACATCCACTCATGCACGAGCAAGATTTTCTTCTCGTGGACGAGCAAGGGCTGGTCGGGTCTCTATTGAAGAAGCTAGAGCGCAGGAGGCTTTAGAAAATCAGGCCTTTTAGTTGGTGGCTAAGAACCAAGCCTTAGCAGAAATGTCTAAGAAGATTCTGAACTTCAGCGAACAACTATCCACCCAGAGTTCTGCCTTGAAAAACAAAGAACTTCTGGTGAGGAATCTCCATGAGCAACTGGAGAGTTTAACTTATCAATTTCATAAATAACCCAGAGAGTTTTGGATAGCTGGGTATAATGAAGCCCTTTACCATCTTGATGCTCGGAGCCAGCAATCAAATAATAAGGGGTACAAGCAGGGATGGTTAAATGCTATGTGTGTGCTACAATTAGAGAAGGGACATTATTTATGGGATTATTATGAGCCTGGAGTGCTCGATTTACCCGTTCCTCCTTTTAAACTTGATTTTAGATGGATTCCTTATCGTGCAATTCCTCGATGTCTGATTTCCAAGTATCTTGGTGATTACAGTCTTCATGCCTACTTCGAGATATCGCGCCCAGAACATTTACTTGATCGGCCATCTGTAATGAATATTAGAATGCTGAGAGATGTAAATTTTATAAATTCTCCTTATGCCTTAGATGATCCTCCTCCTAGAATAGAACCTATTTGAAAGGAAAAATGGAAAAAACCAATAGAATAGGATTTTTTACGTAACGAAGTGTATTTTTCACAGCATGTGTGATTCTACTTGATTTGAATGAAGAAATTTTTAGTATTTTGCCATTTTATTTTCTTCTAAGTAGTTTGAAGAATGTCTTCGTTTGTGAATCTTTGCACATTTTGATATGTACATTCTGTTTTTTTTTTGGATAATAGAACTCGTCCTATCTATTATTTGATTATAGTGACTTGTCACTCTTTGGGCCTAAGTAATGAAATGATTTGCATCCCATGTTCCTCCCTATTTTAACCAACCGGAGTTGATTATATTTAATTTTTTGACCAACCGGAGTTGGTGATAATTGATTTGCCGACCAACCAGAGTTGGTGGTAATTGTTTCCCGACCAAACGAAGTTGGTGGTAATTGATTTCCGACCAACCGGAGTTGGTGGTAATTTATTTGCCGACCAACCAAGTTGGTGGTAATTAATTCCCGACGAATCGGAGTTGGTGGTAATTGATTTTCCAACCAACCAGAGTTGGTGGTAATTGATTTGCCGACTAACCGAAGTTGGTGGTAATTGATTTTTTGACCAACTGGAGTCGGTGGTAATTGATTCCCCGACCAACCGGAGTTGGTGGTAATTTATTTTCCCACCAACCGGAGTTGGTGGTAATTGATTCTCGACTAACCGGAGTTGGTGGTAATTGATTTGCCGACCAACCGGAGTTGGTGGTAATTGATTCCCGACCAACCGGAGTTGGTGGTAATTGCTCTGATGTTGATGTATAGTGTGCAGCACTAATATTCTGAAAAAATTTCAACAAAAAGAGAGAATTGGGTAAAACATCCAACACTTTATTCATACTGAAGAAACTACATTACATAGGAAATTCAACTACTGATAATATTTGCTCAGATGTTCTGCATTCCATGCATTCTTTAATTCCTCCCCCTCCAAGGATTCAATCTTGTATGTCCCTGGACGAACAATCTCTTTTACTCTGTAGGGTCCATGCCAGTTGGCTTCCAGTTTGTTATTCTTTTGTACTTCTTTCTTCAGCACATAATCTCCTTCCTTCAAATCACACTTCTTCACTCTTTTTTTATAGAACAAAGATGCTTGTTATTGATACGCTGCGTTCCTGATTGTTTCTTCTTTCCTAACTTCTTCGAGCATATCCAGGTCTAATCTTCTCATTAAATCACTGATAGGAGAATTAAAATTGAGCACTCAATGCTTGGGTAGGCCCAATTCGGCGGGTATGACAGCCTCACTTCCAAATGCCAGCATGTATAGAGATTCTCCTGATGTTGTTCGTTGTGTTGTACGATAAGCCCACAACACAGAATGTAACTCGTTAATCCAATTTCCTTTTGCATCATCTAGTCGTTTCTTTAGACCTTTCAGCAGAGTTTTATTTGTCACCTCGGTTTGCCCATTACTCTACGGATGGACTGGTGCAGAATGGGCCTTCAACACATTAGATTGATGACAATACGAAGCAAACTCCTCGTTATCAAACTGGGTTCTATGGTCGATAATGAATGAATGTGGTAGACCATATCTGCAGATGATATTCTTCCAAATTAATTGATAGACTTTGTCGTATGTCATATCAATGAGAGGATCAGCTTCCACCCATTTGGTAAAGTAATCCACAGCAACCACAAGGTATTTAAATCTTCCTCGGGTCATTGGAAGTGTCCCGACCAAGTCTATTCCCCACATGGCGAATGGCCAAGGAGACGTGATGGGTGTTAATAATGCTTGGGGAGTTATTCGAATAGAGGAGAAGCGTTGACATTTATCACATTTCTTGGCATAAGCTACGCAATCAGCTCTCATCGTCGGCAAGTAATACCCCTGCGTTATTATTCATTGCAAAAGCGTCTGACCTGCTACATGGGCTCCACAAGACCCTTCATGGACCTCTTCGATCAAATCTTTCACTTCGGAGGGGTGGACACATCTTTGTAGACCTGCTATAATTCCTCGTCTATATAAAATGCCATTGGTTAATACGTAACGAGCAGCTTTAAACTTTAGTTTCTTGGCTGCGAGTTTATCGGTTGGTAAAGCCCCCTCTTCAATATAGGCCCTGATGGGATCCATCCAAGATGGTCCCAAGTCAAGGTCAATGAAGTTTATTATCAAATCTTGGTCTATGCTCCGACCAGCCAGGATTTCTATCAGGATTGTTCTTCGTATCTCGGTGCGTGTGGCAGATGCTAACCGAGCTAATGCGTATGATCTTGCATTCTCTGATCTCGGTATTCTAATCAATTGAATTGCATTAAATCTCGATACAACTTCCATTGTCATCGCATGATACTTGATTATTAATTCTCCTTTTACTGCATACACCCCCAGCATTTGATTTACGATCAACTGTGAGTCACTGAATACAACGACCTGCTCTGCCTTCATGGTTTTTTCCAAATTGAGACCCACGATCATAGCTTCATATTCAACCTCATTATTAGAAGCCTTAAATTGAAAGCGCGGAGCATACTACACATCAATTTCATCCGGGTTGTTTAAAACAATCCCTGCTCCACTGCCTATAGTGCAAGAAGAGGCATCCACATATAGATTACATATAGGTACTTCATCATCAAATTTTTTATCAGAAAGAGTTCCTCGGTGGAATATTTGGTTCTTCCTTTTGTCCTCCTTCGGAACTTCTCGTTGCTCGTTGATCATCCTCTCTTGCTCGTCCCCCGACGTAAGTTGGTCGGGGTTTAAATTTGATGATCATGTAACATCCACAGGTTGGTCGGTATTCAACTTCTGCTCTTTGGAGGTGTCTTCTTGAGTAAACTCTATAATAAAGTCCGCTACTGCTTGCCCTTTGAGTGACGATCTAAGCTCATAAATTATATCATATTCACCCAGTTCTACTGCCGAGTACATCAATCTTCCTGATTTTTTCGGTTTGTGTAGAGCTTGCCTTAACGGCATATCGGTGTATACCACTATAGTATGGGCTTAGAAGTATGGCCTCATCCTTCTACTTGCTTAAATTAGTGCTAGTGCCAATTTCTCCAGCTTTGGATATCTGATTTCTGCTCCTCGGAAAGCTTTGCTGGTATAATAGACCGATTTTTGTACTCCATTCTCCAACCTGATTAATGCTGAGCTAACTGCATTATCTGATACTGCCAGATACAAGTATAATCTTTCTCCCGTCACTGGTCTGGACAACAATGGAGGTGTCCCCAGGTATTTCTTGAATTCTCAAAAGGCCTCCTCGCATTCATCATTCCATTCAAAGGTTTTCCGTAGTGTTTTGAAGAATGGTAGGCATCTGTCAGTTGCTTGTGACACAAACCTATTAAGTGCTACAACTCGCCCTGTGAGACTTTGCGCTTCCCTCTTTGTCGTTGGAGATCGTAGCTCCAATAGAGCCCTGATCTTTTCAGGGTTGGCCTCGATACCTCGTTGATTAAAAATATATCCGAGAAATATGCCTTCTCGTACTCCGAATATGCATTTAGTGGGATTCAGCTTCATTTGATATTTCTCTAGTTGATCAAAGGTCTGGCCTAAGTCAACTAGATGATCAGCAGCTTTCTTGCTCTTCGTCAACATATCATCAACATAAACCTCCATGTTATAACTGATTTGCTCTGCAAACACCTTGTTCATCATCCGCTGATATGTTGCACCTACATTTTTAAGTCCAAAAGGCATAACATTATAGCAATAAGTTCCCCTTGGGGTGATAAAAGAGGTACTCTCCCTATCTTCAGGCTTCATTTTAATCTGGTTGTAGCTTGAATAAGCATCCATGAAACTCAACAATTCATGCCCCGAGGTAGCATCCACTAGTTTATCGATTCGGGGTAAAGGAAAATGATCCTTTGGGAATGCCTTATTAAGATCAGTGAAGTCTACACACATCCTCCACTTATTATTTTTCTTCTTCATCATCACCACATTTGCTAGCGAATCAGGATATTTGACATCCTCAATAAAAAAGGCTTTTTGTAGCTTCTCTACTTCTTCCTGTATGGCTTGGTTCTTCTCAAGACTAAACACTCTTCTTCGCTGCTTCGCTAGCTTGATTTCCTTATTCACGTTGAGCTCGTGGCACAAGAAACTCAAATCTATCCCTGGCATGTTTTCATGACTCCATGCGAAATTTTGCTTTCTGCGCCTTAGAAATGCTATCAGCTCTTGTTTTATTAATACATCCAATGATGCACCAATTTGAGTTGTTCGTTCTGGATGCTAATCGTCCAGAATGACATTCTCGATAGCCTCTATGACTTGTCCCTTTACGAGTTAAGACTCGTCTCTAGGGTCTAATGTTTCAATCTCTGCCTCTCCTATTTCATCCACTTGATAGGTAGTAGTCTTCTTCCTAGATTCTTCACGTTCTTCTTATCCGGTAGATGAATAGTAGCATTCTCGAGCTACTTTCTAGTCACTTTTCACAACTCCTACTCCAAAGTTGGTTAGGAATTTTAAACATTGATGTACAGTAGATCGTACTGCCTCGAACTTCTTCAGACCTACCCTTCCCATGATGATATTGTAGGCTGATTGGATGTTTTTATCCATTATGAAAAAGCTTATTCTTTCTATTCGATAGGCAAGCCATATACTGATAAGCATATCCAACTTGATCGTCCCAAGTGGAAAAACCTTCTCGCCAGTAAAGCCAAGGAGGGGCCTATAATAGGGCTCCAAATGGGCTAGTTTCAGATTCAAACTGTCAAAGCAGGGATATAACATGATATCTGTCAAGCTACCATTATCCACTAGTACTCGAGAAATCACCACTTCCTTCATTCTCATCTTGATCACCAATAGGTCGTCGTGAGGATATAGTACACCTGCCAGGTCGTTCTTAGAGAAACCAATGACCAATTTGTCTTTGTTCACCTTCCTCGGGAGATCATCTTCAGCCAAATTTATTCGCTGAATGTATGAGTAAGCTTGAGCCTCATTGAGGTAAGGTTTCTTTTCTGCAGTCATATCCCCACCTCCTGCATCTCCTCCTGTAATAACATTACATTCAAATGATCCAAAATGGATTGAAAATACCTCGCGTTCTGGCTGCTTTGGTCTTTTGGGGAGATCGGTATCATCTTGGTCATCTCCTGGGTCTTCTTCATGACTTCTCTTCTTGTCTTCTTTTGCTTGTCGAGGAGATCTAGACCTATGCCTTGTTCGGTCGTTGCCCTTTCCACCATTTCGACGATCAACATACTTGGTCAATTTTCCCCGCCTAATGAGCACTTCAATTTCATTCTGGAGAGCTATGCAGTTTTTGGTCGTGTGACCATGGTCTTTATGGAACTCGCAATATTTGGATATATTCCTCTTGTCAGGATCCTCCTTTATTTTTTTTGGCCAGTTTAGCTCCTCGTTGTTCTTGATCTCTTCCAGAATGTGGTTTATATCTACCTTCAAAGGAGTATAGTTTCCAAATTTCTTCAACTGTTCTAATGCTTGCTTTGCTTTTAACTGCCTATTGCCACCATTATTCTTATGCTCTTTCTTCTCAGTCTTATCAGCCTTAACTTTTATCTCCTTATTGTCTGTATTCTTCTTCGCAGCCATAGGTTCCTCGGCGTTCATAATCTTGGTTGCCTTTGCCATTATTTATGCCATGGTTCTAAGCGAATATTTAGCTAGAGTGTAGTATAATTTATCTGGAAATAGTCCACTCATCAGAGCAGTAATTGTTGTTTTATCCTCGTAATCAATAACTTCAAGTTTCTCATTATTCAAACGAGTAATATAGTCTGTGGTGCTTTCACCTGTCTTCTGTCTAACACTCAATAAGTGTGCTACTCGTTTGACTGGTTTTGCCCCGAAATAGAAATTCCCAATAAAGAGCTCGGCCAGTTGAAAGAAAGTCACGATCTTGTCCCGAGGAAGATTGTTGTACCATATTTGAGCAGATCCGGTAAGAGTTCCTAAAAATTCCCTGCATCTCATCTCATCTGGAACTGCATAGATATCGGTAGCAGCTTGGTATTGTTCTATATGAAGGATAGGGTCAGTTTTTCCATCATATTTAGGCGTCACCGTTGGAGCTTTGAATTTTGATGGTGTGGGAAAATCCACAATCGCCTGTACAAAGGGTGTCCCTTAAACGAAAGTCCTTTGTAGAGGATTCTTGGCCTTAGCCATTTCCCCTAATCTGTCCTCCAATCATTGAATAGATCCCTTTGATGCGTCATTTCCTTCCTCGAGTCTATTGGTTCGAGCAATTGATCGCGCTGAATTTGCCTCTTGGGATCTTTCATTACGAGCCGTTGGTCGTGATTGGGCAAAGCCTTCCCTTAGATCGGTTGGTCGTGGAGAGTTACTCGACGCAATCCTAGGAGGACTTATATTCCTCCTAAGGCCCAAACGATCAAAAGGAGAGACTGTACTCAACCTTTCTAGAGCACTGGTCCTTTTTGGAGATAGAGTGATGTTTCGCTGAGAGTCTGTAGCTCGTACGGAGGAAGTCCGACCAGGTTGGTAAGAAGGATCATTAGATCTCTCTGTACGATATGAGTCGGTGCTTCTAGATCGAGATTCCTTTGGGAATAACGCTCGTCTAGTTCGCAAAGAGGGTAAACGTGTATTTCTCTGAACTCTCCGTTATCCTGATTGGGATGGCACTCCACCTTGAACAGTTTGTATGAGTTGTCGCATGGTTTCTTGCATGGTCGTCTGGCCTTGGACAAAATGAGCCATTATACCAGCCAGATCTTGGACATTTGGGGGAGTAGATGGATTTGGAGGGATTCCAGCATTTCGATTACTGGATTCCGGATTATCAGCCATTGATGATGAATCGTTTTAGTGAAAAACGCTAAGTATAGTCGTTTCCCATAGACGACGCCAATCTGTTGATGTAAAAAATTAGATTATCTCTAATTTATCAATCACAGATAAAATAAATAAGACAAAAAGATTTTTAAAGTGGTTCAGCCTTGTGAGAATGGCCTACGTCCACTGTTTTTGTTATTACTGACTGTTTGCTTGGAGTTCTCGATAATGGATTTACCAAGAAATTCCCAGTCCCTTTCTAATGAGGAGGTTACAATGTATTTATAGCCTTGAGGCTGTACAAATGAAAGGATAATGCGCTGTCATTCAGTAGACAAATACATTTGTACGATAATAATTGGCATTTAATGCGCAGTCGTCTCTTTGATTCTCTTGATCTGGGTGCGCTGTACGCTAAGTAGCTCGGACCGCTTAAGCTGCTCGCACCGCTTAAGTTGCTCGGGGCCCCTGAGTTGCTCGGGCCGCCTAAGTTGCTCGGTATGCTTAAGCTGCTCGGAGTGTATGAGTTGCTCGTATGGCATATTCGTATTTGCCATGTAAGTTGACACGTGTCTTCAGGTGACTGGTCCATGTCAGCAGATTAAATTTGGTATCAACAGTTACTAAATATTTTCATGTTAATTTAATTATTGTCTATTCCCTACTCATTTTAATTGTTATAAAAAATTC